>OX465180.1:6451001-7741202 GCA_949987655.1 Polymixis flavicincta
GAGACCAACGCCTATATGCTCTACGATCCGGTGTACCTGTTGTACGCAACTGTGCTGGGTTCGGAAGCCGAACTGCTCGTTGGGTATCAGGCCTTTAGTCTCGGCGAAGTCCCTGAGTCGCTTGTAAATAAGTCGCTCATAGATTTTTCCGAGGCTGTCCAGTAAACTGATGGGCCGGTAGCTCGCGGGCTCCGTTTTGGGTTTGCCTGGTTTTTCAAAGCCAATGACCGTGGCTTGCTTCCAGGCTTGGGGGAAGATGTTATTGCTCAAGGCTCCATTGAAGATGGTGGTCAAGAGCATGATCAGGTGGGCGGGTAGCATCTGGATCACCTTATTGGTGATGCCGTCAGCTCCGGGGGCCTTTCGGGGTTTCAGACCCTTGATGATCTCGTGAACTTCGTCCGGGGTGACGAGAGGTAATGGATCATCAGGGTCTTCGACGGGCGGGAGAGAGGTTCTACGTTCGACTTCAGCGTCCACCTCATCGAGGTGTGCTTGGTCTACAGGTAGAGAGCTGGGTGTGCATTGGGCCTCTAGACTATCGGCGAGGCATTCGGCCTTTTCGATGTCGTCGAAAGCAACGGTGCCATCGGGCCGGGTCAGGGGGGGCATGGTGGCTATTTCTCGGGACTTGAGTTTCCTCTGGAGTTCCCAGAAAGCTAAGTGCGTGGGTTCCAACTCGCTCAGCATCTTGTCCCAGCCCGCGTCACGTAGCTCCGACATGCGTGTCTTTACAGCTCGCTGTAAATAGCGCATGTGAGCTTTGTTCGCGTCGCAGGGAAAGTTGCTGTAGGCACGAACGGCCGCGTTCTTCTCATTCAGCAGTTCGCGTACATCGTCCGGCAGCTTCCAGCGGGGGTCTTCCCCTACCGGAACCCGCCTCGAACAGTCGTTCAGGACAGATTGTACGTGACCCGTGAATGAGTCGATCGCGGCCGTTGTGTCCGCTAGAGAGTCGAAATGGTCGGGGATGGCGTCCAAGTGGGCGGATGTGTTGGATTTCAGCGAATCGCTTACTCTCCTCCAGTCTGTTACCACTTTGGTGAGCGGAGGTTGGTCGGTATCTGGGAGACCCGTGCGGGGGGCCAGATGCACGACTACCGGACGGTGGTCAGAGGTGAGCTCGTTTATTGCCTCTATGGAATTCAACCGTAGGTTGATCCTTTTCAGAATTGCAATGTCGAGTACGTCAGGTCTGTGATCCACTGTGTGGGGGAAATGAGTCGGCGACATCGGGGCGATGACGTCGAAGGACAGGGTCGAGCAGAGGTTGAACAGGTGTCTCCCTCTGGTCGATTCCCTGGAACTATTCCACGCGGGGTGTTTCGCATTGAGGTCGCCCGCTATGATAACGGAGTCGCTCATGCTCAACAGGGCGGTGAGGTCATTTGAGAACAGTTGAAAGTCCTCTGATTCGGTCTGGGGAGGAAGGTAGGCTGAGACTAGTGTGATGGGTTGATGACCCGTCATGCCCAGTCGGCAGACTGACACTTCTAATCGGGAGAGGGGGGGGGCATCCATAGGAATGCAGTGTAGGGACTTTTTGTAATAAATGAGAGTTCCACCCTTATGGCAATGTGCTCTGTCGTTGCGAACTATTCTATAGTTGGCAATTCTCGGGTCACGATAGCAGGGTTTTAAGAACGTCTCTTGAACTAACAGGATATCCAAGTGATGGTCGCGGAGGAACGTGGCGATCTCATCCCTTTGGGTACGGATACCGTTGGCGTTAAAAGTTCCTATTTTTAGGGATCGGGGTTTGGTACGCGCGAGGGCCGTGTTAGCCATTGTGGTTCACGGAAAGTCTGGCGTTTAACAGGGCTTGCGTAACGTCAGGGTACGCATCATAGATGGCGTATATCCTAAGGATATCGCCTGCCTTTGTGGCGGCATCTACCTCCATGGCCATCTGATGGGCACGGGGGGTGCAGAAAGTGAAAAACGCGTTATCGAGCTTTTGATGCACGACTGCGGGGGACATGGTCATGGGACCGGCGTAAGTGGGTGCGGGGCGCGCCTCGGGGCGTGCTCCAACGCGGGGGTCGCGGGACGCGGGGGTCGCGGCGGCGGGGGGCGCGGCGGCGGTGGTCGCGGTAAGAGGTGCGGTAGGGGGCGCGGGAGCGCCTGAACCCGGGTTCTTGGACTGAGGGATGGGCGCGGGGACGGGCCTGGCTGAAGCCATCGCAGGGAATGCCTGCTGGTGGTTCAGGAAGTTCCAGGGGCTCGGTCTCTGAGGACTGAGCCTTTCTGGGAGGTACCCTGAGGGGGCTTCCCTTTGCTGGCGGGCGTCGGCACGCTTCACCAGCTTGGGAGAAGTGGTTTTGGGTGCTTTCGAGCACCCCCTATAATTGGCCGGGTGACCGGCTTCGCCGCATAAGACGCAGCTCGGCGGTTCCGTGCACAAGGAGCGGTCCTTAGGCCTGGTACAATCCGCTGTACCGTGACTACCTAAGCACTTTACGCACCTCGGGGTGGCGTAACAGTGCGATTGCGCGTGTCCGTACAATTGACACCTGTGGCATTGGCCGATTGTTCCCGTCTTGTAGGGCTTTTCGATCCGAATGCCGGACAGGTTGCAGATTGTGCGGAGATTAAAAATCGGGTTATGGCCCTCATAGGGCGGGCATACTACGAGCACCATATCGTATGGCACTCCGCGGCGGGCGCGGTGCATCCGGTGCACTTCGGTGTAAGGGATATTTTGAAAGTCAAGGTCGGCCTTGACTTCGTCAACGGTTATTTCGACCGGAACCCTCTTGAGGACAACTCGTGTCTGTCGGTCTTCAGCAAGGGCGTACGTGTGGAAGGACACGTTTCGGTTTCGGAGGAGTTTGGTAAGGCTGCGGTAGTCGCTAGCCGTCGGGATCGCTACCTTTATCCCTTGGAGGGTGGTGCGGGCGCTGGTGTAGGCAATCTTTTGCTCTAAGCACCATTTGGACACGTCGGTCCATTTTGATTTGTCTTGGATGAAGACAGGGGGCGGAACGGGCACCTTTTTCCCCGCAGCGGCGCGGGGTACGGCGGTGGGTGCGGGCGCGGTCGCGGTCGCAGTCGCGGGGGTCGCGGGGGTTGCGGGGATCGCGGGGGTTGCGGGGGTCGCGGGGGTCGACTCGGTCGGGAAAGGGGTGGGGGGGCGGTCGGTTACGAGCGCGGTAATTTTAGAAGATCGCGATGAATCGCAGACTTTCTTCTTTCTCTTCTTCCCCTTCGACTTTGACTCAACTGGGGTGAAGCCCTCTTCTTGAGTCACTTGAGTCTCTGCCACTTCCTCTTCGTTCGAGGAGGGAGAGGAGAAACAAGCTGTTCCTGGCGATTCGGGGGTGCAAGGGCAATCTTCAGCGTCCATAAGGTCGGACGCTGCGTCGGAGAAAAGCTCCTGGGATTGCGGGGTTGCCAAGGCCGGTGAAGCCGGGGAATCGTTATAAGTTATAACGGGCGCGGGGGGTTTATACGCGGTCTCGGTCGCGGTCGCGGTGGGAAAAGTGGGTTTTTCGTAACCCAAGATACGGTTGATCCGTGCGCGAGACACGGGATCTTTCATTTTCGTTTCGAACGACGCCCAGAAGGCGTCGTCGGAAACGTCCATGTTGAAAAGGGGTGGGGGGTGACCTACTTCCCACTCATAAGGAGTGAGCCTGAGTCCCTAATAACTCCTATCAACCTAACGTCTACTTCCCCGGGGGGATGCCCGGGGATGTGTGATTCCTCCCTGTCGGGTATAGACAGGGAGATGTGTACCTCGGGTGAGCCCTAAGCTTGTACACCTGTTGCCAATCTTAATGTGCAACAGGGCCCTGTCAGTCTAGCGCGAGGGGCGTAGACACGCCCCAAAGACACTAGGTGTGTTGCTGTGGAAGGAACACTGTCACCAGTGACGACTAGGAGATCCCCCAAGGCCGTCGGTCTGGGACCCGTCCAATTCACTGCCTTGCCTTGAAGAGGTTCGGCGGGTGTGTTGGGACAACACCCTCTCGGTTTCGTTGGCACCGTAAGGTTTCCACCGAGAACCACGAAACTGTGGATTTTACCCAGAAGGGGCCAAGTGAATTTACTTGACGATTTACTTCCGTAAAGAAACAGAGTTTTGTCTTGAAAAAGACAGTTTTTATTGTAATTAATAATCCAGTCAATAATTAAATTAATTGAATTATTAATTCGGAGTGTTCGCAGCGGGGCGCGGCGAGTCAGGTTGGCGGCGGAGGATGAGTCACGCAGCGGTAGGCAGGAGCAATTAGCACGTGCGCTCAGGGCGAGTGTCACGGGCTAATTGTTCAGTTAGGTATAGGTACTAATAATAGTAATATAGTTATACGTACATTTATTATTTTTTGTTACTAACACACAAACTATTCTTTATGGTTTTTATGATTTATGTTGTTTTTTGAATTTTGTTACCATTTATGGAGTTTTATCTGATACAAATAAATTGAATTAAATTGTAACAATATGCCTACTTTCAGATGCACTTAATAAAAAGTTGTAATTTGGACATTACAAACAAACGCTTTTCCCACGGGAATGTACTATGGGTTATAAAGTACTTATTCTTAATGTTAAATCCGCTCAGCCGCTTTTGCGTGATTAAGTAACAGACAATCAAACATCTAAACATGAACCCCCTTATTTATAAACGCTGCTTAAAGTTAAGTAATGATTAGCGACTTTATTACTAATTACCCATACATTTTTGACGTTTAAACACCTCTTAACTTTAATCATCGTTTATGAATATGCCCGAAAAACTTTCACATTTCATTTAATATTGACAGATGATGTGAAGATAATTAATTGAACCTATCCAGTGATTTAATCAGTCCGAAACCAAAAACATAATTTTTCCTTACACATCTAATGCATCAGAGAATTAATTACTCGTGTATGACGAATATAACAATCAATCAATAACGCGTGACGTCATGGGTCTATGTAAGGCATTAGCGCCCACCGCGGTTGCGTCAATTCTAATCGATAACTAAGCCTGGTGGTCTCCCACCTAACTTGGAACAGGAAGATCCGCAAGGAAAGTGGGAATTTTGAATAATAGTTACCTGTTATTGAAATTAAAAGTAATAAAGAATTATAAATCAAACTAGGTCCAGCAGGGTATTTTTTTTTTGTGTGGGAAATCATCAAATAACTTCTCCCGCTCTGGGTGGAGCAGGAGAGCGTGTCAGACTTTTACTGACTTAAACCCATCCGGATTCCCTCAGTTTCCTGTGTGCCAGGGGCCACGGTATCTCTTACGAACAACCCGCACCCCTGGCTGGCATCGGCAACTGTGGGCCCTTTCCGTTGGTGCTGATATCTCTTTGGGGCGCGTGTGGAACACAACGCGCTGTCGACTTGGGCTTGGTCCTTACCGGACAGCGAGCTACCCATTACTCGCCGTCCGCAAGCCCACGCCTACGTTAGCCGGGAATCTGTGGGATTCCCGACGCCCAGGGCGTCTCCTGCGGAGGCCAGGGCCTAGGGCTTTCATTTTGATAGTTCAACGACATTCAGTGCGTAATTTATGTTATTGAGCAGACAATTTTTTCGAACATATGAAGCAATGGAGTAACTTCTTCTTTCAAAATTATTCAGCTTGTTATTGAAAGTGTGTTACGCAATAAGGCTACCTACAGATAGATGACAAGGTAATAGAGCAAGAGCCCGTGAACCCCAGACCTACGTTATTTTATAAAAGCTGAAAGTTTGTCAGCGCATGCTCCCAACACAGGTAAGAACGATGGACCATTATGGAGTTTGGGTTATAGTGGCTTTGGCAGGCAAACGGTACTAAAGTTGTGTAAAATACCGATCTAAATACATCAAATAATAAAGTGCGATTTTTCGGTATTACCTTCAGAATATTATTAAAAATCACGTTATTCATTGCCAGACACTTAACATCGTGGCAACCCCTTGCCAGACACCCTTAATGTTCATGAAATTATAATTTTACTTACGTTATAGTATAAAAGCTGAATTTTATCTATAATACTTGGGTAATAAGTAGATGATGCTTCCTCATTAGCCAGACACTTTTGATAGTTCCAACCCCTTGCCAGACAAGCATGTAGGATAGTTGTAGGAGAGCGCGAGGCAGTATGCAAATGGGTGAGTGCGAGTACGGTCCGTCACTGCGCAGTTGTTATTTCTACTGCGCATGTATTGTTTAGTACTCAGTACATGTTTATATCAGCTAAAATAATATAATATAAAAAGCTATCCTCAAGTAATATTAATTTAATATTCATTATTAATTAACAACATATAATATTTCGAATATATACTGAATATAAAGTAAATTTTATATAATTGGTGTATGATACGTAGATTATATGTTAAAAATTTGTCTATGTGACTTTGTAAATAAAAGTGAGTTTGTTTTAAAAAACAAGTTATGGGTGATACATTAATTTGTGTTATTTGCAACAAAAGTAGTGATAAAATAACATTATTTTCTGACGAGACATTGAAAAAATGAGAATTAATTCTAAAATTGCGAAAAAAACATAACCTCAAATATCATGACATAATTCTTCCATGTGAATATACAGAGGGTGGCTATCACAGGGAATGTTATAAATCATTTACAGGGCTAATGAAAAAATATTTTACCTCTTACCAAAAACCAAAAAAGTCTCAAAAGTCTCGGAGTTTCCCTACGCGATCGAATCAGAAATGAAGAAATCCGCAGGAGAACCAAGGCAATCGACATAGCCCGAAGAATTGCCAAACTTAAGTGGCAGTGGGCAGGGCACATTGCTCGCAGAACAGATGGCCGATGGGGCCGAAAGGTTCTGGAGTGGCCGCGTACCGGAAGACGTAGAGTAGGAAGGCCTCCCACAAGGTGGACCGATGACCTTATGAAGGCCGCGGGTATCCGCTGGATGAGGGAAGCACAAGACCGGTCGAAGTGGAGGAGCTTGGGGGAGGCCTATGTCCAGCAGTGGACGTCTTTCGGCTGAAATGATGATGATGAAGGTAGTTGTAGCATCGAATGTCTTTTCTTAGAATGTTTTCAAAATTTACATAGACTATCAGTTATATAGGTCTGCGCAAAAAGTTTATTTGCATAAGTCATTCGAATCACGAATCTCTTCTTACGATTTACAATGTTTACGTCTGGCAAGGGGTTGGAACTATCAAAAGTGTCTGGCTAATGAGGAAACATCATCTACTTATTACCCAAGTATTATAGATAAAATTTAGCTTTTATACTATAACGTAAGTAAAATTATAATTTCATGAACATTAAGGGTGTCTGGCAAGGGGTTGCCACGATGTTAAGTGTCTGGCAATGAATAACGTGATTTTTAATAATATTCTGAAGGTAATACCGAAATATCGCACTTTATTATTTGATGTATTTAGATCGGTATTTTACACAACTTTAGTACCGTTTACCTGCCAAAGCCACTATAACCCAAACTCCATAATGGTCCATCGTTCTTACCTGTGTTGGGAGCATGCGCTGACAAACTTTCAGCTTTTATAAAATAACGTAGGTCTGGGGTTCACGGGCTCTTAGACCATAATGTATAAAGCACAGACATAAAGTTTCTTAATCTAGTTAATGGATGCCGTACCGTACTGCTCTCCTAGGTCACGAAATGACTTGTTTTTGGAAGCTAGAAACGTATTATTATTCGATTTGCACGAATTTATTCGCCCAAATCGAGCGAATCAACACTTTTTTTTTTCATAATTGTCAATTTATTTGTGGGTGAATCACAGTTATAAGAAAAGGTCACTGCAAGTATATGCAATGAAGTGCAAAAAAATATTAGATGTGTTTCTGGAGTTGTCGATTCGCCCACAAATAAAGGACGATGGGGAAGCGACTACGGACTACGTACCCAATTTATTTTTTAACAAACATCTTCATTTTTGTCTCATATGTCCGTTATGGGCTCTATACTAATAAACCTTTGGTTTCAAGTCTTAAAATATGAGATTTCCTGAAAAAAGTCATCTTTCAGTTACATTTGTCTAACGATGTACAGATTGTAGGTGCAAAATCTCTACCAACACATATGGGTATACAAGCGAGAATATGTTCTTTAATTGAAAACATAATACGATATGAAGTACCTCAATTACGTAAAAACAGTAACGATTTTCACTTAGTTTTTAATAATCAAACATACTAAAATTGTACCATTACATTTTCTTATTTTCCCTGATAATCTTATACTTTTGATGGTCGTTGCCATAGTAAAGAATGATCTATAAGCTAAGCTTTTTAAATGTGATACGTCTCAAATCTGTTGACTAAGTTTTAGTTTTGGGGACGCGTAGGTGGTACTATGTAGGTATTATAGGTACACTGCTACCTAACCCTTAGAAGAAAATGCGGCGTGATATTATGTTGTGGTCGAAGATGTGGAGCATCTTTGATTTATATGGTGGTCGGAACACAGACGCGCATTCTGTTAAAAAAAAGTACTATGGATTCAGCACATTATTTATTTATTTATATAAGGTACTCCAACGACTTATTCACCAATTACATGTTACATAAAATAACTTTTTATCTATTAAGTGAATATGTCACTTAAAGAAGAAACGTACATACAAATTAAGAAACCTATTTTAAAGTGATTTAAAAATAAAATAAAAATTACAATCATAAAATAAATAAGACCTACTTTACCATAGAAAGAAAATATAAAAGAAAACACATCAGATTTACTCAATTAAATTAATTAATAATAGATACTTTAATTTTAATTTTATTCATTTGTGATTATTATACGTAAATTATTAGAAACGCGTTGAAAGTCATCGACGGTTATAAAAAAAGCTGTTTCATACATTTTAAGGCGCAGACAGCCGACTTTTAAGGACTTTTTATTGAAGATCACGTCTAAACGACTTGTCTTATGTTTTTGAAAAAATTATATGTGAAACTAGACAATTTTCTTCGTCATTTGATATGTGAATATTTTAATAACATAATGTAATTAATTGGTAAAGTAATGTCTATCGCGGACATAAAAACGATAATCACGCAAAAACTATCGGGTGTATTTCCATGAAACTTTCACTATCTAAAAGACAATTTAATCACCCAAAATTTAGTATACGGTTTTTCTTTGAATTGTGTTTAATAAATCAACATGGGTTGTTTTTCGAAGAACTTGATGCGCGTTGAGGCGGGGTCTCTTGCGAGCGACGGGCGGCAGTGCATCGCTGTAGGTAGCTGTCATCTATCGTCGCCTTAACGACGAAGGTACTTTTCTATGAAACATCAGATATTTTTTAGAAAACTGACGAACAATTGCTACGGGTCTAGAATTATGTGCTGAATTCATAGTAACAGATTGCACGCCCATGTCTCTACTACGCTGTAAATAAAATACATTTTTAGTAACACTTTAAGTTTGATATATAAGTTCTTTAATGGATTATGGAACTAAGATGAAAAAGAGAGATGAGAAAGAGATTTCAGCACCAACTGGTGGGGTCTGCAAGGGCCGATGCCTGCAAGGGGTGCGGGTTGTTCGAAAAAGATACCGTGGCCCCTGGCACAAAAGCAACTGAGGGAAAACGGGTGGGTTTTAGTCAGTGAAAGTCTGTCACCCGCTCCAGCTAGAGTGGGAGACGTTATTTGATGATATCCCACCCAAAAAAAGCATACTTTTAAAGAGCCGTCAACGAGCCAATTCTATCTATCAAATATTAGCTGCATCATAACACTTTATTTATCTAATATGTACAACTAACTGGCCACGTCTCAGGCACGGTCAAAGTGATCATGTACCGTTGATTGCATCCACCAAATACACCAATCAGCCATTGGTCTTGGCCAATAGAACAGCTCATCAATTATTGTGCAGTCACAGTTACGTCCACACAAGACAACAGGAAAACGTACGTTTGTTCATAGCATTTGCACTGAAATTCTATCCTGTGTGATTCCCTATGCGTTTCTTGATAACGTAATTTAAATAGGTATTTTTCCTTACTGCAATTTATAGTCCACTAGGTTTTGCCAGTGGCTTCACTCTCGTAGACGTCAGATATTATCCCATGGAAACGATTTGCCCTGATGAAATTATCCTATGTGTTAATTCTGGTGCCAAATTTAACCCAAATCTGTTCGGCGGATATTTATATGTTTGTTGCATCGAAACATGTAAAATACAAACAACAACATCATCATCATCATCATCATTTATAATATGAGTAGGATTAATAGGCCGATTGATTTTGAACCTTTCCCCAACTAACTTGGGGTCTTGAACTTCTTACGACCCGTAAAAACGTTCAAAGATTCACGAATAACAGCCGGGACCAACGTGCTTTCCGAGGCAGGGAGGGGTCTCTGTATACAACGTGTAACGGAAAGGGTATACCTATACATACCAAGGGCACGGCTTCTTTGGATGATATCAAACGATATTGGAAGGGTTTTTTAATCCTATCTCTACATGTTCGGAAGTTATGAGAATTTTTAGTGGTACATTGGTACCAGAAACCGAACCTTTCAAATTGAATTCATATCACGCGAAAGAGATTTATCGTGATATTGACAAGTAAAGTGGAAAGTTCACCTACGTAGTGCGGTGACACGTTTGTTATGATTTGAGTTTAAGAAACATATGAAACCGAAAACAATTCTTAGAGTATTTTATTTTGAGCTGATACTATGTATCTTCTATACCAGCTGTTTTCTTTAGTGCTTAAGGATAGCAATAGGGCTTCTGTTACACCCTGGGTAATCACCCTGGGAAATCCATCCACGAACCAACCGCGGCTAGCGTAGCTTAACCTTCTACTGACCCGTATGGCTGCTAAAATTTAACCACGATTCACGCTACTTGTTGCCAAAATAACAGGTACTGTTACAGCAATGCACAGTATAGTATTGTAGGTATTTCGCAAGGAGGAAGCTTCAAAAGCAATAAAGTGTTGCATATGAAGATCATAATACCGCTTAAGTGCTGTGATACTATTATTGGCGGAGAAGCACCACCATAACCTGTTTCCTCGATCGAGAATACAAATTGCGCGGGAAGTGAAGTGCTTTGGTCTTATGTTACTTTCTATCTCGTCAAAACAATCAAAAAGGCTTGAAAGAATAGTGTTGTGTATACCTTCCATCATCGGAAACATTTTGTCAAAAATTAGGCAGTAGAATTCTCTTTCTAGGCGATTACGGAGTAGGCTATTTATGTTTGCATGACATGTTCATCTCTTTCCTCATAACTTCTAAACTACTTATCATAATTTGACAAATGAGGTCTCTTTGGAAGCATCTTGATCGTCCGCTGTTTAAATGCTAAGTGATGTCACATTAAATTGAATATGGCGCCCTCTAGGAGACATAAAACCGCGTGAGCGTGATTTTCAGCACTTGCTCCCGAGTAAAATAAATATATAATTTTATTAATAAATTATTTTAATTTTAATTTTTTAATTCCTTTTTGGATATTACTTTTTACCTATTAACAAGAGAGAAACTGCATTATAATCCATTTGTTTCCTATGCCTGTGGTTTGGGCATTTTATAGGTATGATCGTTTATTGTGTAGCCCATCGGATCGTCTCCGTGCAGCTGAGATATTTTATGGGCTAAACCACATGTAAAAATGGTCATCTATTCTTACCAAGGGTTATTGTTTAGTACCCAGTAACTGGGTTGTGGAGGTCAGATAGATAGTAGCTCCATGTAAAATACTGGTATTCAGCTGGATTCGGTTAGACTCAAGCATAGATGGAAAAAGGATAGGTAGAAAACCACAATCGTGTAAAAACGGCAAAATTAGCAAACACGCCGTGCAAGGATAAAAATTGTCTTCCCGTCCAGGCGAAACTGAATCGCCGCACTCGTCAATAAGTATTTTTAGGTTAGGTTTCCTACTAATTGGTACGTTCACATGTTACTAAAAATAAACGCTCTTTATGTGTGTACCAATAGGTATTGTGTTTATTGCCTAGATGACGACCAGTCTAGACTAGCGTCTGTTCGTATCTCCATATCAAATTTCCCAGGAAACACAAGTGTGCATAATCGCTTTTATAGAGTTTTTAATATAGCGTTACTGAGCATAGATAATTTATATCGAGACATAGCTAACTGATTCTTGACAGAATATAAGATTTTTCAATTAAAAATATGCTGTGTTCGTTTCTGCCCTACTTACTCAATCGTGGGATTCGAGGATCGAATAAAATCATTTGATGTTGATTAATAAATTTGCTTATTATTTGAATACCTACACAGGCAGGTAACATAAGTTTCAATTAATTATAATATTAAATCGATTCCCTCGCACCTATAGAAAAAGGAACAAAAACCGTTTTCGCGCATCACCTAATCCAATTTCCCAGAAAAATATTTTAGGCAGCCACGGCAGGCGTGTAAAGCTGATCCCTTATGGGAGCAAAAAAGTTTAAGACATTTTTTGTCACACCTATCACGTCCGTCTCTAATTGTTCCATTCAAAAAAAGAAACTAAAAGTGTTCTTAATCCTATAATGTTATTCGATGCGTGGCGCGCCGGCCTCCGCTGCGCCCGCGCCGGCTATTCACCGTCGATGCTTTTTTATTCGAATCCGTGTGAATAATAAAGGATTTTATGTCATAAGTTGTTGGAAGCCTCGGTTTGATTTATACGTCTGCTCGCATTTAACGCCTGTACCTGGCGTTTGAGGAACTTTACCTTTTTCTGTTCCCGTTTTTTGTGTGAGCGCGGCATAATGCGGGCAGTGCGCCGGCGCCGCGATCCAAGCGCTGATCAAAGCGATTGGAGACGATTAAACTTACTTGATATATAGATGGTCAACAATACGTACCGGCGCCTCCCAGTCGCGGTACACATTTCAAATGACGATGCTCCTGCGCTGATTAAATGGTTTTCTTGTAATGCATTCCTGTTGTGCATCGAACCAAACGTAACAATAGTAATGTATCTGACTGTGACGCGAACTTCATGTATTTTAGTCGAAATACTAACGAAACTACACGAGATGATGTAACCGATGACTGAATGAAACAAATTAATGAGTGCAGTTAACAACTTCAGACAATTTAATTTGTAATTTGTCTGTGACAAAGACGCCGAATTTTATGTACAGAGTGTTTAATAATTAAACATAACGTAGCTATGTAAATCCTTAGTTAACTACCTACAAGGTATAAACTTAATAAAAAGTAAAAAAAAATATTTATAGAAATTAAATGCTTTAAAAGTAGAGTCATAGAATCATTCAGTTTATTTAATTCCAAATGCAGACTATGAACTTTGGGTTTTACACATTCAACTGAATAATTATGAAAATATTACCTATCCTGTATTTACCTACAGTCATACTTAATAATAAAATAATTAACTGACACGTATATTTTATAATAACATCCGGGACGTTTCATAAAGTACCTATAGAATATTATGATTGAACAATATTGATCTATGACATCATTTGAAACACTAAAATGTAGTAATTCCTGAGATTCTTCTTAGAATTCGGTCTCATAAACACGTAAAGGTGTATCGTCCATACATCACAGGACCCCGACGTATACAGGCTGTGGCATAACTGTATCGATGCTAAAATGTTTATCGATCAATCGTTTATAGTATTTTAAGAAACATACAATTCTTGCTATCTTTTATTTATGTATTCTTAATGTAACGTAGGTTTTTTGTCAATATCAAAGCATCAGTTTCAATGGAACTAACACATTGCTTTTGCATCCCACTATTAAAATGTATGGTAAGACAAATAATTGTTTTGAATAGTCAATCAGTTGTGAATCGTAATTGTGTTCATCATTTGTCAATAATAGTGTAGACTTTATTTATTACTATAGTTATTTATTATAATAGTGTTCATCTGCATGAAAGCCTATAATCATCTATCGTAAAACTACGCAAAGATGAATATTAAAAATATTTGCAACTTGTCACGATAATAATAAATGGACATTTTCATGTCATTTTAACTGGTTCATATTGTGAAGTTTTAAATATTTATCTTTGAGCTAATTGCTCTATGTTTTATTAAATGTAGTTGGGAAAATGATTTATTATGATACGACCAGCAGACAACTTGAACGTAGGTATGACGTAATGTGATTACAAAAAACGAAATGTCGTATAAAGATTTTATGAAAGATAAGCCTCAGAGCATGTCGTTCTGCTTACCTAGACTCGGAAAAATCATGTTGTTAAAATGTTCGTATGTAAGGATATAAAAAAACAAAATCAAAATCGATTTATCCGTTCGGGAGCTACGATGCCACTGACAGACACACAGACACGTCAAACTTATAACACCCCGTCGTTATTGCGTCAGGGGTTAAAAATAATCTAAAAACAGTTCACATTATATCGACAAGATAATTAAAGTGCAACCCGCTGTATACGCGTGGGCGATGTAGACGGCCTGTCGCGGTCGCCAAGGGTCGTTTTAACGACTATTATGCTCTCATTTTTTTGACAGCTCTACGCGAACAAAACGCTCATGAATGAATGAATGAAATTCCTGCGCCGAGGTATGCTAAGCGCCCCTGTAGTAACAGAAAAAATAAACCAACGATTTTAAAAGGACTTCCTTTTGTCGTAGAATTTTTCCTTTGCGCCAAAGAATGTGAGATCCCTTAGAATTAATAGCTCCACTAATATTTATAATATTGGAATAATACTTCGAAATAAACCGTAGCTGTAGGTATCTACTCATATATATTTTATATGCATGAATTGTTTTCTACCACATCTCACATAACTTGTATATTCATGTTAAAATGGCTCAAACAATTTGCACAAGTTATATGTTAATGTTATAATGGATTGATTGCCTTGATTATAAATCAAACCTCTATTTAAACCTTCACAGAAACCAATAAAGTGTAGGTAGGTACTTATATATTTTCTTTCAATTACTAGTATTGAAGGTGTAATCAAATTATTTGTTTATGTTTCTTTAGATCCGTGTATGTTTAATTTTCTAGGTAGGTAGTCTTTATTTATTTATAGTCTGTGTATAAAATAAAACGTCTTTAGTCTACGTATCTATGATACCTACCTTTTGCAGTAAAAAAAAGTCACAAGCATTATGCAGTTCAACGGACTTCCTGCCTATTTGAATAAAGAATGCCGTCTGTACTACACAGAGGATTTCAAAAATATATTGTTAAAAATTTGTAAATGAACATTGGCACCCACACGTAGCGCCTACGGTTCGCAGAAGGCTGCGGATGGTATGGAGAACGATAGAACGTTCACGTTTGTATGGGCATTGTGGGCCGCACAAATGGGCGGAAGCGCGTTGATTCGAGATGGGCAGCATGTGCGCCGGCGCCTAGCCTGTGGCCCGGGCAGGCGCCGCGCACCGCGGTACGTGAGGAAATCTCTCCGATCATACCTGGCGGAGTCACTACAATGGGTATTCTGCCTAAATGTTGCGCTCCTCTGCGGGGATTTTGATTGTTTTGATGAGTAAAGCCAGTGAAATTAATTTTCTTTTTGACTAAATTAATTAAAATAAAACAGGTCCAAGAAACTTCGTAGTATTTTGAATCTATCGTTAGTTGACACTTTAATCCGCTTAAAAAATTGCTTACGTTTATTGGTAACCGTAACCGTGATTACCGAGAAGGCAGGTTTTACAATTATTTGCAAACAGGTGGTTGTTTAACGTAAAGAAAGCGCATTGTAAAAGGATCGTTTCTATTGTGGCCGTAGTAATTCGAAACACAATATGTGGTGCGAGGTGTCGCGTCTGCGCGCGGCGACTGGTAGTAACGGTTCTGTGGCGGAGGCGCGGTGCGTGACTCATCTCTCGTTCATTGAGCGGTGGTCCATTGAGCCGCGCTTGCGCTCATTACCGCTCCGCCGGCCGGCCCTGCGCACACGCACACAGCGCGCGCTCGCGGACTGACTACACCGACGCACTGCCTACGACATGTTGGCTCTCATCTCTAGATACAACGTGAGTTTAGCCTACGACATCCGCTCCGCCGAAGCCTACGGACTAAAATTAACGCGACGCCTTATTTGAACGGAGGCAATTTAATTGCTACCAATTTAATATTTTTATTAATTACCAATTTTGTTATTGCAGATGGAGAACTTATCGAAGTCGCATATTTGGCTAGCGGCTGCAGCCCTTCTGGCAGCCAGCGGGGTGTGCGCCGGCGCCGGTGTCGGCAACAGGAAGCCGTTCACCCCGACCGACTCAATCCTGGACATCATCGACACCGAACAAGTGCAGAGGTTCCTCGCGGAGAGACAGCGAGCGGAACAGGCCACTGCATCATCATCGACGTCTTTTGTGCAAAGAAACGAGCTCGGAGATGGCAGTTCTGAAACAGGGATGGTGGTCTCCTTGCCGGAGCAAGAAGACACTACGGACCTGCCTCCGGGTGTTGAATTCAGAAAATTATTGAAATCCTCGAAAAATGCTTTGGTGGTCACCAAGAAAGATTATCTCAAGGAAGATTGGTGTAAAACAGAGCCTTTGGTTCAGAAAATCCGAGAACCGGGCTGTTTGCCCACAACAGTGATAAACAAATTCTGTTACGGACAGTGCAACTCGTTTTACATACCGAAGGGCCCGCGGCGACGCGACAACAACGCCGACCGGCCGCAGCCAGCCTTCAAGTCTTGTTCGTTTTGTAGGCCTAAGAAGTTCACCTGGGTGACAGTGACTCTGCGTTGTCCTGGACAGAACCCGCCATTCAGGCGCAAGCGGTTACAGAAGGTAAAACAGTGCAAGTGTTTACCGGTGGGAGTGAATTGACGTTGATAGTGTGACGGACCCTGCAGTGACAGAGGCGGTGCGACCGCCGGCTTGCGACGCACTCGTGCGCACACCCGGCTCTCCAGGGTGACAGGTGACAGACGGTCTCGGAAGCGAGCGCCCCGACGCTCGGGTGCTCCACATCGTAACGGCTGATTGTTTCGATCACATCCAGTGTATAGTCTGTGTATGAACTGGTCAAATAAATTGAGATGCCTTGCTCTCATACGTCAATGCGGATGACGTAATGTGATGCATAGATTAGATGCCTATTTAGAGTAACATTGTAATAGAGCGGCTTCGACTGCAAGTAGTCGAGCAAAAGCTTTAATTGTTCGTAGCGAAACTAATTAGCTAGTGTGTCTAGAATAGCGATGGCCTTCCAAGCGATTAAGGATTTGTTTTGGTACAAAACTTGAATTATGTCCGTTTATCGAAAAGTGATTATTCTGAGAGTAAAGTTGTGTTCTTAATGTCAGCAGAATAATGTGTGATACTAGTTTTTAGTTTGACAGTTAATTGTGTTTCTTTGCGCGTATCGGTGAGTCACGAATTTGAAACGATATTTAGAAGTAGCGATTTAATTCACGTCAGGTCTACGTGTATTATTTATTTTGTATCGTAATAAAGATATTGTAGCTAAAACAGAATACGCTTATAACTAAGTTGGTAATTTAATGTTGATCGTCGTTTCATCTTGTTATCTCGCAATAAATATGAGTAGGTAGTGTTATACGATATGTATTAAATATAATTCAATGCAGTATAAAGTAACGTTAGGTTTTATGATAATTCGAAACAAAATTATGATCTCTTTTTGCTCTCAAGAAGTATGCATTTGTTTTATATGTATATCTGTTAACATAATAAATCCGTTTACATAATCTGACATAAGGGACTGTGCCCACACAATATGTAGGTTATTATGAGTATGTACTTACTATCTTAGATGTCGTAACATGTAATGTAGAGTTCTAAATTTGCGAGTGTTTATAGCTGAACATGTACAGAGGCCAGCACATCAAGCTACCCCAATCTGTCAAATTTCTTTGAAAGTTTTTCAACTTTATTACAAAGGAATAAGGTTTGTGTTCAATTGGGAAAATTTGACAGTTTGGGATAGCTTGACCTGCTGGCGCCTGTACACGTACTTATTATAGAAATCTAGGGTCGTTGATGTTGCTGAAGGAGCTAAAACATTGTTAACTGTAGTATTGTATAGTTGGAAGTAGAAGTTAATATTGTAGTAAGTTGTAGAAATTCTTGCCATTGCATTTTTTTGTTCAATACGTTTTGTATGAAAGCGTAGTTGAGCATAATGTTAGTAGGTACATGGATTTATAACTAATTGGTTGTCCGTGGCCGTTTATTCATTTCTTTAAAAAAAACATAGAATGTGTTTATTAGAATGTCAGGAAACTAACAATAGTGTCAATACGGTACTATGATTAGTTAATTAGTCACAATGCCGTGAAAATTCTTCGTTAAAATTCTTTATGAAGACAATATTTATTAATTATCAAATAAATACCGTTGTATTGCATTTTTGAAAGGTACCCTAATCAATTAAGAAATCGAAATGATTTGTGTTTTAAATTATTTAAAAACTTTTAGAATCAGTTCTTTGTTAATTAATAACAGTCACTTCAAATTGTATTTCCTTATAGCCTATTTCATCATTTAAATCCCATATTTTGTCATTTAATGGCATCAAAACTTTTATTGTAACTAAGGTACTGTAGTTTCAGTGAATTTTAAGTAGGTACCTAATACTTGTATTGGTCTCCGACGGAATGAATTGTAAAAATATTTGTCTAAATTAATTACTAAGTCCAAATAATATTATGTCTCCACTAGTTTCTTATGTCATTCAGAATATAATCACGAGAATTTAACTGATTCCATGTCTTGATTAAATAAAAACCTGTTTTTCCATTTAATAAAGTACATGCAACAATTGCGTTAGTTCAAGCTATTACCGACAGTATTACATGTGTGTAGAGACCATAATAACAGGAACATTATGTTATTGCCTTGTTGTGATTGTTTTATACGGCTGTAAATTCATATCTGTTACGTCGACTTATTTTTATTATTTGGAACTTAAGTAATACGAAGTTGAAGTCGATGTTTTAAACTGTTTTACCATTCGTCCAATATTTTCAGAAATAAACAATAGCTCGATCAATTTTTTTTTTTGTCTTACCTGTCCTGTGACCTGAAAAATCTAGTATTAAAGGTTGATGGCTTCATTATGGAGTTAGTCCCACCCAGTCGGGTAGCACCCAGTCGGGTGTGTAAGTTAGCTGTACCTACCCAGTCGGGTGTGTAAGTTAGCTGTACCAGTCGGGTGTGTAAGTTAGCTGTACCCAGTCGGGTGTGTAAGTTAGCTGTACCCAGTCGGGTGTGTAAGGCTGCTGTACCCAGTCGGGTGTGTAAGTTAGCTGTACCCAGTCGGGTGTGTAAGTTAGCTGTACCCAGTCGGGTGTGCAAGTTAGCTGTACCCAGTCGGGTGTGAAAGTTAGCTGTACCCAGTCGGGTGTGTAAGTTAGCTGTACCCAGTCGGGTGAGTAAGTTTTTCTTCAAAGAACACATAAAATCACGCCTTGTTTCCCCGAAGGGTAGGGCAGAGGTGTAACTACTTACTTACTAACTTGGAACTAAAATGTGGGTATACTATCTAGTATACCCACATAAGTAAGTAAGTAGTAAGTTTAAGTTCCATGAAATAGGTGGCGAGCCTATTGCCATTAACCTGGCGCAAATCCAGTCTCCGTACTGCTACTGAGAAATTCCAGACAGAAAAACCCAATAACACTTTGCCCGACCTGGGAATCGAACTCAGGACTTCATAGTCAGCAGTAGCGCTTGCGATCACAAGTCCAACGAGGCTGTCACAAAGAAAACCTTCAAAGTTCTTCAAAGAAAACCTTGTGATACAGGCGCGGTCGCAGCCAAAGACTTTGGGGGGTCACAAAGACTACATATACATTAAGAAAATTTATTATATTTTCAACAAAAAAAAAATATTTTAATGAAGTTTCCGTTATGGTCTTGACCCCTAGGACACCCCCTTTGGACCGCGCCTTTTGTGAAGGCGCAGTAAGTGGTACTGTCTAGTAATGTTATGAAGTTACTTGGAATCATTGAACAAGTCGGTTAAGAGTGCTCTAGCAGGGCGCCGTATCGATGGTTGAGTAGCGGCTGTTTTCTGTTGAGACAGATAATATCAGGGAAGCCACTGTCGTACCACGTCCGCGACGAACTGCTATATTATTCCTCAAATTTTTTGCACCTACCTGTTTGTCTCTGCATCACCCAAAGGTTGACTGGTCTTATTGAAATCCTGATGATATTGAAGCTGCTGAAACACTAGTATGATGACCACTTCTGGTAAAGGCTATCCTGCGCTGTTATATAGTATGGTCATCATCATTTCAGCCGAAAGACGTCCACTGTTGGACATATATCTCCCCAAATTTGGGCAGGTTGGCGATCGCGGTATGGTAGTAAAATGCATAGAAAACACTGCTGCCAATTCTCTAGTAAGTCCCTTAGCCGCCTCCTGCGACACCCACGGGAAAAGATGGGATGGTGCTATTCTTTACGTCCGGCACCACACGGGTATGTATTTTTCACAGTTATGTATTTTTCGTTCATCAGGACAAATTAAGAAGTTGTAAGTAAGTTCCTTGCCTTTAGCTTCCTCTGACTTTACAGCAACGAATTAAGTTACTGAGAAGCCTATGTTTAATTTCATATCGTAGTCTACTCGCTATGGATATGGGCCTCTAACAACATGGAAATGAACTGTAAAGCCACAAATCCATTATCTATTGGTATTTTGAGTGACAGATTTTATATGGTTCTACCTACTGCAATCAATCTTTCTAGTTCTAGTCTTTTCTAGACTGACTACCTGTATCGACTGTCAAAGATCCACAAATGACAGCCGGGACCAACGAATTAACGCGTTTTTCGAGGCACGGAGGGGTCTCGATTTATTACAAATCGGATGGTGTCTCATCCACGACGCGACCGCGCCAAGCGTAGCTTCAATCGACCGGTGCGGCGGAGCCTTTAGTTCTACCAACTGCCATTTGTAAGAATAAAAAAATAGGATGCCTTAGAAGCATATCTCGTTACTAAGTATTTCATTTGATAACTAAAGATAATAGGACCATGTCCAGGTAAAGTTATAAAAATAAAACAACACAAGTACACAGATAATATTGTTTATTAAATCAGAAGCTTATGATTATTTAAACGATGCACGATTACCAATGATAAACCTTTACATGTAGATGTTGTGCTTTCATAAAACGACCTCTCTTGCTGACATAAGCAGGGTTTACACAGTAGATAGATACCTATATATAATTTAACACAGTTTTAGAACTTATTAATACATGTTGTAGTTTTAAAGGGTATTCAAAGCCATAAACACTGGGGTTTATCACCAAGTCAAAACGAGAGACTGGACTTTGTCTAGTTGGTGAAACTCTTAATAAGTATTACTTATTATTTCGTCATCTGGACGTGCCAAGATTTTTAAGCTCACTTTAATGTTTTCACCAACTAGACAAACGTGTGTCAAGTCTCTCGTGTCGAGTTGGTGACAAACCCAAACACTGTGGCCTCAAATACCGAGTGAATAAAACCTTTTCACATAGCTCAAGCGAAGGGATAGGCAATTTATATGATGAATTTGGCAATTGAATATGAATCGTAATGTTAGAACAGAATCACTCTAAAGATCTGAATAGGACCCCCCAGTGGGTGCCCGCATTGTCGTTACGGGGGGGCTCAGTAGTCGTGGTCACCCTCCCACGGTGAAGCGAAGAGGAACCCCAAGGTGGGGCCGCTCGTCAGGGCTTTTGCCTCCAAGTCGACGACGTAGCGGCCAAAAAGTTGGTTGCGGTGAGATGCATCGCAACTGAGGCGGGCCGCGATGTCGAATGGGAGACATCGCGGCTGAGAGTTACAAGCTGCGGCGGAGGAGGAGTGCCGGTACTTCTGAGTAGCGCTCTTCCCTTCCGTGGCATGGACGGGACCGCTACCGTTTGATGGCGGACGCGTTTAGGCCACAGGGGAGGAAGAGTGTCGGTATAGCGTTGGCCGCTCTCCCTATTCCCTGCGGCCAAAAAGTTGTAGGCGGCGGGGCCACTGTGCTGACCCGTCGCAGGGTGACCAAGGGTGCCCGACACGGGCTCGTCTGGGACCATTATACTATTTGGTTCCTGGGGTGGTCAAGGCGTGCCATGTGTCCTAGTGCGCCGGTAATAGCGGTTATTCCCCGCCGAGGAGGGTCCGGTGACGGAAAGCTGCGGTGGGTTCGCGGATGGCTTGCGCGTTTCCGTGTTCCCGCCTCAAGCGGCACTGGAGGACACCGTGGAGTTTTAGTGGGTTACAGTCCAACATAACTGCGCTATCTCGTGGTAGCGTGGTAGGCATTTCTACACGTTAAACAAAAAAGAAATGCCAAGGGTCGACGGCGCGTTGCGTTCCACGCGTGCCGTCTAAGATGTCAGCAAGAACTGGTGGGGTCCGCAAGGGCCGATGTCTGCCAGGGGTGTGGGTTGTTCGAAAGAGATACCGTCGCCCCTGGCACACAGGCAACTGAGGGAACACGGGTGGGTTCTAGTCAGTAAAAGTCTAAAAAAAAAAAGCATCTGAGTAGGAGCGAATGTACAAAAACTGATTCTTTTACAAGATAATATTTGCTTTGACCAGGGTATACATATAAATACATTATTTTATAGAATACATTTCTTGGAATTATTTATACTGAATAGAAGGCTTCAATATCATGGTATTTCAGTTGTGAAATGTAATAAGATAAATACATATACACAACATAACTTTTACCCAGTGGTCATCCTGCATGCGGGTGATGTGACCCGTCCAATGCCATTTGAGGCTTCTGCCTACGTCTATTATACCCGTTTTTGAAAAATCCCACTGCTGGACAAAAGTCTCCATACAATGGTTGCCTGAAGAAGATGGCCCAGAATGATGATGATGACTTGGACGAGTACCGCAAGGGCTCGTTCTATAAAAGTTCCTGGAAGCAGTTCGACAAAAGCCTCCCGCCCAGTAGTGGGCCAATATATGCTCAACAACAAAAATAACATAACTATATACATATATATATGTTATGGAAATATATAGTTATAGACAATACGACTAAATAGTTAATACCCTGAAGAGTAAGACAGAGTTGCATAGAACACCCACATTTCGCCAGTTTATGTTGTAAGTCCCATAAAAATTGTCACACGTAATCATAATAATAAATACCAGTGTCGACAAATATGTGTGGTTTACAATTATTGAGATGTTTTACTTCCTTGAATAAACATTTCTGGATATACGATGAAGAGCTAAGGCCGGATATTGATGAATACTTCTTAAAAAGATCCCAGCAACAGGCCGAAATAACGCAAGGAGTACAATTTCACATGACATTGATCTTTGTTGGAACCGTTTAGATGCCTGAAGGTTGTCTGATAAAACGAGTTATCAAAGCTGTTTCGTCTATCCCTGTTGTTCCTATGAAGTCTAGTAAGTTTGGTACCTATAGCCAGTGTTTGACAATCAACCAAGGCATGGTTGATTGTCAAACACTGGCTGCGAAAGCCTGCTTATATTTTACATAATTATCATTTGCCTTCGATGAAAAATATTGTCTATGAACTAGAATTAGAGATTGCGTTCGGTACTCACCACGGTTTTTTTTTTTTTTTTTTTTTACTGTGATTACCGAAACTCAAACTCAAAGCATTTATTTCAAATAAAACAATTACAGGCACTTTTGAATTGTCAAGATCGGTGAGTTAGAAAAAATCATTTTTCTAACTCGCCGATCTTGGAACGGGCAACTGCCATTGCTTCATATGTTCGAAAAATTTGTCTGCTCGACAACATAAATAACGCAATGAATATTGTTTAACTGTTAAGACGAAACCAATTATGATCAATCGTGAGTTACGCAATTAGGGTGCTGGTTTCAGCCAGTTGCCCATTCCAAAGCAATCTCAAGCGCTCAGGAAATCAGTCGTCTGACTGATTTCTTAAGCGCTTATTACACTATTCCATTTTTAGAAAATCGAAATATGTAATCGAAGTTAGAACAGTTGAATCCGATTTAGTGCGATTGGTAGGTTCCGACCACACGACTTCTTAACGTGATTATTACACTATCCAATTTGTAGAAATTCTAACTGGGAACACTTAGAGTGTAATTGGAAGCTAGTGATCGCACTAGACTAAATTGAATTCTAAATCAGTCAAACTTACTAGTCATGAAGTAGAATTACATTGGGTTGCAACAATTTAGGAAGTAGTGCAGTCGGGATCTTTTAATCGCACTAAATCGGAATCTAACTGTTCTAATTTCGATTCATCATCATCATCATTTCAGCCGAAAGACGTCCACTGCTGGACATAGGCCTCCCCCAGGCTCCTCCACTTCGTCATTTTTGGGGGGGTTTTGCCATAATCGCCACGCTTGGCAGGCGGGTTGGCGATCGCAGTATGGTGGTAAAATGCATAGAGAACGCTGGTGCCCATTCTCTAGTAAGTCCCTTAGTCGCCTTCTACGACACCCACGGGAAGAAATGGGATGGTGCTATTCTTTTACGCCCGGCAACACACACGGGACCCCTAATTTCGATTACATCTTTCGGTTTCCTATTTAGATTACCTACATTGAATACTGTAAATAAGTGTTTAAATTGTTGGATTGCTTGGGAATTCAATTTAGAGTAGTGTGATCACTAGCTTCCAACATCCTAATTAGAGTGTTCTTATGTAGTGTCTACAATTTGGATAATGTAATAACCACTTCATTGTGCTTATTGTCTTTTTTGAATATGTTATTTGATACTTTTGTTGAGTCTAGCAGCTTACGAGGGCTTTTGGTTATAGTTGTTTCTCGTTAATAATCAAGACAGAAGATGACAAACTTTAATAGTTTGAATACGAGGCTTTTTGCTACTAAGTATGTGTTTATTTTATGTCTTTTCTTTTTGTAATGTGCGTTTTGTTCGTGCAGAATGTACAGATTTTCTCTTTTTACATGTTTTTTTATTATTTTCCTCTTCAGATTTGTATTATTAAAACGGTCGTCTATCCTACTATGCATCTGGATGGTCAGTTTGAAATTTAGCACTTTTTTAATTTTCTTTATGGCAATGTAAGTAGATGTTTAGTTGATTGTTTTCTCCTTGTAGTCTTGTTTGTATCCTACCATGCTTTTGAAGCCAATTTTTTAAACTAGTTGTGACACAGGCTTAAGTTGCCTCTGAGTTCCCATCAACTGTTTTTATTTATTGCAATACTAGCTTTTGGTCGCGGCTCCGACCACGTGGATGTCTGTTATCTCGTAAAAAAGTAGCCTTCTCCATATCCCAGGCTATATCTCTGCCAAATTTCATGACGATCGGTTCACGGTTTAGGCGTGAAAGCGTAACAGACAGACAAAGTAACTTTCGCATTTATAACATTTTAAGTAGCGATGTAAGTAATTTGGTTTAGTTTTAAAAGTCCACATTTGCTTGAAGCTGTCACCAGCAAAGTCTTTCACTGTCCAGGATTTGGTCGGGGTCATATAGATATTTCATTAATTCCTTTGAGCCAGGGTTACGACTTATCTGATCGGTACATTCTCATAATTATGTATTTTTTTGTTCTTTGTTATTATTTTTCATATGTAGAGTAGGTTCAGATGGCATTCACTGAATTATTTGGTTAGTCTTCTTGGGGCTTTCCTTATTTCCTGAAATTTATGTTCATTTCCATCATCGTTGAAATCAACGAGCACTGCAGGAATCCGCTGGATGCGAGAAGCACAGAACCAGTCAAAGTAGCGGTGCTTAAGGCCTTTGTTCGACAGTGGACGCTTTTCGGCTCAAATGATGATGACGATGACTGTCGTCGTTCCTAAGGTCACTGGTTAAATCATTATGATCTTAAACCGTTTTATGGATCCAGTTTATTCCATCAAGATGGTTCTACTATGTCGATTGGTCAATCGACTTAGTAATTGTTTAGAACGAAGCAATGGACAAGTTACATTTATAGCTTGAATGTACAAGTCAGTCTGTTATGAACTGAGGTCTGGGGTATATAATCGTTTAGTCTGTTACTCGTAAGAACGAGAAACGCTCCTTAAGATGATGTGAGAACTAGAGTTCAATAAATGGTTAATCTCCTAGACAACAGTAAAAAGAGGCTGAAGATATTGATAGGATGTAGCCATAGCTTTAGATACTCAGTAACCGATTAAATTCGTACACTGTATCTACTTTGCAAACTTTACGGGATTTTGGGGGTCTGCCATGTAAAATATCGGACGCTATACGGGCGTTTGTTTCTTATTGGTTATTTACTTAGTTACTTAGTTAGTATTTATTACAGTATTTAATTACTCATGATCCACTTTTCAAATGCGTACATTGATTCTGGCGGAAAATGTGATTAAATTTCACTTTTAATCCGCAAAAAAATTGAATGTTTTGAAAAAACAGTCAACTATTTTGCGGATTAAAACTGACATTTAATCACATATTTCGTCAGGGTCATTAAACGAATTTCAAACAATCCAAAAGTTTCAACTTTGGGATTTTTTTCTCACATACCAGTTGATTGCGCAGTGAAATTTTCCGAAAGCCTTCTACAGGATGACATCTTAATTTTGAAGCTTCGTAAACACGGGTGTTAATGAAACTATTTGGATTGTAGATCAAGTTTGCACATGATTTGTACTGATAAAGTTTAAATGGTTTAGCACAAATTTTTTCATCGTGCTGGATTTAGATTCTTGATGGAAACGGACAAATATCAGTAATTTATTCCCAGGAATTAGAGAGACGTAGTTGAACAGTCTCATGTGCCTGTGTTGATTTGATATTGTGATACTAATCATTGTAGACCAAAATAAAAACTGAACCAAATTATACTGAAGTTTAGTGACTACAGTATGATCTGGGTTCGTTTTTTTTTTTCAAGTCGTCGTCGAAGTCGGTCTAGAGTGCTAGCGGTTGGACAAATATATTATGTCATTCTTTGAAGTAAATGGAGCTGTAACTAGACTGGCAGACTACCTTGTGCAGTTGTTCAATAACATTGATTGATATTCTATTCGACATGGAAGCGTATCGAACGGTTGTGAATTACAAATGCTTATGCTGCTTATTGTGTTGGCCAAACGTTGTTGGACTATTATTTGCGTACGATCGCGCGGTTTTTTTTTTTTTGTTTTTTTTTTTTATTTTAATGTGGTTGTATAGACGTTGATTCAAGTGTGATGTTGAATGCTAAGATTCAGAACTTTAATAAGAGCGCAGATGTTTTTTATGTTGGATGGCCAACAAGACGATGGCCCACCTGGTGTTAAGTGATCACATCAGTTATCTTGTGGCCATCCCTGAGACAAAGGTAACAGTCTCATGTGCCTGTGAATTGACCGGCACCCATACCCTTCAAGCCGGAACACAGCGATGCTGTTTGGCGGCAGAAATAAGTGTGGAGGTAGTACTTCCCCGGGCGAACTCTGACACAACGAGTTCTACTACTACTTTGACACGTCGTGGCAAACTGTAGGTTTAAACAGTTTTTTTTTTAGTTTTCGCTTCTTTATTTCCTCATTTAACATCTTTTACGGATTTATTGAGGGCATCTCATTATAGGGTGACTGGTAATTAGTGACCGATAGTTAACCACATGATTGTACTCATCATTATGAACAACTTTTACTATAGGATCAAACCTGAAATCGCGAAAAAAAAAATCAGCTGTTCCCTACATTTATGTTCGCATAAGTCGTCAAAATGAAGGGAACACCTAATTTTTTTTTCGCGATTTTGGGTTTGGTCCCATAGTAAAAGTTGTTCATAATGATGAGTACAATCATGTGTTTAAATATCGGTCACTAATTACCAGTCACCCTATATATAAGTTACATTTGTTAAGTGAGGTAGATTTCAACATCAGACAGATCCTAGCAACAGACCCAAATAATGCTAGAAGTAAGATTTTATATAGTGCTGATTTTTCTGGTTAATCTGGACATTCAATTCGACCAAAACTACAAAAGGTGGTGGTGGAATCTTGGATATCTTAGATGAAGCATTTTTCAAAGTTTGGTGGTGTTCCTCATTGCATTCCTTACTGTTCATGTTCCTCGCCGTTTTCTAAACCATTCCGTTCTTATCTTTCTTGTCTTGACGTCCAGTCATGTTTTAACTGGCGTTTCCATCTGAGATGTCTGCTTTTTGTCCTTCCTCGGTTTAACCTGGTTCTTTATTGGTTTATTCCTGAATTCATTAATTGTTTCATCATTAAAGTTACTTGAAATGTTGTCTATTGGGCAAGCCACGATTGCGGCGGTAAGTCCCCTCTTTGAGGAGTGGCTTGAGAGGCGGCACAGCATCCTCACCTTCCGCCTGACGCAGGTCCTCACGGGACACGGTTGTTTCGGGAGGTTCCTGTTTCGAATAAGGCGGGAGGAAACGCTCGGGTGTTTCCATTGCAGAGATCATCCTGAGGACACGGTGGAGCATACGGTGGAGATCTGCCCGGCTTGGGCGGAGCACCGCCGTGACCATGTGGAGGCGATTGGCGGCGGCGATGTCTCCCGTCCGGCCCTGGTCCAGGGCATGGTACGGAGCGAGAGTGCATGGGTAGCCATCGCTTCCTTCTGCGAAGCAGTGATGTTCGCAAATTGGGGGGCGGCGCACGTGAGGGAGAGGCAGTATATGCGCCCTCACGGCCTTAGCCTCTGTAGGGCGTCGGGAATCCCAGGCTGATTCCCGGCCACCGGAGGCGCGGGTTTTGCGGACGGCGAGTAATGGGTAGCTCGCTGTCCGGTAAGGACTAAGCCCGGGACGACGACGCATTGCGTTCCACGCGCGCCTCAAAGAGATGTCAGCACCAACGGGAGGGGCCCGTTCGATTCGAGCTCTTTTGGAACCCAATGGAGTGTTTTAATTAAAATTTCATTTCCTTTTAGACCTGTCTTTGACTTTTTATTTTGCGCGTTTTCTTGATGCATTATTGCCTGTTTTCCGGATGCTATGACTATGCTCACCATCCTGCTTATTCGGTGAGAATAGCGAGATAGAATAGCAATAGGCTAGTTACGGTTGTTATAAACTGATGTTTGGAATTATGAATAATTTTGTCTTTTTCTCGTGAGTACGAATAGCTCCTTAAGTCCTGAGTGAGAGCAAAGGTCCATTAAATGACTTATCTCCTAGACAACAGTAAAAGCCTGAGGGTATTCATAGGATGTAGCCCCATAGCTTTAGATACTCAATTATCTATTTAATTGGTTCTAAACACGGTCTCAGCCTTGTATATTTCCCCTCGAGTGGGTGCCCGCATTGTCGTTGCGGGGGGGCTCAGTAACCGTGGATTCCAGCCACGGTGAAGCCAAGAGGAACCCAAAGGTGGGGCCGCTCGTCAGGGCTTTTGCCTTCAAGCCATTGACATAGCGGCCAAAAAGTAGGTTGCGGTGAGGTGCACCGTAACTGAAGTGGGCCGCGATGTCGAATGGGAGGCATCGCGGCTGAGGATTACGGGCTGCGGTAGAGGAGGAGTGCCGGTGCTTTTGGGCAGCGCTCTTCCCTTCCGTGGCCTGGACGGGGCCGCCACCGTTTGATGGCGGACGCGGTGGGGCCGCAGGGGAAGAGGAGTGTCGGTATAGCGTTGGCCGCTCTCCCTATCCCCTGCGGCCGAAAAGTGGTAGACGGGACGGCGCGTTGTCAGCAACCAC
Source organism: Polymixis flavicincta (assembly GCA_949987655.1). Classification (NCBI taxonomy): domain Eukaryota; kingdom Metazoa; phylum Arthropoda; class Insecta; order Lepidoptera; family Noctuidae; genus Polymixis; species Polymixis flavicincta. The sequence continues at coordinate 6,480,517 of OX465180.1, forward strand.
TGGTGGGGCCCGCAAGGGCCGATGCCTGCCAGGGGGCGGGTTGTTCGAGGGAGTTACCGCCGCTCCTGGCACACGGGCAAATGAGGGAACACGGGTGGGTTTTAGTCAGTAAAAGTCTGACACGCCCTCCTGCTCTACTCAGCAGGAGAAGTCATTTGATGATGTCCCACCCAAAAAAAAAGCCTTGTATATTTAACGGTCTTTTGGGGGTATGCCATGTAAAGACTGATATTCAGCTGAGCTTCTCGCGAAATTACGGTTCTTAAAAAAGTTTCAAGAAATGAGAAAAAAAAATACAATACGAATTAAATATTATTTTTGGGATTTGAGCGCAGGGATTACTTTCAATTACATTATATAATTACTCGTGGAGCACATGGTGTTGTACATGTTTCCACAGTGGGGAACAGCTATGTTATACATGTAATATTCCCGAAAAATCATGTACATACTTGTACAATGTTTCTAAATATGTGAGAACAATGTATCCATTAATTTATCTGTCATTGCTTCATTTTTTTTTTTTTACCTATTGTGGTATGGTAATTTATTCTAGGTGCACGGTTTTCACACATAGTTATATGTATGATAAATATTGTAAAACATGTTAAAAGAGTAACGGTGGAGTTTCTTGCCTATTCTCCTCCATACGAAACAAAATTTTTGAAGGGGAGACTAGAATCAATTCTATTTTGATGTAAATGTTCAAAAGTGCCTTTTAGGTACCTATTAGAAACAAATGCTTTGACTTCGCAAGCAAGATGGAAAGTCACATTTCGTCGATCCTTAAAAAAAAAAAAAAAACTAACGAACAAATGACATCTCAGAAAAAGAACGAGTTGAATTGTTACAGAGAATTCGTTTGTTTTTTATTTTCATTTTTAAGGATATACGAAGTGAATCATTAATAGTACAGGCAATCAATAACAACTTACGATCGGCCCAGTTTGAAATCTCGTATAAAGGCAACCTCGAGGTTCAATCCAGCCGGCCAGTTAATATCAGCCGGATAACAAATTGTGTCATTTTCTGAAAGTTCAGACTGCCTTCAATAGTACAGATTGATAAATAATTCAAACGAGTGCATAGATCAAATGGAAAACGTGTAAAAGTTTCAATTTAAAAGGAAAAGATACAGTTAAACCTTTAAGAAATTCTCACAAAAATCCGGCCTTAGCAGCTACCATTTCCAAGTGTGGTGTTAGTGCAACTAGCAGTTACTGCCAGTTGCACTAACACAACTACAGCACACCCACCCTCCCCCCACCCCCTCGCTCTCCTCTCACTCCACTTGCTACCTATATTCAAGAAAGTTACTGTTAAGTTAAGCTAGGTTTGCTATCCAGCTGCTACACTGCTTTCTGAATCAAATGACGTGCTTCGAAAACGTTGTACCCAATGTGTTTTTTTTTCATATAAACAAACTAGTTTTCATACATGTTAAAAAGGTGAATAACTTTTAATTGTCTTAGATGTTGCATTTTTATTCGGCTTATTATATTAGTGGCTGCGTTAAAGATGTTAATACATTTGGGTATAATGTTATCAAAGCTTTTTGATAAAGATGCAACTTTTACATGGTTTTAATTTATTTGCTTAGCATATATAACAACAGTTTGCTTCGTAAATACATTTTCATATTTCCTTCACAATATTAATATTACAATATTTATAGTAGAATTGCATAGTGCTTAAGTTGCAGATATTGAATCTCTTCAATCGTTTTCTCTTTAATCATTAATTACCGTGCATCGCTTGTTAAAACGACACCAATAAAATGTTATGTTACAACCTCATTTATTCATTTATTTCAACTGCTTTCCAATACCGTCTCTCGTTTTCTATCTTGCTAATAATTTTAGGTGTTACAAAGTTTGCAAGTCAAGGGATAGAATTACTGTTAAGAGTTAAAACTAAGTTATTATTATTCGCAATTACATTATCCGTTAGGGATTTACCCGCTTCTGTTCGCTTAGGTCTTATAAGGTAGTTAACATTAAGTACTTCTGAGATCACATTTTATGCTTCTCCTTCTCACTTGACCCATTGTGACATTATTATTTATGAAAAACATTGATATTTATGCGCCTTTGATTAACACACCTATGTTATGTATTATTATATTAATCTTTAGTATTTACATCTACTTTATTTGCTGTGAGATCATCGCGTCATTGAGTTCATCATATTTACATGATTCCTAAATATTTCAAATATTATAAATACATATGTAGTTATTTATGTAGGTATGCTAAATGTTAAACTAATAACTACGTTGTGACTTTTTAAGTCCGATATAGACAAGGTTTAGCCACATATTTAGATCTTAGGTTTCGTTTCGGTTGCTGTTTGTCTCCATTTTGACAATAATTTACAACTTATGAATACGTAACTCAATAATTTATCATACATAGGTAACATACATACTGCGTATCTCAAAGTACTATATTTTTGAAATAAATTTTTTTCTTCATTCCAACAACCCAACCACAATTGATAGAGAGCTGTTGATGTCTTATTGCCAGGCCTGTTATGCTACCGTAAAATTTGCCTTCTACTTCGTATATTGCTGCAAACTTTGCGATCGACGCCTTATTTTCAACACTTGAAGTGGATGCTCTTAGAGTATGGAGATGTTCTCTACAATTCGTCTTCCTACCATTCCTGCATTATTTGCTTATTGTCTTGACTTCTGCAACCTCTGGTTCTCTTGTGTCCTACCATAATAGGTGAGTCCAACTCTTATTAGAAACTAGTGCATAAGGATGTTTATTTCAACTAGTTGTCTACTGCTGCAGGTCTCTACCCCCACTTTAAGAAAACCAGATCATCCTCTATTGTTCTGATTTAATATGAATTGCCTTAAGAGATTGTTACGATGAGAAACCTGGTCTTCTTGGTTCATATTGATTGTCGTTGTGACGTTTGATTCTGGTCTGTGTTCATTGGTGATTCACTATACGGATGGTGAAACATCAATAGACACATTCCAGTCAAACCCGTAATGAGACCACTTATTTTTCCTTTGACGGTAATGTTAGGTGATTTGATGACTTTGCTTTTTAAATCTCAGTTTGTTAATGAGCTTGGCTTGGATGGATTCTGTTTGCAAGAGTAGCTGGTTAATACCTGGGCAGTATTCCAGTGATGGCAAGTCCCGATAAATTGTTGTACGCGCCATTTCTTCGTTTCATGTCAAGATAGTAATGGTATGATAAGTTTTTCATTCATCTGATTTATTCAGTTCATCTAATGCCATGACAGATTTGATTTACTTGGTCGACAGAGTTGGTTGGGCTCACTGACTCAGTGGACCCGTCTTTTTCTCTAAGTTTATGTGCTACATTGAGTTGATCCACTTCGTTGACATAATTCATTGGCTTCATTGACTTTGTTAGTGTTTTTTGATTGAGGAGTTGATGTGAACCACTCCAAAGACGTGATTCCACGGAGTAAAGTCACTTTAATTAAAATCTGCATTGATTAACTTGATTTGCTTCGTTGACTGAGTTGACCCGCTTCTGCCATAGAATTGTTCCGTTTCATTACAGAGTTGTACCATTTTATTGAACCCGTTGTTGAACTTCATTGATAAAGATGATGGAATTCTAACTGAGTTGATTCTTTGAATGAGTTGACGTGATGTTCTTCTATGACTGAGTTGTTTCGTTGACGTTCTATTGCCTTAGTTGATGTACTACTTTGACTAAGTTAATAAGCTTTTGTAACTCAGTTGAACCGTTTCCATGATTTTGTGTCTTTTACTTAGTTGATCTACTTTATTCACTGAGATGATTGACTTTTACGTCTGAGGTGCTGAGTTGGTCTGCTTCATTGAGTGTGGTGTTGCTCTATACTGACGTAATTTAACTGTTTCATAGACGAACCGTGTCCCTGATGGAAATGATCTGCTTTATTTCTTAGTTGCTCCATTTCTTGTACTTTTGTCAGAATTTTGGGCCTCATTCACTGCAGATTTGATTAAGATTCATTGGCTGGGTTGTTGGATTTTGTTGAGGTGTTTAGTTTCATTTATCAATTGATTTAAATTTCAAATTCCTTAATAAATAATGTAAAGTCATAGTCTCAGATCTTAGTTTGGTTTTAAGTAAGTTCTTAGTTGGTAGGAATTATTTCGATATGTCACCCTGCCTTGTACACTTACGGGGACAGATAGAAGTGAATAAGGTTAAAAATTTCTCCCGTTGCTTACAGGGGGAAAGATCAAACTTTTTTCGATCTGTCCCCCTAAGCGGACAAAGCAGGGTGACAGATCGGAATAATTCGTTGGTCGTGGTAATTTGATATTATTTCCTCCATCCTCAATACGAACACAGTTAATTGCTTGGAGTTTTTGTTAATGTAGTCACTGATGCCATAGATTATTCCAGTTTATGTGCACAAGTCCATTTTTTTTCATAGGTTTCTTAAGACTTAATGCCAAATGTATGTTACCTTTTGAGATTAACGACTATCTTAGAGTTTGAATAGATCATGTTGTTTTTTTACTACGTGGTATGAAATATGTCGCCCTTATTTTTTAAATGTACAATTTATTAAGGTACCATGGCCAATGGTTACAAATAAAGTATAATTAGTATTGTTGATGTTGAATTTAAAAATTGATAATGCATTATTGTTTTGTTACTTGTCACAGGTTTAATTTATTGGTATAAGTTGGTGCTTGTTCTGTTAACAAACTGCTACGCGGTCGAAGTCGCCAGTAAAAGCCGTATAAAAAAATTAAAGTATAACCCGGCATTTTGGTATTTCATAGATAAAGCAAGACCCACACAAGGGCTGACTAGAAAATTTTAACATAATTACTTATGTGTGATTCTAATAAGAAACAATAAATAAGTCTGTTCTTTAATTATGTTATTTTTAATACGAAATTCTATCAAGGAACCTAACTATAATTTAATTATGACACGTGGCTCACAGCTGTTCCTGTGCTTAATATCTAAACATCAAATTTAATACGTTAAAAATATCTTATTAAGTTTTTTATTTAAGTAGGTACTGCCGCTCTTCTTACAAGCATTATATTAACACACATAATACAAAATTAATCATTTAACAACGAGGGATGAAAGATATCCTTTACAAAAAGTACAGCTCTTATTTTTTTAATAAAAATTATGATTTTAACGTAAGTACGACGGACACACGTTATATACTGTTTAAACACATAAGTATATAAAAAAACACAATAAACAAATTACAACAACTGAACAACTTCATGCCTTTGGCACTCTCTCATAACACCTTTCGTTTTTGCGAAACCTCTAAAATTATGATTAGGGATTATTAAATAGGTACATAACGAATTAGGTTACACAAATAAAATAGTTACAGGACGTAATTATAAAGCGTAAAAGCCTTTTTTATAACTACAAATGTAATAAGTTTTAACTACGCAATTTTAAATATGTATTCACAAACGCCTAACACTTTCAATAGATAGATTTTATGAGTCTTCATTGTTCAGGACTGCGAAATTGCACGAATATTTGAAAAGATTTTAATATTACATTGTTATTTGTTGAAAAACATACCGACTATTGCGCAATTTTAGCAAGGTTATAAAGGATTTTTTTTGTGTGTTTTAATTAGATAATTAGAGATAAACTCAACGGTAAGTTAAAATCTTTTAAAAATGGGAATAGGAAAACCGTTCACCACAAATCCTTTCACACTCACCCAAATTAAACATGGTAAAAAATACTACTAGGTACTGAGATCTCGTATAAAAATGGAAAATGAATGCGAAGATTCATTGTTTATTTTTTTTCACAGTTTTGAACGGTCTGGCGGGATCTTAAATTCGTGTGTCGTAATATATCCTTAATCCTTGGAATTGTACGTACCTATATAATCTGGTGATATTTTCCGCATGAACTCAGAATAATTATAATGTTTAGTAAACGTTGTTATCCGTGGTATTTTCTTTAAATTTTCTATTTTGAATTTGAAGGAGTAATAGTTTTATGATCCAATTGGAATAAAACAGGGAACTAACATGATACTTCATCTGGTAATGGAAAGAGTGGTTTATAGTCAGTCTCATGTGCCTGTGAATTGATCGTTGTTTTCGCACAAGTATTTTAGAAGCAGATTCATTACAAATTCGACATCCTGGCATTATTATAGTCATGATCTCAGTACCTAATCCGAATAGTTATTCCATTTACAACGTATATAAACAGAATAGTTAGGGAAGGGACATGAACATAAAATAAGCCAAATAAAAGTATTGAATAAATAGGCGATTAAGGGCTAGAAGGAATCCGGGCGAGCTATAAATCCCTTTCTTCTTTTTTTTCTTTATAGGGAGTACTCCGCCCCTGACTGCCAAAGAAGGCAAGAATTAAAGTTCAAAAATCAAATTTAAAAAATCACTCACAAGAAAACTCATCCACTTCATCCATACTAATATAATTGCACACTTTTGTTCCTCGATCCAAAATATACAGCCTAAATAATACCTAACAAACTACGTTAAGTGGACATCAACCAAGTGTTTGTAATCAAGTGAATGATAGGTCAATTGTCGCATTGCATTCAGTAACGGACGTGCAATCAATTGTTTTACAAGCGTTGAGGGAAAATCCTGGCAATTAGCACCCATTGGCACCCGTCTAATTAACTAAACGCATTGAACTTTGGTACAAACGGCGTTGATAAGTTTTTTTTTTAAAGTTATATTTACAAAAATAACTACGAATAGGTTATAATTTATATCGGTTTTTTCTTGCATTAAAAGAAAACAAACACTCTTATTTCGCTATCGCTATCATCCAAATAAAGAGGCAAAATTGGTTAAAACAAAGTAAATTCTTAATGCGATACTCTCGAATGTTATCATAAGAGACATACTTTCGTTCGTTCAACCCTCGCAAATAATAATGTTCTTTGGTTGGCTGCTTTTCTTTGCCGATAGGGCGATTATAGTCTAACTTAGTCTAATGTCTTTGAGACTTACTAGGCTATTATGAGCGTAGTCCACGTTCTGAGTTTTTCCAGTGCCTATATTTATACAGAGCAACTTGTAGCATTAATTTAGACCGAAGCCGCAAATGCCTATAACTTACACGAATGTATGCAAGTATCTTGCTCATTACACCAATCTCAAGTTGGTAACTTGCAAAAATGAATGCACGAAGATATTCACCCACCAGAAGTTGTTATTTTATAGGGAAATGGTTCTGGTCATGGCCTGGATCTCGCCTGATGGAAAGCAATTGATGAGGTCTACGTTGGAACGAGCGTATCCAGAAGCCTGTTCACTCTTGATTTGAAGGCGGGTTACACAGTGTGTAATGTTAAACGAGGGACACACTCTAAGGGAGTGTATAGTACTCATGAAAATGGAAAACTTTTACTAAGGGACCAACACTGAAACAGCGAAAATATAACCAGCCGCTCTACACATTTATGTTCGCATAACTGGACAAAATGTATGGAACAGCTGATTTTTTCTTAATATTTAGGTTTACACTCAATATAAAATGTTGTATATTTTCATGAGTACCATACCTCTCAACGTATGTATCTCGTTAAACCTAACATTATGTTTATGGAAGGGAACAGAGACGCTGGCAGAGAGTTCACATTGGCGGTGCGCATAATAAATCTGGAGGAGAGGCGCTGAGACGATTGTCAGGATATAAACCAAGAGCGGATGTGTGAAAGGGAGATGGCGGGATCAGGTGGAGCTCCTACACACACTCTTCGAAATGCAGTCTGTAGAAGACTGGCTGGTAAGCGACATTACGCCGATGTTATGGCACATTGGCATGCAAGCTACTTGCATATTTCAGTGCAAGTAAAAGGCATGTGTATTTGCAGCTTAGTGATTAAATGCTAATTAATATAGTAGTTGGCGCTTTCCATCTGCATTACATTAGTACATTTAATCCTAATATTATAACTTCTTGGGTACTTCTGGCGACATATATACAAGGTCTTATTCGCCTCGTTAATCTTATTGAAATATTTGTGAATCATACGTTTTGTTGTTTTATGTTCATTGTTATTACAGTATGTTTCATTTATGCAACTCTGTATATTTTAGATAGAGAGATAATATATAGATACCATTAAAAATATATATTTTGAGATTAAAATTACGAATAGCGTGAACTTTTTTATTTTTATCAATAATAGCATTTGTATCTTCAATTACCTATGTTTTATTACATTTATTTTTTTTGAATTTATGGATTGAGGTTCGCGCCTTCTGACCGCTGCGAATGAGATAATTGCATTTAAGTTTCTAATTTTGCCATAAATCTGGTAACTTTTAATTCCCAGCTAATAACTAACAATTGCCACTGTCTTTCATCACAAATTACTGGCAATAGATATTCATTTAAATAAAATACTGCCCACTCTTCGTTGAATACAGGCATAACAGTGAATTATCGCTCAAAGCTCAACACTTTGACAACAAAGATGGTCGATGCTAAAAGGGTCTGCACACCTGTAATCATTCGTAGAGTGAGGTGAACTCGCTAATTCTTGCCTGTGTTCCATGACTTTATCTGGTATAGCATATCCGTAAAAGAAACAGATGACGATGTATATACTCGTGGTTTGGACGCGATTAAGATTGTATAAATTTACCCACCACCCACCCGCTCTGAAGACCACCACGAGATATGAAGATATTTACTTTTTGCTTTTGTTCTGTTGGTGAAATTAGTTAAGATCTTTCTAGTTGAGAAAAGTAAATAGATTATCATAAATCGTGTTAATACATACATTCGTAAAGGGTGACAGACGAAAGACAGTGACAACGTGTGGTATAGCGTGATCATGTACCCTATGCTACTCGTGTAGATTTTTTTGATCTAGTCAGAAATCAATACCTGTAGAATATTTCTTGGTTATATCTTTCAGGGTGTGGTTTTTGTTATTATAGGTTTTTTAAGATACCTACTGCATTTCACGAGCTTTAGTAGCTGTTGTTGGGGTTTTGGTTTTAAATGATTGACTTTTAGGCTTCAATTTAATTTGATGTGTTTTTATAGGTGGCAAAGGTTACGCGGCGTTTAAAGCATGTTTGTTGTATACCGAGTTTTTCTCATCTGCCAGCCTGCAACCGCATCGCATTCAAGATTAGAAAATGGCTCATGCGCGTCTTACAGTCGCTCGGTGGTCGTCACATAACCTTGTGGACACAATAGCCAAGACCTCCTACTCTGCTATATTAAACTGCATGGCACTATGGTCTGTAGCCAACCAAGATTATTTTGAGAACAAATGTGGTGTCCCCCATTGTTAAAGGAGGATCTTCCAAGTTCCAATTAATGAGTACGACCAAACGACAATGGTGACACTTCGTGACCTTGTAATTCGAGGATCGCGAGAGGTATCGCAGATGCGGTGTTATTCTTGAGACATTGGTGAACAGTCTCATGTGCCTGTGAATTGAAGCGGCACCCATACCCTTCAAGCCGGAACACAGCGATGCTGTTTGGCGGCAGAAATAAGTGTGGAGGCAGTACTTCCCCGGGCGAACTCTGACACAACGAGTTCTACTACTAATTTTTGATCTTGATGATTTGATCTTGTGATACTAATCACTGAGACCAAAATAAAAACTGAACCAAATTATACTGAAGTCTAGTGACTACAGTATGATCTGGGTTCGTTTGTTCAAGTCGGTCTTGAATGCTAGCGGTTGGACAAATATATTATGTCATTCTTTTAAATAAATGGAGCTGTAACTAGACTGGCAGACTACCTTGTGCAGTTGTTCAATAACATTGATTGATATTCTATTCGACATAGAAGCGTATCGAACCGTTGTGAATTGCAATGCTTTTAGATGTTGGCCAAACGTTGTTGGACTATTATGTATGTACAATCGCGCGGTTTTATAACACGATGCAGGATTCCGTGTCGACAGTGATGTTAAAACTTTCGATAATAGTTCTTATGTGGTTGTATAGACGTCGACTCAAGTGTGATGTTGAATGCTAAGATTCAGAACTTTAATAAGAGCGCAGATGTTTTTTTTTATGTTGGATGACCAACAAGACGATGGCCCACCTGGTGTTAAGTGATCACATCAGTTATCTTGTGGCCATCCCTGAGACAAAGGTGATAGTCTCAAGTGCCTGTGAATTGAACCGGCACCCATACCCTTCAAGCCGGAACACAGCGATGCTGTTTGGCGGCAGAAATAAGTGTGGAGGTAGTACTTCCCCGGGCGAACTCTGACACAACGAGTTCTACTACTACTTCAAGATATAAAAGATCTTGTATAAATCTCATTTTCTGGCTTGTGGCTACGTAATAACAGCCGCATGAGTCGATCAATCAGGTTAAGCTAAGCTTCCTGCGGTTATGCGGTGGATGGGTGACCATCTTTACATACCAAGACCCCTCCGTTCATCGAAAAACACGTTAAGCCGTTAGTCCCGATTGTCATTCGTGGTTCTTTGTCAGTCGTAACAGGTCGTCAGAAACCCGAAAGTCTGACAACCAGTCTTATCAAGGGGTATCGTATTACCCAGTTACTGGGTTGTAAAGGTCAGTCACGCCATGTATTCAGCTGCAACCGATTAGACTGGAAGCCGACCCTAACTAATTTAATAATAATTTTCTGGCCAGTCATAGTAATTTCCTTTAACCCTGAAATGGACTGCCTGTGAGTGACAAATATAATTGTTTTATAATATTATATAGAAATACATATACAGTAGTACATAAATGTAACAACTGTTGCTTTCCCCTTATACCTAAATATACTTAATTTACCTCACAAGTACCCCTTATTTATTATTAGCGTTTTTACTTACAATAAATGTCGAATATTTTATTTTACGTAAGATTACAGTACCTACCTACATTAATTAGTGTACCTATTAGATCTTTATCCAGCATTTTATATAAACTAACCTTATTTTTTTATGGTATCAACCATCCATAGAGGAATAATATATACCTACATGTTTTTTGGTATTTTCTTTTGTGTTTTTTTTTTGTTTTTTCATTTGTTTTTCCTTGTTATCCTAGGGTCTTATAGGTAATCCTATTCTATCTTAAGAGGTAAGTCAGAGGTTGCTTACTGAGATACTCGTACAAATTATTAAGAAAGTAAAATTAATAATGAAAAGTTGAAGTTTTATGGTCATTAAAGTTTATCAAAATTATGAAACGTGTTTGAAAATATGTCTTTGTACCGGCGGCGTCGAATAAACGAATGATGTGTTTTGTTCATTTCTTTCTTACTTTCTTTGTCAGTGAAATAAAAATGTTACATTTCATATTAGGTAATCAAAATTGAAATAATTTAAGTTTGAAATTGGAACTTAAAATAATAAAGACGTTACCAATTCACTAATCGAAAACGATACCGATCAAAGTAAAATGTACAAATATATAAAAATACATACGAAAATATTTATGATAAAATATATTATACCTTTTATTAAAATAATTATAATAAAATAAATTCATAAGAAACTAATAGCATAATCAGCCCGGTCTCACTGCTGGGACACAGGCCTTAAAAAACCAATGAAATTAAATTGTTAGTTATTATAATTAATAATCCTACATTATAAACTGGTTTGAGAGGTATCGTGGTTCTATCAATACTTGATTATGTAAACCGTATATTGTAAGTTATCTGCTATAGTGATACGTTAACATTGTCACTTTTTCAAGAAAACTTACTCGTCGTAGTACTAAGTGTACTGGATTCATTAAATAAATTTAATCTATATTCCAGAAATGTCTTAACTACAAGTTATTATGCTTGTAACTGTAATACTATTGAGTTTTTTGAGGTAGTATTTGATTTAGTAAGTTAAAGGACCACGACATTTACTACGTACACCGCGTTTCTGTATCAAGGTATCCGCCATTTCTGTTTTGGTAAAAAATATTGTGTCCACAAATAAATTGTAAAAACTTTACTAGGCGACGTGTTTATATTTTTTTTATTATTTAGTTAAAGTTGTTACTTTTAATAAAATTAACCCCGGAAAGTTCTCGCCAGTAAAGCACGGTGTACATACACAATTAAATTTAGATTAAACATGAATTATTGCACAACAGACAAAGCATAATTATTATTAACAAATTCTTAACACCAGAACGAATAAAAGCTTATTAATATTTTAAATTAAGTAAGTATTGCAATATTGAAATCACTCAAATATAAGGAAACTTATAATACTATGAATTATTATTACTTTTGAGACATACGTACGTACACGAAATTGAGTTTAAACCTACATATTCTAGAGACCTCCACCTCCTCTTATCAATTTTTCCAACTGTTGTTTTATTGTTTGTTGACTACAGACGTTTATTTTAGCATTTCAAGTAATTTGTTGAGATACAAATAGGAACTAGGTGACTCTGAGTAATGACAGCTGAATTTTCCACTTTTTTACTTATATTTACATTACCGTACCTAATAGGGTATTTTCCAATTTATTAAAAACTATTCTAATTTGAAGATTGGGACGAATTATGTAACAGAAAACATAAAAGTAAAATGATTTATGTCCGTTTTATCAATTAAAAACGATTTAAACCAAATTTATTTTTCGTTGTTTTGAATTTACCGCCAAAACGCTCCCTATGATGACTTTTTATCACGTGACGTCAACTTTGTATAAACTAACGTAGTTAGTAAGTAAACAAATGAATGTCGAGATTATAATTACCAAGATTTTTAATGGATAGAAAGTGATATTATTACTGGTGTGCGGTGCCCTGTGCACAAATACTTCTAAAACTGCGCCAAACTACGTATTTGTACAGGTGCCGTTTACACATAGATGACGTCACGATGTCACGTGATTAAAAAGTCATCGTAAGGAGCGTTTTGGCGGTTAATTCAAGACAACGAAAAATAAATTTCATTTTAATCGTTTTTCATTGAGAAAATGGATTTAAATAAATTTCTTTTAATTTTATGTTAAATACATCGTCCCAATCTTCAAATTAAAATAGTTTTTATCACATTGGAAAAAACCCTATTTAAGAGATGGAAGTCAATCTCAACGTCATTCATGTAGTTTAAAGACAGCCCACATGGAAAAATATATTTATTTATAAAAAAATATAATTATTTCTTGTGTTTATGTATTTTTTCCGGTTTTTTTTTTACAAAAATATATTCTGTTCTACCTATGTTATTTGTTTCTATGGGAATAACATTGAAAAGCGTTGAAAATCTTTAAATACAAGCAGAACCTGAAAAGGCTTCATTGTAATTTAAACATGTCCGTACTTTTCAGTATGATTCTCATCGAAATCTATTAAATATATATACACACTACTTCTTTGACTAGAGAGTTACTCGCATCTGCGGCCGTTTGGCTCGTTTTTCTTAAAACTATCAACTAACTATATTCTCATTTATGATGTTATTGTATCCGTGACACAATTCCCCCACAACTTATATCTTTACTTATCAATAAATACATACATGTGGTTTTATTAGGTTATGTTATTCAACTAAAGCGTGTGCGTGACCGTCACGGAAAGATGTGATGAATCATTAATGCTGGGGCCACACTAACTGTAAACGTCAAAGCTCATGATCGCCATACAGCATACACAACGCGGTAAAGATTCCGATACTTAGAGCGATAAATTCAGTGGCCACACTTGAACGGTCAACAACAACCCCCCCGAGTGGGTTCCCGCATTGTCGTTGCGGGGGGGCTCAGTAACTGTGGATTCCAACCACGGTGAAGCCAAGAGGAACCCAAAGGTGGGGCCGCTCGTCAGGGCTTTTGCCTTCAAGCCATTGACGTAGCGGCCAAAAAGTAGGTTGCGGTGAGGTGCACCGCAACTGAGGTGGCCGCGATGTCGAATGGGAGGCATCGCGGCTGAGGGTTACGGGCTGCGGTAGAGGAGGAGTGCCGGTGCTTCTGAGCAGCGCTCTTCCCTTCCGTGGCCTGGACGGGGCCGCCACCGTTTGATGGCGGACGCGGTGGGGCCGCAGGGGAAGAGGAGTGTCGGTACAGCGTCAGCCGCTCTCCCTATCCCCTGCGGTCGAAAAGTGGTAGACGGGACGGCGCGTTGTGCTCCACACGCGCGCCGTCAAAGATGTCAGCAACCACTGGTGGGGACCGCAAAGGCCGATGCCTGCCAGGGGAGCGGGTTGTTCGAAGGAGTTACTGCCGCCCCTGGCACACGGGCAACTGAGGGAACACGGGTGGGTTTTAGTCAGTAAAAGTCTGACACGCCCTCCTGCTCTACTCAGCAGGAGAAGTCATTTGATAATTTCCCACCCAAAAAAAAAAAGGTTAACAACAATGCTCATCATTGGCGATAAAATTGGCGGTTATATTCCTTCTCTGAATTTCAAGATGGACGTTGACGGTTTTTTGAAACGGTAATCATTCTTTTATTCGTCTCTAAGCATCATTTTGCGATGCACGATTCTTGTAGGTTTTTTGTCTTGGATCCCGTAAACATGTTCGAAGAATTTCGAGAAATTCAATGACTTTCACATTAATCCACTCCGTAATCGGCTCCTCTAAATAAACATGCGTGCGATCTCGACGCGCTCACGGTGCACAATGACAAACGTAAGTGTAGCCGCTTTATCGCAATAATTCTTACGTTTTGAATCTCTTTGATCTGCCAAAAAATACCGCAACCTGAGTTATCGCATAACGTCAAATGGCAATGTGAATGCCGTTATCAAATTATCGCGATAGTTGTGGCTACACCTACGGTTAACGTCCATCATCGCGATGATCAACGGCGTTTCTCGTTGGTGTGGCCCCAGCATAAGAACCTTTCAAAATTAAAAGCAAAAGCCTTAAGAGCCTTGTAGAAATGTCTCCAGTTTTTTTTAAGGATATTTAGAAATATAAAGTGAGAAAAAAGTGCATTATTTTAGAAAATGATTTCAACTTTGTGACAATTAAATAAACTAACTTCTTTTTGGTTTTAAGTGAATCTGATTGCTTGCCAAATGAGCAAAAACAGCCAGCATTATTTACAGAGACTGTAAAACATGCTATCCAATATCATCAGAAATAAGCAAAGCATGCTCCAGAAAAAAAAAAATATGTTGTGCAGTGAAATGTCCAATAGTCTTGCAGAAGAAATTTTCGTTTTTGCTCAAGAAGTGACATACCCACTACTCATCTGATGTTAAGTGCTAAGCTGAGGGTATCATGACTGGAATACCTCGTGAGCTACGTTTCTTAGAAAAGCGGTGGCTGCTACATAGCGTCCAGAATTTACCGGCGAACGACGTCACTATAACGTTATTTATGAAAGTAAGTTGGTGTGTTTTCTTAGAGAACGTTTTTTGACATCATAATGTCATACCCCGCTGCCATTTTTATGACACTCGTCACTGTAGCCGTTATGTCGGGGCCACTGCTATTTTAGAATACCGTACCATAAGGTCAATTCTGTGGTGTCATTGCGATAACCTCCGAGTTTAGGAAACAAGTCACAGTAATTTTACTCAAATGAATTTGGTACTGAAATTCTTTACTATCTTAATAAAAATCAAATGGAAGATGATTGTGCATTAGCTGTCAATAAATCCTTATTTACTATGCTGTTGTTAACTTAGTCCTTATTTAATGTTATTCGCTAAAACCTTATTTATTTGCGTGCTATGTTATTAACTAAATCCTTATTAAATAACGTATCCCTACCTACGATCGTACGTGCTCGTTTATCATGACAAGTATGCTTTATTTACATTTTTACCTACCTAGGGTATTTACCGATGGCTTTAGTTAGATGTTATTATTGTCTATAGGGACATTAGAAAGTGAAGTAAGACGTATCTAAAGATGGCCTTTGGAAAATGGAAAATATACATTTTGCGAAAGGTTAGGTAAGTACTTGAATTTCTTGAAATAATCAATTTCTTCCAATAGACGTATAACAGACTGCTGTCATCATCTTTTAGATGAAAGACGTCCACTGCTGGACATAGGCCTCCCCCAAGCACCGCCATTTCGACCGGTTCTTTGCTTCTCGCATCCAGTGGCCTTCACCAGTTCATCGGTCCATCTTGTGGGAGGCCTTCCAACGCTACGTCTTCGAGTACTCGGTTGCCCTGCAGAACCTTCAGGCCCCATCTCGGCATCTGTCAGGAATGTGCCCTGCCCACTGCCACTTGGTTGAATGACTTTTGATTTGATTGATTGGTGACTTTCAGCCTTCTTATGAGGCCTATTGCATAGACTACTGTGCTGCTGCGGAATTTGTTGCCCCATTAGCAAGTGGCCGACTTTTGGAGGGTCTTATGTAATTCTGACGTTCGTAAGGTGTTGATTCTGTCTAGTTCAAATCTACAACTTTTTTTCGAAAGGTGGCATCTTTTTCAATCTTCGATTATAACTGGCTTATATATTGAATTTTGATGTTCAAAGAAAATGTTGATGATTTGAAGTCGTAAGTACGTATAAGAAATAAAAGAATCACTATTAGAATTTTTTGGTTAACGGGGATAGTCTGAGGTAGTGTTTTTTTTTTGCTGGTCACTGTTAGATCAAAATGTGAGCCCCGACGGTAAGAAATACAAATTTTACAGAATTACAATTATTAGAATAACCAATACAACTATCGTAGTTCATAATACACGACAAAACGACATTTACCTTCTCATGACATTTGAGGTCCATTCTGACTTGAGAAAGTTTTTTTGATGATTTTAATAATTTTATTTCTGTAAATATGTATTTGTTACGGTTATTTGATTTTACGAGTTACTCAGGCGTTTTCACCTAAGAGGGTTTGGTTGACGTCATCATTACACTATCATCTCGATCAGATTGCTTTTAGAGTGCCATCAATGAATCTAATTTTAAATTAAAATATTTTCATAGCTAATTTCTAATAATTATACCTAATTAGTGCGTGGAAGTGACATAATGCCCAAGGAATGAGAAGATTAACTTTAAAATTAAAATTTAATTCATTTAATTATTATATTTATGAGTTGGGCTAGTAAATAGGCGTCGTATTCTTCAAATGATTTCTTTACAATATAAATACTAAGGAAGACATTTATTGAATAATACCTACAGTTATTTAATTTTATTTTTACAATTATGACGAAATAAATCCTTTACAACTTTTTTTTCACTTAATCTTGATTTAATTATTAAGACGTATTGTTTTCAAATTATTAGGAATTGCCATTAAGTAAATAAAGTATTATGTACCTATACATTAAAATTATTTCAATTTTTTAACTGACGCGCTAAACATAACCAAAATAAAGAATAGGATTAAAAAAATATATGAGAATTTACTTTTAATTAAAAAATGTGGCTTTACTGAAACAGTAAAAAAAAAAAAACATAGTGTACTTACTGTAGAAATTGAATCACCCAATTTTAGGCTACAAGATTGCGCGCCAGACTAAATAAAGCCGATTTTTGATGAAATTATTTTTAAATAATGCAATTAAATTGCTGGGATATAAACTATTGACCTAACTTATGTAACACAGATTACTCTTTTTATATTCTAATATGATTTACACATTGCCGTAAGTCTTAGCTGTTATATTTACATCATCAGCGTTTCCTTATCATTAATAATACCTACTTATGAATCGTCATTTTTGCACTCCGCTACCTACTTAGGTTATTAATCGTCAATTTGCACTCCGCTACATACTAATGTATTAATCGTCAATCTGCACTCCGCTACATACTTAGGTATTAATCGTCAATTTGCACTCCGCTACATGCTAATGTATTAATCGTCAATCTGCACTCCGCTACATACTTAGGTATTAATCGTCAATTTGCACTCCGCTACATACTCGTACTAATGTATTAATCGTCAATCTGCACTCCGCTACATACTAATGTATTAATCGTCAATCTGCACTCCGCAACATACTTAGGCATTAATTGCTTATTTATATTACATACTAATCTTATCATAAATTCTACTGGTTTTCGCAACCTTCTACCCTTCACATTTATATATATATACCTATCTATATGTTTAAGAAATACATAAATTGTTAAAATAATAGAAATACCAAACAACATATATTGTACTCTTAGTAGTGTGTAATTATTATGAATAACATAATATATTATAATAGGTAGGTACTTAATATGATGAACCAAAAAAAAAAAAAAAAAAATTAATATAATAATACAGCTTAGTAAAGAGTTAAATACTTATGTATTTACAACTAACGCAATTCACAGCTTTAACGTTTATATTATCATGACGCTTCCCACGAATTACAAGTATTCCAAATTAATAATTTTCATTTATGTGATTGTTGCTGACTTTTATCGTTTATGTACGGATGACCCGTATAAAACTTTTGTTACATCAAGAAATAAGATTTGAAGAGAGAAAGTGGAAATTGAGGAGACAGTATTTTATTGGGATTACAAAAATATATCATATTAATTCTTCCTTTAATTCCGTCTATTCATTACCGCAACGATTCCTTCCAAAATATCCATCAGTTTTGTGTGTTACAAGCAGATGGTGAATTATGGTGCTCTTTGCCATGCATTTATGAAGTCAAATGCAGATCGTAAACGCAAATATGTGAGGCACACAGTTTACCCTAAATGAGGTTGTAACAGAACTACAATGCTTATTATATAAAGATAATAATAATGCCAAAAAGAGTGGGCTAGAAGATGATACTACTACGCCCATGTTCCGACAAGATAGACACTAACTAATATAGTATACATCTATTTACGACTAACGATTTAGTACACATTAACATCGAAACCTTTTTTAGCTGCGATCGGTAAGCGTTCGCCCGTCAAATAAGGATTTTCTACCTGGAAACGGAAATTGTTGTTTTAGTATCATTAAAGTTACCCTTGCAGATAAAAAATTCTGAAGAACTCCAGTTCAGTAAATCGCTTCCAAATGATAGAAGATGGTGAAAAGACATTCTAAGGTCATAAAAATTCTAAAAATATTTTTGTGTAAGACAGATTTCCGAGAAATAATTTACAGAATTAAACCATGCATACTAACAGCAGGTTTATACTTCTTTGCGACGAGACTCTTGTGGTGCTCCGGGTAGCCAAAGTCGAGGGGCCCGCTGGAGGAGTCCGGAGGGCAGCTGAACATGTGTTCTCCGTCACACATGCAGCGCTGCGCCAGCTGGTACTCGCGGCTGAAGGCAGCCGTGTTCTCGAACTCGCTGATGCAGCCTTGCTCCTCTGGTGAAGGTATCAGGTTAAACGCCATACTGGCACACAGTGGAAATGACTTTTTGGAAAAGAAATGAAAGTAAATTGATTAATGACAGACGTAAACAGTGATGATCACGAAAATCCTGAGAAAATATATCAAAAAACATCAGAAGTTTCAGGATTGAAACCAATTAGCTGTTCAATTATTTGGTTTCTATTGAAAATTCAGCTAACCTAAATGTTCCAACTACAGTACCTGTATATCCAACGGGGCAGGGGTTAGGCGGGTTGCAGTAAGCCGGCAGCACAGCATCAGTCTTCACCATCTGCCGGTTAGGAAGCACGCCTGAAGGCTGTAGGCGCTGCTCACCCTCTCCGGCACCACCGGTTACGTACTGATGCCCCCACAGCGAGCTGCCGAAGTTATGAAGAAGATGTTGTGAAGCCGGAACTACTTAGATTGAATATCTTAAGCGGTGTTTGGTTAATAATGGTTGTCAAGGTCTCAATTGCAGAATTGATCAATTTTGTTTGAGACACATGGTCCAACACGGCCTTTTGTAGACTTTTACTATCGTAGGATAGACATAGGCCTCTTTCAAGCTGTTCAAATGTAGCCGAATAATAAAATAAAGACCTTCAATTATTTTAAATCATTCAAGAATTAGATTTATCTAATGGGCACTTGACACGATTAAGCTATGTTGGCCCGGGAGACTTCAAGGCGTCACTCCAGTAATGATTACTAGACTGTATAAATATAAAAGCTATCGTTATCTTCATCCAAGTGATAATGGTGATGGGCCATTTCACGATTAATCACACGCAGAGATTTTAAACACTGTACTTCGACCTCTTTCTCGGTAGTATCTCGCTTCGCTTCTAACGCGATAAAGTCTAATGTGTATGATGAACCCGCTGCCAATGGAGAGAAATAAATGGAGATACTCGTAAGCTATAAATAGCTTAGCTTGTGGTGTGCGAAAGCCGCACCTCAATCGTATTGTCTTAGCGTGTAATCCGTCAATCTTAATGTTGTTAATTCGTTCTAATTTCTCGTCTAGACTTGATTTGTCTTTTTAAATTAGGACGGCTGTGGACAATGGACCACTTCTATTGTTATTGAGTGTTTGCACATTAATTGTTTGTTGGTTTTCAATTGTTCTCGAAGGCGGCAGTATTAGAACCGGATTAATAAGACGTCTTTACTGTCATCGCAAAATGACCTAGTTAACCTATTCGACCCATCAGTGCTGGCGTAAGCTAGCGTAAACGCTAGCTAGCAGGTCCGAACCCATCATCATGTGGGTCATTTTACTATGTGTAAATAATTTCATCACCACTGTTCTCAAAACGGTGAAGGAAAAAGTCAAGAACCAAAAATTTTAAGACATGTCACATGATATCTATCAACTCGCTCTGGGACCACGTGGTGGATTGCAGCTCAGTCCCGAGGAGAGGAGCCTGTCTCCCATTATGCCAATGTATCTGGATTTATCCCATTGCGGTGGTAGTTCAAAGTACATCAGGGTATTTCTAAAAGTGTATGTGAACGTCACCAGTAGTAAATCCACCAATAGTAAATGTTCTCTCACCAGTCGTATTTGCAAGCAATAACAGTTATGAGTATTACCAAGCAATAAACAGAAGTTGTTGTACCGGCAGACCAGCAGCTAGTATACTACCTGCAGAAATAGTAGTAATCAAGTGGAAGAGTACTTACCTGTGCTGCATGTACTCTTGGTCGCGGAGGCTGGGGTTGGGGTTGCCGTCGATGAGCGAGTCGTAGTCCAGTTGTTCGTTCTCCAGGTCCTTGTTCGCGCGGGCCATCAGCGCGAGGTGGCGCTCGCTGGCTGGGTACTCTAGGTAGCTCGACGCCGCGTCGTTGAACTCCTTGCCCATACGCTCGACGACTTCACGAAGCAAAGCCTCCGTTAGCATATGATCCTGGAAGGAGGAGGTGGAAACGGAGGTTTTAATACGTTTTAATGTTTTTTGTGTTTCGCAATGTTAATTACCTACTATTGGATTAAATCAAGTTCTTCTAACTTAACAGACAGCTGTGCTGCTGGGGATTTTGTTGCGCCACTTTTTCTTCCCAACTAAAGCACTAGGAAGTGGTGAAGGGCGGGCGTTTTGGGGGACTGTCTTATGTAATTATGACGTTCAAAAAGAGCTGCCTAGTTTGAATAAATGACTTTTGATTTTGTGACAATCTTTTCTAGGGGAGGTGCCGTAAGGGTTGTGTATTACCCAGTAACTGGTTTGTAGGTAGAGGTCAGATAGGCAGTCGCTCCAAGTTAAATACTGGAATTCAGTTGCATCCGGTTAGACTGGAAGCCGACCCCAATATAGTTAGAAAAATCCTAGGCAGCTGATGATGAGTCTTTTCTAGAGGAAGTGCAACTGTGCTCATGAATTTAATGTCCAGGTCGAGATAAGTGTTAATGGTATTTTTAACAGGAATTTCTCAGTTACAGCCCGTAGTCCGCAGTAGACTCACCCTATCTCATGACACTTCAGTATCACTATTACCTAATTGGCAAAATGTAAATTCGCCTACGTCGACCCCATCGTGGAAAGCGATGCGATGGTATTATGAATCGTAACCGCCGTATCTATTTCGAAAAAATTTGCTATGAATATTACGAATGGTATGCAAACCTTTTCCCCAATAGAACCATGGGGGATAAAGCCCATGGCCCCGACGATGCTTATCGCCATAATTAACACTTCTTGCCGGCCCATTGCGAATCTGAAAATAAGGAAAACGTATTGATCAAGCAAAAACTCCATCAAAATTAATCATTATGTTCTTAGATGACGTTTAAATGTTTCCGAATTCGTACAAAAACACTCATAAATCCATCAATGTTTAGCAATTAGTCATCGTATAATGCAAATTTGGAGGGTTTTTATTAATCCTCATCGGTGAAGTACAATTCATATCAATCAAATGATACATGACATAACATTATTGTCGGATGGTTTCGTTGGTAAAAAACCAGCGTGGCCATTGTGTGAGGTGGCGTGGGCGCTGAGATAAAGATGCTATCAAAATGTTTATACCACGGCGTCCTTTGATCCGCTTAGCGTCAAGTACATAATTGATTTAATTATGTTTTAATTACATTTCTGTACCTACTTTAATATATATAGAATTTTACATACGTACAGGATACATTTTTAACCAGTGCGCAAACTGTAACCATGAATTTAGCATATCATTCAGCTATATTTTTTTTTGTATAATCGACGAAAATGTTTCACGCTAGGGGGTTTAGAATGATATGCTGGATTCATGGTTACAGTTTGCACACTGGTTAAAATCTTATCCTGTACAAGCAGCGCTCCGCGGTTTCACCCGCGTATTTCCCTTTCCCGTGGGAATACGGGGATAAAATATAGCCTATGTCACCCGGGGATAGTGTAGCTTCCCAACAGTGAAATAAGTTTTCAAATCGGTTCAGTAGTTTCGGAGCCTACTCAATACAAACAAACAATGGAATCTTTCATCTTTATTAATGTATAGATATAGATAATTCTTTTATCTATATAAGGGTACAAAAAGTATCATTAAACATTATAATTTGGTTAAAAAGAGGGTAAAAATATTTTAGTATATTCTTTTGGAATAAAATAACAAAATAAAATGAGGTAATTTCAAAATCGATGTTTAATATTTTTATTAAACCTTTTAATGTGGTTATTACAGTGGAACCTCTAACAGGAAAAGCTTTCAAATAAATTATTCCAGATTGAATTACAACGTCTTAATAAAAAATCAATATCCTTTATGCATATCCGATATGTTTTCTTAAAGAGTTGGCATATAAAATGCTGAACTTATGGATCTGTCTGTCGTTGCGTCCGCTTATAACTCGAGACCTGCTGACTTGATTTTCATTCAGGTTTCGTCTTCCTACTATCTGTCTGGCCAATTAGCTTAATTAAATCAATTGACTGTAGGTAATGTGGTTATTTATATTGGTGTGATATTTAATTTAATATGAATATGGATGATAAAAGCGTAGTAGACAAAATGATTTTTTGCATGGTCAAAAATATCATCGAACTCCATTTTTTTTTGGGTGACTCAAAATATATCCTAGTTTGAGCATATGATAGATATTATATTGTTTACACACTCAAAATGAATGACACATTGGAAATGCAAATAGCCGACTTAAAGCTATGAATAAACAAAATGGTTAGTAGAATTGCGTCAAAGTGCAAGAAAGCCTGGTAATTTAATATCAATGCCAATGCATATGGCCTAAGTGTAGATAAAGTACCGGTCTGAGTCGAGTTGGTCGAACATGGCCCAGACATGGCCTAGGTTCGAATCAGGGCTATACACGATGTCCATTCACTAGTGTTCATTCAAGCTTTCTACTGCCAAAGAGTAGGTGAGGCGAGATGTGTAGATGTGACATTATTTTACTAACGTTCCACAAATAATGTCTCTACTTAGGTACATGTATTTCGTGAACTCAGAAGGTCCGTGTGTGTAAAAATATACATTTTGTTTTTGGACTAGATGGTTTTTTTTTAGGGTGTGAAATCATCAAATAACTTGTCCCGGTCTGGTTGGAGCAGGAGGGCGTGTTTGACTTTTACTGACTAAAACCCACCCGTGTTCCCTCAGTGGCCTGTTTGCCAGGGGCGACGGTATCACTTTCGAACAACCCGCATCCCTGGCAGGCATCGGCCCTTGCGGACCCCACCAGTAGTTGCTGACAACTCTGACGGCGCGCGTGGAACACAACGCGCTGTCAAACCGGTTTTTTTTTTAGTGGCCCCGCCGCCTGCCACTTTTCGGCCGCAGGGAATAGGGAGAGCGGCCAACGCTATACCGACACTCCTCCTCCCCTGCGGCCCCATCGCTTCCGCCATCAAACGGTGGTGGCCCCGTCCAGGCCACGGAAGGGAAGAGCGCTACTCAGAAGTACCGGTACTCCTCCTCCACCGCAGCCAGTAACCCACAGCCGCGATGCCTCCTATTCGACATCGCGGCCCGCCTCAGTTGCGGTGCACCTCACCGCAACCTACTTTTTGGCTGCTACATCGTCGGCTTTGAGGCAAAAGCCTGACGAGCAGCCCCACCTTGGGGTTCCTCTTCGCTTCACCGTGGCTGGGAGACTTCAGCTACTGAGCCCCCCTGCAACGACAATGCGGGAACCCACTGGGGGGGTTGACTAGATGGTTAGGTCAGACATTACAAAGAACTTTTTTGAATTGCTACCGAAATAAGTAGGTATACCTAGAAAGATAACTTATTCCTAGAATAAATTATTGATTTTTCTTTCAAATCCTAGTTTTGATCCTGAAACTATTTGGTTTGAACTCCTACCTAAGTTTACAAATCTATAAATTTCGACTTTGGAAAGAGGTTTCCATTTCATCCAATTAAAATGTAAACCTATCGTTTACTCTATGTCCCACGCGGGTGTAGGGGGGCGGGGCACACCTGCGCGGGCGCCGCTCGTGGGCGGACGATCTGTCGGCGCGTCCACGCTTCCCCCGCCCGTGGACCACGATAACAATGAACGAGAATACAGTGTAGAAGGTGAAACCCTTTTGAATTTGAAAGTCTTAAAAATGAGGTGGTAATAAAATAAAATTTAAGTGTTATCTCAATATTAAGACATGACCAAACACTGAATAATGCCATGAAAATCTTTTTTATAATTGTGGTCCTAATTAACGACTGACTAATGATATGATACCCGCCGGAAATTTCAATCCAATTAGGCTAACATTTTATTTGTCGGCTAATCAACCTTTCATTTTAATTAGGTAGTATTATTACATTGCTGTTGGGTGAAGGTCAGAACTGCAGTCTTTAAACCAAGCCAGAAGTCGGATGATCATTCAGATTTGTATTGCAATTTGCACACACGATGGTGATAATTTTTTTTATGGTAATACAAGCCTACTTATTTAAAAAAAAAAAATTTACTACAATCAATGGGGCACTTATTATCATGTGCAGCGTGTTCTGTTGGTGCGAAATTATAGGCTGGCTATATACAGGATGCGGCGTAAATTGATTGATTGAGGATTTTGTAAGAGTGTATCAAAAATATCAATAATTTGGTCATCCATGTGCAAATGGCGATATAAGTGGGGTAAATGATAGATAATAATCTGGCTGATCGACAGATTCAGGGTTATCCATTATTTACGCCACACCCTGTATATGTCGCAACCATCGGGTTAAATTAGCCAGCTAATTGGATGCCTAGACCGTTCATTAAACGCGAAATATTTGAGTCTACACTTACTGAACTTACTGAATGACTTGATTATTACTGAGTAATATTTGTGTTATGTACTTTGTTGTCAACCAACATTTTACTATTACTAGTTAATTAGTGGTAGGTATTAGCAAAAAGTAGTCGCACATAATTTGTGAACTAATAGTCACCCAAACCAAATATCACAAATTCATCAATATCCAATTTAACTAAATGACTACACGACATTCATTCATCTGGTTAAACGTCGCGCTCAATGACTTGGCTAGTTGTCCTTCAGCTATTTAAATGGCTGCCGGCGTTTAATGAACCGCCTAGGCACCCAATTAGCTGGCTAATTTAACCAGATGGCTGCGACATATAGATGGATATCGACACGCTAAGAAGAAGACTGCAGCGTTAAGGCTTCTTCTCACATGGAGAAGGCATGAGCATTGATCAAAATGGTTGTTCAAGTCGGATTATGGTGTTAATTTAGCTAATTACAACGACTGTTAGGAGTCAACCTTCTGAGTGAATCTGCCTTGTTCTTACACCTTTATCATTGTCAACGTATACTTGCATTTTGTTTTACATTTAGTAACACGAACGGACGAATGGATTCACGTATCGTGATCCGTGGTCAATAGAAAGTATTTAACTGTTATATGTTCGACCGAAACTCGAAATCCCAAATAACTGTATCCCGGAGGAACTGTGTTCCGAAAGAACGCAACACCGAATCGCTTTATCAAGATTAAACTCCCGAATAAAGTTCACCCGAAAGTTTTTCGGTCAATTTTGCAAATTGAACGAATGATTTAAGAATTTTTCAAGCACAGACTAAGTTTATTGGGTTTTATTTAATGGTTTTATAAAATATGGAAGAGCAGATTTTGGAAATTAATTTTGAAAACAAAAGAATGCAACTTGACTTTAGACGATGAAACTTTGTATAAAAATCGCTTTTCGGGAATTCCAGGGCACAAATTGAGTGTTTTTAAATTAGGCTTTTTATTTTGTAATGGAACATCATTAAGACTGCGGTCTGATCACACAATAAGAGCAAAAAGAAAAAGCTTATTCCTGCTTTTTAATCCTATAAAGATGATAATCAAAATCAACGACCCATCAGCTGGTAATAAAATCGCATAAGATTATGTTTATTTTTCCAAATGATTTCATTATTTTAATTACTAATCCTTATTTAAAGGTATGTTTTGCTATCTTGCAAACAGATTCCAAGTTATTTGGGTGGACGAGGGCTTAACTAGCTTTTTACGATTTTCTTAATAAAAATGAAATCGTTAATGCAATTTTTTGTGCTTCTTTGTTTATCAGATAATGTAGGGAAACTTTTAAGGAGTATTTTATTGATTTTTAATATGTTTATATAAAAATGTTACAGAGTATAGTAGAGTACCTAAATGGCAGGTTACTTTTATGGGAATATAGTGGTTATAATTAATTAATAATCACAAGTAAAGCTGCCTCTTTGGTCTAGTGGTCGCGAGCGCCAAGACTTGTTATTTGTTTTTTCTATCTGGAATTTCTAATTAGCAGATTGAAGTCCAGATTAGTGTCCGGTTGATTGCAATAAGGTCGCCCCCTATGACATGGAACTAACTGGCGAAATGTGGATGTACTTGGTGCACCTCTACCTAACCCTACGGGGAATGCAGGCGTGATGTGATGTAACATCATTTTTAGCATATGAGTTTTAGAGTAAAGATAGGTCGTGAGTTTGAACCCACGCAGGCACGTTTCTTTGTGTATTTCATTCAATCACCACTGCTCTCTAAACGGTGAAGGAAACCGGCATGTCCTAGAACCAAACATTCGAAGAAATGTGATATCTATACCACCCGCAATGAGCCCGCGTGGTAGATTATGGCTCATTCCCTGTAACAAAGAGGAGGCCTGTGTCCCAGCTGTGAGAACATTGTAGGCTGATTCTGTTTACACTTGTACGGAATTGAAAACCAGGTCGATAAACTCGACAACAATGTCAAATCGATAAATCGATTGCAGCTTCCAATTTGCGATCGATTTAGAGATAGCACGATACGCGCACGCACTGCAACAAAGTATGAAGTACCTAAGTGCTGACGTCAACGTGTAGGTTCATTTTATGATTGTACCTAAGCGAGTTGATATGATCATGTGACATACAGATAGAATTGGTACTTCAAATGGAGCTGGGCAGGACACCGGGTATGGCGCAGTGATGTCAGGTGGAGTAAGGCTGTAACAGAGGGGCATCCATAGACTCCGGACGACATTGTTGCCATCACGGGAAAATCCTGGATGAGGCTGGCACAGCAGTGTCGATTGGCATAAGCAAAGAGAGGTTATGCCCAGGAGTGGGTGACTGTGATCATGCTGATGATGATAGGTACTTCCACAACACTTTATAATTACCTAACATCATACTTTTTAAAGGTTCCTGTGAGTTGGAAAACTTTGATGTTAAATGAGTCTTTGCGAACTTATTAATAAGTCCTTTAATGAGCTCTTTTAAGAAGTACGAAGCTACTACTAAATTGTTAAAGCTGAAAAACAGAAGGCCTCGTACAGGGTGGACCGATGACCTTGTGAAGGCCGCGGGAATCCACTGGATGTGGGAAGCACAAGACCGGTCGAATTGGAGGAGCCTGGGGGAGGCCTATGTCCAGCAGTGGACGTTTTTCAGCTGAAATGATGATGATGAAAGAACAGTAAACACTTAAATCACATATCGTCCCAGTTATTATTGCACTAGCTTTTGCCAGCGGCTTTGCCGCGTGGTGGTCGAACATTATCTCACGGGACAAACTATCGGGATAAAAGGTATCCTATATGTTGATCCAAGTTACAAACTATCTGTTTGCCAAATTTCATCCAAATCCTTTCAGCCATTTTTACATGATTGAGTAACAAACATCAACATCTAAACATACAAACTTTCACATTTAAAATATAAGTAGGATAGGATTTCTGTATCGATATTTTCGTTGCAAGTCAGTTTTTTTTTTTTTTATTGTTTTATTCGGTATCTTTGTTGTTTCTTTTGTTTTGTGGTTTTGCTTAAGCATTTGTTTTCATTGTCAACAGTATCTGCGATTTGTTAAAGATAAAAGAAAAGTAGGTGGGTATGTTATATTTCTTTGCCAAAACGTCGTAGGTATAATATTTTTCTAGCTTATCCCTTTCAAGAACAAGAATCGCGGAAAGCCAAACCTATGGTTTTGGCTTTAGGCGATTCTTGTTGGGAGATACTATTATCGTTATAATTTATGTCGTGTAATTAAAAGCAATTCTATTTTCAAACAGATATTCATGCATTGTACCGGACTCTTGAATTAGGACCAATGAATGTAATTTGAGTGATTCCATATTTGAGTTTACCTACTGATTTGAAGTTTCATATCTCGTTTCACTGTCTAGCCGTTAATTTAGCGTTTTATAACATAACATCAAGATTGAATGCCCTGAGGTTTAGGCAGATATTCACCTCTAGAATATCCACATTTTGGCAGTTTTGTTAACATCCCATATAATAGGAGGCGAGCCTATTGCCATCAAACGGGTTCAAATTTAGACTCCGGGCTGTATCTGACAAATTCCAAAGGGAAAATCTTATGACACTTTGTCCGATCTAGGAATCGAACGAAAAGGACCTCTTGAACAGGCAGTAGCGTTTCCGCCCATTAGATCGACGAGGCAGTTAGCGTTTCACATTCCTAGCAAGTACTATGATGATGAAACAAATGGGATATGAATATTTAACGAAAACGGTAAGTTATTATCAAAATCTATATGACAGCTAGTACGGTTCAGTCAGAAACAAATAAAAATAAACCTAGAAAATGTCTAGCAGACTACATTTTAAAATCATAAACAACTTACGAGTTAGACAACTGAAATCTGAAAAATAAAAGAACATTTAAATAAAGTTTTAATTTAAAGCAAAATGCTGGGGAGTTTGTTGCGCCACTTCTTCTTCCCAGCTAAAGCACTAGGAAGTGTCGAAGGGTGGGCGTTTTTGGGGGACTGTCTTATGTATTTTGACGTTCGAAAAGTGCTGATTCTCAGCCTAATTTTAATAAATGACTTTTGATTTTGATTTTAATGATGCATACAGTCATATTATGAACGTTCCGTAAGTGAATAAATCTCGATTTACTGTTGTGTAATTCAATTCATAATAGAAAATAGAAAAGGTCTCTATGTCTTTAAAAAAGCTACCTTAAGAGGCCTACGTACAATGAACTGTCCATACAAACGTAATACCTAAATCATTTGCAACTTGAGCATATTTCCACCATATTATGGTGATATTCGGATTCAGACAGTATTTATCTAGGCTCGTAGGGGTTTTTTTCCAAAATACTTACCTCAAATGAAGTTTAAGCGAATTGCATTTTGCACATTTTTACAGCGTAAATGACATGTTTTCTCACTGTTTTTTTGGTATTATAACCAACAATTTCCGTAATATTGTTGTCTCAGAAGCATAGCTCATATTATCAAGTTGTAAAATGTCGAAAAAAATATTAAAATACAATAACTTTTCATTCATCATTTTTGGTATTACGGAACACATCCAAATTCATCATAAATGGTCAGTAGCTAGTAGCGCTATCGCGTCAAGCCATTGTCAATGTGTGTGTGATCGTACTGCTCACTGTAGGTATGTATCCTCGAAAGGTACTAACACTAGCGCAACGATAGCAATATTCGGACGAAATATTGTCTCCGCCCGAATCCTAGTTGCGAGCTTCGGTCGTAGGATTCTTAACTGCTTATTAAAGTTACCTTTATATGAAACAATTTTTTTTGTTACTAAGAGATACCGTGGCCCCTGGCACACAAGCTACTGAGAGAACACGGGTGGGTTTTAGTCAGTAAAAGTCTGACACGCCCTCCTGCTCCACCCAGAGCGGGAGAAGTTATTTGATGATTTCCCACACAAAAAAAAAATGGGGATCCTCTTGACCTCGATCACGCCTTATGGAAAGCGATTGATGAGGTGAGGCTATGATGAATCGGGAAGTAATGTAATCGACATGTAAAAAACACACATGGTTTCCTATACGATTGCTTCTTTATATGGCTTAGGAATAAGGATGCAGGTATCGAATCGGTAGCTTGGGTCCTTAGTAGGGCACCCTGCTAGCTTAAGCAGCATAATAGATTTGCATTTACTGTTTGAAGAAAACAACTTATTCTTAAAAACCTTAAAACGTTCATCCGGCGCGGGCTGGCAACGTCGCAATTCAAGTGATTTTTTGTGATTATTTAAAAGCTTCTATGCTATTTTTTTTTACAGTTATTTTGGTATTTACTCATAAAAATTGACATCCTGTCAATTATTTTCTATTTGCAGTACGTATTATGATTAAATGTTTTTATTTAACAGTAATTGTTAAAACTAATTATAAATACCAATGACCTTGGCTGAAAAAAAATATGTAGTTTTATTTTTTAATAAAATAATCACGAAAAACCATTATAAATGCGACATTACCCGCCTGCGCGGGATGAACGCTCTTAAGCGGAAAAGTTGTTGCTTGTTTAGATCGTCGTTAGTTGCTATTCGTTTATGCAAATGCCTGTCACTAGGACAATGACAGCTTTGTCAAAGTGACGTCTAAGTTTGTGATAAGGGTCTGTATTTTAATTCATCTTCAAGTTCTTATTAGATAAATTATTGTGACAACGAAAATGCTTTGTGCGTCGACTCTTTGAGATCAGAAGACCAATTCTCGTACATCCGAGATTCAAGGCGTAATCTTATATCAGCGACAGAGATTGTAAAAAAACTTGTCAATAATGTAGGTAAATTAGTGGTTCTTCCGACAAATTGAATGAGATTGAGTGACCCGTAAATACCGTAGTAATAATATAGGTGTATGGTTACACAAACTTAACGTTCAATATCTACAGTCGTCAGTTCCGTACACATCATTCAAGTAAAAATAGAAATGACAAATTAAGTTAAACAATTGATCCCGGATCCCGGAGTTAACATGCCTAAACGTAAAGTACGAGACCTGAATAGTGATGAGATCCGGCCTTAATCGATTGCTGACAACGAGTATATTTGAATGTAAGATGAATAATGATCGAAAAATGTATGAGAATACCAATGTGAATTAGTTTGTAAAATAATTTGAATGCAGGTGTACATTGCACTATGCATTACAACATGCATAGTTAAAAAAAGTCTTACGTTTTTTTCTTTTTGTAGGTTAGTGTCAGGGTGTAAGTAGAACAAAATGTGACTAGAAAACGTAACACATAATTATGTGTTTACCGAATTTTAATTAAATTCATGTAAATAACCGTCTAAGTTCATATAATACTTTTTAATGACTTTTTCATGAAAATAGTCGTAACGTAATATAATTTGAATATCGCGGGTTATCTTAGCGCTTCCTCCATAACGATAATTTTTTCTTTTTTACAACATTAAGGAGATTGTGAATGACTGAAATTACGAAAAGAGGTCATTACGAAATTACCAAATGATATTTACAAAATAACGCAGGCCGAATGCACTATTCTTTTATTAATTAAAAAAAAAAGAAATGGAAAAAATAAAATAGAGCGCTGCGTCTATCTACATAATTAGGTTTATTGATTGCTTTAGTACGTAGCGTTTTAGATTTTCTTACGTGTGCGAATCATCAAAATCAAAATATTTTTATTTCATATAAACCTGCATGGGCACTTATGAAACGTCAGAAGCTAGGTGCACGGTTCCAAATTGTTTTTTCCTATGGAGAAGAGCCGGCAAGAAACTCCACGGTTACTCTTTTAAAAATAACAATATTTTCAAATTACAGAGATTAAATGTATGGGAGGACAGCGCAGGCCTGTCAATAAGTACCAGGGACTTAGACGAATACAGAATAGAAAATCGTCTACAAATCTACAGTCAGTAAGGCCTACAACGTTCTCTCATTCACAATATTTAAAATAATCTACATAAATAAAATGAACCTAAATAAAATTGATGTATAATGTCAATTAATGACGAGATTATGTCAGCATTGTAAAAATAAAAAGAATAAAAAAGAACATTGTATTTGAGAGCAGTTAATAGACTTTCACATAGTTATGCTGTTAATGAGGTACCAGGGAAGCCACATGTGCAGAAGGAATTAATGCCAAACTTCCCTGTCTTCAACGTAGTCTTTTATCTTATAATATGCTTTTTTGATAAGGACACGTTTGATGTGAGTTTTAAACTTTCCATCGCTAAGTTCTGTAACTGACTTTGGCAACTTGTTATAGAAGCGGATACTGTTTATTAGAAATGACTTGCTAGTTTTAGTCAGTCTAAATTTTGGAATCACAATTTCATCTTTACTACGTGTATTCAGATTATGGAAATCGCATCGTTTTTTGAAAAGGCCTAAGTTTTTGCGAACATATAAGATATTTTCTAGGATATAAAGAGAAGGCAGAGTTAATTTATCAATTTCACTGAATATGTTTCTAAGAGACTCGCGAGGCCCCATTTTATAGATTGCGCGGATTGCCCTCTTTTGTAAAATGAAAATTGAATCTACGTCAGCTGCCGATCCCCACAGCAGAACGCCATAAGACATAATACTGTGAAAATAAGCAAAGTAAACTAACCTAGCTGTGGCTTCATCAGTCAACTGCCTTATTTTTCTTACTGCGTAAGCAGCTGAGCTTAATCTACTTGAAAGAGCTCTAATGTGAGCACCCCATTGCAATTTTGAATCTAAAGTAATTCCCAAAAATACAGTTTCCGAAATAGCATCCAGTTTCTTGCCATCAAGTTTTAAGTTTAGACCTACTTGGGGATTTGGTAACGAGAACTTAAGACATTTAGTTTTGTTCGCATTGAGTAAAAGATTATTAGCAGCAAACCATTTCGAAAGAACAGCTAGACTATCATTGACATGTAAGACATCCGTATCTTTTCTATCTATTCTAAAAATAAGAGAAGTGTCATCAGCGAATAAAATTGTATCCGAGAATTTAGCCATCAGGTAAGGAAGGTCATTAATATAAACTAGAAATAAAAAAGGGCCAAGAATTGAACCTTGAGGCACGCCCATCTTAACTAGAGACCCCGAGGACGTCGCCCCATTAACGTTTACTTTTTGCTGCCTGTTTGATAAATAGGAAAGTACAAGATCAGCAGCTTGTCCACGAAATCCGTAGCGGTGTAATTTACAGATCAGTGTATTGTGGTCAACGCAGTCAAACGCTTTTGAGAGGTCACAGAAAATGCCAATGGCCTCCTGGGAATTCTCCCAGGATTCCAAAATGTGACTGATGAGTTTTACTCCTGCGTCAGTCGTCGACCTACCTTTCGTGAAACCAAACTGTCGACTATGTAAAATCCCATTCGAGTTAAAGTGTGACAACATCTGGTCCAGCATGATTTTTTCATAAATTTTGCTCAATGCTGGAAGCACAGATATAGGTCTATAATTAGAGGGATCTCTCTTACTACCCGATTTGAAAATTGGTACTACTTTACTGTGTTTCATTAAGTCAGGAAACGTACCGCTGTCTAAACATTGATTAAATATGCCTGTTAGGACAGGGGCAATTGTGTCAATGATATTTTCGAGAACCTTAACGGAAATCCCCCATAAGTCTTCAGTGTTTTTTATGTTAAGACTTTTAAATGCTGTTTTAATTGTGGCAATAGAGATGGGTTTGAATTCAAAACTTGGAATGTCCTTGCTGAAGTTTTCTTTAAGAAGAGATTCAGCTAATACAGATGTTGAGGGGAGAGATTTCGTAACTTCTATTGGGATGTTGGTAAAGAAATTTTCTAGAGTTTCAGCAACTTGTAACTTATCTGAAATGGTTTCGTTATCAATTTTTAGAGCTAACTCATTCTGATCTCGCTGTTTTGTGTTTCCAGTTTCTTTGTTAATTACTTGCCACACAGCTTTTATTTTATTTTTAGAGATACTAATTTTGTTACTTATTAATTTAGATTTAGCGTGAGCGCAGACTCTTTTGAATATCTTAGAATAGTTTCTTACATAATTATGAAGGGCCTGATCTGAAGTCAATGATTTTTCGTGATACAAATTATATAAAATATCTCTGCTTTTTCTAATGCCAGCAGTGGCCCATTCGCCAAATTTTGGTGGTTTTATCTAGATGTAACTTTTGATCTAAGTCAAACAATACAAGCTGACCAGAATGAATATGGAGAATGTGGATTTTATTGTTACGAAATCAGCCAAGATAAACAAGATTCAGAAAAGTACTCACCAAAGCAACACATAATTTCCTGCTCGCGGTGCGAAAATCAACAAATTATTTTTAAATGAGGTATATAAATCACGAAATTTTTTCATTTGTAAGTATGATGTTTGCTTTTTAAACGAATAATTAATGCAATTGTAGCAAATATTTATAGCCGTTACGTCCTGTAAACGTTAATTAGTTCTGACACAGATGTTTTTGTGACCGTTGCATGAAAATTAAAGGGAGGGACAATCTCGAGCCGTTTGATTAAGATTTATAAACACTACAGTCCATTGTACTATTTCTACTCGCCATTAATTAGTGTCATCAAAGTCACAGATCACAGACAAAGAATGTGATTCTGATTGGCGTTTGTTTATGGGCAAGTGTAGCTGATATTAATTGCAACTGAGGGGCAAACCCCGTATTTATAAGAAATTAACGTTCTTATCATTAACTAACTATGCCCATGACTTCGTCCGTGCTGAATAGTTATTTTTTATTATTTACTAGCTGTTGCCCGCGGCTTCGCCCGCATGGGAGTTGGAAATTATCCCGCGGGAACGCACTACCGGGATTTATTTGTTTAGATATTAATTTAAAAAAAAAAAAAACTAAAATAAAAGTAGCCTAAGTTACTCCTTATTACATCAGACACCTGTCAGTGGAAGTCCCGTAAAAATCAGTCTAGTCGTTTCAGAGATTAGCCGGAACAAACAGACAGACAGGCAAAATTGTAAAAAATGTTATTTTGGTCTATGTATCGTGAATACATCCATATGCATTTAGTAAAAAGCGGTTATTTTAGTATTCCAGACACTCCAATTTTATTTATCTGTATGTATATGTATGTATAGATCTCAGTCTTAATTTGTCATTTACGTAAATCTTTGACAAGTTTTTTCTGTTTCTGATTAGATTTTAAACGGGTTTAATTACGGGAATTAGGTTTCTGATTTACCTTTTTTACACCATAGGTAATTATGGTATTATCCTTCTAAGTTACTCACCAAGTGCTTAAATTATCTGAATGACAAAAGGTTTATTCAATATTGTCAACTAGGATACTTTGTCTATACAGGATTTTTTTTTAACCAGAGCGCAAACTGTAACCATGAATTCAGCTTATCATTCTAGACCACCCCGTGTAGAAATTTCTCGCCAGTTATACAAAAAAAAATCTGCTGTTTCATAGAAAAGTGCAATACCTATGCGGTCAAAATGTATGGAACAGCAGATTTTTTTTTGTCACACATTTATTTTGTCACAGTTTGTGCGCTGGATAAAAATTTACCCTGTAGTTGTGACTGCATGAAAATATCTAAGTTGTTAAGCCCGAAGTCATTTAACAAACGCTTTTTTTAAGACGCTTAGTAATCGTTATTATTAACCTTTGTGTCACTTTTTAAGATCTCAACTGGCCCGATAACCGAAAGTAATTTAAGTAACAACCTGTAATGTGCCCACTACTCGGATGCAGGTCTTCTCTCGGTGAGAGGGAGTGGTCCGTAATACACCACGCGAGCCCAGTGCGGGTTAGTAGATGTCACTTGTTTTTTTGGTTCTAGGATATGCCAGTTTCCTCACGATATTTTTTTCACCGTTTTGAGAATAGTGGTGATGAAATAATTAATACAAATTAAAGCACCTGACTGGGTTCGAACCTACGACCTACAACTCGTAAGTCGTTGCCGCTACCGCTGGGTCACCACTGCTCTCTGCAAGTGCTTAGATAAATGACAAAATTCCTTTGCCTATAGTTGTGCCTCCATGAAAATAATTAAAATCTCTAAGTTTAAAATTAAAACCCGAAGTCACTTAAAATCATTTATTAAAATATATTTTAAAACGGACTATTCGGTATTTATGTGGCACATTATGAGATCTCTACTGACCCTTTAACCAAAAGAGTGTGAATGTATTGCAAGTATAAACGAGTCGACTAACATTAAGTATTATCATGATTTCAGAGCTAAGGTATTAAATGTTTGACGTCATTGGATTACTTATCAAAAACGCCGTAAAAACGCATCGGAGCTTTCTACTGTACAAACTACAAAAAAATAAAAATGTAGTAGAAAATTTAAAAACGAACCAAGGAAGATGAAGCACAACCAAAGTAAGTGACATTAAATACTTATTATTAAAATTTTTAATGTCCAAAGTCTAAACTAAAGAATTGTAAAAAACAAAAAAAAAAAACGGAAAGCTATTATTACACGTTATTTTTTTTAAGCCCCCTCCTTTAAGTTTACATACAAGTTGCTAAGTGACAACATCGAACGAAAAACGATATGAAATGCATATCCTCTAATTGGACATTTATCGACCGACCCATCATGGCCACCGCCCTGACGGCAAGGGGTAGCTGTGCGGCTGAGGGGCTAGCGGAGGGAAGGGTTAGTTCCTAGGCACTCCGTGGAAGCTCTATTTCTATCTGCGCACATCGATAACAAAGTCAGAACTGCGCAGGTCTAGACTGAATCAATAAAATCTAGGCACCTTACCAGTATCCATGCAAATTGATAGTTCCTTTATATTAACAGATATAGGTAGGTATAATTTAATGATAGGTTGTTTTCTCATAATTGGCACATCAAATTGACATTATTCCTTTGACGATTAAGTAATTAAACCTACTATGTCGCAAGATACTTTGTTGAAATTACGAAATTGCAGTAATTAAGCAATCCTGTTTGAATAAGTCCTGATAAAGGCACTTTATAAACATTGTTAAGTGCGTCTAGATTATTTATTATTCAAGAATAAAGTGTATTTCATGTAGTTTTTGACGTGGTTGTCATATAAATCAAATATTGAATTGATAATGGCTCAATTAGGTGAATAGTATTAGGTGTATAAACATACCTTAGATAATTGTCCGTTGTTTGGTATTATCTATAAGTATGAACTGTTCAGTGAAACTACACTTGATTAAATTTTCTCAAACACAGTCATTAATCACAATGAAGCTCCTGGCGAGACTTGTTGCGTTCAAGACGTCGCGGTCGTTTCAGGCTCTTTCATCCGTCCGGAGCTTTCCGACTATTGATCGCGTACTATATTAAACTTTATTCCCACGTCATACAGGCGTATGTCGTTCGCAGCAGTGATAGAAGCCTCTGTGCAACGCGCAGGCGCGAGACGTTTTGAGACGATTCCAGATCTGAAGGTTTATTGAGGCGTAATCAGATTCATTATCGTTTGTAACGATAACTTTGTTGAGTTTTCCAATTTCTTTGAGCAGCTAAGATGTAGTAGGTATGTCGTGAAAGTAAGTGTTGAACGAATATTTTTTAACTACCTTAAATATAATAGTTAGTAAGTTAGTAATACCGCCGATCTTTCAATTTTAAGAAATAAGAACGAACTGATAATGGGTCTGTAGTATAATGGAGGATTAAATACAGTAAAATAAACACTGTAAGTATCATTTTTGTGTGGATATTTAAGCGTCCTCTGATCAAATTCGCTATGATGCTAACAATTATAATGATTGCTACTTCAAGATACATTATAAAACGCGTTTCAGTTTTAATTTAATCAGTCCGAAAATACACCATTTTAATTTAAACTTTAGGTTATTATTTATCTTATTACACGCGCGGTTACCTCACGGCACGCGCTAAACGGTGGTTATTGTGTAAAACTCCCATTTGTGGAAGCGACTAGTGATAGGAAAGCCGATACTTCTAACTGCTGCACGGACCGGACGCACCCTGCAATCCTTGTAACCGGAACAAAGGCTGGCATCTATCACAAACGTTCCATATTCAACTTTATGTCTGTTCCGTAGAATTCTGTGTTGCACGCTGCGCAAACGAGGCTTTTGGGCAGCGCGCAGGCGCGGGAAGCTGCATTCGATTGATGGGTAACTTATAACTGTATCTAGGACGTACAGGTCAAAGGGGAAAATTCTACGTAGGAAAGGGGGTGTACCTATACCTACACATTATGAAATATTTAACAGCAATGCGGTAATTAAAAAAGTAATAAAATGAGCAAGTAAATTCAAAAGTCATTTTTTTACCAATATTGTATAGTCGATGACCTTGGTGCACGGTAAAACTCTAAAGAGTTTATGTTGGCACCACATTAAATGTAAAATAATGTATGTGTACTATTAAATAAATAAATATATTATTTTCTTATTCTTGATCACTATCTCACCTAAAGATTAGTAGGTATTAATGATACAGTAGATGGTAAGATGGCGCATGTGGTTTATGCTTATACAAGACATCTTTAAAATGACCCCAAAGAAAGCTTAAAATAAGACTTACGTGTATCCGGAGCAAACTGGCAATAATGACGATCAGGCAAAGTGCGAAATACATGAATTCGTTTTATCAGTGAGTTTTATCAAAATTATAAACCGGAAAATGAAAATGAAACACAAGACGCGAAAAGTTAGTATGGCGGACTGTAGAACTGTGCGTCGCGTAAATGTTCAGCACTGCGCGCTTTAGCGTGAAACACAGTGCATGAGATTGTTAATTAAATAAAAGCAAAATTAATATCTATCACTGTAAGATAACGTCCCTTATTGTATGCAACAATGTTACACCCCGGAGACCGACACGGAACTGTTGCACGGAATGACGTCGCGCGCAGTGCACAGCCTTATTTCAGAAGTCGGGAGGCCCAACTAACGATCACGTTCTAGTTTCAACTTTATTTCCTGCGTCATAAAGCTCTGTGTAGCGTGCTTTATATATGGAGGCCTATGTGCAACGCGCAGGCGTGACGGCCTGCACCGCATTGATGGTTATTTACAGCTCTTTCCAGGGTGCCTAGAGAGTATTGATCGATTGCTTGATAGTACTTTCATAGAGCAGGATCTTGTTTTACTTGTGTACTTGCGTAATAATTGAGGTCTGCATAAAAAATGCATATAATTTTGGGTTTACATTGAGCTTACGCCTAAAGACCTATTTCCTACTCCTTTTTTTATTTCAATACCTAATCTATTCGATACGATTCCTAGAGATATGTTAAGTATTTTGAATCGCGATCTAATAAGTAAGCATAATAAAAAAATGGCGATCAATATAGAAAGAAAACGATGATAACAATTTTGGACTTTAAAGCTACGGTGATTGAATCAGTATTGTAGCTATTTTGATGATTCTAATGATTACAATTCTGCAAAGCTATATTACTTACGTTCTCGTATAATATTTTAATCAACATACATACCTGGCTTGCAAAAAGCAAAAAAAAAAAATTGTATTTCTTGTCTATTTATGGGGCTACCTTAGCGCACCCTCCCTCAATTCACTTCAGCAGGGGGAGCTTCATTAGCCAGATTGACTAGTTTTGTCACTATAGCATGAGAGTTCTCATAACCTATGAAAAATTAAAACTGTGATACACCGTTATACCTGTGCATTTTTCAAGTCGGAACGTATAGTTAACGTTTCCTTATTAAATACTTACTTACAACTGTGTCCTGATTAGGAAGCTCAATACTTAATAATTAAACGAAGTAAAAAGTAAATAAAGTTCCATCGATTCAGAAAACGAAAATATCACGTAACTTTTGTTTTCAATAACGTCAAAATAATTATTGCGTGACCAAAAACACGCTACTCACATGCAAACGAAACGGAACTATAAACCGAATACATTAAACATGATTTTTCTTGAACTTAATTCAACGACATTATTTGGTGAACGCGACCGTGGCACCACTGTGCATTAATTTCGGACGTTGGTGCTTTGTGCACAAGACCCGGTCGCACGACCGCGTTTCATACTGAACTTTATCACCATCGCACAAGAATCGAATGTTCTTTGGAGCTTTGGTTGACGCCCTTGTGCAACGCGCAGGCGTGAGGTTCTGCAGTTGATGTTAGGAAACTGTAGATTATCTAAGTGTCAGATTATTGATTTGAAACTGTGTGAATATTTCATCGTAAGCCGTTGGTTTTAAATTGTCGTGGGAACATAAATTGTTTATTTTTTGTTAAATCGTACTTGCAACCATCTTCCATTTTTCATTCATGCCATAATCTGATTAAGACTTTTAAGATAAGATCCTTGACTGAACATTAAGAAACTTTGCACAATTTTTACTTTTGATATTATGCATTAATTTAATTTGAGACACATAATATAATAGAGCATTAAACTCTATTATTAATGTTTTTCAAATAAAGTCGCAAAAACCCAATGAACGCTTCTAACCAACTTTAGACTTTATGACTATACGCATACGGTATAGTCGTAAATTGAGTGCAAAAGACGCGAAAAACAGGAAGACAAATAGTTCGAATACCCAATTATAAACGAAATCATTTCAGAGTTTTAAAAGTTTCGTAAAAACTGGATTTGGGTCAATTTCTCAAGAATCGTTATTATTTATTACAAAGTCATCATGACAAAGACAAGTAAAGACTGGGACAGGTAAGGTGTTTATTAATATGAAAAACATTTTGTCTTGCT
This sequence comes from Polymixis flavicincta, assembly GCA_949987655.1. Lineage (NCBI taxonomy): Eukaryota > Metazoa > Arthropoda > Insecta > Lepidoptera > Noctuidae > Polymixis > Polymixis flavicincta. Next base: position 6,521,591 of record OX465180.1, read on the forward strand.
TGATAACCAGTTTGGCCCACTTACAGAAGTCCTAAACGATTTTTTGAAGCCTCTCGCTAACGGCTTTCCGAAATTACCCCTGTATTTTTCAGCGATTATTTAAAGTTTAGGACAAAACTTAGCTCAAAAGGAAACATTTTGTTCGACAAAAATTTAAAAAAAAATCGGTTCCTAAAAATTAAATAAAGGTATTGCGGCAATAACTTCCTAGTAATTAGTTTTAAAATCCAATACCTTAAAAATATCATCTCCATTAGGGAACAATAAATAATATTCACATGATTTCTTCATTTGGTTTCTTTGTAGTGACATATGGCGTAATAAGTTTATAATAGACATTAGGTGCTGCAATTGAAATGTTGGATTTACATCAATTTTCAGCTTTAAAATATTATATAACAGCAACAGAAAGCGTTCTGAAGCTGGTAAATGTCACCGCCAAGTTCCAGAGCCTTATAGTTCCAAAGCTCATGTTTCCTGACATGACGCTGAAAACTCATTTATCAATCGCGTTATAAATTAACTTTAACATTTCCGTATAGAGTTGACTATCCCGTGCTATAACGTTAGAGGCATCTGTGCAACGCGCAGGCGTGCACTGCACTCGATCATTAAAAACATGTCGAATTGATAACCTCCTTCTTTTTGAAGTCGGTTAATAATATAGAGCTCTGTATGGGCTTTAATAGGTACCTGAAGGAGATATTGATTTATTGCTAGCTTGATGGACGGTTTCATGTATTCGTATATCATTGCGCAACATCTACAGGGCGGAGGGGGGGGGGGGGGGGCAGGGTGGACTTCCATGCACAACCTATAACCTATGCTACCCTGTATAGTTTGGAAATTTTTCGTGTCCAAGTCAAGTTGAAGAATTATTTTCACTAAGAACAAAAATGGGCACTTTATAAAACTATTATCTAAGGTACTTATCTACGTGTTTGAGCAAATTAAACCAAACGCACACACAAATTTAGTATCATAAGGTGCATGACCTAGCATATGATTAATTAAAACAAAAGAACATACCTAGTCTTTTTTTAATAATAATAATAAATTAAAAATAATGATACGTTTTTTAAATTTTCCTATGTCACGAGTAATACGTAATAATTTTGACCAATTTTAAAAGTGCTTTTCATTATAAATCAAACCAGAACCCGGAAAACCATTAAAAATCTATATAAAAAATATTCCTAACCTTCCGAATCGCTTCGTTTTTATTCGGAGGTGACATAACAGATGTCATCTCCGATAAAACAACAAGGAAATTCAATTATGAAAATAAGATAACAATGATGATATGTTGACAAGATCGAGCCGCGGCAGTTGCGTCGAGCTCGAGCGACGAGTATTTGTCCCCCCCGCCCACGACGCCAGCACCTGCTCGTCGACGGGGAGCACGCCGGTCGCCAGATGGTTTAGGACCTCGAGGCCCACCGGCCAAGGTCCCAACTCCCGGCGGAAGTGAGAAGTGCATGGCATGGATACGATCCATCAATGAAAACGACATGCGTTCATACTATGGGGCTACAGAAGGAGGAAACAATCTGACCGCGTACCGTGTTCGGATGCTCTTTCTTTTTCAGGTGCTTGAGCCAGCTGTCAACGTTTCGACACAACGACTATCGGATCAGGTGCGGGTCATCCAGCGTAATCATACATATAAGTTGGATGACACTGTACTTGATCGCCTGCGAAGTGAAATGCAGAGTAGTCATGTCATCGTACCCCCGTCACAAACAGTTGTAGTACCACCACGGGTCATCACCCCCCCGAGTGGGTTCCCGCATTGTCGTTGCGGGGGGGCTTAGTAACCGTGGTCTCCCATCCACGGTGAAGCCAAGAGGAACCCAACGGTGGGGCCGCTCGTCAGGGCTTTTGCCTTCAAGCCATTGACGTAGCGGCCAAAAAGTAGGTTGCGGTGAGGTGCACCGCAACTGAGGTGGGCCGCGATGTCGAATGGGAGGCATCGCGGCTGAGGGTTACAGGCTGCGGTAGAGGAGGAGTGCCGGTGCTTCTGAGCAGCGTTCTTCCCTTCCGTGGCCTGGACGGGGCCGCCACCGTTTGATGGCGGACGCGGTGGGGCCGCAGGGGAAGAGCAGTGTCGGTATAGCGTCAGCCGCTCTCCCTATCCTCTGCGGCCGAAAAGTGGTAGACGGGATGGCGCGTTGTGTTCCTCACGCGCGCCGTCAAGGGTGTCAGCAACCACTGGTGGGGTCCGCAAGGGCCGATGCCTGCCAGGGGTGCGGGTTTGTTCGAAAGAGATACCACGGCCCCTGGCATACGGGCTACTGAGGGAACACGGGTGGGTTTTAGTCAGTAAAAGTCTGACACGCCCTTCTGCTCTACTCAGCAGGAGAAGTCATTTGATGATTTCCCACCCCAAAAAAAAAAAAAAAACCACGGGTCATCACAAGTCAAGCTGACGAGGGGAGTGTTGACAGGGCTACAAACGTATTTACGCCACGCTTGCCTATGCATAACAAAAATAGGGCACTGGTGGTGGCTCTGGATTCGCAGTTGTCAAACTATTTTGATGACTGCGAAGACCTCACCGGTACTCATTCGTTCTGTACTGTACGGCTGTAGTGGCATGTTATGTAGCTCACGTCTAATTCACTAATGACTCTAGAGCTACACGATCGAAACCGTACCAGCTTGGCAGTACAGCATTGAACGTCGTATTGGTGGGGCCAGAGCCCTCATCGCCGAACAAATCTGCTTCAGGAGAGGGCAACACTTACCCTAGAGTGATGCGCTTTGTGAGGCGGGCATTCTCAGGGACTGATACTAGCCCTTAGGATTATATGTCCCGTGTCACAGAGCGCATGGACTTCCTGAAGCAGAAAGTGTATGCATGGGCAAACCGTATTCGTTGATATAAGCGGCGAGTAGACCAATATACTCAGATCCGCACCTTCCAGAGTGATGATTGGTGGGTTTATAGGGCTTGGGAGTGACCGGACCAAAGTGTGGCTGATACGCGCCTATCGGAAGATGATGCGATCATAGTACCGACATTCATAACAGCCAATGGTTTGATAGCAAAGAGCTTCGACCAACACCTAAGGAGGCTCTCGTTGGGCAGCTGGATCAAGGGCTTGATCCAGAAAGCGGTACGCCTGGACTCGGCTCGCATTGTTAGGAGGTTCCTCTAGAGCCCTGACCGGGCGTAGCTTGGACCCTATTCCTGATACCGGTCGGCAAAATTTTTTTTCAACACACTTGTTAACAAAATGGCTCTAATTCACCGCAATTAGGCACATAATGACACCTATAATCAAACTGTGACTTTTTCATTATTATTATTCACTAGTGAGTTATAGGTTTTTTTATTAGTTGAGTTTCTTTGTTCCTAAAAAGTTTCGTTTACGCTGATCTCGCACCGTACGGAAGTTCCATACAATGCGAGATCAGCTTATACTGGAAATTTATAGCTTGATGTGTAGCCGTGTGTACCTATTGCTTGCTCATTTCATGCAACTTCGTATTTAAATAGATAATTTCAACTTGTCCGTTTTTAATAAATAAAACTTTCACTCAAATATAACTTTTGTCTTCTCTGTTATAAAGATAACTTTGAATTCCCCATTTTGTACGTGGCTAAAACCCTATCCGCGAAAAGCCAAAGAAAAAGAAACCTCATTGTTTTAGGCCACGTTCCGAGTTATCAACGCACAGCCGAAACTACTAGGACTAGGAACGTGAAATTTTGCACACGGCTTCCTTTTAAAATGTAGGGGAGCACTAAGAAGGGGTTTTTGAAAATTCGACCTGTAAGGGGGTGAAAAGGGGGGATTTTGTTTGCATGATTTTTTTTAACCGGTTGCAGGCGGCTGGGCCCACAGAGTTCCAAAAAGTCAACCCCCCTTTAAGCACGGCTGGGACGCTAGCGTCCCACCCCGGTGCGCACTGTTTTTGCCTTTATTTAAAATATAAATAAGATTTTATATCGTCTGTGGTAAATTTACTAAAATGTTGGATACACACACTCGTCACCTCACTAATTCTCTATGAAAAATATAATCTGGCAGCACAAAATTAAAAAGTTGAAAGTGACGTTTCGAACTCGACGGGATCTGAGGGATTTTCGTGTTATTCTCTCTAGTTTTATAGTGTTTTTTCTTATTTTTTGTGCGTTTTCGATGTTAAGTGGATAAATATTCATTTAAAAGTAGTTATTACATCGTTTTACATAATATTTGCATCAAATAGCATCATAAAAACCGTTTTTTCGACAAAACATAAAACGTAAACAAACCGTTCCAACCAGTGTTCATTGTTGAGTGAATTTTGTGTTTTTTTAGTGTTTCACAGTGAAATAAGTGTGGTGTGGTGTTTAAAATGGTATGTAAACATTTTTTTAATCTATTCATACTAAATTTTCGCCATTTAAATACGTAATCTTGTTTTATAAACCCTTTGAATGTTCGAGTGCACAAAACGGGAGTTGACCTTCGCGCGATATGAAGTTTGAGTTTAAATATTGTGAATATTTTGAGTCGGATTCCCAAAAAAAATACTGCTGTTCTATTATTAGTCTATTCAATGAGTAAATTCCAAAATTTCGAGCAAATTGAGATAGTATTTCTATGAGAAATCAAAAAAACAAGGCAACAAGGACACAATCAGCCATTGTCTGTTATTTACATTGTTTATTATTACATTACGACATAACAAAAGAACTTCAAACCATTAATAGTAAGCTTTGTATATTCAAGAACCCATAAAACAAAACAATAAGTGGCTAGGAGGCAACAAAAACTCGAGCGGACATTTATAAGTGCCGAACGTAAAAATCTCAAGTGTCAGATAACAGCGCTGAGCTTGAGGGGCGCATTACGTCATGCGTTTTTACGGCCCGAGCGGTTAATCTAAGTAAATTATAAAGTTGGTCATTTATTATTTTTCTAAACTACACCCTAAGGGGGGATTTTTTTTTTTTTTTTTTTTTTTTGGGTGGGAAATCATCAAATAACTTCTCCCGCTCTGGGTGGAGCAGGAGGGCGTGTCAGACTTTTACTGACTAAAACCCACCCGTGTTCCTTCAGTAGCCCTTAAGCCAGGGGCTGTGGTGTCTCTTTCGAACAAACCCGCACCCCTGGCAGGCATCGACCCTTGCGGGTCCCATCACTATTTGTGCTGACATCTCTTTGAGGCGCGCGTGGAACACAACGCGCCGTCGACTTGGGCTTTGTCCTTACCGGACAGCGAGCTACCCATTACTCGCCGTCCGCAAGCCCATGCCTACGGTGGCCGGAAATCGGCCTGGGATTCCCGACGCCCAGGGCGTCTCCGTATCCTGCGGCGGCTGGGGTCGCGAGGGCGCATATGCTGCCTCTCCCTCACGTGCGCCGCCTCCCTCTTCGCGAGCATCACTGCTTCGCTGAAGGAGGTGACGGCTCCCCATGCCCTCTCGCTCCGTACCATGGCCTGGACCAGGGCCGGACGCGAGAGATCGCCGCCGCCGATCGCCTCCACGAGGACACGGCGGTGCTCCGCCCAAGCCGGGCAGACCGCCACCGTGTGCTCCACCGTGTCCTCAGGGCGATCTTCGCAATGGAAACACCCGGGCGTTTCCTCCCGCCCTATCCGAAACAGGAACCTCCCGAAACAACCGTGTCCGGTGAGGACCTGCGTCAGGCGGAAGGTGAGGACGCCATGCCGCCTCTCAAACCACTCCTCAAAGAGGGGACTTACCGCCGCAATCGTGGCGTGCCCAACCCTAAGGGGGGATTGGGGGGTGTCAAAGTTTGTATGGAAGAATTTTATCGCGCAGTCTGATTAACTCGAAACTCAGTATTTATACCTAAAACCAAAAATAAAGAATAACGTGTATTAGGATTTTTCGAAAATCTACCCCTAAAGGGGTAAAAAAGGGTAGTCCGTGATATTAGAAATGTGAAAGTTTGTGAAGATGATTGGATGTTTGTTACTCAATCACGCAAAACGGCTAAACGGTTTTGGATGAAATTTGACACACAGACAGATTATAATCTAGATTAACATATAAAATACTTTTTATTCCGGTAGTACGTTCCCGCGGGATAATTTCCGACTTCCACGCGGGCGAAGCTGCGGGCGGAAGCTAGTACAGAAATAAAATTATAACGTTGTGTGAACACTTTTATCGCGATCACGAGCGTTCCGTATTGATGACAAAACTAACAGTTCTTAGCTGTCAGAATCGCGATATCTAACTCGGAACCAAAATATCGATGTGAGCGTTCATAGCGCTATTTTTCTAATTCGGAATGCGGCCTTAGTCTATGGCCGATAGATGCGCATAGGAAAACTCGTTTTCACTGATGAAGAAAATGATTTATGTTATACACCGTCTGATATAAGATGTGAAGTCTAAGGGAAAAGTGGAAAGTTTACTACCTAAAAACTCCAAGGACAAAATGATTTTTTAGTTTTATTTTCTTCACAAGTGTGTTGAAAAACGTCGTATGATACACGTGTGTATTGATGATTACCTTCCTCGGCTCTCTTAAGCACCTATGGCACCTCAGCGGTAATCACCAACATTACACACTTGTACCATAATGTACTGTTATATTTTTTAAAGTTTTAATATATTTTATATTCTAATATTTAAAAGTATGATTTATATGTAAATAATGAAATAAAGGAAATAATTATTTATTTATTTCAGACAGCATGATCCATTTCGTTAGTAAAAATAGTTTGTTAGTTCACTCATAAACGCATACAATTTTGAAAAAAGGGACACCCATGCCTATCCGCAATCACACTCAAGATGCTGTTGCTACTCTTACGCACTCTTTGCAGCAAAGACGCCGCCTTCTTGCATAGAATTGCCGAGAAACCATAAATATGTGCGTGCCTTCATGAACATGGCGGACGCGCCATGATAATGAATAAACATCATAGCACGAATTCTCAACGCGCAACAGGGTTCTTCCTGCAGGCTTAGCACGAGCACCGATTTGTCGACGGAAGAATAGACATGACTATTAACTAAATGATGTACAATAAGAGAAGATAGCTATGTTTTTCTATTCATCATCACAGCTATGCGTTCTAAACTAATCATGATTTTGTAGATGTATGTACTATGTGGCCGTCGAGTAGAAAGTTTTGTTGTCAGTGTGATTTTGACAGTTTGGGAAGAAATATTCTTCTGAAATAGTCTACATTTAAAAGGACCTAGACAAATATCGTTAGAAACGAAAGACTAAATGACAGATTGTAGAAGGATATCTACGGTTTTTTTTTTTTGCGATAACAAAAATGTAGGAACGAAATGTCAATTTGTATTGAAAAAGCACTGTCTATTCTTCGTAGAAATACAAAGCGTCATGCTAAGCCCGCAGACACGCGGTAAGAGGTGACTTACTTACATAAACCAGTCTATTTTGAGCTTAATTGCCAACGGTCCTGTAAATCCTTCGCACAGTGGGCTGTAAATGAAACTCTATAGACTTAGCGTCGCTCAAAAGTCAAGTACCTCATTTTGAAAAAACAAAAAAGCCAGCTGATTCCTTTAGTGATTTGCAATATTTTATGTTGTGAAACTTTTTTTAATAAAGCTATTGTTTAAAGCTTTCGTTTTGAAAGCTGTTTTCGAGATTAGATCGTGAAAATTACATGAAACCGCGACGCTCTAGGTTGTTTGCAAGAATAAAGAGCGGATAGATAGCTAATATCCATAATCGAATCTTAATAAGGGTTGATTATTCTATAGTAACATAACTTTTACTTGAGGAATAATTATGTCGGTTTGACAGTTTTTGTATAGAAAATATGGCAAACTGAAAAAATCAGCCCTTAAGGGAGTAAATTGTGCAAATATAAATGTAGTAAATTACTTCGAGTATTTTCAAAAAAATATCATGCAAATAAAACATGATATTTCTTGAAGCTTATGAAATATTACTTACTTGAATACTGATCAAGCTCGCTATGATCTCGAAATTCTAATGAATTGTAATCATAGATTTTATTTCTTATATATGCTGAATAAAAATATTGCCAAATTGGAGCAGTACTGTCATCAAGTTCTTTACGCGGTTTCAGATAATGAATACACATTATATGAACTTTAAAGGAACAGTAAAAAAAAAAAACTATTAAAATGTTTTTTTTTTAAATTAGGTGTTCCAATTCACTTTGGCAATGAGAAATAGTTGCATTTGTTTATAACGTAAAATAAGTAGTTGTTTAAATCGATCTTTCCAAAAATCAACAGGAGGTGAGAAGTCGTCCATTCATTCCCAATGCGATATTTAAATTTATTTTACGCGCGGGTTCCCGAGATACGATCTGATCTGATTTGAGCTTAATATCTTGGAAAATAAGGTCTCATTATTGTGTATCGGGCACTGTGTCCGTACAGGCCGAAGTAGCGCGCGGAACTGTTGCACGGGCTAGCCGACTTAGTGCAAGGGAAAGAAAATGGGGATGCGTTCGACGTTCTATGTGCAATATTGAACCTTATAGCTTTCACATAAAGTTTAGTTTGGTTTATTAATATGTTACAGGCTTGTGGACAGAGCGCAGGCGCGTGGCCATGTGGAAGCATAATATCTAGGGAAAGGTAATATTGATTGGACCAATTTCAATTATTATTTCGCCATTTGGTAAGTAATAACATTAGCATAGCATAACTGTTTAACAGCGGTGTCTGTGAGAGAGGGGGAATTCCCGTATTTTCAAGAACTTTCGCACTATAATCTGTTTGAATATGCCAAAAATTTCTAATTTAAGAAACAAACAGCACAGATTTTACGACAATTTCATACCTTTAAAATAAGTAAAAATCTTATTACCCGACATATTATGTTTTTTCACGATTGTTTATTGTTTTAATATTTTTTTCAATTTCCTATTTTATTATGATACCCGAGACAAAAATCTTCAAGCACTTTGTTACGTATTTAAGTGTTCTTTTACTTATGTCAAGCTCTCTTGGGCTAATACTGAAACCGCAACGGGTGGTTACATTGTCTTAAAAAAATATCGTAGCACTTGTCGTAGCGCTACGCCGCGCCGCCTACGCGTGTAGTCACGCCTACGTTTGAACGGACTGAAAACAACTTGTAGTTAGGTTTTTTGCCGGAATATTTATGTAGGTGTGCTATTTGAATACGTATAATCATTTTCTCTAGGGTGTAAAAAGACCTATCACATTTGAGCAAAACTTTTTGCTAGGAAACTACTTTTATTTTAGGTGTGAAAACACTGTTTTCGCGCAGCACGCAATGAAACAATCGCAAAAATAGTACTGTGTACATATAATTAAGATTCCGACGGAATTTAGTTTTCGGTTTTCGATATTATTTTTGGCAAAAAAAAAAAAAGAAAACGGTTTTCGAGAATTTTTGCCAATTCATTTTCCGACGAAAATCAATATTATTATTTAGCTGACATAAGAAGGTACCGGAAAATCGATAATTTATTGTAAGGTGAAAATTGAGAATACAAATCAGGTCGGTTTCCTTTTCATTTTCTACCGAAAATAAAACTCACTCTAAACAATTGTACTCCTAATCACAATAACATAAATATTCGCAGTAGGTAAATTTCAATCAATTTTCAGTAATGACGGTGGATATAGACATCTATAAAAAATTAAGTGTCCTTAAAATTATTTCAACATCATTAATAAAGCACGTAAATGCCAAAAAAGGTGACATTCAACTTTAAACATACATACATACATACATACATACTCAGCCTATAAAAACGTTCCCACTGCTGGGACACAGGCCTCCTCTCCATGATAGGGAGTGGGCCGTAATCTACCATGCGGGCCCAGTGCGGGTTGGTAGATGTCACATGTTTTCGAATTTTTGGTTCTAGGACATGGCGGTTTCCTCACGATGTTTTCCTTCACCGTTTGAGAGCAGTAGTGATGAAATTATTTACACAAAGTAAGGCGCCTGGTTGGGTTCGAACGCACTCGTAAGTCGTGGCCGTTACCACTGGGCCACAACTGCTCCCAACTTTAAACAGTTGATAAGAAATTGTAATTTGTGACGTGGCGCCCAAAAGGCAGTAGGAAAGGATCAAAATAATTTTGGTGTAATGAGTTTTAAAATGGCTTATTGGACCATTAAAAACCCATCATCATCATTTCTGCCGTAAGACGTCCACTGCTATACATAAGCCTCCCCCGGTCCCACCGGTCTTGTGCTTCCCGCATCCAGCGGATTCCTGCGGCCTTCACAAGGTCGTCGATCCACCTTGTGGGAGGCGTTCCAACTCTACGTCTTCCGGTACGCGGTCGTCACTCCAGAACCTTTCGGCCCCATGGACCATCTGTTCTGCGAGCAATGTGCCCTGACCACTGCCACTTAAGTTTGGAAATTCTTTAGGCTATGTCGGTTACCTTGGTTCTCCTGCACATCTCTTCATTTCTGAATCGATCACATAGGGAAACTCAAAGCATAGTCCTCTCCATGGCCCTTTAGGTGACTTTTAGCCTTCCAATAAGGCCAATTGTAAGCGACCACACCTCAGTGCCATAGGTCATCACTAGCAACACGCACTGTTACATAGACCTCTGTCTTGAGATACTGCGGTATTCAGGACGACAAGATATTGCGTAGCCTCCCGTACGCCACCCAGCTGAGTCGGATTCGACGATTGAAAAAAAACATTATATCATGAAGTGCATTAAAATACCCATTAAGTACTGCAATCGTAATATTTTGATGTTGTCGGTTTTAAAACATTATGTAACAGGAACAGAAACGCTCCGAAGCTGTTAAATGTCACCGTAAGGTCATGCTGCTGCGTATTACTGAAGCTACACCAGCCGGAAACGCATTTATCAGCCGCGCTATATATTGAACCTTAACGCTTAGACATAGAGTCGCGTATCCTGTAATAAAATGTTAGAGGCATCTGTGCAACGCGCAGGCGTGCACTGCTTAACAAATCATATGGAGCTGTATCAGCTTTAATAGGTACCTACCTGAGGGGCGATATTGATTAATTGCTATTTATGTACGATTTCATGTATTCGTATATCATAGCGTAACATCTAGTCTAGTCTATTCTTATTTGTTACATTCGTATAACATCGAAATTAGAACAAAGATAGGTAGAAAAAAGGGGGCTAGTGTGTGCTTATGAAGATGAAATTTTTTTGTTGACGAGACGGAAAATGGTGAAGAAAAACAGCGTGAAAGAAGCGGCATGGCGTGTCTGCGCATTTTAGGTTCTAACAAAAATTCGAAGACATGTGACATCTACGAACCCGCACTGGGCCCGCGTGGTGGATTTCGGCCCACTTTCTCTCACAGGGAGATGACCTGTGTCCCAACAGTGGAATAGCTGATTATAATATCATTGCCAGTTTCATAATTATAGGTAATACGGGCTGGTGTGCGCAACTCCTCGTCAAAGCACATATTTTGCGTACGGTTTTATAAAGATTACAGTGACACTTCACCTAGTTTTGAAAATACGGTTGACGTGAAAAAGTGTTTGTAGAAACCTACTTACAGAAACAAAATTTATCATTTAACTGAAAGCGCCCCGTAGCTGTTAAATATCGCCGCGTAGTACCGAAGCTTTCTACATGAACCTGAACCGCATTTATCAACCGCGCTGTATATTGAACCTTAAAGCCACAATGTAGAATCGAGAATTCTGTGCTACAAGGTTAGAGACATCTGTGCAACGCGCAGGCGTGCACTACACTAAATTAACAGATAATATAGAGCTCTGTATGGGCTTTAATATCCATCTGAACGCATATTGATTTATTGGCAGCTTGATGGACGGTTTCGTGTACCGAATAATAATTACGTAACATATTCTATAGTTTGGATATTTAAGGTAAATAGTTATGTAGATATCTATAACGCGATTAATCTTGCTTTAAGCCATCTTTATTTAGTACATAATTTAATCTTAATAAGTCTTTTATCTTGTTGGAGGCGTTCCAACTTTACGTCTTCCGGTACGCGGTCGCCACTCCAGAACTTTTCGGCCCCATCGTTCATCTGTTCTGCGAGCAATGTGCCCTGCCCACTGCCACTTAAGTTTGGCAATCCTTCGGGCTATGTCGGTTACTTTGGTTCTCCTGCGGATCTCTTCATTCCTGATTCGATCACGCAGGGAAACTCCAAGCATAGCCCTCTCCATCGCCCTTTGGGCGACTTTAAGCCTTTTTATGAGGCCCATTGTGAGCGACCACGTTTCAGTTCCATATGTCATCAAGATGGAAAGATGACCTTGTGAGGGCTGCAGGAAGCACAGAACCGGTCGAAGTGGCGGAGATTGGGGGAGGCCTATGTCCAGCAGTGGACGTCTTTTGGCTGAAATTATGAAGTCTTTTATAAAAATATCCTTTTTGTTTTTTACTTAAATTAAATAGAACTAGCGTGATTTTTTCTATTGAAGTTATTAGATATCACACGCACTATTAAGATCAGTGAAACAAAATGCAGCTATACTAAATTTCAAGAGCTTAAATCAATAAAACTTATGTAACTAGAATACTTTCCATATTGCTAGAGTACTGCTACGTATACTTAATTATTACTGAAATACGTTCAAGAACGTCTAAATGCGACGTATGTATGTTAATTCCTTCGATTAATCGAAGCTAGTGGTTAGTACTGCTTAGATACTCGTATATGTATATCAGTAGTGGGTTCAAACTCACGAAAGTTCCCTCGACCTTAACTGCCCTCAAAGACTTGTTATCTTTACTCCTAGCAACACGTTGCTAAACAATGCCAATAAGAAACTGTTGAATGTCACCGTGAAGGTCATTTTGACGCGTAGTACCGAAGTTTCCTACACAAGTCTGAAAACGCATTTAGCAGCAGTAATGTATATTAAACCTTAACTTTTCCACATAGAGTCGAGTATCCTGTGCTACAACGTTAGAAGCGTCTGTGCAACGCGCAGGCGTGCACTGCATAACAAATAATATAGAGCTCTGGTACCTACCTGAGGGGTGATATTGATTTATTGCTGGCTTGATGGACCGTTTCATGTATTAATATGTCGTTTCGCAACGTCTTTAGTTTTGTTGCTTTAATTTCAAAGTGAAATCGGTAATTTCAATAAGATCATTAAAAGGCACTTTTTTAAAAGCAAATTAAACCAAACGAACAAAAATATAATTTAGTTGTATGACCTACTAAGGTACCTCTTCAATAAAAAACAAACAAACGTAGACTTTTTTATTTTAACTTATAAGTAACTGAGTCGATGTGTTCTCACGCGACTCAGTTACTTACTCAAACTGCACGAAGTCTCAAAGCGCAACAGGCTTCTTCCCGAAGCGTGGTAAGTGGAGACTCATTTACATGAACCATTCTATTTTGAGCTTAATTGCTTGTGGGGTAAACCTTTGTTTTTAAACTGCTTGCGAGATAAGGACGTGAAAATGTTGTGTTTGTAAGATATTATAACCGAATATTGCTGTTATGTTCGTGTATTTTCAAGAAATACCATACAAATATAACATTCTAAACCCCGAAGTTTATAAAATATTACTGACATTTATCCTGATCAAGCTCGCTATGATGATGATGATGATGAGGCAAAGAACTAAATACATTGATCGTTTTCTTAGCAATGATTCATGAAGAAAATGCCAAAATCGATCAAAACTAACGCAAATGAAATTCGCAACAAAATCTTTAATGACTGCGGGGCTATTTTACGGCATATTATGTAAATAATAAAAGATGGTACTACTGCTTGTTAAAGTCTATTGTTGTTTATTACAACTTCACAAAACGGTCGTCGACGTGGAACTGTTGTACGACTGACGTGGTGTTCAGTGCACAAGCCCAAAGCCTGAAAACGCATCGAAAAAGCGGTTTTGTTATTCAAAATTTTAAAAGTTACTGCATATTTTTTAAGCACTCGTATTGTCAGCTATCTTTTGGTTCATATTTCTTGCAAACATTGTCCATTTGAGCGCATGCGCGGTTTTCAGTGAGCTGGTGAAAACCGCGCAGGCGCTCAAATGGATTAGGTTGATTCCTAAAATTTAACTCTGTCTCTGGGAGATTAAGGTTCGATATTGTACCGGGAGTACTGTTGGCTTCATATATCGCCTTTACGATGTAAAGCATCGTGATTGTTTACAATAATATGGAAAAGTGCAACTTCTGATATTTAAGTAATAAATCATTACTCGTCGATGTTTTTTGTCTGCACAGCAGTATCATTCAGAATAACGAGTTTAAGATAAAAACCACACATTATATTAACTTAATAGAAACAGTTAATTTACTGAATCAGACAAGTTTAATGTTTTTTTTTTGTAGATAAGGACCGCCAGTTAAGATTGGCAATGATAAAACATCGCATTGTATGTGCAGCATAAAAAAATGAAAAGGCTACGGAAATACCGATTAGAACTGAGACGAAAGGCTATCTTTCCAATAATTAACAGGAAGAGAGGACTCTCCCATTTTACCCGATGCGAATGATTGTACACGAGGTAGCGATCTGATTTGAGCTTAGTTTCTTGGAAAATAACGTCACGTTTTATGTATCGGGCGCAGGGTCCGTACCAATAACATTTACAATAGGTATCTGGTAACGTAAAACCCAGGCAAAGACATGAAACTCATTACTTGACTGACACAATAACAATATGACATCATTGTGTCAGTAGCTATAACACTGTGTTATAAATTTGTTACATTTTCTGCCAATTTAGCTCTCTAGAAATGACACCCCAGACCAAAATCTTCAAGCACTTGTCAAGTTTTTGAGTGTTTAATTGTGTATTTATCTATGCGAAGCACTCTTGGGGTGAAACTAAAAACCCTGTGGGCGGTAACATGGTGTTGTAAAAATATCGTAGCACTTGTCGTAGCGCTACGCCGCCTACGCGTACAAACACGTCTCGTCGTCGGACTGAAAACGACTTGTAGCGGGGTCGTTTTGGCGGAATAATTGTTAGTAGAATAGTGTTTAATTATTTTTTCTACGGTGTAAATACGTTTATCACATTCGAGCAAAACTTTTTGGTGGGATACAACTTTTTAGGTGTAAAATCACTGTTTACGCGCTGCGCGCTATGAAACTGTCGAAAAATAAATGTACCTACTGTGTATATAAAATTAAGTGTCCGACGGAATTTAGTTATAGAAATTTTCGTTTTCCGCCGAAAATTTATGATATATTATTCGGCTGAAAAAGTAGGTACAAAAGGTCATTACCAAAATGGAAGAAAAATGTATTTCATGACATGCATTAAAATAGCCATTGAATACTGCAATCGAAATATTTTGTTGGTCTTCAAAATATTATGTTAAAACAACAGAAATAGCCTTGAAACTGTATGTCACCGTACAGGTTATTGTGTCGCGTAGTACCGGAGCTTCCTAAACAAGCCTAAAAACGCATTTGTCACTCGTGCTGTACATTAAATCTTAACGCTTCCAGGTAGAGTCGACTATCCTGTGCTACAACGTTAGAGGCACCTGTGCAACGCGCAGGCGTGCACTGCACTCGATTCATTAATAATATTGAGCTCTGTCTGAGCTTTAATATGTACCTGAGGGAGATATTGATTTATTGCTTAAATATAGCTTCATGGTCGGTTTCGTGAATGCATCCATCAAAAAATTGGATATTTTTAATTTCAAATAATACTGTTAATGGGCACTTTTAAACAGAAAAAGTGTGTACATTTTTGAGCTAATGAAACCAAACTAACATTAAAATCATTTCGTTACATGACCCGAGATAGGTATAGGTACAGAGTATATTTCATCTTAATATAATGTACAATTTCATCGCCATCCTCTTTACAATACATCGTGAATTTTTTTTTTATTAAAAACTTTTTGTAGAAATACTTTTTTTTTGTAACTGTCAAATGAATGGGAGTAACTCATCTAGAGCTTGTAAGCTAAAGTTGCAATGTAGTTAGTCAAAAGGCCGTTTGATAATCTTACCGGGGCTGAGGTAACGTGCTACCCAGTAACTGGGTTGTGGAGGTCAGATAGGCAGTCGCTCCATGTAAAATACTGGTATTTAGCTGCATCCGGTTAGACTGGAAGCCGACCCCAACATAGTTGAATAAATGTAGGCAGATGTTGAGTCCAGACACTGAATCGATATCTATCACTCTACACTTCTGCATAACATTTCCCCAAAAACAGGTGAGAAGTTACGTCATATTTGTAACTATATTAAAAAAGTACAACCGAAGGTTAGCCTCCAACACCACAAACAGAACTTCACTTATTATAGAGATCTCGAGGAATGTAGCAAATCCACGGTATCGGACGCCCCTCTAGCGATTTATTCACTGTGTACCCTCTGATTCACTGTGGACATGTACCATGATTCACTGTGTACCTCTATAAGTACACAGTGGTAAAGGGGATTCGAGAGCACCTCATAGTTCAGGGTATCGATTTTCTAAGCGTAGACAAACACACAGTACAGATGGTGAATAACCATTGAAAAAATGAAAGTTTTAACCTACCTAGCCTGATGGCTAGGTGGAGCGACGATCAACGTAGATGATAGTTGCTAAATTTCGAAGAGAAGGTGGGCGATTGGGACCTTCGAAGGTCGTCGTCTAGCAGACTGCCTTCGTCTGATAATCAATGAAGTACGACTAAAGAGGTTCGGACGAGCATGGGCTTTTTGATATGTAAACTTGTATTGTATGTAACTGAGTCTAACATAAGACTGCGCGAAATCTCAAAGCGCAACAAGCTTCTTCCAGTAGCGTGGTAAATGGAGACTCTTTTACATAAACCGGTCTATTTTGAGCTTTATTGTTTGCGTATGAAACTTTGTTTTTAAACTGTTTGCGAAGTTAGGATATGAAAATGACGTGAAAAACGCGACGCTGCATGTTGTGTTTGCAAGAAATAAGAACCGATATATTTAATTTTTAAACATAGCATCTAAGTTCGAGTATTTTGTAAAGTTGTTATTTTTGAAGCTAATAAATATTTATCTAACATTGCATTCTTTATGACTCAGAACAACACGTCAATTATTATTCATCATCATCATCATCTGCCTAGCCTTTTCCCAATTGTGTCAAATTTCCAACATTGTACTGACACACACGAACTGGCTTTGAGACGGATATCTGAATTGGAACTGGAATTAAGCAAGGCCCACAACACAATCACCCATACAGAATCTCTCAGAGCCAGTGAAGAGTCTGCGATCACCAGCAGTCTCTATGATGAGTTGGTTGGTAGCGGGTCTGTACCCACATATGTTGAGCCAATTGTAACAATAGACTTAACTAATGATACCATCACCAAAAACAGATTTTTTACTAGTCATAATAAGTTAAAAAAATATATTAAAATTAATAGAATGATTAGAAAATATCAGAAATCATTAAAATGCCAAAAAGTTAGCAAATTAAACACAAAACTAAGGCAAAAAAAATTAAATTTAATACAAGAATTAAGGAAATGCAATAGTGACTTGCAATTATGTAACACCTTGTATGATACTGATACTCAGCACCTTCAGGATGAATTGCTTGTTAGGGAATATGCTCTAAAGGATATCTTTAGTAAATATGAGGCTACTCAACAAGACCTGAGTAAGCGCATGCAGGAGGCCAGTGAGTTGGCAGACCTGGTCAAATTCAATGCTGAGACATATGAGTTGCTAACTAATAACCTCTCATTTAGCTGTACTTGCTCCCAGGCACCCCAGCCTCAACTTATTACACCCACACTCTCAGCACTCGCAGCATCTCAACCAGTAGGTAGCTGTATTGATGATAGTTCGATGAATACAACATATGTTTTTTCTGACAAATTTGGTCAAGGTTTCGGTAGAATATTTAATCAGTGTTCTCAAAAATATGTAATTAATAATTGTTCACCCGGTGCCAGTATTAGCCAATTAATAAATAATATTCAATTGTCAAAAATCAACCCCAGTTCAACTGTTATATTGTTGTATGGGGATAGTTTAACTGTTCGAAAAAAGGACATAATTTAATGTGTCCATTTGATGTTACATCTCAATGAGACCAAGAATTGTAGATTTATTTTCTCTGCCTTGCCTTATTCACAATACTTGTCTGATAAGCAAAATAGGCACATTTATAATATGAATATGTTAATTTATAATAGGACTAGTCGTCACAGTGACGCCATTCTATATTTTGATTGTAATCAATTTATTACTGATTACAAACTGACAAATTATACTTTGTATTTACCACCTAGTTGTAGGAGACAAATTGTTAATCTTTTAGCATACAATTTACACCTTAACACTGGTACCTGTAGTGTACCATCGATTACTGTTAGTAGTGGTACTAACGCCACTATTGATACACCTAGTAGTTTAAACTACTAGGTGCGAAAACGGGAAAGCCGCATGTTTTGAATGTGGTACATCAAAATATGCAGGGTCTAGAGTTAAGTTTATTTCTAGAAAACTATGATGTTCAGGTGTTATGTTTGACTGAACACTGGTTGAAGGAACATGAAGTAGTGTTGATCAATGATGATTTTTTTACCGTGCAAAGTGCTTTTGTAAGGAAAACTGCTATTCGCGGTGGTTCTTTAGTCCTTGTTTCAAACAAGTTGAAATGTAAACAACGTTTAGATTTAGTTAATCTTTCTATTGAGCGCACTATTGAGTTGTCTTGTGTTGAACTCGAGCGATACGTCATAGTATGCGTTTATCGACCCCCTTCTGGGGATTTCATTCGTTTCGAATTGGTAATGGAGGATTTACTCAACAAGTTAAAATCAAGTAATAAAAGTATAATTTTGTGTGGAGATTTTAATATTAATATTTTAGATGTTACTCCATTAAGTATTAGACTACTTAATCTATTTAGGTCTTTTAATTTAATTAACTTGTTTTCTGAACCTACTAGGATCACGGCATCTTCGTCAACATGCCTTGATAATATTTTTAGTGATTGCAATGCCAAAAATAAATTAGTTTTAACTGACTTAACGTCCGACCACTGTGGTTTATTAGCTAGCTTCCCTTTATTCTTACACAAAAAGCCGCATAAAATAGAATGCAGGCCTTATACAGCTAGTCGTTGCAACAAATTTAAAAATAATATATCTCGTAGGATTACACCATCTTTAATAGAACATGAGCATCCTAATGAAATCTATGGAGCCCTTTTTGATATAGTGCATAAAGAATACCAGTCTACTTTCAAAACCAAAACCATTGACATTAATGGCACCTCCGTCGGCTTCAACCAATGGGCCACACCAGGTATTTATAAAAGTAGAGCGACACTATACGAGCTGTATGGTTTGAAAAAATACAGGTTTGATACTCCTTTCCTGGAGTATGTCAGAAATTATTCAAAATTATTTAAAAAGATCTGTGCTTTTGCTAAATCTAAATTTTTAAGCGATACTATAAAAAAATCTAATAATAAAATAAAAACCACATGGAAAATTATTAACAATGAAACGGGTAAATCGGTTAAACAGGAAAAACAACTAGAGATTATGGTCAACAACACATTACTTAATGAAGCTGCTGACATAGCTGAGGCTTTTAATGAGTTTTTTGCCAACATACCTTTAACTACGACTCACACCTTAAATTCGTCCCCGTCTAAAGCTGAAAACCTTTTGCATAGTAGTGTGCCCAAATGTAGTAGCTTATTAAGTTTCGAACATGTAACGCCTCGTGATGTAGTAAATATTTTTAATACACTTAAATCAAAAAACACTGGGGATTACTGGGGCATCTCTATTAAACTTTTAAGTAATATAATCGACATCGTAGCCCCCTATCTTGCTGTTACTTTTAATAAATGTGTTGACTCGGGAACTTTTCCTGACCTCATGAAGATTAGTAAAGTCATACCATTATTTAAATCGGGTAATAAAAATAACGTGGGCAATTTTAGGCCTATTTCTATATTACCGGCATTTAGTAAAATATTTGAAAAATTAATACTCAAGCAGTTGCTAAGACATTTTAATTTAAATAGCCTCCTTCATGAGGAACAATATGGCTTTACAAAGGGTCGTTCGACTACAGATGCGGGTGTTGCTTTGTTGAAACACATATTTAACGCATGGGAGAACTCGCAAAATGCTATTGGAGTTTTCTGTGATCTCTCCAAAGCCTTTGATTGCGTGCACCATGAAACGCTTTTGCGTAAACTGCGTTATTATGGTGTCCATAACGAAGCTTTAAACGTAATAAATTCTTATTTACATGGTTCCAATGTGTAGAAAGTAATGGTGTAAAATCTTCCGGGCTACCAGTTCAGTTAGGTGTGCCTCAAGGCTCAATACTCGGCCCATTCTTGTTTTTAGTATATATCAATGACTTACCATTCTATTTAAAGGGTATTTGTGATGTTGTTCTGTTTGCAGATGACACTTCTCTTATTTTTAAAGTAGACAGGAATAGACAAGATTTTGACGACGTAAACAGTGCACTCTCAATGCTTACGGATTGGTTTACGGCAAATAACCTAGTACTTAATGCCAAGAAGACAAAGTGTGTAAAATTCGCCTTACCGAATGTTAGAAATCTTGGTCCAAACATCGTGTTAGATAAAGAGGTGCTTGAAACCGTAGACTCGACAGTTTTTTTGGGCATAACAGTAGATGCTAAACTTCAGTGGGGCTCACACATATCAAGCCTAGCGGGAAGGCTCAGTTCGGCCGCCTATGCCGTTAGAAAAGTAAGACAGTACACTGACGTTGAAACAGCTTGGTTAGTTTATTTCAGTTATTTTCATAGCGTTATGTGCTACGGCATTCTGTTGTGGGGCAAAGCCGCTGATATTCAAAATATTTTTGTTCTTCAAAAGCGAGCTGTTCGAGCAATTTACCAACTGGGTGCTAGAGTGTCCCTAAGAGATTTTTTTAAAGATATCGGTATTCTCACGGTGGCATCGCAATTCATATTCGCTAACATCTTATATATTAGGCAAAATATACACTTATACACTAAAAACAGTGATATTCATAATATAAATACTAGAAATAAGGATAAACTACGTGCTCCCTTTCACCGGCTTCATAAGGTTCATAACTCATTTGTTGGGCTTGGTATAACCTTTTATAACAAGCTTCCCTCTTCTTTGTTAGATTTACATTTTAGTGCGTTTAAAGCCAAAGTAAAATCCAACCTTTGTTCTAAGGCATACTATTCTATTAACGACTACTTAAACGATAAGAATAGTTGGTCGCTGTGATTAACTCAAGACAATGTTTGTGTTCTTTCACCAGAATTAGCTTACCTACTGACAGGTTGTATGAATTACATTCATATACTTAATTGTTTATTTTATTAGACTCTTTAAATCATTTTATTTTTTACTATTGTATTGTACAGTATCAAGTTCTTCTAACTGAACAGACAGCTGTGCTGCTGGGGAGTTTGTTGCGCCACTTCTTCTTCCCAGCTAAAGCACTAGGAAGTGTCGGAGGGTGGGCGTTTTGGGGGGACTGTCTTATGTTTTATTTTTTTTGACGTTCGAAAAGTGCTGACTCTCAGCCTAGTTTGAATAAATGACTTTTGATTTTGATTTTGATTTTTGATAATTATGTTGGGGTCGGCTTCCAGTCTAACCGGATGCAGCTGAGTACCAGTATTTTACATGGAGCGACTGCCTATCTGACCTCCACAACCCAGTTACTGGGTAATACGATACCCCATGGTAAAACTGGTTGTCAGACTTTCGGGCTTCTGATGACCCGTAACGACTGTCAAAGATCCACAAATGACAGCCGGGACCAACGGCTTAACGTGCTTTCCGAGGCACGGAGGGGTCTTGGTATGTAATGATGGTCACCCATCCACGGACCAACCGCGGCAAGCGTAGCTTAACCTCGTTAATTATTATTATTACCACTTTTTATTTGAAATTCTTTTAGCTTTTTTGATTCATGGGAATCAACCACCAACGGAAAACAATTTTAATAATAACTACTTTTTGAAATAACACAGCACAGTAACCTTTATGAGAATGCCGTGTCATTAATAATAACATCATTTACTATGGTTAATATTACAAATATTGCATTCGTTAGTACCGTTTCGCACCAATAGATGTCGCTACGTGTTTCAACGTGACGTAATTAAATTCTTCTTGAACACTTTAAATTGATCATATCTTTAGATTGACCGAAGCGATTGCGATGAAACAAAGACTAAAATATACTCCGAGTTATAAAAAATATTTTAGTATGAAAGTTAACCATATTAGTTTCGTTCTTTTGACGTGATACTTGATCTATTCACATATCTAAACAGATATCGGAAAAACCGACAGACAAAAATTTCAAAAAGGATTAAAATGGCATCTATTGACTATCTCTTACCACCCCAACTCTTTTTTTTCGAAATATTTTAAGTGTACAGAAATAGTTAGTCTACAGATTTATTATATGTATAGATTACTTTATTATGATCAAGCTCGCTATAATGATGATGAGGCAAAGAGCTAAATATATTAATTCGTTTTCTCTGAAATGATTCGTTATTAAATTACAAAATCGATCAAAACATATTGCGAATGACATTGCGCATGTCCGACTGATTGGGCTATTTTACGGCGTTTTGAGTTAAGACTGTCATGTGACGTGATTTTCAGTGCACAAAGATTAATTTCAAAGCTTAAAAACGCATAGTAAAAGCGGTCATGCTATTTTAAACTTTACATTTTTTGCATTCAGTTCAATGTTGTGTTCTAGCATGATAGATGGCTATGCACAACGCGCAGGCGCGAGACACTGTACGAATGAAGCCTAATTATATCTCTGCCTGGGTCTACGTAAAGCTAGATTTCGGTTAAACCTTATATTGAAAAACCTCTCAAAAGTATAACACATTAGATATTATTGGCCTTTTAAGTTGTGGATAATATTTTGATCAAAGCATTGTCACGTCGTTGGAAGGCGGGCTAATGAAGATGTCTTCTACAATAGCACAGTTACATTCATTATTTTTGGGCATCGTATGTTTGGCGTTTACATTGAACCCCCGACGCAAAAAGTTTAGTTTGAAAATGAATGTTTTGATCATAAATGAAGACATAGCTAGAAGAAATGCATATGAATATACCTACATATTATATCACTAGCTTCCGCCCGCGGCTTCGCCCGCGTAGCAGTTGGAAATTGTCCCGTGGTAACGTACTATACAGGGATAAAAGTATCCTATGTGTTAATCTAGGTTATAATCTATCTGTGTGCCAAATTTATCCAAATCCACTCTGTAGTTTTTGCATGAAAGAGTAACAAACATCCCTACATTTTCCTTTTTGTTAAATTAATAATGTAGCCATAGTATTTAGGTACATACTTTGTAACTTTCATGTAATGTGAACAATGTGTCATGAATCGCACTTTAGCTATTGTTGATAGTTGTACTTGTGTAGATGTTTTCTTTTGCTACTTTATAGTTAACCTACTCGTAGGTTTATAAATGCCGCGGAACTCTGTTATTGGCTATTGTCATCATCTCACTATCACTGAGCAGTGTAAGCAAACTGTTAGATGCTAGTAACTTTGGTGAACCTTCACATTCATACTCATGTAAATTTAATTATAAGCTGTTGAGTCTCCAAATAAATAAATAAACTAAAATTACATCCAAACTTTCGCTTTTATAATTTTAGTAAGGAAGTAAGGATTACTAGAGATTTTTCTGAGTGTCTGTTTACCTATCACTAAATTATTCAAATTCATTGAGAAAGAATTTTGGTATTACGAATTTGACAAAGGCGCGACTATGTTTAGCTGAAGCACTTGCTAACATAGTGGTTATCTTGTCTTGCTATGCATGTTGTGCGTAAAAAAACTCAAAAAGAGGACATTTTGATACTCTCGAAGCATTCTCGCTTTGGAACCTAAGGAATCGTCGTAAATTCCAAAATGTTGTGGTTCTAATTCAGTATACCTAATAGTATATAAACATAAATTTTATTGTTTTAAATTGATGTTCGTAATAACTACGTAGAATACTTTGGTGAAAAATGCGCGATGAATTAGATACAACTCTGTGTCTCTGAGAATAAGGTTCGAGATTGTACCGTAACTACTGTTGGCTTCATTTATTGTCGTTATGAAGTATAGCATCGTGATTGTTTACAATAATATAGAAAAGTGCAACTTCTGATATTTAGGTACTCACATCAAATCAGACAATTGAAAAATGATTTAATTTTAAACCTATTTAACATTGTCTTCGAAAAGACGATATAGTCTTACCCCCTTATTTACAAATGTTTAATGACTGAATACGTGTTGTTATTCATTTCTTTCGTATACCATCGAACTTAAAGCAAAGATGGTTAGAAAATAAAGGTGCTTGAGTGTGCTTATAATATAGAAAAAAAAACACTTGTTTTAGGTAGATGCCCACTGCTCCAATGATTAGCCTGAGTGAAAAATATGTGTATTATGAACACAGAAATGCGACGAAAACCTATCAGGAAAAATTAAAATATTGCTAAAATTAATAAAACGGCAGGTTTTTCATATATTGTTTTTGTTGACACCGGAAAATGGTGGGAAATCATCGTCAGCCGGTATGCCTCTGGTTTTTTGGTTCTACCAAAAACTCGAAGACGTGTGACATCTACCAACCGCACTGGGCCAGCGTGGAGGATTACGGCCCACTCCCTCTTATAGAGTGGATGCCCGAGACCCAGCAGTGGGAACATTATAGGCTGATTATGAGATTATTGCCAGTATCATAATGATAGGTAATACGGGCTTGGAAAAAAGAAACAAAACCTCATCTAGTTTTATGGTTGACGTGTAAAAGTGTTTGGACATACCTAATTACAGCAATAAAAGAACAATGGCAGACGTTCATACATAAAATTAGTTGAGAAGAAATGGTAGCGTCTATTTGTCAAAAATATCTTAAAATGTTAAGCGTCAGTCTCTGAGTAACTTTATAAAAGAATTTTGTCCCGAGAAGGCTTCCAAAAAAAGATATTTCAATTTGAACTTTTTTAGGTTATGTTTTATGTCAAAACATAGTCACGTAGAAGAGCTAGATCAGATTCCTTTAGGCACGCATAGGTCACACAAAGCAAAGCGAATATCTGTCCGTAAGCAATCCAAGTCAAATAGAACTAATAAAATAGCAAAAAGAACACGAACACGACCGCCACGAAAAGCGCAGGAGCATCAGTGACAGATTGCTTTCCTTGACAGTTGACAGTGACAGTTCATTTTATTATAGGTGCATTCCGTATTAGAAAAATTGCGCTGTGAGCGCTCACATCGATATTTTGCGTTCCGAGTTAGATATCACGATTCTGACACCTAAAAATCGTCATTTTTTGTCATCAACACGGATGCTCGTGATCACGATAAAAGTGTTCATTCAACGTTAAAACATTTAACGCGCTCACGCCAATTCGGAACGAGTGTGAGCGCGCTCAAATCGATATTATCGTATCTCGGAACGTAACCTTAGTGTTGCCATAACATTAAGAATTGTTGCACAGTATTATGATTGACGCACCTGTTATATAATTGCAGGAAGTAATTTTAAACTAATTTTCGAACATAACACTTGTTTTTTATTATTACTGTAGTATGGTTATTAGTAACTGCTTTAAAAGAATATTTGGACCTGTATGTGGACTTACAAGTATATACAAGAATAGTATGAATATCGCTAATGGCAACTATTGAATTGTGTATATTATTCACTTAGTCATTTGATATTCCCAAAAATGCATGCTTTTTTCTGCGGCTTTAACTAAAATACATTTTTGTTTGAAAAATCATAGAAAAATAATTAAACTCTTTTGCATATAAGACATTTCTAGACGCTAACATTTTTGTCAACTATTTTTCTGCCATTGTTCTTTATCTTAAAACAGAAAATGCCTCGAAGCTGTTAAATGTCACCGTGAAGGTCATGTTGCCGCGCAGTTCCGAAGCTTCCTACACGAGCCTGAAAACGCATTTATAAGCCGCGCTGTAAATTGAACCTTAACACTCCCGCGTGGAGTCGAGTATTCTGTGCTACAACGTTAGAGGCATCTGTGCAACGCGCAGGCGTGCACTGCACTCAATTAACAAATAATATAGAGCTATGTCTGTGCTTTTATATGTATTTGAGGGTGATATTGATTTATGAAACCGTCCATCAAGCCAGCAGGCTTGATGGACGGTTTCATGTATTCGTATATGACTGTCTTGAGTATAGTTGTTTTTCATTTCAAAGTGAAATCGGTCATTTCAATAAGACCGAGATAGGCACTTTTAAACAAAAGTGTCTACACATTTGAGTAAATCAAACCAAACGAATGAAAATAATATAATTCCGTTAAATGACTTACTACCTTTATTAAATAAATAAACTTATTACTAACCGAGTCAACTCAGAGTGCACGAAATCTCAAAGCGCAACAGACTTCTTCCAGAAACAAGGTAAGTCGGGACTCATTTACATAAACCATTATATTTTGAGTTATATTAATTGGGTATAAAGCTTTATATTTGAACTGCTTGCGAGATACGGACGGGACGTGAAAATGACGAGAAAAACACGACGCTGCATGTGATGTTGGCAAGAAATAGGAACCGATAGATTTAATACTCCAACACAACATCTATGTTCGAGTATTGTCAAGACATAAAATGCAAATAAAATATAACAAGCTTATGAAATATTACTTACATTTATCCTGATCAAACTCGCTATGATGATGATGAGGCAAAGAGCTAAATACATTGATTCGATTTCTTAACAATGATTCATGAAGAAAATGCCAAAATCGATCAAAACTAACTGCAAATGAAATTGCGCAGCAAAACTTTAAATGACTGCTGGGCTATTTTACGGCTTATTGTGCAAACAATAAAATATGTTATTACTGTTAAGTAGAGTCTATTGTTGTTTATTACGACTTCACAAACCGGTCGCCGACGCGGATCTGTTGTACGACTGACGTGGTGTTCAGTGCACAAGGGTTTCAAAGCCTGAAAATGCATTGAAAAAGTGGTCATGCTATTCTAAACTTTAAACCTTATTGCATTAAGTTCAACGTCGTGTACTTGATAGATTGCTATGTGCCACGCGCAGGCGCGAGGCATAGTACGATTGAAGCTTAATTATAGCTTTGTCTACGGTCTACGAAAAGTTAGATGTCGGATTAATTTTATTTTGTGTTTATTGAAAATGAGTGTTGTGATCATAAACGTAGGTAAGGCTCACATATAGATAAACATAGGTGTATTAGAAGGAAATGCATATACATATACATATTAAAGAGACAGGTGACTCATTCATTCATTTATTCACTCACTGATTAATCACGAAATCTCAAAAACTACTGCACCTACGAGGATGAAATTTGGCACAGAGGTAGATTATGAGTAGGAAACGATAGGTAAGAAAGATTTTTAGGAAACTTCCCCCTTAAAGGGGTGAAATAGGGGGTGCAAGTTTGTATGGAATAACAAAACAAATTTTTTACATTGACGCGGTCGGACCCGCGGGTAAGAGCTAATATCTACATAATATAATATCATTACAAGACCTTTTTTTTACTGTTTGTGTACATGCCACTAAAGTTTTCAAAGGATAGCACGTGCAACAGCTTAGCACAGATGTGACGTTTATCTTGTCCTCAGTTTTTCATTAATAAGGTTGGTTCATCAAATTGAGCTCTCTCTCTGGGTACAGTAGTTCCTTCACAAATTCAAACCTTATTCGGTTTGATATTGTGAAGGAACTACTGTTGGCTTCATTTATTGTCTTTAAGATACAAAGCATTGCGATGGTTAACAATAAATAAGATGGAAAAGTGCAACTTCTGATATTTAACTAATAATAACTTACCGATGTTTTGTGCCAGCACCAGTATCATTCCGTATCTTACGCGGTTTAAGAGAATCACTACAAATTTAATAGCAACAGTAAGTAATATGAAAGGGCAAAGTTTATTTATTTTAAGACCGCCAATTCATATTGGCATTGAAAAAACGTCGCATTTTTCTTACAACATAAAACAATATTTTCGAACCAATGGAAATACCAACCAGAACTGAGATGACAACTAGTTGATTAAAACGATTGTTCCAAAAATTATCACGATGAGAGAAGTCTTTCATTAATTGCCAATGCCACATTTAAATGACTTTACGTGCGTGTTCCTCAGGTAGCGATCCTATTAGAGCTTAATTTCTTGGAAAATAGGTTCACGTTTTACGTAGGTATCGGGCACATTGTCCGTACAAGCCAGAGCAGGGCGCGGAACTGTTGCACAGGCTAGCCGACTCAGTGCAAGGGATGAAAATGGGGATGCGTTTGACGTCTACGTTGTATATTGGACCATATTGGTTTCACATAGAGTTTAGTTTGGTTTGTTATTATGCTAGTGGTTTATGGACAGAGCGCAGGCGCGTGACCTAATGGAAGCATTACATCTAGGGACAGGTAATATTGATAGGACTAATTTTTTTTGTCACTAAAATTTATTTTTATTTTTTTATTGGTTGGCACAACGTCTAACAGAATTGATTACATCAATTGAACTTTGTAAGTTTTAATTTGTATTTGTATGTCAGATTTATGTAACAATCATCATCATCATCATTTCAGCCAAAAGACGTCCGCTGCTGGACATAGGCGTCCCACAAAAGCGGGGTTTTGACATAATCACCACGCTTGGCAGGCGGGTTGGCGATCGCAGTATGGTGGTTTTTTTTTTTTTGGGTGGGAAATCATCAAATAACTTCTCCCGCTCTGGGTGGAGCTGGAGGGCGTGTCAGACTTTTACTGACTAAAACCCACCCGTGTTCCCTCAGTAGCCCGTATGCCAGGAGCTGCGGTATCTCTTTCGAACGAACCCGCACCCCTGGCAGGCATCGGCCCTTGCGGGCCCCATCGATTTGTGCTGACATCTCCTTGAGGCGCGCGTGGAACACAACGCGCCGTCGACTTGGGCTTGGTCCTTACCCGACAGCGAGCTACCCATTGCTCGCCGTCCGCAAGCTCATGCCTACGGTGGCCGGAAATCGGCCTGGGATTCCCGACGCCCAGGGCGTCTCCGTATCCTGCGGCGGCTAGGGTCGCGAGGGCGCATAGACCGCCTCTCTGTATGGTGGTATTGGTTGACAAATTGAGTCTGAGATTACAGACTCAATTTGTCAACAAACTCTAATTTAACTACAGTTTTGAAGTTAAGTTGCATCACACCCACGTTAGCCGTTATCCATCGTTATTCATCGTTAGCCTCATCAACGGCTACCTACTTAAAGTAGGTAGCCGTTGATGAGTTGCACGTTTTTAAAGTACGTTACCCTCTAAATGCAAGGAAAATCATAGTTAAGATTTGTACTAGATATTTAATATCTTTTTGTTACAAATAAGACAGTGACTTTTAACAATGACATCCAATATATCCTTGTTATTGAATATTAATAATTTCACGTTTTCACAGGAATTCACCTAAATATACTACTTGCCCTCGCTGTTGGTTTAGGCAGTACAAAAATATAATAGGTAGGTACCTAATAACGGTATTCGATAAAAGAACCACCGACCTTAGCTAGTTCTGATATATGTATTGTTTGTCGTGTAAAACTGTTTGTTAAAACAATTTACAAATGAATAAAGTTATTAATTTTATCATAACGCCCACGAAATCACAATGAAGATTCTTTAAATGCTGTAAAAGTTCTTACAATATTAATGCTGAAGATATGTTATACGAGAGTTTAGAAACATTAGAGAATGACATGGATGGATATGGATATGGATATTCTGGGCGCTGCATATTTCAGAAATCTTGTTTTTTCACGACTCTCAATCGGTTTAATTTTCTCCCAATTTTACTCTTTATAAATGACACCCGAGACAAAAATCTTGTCCAGTTAATGAGTGTATATGTACCTATGTTCAGCTCACTTGGTGTGAAACTGAAAACCCAGTAGGTGGTGACATTGTGTTGAAAATTTTATCGTAGCACTTGACGTAGCGCTACGCCGCCTACGCATGTAGTCACGTCTACGTTCG
The DNA here is from genome assembly GCA_949987655.1 of Polymixis flavicincta. NCBI lineage: Eukaryota > Metazoa > Arthropoda > Insecta > Lepidoptera > Noctuidae > Polymixis > Polymixis flavicincta. Next base: position 6,551,546 of record OX465180.1, read on the forward strand.
AACGGAATGAAAACGACTTATAGTTCGGTCGTTTAGACGGAATATTTATGTAGGTATCCTATTCGAACATACATAATTATTTTCTCTAGGGTAAGATCCGTGATCAAAACTTTTAATTATTTTCTCTAGGGTGTAAAAAACATTTGACGAAAAATTATGCTGAGAAATGAATTTTATTTTAGGTGTTAAATTACTGTTTACGCACAGCGCCCAATGAAACAATCTCAGAAAATTATGCACATGGGTGGGTAATGGTACAGTGATCGTTGGTTTATTGAAAGTTACATTTTAACATTTAAAAAACATGTTTTAATAAACAAATAATAAATCTATGTAACCACAAGGTTCCGAGGTATAGTTAAGTAAGAAATAAATAGTGTAAAAACAGGAACAACAACTGGCACGATAATATTATTACACTTGTTATTTGATTTTACATAAGCCTTCATGAGCACCTATGAAATGTCAGAACTTAGGTACACGGTTCCAAATGGTGATTTCCTATGAATAAGAGCCAGCGAGAAGAGTCTACGGTTACTCTTTAAAAAATATTAGCTTTTAATTTTTTTTCATATTACAGTGTTAGTGGGTATGAGAGGAGAGTGTACCTAGGCATATTTTTTTGAGGTTAGGAAGTCATCACCTAACTTCTCCCGCTCTGGGTGGAGCAAGAGGGCGTGGCAGACTTTTACTGACTAAAACCCACCCATGTTCCTTGAGTTGACATGCCTGTGTGGCAGGGGCCACGGTATCTCTTTCAAACTACCCGCACCCCTGGCAGGCACCAACCCTTGCGGACCCCACCAGTTGATGCTGACATCTCTTTGAGGCGCGCGTGGAACACAACGCGGCGCTGACGCGGGTTTGGTTCTTACCGGAGAGCGAGCTACCCATTACGTGTATGCATGTCAACACATGTTAGGTACTCAACATTTATCTCCCCCTCATTTATGGCAACGTGTGGGTTGCACTTCGTGACGTAGCTCACGCATCAGTATTCGAATCAAGTTTGGTCTATGAGTATCATTATTTTGACACACGATATTGAGCTTAATAACCGTTAGATAGGGTTCACAGTTTTTTGTGACGAACTTGAGCATAGCCCGCAGACGCGACCTTGAGATATTTTCCTAAAATGAAGGGCGAGCTTTTACCTACTACATGAGTCTTTTCATTCGTTGTTTGCGAATATTTTATCTTTAATAACTAACTGGATCACTAAAATTAGTCTAGTCGAAATAAAATTAAGAGTTGAAGAGTCGAATAGAATTTTGTCTCCGGTTTTCAGCCATTTTCGGTCCTTTTGTTTTCGCCCGAAAATTTTATATTATTATTCGGTTGAAAGAAAGTAGTAAGTACCGGCAAATCAACAACAAACTAGTGAAAATCGAGAATACAAATCAGGCTGAATTATTTTATCGTTTTCGACCGAAAAAAGTCCAAACCATCCAAAAAAATACACTTCAATAAAGTTTTTCTGACTCCTAATCTCGATAGCAAAAATGTTGCAGTATTTATAGCGGTAGCTATAGTTTAATTCCTTTTCAATATAGAATAACCAGAAATAGACAATAACTTACCCATAAAAATATTTAAACAATAATTATAAAACACTGCCGTATGTGCCAAATAATGTGGCTTCAGACTTTAAACAGATGAGGTGGAAACGTGATGCACCTATGACGTGCAATTAAAGCAAAGGCTTTCATGAACGTGTAAATCGCTTATTTCACAGCAGGACAGTATAAAAAGATTTTTTAGGGAGTGCGTTTTTTCAAAAAAAAAAAAAAAAATGGTTTCCTTTGATTGATGCAAAAATATTGAACAACATAATATCTTCAGCCAACAGATCAGCAGATCGATACACAGAATATTAGACACCCTACGTCAATCTGCCGTGTTAAAGCCATTTCATAAAACTGTCAAAGAATAACCGATGTGATTCGAATATGTAGACAATTTAAGTAGGTAGCCAATTAGATATTTGGTGGTGATGTAATTGTTACTAGTAATTAACTGCTAATTTATTTTACTCCGAAGGTCCTAGCTTAACATTTATTACTTCAAGTTAAATCTAAATGAACATAATGCAGCATTGCATATGTAAGCGGGTACACCCTCTAAACCTGGAGGATTTTATGTGGGTTTTGGGTTCTGTTTACGTTAATTGTTTGTTTTTTTTTTTTTTTTGTATTTATATCTACTTACGTTTAGATATTATTGGTATATTGACGTGGCTAGCTGACATATGACAAACAATATAATTTTATGTTTTGTGTTTAGTAATGTTAATTACTTACCTATTATTGTGCAGAATCAAGTTCTTCTAACTTAACAGACAGCTGTGCTGCTGGGGAGTTTGTTGCGTCACTTCTTCCCAGCTAGAGTACTAGGAAGTAGTGTAGGGCGGGTGTTTTGGGGTCTATCCTTTAAGCCTTTTATACCGTTAAAGATTATATTGAGAACAAAAAAGCTTGGGATTGACCTGCTCCAATTTTGTATACAGTTTTTTTTTAAATATTTTTATTTTGCTCTTTGACATTCGATTATTGTTATATACACTTTGACATTTGATTATTATTATATACACTTTGACATGAATATTTACTTTGAGAAGTATAATATTATTTTGCTTTAATTATTGTGAATGTGAGGACTATGTGGTATTTTTGTTTTTGTGTTTCATTTCTTTCTCAGTTCATTTTTAAAGTTAATCTGGCAGTTTGAGTACTTTATGTGGCCTACCCTAATGTCCTTTCTTTGGTATTGTTTGTCAAATCGTTGAGCTCCTCAAGTTCTGAGTTGAGCCGTATGATTACTGATACATGCGTGCACTGATTGGACAGGTCCACTCAATCTGTGTGGTTTCTTTCCTCAAAAGACCATTTCAGACACCAATCCACATGGTCTTCACATGATCTGACCAAGATTATGTCTGGACTTTAAAAGAGACTGTGACCTCTGAGTTTGTTTCGGCCTTTCTTCTCAGAGTAGTCAGTTAGGAAACGCCGACCTCACCTAGTTTAAAAAATATGATTGACGTGTAAAAGTGTTTGTACAAACCTACTTACAGAAATAAAATCATTTATCATTTATCTTATTTAATTTGGCGTACAAAAAGTACTGACTCTCAGCTTAGTTTTAATAAATGACTTTTGAATTGATTTTATTGGATAAATAATAAATTTTGTTTACCTTTAAGATTTGCCGTATATTTTTCCAGTTTGAATGGCATAATTTCACTTCGCGTTTGTTAATGGTACTTCAATCATAAACTGTTTTTTATCTAAGGGTTGATTTTTCAATAGTCAGATCATTTTTATCTGAAGAATAATTATGTCAATTTGACATACGAGTATTTTCTCTATAAAAGCCGTCAAACCGCAACATTTATTCTCCAAATCTATCTGACTATTAAAAAATCAGTCCTAAGAAATAATAATTTTAATTTGTTATTTATGTAACGTATATTTTTTGACTTAAAAGAAGTAAGTACCCAGGTATTTTTAACAGAAAAATCACTAAATCGTTCCATTAGGTATTCGTGTATATAAACATAACATAAGATGACGCCTAGTTACCCCGATAGGGTTAGACAGTGTACAGTCGGTGCAAAATGCAGTATGCAAAGAAGTAGTGCGCATGTCACGTACGTTACGTCAACGTGGCATACAGTGTCATGCAACATGTGTTTCGTTCACTATGTTAATCATAATAACTGATTGGTTCCCCAAACACAGCATGTAAAAATCAATTTTTAAAATAGCCACAATAACCGGGATTTAAATATCGATTTTTTACTGAACTGAGTATAAAATAAGTAACAGACACATAAGTAGACCTATCTAAGTTTATCTAACCTTATCAATGACACACATCGTGACGTATTCCCACATTTCACTTGCGGTTGATTGCGTGGCTTGACATTTAGCGATCAGTGGGTGCAAAAAATGATAAGCAGAAATCAATACTTCACAGACAAAAGTAACCCACGGAAGTAAGAAGATTATGCGTGCCTTGAACTTAAGTGTGAGGACACCAGAAATAGATAGTGTAAGCAAAGAGCAGATCTCAGGTTAATATTTAAAAATGACTTACATGTAATCTGACCAAACTTGCTATTATTATGATTAGCGCCACCGCAAGATACATGCACTCCTTTTTAAGCGACTTTTTAATGGAATTTGATCACATAGTCCGTACACGGGTAAATGTTTTGCGTACTCACCGATTTGGTAGATACCGGGCGAATGAGAGCAAGTCGACAAAGCCACGGGTCGATCACGCCGCGCAGGCGCCCTGCGACCAACTACGCAGGTAATTTTGAATGTGACTGTACTAAGTATATGGGGTGGTTTGAATTTCACACCAGTCTTCTGTAAAGAAAGATGAAGACATACTTAATGACAGCAAAATGAACCTAATCGGCACTTCTGCCACATTAATTACCAAAAAAATCCTCTGGCCAATGTGTGCGGTAAATACCGCACTTTCAGGACTGTTACGCAGTTTATAAAACAGCATCTAGCTACCCGATGTTTCGTGAACTTTCGGCACGTGATCGGGATTCGGAAAATTTTAAAGGTCATTCCAATTACTTGCCTACTTTTGTGGTATGATTGCGTAAACAAGTGACATTTATCTTTGAAACAATACGCGATTAGCAATTTTCTTTGTTATTCCAATTTGGTTGGATAGAGGATACCTACGTTTAGCCTAGTAACAACCTAACTTATTAAAGTAAGATAATATTTTAATTAAAAGAAAAGGGTTGCAGTTATGTTCGTATCGTACATTCTACAGATGGTAAATCCACGCTCCCGCGGATTTTTTCCCGCACTGGAAATTCAATGCACCGCTTAGCACCGAAAGTTGGTAATCGAACAGTGAGTTTTTTCGACGCGCTTGGATGCATTCTGTTGGATTTTCAACAGTGCATCCCAGCTCGGTTCAACTCGAATCCATTGTGTGATAAAATCCCGCCACGATATTTTCACGTCCGTTTGAACATGGTGCGTAGATAATTGTTTTCGAGTCATTATCATCAGTGACCAACATCTCAAAATATGGGTGGTCCTAGTGAGTGCAGAAGCACTTCCTTCGATCGATGCCCGCCTCACAAAACAGGTTCTCCGTTTAACTTACAGTTACGCACAGCTGCGTACAGTTACAGCAGCTGTAATTGGCCATGGGTCATTAAACAAACATCTCTTTGTCATAGGAGTAAATGACAGTCTGCTGTGCAGGGCCTGCATGGAGGACGACGAGACAGCAGTGCACGTGCTGTTAAACTGCTCGGCGGTTGCCAATTACAGGGCTAAATGCTGCGGTAACCCAGGTACCCTACGTGAGATTGTCAGCAACACCAAGACGTTGTTGGCTTTTCTCGAGGAGCTGGGGTGGATCGAATAACCGATTCTCCCACCCATAAGCAAAATATGCGCTTTGACGTGGAGTTTGACGTTACGTGGCTCCTCCACGTCAACAGCCCGTTTTACCTATAACCTATTTTAATTTTTTATTTATTCGGGAAAAGAAACTATATTACATTACATTTAATACTTATCAGTAAGGTATATAAAACAAAAGAAATGTAATAACCACAACATTTTCCACATATTAATAAATAGGAATGCTATGATGAGGGCTCATCGATAAGCTAGTTATTTTCTCATTTAAGGAAACATTTATAAATATAATTACAAACTGACTAACTAACTAGTCGGTTACCACAAAATCTACAAACCTATCATTATTATTATTCAACGGCAGTTCACTGCTTCATTCAGCTTAATTCTCGACCATTTTCCTCCAGTTGCAACCAGCTTACCTGCGAAGATCATTGTCCCACCTTGCCTAGGGGCGTCCAACCTTAGGTATGTTTACCGATTCACGGGTTTTAATTTATGAACCTGCAAAGTTATCTGTTTAACATGATTTTTTCAATGGCCGCCCTTGATTGGTGTGTGTTTTCACATTGCTTGGCAGTTGACACCATAAGCGAAGTGTAGCACGACACTCGCGCGAAACACATGTCCGTGAAACACACTTGTTCCGCGAATGGACACTTGCGCGAAGAGACATTTCCATGGACTTTTGCCCGGATGAACATATAATATGTGAAATGTCCGTTCGCACAAAATCCAATACGCGGAAAGTCTTTTCCCGCAAGTGGGTTCGCGCTAGTGTGTGCTAGTGTCAATCCCATGCCAACGTGGACTTGAAAGGTTTTCTAAAAGGTACTTGCGTTGTGAAACAATACATTTGTTATTTTGGCAATGGCAAAATAATATGTTAAAATGTCCTATTAATACAGAAAACTTACCTAATAATTTCCAAGAAAAGGGGAAAACTTTAACAAAGCTGATATCGTAAGACCACGTTTGAAGAAAACGTGACTCATGGAACCCCTTCGCATGAGGGTTGAGGCCTTTCGGACAGTCAACGTGACCAGTAACGCAACTCACTTGTGTTATTAATATAATTATCACCCCTTTTTCCTTTAGGGTTGAAATAGGGAAAATATCGAAATATTGTGCAATATGAACGGCTACTTTGAAACTGCTAACGTTTGTTTTATACTCATTTATTTTCACGTGTTGGGGCGAACGATTTGCCACAAACTCGCTTTGCAAGTCAGCAAGCTTGGTAGCAGAGCTGACTGAAGTGACTGCTCAGGATATACCAGACGTAGGTGGTTTATTTATTTAAGGGAAATATTTACTTTACACTCGTTCCGTGTGGTGCCGGACGTAAACGAATAGCACCATCCCATTTCTTCCCGTGGGTGTCGTAGAAGTTAGTCGCCACTAAGGGACTTACTAGAGAATGGGCAGCAGCGTTCTCTATGCAAGCGTGGCGATTATGGCAAAACCCTTTTTTAGGGGGAGGCCTATGTCCGGCAGTGGATGTTTTTCGGCTGAGGTGATGGTGATGAATATTTACTTATCTGATCCTCTAAAAACTTTTTGACCTTCTAATGATGCACATTTGTAAAAATTATTGAACCTCTTCAAATTTTCAGAGCTTCTTATGATGCAAACTTTTCTAAACTACAGAACCGCTAAGAAGTTTTTGAGCTTCATTTATACACTTTTTAGAGTTGCCTATCCGAAGGATAATCAACGGGACCATATTACTAATCCTCTGCTGGCCGTCTATTCGTCCGCCCTTCTGTCTGTCAGCGGGCTGTAGGTATCTCATTATCCGGTCGACAGTGGAAATTTCCAAAGATTGTGTATTTCTGTTGCCCCTATAACAACAAATTATAAAAACAATTTACTATAGGGGTCCGTACAAGAAACGTGTTTCTTCGGTGTTTTTTGGTTTGTGGTATGAAACCCTTCGTGCCCGACTCGCACTTGGTCGGTCTTTTTTATTAAAATACAAGCCTTTTTAACTTTAGCTTGCTGGTATTTTCTCTGATCCTATTTTCCTGACCTCTCAGCTTGTTTCGATGTTTCTTTTCAGGGATCAGTCAGCTAGAAAATGCCTGCCAATGTCTTAAAATATCTACTTACATTAAATATAAACATTTAATTTCAAATAATTACCTCGCACCTAAATAGCACTAGTACTAGGTAGGTAGTGTTCTGGTAAAGTTTGCCTGATTTCGCATTACTGACACCTCGTTGATTACGTATCATCTGCCTAGCCGTTGCCCAACTAAACTATTCAACTATTACTTCTACCTAGAATTTTATTATTGATTATTGCTTACGCCAGACTAACGGTAAGCTTTGTCAACTTTGCATCTTGAGGAAACCGGCATGTCCTGGAACTCATCAATCAATAGACAAGTAGGTAACCATCGCCCGTAAGGTCGCGGTGATAACAATGTTATTGCAAGTAGAGTGATTGCATTATAATATACTTCCATTAATTGTGATCACCAAATTACTGTCTGTGATCTATCTTTAGTTTTATTTTCTGAATTGTACCTAATAGTTTTAATTTACTGTAAACTATTGTAAGCGACATCTGTCTAAATCAGCATGAACTGGATCTCACACAGCAACTTGCCCTAGTTACTACGTTTAAACAACCGTGACCAGATGGCGCTGGTGGCACCATCTTTCAAAGCTTTCAATGAATACAGTGGTGATCAGTTTCAGGTTCCCGACGATGTTGGTTTATCATTTCTAGGAGTTAGTATTCCAGTTAGTATTAAGTCTTTAACATAGATGGCGGCAAATTCAGAATAGATTTATAAACATACCATTATTTTATTTTAATGCTTCCCGAATATAGGGTTCCCCAATGGGTCGCAAATTGCGATTTATAGAGGATATTGCTATAATTCTGTCACTTATTGCAATATCTTGGGAACACGGAAATTGGCTGATTTTATTTGGAAAGGAAAAGGTTTTACGTCTTGTTCCTGCTTTCATTAGTTAAACATAAAAAATAGTACAAGTAATTTTGCTGTAAAAATGTAGAAAGGTATTTTTAAATGTGAATGAATGCGTGGAGGTTAATATTAAAATATACGTTTTCGTCTAAACTTAGCTAGATCATAAGAAAATGTAATACATTTTGTTTTTAAATAGTCATCACTATTCCACCTAACTATAACGAATTTACAGATAACGAGATAGGTATCTACTTATAACTATGTTAGAAATTCAACTCAAAGTGTTTCCTGATCTTAATTCAAAATTCACCTTGTGTATGAGTAAAGAACCTTCCTTCTTTCGGGCCCTGCGAATAGTGGATATCTTTCAAAAGTTCTGAATGCCCTTGATTTTTAGTATTTTAAGAAATTTTACCCATCTCCAAAGCTGCATTTATCGTCCGTCTCAAGTAATAAAGTAATCACCAGCAGTGGTGTACTGTCTCCAGTCTCAGTACAGAACATAAATTACGCTCCCTTCCCTGCCTGTAGGAACAAGCGCTGCATATTACTTACTGGCTCTACTCTACGTGTGATCATAAATTACTTTGTACGTAAAGTGTCGGATGTGCAGTGGGATATTAATTTATGGCGTAGAATGTAGATATTAGATCATAAACGTTTTGTTATAAATTGAAAATAAAAACTGCTCAGTTATAAGTTTTATTAGCTCTATCCGTCGCACTTCCTTCTATTACTCATTCCATCATCATATCATTCTTTATACTTTATTGTACATCAGAAAATACCTAAGTAAAAAAAAAGAAACACTGAAGAACGTACAATGGGAGGCCGTATTAGCTTTCTCCGATCTCTGAATGTGTACTCTGTTGGTTATACATTTTTATCAAATAGCGTAACTTGGGGTTGCTTTTATATACGCAGATTTTTACATCTAGTTTATTATAAGTAGACACAACCATTCATCATCAGCCTAGCCTTTTCCCAACTATGTTGGGGTCAGCTTCCAGTCTAACCGGATGCAGCTGGATACCAGTATTTTACATGGAGCGACTGCCTATCTGACCTCCACAACCCAGTTACTGGGTAATACGACACCCCATGGTAAGACTGGTTGTCAGACTTTCGGGCTTCTGACGACCCGTAACGACTGTCAAAGATTCACAAATGACAGCCGGGACCAACGGCTTAACGTGCTTTCAGAGACATAGAGGAGTCTTGGTATGTAAAGATGGTCACCCATCCACCCGTGCAGCTATTGTTATTTAGCCAAAAGCCTTTCAAGTAGACACAACCAGTATAGATAGATAATGATCGTTCTGCTGAGGATCAAGCCTCATGTCTATTTGAGGGAGTCGACCGTAACCAAGGCAGGTCCAGTGCCGATTGCTGAACGTCACACAAATGTATACGCCATTGCAAGCTGAGCCCCAATTCTGTATGGTTAAAATGATTCCCCGCGGAATTTTTAGAAACCAATGCAACGGTAAGGAATCGAAATATCATATTCTGTATGTTCCAAGACAATTTGTCGATATTATTAGAACGATATTAGCAGATTTCGTCTGTGATTGACGTGGTTATGAGTAAGGAATCGTTAAGTGGTCATAGTGAATTCAGGCCTTGTTTATGTAACTGGAAGTCGTACACAGTTAGATGAATCTAATTACAAAACAGCCTTCACATTCACCAGCAATGATGTTACAACTTTTCATTGAACTGAAATCTCCATCTAAACCATTTACTCTTGCCAACGTTTCAGCAGCAATATTGAATTCAATAAACAGGCAAATTCATGCTCCACCCGGGTATATACGTCGGCTATCAAGGCTATCAATACCGATGATAAATGACGATACGGATAAATAGACAGGACCTTTGTGTCCGCGTGTCGGCGTGGACATTGTTGCGTTCAGCAACTGGTAAATAATCACTATATTGTGTTGTGTGTGTATAATGCGGGGAGGGTGCAGAACTTAAATTTTGTTCAGTAGAAACATGCTGAACGTGTTGAAATGGGTTGTTGTGACGTGAAAACGCGGCCATGATCGTTCTAAAAGATGTAAGAGCTAACACTTAGTTAACAGATTATTTTTGACACAATATAAGGTAACGTTTGGCCATATCTTTGACATTAGTGGACATAACGGCGTGTCTAGGAGTTCTTCGGACCATGAAAGCGGGAAATTTGCTTTATTGGGCAAGCAGATTTGGATAAGGAAAATATCGCATTAAATGGTTCCTGTAAATGTAACCTACCCACGGCAAGTCACAATTTTTTATGATGTATAAAAAATAAATCTTTTCTAATACCTATTCTATCATACTTCCGTATTATGACATTATCTACTTACAACCTCACGAGTATAATAATAAGTCCATATTATGCTCCAATAAGTGGTGAATGTTAGTGGGTAGAGGTAGCCCCTTTGTTGGTGCGTTTCCACATGCTCTTTCTTCTCCTGTATTGAACGATGAATAAACAGTTCACTCACGTGTAATGAAGGTTTTACCCTTAATTGGAAGCAATTTCTGTTAATAGTTTAAAAAAACGGTACCTGTGGGATTACCACGAAGCCATGTAGTAGGTATACGTACCGTAAATTCTAACACAGAATACTTATTTTGCACATGATATTAATTAAGCATTTGACATTTGAAGTTCAATCCAATTTTACATTCTTACTAGCTGCTGCCCGCAACTTCGTCTTCGTCAAATTTCTTGTTCGCCGACCCACCCCGTCGCATCGAATCGCCTGACCGTGCGAGTACTTCGTATTCGTGACTTTTCTTCTTTTTGCTCGGCTTCTAAGGGCGCTAGCGTGATGTTATATAGTTTATAGCCTTCCTCGATAGATGCGCTATCCAACTCTAAAATAATTTTTCAAATTGGACCAGTAGTTCCTGAGATTAGCGCGTTCAAGCAAGCAATAAAACAAGCTTTTTAATATTAAGTAGAGATATAACAACTTATACCTAATTAATTTTAATAGTAAAGTAGTAGTTTAGTAGTAGTATCTAATTTGAAAGCCGTAGTCGTATGCCACTTTGCCCTAAAGCTTATGATCGCTTCACCGTCATCATCATCATTACGGCCGAAAGACGTCCACTGCTAGACATAGGCCTCCCAAGCGCCACCAGTTCGGCCAGTTCTGTGCTTCTAGCATCTATTGGATTACTTCGGCCTTCACCAGGTCATCGATCAATTTTGTGGTAGGGCCATCCAACAATAAGTCTTCGCTTACTACTGTTAAATATATTATTGAAATAGCTTTTGCCCGCGCGGAACTTACATCCCCTATTGAACTCCCATAGGGGTTGAATTTCAAAAAAATACCTCCTTATTCCTTGTCTATATTATAAAGGGAACCTCTGTGCAAAATTTCAGCTTTCTAGGTCCAAGGGTTTGGGCTGGGCGGTGATGAGTCAGTCAGTCAGTCAATCAGGACATTTCTTTTCTTTTTTTTTGTAATTTTGTTAGGTTTGGTTTTTAATTTTGTTGGTGGTACACGATCACGTCTTCATATGAGAGTATTTTCTTATTTCATACTTTTTAGAGCGTGATATTTCAGTGGTCGAGTTTTAGTTTTTGAATTTATTAAAACAGTGCTCTGCATCTAGTACTCTCCAATGTCATGGACGTATGAAATACACCAGTTTGAAGAGATGGCTTGCAATACCACCAGAAATCTATACTAATCTATACCATACTGAATGTTACAAAGAAGTTAAAATTTTGAATTTTTATTTGGGGGCAACCTTCGGAACTCCTGATCAGGTTCTAAAAATTTTTTCACTACTGGGAACTTAAAGTATTTCCGAGGATACATTTTATGTTAAAATTTGTTCCACGTGGACGACATCGAAAGTAGACGCTAGTTAAATATAATGTGCAAGCCATACGAGTCCCGCCCGAGCTCGATTGACTGTTGAGCTAGAGATGTCGAACTTGCAATCTGTAGTCTTCTGTATCTATAATCGGACCATCGCCATAATTATAGTATCCCTACCTGTAGCAACCAATCTTACTGAAATAACGTCGTAAATTGTCTGCCTTGTCAAGTTAAGTCGTCTCTTGAACTAAGTTATAAATTCTATTATTGTCAACTTCATTTCAACTCAAGTGTTGTCTGAAGAAAGTGTCAGTTTGCCCTTCGTTATATACATTCGTTTTGGAGCCGGTGAGTCTAGTACGAACGCGAGTAGTAAACGTTACGGAAATTCGAGTGATATTAAAATAAAAATATACATGTTTCGCACATAATATTTATTGTCTCAGTTTGATTTATATCCATGGGTCTGATACTTATTGTGTTTGTCGTAAAAAATAAATGTTGGCAATCCTACATCGAATTATTATTTAGGCATGATCAGTTAAAGGGGTATTAGTGTGTACAAATTCAAGTTTCGGGTCACTTCGTTATGGTTTCAGCTTCTTGAATCTTATATATCTTGCGAAAGCTCGGATCTAACTCAGAAATGTTAATAATATTAGATAAGTCTGACTATAGTAACTGTCTGGGATAGTTGCTTCCCTTTACTGGCTTCCTATTGTCTAAGTTTGTACAAGTTGTGTAAAGGCTCAGTGAGTGATTGGGGTTACTGCTTTAGATCAGAATAATGGGATGGAAATAGCTTGTTCCTGAAATGGCGCATTGATTAACGAAGTCGTTGCGTATCTAAATAGCTTGTTCCTGAAATACCCTCTTGACTTGTGAAGTTTTTAACTTATCAGACAGTTATTTGAAGAAGAAAAGAAGGTTATAACTGTACAACATACAAACAAAAACGAAACAGCATACTTACAACGTTATAAAGTTATTTTGGCAAGCACTTAATATGGGAGCATCTGCAGCCGAAGTAGGACGAGTCCTGTATATATATGTATATCTCTGAGTTGGTTTCGGCCTTTCTTCTCAGAGCAGTCAGATAGGAAATGCCAACCTCGTCAAGTTTAAAAAATTTATGACGGGTAAAAGTGTTTGTACAAACCTACTTAAAGAAATAAAATCATTTATCATTTAGCGCTAGAACTCTAAAAATAGAAGAAAACATTCTAGCTCAAACACATGCAAAACGTTGCATCAATTATTGATCTATACTAATAATGAAGAGGAAAGATTTGATTGTTTGTTTGTTTGCATTAAATAGGCTCCGAAACTACTGAACTGATTTGAAAAAATATTTCACTGTTGGGAAGCTACACTATCCCCGGGTGATATAGGCTATATTTTATACCCGTATTCCCACGGGAACGGGAACTACGCGGGTGAAACCGCGGAGCACTGCTAGTCTTAAATAAGAAAAACTTAAACTAAGAAATAAAAATGATTGTGTGTAAAATAGTAGTGAAAGATTTTGGGTAGTGTAGGTAAATACGTCTTACCGAAAAAATAAAACATTACATTTTTCTTCCGGCTATCTCATTACGCACCGCCTTAGTAGTAACGAAGCCATTGCTCAGGCTGCTACGGAAGTAGGGATATCGATAATTAGTAATTAATGGAATGGAACGACACTGGCCTGCCATTACACTAATTTTCAAGATAACGACACAGATTAGCTATAATGTAGGGTGTCTGTTGTTACAAGTTTGTTAAGCTGTGTGTTTTACGGCTAGAAAAAGTGTTTTTGAGGGGTTTTTTTGTTGTGGAGTATTATTTTGATCAAATGGGTCCCTTTTAATGGCAAGCTACAGGTTCAGATGGAAATAGCAGGATAAGCTGGACTTCTGCAACAATAAATGCACCCTACTTACGTAAAGTCAAGTTTTAAACTTAAGTACCTACATAGCTCCTTTTCTAGTCTAAGTCTCGTATTACAGAACCCCACATTATAACATACATGACAAGGCCCTTACGAGTTTAGTGCCATTTGATTGGTTTAAATTAGTTTTAAGTAATGCTTGAGTCTTGAGGGAGGTTCTGTAATACGGGCGTTTATAGTCATTTAAAATTGGAATTGCCATGTATGGTATTTGTAAGTTTTATACCTAATTTACCACGGAAGAACACTGATTTCCACGATACAGGTTCTTACCTACTTTGGAATTCAGGAGTTTATATAGTTTTAGCCGTCTACCTACCTAGAATACTTGTATCCTAGTTCCTAGTAATATTACACGGGCGTAGCCAGGTTTTAGTTTCGGGGAGGGTTCAAGAAAATAAAACAACTAAAAGTACATAAAATAACCCTTTTATAAGAAAAATATTACAGATGTGATACCTACAGAAAAAATCTCCTTGAAGGAATTATTTCTTTTTTCGAGCAGTGGGACAATATAAACTATAAGCTAAATAAAAAAAATAATGTTCCAAAAATCTAAAACACTGTATATTTTAGTGTAGGTAATAGTAGTTAGTAATCAATGAGATATGCCGCACACCTGTTTTTATTTTCATTCTATGAATGTTAATATCTGAACTTTTCGGGGGGGGGGGGGGGGGTTTGGGCCCCCTGGCTACGCCCGTGTTATAAATTACGCTATATTTTATTGAGTCCAAATAAACGTTATTATTACTTACGTAACACACTATTAATTAGAATCTGAATAATTTTGAAGAATATTTCTAATCCACTGCTTCATATGTTCGAAAAATTTGTCTGCTCAACAATGTAAATAACGCAATGGATGTTGTTGAACTTTCTAAATGAAAGCCATTGTTATTGTGAGTGTGTTATGTATAATTTTCTCACTGATCCTTGGTAGCTATAAACAAGGAGAAGTGGACACAGAGTTGGAGGCTTTTAGTAATATAATAAATTCGTAATTAAACCTAAGTAAGTTTATGTACCGTGTGGTGCCGGACGTAAAAGAATAGCACCATCCCATTTCTTCTCGTGGGTGTCGTAGAAGGCGACTAAGGGATTTACTAGAGAATGGGCAGCAGCGTTCTCTATGCATTTTACCATCATACTGCGATCGCCAACCAGCCTGCCAAGCGTGGCGATGATGGCAAATCCCCCCTTTTGGGGGAGGCTTATGTCTGTATGTAAAATATAGCTGCATCCGGTTAGACTAGAAGCTGACCCCAACGTAATTGGGAAAAGGCTAGGCAGACGATGATTTTATAAATCACTAGCTTTTGCCAGCGGCTTCGCCCGCGCGGATCTTTTATCCCCTATTTAATTCCCTTAGGGGTTGAATTTCAAAAAAATCCTTCTTTACTCCTTGTTAACATTATAAAGGAAACCTCTGTGAAAAATTTCAGCTTTCTAGGTCCAAGGGTTGGGTAAAGGCTGGGCGTTGATGAGTCAGTCAGTCAGTCAGGACTTCGCTTTTATTTAAATATAGATTTCATTTATTTAACACACTCTATACTTGTGTCTACATTAAGGTTACCTGTTCAAAGAAAAGTTATGGTAATTCAAATTTTCACATTTATATTAAAAATGTGAAAATATTATTTTCTGTTCTGTAATTAGAATAGAACACACAAATTCCGTGAATAAATTTACGTTACAGTACCTAAGAAATTAAAGTCGGTATACTTTAATGTAATATGCATAAGAAAATACCCCACTGGTCTATTAATATATATCTGGTGAAATTACTAGAGCTTCAGAACGTTGAATTCCATCGTTAACTAAACAGTAAGTTAATCTAGTCATAACCATACACACAAAATTTATGCGTCCATGAATATTAGTGTGGAATCTATCTGAATTATTACAGCAGACGTTAATTTAATCTATTCACAACAATTCCCTCTGGAGTAGGGGTAATTAATAGATTTAGATCGACCATATCTTGGGCCTTAGATCTACGGAATGGCCTTGAATTAAATCTGGGAGGTCGTTTTGTGACTTTGATTGTTATCCGTGTTTGAAATTAAGTGTTGTGGAAACGGACTTCATTAGAAAAGTGACACACTTTTTAAGTAAGTAGTTAGGTAGGAACTAACTGAGGGTTAGGCGGTGGTAGAGCCTACCTACAAAGGTACCACTACAAGAAAATCAAAGTATGAAGTAATTACAGTCTCTATAGTATAAACAGTAAGTATTCTTCAAACCTGATGCAAATTAAATAGTCAGATTATACTCCTGAAAGGGTAGATATAGCTACATAGTCCTACATTCAATAAAACCCTTTAAAAACCGCCTCGCCAACGCAGAAAGATAGATAGACAGCCATCTTGATTACTACAAAGTTCACGAATGTTGTAACTCGTCCGCGGGTCCGCTGACTTGAATGTTGAATGAGGTCGTAAAGCCCCCCCGCCCCTCAAACCACCAGCGTCGGATTCAAAATAAATAAAATGCTAATCCGTTCCCGTTTTACTGTCGAAGTTCGGCCAATAACGTTGATCTCCATTCTACACCGCGAGGTGCCCTTAAGTGATATTGTGTAAGTTCCCTCGTAACAGCTTCTCTACCGTTGTTTACTTTCTGCGACACTTTTGTTGTAAATACCATTGTTTTGATAGCTTTCCTCTTGACCCGACCTTTTGTTCTGCTTAAAATGACGATAATGTTTAGATCATTAACTGAGCAATTTTGGTAACGATTTTTCCAGAAATAAAGGGTGAAATATTTTAACCAAGGTTAACGCTTGACTTTCGCATAACTGGCTACAGTCATAAGTCTGAAAACCATCGTCACAGTTATAGGTCCTGCACCCTAACTGCGTAACTCACGATTAATTATAATCGGTTTCGTTTTGACAGTTCAGCAATATTCATTGCGTTATTTACGTTGTTGAGCAGACACGTTTTTCGAACATATGAAGCAATGGTTTAACAATCCGTTTCAAAACTAAACAAATTATGATGAATCGTGAGTTACGCACTTAGGGTGCTGTAAGCCACCTCACCAACTTGTCAATCTATCTACCAGCGACGAGGTGATCTTACAAGATTTTATTTTATTTCTAAGAGAGAAGCAAGCGATGTCGGCGTTAACTTACTGACTTATTAATAAAGAATACTTACTATCATTCTAAAATTAATATAGGAATGTAAGAAATTAATAACAATACCATTGAATTGCTGAAAACCAAATTGAATGTGTAATATTCCTCCATCTCGATCTCGCTGTTGCATTTTGTTATATCTGTCTCTGTCATAACCCGTTGTACAGCGGCTTGCTCTCTTCCATATCAGGCGGTGCGTATCATATGACCTAAAGTGACATCATTACGGGATCGCTGTTGTATGCTGACGTTTTGGCTCCGGGTTATTTAGATTGTGTAATGCAAAGCTAAAAACCCGTTTTTGTTGCTTGAATGCTATGGTGAATTAAATATCCGTAGTGTAGCATTTTTTTTTTTATAGTGGCCACTATTGACGTGCCATTTTTAATAGCGATAGAATTCCCCGAAGGGAAGCCGGTACTAATCGTATTATATGGTGCTTTCGCCACTGCTACCTACGCTGCGCTGTTTCATCACCTCATTATTCTTGTGCGCTTATTCTTATTAATTTGGGGTCTTCTTCATTCATACATGTAACAGTCACACCTTTATTGACGTATGAGAAAAAGGGTGAAAAGTTCAGCCACAGTAAAGGGAGGATCTGTCGACCAGACTGGTGACGTATCTGGTGGGCTTTACCTGAAGACTGGTGTCGGGATGTTGTGTATATACTAGTTGTGCGGCAAACTCCGCTTGCGCGATGCAGGATTTTTTGTGATGTCACTGTGATGTGTAGTTCGCATGTGGCGATTTAGCTGTCGCCAAACCCTTTTAGCCATGTTATCATCCGTCACACATTAAATTCATTATTTAGCAATTATTGTACTTAATACTGTCTGTACCTTACTGTTCCTTCCTTTATTTCTACTACAAACATAACATTGCTAAGACACGAACAAGCTTCAACATAAACACTTCCTCTATAGAGGACTATGGAAGTCTGGCACATACAAATTCTTAGCGTTTCTAAAGAATGTTGAATACATCATTTCCGCAAACGCGTGCACAAACGCAGTGCGTAGTTATTGTAAGTGCTCGTATTGTCATTTGGTACAAAGCTCGAGGAGTTATCTATGTGTCGGCGTTGTCTGTGGTCGCACTGAGAGCGTAGTTGCACTTTCGATTTTATTTTTGAGGTGTTTTAGGGAAAAAAATAGGTGCAAACCTATTTTTTATAGAGGTTCTAGAGGTTATACCTCTACAGATTATTGTAGACCTGCTTCATCATCATCTGCCTAGCTTTTGTGGGGGTCGGGTTCCAGTCTAACCGGACGCAGCTGAATCTTGTAAATATTGTTGTCCTACGTTAAGTGATAAGTTTATCGCGATCGTGATAATATTTTTGAAAATTCGCGGTACCTAACTTACGTACCAGCCTACATTTCCGGCTTAAAGCTTATTTTTATACAATTATATAAAAGTTTAATTACAGAAACTACAGCATCGCTGTCTATGAGACCTAGACCATACGTACAAAGAGTGCCTTTCACTTTGCAAGCGTGTTTTTCATTTCCGAGAGAAGCGCTCTATTGTCGCCGCGAACTATTCATTTACGAATACTTAGGCATGCTAACGTATAACTAGGATTAAAACCCTCTGATCAAGTGTCGTTTTCATTGGTACAATGTTTGTTTGTTTAGCTGAGTTACGCAGGTACTTGTACCTATTAAAGGCAACCAGTTGGTAATCGGTCAGAAGTTGGTCGAAACATCCCTGCGCTGAATTGCTAGATTTGTTTTATCCCCCCTACCGATCGAAATATATCAGACAAAGTTTATTCTGTTTTAAAGTATGTAGGTACGTATCTATGTATTGATATTAATTCTTGTATGAAGTGTTGGAAGACAATTCCTAGGCTACAAGGTTGTGTCTATGTAACTCCTGCGTCTTAAGAATCACCAACTTCCAAAATAAAAGCTTGACTTAGTTCGGGAGTTGGTAGATTATGCATTTTTGTGCATTAATTGGTTCCGTGTGGAGCCGGGCGTAAAAGAATAGCACCATCCCATTTCTTCCTGTGGGTGTCGTAGAAGGCGAATAAAGGACTTACTAGAAAATGGGCAGCAGCGTTCTCTATGCATTTCACCATACTGCGATCGCCAACCCGCCTGCCAAGCGTGGTGATTATGGCAAAACCCCTTTTGGTGGAGACCTTTGTCCAGCAGTGGACGTCTTTCGGCTGGAATGATGATGATGATGATTTTTTGGTAGGTAATCCTAAACCATTTCGGGCAGTGTTTGTAAAAGGACAGGATATGGTGACCTTACTTTGTCATTCAAGGTTTATATACCTTTGTCAAGTACAATTGTGTGGGCTAGCCAAAGGGATTTTACCCCATGACTTTGAATTTTCTTTATTCATCTCTAATAAGCAATTTCTACGTGAATTTCATCCTTTTATGTTCCATAATTTTTTGATTTCGCGCTCTGATGGCATTGAGATGTCGTAATAAATTGTAAAATGCGATTAAATATGCTATCTCGGATTCTCGCTCTTCATTCGATTTCCGCGTTTTTTTCCCGGAGCACAATTGTCATTTTTTTTTTATTTCTATTCCAAATGCAAATTGAGTTTGAAACTTCGTTTGGCGAATTTTATGAGACGAGTCCTGACGTTGTTCACGATTCCTTTGTGATGTTATAGCTGATGAAACTTCTTTTTTTCCTCTTTTATTTATTTGTGGACAGTGGATTAGGGTTTCGGAATTATAAACAACTTATTTTTTTGGTGCTTTGATGTTGGCAGTCTGGAAAATATTTTTTTTGAGTACCTGCTTGTTCAAAATCAAATCCAAAGCATTTATTTCAATTAAACCACGTTCACTCTTGAATTGCTCTTTTCAAGTTACTTCATCCCTTGTACTTCGTAAAGACCTTACATAAGGCGTTTCTGTGATATGTATAATGTCGATTAAAACTGAGATCAACGTAGTAAAAGTAGGTATGTCGCACAAAATATGAAACGTCAGTAGGTATGTCACAGGACTTTTTCGTAAGACACTAAAATAAAAATAAAACGAACGTTCAAATCAACGAACTTCAAACACAAACAAAGCAGGCTCGAATAAAGAGCAAGAAGTTAAAACTACCAATAATGCGAAAATGTCCCTTTGTATACACAAGTGCTTATGAAGGATCGGCACAAGTCACACTCGACCGGATCCCGGCCTATTCTGACTGGCACGGATCACTGGCTCCCCGACTACCTATCAAAAGTTATCTCTCGCCCACAGACCGAATCTGCTCTTCTCCCTTATGTTAATCACGTTATTTTAACCCTTAACCCTGCTTATACATTTTGTGTTTCTATTATACTTTAGTTCGTACACGAATAATAAACTAAATGCTATTGTTGTGCTCCGTTGTAACGAACTGTTGATTTTCGTGTAACTTCATGTAAATAACGCGAATATTTAACCAGATCTGCTTTAGCTTTAAAGGGAAAGGAACTAAGTTACGACCAATTTCCCTCGGTCATAAGAAAACTTTTTGGTTTAAAATAAAGAAAATAATTCGCGGGTTTCGTGTTCCTTTGCTTTTTGGGTTGATGAGGCAATCAGTCAGCGAGGATGCTTTCTTTCTATTTTATGTCGAGTTTCGACACGGAAGGCTGTGTTGAAAGTTTAATGAAGTTATTTTGTCCTGTCCATGTTATGATGGGATCTAAAGTTTTGGGCTACCTCCTCGGGGCTTACAAGTGTCACGTGTCGCACTCACACCTATAGGATGCTTTTCATTGTTAATGTGATTTTAGACTTTGTCCTTGTCTTTTACGTTTGCCTCGAAATCAAATCGATCATGATGATCATTGAGTAGTGTTGCATGAAATCTTATAAAATAGTCATGCCATTTTGTAACTCAACTAAATTGATTGTGAAGGCCATCTTAATTCCTGCTCAAAAGAAAGTGTAGAAAATGAAGAGAGTAGGCACCCAAATGCATTGTAATACTAATCTGTGGATAAAGGTTTAATTGCTGGTAGTAGTCTAAAATCCAAGCCGCTATTTGTTGATTTATTTACTAGCTTCACAGCTGACAATAAGTATAACATTATTGATTATTTTCTGTGTACTTCGTAATTAACGTACTAATTACGAAGTACACAGAAAATAAGAAAATACAGAGTGACATAATTATTAATATTTAAAGTGTGTGTGTGTGCGTGTATCTGTGCGACGTTGTTGCTGTAAATGTTTGTGATGATGTGTGTATGTCTGTATGACTAGCTATACATTGGAAAATAAAAACGATGGGTGAACTCTAACCGTGATTTCAGCATAAATATATACGATTCTAGACGTCCACCACAGACATTTTTCGTCAGCTATAAAAAAAACTGCTGTTGTATAGAAAAGTTGTCCGTCCTGACCTTTGCTCGAGCCAGCCTGCGCCGTTGAGCCCGCAGTATTAAGTACGTCGCCTAATATTAATCAATCCTATTCAATTTGTCCCTTGCTCCCCTATACCAGCAATGCCATAAGCCGAGATCCGTTCCCCACAGAGGTGCCCTTAGCGAGCAGTCGCTTTAGTTTCAAATTTTTGAAGACTTGGCTGGTAATCTTAATTTATAAAGATTATCACACCCGGTCCAACCCGGTCAAGCAGATGACAACTTCATAAGTTGAACCGCTAGACGTCAATCCAAAACAAAAAAACAGAATAGTGCAATAAGTATGCGGTTGAAATGTATATTAGTATTATACACACAGTACTTTTTTTCTCGTGAATAAGATCACGTAACGCACATGTAATTGCGAAGATAATTTTATCTTGTTAGTTCCATGTAGGTACAGACAGAATCTCGACGAATTAAATACCGACCAGAACCGAGTTTATAAGTTTTTTAAAGACATTGATTTCGCGGAAACGAATTACCCCGACCGGTAGTTTTATCACAAGTAAGAATTAACGACATTTTGTTAAAGTTATAGCAACTAACTTTGCACTTAATGGTGCTCACGTAACGCTAATTGAAAAAGAGTTTCGTAAAGGATTTCTTTGAAAGAAAACCATGTTACTAACCGCAGTTAGTGTCTAAAAGGGATTCATAATCAGATTTCATTCAGGATAACAAAGCATAATACATTTAGATTTTCCGTACCATCTGAAAATGCAAAATGAAATGGAATTCGAAGTTCAAATCGCTTTTCTACAAGTGTTAAATTGTTGACAAAAAATATCTCCGGCGAAAATAAAAGCGCTCGGTATGAAATCCGAAACGATGCTTGAAATTGTTATTAATTGTTATCCTACTAATATGTCTTATAAATGTGAAAGTTTATATGTTTGGAAGTTTGATACTCAACCACGCATAAACGGCAGAACGGATTTGGATGAAATTTGCTTAAAAAAAAATTTCGAAATTTTCTATGAATTTGAAATTTGTGTGTTAAAGTATCCTGTGTTAATTTTAACACATAGGATACTTTGTATCGGGATACTACGTCCCTGTGGTATAAGATCAGACCTCCACGCGGGCAAAACCGCTGGGAAAAGCTAATACTTTTTAACATACTATAGCAACACTACTCTAGCAACAGGCGACGGGAGAACGGGAAGGTTTGAGTGGGAGCGAGACAAAACGCGGTACATTTTTGTGTAGGTACTAACTTATTATGATTTTGGGTAGCTACGCATTTCATTACTTTATAGCGTTTTATATCATGGGTTGTAGGGTAATATTACATTTTATTTACTTTTTAATAAAGATAATTATTTTAACTTGTTACTTTTTTGTGTAAATTGTAAAAATCCTGGCTTGATTTTCGTACGTTGTTTTCGGGTGACCACTGAAAATCAGCGCTGTGCTGTGGATTCCATAGCACAGCATCATGCTGAGTGGAAGCCTTCTTGTCACAGTCACGGCGCACACTGGTCCCAAATTAAAAAAAAGTGGACATTGATAGTAGACCGCTGATATTTTTTTTATTGTTGATACAATGATAACAGATAAGGCAAAAAAATATTATTGTCCTACTTCAAATACTTTTCTGTAAAAAAAATATTTCTTTTTTTTTTTGTATGGGAGCGATTACATTTTACTCAATTTCTCAAAAACTTTAAGCGATGTCGAGATGGCAATCACATATGTTAGAAAACTAATAATTCTGAGTATTTGGCTCGAAGAAACTTATTGCTTATCTCTGCGTACTTTCGAGATAATAGTGACAGAAAATAACAATTTTTTTTAATGTTAATTGTTTGCTTTTTTTTAATCATAGCCTTACTTTAGCACATAATTATAATGTATGCGTAATGTCAAATAAATAAAAAGAGACTTCTCTGTAAAAGAGGTTATGGGGGCTCACTAATGACTGAAAAGCTATGACCTTTCTGAAGGAGTATTTTCATCAGTTTTAAAAAACAATCAAAATGAAGACAAATAAAGCTGCAAACATAAAGTTGAATATGTTCACAAACGATTCTGAAAAAATATTATGGTGAAAGATTAATATTTGGGTCTATATTCTCTTGAGAAATCTCTATTTCCTCGTTTTCCAACGAAAGCAATTCATTGTTCAAGATCAAAGCACTAGCCTCTGGAAACAACTGTTTATGTAAACGAGCAAACTTTGGTTTGATATGGCTGATGTAAGGATCTGAGCTAATTAGAAAGCTGTGGATAATGTCTAAATTAGTCTGAACTCTACCGATTTTTCTTGTATGTGCCATTCTAACATTCCGGAAATCTTTATTCCTCGCTTCGGAAGCTTCTTCGGAAAGCATGCCTATCGGAATAAAGGAGAAATTTTCACAAATATCAGCACCGTGTATCAACAATTTATGGACACTTGAAGGCATGTAATACCATGGATATAAGTTTACATACAGCATTCCTGTTTCTTTACAATATTCCCTAAACAAGTTGGTATTAATAAATTGACCAGATGAAATTGTTTGTAAAATGACTGCAAATCTCTTGATTAAAACAGGGTGGATACTCGTTATTTCAGCAGATACTTCATAATTTTCAAAAAATCTTCTTGCCGTGTTACCGTCATTGGTTGTACCAAATCCCTGTTTTACTATGTCAATTAACAAACCAGTTCTTTCCCGGAATTCTTCTTGTGTCAAATTCTTTTTAATTTCTTTTAACAATTTATCTTCTTTTCGTGCAGCCCACTTTTTGAAGTCTAAGTTGTACGAAATGTGTAAAATACATTCCATACATCTTATCCACATATGAAGCGAAGACAGACCATATTTATACATATCTTCTCTGATGAGTCTTTTGGATACAAAGTCCAAGTCATTCATTTTGCTAGGTAGGGTATTGCAAATATTACAAACAGCTGCAGAAGAAGTATTGGAAATCACAGTAGAAATTTTCCCATCAATCATAGTCATGTACAAAACATGTTTAATATCAAAATTATCTACAATTGTGGGAACAAGATTACGAATTTCTTCCTCTAAGGATGCACTTTCCTTCTTTATCAATTCATTTGTTTCTTTTGCAAATATAAAGCCAATTGGACGACAATAGTTTGTTGAAGAGGGAGCAGGATTTTGCCACAAGATAGTACCACTCTCTTCTTCCAAACGAAGCGGAACCAAACTAATCATGAAAACTGAAGAATCGTCAATTTTAGTGTCGGAGTGTGACTTTTGTTTATAATTACTTTGAGAAGATGACCCGTCAAAACCCCATTTGCTTATTAGTTTTAGCGATTTTTTGTCGGCAGAGTTGTGCTGAATTGTTTTTAATATCCTATTGGTTGTCAAATCTAGAAGCGATTGAAGTCTTATCTTAGCATCAGATTCAGTTACAGTTATGTCTGACTCTGGAGGATAACAAGTTTTTTTAGCTTCCAGGAGCTTTTGATAGGATGGAAGACCATACATTTTCTCTGAAGCAAGAATAGTTCTTAAATTTCGATATTGCCATTTTGACAAATTTGTTGAGGTGTAAAGCGCTAACGTTTTATCATCTGGTAAACACGGTTTGTCAGTCTTTTTAGCGAATAGTACATCATGTACCATCTCACATTTTTCCTTGTTTTGGCTGAGTTCGTTTAATATAGCTGCTAATTTTGTTTTTTTAGACTCTTTTAATTTGGCACATAAAGCATAAACTTATTCCTCCTCTGTGTGATCTAGAAGTGTTAGAGAACGCCTTTTCTTCTGTTTATCAAATATATCAACAAATGGTTTTTTACTTGTACCACGACTTAATTGATGAGTATCCACTTGCGTTTCGAAATTTGGAATTACTTCCTCGGCAACTTTAAAAATGCTGCTTAAATCGATATTTTGACATTTTGGCCAAACTATTTGGGATTGTAACCAGTCTGAATTTTTGTTAAGAAAGGTCTTTTGAGCTCTACTGGAAGCAGACCATCTTTTTGAGATATTACTTGAAAAATTACGACAAAATAATTTAATATTACTCAAATCTTCGGAAGACAATTCAACACCAATACGTTCAATAAGGGCATTAAATAAAAATTCGACATTTTTAAAACCACCTCCTGATTTAAGAACAACGTATAAGTCTAAGTTGGTGACAAATGCGGACATATTATAATTTTAAGGAAAATTGAAAACAAATTAATCAAAGATATCAAAGACAAAGTGACTTTGATTTTAACAAAAAAAAAATTACGAAAACAAATTCGACGAAAGAAAGACAAACAAAAATTATTTGATTTTAAAATCCAAAGATTCAAAATACAACAATAACAAAACAAACAAACAACAAGCATTTCTTCAAGCGCACAGAAAAAATAAGGACACGTCTTATCGCAACCACATTTAGTTGTACACTGAGGTGTACGCGCGCGATTCGTGACCGTATTACGTTACGTCATGAGAGGCGGCCATCTTGTTATCCCGGCAAACTCGCGTCGAAGCTCCATTTTGCTGGCCAGCGGACCTATTGCGATATGAGTAAGGCTATGAATAAAAAAAAGCGAACAATTAACATTATAAAAAAATTGTTATTTTTCGTCACTATTATCTCGAAAGTACGCAGAGATAAGCAATAAGTTTCTTCGAGCCAAATACTCAGAATTATTAGTTTTCTAACATATGTGAATGCCATCTCGACATCGCTTAAGGTTTTTGAGAAATTGAGTAAAATGTAATCACTCCCATACAAAAAATAAAGAAATATTTTTTTTAGAGAAAAGTATTTGAAGTAGGACAATAATATTTTTTTGCCTTATCTGTTATCATTATATCAACAATAAAAAAAAAAATCAGCGGTCTACTATCAATGTCCACTTTTTTTTAATTTGGGACCAGTGTGCGGCGTGCAGCTGCCGACTGTTTATGTTCTTTATGCCTATGTATACTTATCTGTGTTTGTTATCATGTTTTTTTTAAATGTTATGTCATCTTTTTAGCACGTGTTTCTGTGACAAATAAAACTATTTTTCTTTCTTTATTTCTTTCAGTAATAATATATTTCCGTTCATTCAACTTACAATTTATCCACCTCTTCAAAAGCAAGCTAAATAAGTAAATTACAAAGCTTAGTTGAGTCCGATACGAACTCAAAGTAAAAAGTGGGACATTCTGTCCAAGTAAATTACTGGAGGGGCTAACGAGTGTGGATTCAATGGTTTGGTTGGATACCTAATCGGCTTAATTGAACGGCTCTAGTTAAATTGTATTTGAACTTTGTTCTACAAAGAGATCATTGACGTAAACCGTAATGTTCTTATGTAAATGTACACTAACAAAAAATCAGTCTGTAATGTTCTCACTGCTGGGACACAGGCCTCCTCTCTGTGAGTGGGCCGTAAATCCACCACGCGGGCCTAGCGTGGCTTGGTAGATTTCACAAGTCTTCGAATTTTTGGTTTTAGAACGTGTCGGTTTCCTCGCGACGTTTTCTTTCACCATTTTGAGCGCAGTGGTGATGAATTAATTTACACAAAGTAAAGCGTCTGTTTGTGATTGAACCTACGACTTACAACTCGTAAGTCGAGGTCATTGCCATTGGGCCGCCACGGCACTACTGCTAGTAATAAAAACTTTTTAACAAAAAATTCAACCGCCGAAAAAACTGAAAAGCAAAAAATAATAAACATTTTCTGTTTAACCTTAATAACGAAGTTCGGAAGTTAATTTTATGTCACCGCCTTTCAAACTTCGTTATTAAGGTTAAACAAAAAAGGTTCATAATTTTTTGCTTTTCAGTTATTTCTGCGGCTTAATTTTTTACGACCCTTTCAAAAAAAAAAAATATGTTAAAATCGGCCTACTCTGAAAAAAGTTATGCGTGGTCACACATTAAAAAAATAAAAATATACGCGTCGACTTGAGAACCTCCTCCGTTTTTTCGTCGGTTAATAAATAAATTGGGGTCCTCCGAAACGGGGACCTCGGGGATTGGGGTACTTAGAGAATAACCCAGTTAGAGGTGGAACACTATTTTAAAATGGCCTCTATGTTTAAAGTGATTTTATTGAAATACGTCCTGTAAAAACCTGGGGTCTGCTTGCATATCTAATTTTATTTACCTCGACACAGGCTTTTCTCGTACAATTAATATCAGGTCAATCGGAGCAGGTACTTATTTATATGACTACTTATTAGATGACTTCAACGTGAGTAGCCATTTGGATTTATAAATCTCTTATAAAAATACAGGAGAAAGGACTATATGGTACATTGTGTGAAACGTTTGAAATGCAGATAAAAAAGATTGTTCTTTTCAATATTTTCGTTTAGATTTAATATCAAATCACGCCTTTATAACCCTTTTGTGTTGCTCTTTTGTTCTGCTTCCGCAAAGGACTGAAACGTTTAAAGGTGAACCAAGGAGTTATGAATACACGACTACAGCTACCAATCTATAATCTTCTTTACATAGTATTAAACAAAGTCGCTTTTCGTGTTTGTACGCCTATGTCTTTTAAACTACACAACGGATTTGGATGCGGTTTACAACCATAGACAGAGTTATGCAAGAGGAAGGTTTGTATGTATAATACAACTTCCATGCGGACGAAGCTGCTGGCAAAAGCTAGTTTATTATAAAGGCATGGGTGCTTACTCTAGAATATAATTCCGATAGATCGACATTGGAATTGTCAGTCGACCAACTGACGTTTGACCAATGTCGATCTATCGGAATTATACTCCAGAGTGAGCACCCTGATTATTAAATTTATCTTGTCTTGTCTGTTTATATGTGTGTGCTTATATGGTTAAATAAATAAATAAGTGGTTTAACTTTTTTTGTTTTGTTTTTTAGGTTTGTTTTTGAGCTTTTTCTGTGGAGCTTTTTAATGAGCGAATTTTTTTTGCATACTCATATACTCAGAAACTCAAGTTATGACTAACAGCACTAAGCGTAGAATTGAGGTAGATGGGCAGGAGATTATGTCGACGAGTATGTCTACTGGTCTACTGGACCATGAAGACGCTAATGAAGGGGGATCTGCTGATCTCCCTGAAGAGCAAACTCGTCGACATGTGCATCCTTCCTGTCCTAACCTACGGTGCTCAGACCTGGTCCTCACCGAGTCGCTAAAATTCCACCTTGGAGTTTGCCAAAGAGCGATAGAACGCAGCATTCTGGGTGTGAAAAGACAGGATGAAATTCGGAACACCACGCTGCGTTCTAGAACGGGTATAAAAGACGTAGGCAAGAAGGCTGCCAGGCTCAAATGGGATTGGGCGGGTCACATCGGCCGTATGCAGGATGACCGCTGGGAAAAGATCTCAACACAATGGGTGCCTGAAGATGGACGACGCCGCCGCGGTCGGCCCAGAAAGCGGTGGCGAGATGACCTGGATGCGTACCGCGAGGGCTGGTTCGAAGTGGCGCGGGAAAAGAGTTCCTGGAAGGATTTGGGGGAGCCCTTTGCCCAGCAGTGGGACAGTATAGGCTAATAAAATAAAAATATATAAATACTCTAGCCCTTGCCACACTTGTTTTAAAAGTCTTCTGTTTCTTGTCTTGATTAATTCTTCGTTCTCAAAAAAAAGCAACAAGTCCCCATTCTTCATCAGTTTGACACCTGGCCCTACATCTTCGTAACCTCATTAAATAGCCTTCACCCAATTCCTGAGTTCCCTTCATAATTTCATTACGCACGTAATCAAATTCTGTTAGTTGGATTATATTTCTATCGCTTTATCAAACCGTCTGGCTTTTGTTGGCAGAATTATTATTTAACATTGCTACTGGCATTGTTCTGTTGGGAAGCTACAGGTAGTTTGGGAAAATTGTATATCTGGGTCATTCTCAGGAGACTCATTATTTGGTTGACTTCGGTGTCATTTTTGTTATCTAATTTAGGCATGAAATATCAAATCTAGAGTTAACACTCTACTACTAACATGCTTTAAATTAACTCTAGATTTGATATTTCATGTTAACAAGGCCTAAATTAAAAAAAAAATTGACACCGAAGTCAACCAAATAATGAGTCTCCTGAGAATGACCCATCTAAAGGTGTGAATATTGGTTCGGTTTTGTAGGCTTCATTTAATTAAAACAGCTAGTAGAATATCTGTCTTAAGGTGACACTTGTCCATATTTTTTCCATACAAACTTCGGGAGGGTTTTACTCCACTGTTTGCCTACGTACTTCGAAAATAAAACATGGTATAGTTTTGTCTCGTTATTATTATTGTCTGTACGGAAACAGAATACTAAAATAAAAAGCCATTAAAAAGTTATGAGCCAATAAAGATTCGTTTTTCTTGCTAATTTAACCTAACTTTGAGCGTGTTTAAGTAATAAAAGGAGTATAAAATCTCAAAAACCAAGACGGTACCGACAAAGTTCAATTAACAATAAATTCAATAAACTTTATTCGTCATTGATTTATGCAGTGGTTTTTTCAGAAAACCCGATCTTCTGAAGGACTTTTCTTAATTTTTTCGCGATTTTTTTTTCAAAAATGCTCCTGCATCTCACTCAATAACGTTGTGCATGTAGACTAGCGTCTAACTGCTCACCATTGATACTATCTCTGTCGGATACGAAGCCTGGTGAGACAACGTGATTTTTAGCCAGGCCCACCAGTGAGTTCGAGCCCGCGCAAAGTGTCCCCTTAACCTCAATAAACAAATGAAGACAGCCGTGGTAGACTGGATAATGATAATCGACTGGTTACTGTGCTGCTATTTGTTTGAGGTTTCCTTAGTTCCTGGCTAAGTTGTGGATAAATCAGAACTAACAGTTAATTATTTTCATAGATAAGAACCCCGCAAAGACATCGCATAGGAAAGAAATAGGTAGTGATGCCTTTATTTAAACTATAATAAATAAAATACTTAAGAAGAGAAGATATAATTTTTTATATGTTTGTTACGCTTTCACAGCTGAACGGATTTGGATGAAATTTATCACATAGGTAGGTAAACCTTGACCTGGATTAAGACATAAGATACTTTTATCCCGATGTTCCCACAGGATCCACACTTATGCGGGTGAAACCGCGGGGCGCAGTTAGTCCATACTAATAGTCAATGAAAACGCCAAACAGAGGACGCCAAGCATTTTCATTAGCCGTTCCCCGACTTGACAATCATCATCATCATCATCAGCCTACAGCAGTCCACTGCTGGACATAGGCCTCTCCAATTGCACGCCATTCAGCTCGATTTTCGGCAACTCTCATCCAGTTGCTACCAATAACTGCGAAGATCTTCACTCCACCTAGTCTGAGGGCGTCCTACCTTACGTTTGCCGATTCGTCCGATCCTACCTCACAACGACTTGACAATGCCTTGATCAAAAAATTTCCCACAACTTAAAAGGCCATTTTTTTTTTAGTTTTGGTGTTTTTGTTTGGGTCGGGGTTTATTTTCTTAGAAAGATGTTGACTTTTTTTTCAAATAAGTTTGATTTTTACTCAAATAAGGTATTATATGCCTTCTAGAAAAAGAGCCTTTTTCTTTTTTTGCCCAAATCCAGGACCTTTAAATAAAACAAAATAAACAGCTCAATTCATAAACCCTATAGGTATTGTCCTGTGTGACCTGAACTAAATTGACTATATTTTTGTGGATTTTGGGATCATAGAGTCCCGAATCTTTATAAGGTGTATGAGGGGCCCAGGCCAACACGCAAAGGCGCTTAACCCATTGTCAACTAAATAAGACACCAATCGGCTGCGGTTATGGTTTTCACTATGTTAGTGCACCTTAGTAGCACCATTATAAGACCAACAAAATTGTTTTCAAACTGTGAAAATATGAATAGTGATAGTAATCAATTTCAGTGCAGCATAAATAGCTAGCTGTAAGCTAGGACTTAGCTGACCATCGACGCATCAAAGCGAGCCCACTTCCGAGCCCTGAAGTGCATCCAATTGAGTGCATTTTTAGGGTTCCGTATTCAAAGGGTAAAACGGGACCCTATTACTAATACTCCGCTGTCCGCCCGTCTGTCTGTCTGTTCGTCTATCACCAGGCTGTATCTCATGTACCGTGATAGTTAGAATGTTGAAGTTTTCACAAATGATGTATTTCTGTTGCCGCTAGAACAAAAACTACTAAAAAACAGAATAAAATTAATATTTAAGGGGCTCCCATACAACAAACGCGATTTTTTTGCTCGTTTTTGCTCGATATTGATAACGGCAACAGATAGACGCTTGAAATATTCACAGAATATTTAGTTTTATAAACACTTAAAAAAAAATAAAAAAAAAATAAGGAGGGCGGGATTTAACCAACGTGATTTTTTGGCCATTTTTATAGATAACTAGCTGCTGCCCACGGCTCCGCCTGCGTGGATGCTGGAAATTATTCTACAGAAACGTGATACCTATACAAAAAGTATGTCAAGTACCCTATGTACGTAGTCTATGTTACTTTTTATAATACCAGCTATATGCCAGTTTAAATCCCGTCAAAATCTGTCCAGTGTTTCGGAGATTAGCCAGAACAAACAAACAGATAGACAGACAAAAAAAAAATGTTTGTACCTACCTATCTATGGATTTTCATAAACATTTAGTAATGTATCCAAACTAATACACAACACATGAAAATAAAATGAAAAATAATCCAGAAAAAGCGATTTTACGTTAAAGATCGATCAAAAACTCATATAGCACCACGTGTATTTGAAAAAGAAATTTCGTATTCGAACGTGGCGCCATCTGTGGGAAGTTCATAACAGCCGCTCTGACAGTTTTCTTCAAAAAAATGGATTTGAGGCGCCATCTGTTTGAGACTTATGAAACTTACGATTAATAACAAAAATCAACATTGTAAATCAGTTTATTGTTAATTATAAATTATTAAGCCGAAAAAAAAACGACCCATCCCTCAAGTTGGAACAAACTACATTAAAAATGCCAATTTTCATCAAAATCGGTTGACTTGGTGAAGGGTTCACTGGGAACATACATCATGACACTGCATTTCTATATATTAAGATGGTACGGAACTCTTCGTGCGCGAGTCCGACTCGCATTTGTCCGATTTTTACGCTACAGGTGCATTTTTCATACTGGCTGGTTCCAACGCTAACATGAGATTATAAAAAGAGAAAAGTGCGTCACAAAAGGGGTAATAAATGGATCGCTGTTTAGCGAAGAGATTAGGCCCTGTTTTATACCTACTATGCAATATTTTATTAATAAACGTGGAGCAAAGTTCAGATTAGCCACACATTATTGAGAAGATAATATAATTATGTGTACCTACCGACTACCTATAGGACTACCTCCTTGCTCTATGGTTACACGACTGCTAAGCTCGAAGTTCTGATTTAAATCCAGTGGGCTGTGTCATTGGATTTTTCTGTGGAACTTCTTAGCAGCACCCCAAACCACTCACAGTCGGATATCTAACCTCTGCTTAAATTTTCGGCTTAAACTAGACGCGATGTTTAAGTTAAAAAAAAAAAGAACTCCACTGTCCACATATTTTCACTTTTGTTCAAAATTGAACACGGTAACAAACGGCCACCAGATAATCTTTTATTCACCAAAACCGCCAAGAGAACCGGGACGATCCTTCTCTCACCCCGTTATCACAATACACACAAAATTGTGTGGCCTCACTTCACGTATACTTCGTAAATGTCATAAAAGTTCGTGAAGCATGTTTAACGAGGAACACTTCAGACCCTCGCTGTTAGCAGACTTGTAAGGCTTTTAGTTACGTTTATCTTGCGTTTGTAATATACACACATCCCTACTCAAACACCATAACCGCATAATACAACTTCCTAACCATAAGTTGAGCATTGGAGATCGCAAATAGTTGATATTCGCTGGAGAACGGTCGGCACTTGTATCCTCTTGACCATATTCCCTTAGTAGCGATTTCCGTCATCGACATAACCCACAGTAGTTCATCGGTTGAAAACCACTAGATATTGAACTGTCGGAAACGTTAATAGCCTTCGCTGAATCTCACAGGGTTCTCTCATTTTTGACTTTTTGCTACCAACAAGGGATATTGGAACACTGCGTATTTTGTGACAGATTAAACCACCGTTGGAATTAGAGTAATACTTACTGGAATTATCTCATAATTCGTGCAGTATCATAAAGAAGCACTTTTATATCAGGCCCATGTTTCAGCTAAATACCTATTACTAAACGATGAATACGTTTAAGAGCCATAATTCAATAACATGTAACCGAAAAATCTGTGTCGTTAACCAACGTTTAAAACAAACATACCCCTAGGACTCGGCTTGTACCACCATGTAATATGTAATGTGCGTAATTTCCGTCGCTCTTAGCGACACGCGACATTTTCCTAGCACACCTACACACCCACCAATTACGTGTAAGCATTCCCTTGTGTAGACCGCCTAATTCTAAATTATGGGCCAGTTTTTGTAACCTCCGGGCCTTTGGCATAATGTGAAATTTTGGATTTTAGAGTTTTTGTGAGTTAGAGATTCTGCTTTGTAGTTGTAGGGTTTGTACACTTTGTAGGGTTTGTTTGGGCACTCTGGCACTGGTCTTTTTGTTACATTTTATGTTCTAAAGGGTTATTATTTGGTACATAATATCTAGGTAGGTGCATGTCTGTTTTTGGTATGCATGAATTACTTACATGTTTTTCTAATGGGTGGTCATATAATAACCAGTTTGACGGTGTTTTTATTAAATGATATTCAGTTTATCTTCCAATTGTTGTTCATTCCAAACCTAACTTATTAATATGGCTACTTATAGCAATGGGGGTGGTATTCTTAAAGCTGTTTTCAAAGATAGCTGGTATAGCAACTCAAGTTTAGCACCCTATTGTTGCAAGCTTTCATGACTGAACCTGGACGATGAACATAGATCAGATACATACCTACGTTTACATAATTTAGAGACATCGTTGTGTCCCTAATTATTAAATTATGTATTTCATAAATTATGATAACACATTATCATTTTATTCGCACGAGAATTTCATAAAATTTTTCAAGATTATTTTAGAGAAATATTAAGCAGTTATCTACTTATTTATGTAAGAAATTAAATTATGTTTCTTACTTTATTAGAAAAGAAAATGATGGTGGCACGGCCACTGTATTTTTTTATTTATACCACACACCGAACTTAAATCCAACGAACAAAATTTACCTTGTAAGTCCTTTCAAAGTTTAAAGCGATATTTATGAAGCAATATACTACATGGGTAAATTTACATTGCAGTTTTTTATAACGCTAAGATGAAATTAATTATTTTCTTGTGAGGAGAATTCATTAGTTAATTAACCATTGGCGCTGGGATTACAGAATAATTTGACACATGCGCACTAAGTGATAATTATTTATGGAACTTCTAATAATTCCCATTTTGCGCTTTTGATAATATTATTGGTGACTGATTGCCGCAATCAGCTTTTTGTGAACCCAAAATAATTTATATTTTGGGTCCTATAAGTACTAAATAGCCAAGTATCTGCGACCAACTTGTATATGTGTAGGGTGACTGGTAATTAGTGACCGACATTTAAACACATGATTGTACTCATCATTATGAACAACTTTTACTATGGGACGAAACCTGAAATCGCGGAAAAAAAATCTGGTGTTCCCTACATTTTCACGAGTTATGCGAACATAAATGTAGGGAACAGCTGATTTTTTTTTCGCGGTTTCATAATGATGAGTACAATCATGTGTTTAAATGTCGGTCACTAATTTACCAGTCATCCTAGATAGCGATCGCCGGCCACTGCCGCAGCACACCTCGCTTGGTCGCAATTCCAACCCAGCCTAACCAACTCGGTCGGCTACTCCAGTTTAGTTGCAGCGACACTATGTGAAAACGCAGGTCCTTTTTGCTGTTGAGTACTGAATTTAAATATAGTTTATCATACCATTCGAAGCGACAAAAGTTTTATAGGTTTATTCATTTAAAAGAGTCAATTAAATATTTCCAATCATCATCAGCCTATAATGTTCTCACTACTGGGACACAGGCCTCCTCTCGGTGAGAGGGACTGGGCCATAATCTACCACGCGGGCCCAGTGCGGGTTGGTAGATGTCACATGTCTTCGAATTTATGGGTCTAGGACATGCCGGTTTCCTCACGATGTTTTCCTTCACCGTTTTGAGAGCAGTGGTGATGAAGTAATTTACACAAAGTAAAGCGCCTGTCTGGGTTCGAACTCACGACCTACAACTCGTAAGTCGCGGCCGTTACCACTTGGCCACCACTGCTCTAATATGTAATATTAATATTTCCAATAAATTCGAATATTTTAATTTGGTACTCAACAGCAAAAAGAACGTTGGTATATTTTCTATCTTTGTCCTCAAATTTTTTGCAAACAAAAATATACAGCGAGAATTTATAAGCAAAAATAAAGTCGTGAAACGTTTACACACATCCTTTGCGAGTTACATAAATCTCTACGTAAAACACCAACATAACGAACATATTCAACATATTTGTGTCGCAGAAACAACTATATTACCATCTAAATATCCCAGTACATCACGGAGTCCCAAAAACCCTTTCTTTGTTGAATAATATTTATATAAAGTTACTATATTGCGGCGTTGTCAACGTTGTAAATTCAATTTATTTTGCTTTCTTTTATTTTGTTCTGGCAACGAAACGGCTTGTCAGTTGGAATGATGCTCACTAAAATCTATTTGGCATTTCTTGTAGCGTTCAAAAGAATTTGTCTTATAATTTTTGTTTTAATGCCAGTTGTTTTTTTAAAATAAGAGAATGTGCTTGGTCAAATGATTAATAGAAACGTTTCAAAGAACAAGATAAATAAACAAAAAGTTGAGTCCATAAATAATAATTTTATTTCTTAGGGTACAAAATTGTTTTCGTGAAATTTGATCTTGTCTAGAATAACAAAACGTTTTCCCATTTAGCCAAATAATAAAGTTAAATTCATGTGAAGTTTGAAGCAATGACGTAATAAACGAACTTAGGGTAATGCATTCGTCTGTTTATGAGTTTACTTCGACACACTAACATTAAATTTTCACAGTAAAAAAGCTTTTTAGCAAATTTGGCACTTTGTTATATTAAAAAAAATGTCGAAGTAAGTTAGGCGACTTAAAAATAATCTGTGCCTCTTGTTGATTTATGAGAAAAGTTTTTCAAACGGATTTATTAAAGTGGGAGTGGGGAGAAAGTTCGGTGGCCTTTTTAATAATGTTCAAATAACAGTAATCCTTCCAATTAAGATGTCCAGGGCTTTGAAGGCAGCCACTGAAAGTTTTGTATTAATTTTGACGTCGACAGAATCCTTTATTTTGGTTTAATTTGACAGCTTCTGATTACTTGTGACGGCTGCTCATTGTATGGGGGGAAGATTTAAAATATTAGGAACACAGATTTTGCCAATAACTTTGTCCGTGTGCTTGAAAATTGGTATCCTATTTGTCAATCCAATTCAATTGAGTAACAGTCACCAAACATACAAACTGTCACATCCTATACTACTTACTACTAATATTATGAATGTGAAAGTTTGTGAGGATGGATGGATGTATGTTTGTTACTCTTTCACGCAAAAAGTCCTCAACAGATTTGGATGAAATTTGGCTCACAGATAGTTAATAACCTGGGTGACATAGGGTACTTTTTATATGGGATAATTTTCGACATCCACGCGGACAAAACCACGGGCAAAAACGAGTTTATAATATTAGTAGGACAGGATTATTAATGCGTTAACTGTGAAAGGAAAGAAGTTTTATGCACAAAAATGACTGGATATTGTTGTAAAACTCATAACAGGGCCTCAAGTCTGCTATCACAATAGTGTTAGAATGGTCTATCATTGATTTCATAATTGTTGATTTTGACAAGTTTGGTAATCTACTAATATAATGGCGTCATTATGACTTTCCAATGACCATCCACTGACACTCCATTGAAAGAAATAGCATTTATTGGTAATCTCGTACCTACATAATGACAAATAAATGACTGACTTAGAATTCAATTTTGACAGTTCCTAAAACAATATGTTAAAAAATAATATGTAAAAATTGAAATCTGCCATTAATAAATATTCAAATTTTGTAGTATTTTTTCGAAAATCATTTCTACTAACGAGTTTTATAATACTGGCAATACGACAGTGCCATTATAACACAATTCTATTACGAGACCATTGACCGACCATTGAACGACCATTATGAATTTAGCAGATTACAAACTTTTAGCAAAATGACAATGGGATCGTGTTGGAATGACGAATTTTTAAAAATAGCAGACTTGAGCCCCTGATCTGTATCTGTTAGCTTAGTTGTTAACTCTATTGTGCATGCTGAGGTCTCAGATAAGTGAAGGAGCACACCTACTTAATACCTGATGTTGCCTTTTATTTATGTCATATATTGTATACATCTTTTGTTGGAGATCCTAAATCAATAAATAAATAATTATCCTGTAGAGTCCATCATCACTATTTGTTGATATTTACCCTCTTATTTGTTTTATATCAAACTCCCTCCGCTAAAAGATTAAGGTGTTATTTACGATTACGGAATGTGAAATCATTTTATTTGCAGTGGCTAAACATAATGATACATTCACTATGTTTAGCCACTGCAAATAAAATTATTTGATTGAACAAATGAAAAAAAAAAATGTAGAAAATGAAAAATAAAAGTTTATTTCATAAGTTAGGAATTTATTATTCATCTCTAAGTCTGTCTCTTTTTTTAAAGTCATCATAACTTTTTATTGAAATTTATTTGTTAAACTTTAAAGACAACAAAAACTATAAATAAACCTGAAAACTCTTTGTTCTAACTCAAGAAGTTATATGTTGGAGTTGAATGCTGAAATATTCAGTTAATTCTAAGTTAGAGCTTAACGCTCAAGTACTTAGGTTTTTGTAGTATTTAAGTACTTTTTAAAAGTTGTAGGTACTTAAGTTTATAACTTTTAAGTGGTTTAAAGCTACATTTGGGTTTTTACGAAAGTGTGCGACACTTTTTTAATGTAAGTATCTATATTATTAACTGAGGAATATTTTGAACGTAACATGCTTTTGGTTAAAGTTGTCAAAAAGAAGGTGAGGGTATATAAATTTGCAACGATATACAAAATCTCTAATAAAATATTGTGGAAAAAGTTTATAATTAATTTAAAACAGAAACTACTTAAAGACTTATATTTAGTTTTCTTGGGTATTTGAATAAGTTGTGGATAACATCAACAATCTACTGCTTCGATCAAGTTGTTGCAACCGCTAATCCTGAGCATGAGGTCTTGGGTTTGATTCCTAGGTTGGGTCAACTATTATTTTGTTTTTCTACCTGGAATTTCTCAGTAGCAATATGGAGTTAGGATTTGTGTCCAGTTAATGGCAATAGACTCCCCCCTGTAACATATGACTTAAACATAACTGGTAAAATGTGGGTGTACATACGACTACACATCAAGGTATAGATTTCCAGTTTACGCTGATATCGCACTGTACGGAAATCCTATACAATGCCTGATCAGCTTATACTGGAAACGGCTTGATGCGTAGCCGTGTGTACCTGCTATACAGGATAAGTTTTTAACCAGTGCGCAAATTGTAACCATGAATTTAGCATATGAAAGAAGAAAGAACACACATTTATTTAGCACATACTAAAAAAGCACACAATATACAGCAAAAAATAAAACTAAAATTCAAACTAAAAAAAAGTGTAAAGTGCGATGTTAAAACTAGCATTATTAAAATGTGCCAGATAGCTTGTGTCTGACGCTGGTTTTCAACTGGACCTGTAGTGTGAGGTGACGGATGTAAATCAGCATACTTAAATAAAATTTGTGTCAGTTTCTCTCTGTAGTCGGTCCCTCATATCTGAGGATCGTGGTCAGCTTCGGAGTTGCATCTGGAGCGGATGATCCGCCTCCACCGGTTTCTGTCCAGCGCATCGCTCACCACCGTGTAGAATTTAGAGGACGATGATTCCTTCACCTGATCGGTCCATCGTGTTGGTGATCGACCGCGCGATCGTTTGCCTTCGGTGTTCCCAACCACAATCAGTTTTTCCAAACTTTCATCACCTCTGCGTACTATGTGGCCGAAATAGGAGAGAATGCGTTGACATGTGGTTGACAAGCGGGTTTTTATTCGAAGCTGGGTTAAGATCGATGCATTGGTGCGTTTGGCAGTCCAAGGTATTCTCAACATTCGTCTCCAGCACCACATCTCAAATGCATCATTCCTTTGCCTTTCTCGGGCCAAAATCGTCCACGTTTCTACTCCATAGAGGAAGATAGGGAATACTAGGGCTCGTATCAATCTGCTCTTGGTTTTGATACCAATTCCTCATTTCCAATACCAATTGTGTCAGTTACAAATAAATAAATAGCAACGAGTAGTAAATAACTAGTGAGATGTTGATATTGATATAATTTGTTAGAAAGTATTTAGATTTAGTACTTAACGGCGGTACTTAACAGAATAATAGTTGTGTTAAATGTTGTAAAAGATAAGAAGTAAGTCAACTTACATACCGATTTATCTTTGAATATTTGAGTATGACATAAAAAAAAAACAAAACAGAACAAATTGGCTGGTATATAAATTATTAAGGCGGTCTCATGATCAGACCTGCGCTAAATATATAAACAAAGAAAGGAATGCTTTGAAAGGAGTCACATCAAAAAAACCTGTGTCTAGACAATGCGACGACACTTTCGCGATCCAAACACATTTCGTAATTTATTTATCCATGCACTTAATCGCACAAAACGCTGCAAGCAACCGAGCGCGACGGACTATTCACAGACGATTGCAACATTTTGTGTTTTAACTCTTGTCCAAGCTAAGGTTAGCGTTTAGATTGACCCAATATGCCGATGGCTATAATATATTTATAAGTTAGTTAAACATTTTAGGTGAAAAGTGGAATTGAAAGTTTAAAATATGCCAGATGGACTAAGAAGACAAGCATGAAAGGTAAGTAACCAATATCATTCTAGAACCCCCAGCGCAGAATTTTTTCATAGGCTATACAAAAAAAAAAAAACAGCTGTTCCACACATTTTGACCGCGTAGGTAAGTATTGCACTTTTCTATGTAAGAGCTGATATTTTTTTGAATAACCGACGAAAAATTTCTGCGCTGGGTTGTCTAGAATAATATGCTGAATTCATGGTAACAGCTTGCGGACTGGTTAAAAACTTATCCTGTATTAGTTACACCTCAGCCCAACCCCCGGGAAACAGGCGTGATAAATGAGTCAACAGTCTAAAAAGTGTCTTTTTAATATTCTAAGTGCTTGTAGTGGCAAGATATTTAAAGTAAGACGTTGCATTAAGCTAGATTTTCATGAATATGGAAAGTTGATAAAAAATATATTTGAAGAATGTTTTAATTTGAAAGTAAGTTCTTCTTCTTCTCAGACCTTAGATTACGAAAAATCTTTTTTTGGGTTGAAATTAATACTTTGTAGATATTCATAGTGCTGTTATCAATCGAATGCTTGACAATATTAACTGGTCAATTTTTACATGACAATTATTTTAAAATACTCTGTTAAATCTGTCAAATATAAATGACCACATGAAACTGATCCCACGGGACGTACTACCGGGATAATAATTATCCTATGTGTTAATTTAGATTATAAACTGTCTGTATGCCAAATTTCTTCCAAATCCGTTCAGCCATTTTTGCGTGATTGAGTAACAAACATCGAAACATCTAAACGGATGTCAGCAAGCTCTCACTTCGCTTTAATTTTTTGATCGGTCATCAGTCGCTCGCTGTGCTAATCGAATGTAATCGACAACAACAGGTGCTTGAGAAGTAGAAGCGACTAACAAAACTTTAAAAAACATTTACTGATTTTCTTTTTTCTGAAAATAACATCACAATTTTATTCCTCGAGACTGTGATGTACTTCCACTCCCACTCGATATTACCTCTTAATACGTGAATGACGAAGGAGGCTCCACTCAAATCGAGTTTACAAAACGAAATGTAAATTTTATTCTATTAAATCGGTCCCAGGGGCGGTGTTTACAATACAATTTACACATAATTTATTGGAGTCTACGCGGGTGTGTTATGTGGGGCTCCGCCAATTTCGCTAAATTACCACTTTCCTTACGAAATGAATGGGTGTCACGCTCCCTTGCTTTAAATGAAGCTTTACAGAAAATTTTCAGGCTCTGTATCATTGAATTATGCTGTCACGTACAAAAATTATGTAGAGAAAAGGTTTTTATAATCTGAAAATATGTTTTTGATGGTGTACAATGCTGACCTTCTGACTACCCGTAGCGGCTGTCAAAGAAATACGGGCCTTCGGTGTTTAAAGCGTGTTTTTTTAGTTTTTTTAATCTATTATTTATTTTCTATTTTTCAGTTCTGCTTACTACTAAAGCGTGATTTTTCAATTTTATTATTTTACCTTTTTTAAAATTAATGAAATTTTTGAATTGTCATCGGTCCTCGATAAGTCTACAAAGTTTGAATGAAATCTGACCGTTTGAAGTGGGTCAAAATCAAGTCCAAATGAGTCGGTTACAAACATGCTTACAAACATACAGGTGAAGCTGTAAGCGTGTTAAAAAGCAAAAACGTGACTCCGGCACCAAACGGCTTTATTTACGTATAAATCTGGCATATAGT
The DNA here is from genome assembly GCA_949987655.1 of Polymixis flavicincta. Classification (NCBI taxonomy): domain Eukaryota; kingdom Metazoa; phylum Arthropoda; class Insecta; order Lepidoptera; family Noctuidae; genus Polymixis; species Polymixis flavicincta. The sequence goes on from OX465180.1 coordinate 6,593,811, forward strand.
CTTGACCGTGGCGTGCTGGGCACATTTTGGTTTGTCAACTATACATGACTGTGGCGATGCAAAAGTTAAACACATTTTTGTATTGTAATTTTTTTTATGGATCTTCACCCATACACCTAGTAAGACACAAGAAACTAACCAAGTAGGTACAGATCGAGTTGTACACCCAACATCAATTACGTTATTGCGTCCGTAAGAAGGTAGGTCCTATATCTAGTGAATTAATGGAACTCTCCTCCTAATGAGATAACTTTGTTCAACAAGTTGTTCAAGTGCGTTCTCGATAAGAATGTTCAGCCTCCTTTGAACATTCACGTGATACTTACAACTTTTCTCTCTGATATTTATTAGTAATGTTAGTCTTTGGTAATGTTCTTGAACTAAGTACTAATGTCTAGTAATGTAGCCTACGCCTCAGTTGTTTCTTCTTTTGTGTTTTAGCCTTTTTCACATATAAATTTCACATTTTAATTTCACATTTTAATTTTTTTTTCATATATAAATATAGGCAACCCGCGATGAGTTTATGCAGTGAAAAAGGATTTTTCAGCCCGCAATGTAATCGGAACTGACTGTACAGGGTACGGACGTAATATCTGTTCAAAAAGTACTCGATGAAAGTGTAAACAAAAACATATATTATTCGAGTTCGATTTTAACGTTATCACTCACTAAAGGGAATCAGTAACAATTTCGTTTGTATTTGGTAAGTTTACAATTTATATCTTAGCCACAATTAAATTATTATTAAGTATAATATTATTGAATTGTTATTTAAAATCATCGACAAAAATTGAGGTTATAAAACTGGAGTCAGTTGGTAAAGCCAAAGACTTCAGAAATTAGGTTTAGGGCTTTTTTCAGGTTTTTCAAAGTTTGTTTGGTTACCATAACTAAAACATACCCAAATTGCTACAAGTGTACGTTTTGAAGAGATCCATCAATTTCTCCAGGATGCCATCATTGAATCCTGATCTGATTACGATGATACCACCTGGCACCCTTATTTACTTGACTGGAGAAACAATGTCTAATTGAATATTGTGACTAATTGTAATTTAAAATAATCATTAATATTTATGTATTGACTGTGCAAATAATTCCACATTGTGACATTTTTAATTTTTGTTTCATTTATTTATCATAATTCTATTAATTTTGACAGACCTACCAAATAATTTATGTTTACCTCTCGTATGATATTTTTTTTTTTATATTGCATGCAACCATATTTATACGCCTCTTGGTATTACATAGCGATCTATGACTTTTATTTAATAACTGTATTTTGACTTCATTTTAATTTGGGATTTTTTAAATTTTTAAACAAAAAAAGAATCGGGAAATCGGTCGGGCCGTCGTTGAGTAATCGCGAAAAATACATTAAGTAAATATTCCGAACATAGAACCTCCTCTTTTTTTGAAGACGGTTAAAAAATCAGTTGACAAATGTGTCTCATCAAAAAATCAAATCAAAACTGCCACTGCATCGACAGATACTAACGTTTTCTGATCCATTTGTTTACATTTTCTTCACCTAATTTTGGAGCCGGCTGTACAGTGGCTGCTAAACAGCCTTTCTCTGACTTGCTGAGCAGTTCAGCGGAATAAGTTCTGTCTTAACTTTTCGGGGAGATCAAAAATAGGCTTCATGATGATGTTGCTTTTGACATTCATATAAGAGTATGGAATTCAAATGAGTAACTAAACCAGATTTAGATATAGAGTCGAGTTTGATATTAAATATGCCTACTATGTACGCTAAAAATTATAATCGACCATAATCTTTATAAAACAGCGAACGAAGTCTCAAAATTCTTGTAATTCTAAACTTGATCTTCCAGCCATTCCATTTAAATGTTTTTGTAACAGTCTTATAACTTAAAAGCTCCGTCCCAATTGTCCCTCGTAATTTAATTTCAGATGTTTAAATAAATTGTGGGCAATTTGGTGGGTCGCCTGATAGTTAATGTTACACTTATCACTTGAATGGCATTTACCTTAAATGAATGCTTAATGTTTTAATCGTTTTTAGACTAATTTTAGTCATTAATGGACATTCGAGGCTAAGATTGTGTTCATTCCGGAAGTCGGTGTATGTTAAACAAATGAGTGGTACTTTTTAACAAATGTTGGTACAAAGATTGCAGAATTATTTTACGAGTCTGTTCTATTTTCTTATGCTGCGCAGCTAAACATTTGTTTGAAAACCCATAAAGGGTGTAAAAAGACGAAAAAATCCTTGTAAAAGCCGTCACCTACTCATTCTGCACATACAAGTGACGTTGTGAAAAAGAATTACTGGGAAACGATTTTTGGTGTGAAAATAAGCTATTTACAAACGCGAATATGAACAAAGAGTGTAAATTAATATTTTAACATTAGTCTTTTGAACCGTCCTTGTAAGATAACAATGTTGATAAATATTAGAATTATTATGAAATTTCACAGTTTATTTATGTACTATCTAGTAATCGCAAAATTTCAGGTGCTATGTATCCCACCTACACCAATTATTGTAAAGGTCACTTTAGAAACAGAAATACGAATAAATGAATGGGCGATGTATCTACAGCCGTTCACAAGACCTTTAATCCCACGTAGAACTATTAACTTTATTTTAAGAGCAACAACACGAAAGTCAAACTTAAACAATAGAAACTTACAAAGCAGTTGCTATTGATTGGCCAGAAATGTTTCATAATTCTACGATTACAATAAACCCTATATTTTTCGAAGAAATAGACAGAAGTAACGCCTTACAAGGTGGACCGAATGGTCTTGTGAAGGCTGCAGGAATCCGCTGGATGCAGGAAAAACAGAAAGTCAATGTGGTGATGCTTCGCTGAGGCCTATGTTCATTAGTGGTTGTCTTTCGGCTGAAATTAAGATGATTATACTTTTCTGCCAATTCATCATAGGAGTATACCTCGTCTTATCTTCGGAAACGAGCCAATGCCGTCACCCGGGCTAAAATCAAGATTACTGAGAACTTTGTAATAGATAATCCGAACGAAGCCAGGGTTTAGACACGGGCTGAGTAGACACGCTTGTAAGATAACAAAGCAGTATTAAGTTTAAGGTATGGTTTCAACGGAACCTGGCCTGATCATCATTCTCCAGCCCGGTTTATTTGGGATCGACGCAACACATCTTTTCTTCAATTTTCGTTCAATCACCTCTGTAGTCATCTCCATTCCAACCATATCATATTTCACACCATAGTTTCTATGATTTTCCCATATTCTTATTATGCACTAGCTTTTTCTCGCGACTTCGCCCGCGTGGACGTCGGAAAATCGTCGGTCCTACTCGCGGACTGAGCCAAGGTGGCGTTAGGTTATTTCCGGTTTCCCATTTATACTTTCATCCTCTATTTTACTCTCTCAGGGGCTGGTTTCCCAAAAACACTTAAACACGTGGTTTTTAATTTTTTATCAGAATGATAAACACCAATTTTCATGGTTTAAACAATAAAAATAACGATTTTCCATACAATGGTGGTTGAATTTCGAAAAATCCTTCCTTAGTCTTTGTCTACATTATAAAGGGACCCTCTGTGCAAAATTTCAGCTTTCTACGTCCAAGGGTTTGGGCTGGGCGTTGGTGAGTCAGTCAGTCAGTCAGGACTTTTCTTTTATTAATATTGATAAATCCAAATTATACTCAAAACTTTCCTCACGACATTTTCCTTATAACAGAACCTAGCCTCCGCTTCCGCAAAATGCAGAACTCCTTTATGAAATCGTACCTCGCAACCGCAAGTTTTTAACGGAGATTTAATACAAAAATCGGCTCCAAAAGTAAGCAAAGACAACAAGTAAATAAGATTTCCCCCATGTCACCGCCAGCACTAGGTTCGGTTCAACTGTTCAATGGAGTTTAGTGGAGGTGGTTTAATTTTTAAACTATTAAGAAATCGCCTAGAAAGCGACAGAGCTATTTTAGTTATATGCATGTTAGTTTTAAGATATCATCATCATCAGCCTATAATGATCCCACTGCTGGGACACAGGCCTCCTCTCGGTGAGAGGGATTGGGCCATAATCCGCCACGCGGGCCCTGTGCGGGGTGGTAGATGTCACATGTCTTCGAATTTTTGGTTCTAGAACATGCCGGTTTCCTCACGATGTTTTCCTTCACCGTTTTGAGAGCAGTGGTGATGAAATAATTTACACAAAGTAAAGCGCCTGTCTGGGTTCGAACTCACAACCTACAACTCGTAAGTCGCGGCCGTTACCATTTGGCCACCACTGCTCTTTAGTTATTTCTAAGATATAATTTTCTTTTAAATTTTGATAATTTCTTCACCTCCGCCTCCGCTTAGATTGTCTCCATTTCATCCCTATTAGGTACGAATAGTCATAAACGTTGATTGTGCATGCAAAAAGAGGTGTTTCAGTACTTTCTGTGTAGGTAGAGTGAAAACATTATTAATTCTAATAACCTTGTTGACATACATTCGCTGTCGCCACTAATCCAATCATACTCGTGAAACTTCCCCGATATTTTAATTTAACTTTCTTAATTCCAATAAACAAGCAAACAAGCAAGCAACAAACATTATGTTTATGCCCCCTTGGCCCCCATATTAGGGTGCAGAGACATCGGAAATTACGGTTTACGAAGGAAGATTAACTCCTGAGTAAGTCACAGGTTTACTTTACTGTATATTGAAGTAAACGAATGAAATGCTTGGGGGAAGAGAGATCTTGTGATTGACGTGGCGCTTTTTCTCGATTTCTTTTTCGCGATGTTCGTGTAAATTAAATGAAGCCGCTTTTATGGGAATTCATTTTATTTTCCAAAGTATTTTTTTTTTCAGAATCTAGGGAATGAAAACTGAGGATTACTTGCGTAACATACGAACAGTAGGAATAAAGGCTTTCATTTTTATAGTTTTTGCATCCATTGCGTTTTGTACGTTATTTAGCAGACACAGTTTTCAGTGGTTTAGCAATATCCTTCAACACGATTTAGACTTTGATTGATAGTGTGTTATGCAATAAGGGTGTTAATTCAATCTTTAAAGAAACTTCAGGATGAGTTTTTCTTGATGTTGCTCAGAATTTTATTCTAATGATTCCGATTTGTACGTATTGTCATGTATGTGCAAATGTTCCTGTAAGACATTAAAAAACCATAAAGATACGAGTATAATATCATAGCTTCCACAAATATACCATGCTATAAAAAATTATAGCCTTTTAATGTGTGAATTACTTACACATTAAGTTTACTCCACACAACATTGTGATAAATGATATCATTACCTACTGTTAAAAATAAATTAGTAGTTATTCATATTCATTTATTGCATTCCATATTATATTATTGTTGTTGTTGTTATATGACATGTAAATTTTTAATTTACATAATTGTATATGTATTTATAAAATACATGCTATTACTTTTTACTTTTCTACCAGTTAAGTTTACTAGAAACGAATGTGTTTAAGTAGTGTTTTTCTTTTCACAGGATACGGTTCATATAGTTTTAGCAATCATCCCAAATTTTTCTCGTTCTCGGGAATATGTTCGAGTTGCAATCGAACAATCAGTGAAAATGCATTTATGCATCGAACGTACGATGCACATTCTCTCGTTCACCAAAATGTGGGCCAGTTCGCGTTCAGGTCTTATTAGTGACAGAAACAGCACATACTCAAACCAGTACCATTTTACCAATAAGTTAGTTACCTTTGTGCTGTAGTGATTCAAATTACAAGTATTTCCCTTATAATTCGTGACTTTTACTACCCTTTCCTATTAATACGAAAAACGTGTGTTAGGTGTCAATAGCGCCGTGCAACACATTTAACAATGTACTTTGAAGTGTAAAACATGAATGGAAAAATGTTTTTAATATATTTCTATGAAATTCATTGCGCTTATAAAAGATTATTTTCCATTAGACACCTATTCTACCGCCGATGATTAGCGAATATCACGTAAAGCTAGCAACTAGAAACGAGTTAGCGAGCAACGAGCAGCGACTATGACTGCGGATAGTTTTGTCACTGGGCTACAATCGAGTGCGCGAATTCGACGAGTAGAATGACTGACCAGTCACTTGCTAGTGTGCATGTACCAAACGAGTGTCTTTCCGTAAGGGTTTTGCCCGCCAAGCGAGCGTTGCTGGACAACAAGTTCCTTGGATACTTAGCTCTTGTTGCTGCGACAAACTAGTGGAGAGAGTTTTCGCCGGCGGCAGTGTAAACAGTCGTCGAGTAACTTATTAATATTTATGTACCTCTTTTACTTACACAGGGCATGTATTTTACGTTTCATGAGCGAGATACTAGATAATAAGCAGGTTTGTCGTAGATTGTGGGACCAGTGCCTTAACTTTGTATTCATATACCAAAACCAGACTAAAGTGAAAATAAAAAGAAGTGTATAAAATTTACATTTTCATTTACTTTTCTTTACGTAGTTGGGCGCAAAAGTGATTTGGTTTCAATGTCATTTCATAAAATATGTTGATCTAAGATTTCGTTACAAATATCAACAGAAACATGTGTAAGTATTGTTCAAACACAAGGGTATCTATTTCAAATCTATTGTTTCACCAAAGGATAAAGGGAAAGGTTGAAAAAGTACCCGATAACATAGACTGTAAGCCGAGTCTTGTTATACCAAGTTGATCTGTAGCTGAGAGATCGACTCACGCCCTCTGATGGCTACAAATATCCTGTTTGAAGGCTTTATGGTTAATGAAATGGTGGGCATGGGGGTTTGTTATGGAAGTAGGGAGGAACAGGTGAGCCGAATGGTACATTTAGATTGTAGTATTCAGATCCAAACGTAGAAGGGATGTTTTGGTGATGGTGGATCCTTCAATGTTGTTGTTGCGAGAGATTTTTTACGAATTACGTTGAATATTTCACACCCAAATCAGTCAGAGAAACCTAATACTTTTGAATGGCAAAATAGAAGGTAAGTTTACGATTTAGCTGACTAAATGTGAATTACAGAAGTAACACTAATACTCACGATTTTTTTTTAAGTTCAAAAGCCAGTTGCAATTCATCTCAGCGACAGTTAAAGAGAAAAAAAATGTACAAAAATGTACGGAATTAGAGGCTTTTTTGAAAATAAACGAGACTTAAGTTAGAATGTGGACATGCGTCAAAATACGAGAATTGCTTCTCTACTGTTTTTTTATCTTTTGCCTTGTCAAGGTCAGCATCATTTTGCTGCTAAACATATAATAAGCTTTCTATAACCCGTGTGCCAATCTTCTCCTCTTCAATCCTTATAGCTTTACCCACCTACTTATTTCTGATTTCCCTAACCACCACAAAATCATTAGGCTACTTATCTTCAAGAAACCTTATAATGAAAATAGATGAATGTCTACGTACAATAGATTTAGCTTCAGACCCTCCGGGTGCTATAATTACTTAGCAAACGGCCCCATTACGATGACTGATGGCTGTTCTGGGACAAATGAGCCTTTTACACTATCAAATTGTGAATTCTTTGTAATCCTTCCGAATAAATAAATAACTTTAGACTTTGTGACATTTAACTCGTTACTTGTCAATTAATGAAATACCTTCACATACGTATTTGAAGTCGTGAATTGCATAAATATAGATTAGGTTCTCTAATTATGACAGAATGGTTCAGGAGTGGCGTAACGGAAGACGTAGCGTTAGAAGGCCTCGCAATTAATGGACCGAAGGCCTCAGGAATCCACTGGATGTGAAAAGCATAAAACCGGTCGAAGTGGCGATGCCACCGTAGGCGGTGGAACCTATGTCCAGCAACGAATTTTTGTTGAAATTGTAGAATGACTGATGACAAGTATACTGATAAATATGACACATCGAGTCTTTATTAGGAGACCCTCCCACGGGTATTAGTGACATTGACGGCGTTTTAATAATACACAAATAATCTAAAAAAATACAGCTTTTAATAGCTTTTTTTTCTAAAACTCGATGTGTCGTACTTACACCGGTTTTAGTAGGATTGCGATGGTCGCCACATAGCGGCCGCAATTAACCGGCTAATGCCGTTACTAAAATTGTCCTACGGAGCTTTTACAAACACCGCGAAATCAAAGCCCGCTACCGTCATATTCATGACAGCTGTCACTGCGGCCATAATGTGGCGACCTCTGTCGTAGGAAAACGAAGCTTTATTTAAAAAAAAATGCCAATGTGAGAATGTTAGTGAACTGGTAATAATAAATAAAATGTGTTTAATTCAATTAACAAGACTCATTTACAGACAAACATAAAGGATATATAGACAGGATAACGAGTACAGACAAAACTAGAAAACAAAAACGAACACCCATAAGACAACAATATTTCTGTTGCAGCATTGCCGGACATAAGGACAATCCACTCTGTTGGCGATCATCGCCAGGACGGTGTTGGCGCTGCCTCGCACTTTGCGCACCGGAGACAAAATTTTGCACGAAAAACCATTCAGATTCGCAATACATTTTAAAATTAAATTATTTTTTATTTTTATAAAAATTAAATGAATAATATTTTTACATTTGGTAGTGTATTTTGATTTTTGTTCTCAAATAAATAACCCAAGGGCTTATTAGTCGACTCGGACGAATTTACTTGCCAGACAGAATAGGGCGAATCGTCTCTTTTAAAGAGTATTATATTTTCTTTAGGCGACTTGCATGAAGTTTATTTATTTGTGGGTGAACCGACAATTCCAGAAATACGTATAAGGCAATTGGCACGTTTCGAATAAAACTTCAAGGACAACGTCACTTAAAATTCAAAACGTGCCAATCACAAAACATTTTATTATTTAGAAGTGACGATTCGCCCGATTCAGATTAGTTAATTCATGTGAGTAGACTAATAAGCCAACCCGATACTCTAAATTAATTACAGAAACGAAGTACACGCCACCTTTATACAGCCCACAAAGCAGAAGAGTTAATAAATTAATGTTTTACGCTTTTAGCTAAATCACACGAGATGAATACTTAATTTTATTTAAAGTGAACTCTCAGGGAACTCATCTAACTTGAAATGAACGGGTGCCGACGTTCCATGTCTTAAGCGTAGGCCACAATGCGAGCTAAGCTAACTTACCTTAGCTTAGCGCGCGTCGGTTGGCGCGTAACTAGCTAAACTGAGGCCGAGCATGATCAACGTTACATAGTATGTGCTTTGACTTTGATATGTTCCCGCTTACTTATAAAATCATTGTGTTCCCGTCTCTATCTTGCTCTTGAAGTTTGATGGTTGTGCGATGGTGATAGGAATAATACTTAGCGAAAATACGTGCAAAGTGCATTTAGTTTTAGTTTATGTTAGCTCACATATTTTATTATGAGCTAAAATAATAAGGTCTATGCAAAAGTGTAAGATTTTGGTAAAATCTTGAAGCGTGCAGGAGTCTAAGGACGTAAAAGGGCGAAACAATAATTTAGCTTAGCCGTAATTATCTGGTTAGCTAGCTCACTTAGCTCAGTTCTGTGTTGGTTGTGATTCCATCTTAGCGAAAACGTGGCAGATTCTCAAGCTATGTTATATTCGCTCACAGTGTAGCCCTTGCTTTATACTCGTAGCTATAAATTTTAAGCCACACTCAAGTGAATGCGTGTCTCCCATTTTCCGGATAAACATTGTGAGGAAATAAAGATGGTGGACGGCTGTGTGACACAATTGATAATGTTAATAGCTATGTAGGTAAAATAAGTAGAGAAGTTTCAGGATTACTCCTACTAGAATTGATTTGTCAGTCAGCGAGGTGATAGCGAAACTGTCACGCAGCTCTATTTAATATAGCTGAAAAATTGACAATGCGATTTATGTTAAATACATAAAGTGCAGTGCCTAGTTCGAAGACCTACAACTCGTAAGTCAGGCCACGATCCCACTAGGTCACCACTGCTCGCGGCTGGCTGCACCACTTCACGACAGTTTTCTGCTATATTCAACATCATCTGTGTGAGGTGCTGCAATAGCAGAAAACTATCAAAATTGTCGTATTGTCGAATTGCCGGATTTCCGGATACAAATAGTGGTTGGGATATTGTAAAGATATAGGATTAACACCATATTAACGATTATTATGCTTACTAATCATGTTTCATGTCAGTATCGTTTCCTTCAAAGAAGTTGGCCTCGTTTTCAGACAGTGTTTATAGTGTCTCGTGTATAGGTAAGGTAAGGACATATTACCAAACTAATAATTTTAAGGTCAATTTTAATAAAAAGGCGTCGTTTAATCTCTATAGTATTATAGAACATCAGATTTTTTATAAAGAGGCCTTCCTTTTCAAAACAATAAATACCTAACTCGAGTCTCACGGAAATATTTATTTATCTTTGTTGATAAAAAAAAATACATTACGTTTCATCGTTACAAATATCCTAACATTACTTTTCCCCTTAGGGATTAAACTGAATCCAACAACGTCTTTTATTTTAACCATGTTTTCGTATTCACTTTGTGGTTTACCCACCTGTGTATCTCATAAATGGAGTATGTTGTGTTTGACTGGAAGCTGGCAATAATTAATTAATTAAAGCCGATGAAGCCTGAGCTGGGGTTAATGGTTTGGTACTTCATATGATAATAGGCGCCGTGTGACATTAAGCGATTGTAATTATAACTACATGGCCACTTAATAGATGTCTTTATAATGGATCTTGTCGTTACAGAGAGATGGTAATTACTTCGTCTCGATTAGAACGTTGTGGGATGGAATTTGGTTCAGCTTATGTCTAGGTAGGTCTTGTGAGGACTAACGAGCGCTAAATGTGTGCGGAGTGACGTTAACTACAATAAAACGCACATTCGCGTTAAAATGTGAGAATTCACGTTTATTTCAAGAGTTGGAGGTTTACAAGTCCGCGCCTGTCAATAGAATGAAAGCTCCTGGTACAAAACCTATGTAAAATTATTTGACGTTCTTATTTTTGAACTTCCTGACTGTTCGAACATAGACAAAGCACAATCATTGGCTGCCAGTTACGTAAGGTTGCCTTCGGTGAGCAAACGACCTTTACAGTACACAGTAGGTACTTTAAGTCGTACCTACTGTGGAATTCGTTCGGTTTGACGTGTTAATTTGCTAGGTCAGGACAATAATTGCTGCATCATAAAAGTTGCATTTCGAGTAATTTGTTTATTAAAGACATGAATAAATCTAAGCTACTTACTACTTCCTTTCTTTCTTACTTTTTCTTCTTTTTTCTTAACTTCTGAATTTAATGAAATTTCAATTTGATAATAAGTACCTTCTGCAGCTATGTTTGATGATGGTTGGCTATGACTGAATGATCCAATACACGTATTGGATCATTCAGTTCCCTACAAAATGGTTAAAAAACCAAAAATTCGAAGACATGTGACATCTACCAACCCGCACTGGGCTCGCGTGGTGGATTACGGCCCAATCCCTCTCACCGAGAGGAGGCCTGTGTCCCAGCAGTGGGAACATTATAGGCTGATGATGATGTTCTCACATTTAGAAGCAACAAGAGTAATGTAGGTACCCAGGATTTTGTAATATTATGATTTTAAAGAGTGGTCCTCGGAGTTCCTTGCCCATTCTTCTCCATAGAGATCTACGTTTTGAAATGGGAAACTAGCTTCAAATTTCCGACTAATAGATAGACTTTTTCATCATTCTCCTGCCCTTATCCCAATTTATTTGGGGTCGGCTTTTTGACGATTCTAAAGTGCCTGTAAATGGTTTAATTGAAATAAATGCTTTGAGTTTTTTTTTTTTTTTTGAGAATATAAAATTGTACCTGTGTTAAAGAAATAAACATTATTATCCTTACTATTATTAATGCGAAAGTTTACATGTATGGATATTTGTTACGCTTTCACCCAAAACGGGCGAACGGATTTGGATGAAATTTGGGAGACAACAGTTTAAAATAAACAAATAAGAAATGTTTACATAAATAAGTAGATCTTTTGTAAATTGGTATTCTAAACGAAGTACCAGGATATCATAACTTGGTAGGAACTCACTTATCATAATATAGTTGTGTCAGCTATGCCTTCGAAGTACTAGGTTGTAATAACTCAGTAGGAGCATATTTGACGGCTGTCAGCTAGAAAACGCTTTATGTCTTAGAAAGTACCAGGCTGCCATAACTTAGTAGGAGCAGTTGTGTCACATAGCAGCGTTTCCTTCACTTATAGGAGACCACAACATGCACAATAGAGTTAACAACTAAGCTAACAAAGTAAAAATATGAATCAGATTATCGAAGTATCATGTGTCATAAGTATTATTTTACCGAACTATATTTCGCCGAATCGGAATATTATTGGGTCACAAATAGGATACTTTTTATCCCAGTGGTACGTGGGATAATTTCCGACCTCCGCGCAGGCGAAGCCGCTGGCAAAAGCTAGTTCATTCACATAATTCATCAGCACTTTTAATATCATGAGTGCAAAATAAAATTAAACATAATTTTAAAATCGTTTGAGTTTTTACCTCTACCTATATTAAAGTGTAAAAATCTTTGCAGGAGGTAGGTATGTAAACGCAGCAAAAGTTTTCAAGCTCTGAAAACTATGAAAGCGAAGAAGTCATAAGTTTGATGTGAGACGAGGGTTCGGTTTTCAGGGAGGCTGACTTACAAAATCTTTTCTGAAAAGTTCCTTTATTGAACAAATAAGTACCTAATACTTCTTTTGTTGCTTTAGCAATAAAAAAATACTACGGGATACTTACTGCTAAAAACAAACAAACCTAACCTACTGCACGAGATTTGAACCATTAAAATTCAAAAGTTAAGAAATTTAAAACTTAAATAAGTATTTTTCAAAGATAAGAAACTACGTTTATAATTCAGGTTGGCAATACAAAGTTATTATCATTTCAGCCGAAAGACGTCCACTGCTGGACATAGACCTCCCCCAAGCTCTTCCACTTCGACTAGTTCTGTGCTTTCCGCATCCAGCGGATTCCTGCGGCCTTCACAAGGTTATCGGTCCTCCTTGTGGGAGGCCTTCCAACTCTACGTCTTTCGCCACTTCAGAACCTTCGGCCCCATCGGCCATCTGTTCTGCGAGCAATGTGCCCTGCCCACAGCCAAAGTCAAAACAAAGTGTACAAAATCATACCTAAAAGTTACGTTATTATTGTTATTAGGTAGGTATTTTACATTAGATTACGGCCCAAAGGAAGTAGATTAGACTACATTCTAGTCTCCATTATACTAAATGAAGTTTTTAGGCATAGAATATCGTTATTTCGCTACAATACCTAGCAACAAGTTAGCTTTTCTATTGTTAGTTTTTCTTTTATTACAGGAAAAGTTGTTTAAGTTAGCGTTGTACTTAGAAAATATCCGATAGACTATCTGATACTAACTTGCAAATGTATGTATATTAATTTGTAAGTAAGGTTCTGTACGATATCAAGAAAAATTGCAGAAGTTTTCTTGCATGTTTTTGTGTAATTTTTTTTAGATCATTGATTGAAAAGCAGGTTATAGCTATCAAGAAAGTAGACTCAGCAGACATTTCTGTATTCGCCAGTTATGAAAATTACATATCATCACGCCTTGTTGCCTGGAAGGGTCGGGCAGAGAAGTACCTATACTATACCCAAATTTTGCCAGTTATGATTAAGTCCCATGTAATAGGTGGCTATTGCCAACAACTGGGCAAAATCCAGACTCCGGACTGGAACTGAGAAATTCCAGATAAAAAACCCAAAATCACTTTATCCGACCTGGGAATCGAACCCAGGATCTCATGCTTAGCACTAGCACTTGCGACCACTAGATCTACGAGGCAAAAAAAGGGGAAATTATAAGCCTGTAAAAGAACACTACTGAACTAATATACTGCCCTCCCATACCTATTTACACTGTGATTTGAAACAATTGTCATCATCTGCCCAGCCTTTTCCCAACTATGTTGGGGTCGGCTTCCAGTCTAACCGAATGCAGCTGAATACCAGTATTTTACATGGAGCGACTGCTAATCTGACCTCCACAACCCAGTAACTAGGTAACACGATACCCCTTGGTAAGACTGGTTGTCAGACTTTCGGGCTTCTGACGACCCGTAACGACTGTCAAAGATCCACAAATGACAGCCACGACCAACGGCTTAACGTGCTTTCCGAGGCACGGAGGGGTCTTGGTATGTAAAGATGGTCACCCATCCACGGACCAACCGTGGCAAGCGTAGCTTAACTTGATCGATCGACCCGTGCAGCTATTGTTACTTGCCACAAGCCCATTGAAAACATTGTAAAAGCTAATTATTTTTAAAAACAGTCTTCGTGGAGTGTCTTGCCGGGTCTGGTCCATAGGAAACAATCAATCGGAACCGTGCACCTGGCTTCTGGCATTTCACAAGTGCCCATGTAGATTTAAGTGATATTCAATATTTTTAACTGACTTCCAAAAAGGAGGCGGTTATATGTTCGACTGTATGTATTTTCTTTTTGTATGTTCATCGATTTCTCCCCCATTTGTGGACCGAATAGAATAGAATAGGATTTTATTTTGCAAATATGGGTAGTACACAATAGTTGTTGTTAGAGTATACTCCTGAGATTCTGACTTGGTGCCAATCAAATGGGACCACCCATTGGCACCCAGGATCGGATGATGGAATCTCAATCAAATCGAGGGCAACTCACAAATGTTAGAGGTATTAACAATGTTTTTCATATAGGTATTTTCTAAATCTATTGAGACATTTGCGTATGGTAATCATCATCTCATGACGCTGAGCTGATGAGGGAATTTTTTTGAAATTTTGAAAGCGATTGTCACTTCTCAAGGTCTTCATTTAAATAGATAGGTAACTGCAGTATTATATAAATTATATCGATCAAGTCTTAGTCATCCTTATGTACTGTACAAGTGTAAGTGCACCTACCTACCTAACAGGTGACAGGAGATGAAATATTCCTTGCCAAAATTATACGACCCGACGAAATCTTCGCTAAATTTATCTAGCCATTAAACCTAGCTAATAGCCTAATAGGTCCCGGTTATAATAGCTAATATTAGCACCTAAACTATCATAGATTCTAAAATTATTAATAGCTTTGCATTCCAATTATGGACATTGACAGTTGGGCTAGTGCACAAATTTAAGGTCGCTCAGCGCGCTATGGAGCGGGTTATGCTCGGAGTTTCTTTGAAGGATAAAATCAGGAATGAAATTATCCGTAAAAGAACCGGAGTTACCGACATAGCTCATAGAGTGAGCAAGCTGAAGTGGCATAGGACTGGCCATGTTTGTCGAAGGACCGATGGACGGTGGAGCAGACGAGTCCTGGAGTGGAGACCGCGTCTCGGCAAACGTAGTGTGGGACGCCCCCCAGCTAGATGGACCGACGACCTTAAAAAGGTGGCTGGCACAGACTGGATACGGAACACGAAGGATAGAGTGTTGTGGCGCAGCCTGGGAGAGGCCTATGTCCAGCAGTGGACTGCGATAGGCTGAGTTGATTGATTGATTGAGCCGTGACAGAAACAATGCTTGCTGCATGTTGCGTGACTGCTTGCACGTTGCATGCTTGTTTGCACGCTGCATGCTTGCTTGCATGCTGCATGCCTGCTTGCATGCTGCATACCTGCTTGCATGCTGCATGCCTGCTTGCACTCTGCATGCCTGCTTGCATGCTTGAAGCGCATGTTTGCATGCAAACAAGGATGAAACGAAAATATGAGATAAAAAATAGAAAATAGTGACGAATGGAGGTTGAAATTTAAGTATGGTAGGTAATTAAAACAGTGGTATAATGAATTTTCGGAAACATAATACTTTAAAGAAACGTTATTTTGGCTAAGTGTAACTTCGGTAAAAAGTCTTTCGACCAAATCAAACGTCGGAGTAACGAAAAAAATCGACTTGATAATAGGTCGACTTCGATGAAGGAAAAAAAAAACGAAACGATAATAGTTGAAAAGTTTTAGGTGAAATGAAATTCGGTCAAATATTTTTCGAACTTATGATAGATAACCCTGCGAAAGACGTACAATGCTGGACATACGAGTAAGCCTCCCCCAAGCTCCGCCAATTCGACTGGTTCTGTGCTCCCCGAATCTAGTGGATTCTTGCGGCCTTCACAGGTCGGGCCACCTTGTGGGAGGACTTCCGGCTCTACGTCTTCCGGTACGCGGTCGCCACTCCAGAACATTTCAGCCTCCATCGCTCATCCGTTCTGCGAACAATGTACCCTACCCACTGCGACTAAAATTTGGCTATTCTTCAGGCTATGTCCGTTACCTTGGTTCTCCTGCGGATCTTTTAGTTCCTGATTCAATCCCGCAGGGAGACTCCAAGCATAGCCCTCTCCATCGCCCTTTGGATGACTTTCAGCCTTATTATGAGGCCCATGAGCGTGTGCGACTACGTTTCGGTTCCATATGTTATCACTGGCAACATACACTTGTCAAAGACTTTCGTCTTGAGACACTGCTGTATGTGGGACGAGAAGATATTGCAAAGCTTTCCGAACGCTCGCTGGCAGCGTTCGGGAAGCTACGCAATATCTTCTGCTGAATCGGATTCGAAGATTGACCTCTTTCTCGATGTTGGACCTACCACTGGACCTACCTAACTGGACAGTTTGTCTTATGTAAACGTACCTACTCGTCCACAACTTCGAGTGCAGCGACTATAGTATCTGTTTATTACTGATACTGTGTTACGCTTCTTTTTCATTCATCCACATCAACTTTTTTAGTACCCTTTTACGACTTTCTTACATTATTAAATTGCGCACTATGTTTTCTGTATTAGTACTCTGCGAATCGGTCTTAAACGATTCGTCTATTTCAAACGTGTCAAACTGATGTCTACTTATTCTTTTAATCGTCTATGCAGTCTATTCAAGGAAGGTTGCATTTTTTTTTTTTTTTTGGTTGGGAAATCATCAAATAACTTCTCCCGCTCTGGGTGGAGCAGGAGGGCGTGTCAGACTTTTACTGAATAAAACCCACCCGTGTTCCTTCAGTAGCCCTTAAGCCAGGGGCTGTGGTGTCTCTTTCGAACAAACCCGCACCCCTGGCAGGCATCGACCCTTGCGGGTCCCATCACTTTTTGTGCTGACATCTCTTTGAGGCGCGCGTGGAACACAACGCGCCGTCGACTTGGGCTTGGTCCTTACCGGACAGCGAGCTACCCATTACTCGCCGTCCGCAAGCCCATGCCTACGGTGGCCGGAAATCTGCCTGGGATTCCCGACGCCCAGGGCGTCTCCGTATCCTGCGGCGGCTGGGGTCGCGAGGGCGCATATGCTGCCTCTCCCTCACGTGCGCCGCCTCCCTCTTCGCGAGCATCACTGATTCGCTGAAGGAGGTGACGGCTCCCCATGCCCTCTCGCTCCGGACCATGGCCTGGACCAGGGCCGGACGCGAGAGATCGCCGCCGCCGATCGCCTCCACGAGGACACGGCGGTGCTCCGCCCAAGCTGGGCAGACCGCCACCGTGTGCTCCACCGTGTCCTCAGGGCGATCTTCGCAGTAAGGAAGGTTGCATTAGAATTGTACTTACTAAAAATAATTTTATATCGTTTTGGATAGCCTAAATTTGGTTTTTTCTACCTAATTACGTTGTCTACCAAATAACGGAATTCTAAATTATAATTTTAAGATTCTTAAACGCACTGTCGGTTTTTATCAAAGAGGTTCGTCTTGGCCGACTAGACCGGCAGGTGAGATGATCTATGGCTGCGAGAAAAAACAGGAATTTAAAGGGTGGGGAGAAACAAGAGAGATGACAGAGGAAAAAATGGAGTGGTAAAAGATTTCTAAGCGGAAAATATTCTATCACCATGAAGAACATATTATTACAATAATTACATCACTATTATGCAACTGCCAAGACAGTCGCACTATCTAGAAACTAAAACTGAAGACATCGCCAATACCAGGTTCTACCTACTACTTTCCTCACCGAGTTGAGTGCGTATTTATTAGGCAGGTAAATTTATAACATCACTACCTTGTTCTCTTACTTATTAAATTGAAATGTCTACCCCATTCTTACCTTTTATTTGTTAGGAATAGGTAGACACGACACGACGCCGACGTCATCTAATAAGTATTAAAAATATGATTGACGTGTTAAAGTGTATGTGCAAACCTACGTATTGAAATAAAATCATTTATCATAAATATTTCAAATTATTTTACTGTGAATATTGTGCTTGACTGACACATTGGTCTTGAACGTAAAATAGATCTCGTCGTTGTATAACGTGCAAGTAGGGTTGTCAACTCTTTTTATATCCAGTACTAGCTTTAGCCCGCGGCTTCGCCCGCATGGAAGTCGGAAATTATCCCGTGGGAACGTACCGCCGGGATAAAGTCTTTTGTTTCTTTAACATTATTTGACTTATAAGTTATTTATACCAATGTTCGAGTTAATCAAGACACGCAGTAAAATCATCACTTGTAAAATTAACTACCCCTTTTTACTCCTTTTGGGGCAGATTTTCGAAAAATCCTGATACACGTTATTCTTTATTTTTGGTTTTAGGTATAAATACTGTTTCGAGTTAATAAGACCACGCGTTAAAATTCTTCCATACTATCTTTGACACCCCCCAATCCCCCTTTAGGGTGTAGTTTAGAAAAACAATAAATGACCAACTTTATAATTTACTTAGATAAGTATTTGTACCAAGTTTCAAGTTTATTAACTCAAGGAATAAGATTCCAAACAAAATCCCCCCTTTTCACCCCCTTACAGGTCGAATTTCCAAAAACCCCTGCTTAGTGCTCCCCTACATTATAAAAGGAAGCTGTGTGCAAAATGTTCCTAGTCCTAGTAGTTTCGGCTGTGCGTTGATTGATCAATCAGTCAGTTTCTCCTTTTATATATATAGAAGATAGTTTTGTAGAAGACATTGCCTATAAGAATGTAGTAGACGCATATTTTTGGCTACTTTAAGCCTTTTTTGACGGGTTTTTATTTTACATAAATGTCTCTTAACTAATAATTTTATCACACATATATAACGTTCGATTTTGAGTAGGAATGAAAATTTTGCGCTTTCATTGACTATTTAGTTTATATAGTGTTTAGGCTCTAATATAGCTGTATATTTTATTAGAAAATACGGATGGCAACCCCTACGTGCAAGTGTCATTCAACCTTTGGATAGTACAATTACGAGGTCGACTGTGCAAAAGCACCATCAAAATACAACTGCACTTTATGACGGTCCAACATTCACTTGATTCGCAAAATGTGTAACATTACCGACCCGAATGTTTTCCCGGAACCACGGGAGTATTTCAACCTTATCTGGAACAAGTAAAATAATTTCGTTCGCTTGACGGGCTATAAACGGACTTTACGATAGGCCTTTGGATATAAATATGTCGGGTGTAAGCGGGTAGGAGGAAGATTGTCTGTTGTCTGACGTATGTGCGTAGTGTCTGGGTGTTAGACTGTGTTTTGTAGGTCTTTTGGTAATTGATTTATGTAGACTTAGACATTGTTTTGTCTAAAGGCGGATTTCACCAATAAACATGAACGCGATCAGCGGATTTAAGGGAAATACACACTTATCTGATCCGAAGGAAGCGAAAGAGTAGTATCGATTTTTAGAATTACTTGTATGAAATTATTATTACGATGTTTTAGATATATCATTGAATTTAAACTATGTCTTTCTTAATACCTCACTTAACAGTGGTTTGGCTATCAAGTAGGATTAGAACCGACGAATTTCGCAATATTGTCTATTTAGGTACATTATTTCGATTTCGGACTCGCACAGGTCTCGAACCCGTGTCAAAGCTGCCCGTCAAATATAATCCACCCAGATTTCTGACAATGTGACCAAACGTTGTTTACACCAACGTTTTAGTGGTGTTTGGTTGTATCTGTGGAAAGTTTGTCTATCCCTACTAATATTGTAAATGCGAAAGTAACTCTGTCTGTCTACGCTTTCACGCCTAAGCCGCTGAACCGATCGTCATGAAATTTGGCAGAGATATAGCCTGGGATAAGGAGAAGGACATAGGCTACTTTTTACGCGATAATCGACATCCACGCGGGCGGATCTGCGGGCAAAAGCTAGTAAAAAATAAAAACACAACATTTATTTTGGACCATACAAGTGTGTACATTTCATAAACCTGCCCGCGTAACAGTTTGTCGGTAGGATTAATGCTGTTCACGTGTTATTCTGAAGCTCTGGCTAACCCATATAGTTTTAAAATCATCTTCCTACCATCTAATTTAAAAAAAAAAAATGTACGTGCAAGTGTTTTAAAAGAGGTCAGGTAGATAGGCAAGTACTTACTGAAATAAACGTCATTTCATCATCATTTTATTTCATACTAGCATTTCAAAGCAGCTGAGATAGGTACTGTTGTCCTGGTGGGCAGTTCTCGTAATCTTAAAAACGTTCACAGTCTGAGGAGCAATTCTCGTAATTTTATGAACGTTCACAGGCTGATCTCAGTCTCACTCTGTCAAAAATACCTCGAGTTTCCAAACATTTTAGACAAGTGTTTGACATTTGATTGTCACCGAGATAAGACTGCGACAAGATTTTGAATGATTTCAATTACGAGAATTGGCCTTTTAATCAATACCTAAATCAGCTACTGCCAGTAGCTGATTTAGGTAATTATTAAAATTCTTCAACTTCAGCATCCTTGATGAGGCGGTTGTAAAAATCATTAGCTGGCAATCACCTAAATCAGTTGTCCGCACCGCATCCTTGCTGTTGCGCTTTTCAAAAGATGTCTTTTTTGAGCCTTGGACTGACAACCTATGTTCGCCGGATCCATTAAAATTCAACAAAAGCGCAAAGGAAGAAAGAGATAAAATTATTTACTAAGCCATCAAACCCAAAGCATAATATTGGCATTAAAACCCAATTGAAAAACTAGACAACAGAAAATCTGAGCACCCTAAATAGGTTATTTACGACACCAATTTAATAGACCATTCGCCCCGCGTGGAATAGCTACCGGAGGGTATTCAATTATATAATTTTCTCGTAACCTCATCTGTTTTGAGCGTGTTCGGCTCCTAGTAATCGGCAATTAATTTTGTGAAACCCTTTCCATATGTGGAATAAAACGGGATACCCTTATAAAATACTGTTCACGTTATCCTGTAAATTTTCACATAGGAACATAATATTGTTGTAAACAAGCGACGGGATCTACACGTGATTTTCATGTGTGGAGCGTTTTTGGCGATGACTGATTGATGCCCGGCACTGCAATGTTACACTAAAAGTGAATTTCAACAATGAAATGAACAGATAAGAGGGGCAATTCTGGTAATTTTAAGAACGTTCACAGTCTGATCTCAGTGTCAATCTGTCAAAAATTCCTATACATTTTTGTCAAATTTTTGAAATTCGGTTGTCACCGAGATGACACTGCAAACGTTTTTAATTACGAGAATTGGCCTTCTGAACCGCGTTCTAGAGCTATCACTGTCATTGCTGTTTTGGAGTATTGTCACTGACAGTTGTTGAACGCAGTTATTGGTGAAATTCCCGAGCTAATTCATTTTGCAAATATATGCTTATTCAACCATTATAAACCGTGATTTATTTCTGTTTTTAACTTTTGCTGTGGCTTTAAACCGTTTCTCACACAGTTAATTACAACAAACATACTTAACAGCTTCATAGCAGCGTTGATAAAATAAACAGCAAAATGCAAATTGTTAAAATGTTATAAAAATAAACTGGGAATGAAGTAAACACGCTGTTTCAATTCTCCGCTCGAAGGAAAACAAAAACAATACCCGTTGTTTATTCAGATATTATGTTACTACAAACAACAGGGGACTGATAAATATCACTTCTGTGACATTATTAATTAATTAGGTCATGTTGCATCACATGTAAATCATTGTTACTCCATCATCGTATATTTCCCAAAGGATTAAGTAGAGTTGTACTGCGTTTACAAATTTTGCCAGTGGCGGTGTTAGATCCCATGTTACCTATTAGACAAATCCCTAGGGGTGAGCCTAATTCCGTTTAGAGGTTGTCACGACAATGTTTGGCTTCTGAAAATTTTCTAAATAAAACCAGTAACTTTGCTCATGAAAATATAATCAGTTTTCGTCTGCAATTATTTAGCTATATCAGAAGGCCAATTCTCGTAATTAAAATCGTTCGCAGTGTCATCTCGGCGACAATCGAATTTCAAAAATTTGTCAAAAATATATGGAAACTCGAGGTATTTTTGACAGATTGACACTGAGATCAGACTGGTGAACGTTCTTAAAATTACCAGAATTGCCCCTCAGATCTGATAAAAAAATATCGAAAGCCATTTTCGAGAAATTCTGCTGAAACTGGTTGAATATGTTCCTTCAAATTTAAAACAAACATACATTCATACCTATACATAAACGTCTTCTTCCTATGGGAGTAGGCAGAAACTATAGCCTGCTATGGTCCTATACATACTTCTTTTGCATCGTTTTACGTTCATACGAACGAAAAGTTTCAAAACAAACACTAAGTACATACATAGTGTTGTTTTATTAGAGAAAAGCTCCGTGTCATGTCCATTCTCCGTGATTATTGTGAGTTGAGTAGTATCTTTGCCTACTGCCTGCGACTAAACTCAATTTCCATTGACTCTAAGCTAACATGTTAGTTTTGTAAGGCTAAACTACAATAGGTATACATGCGTAGTGTACTAGCACGGTAGGAAAATTGAGTTGTGGGATGATTTTGTAATAGTGTATCCAATCTAACTTTGACTATACTCTAACTCCCTTTTCCGTAAAATTCTGTCCTAGCCAGATATTTCAGTAGAAGTCAAGCTCGTTTCGCCATCTTCGCCTTGACCTGCTGCGATGTCGTCGTGCGTTTAGTGACTCTCTCAGTAGTAGTAGACTCTCTCAGTTGTTCTATAGACGTATGAGTAACAGGGTATAAAGTTCACTCATGCTCCATAAAATAGGGAAGATCCTCCGACCAGAGAACGGGTGTCTGGTGGGCTACTGATCGATGATTTATGTTGGGACATTGTATTTATGCTAGATCCGCCATAAACTCCGTTTGCATGATGCAGGATTTTCCATGACGTCAGGGTTTTTTTATTTTTTGCACGGTGGAAAATCATCAAATGACTTCTCCCGCTCTGGGTAGAGAGCAGGAGGGCGTGTCAGACTTTTACTGACTAAAACCCACCCATGTTCCGACAGTTGCCTGTGTGCCAGGGGCGACGGTGTCTCTTTCGAACAACCCGCACCCCTGGCAGGCATTGGCCCTTGCGGATCCCAGCAGTGGTTGCGGATGGCTGACGGCGCGCGTGGAACACAACGCGCCGTCCCGCTTACCACTTTTCGGCCGATGGTGATAGGGAGAGCGGCCAACGCTATACCGACACTCCTCTTCCCCTGTGGCCCCACCGCGTCCGCCATCAAACGATGGCAGCCCCGTCCAGGTCACGGAAGGGAAGAGCACTGCTCAGAAGCACCGGCACTCCTCCTCTGCTGCAGCCCGTAATCCTCAGCCACGATGCCTCCCATTCGACATCGCGGCCCACCTCAGTTGCGGTGCACCTCACCGCAACCTGCTTTTTGGTCGCTACGTCATCGGCTTGAAGGCAAAAGCCCTGACGAGCGGCCCCACCTTTGGGTTCCTCGTCGCTTCACCGTGGCTCGGAGACCACGGTTACTGAGCCTCCCCGCAACGACAATGCGGGAACCCACTTGGGGGGGTGACGTCAGGGTGATGTGTAGTTTGCATCTGGTAATGCAGAGAACACAGTTATTTTAGCCCAAACCTTGACGTGTGGCAGACATTTCCAGCGGCATTCTGGGTATAGTCCGTGAACTTGGTGTTTGCGCACGGTAGGTATTAGTGTAAGTAAAACGAAAAACTATTTTGTATATATGTAAGTATTCAGGTACTAATAGCTAAGAAATAGTAAAATATAAAAAGGTGCCATATGGTGGTCATCATATGGCACGTTTTAATAGTTTTTATCCCCGGCAAGAATTTACTGATTTATCTTTGTTCCAGTGCAATAGCTAGGTACAGTCACGGAAATGTAGTAATTGTTTATCACATTTAGACAATGCCATTTTGCCACTTCATATAGTTTTGATTTGAGTTGGTAGTCAATTTGCTAGACAGAAGAAATGGCAGCCTTGCCCTGGCTATGTTCTTCAATGATGCTCAAACACTATTCAAAACTTCTTGTAAACTTCCATCACACCTTATTGGCTTGCTTGTTAAGAGAACAATTTATCTGCTGCCACTCACTGCCTGGACTTCATTTTATTATAATTAACACAGCCATTAATCTAAAGCTGGTGACACTCCACAGATTGTGCAGATTACACGGCTTACAGCGCTGAGAAAAACAGGGTTTTTATTGAAATTTATTCACTAAACTAATTTGAGGTGCTTCGGCTTTCAATTTGGTGGTACTTGTGGAGATTATTTGGAATACAATGCTGGAGAGACGACAGGTCATTTATCACGGTCAAATAGAACACGGTAAACGTATAAGAAGACTTTGAAATTGTAAACTTTTTTGGAAGACAGTTGAATTGAGAGAGTACAGGTGGAGAATACTAAAATTGAATGCTATCTGGACTATTAAGGTTCCACGAAACGAACGTGTAACTGTAGATAGAATGCAGTTTTCATGGTTTTTTCACTTGTTCGCTGAAGTCGTTAGAATAAGCCTGCGGCCTTTAAGTGGCCTGTCCGAACAAGAGCTCGACAAAGCTTTGTTGCCTGTCGGGTTTACTTAAACGCGTACATATACGCGTATATTATATTATGTTTACTGTAAGAGACTCAACGATCTCACAGTTAAACTGCGTAAGCAGTTTTGTGGGGCAATGTATCTAGCTTTAAGAACTTTTAAGCGAATAAATCATTCATTCATTCATACCCTTTAGCCATAGCGTACTTACTGCCGAAGAAACAACAGTTTGTTCTGCGTTTAACAAGATTTTTTCTGCATTCTGTAGTTTTCAGTTGATCTCATTTTAAAATCCCTTTGGAAAAATAGTTCTCAGATGCATTTTTTTTTTTGAGTAATCATCAAATAACTGATCCCGCTCTGGGTGAAGCAGGAGGGCGTGTCAGACTTTTACTGACTAAAACCCACCCGTGTTTCCTCAGTTGCCTGTGTGTCAGGAGCCATGGTATCTCTTTCGAATAACCCGCACCCCTGGCAGAACAACCTCGTATTATGAATGAAAAGTAAGTTTTTTTGTTTGATGGAATGCAGAGGTAGCTTGGTGAGAACAGAGTTACATCATGCCTAGCCTTTTCCCAACTGTTAGGGTTTTTTTTTTTTTTTTTTTGGGTGGGAAATCATCAAATGACTTCTCCTGCTGAGTAGAGCAGGAGGGCGTGTCAGACTTTTACTGACTAAAACCCACCCGTGTTCCCTCAGTAGCCCGTATGCCAGGGGCCGTGGTATCTCTTTCGAACAAACCCGCACCCCTGGCAGGCATCGGCCCTTGCGGACCCCACCAGTGGTTGCTGACATCTATGACGGCGCGCGTGAGGAACACAACGCGCCGTCCCGTCTACCACTTTTCGGCCGCAGAGGATAGGGAGAGCGGCTGACGCTATACCGACACTCCTCTTCCCCTGCGGCCCCACCGCGTCCGCCATCAAACGGTGGCGGCCCCGTCCAGGCCACGGAAGGGAAGAGCGCTGCTCAGAAGCACCGGCACTCCTCCTCTACCGCAGCCTGTAACCCTCAGCCGCGATGCCCCCCATTCGACATCGCGGCCCACCTCAGTTGCGGTGCACCTCACCGCAACCTACTTTTTGGCCGCTACGTCAATGGCTTGAAGGCAAAAGCCCTGACGAGCGGCCCCACCGTTGGGTTCCTCTTGGCTTCACCGTGGATGGGAGACCACGGTTACTAAGCCCCCCCGCAACGACAATGCGGGAACCCACTCGGGGGGGAACTGTTAGGGTCAGCTTCGGGTCTAACTAGATGTAGCTGTATACCAATAATTTACACGGAGCGACTGCCTATTTGACCTCCTCCGTCCCATTACTGGAAAACACGATACCGCTTGGTGAGGCTGGTTGTCAGACTTTCCGGCTTCTGACGACCATTAACGATGGTCAAAGATCCACGAATGACAGCTGGGACCGATAATACAGTTGGTCTTAGTGTGTAAAGATGGTCACCCAACCACGGACCAACCGCGGACTTACATTTACATTATTATTATGTTGACATTGGCAATAGTGTGTTAGTATGTAAGTAATTGAGTTATTTTATTTTATATGTGCCTGTAGTTTCGACACAACTAACATTCTTACTATTTGTATGCTCTCGAGTAAAATGTACCGAACTATCTTATTATAACATCATATTGTAATGAAACCTACATTTACGAATAAAGATTTGATTTGACCGCGGTAAGCGAAGTTCATCTTAGTTATTACTTAGTGTGAATTGTTACAGCTTATTTTGTTTTTTGTGCAAATATAAATTTTCCTTCCACAATCATTGAGCCTATCGTAGCATTCCACATGGAACTTCGTGTCAGAGCTTGTTACTAAGGACGAGAGTACACGAGATTATTTACATAGGCACGACTGTTGATTGATTAAACACTGACTCGAATGGACACGGTGTTGATAACGGACTGTTGGCTGTGAAGCGAAGGTTTGTTTTTTGAATGTAAACAAGGTTGGTACTTAATTGAACAATTTATTCTTTCATAATTATTTTGTTTTGTGTTAGTCAAGTTTGGACGCTTCGGCTTAAAAAAATTCCCAGCGATGATTGTGTTATTTTTTCTCTTCTATACTTAATAGATTGTGAGAGAATCGTCTTCATTATCAATGGAGGTTTGTGTTCAGTTTTTAGAAGAAAATTGGACTTACCTAATGCTCTAAAATGCAGTAATCAACGGTAGTAATCGGTGTGATCATCGGTGTAAATATACTACTTCGCATTTTTGTTCGTATATTCCCTTGACAAGAGTTTGTCCAAAAGTCGGGAAATAACTAATACATATTATTATTGTCTCACAGGAGTCCGCTGGATGCGGGAAATACAGAACCGGTCGAAGTGGCGGAGCTTGGGGAGGCTTATGTCCAACAGTGAACGTCTCTCGGCTGAAATCATGATGATGATTGTCTCACAGCAGGGCGAAGGTTCTCATACAGAAAAGGCACGAACATTGATCATCACGCTTGCTCAAGACAGGTTAGCAATGTCAGGTATAAGTTCAGGTTGCCTCATGCTGTTTTGCTTCACCAGTAATATCCAAAATAAACTCCGACGGTACATCATCCATTATTCTTCTGTCCTTATCTCAACTATTTGGGGTCGGAGCAGCAATTGTTTTTTCACCTCATAACCTCGGAAAGATTCTGTTTGTCATTCGAAATCTACGTGCAAAAGTGCATTTTACACGCAGTGCGTAGAAAGAGTTTTTGAAATTCGAACTTTTCTATTCAATCATTTTCTATACCGCCAGTCCACTGAAAATACATTAATACTTATTGCATGTCAATGCGCCGACCCCTTTTTTAGAATAATCGCACTGGCCAGCAGGACAAATGCATGAAAAAAAAAGAAACTTAAAAAAAAATCATCAACTCAATTCGCTTTTCATAATTTTGGATTTTGTTTTGATAAAATCGCAAGAAATCATAAAATATGAGCGAATCCAGCAGCGATGAAGATATAAATTTAACACCTGCAGAGTTAGTGCAAGCGGTACATAATGCCGAATTGAGTTATCTTCCGGAAAAGTCGCGCGATAAGTACATAAAAGCGTACAATTTATTAAATGCATGGAAACATTCCAAAGGCATGAAAACGTTTTCGAAGACTACAATGCAATGCTATCATACTTCATTGAACTAAGTATACTAATTTAATATACTGTTAAGGCTATTTTTCTTGCAACTAGCATTTTCCTCGCTATAGTGAGGTGAAAAATTTTGTGTGTTGCGATCGGCAGCAAAGGTATTATGCGTCTCGTACCTTTGAAAGCGTCGCTACGCTCAAGATTCTATATTTGTACCACTCGCTTCGCTCATGGTCCTCCTTCGCTTGCTCAACTTTCAATACAAGTAGGTATTCGCGCCAAAAAACAACTTTGCAGCATTGCATAACAAATAACTATTCTTCCATACTTCTCTTATTGTGGCCTGATGATATGGCTGGAAAGGGGTCCACTACCCTTCCAGCCATATCTTTCATCCAGTCCATCCATCGTTTCGAACTCAGAAAGTAATGGACTTGATTCATCATCATCATCATCATCATCATTTCAGCCAAAAGTGGCGGAGCTTGGGGGAGACCTATGTCCAGCAGTGGACGTCATAGGTCTCCCCCAAGCTCCGCCACTTCGACCGGTTCTGTGCTTCTCGCATCCAGCGGACTCTTGCGGCCTTCACAAGGTCATCTGTCCACCTTGTGGGAGGCCTTCCAACTTGATTAATGGTACTTAAACTAGGATTTTTACATTTTAAGTAGCAACAATAACTGCATGTCATCTGCAAATAAAAATAGAAGGAACATGCTTCTGACAGTAAGAGAAAAGACCATTTAAATAAAATAACGTACAAAGGTAAAGAATATTTTTGTTCGTACAATTGTATGAGTGCAATAAAAGAATTAAAGTAAATTGCATGTCAGTGAAACTAAAAATAACTACATTCCCGCTCTTTGTTCACGACATACACTGTTTTAAATAAAGTAGACGAGTTTCGGAGTTACTCTGAACGTATTTTGTACTGGACTTTAAACGCGTGCTATATTATATCATGTGTATGCGAATTCTTGCATTTTGTGTATTGCTGTTTTTTTTTTTTTAATATATTTAAAAAAGTGTAAGTGACATCAACGCACAAACTGTTATCTATACTAATAATAAAGAGGAAAGATTTGATTGTTTGTTTGTTTGCCTTGAATAGGCTCCGAAACTACTGAACTGATTTGAAAAAATCTTTCACTGTTGGGAAGCTACACTATCCCCGGGTGACATAGGCTATATTTTATCCCCGTATTCCCATGGGAACGGGCACTACGCGGGTGAAACCGCGGAGCGCTGCTAGTATTACAAGTTATGGAACAGCAAGTACCTTTGCGTCTTTTAAAAGAGTGCGTTACGTGATCTAGAAAAGTGTAACACCGAATAACATGTCCCCGTAAGTTTACTAACACGAAGCACTTAACAACGAATGCACGCTACCACGAAAAACTTAACAACGAATGCACGATACCTCGAAAAACTCAACAACGTATGCTTGCTACCACGAATAACTTAACAACGAATGCACGCTACCACGAAAAACTTAACGCCGTATTCACGCGATCTCGAATAACAAAACCCTAAAAAGTATCCGTACAAAGACGACATCAAACATTTGAGAAAAGAAACAGATTATGAGTTCAGTTATCGTTTAAAATAGCACAATATGCAAGACCATCTAAAAATGTGGTTAAGTCCATTGTTTCCTTTTTTCCCAAATGTTTTTTAATTTTTTCTTCCTTATTTTCTCTTTTCTTTGCTCTTTTGGTTTCTTGAGACTGTGAATTTAACTTTTCTACCATCAATTCTGTATGTTTTTGTTCCTTGCTTAATTCGTCAATGGTCTTATATAAATTCCAGTTCTTGATTTGGTAGATTTTTATATATTATTTTTACATATTCATGAATGTCAGTCAGTCATCTATACAAATAAAAAGAGAAGTCCTGACTGACTGACTGATTGACTGACTCATCAACGCCCAGCCCAAACCCTTGGACCTAGAAAGCTGAAATTTTGCACAGAGGTTCCCTTTATAGTGTAGACAAGGAATAAGGAAGGATTTTTAGAAATTCAATCCCTAAGGGAGTTAAATAGGGGATGAAAGATCCGCGCGGGCGAAGCCGCTGGCAAAAGCTAGTTGTGATATAATTTCGTTGCCATTAGAAGATGAAGCCGATGGCTCAGTCAGATGTTGTTTCAAAAATACAGCAGGGAATTTGGAGTGGAAATAGACAACGGTGTTGCAACACATTTACGTAACATGTATGTGGCTTTCCTATAGATCTGATGCTGGTATAGGTCTCATAGAATGGTAGTGAATGTAGTTTTGTGTAGATAAAGAGGAAATGAAGCGCAATCTGATGACTTGCGGATGTTTTGCTTGCCAGTTAGCAATCGTATTTTTTACTTGTGCAAGAATTATCTGTAAATAGAGTTAAGGAAAGATGTCTAAGTATGGTCTGTCTATAAAGAAAGACCATACTAAAAAACGTATAAACGTACGTTTGGTTTAAATGCAAAGATAACTCATAAGTAGCTCAGGTTTTTATATAAGGCCTTAACGTAACTGTTCATAATTCCTTAGAAACATCACACTTAAGTGTGTGTGAGACGTAGAGTTGCTTATTTAGTCAAACTGTTACATGAGTTTACACGATGTTAAAACAAAGATCAGTAGGAACTGTAGAGGTTGTTCGCTTCACGAGGAACCTCACGTACTTGCTGGCAGCCAATATTTAGGCTGTGTCTATGTTCGAATAATCGAGAAGTTTTTATCTTTAGAATGTCAAATAATTTTGCTTAGGTTTTGTTGCGGAAGCTTGACTTGATTGACAGGCGCGATATTATAATGAGCTAATTCCTTACTAAAGGTGGAATCCTACCGTTAAAAAAAAAAAAAAGAAGTGTTTATTCACAAAAAAGAGTTCGTATAAGTTACATTTACCTCCGCCAAACTGCATAGCAGTACACACCATAACCCCCGGTACCTTGAGAGCTCAGTAGAGCTCTCACAGTACCTATTCAGTTTAAAAAACAAGAAAATTCATGATTATTTCGTTGGATAAATAAACTAAACATTTGTTTTACAAATAATGCCGAGTACTTTCTTAAAAGAAGAATAAAGTAAAAAAATACTTGATTCCATTTGTAATGGACATCGCTGTTCAGTGTTCAAAGAGGAAGCAAATAAAATGTGACTCGCGCGAAGCTAGTAATAAAAGCGGCCAACTCGCACATTAAGGGTTCCGTACCACCGTGCAATATTGAATAGATATTTATTAAAAAAAAAAAAAAAAAATTATGTGTAACAATAAAATAAGAAGAACCGGTCGAAGTGGCGGAGCTTGAGGGAGGCCTATGTCCAACAGTGGACGTCTTTCGGCTGAAATGATGATGATGATATTGAAAAATTAAAATTTATTTAATTGTTATTATTTGTTTTATAGTGGCCATAGTAGTACACACGGCTACATATCAAGCTAAGAATTTTCAGTATAAGCTGATCTCGCATTGTATAGGATTTCCGTACCGTGCTAGATCAGCGTAAACTGGAAATGTATAGCTTGATGTGTAGCCGTGTGTACACACTCTGTGAAAATTTCAAGTGAGTACCGATTCCGGTTCAAAAGATGCAGACCTGTGACAGACGGTTGGACGGACGGACAGTGGAGCCTTAGTTATATGGTCTCGCATGCTTTGGGTACGGAATCCTAAAAAACATAGGTCCCTATTTACCTTATATTCCACTAGCTTCCACCCACGGCTTCACCCGCGTGGAAGTCGGAAATTATATCAAGGGAACGTACTACCAAGATAAAAAGTATCGTATGTGTTAATCTACATAGGTTATAATCTATATGTGTGCGAAATTTCATCCAAATTCGTTCAGCCGTTTTTACGCGATTGAGTAACAACCAAGTAAACATCTTCACAAACTTTCACTTGTAATATTAGTAGGATAGGATTTATTATTTTGGTGAAAGTCCTCTAAATGCAGAAAATTTAGATATTTTATCTAAACGGTAAGCAGAACTGAGGGTACTAATAATCGGTGATGTAAATGAAAGATGAACTCGACTTGACTGCCTCGTTGGTCTAGTAGTCGCAAGCCTTCCTGCTGAGCACGAGGTCCTGGGTTCGATTCCCAAGTCAAGCAAAGTGCTTTTAAGTTTTCCAATTTCCCCATCTAGAATTTCTCCGTAGCAGCTCCGAGCCTAGATTTGTCAGATAGATGGCAATAAGCTCGCTCCATTTTACTTGGGACTTAACCTGTCTGTCCAAGCTACATTTTTACTGGTCAGCGGTCCATCTTGCTGGAGTGGTCACAGTACGCTTGCCGATACACGGTCTCCACTCCAGGGGCCTAAGTCTACTAATTTATAAACGTTACAATGGTCTCTCAATGGTGTGTTTTTGACAGTTTTTGTATGGCAAATCTGTCAAAAACTTACCATTGAGAGACCATTGTGACGTTTATAAATTAGTAGAATTAGGCCCCTGGACGTCTGCTCCACCGGCTATTGGTCCTTCGATAAACATGGCCAGCCCACTGGTATTTCAGCTTGCTTATTCTGCAAGCTATAAATGTCAGTAACTCTTGTTCTTTTTCGGATAAACATAAGTAACTGGCAAAATGTGGGTGTACTAATAGGTGCACCGCTGCCTGACCCTTTAAAAATACAAGCGTTTTTTTTTGGGTGGGAAATCATCAAATAACTTCTCCCGCTCTGGGTGGAGCAGTAGGGCGTTTCAGATTTTACCACCCGTGTTCTCTCAGTAGCCTGTGTGCCAGGAGCCACGGTATCTCTTTCGAACAACCCGTACCCCTGGCAAACATCGGCCCTTGCGGACCCCACCAGTTGGTGCTGACATCTCTTTGAGGCGCGCGTGGAAAACAACGCGCCGTCGACCCGGGCTTGGTCCTTACCGGACAGCGACCTACCCATTACTCGTCGTCCGCAAGTCCACGCCTGCGGTGGCCGGGAATCAGCCTGGGATTCCCGACGCCCAGGGCGTCTCATACGGAGGCTAGGGCCGTGAGGGCGCATATACTGCCCGTCCCTAATGTTATATTATGTGAATAAAAGATGGCGGTGGGTAATTCTAATCCAAGGATCAAAGGATTTTACCCGACTGCAAAAAAAGGTTTATTCCCAAATTGGACTCCCGTCTCTAGAGTCTTATAATAGCCTCCAGCTATTAAAACAGGTACTCAAAAACTTTCAGAAGTTTCGGAATCCAATATGAATAAGTTCAAAGTTACCAGATTTTATTTTATTTTAGGGACTGTAACGAAAATGGTTTTATGTAAAAGATTCTTCAAAATTATTACTATAGTTAAAGCATTATTAATGCTGAGCAATAGTATTTTTAACTAGCTCTACCCATAGATGCGTCTGCGTAGATATTGGAAATTATCGCACGGGAATAGGCTACCGGGAAAAAAGCTCCTTATAAGATCAGCTATTTGATATAATAATGAGTTTAATTCAATCGACATTCTTTTTCTTAGTAAACATGTATTTAAGAAGCAAATCCAAGCAACCCTAAAGGATCTAAACTCATTTAAAATAGCGCAATATTTAATAACTAGCTTTTGACAACGGCTTCGCCCGCGCGTAACTTTCATCCCCTATTTGACTCCCTTAGGGATTGAATTTCGAAAAATCCTCCCTTATTCCTTGTCTACATTATAAAGGGAACCTCTGTGCAAAATTTCAGCTTTCTAGGTCCAAGGGTTTGGGCTGGGCGTTGATGAGTCAGTCAGTCAGGACTTTTCTTTTTATTTATATAGATGTACGCACGTAACTTTACTTTTTCTTTTAATTTACTTTAATTTAGTTTTTCCTTTTTTTTCTTTTATAAATTAAAATCCAGTCATTTGTTGTTCTTTGACAATGACTGCTGTATTGTATAGGTATTGTATATTTGTTACTAGCTAGCTTTTAAATACTCTAATTGTAATCTGTGGAGAACGTAGTGGGTAGCATAATTGTTCAAAACCTAATATTTAAGATAATTTTATGTCTATCTCTTATTGTGCTACTGTTTGTTTTTCCTTAAATAAATAAATATTTGCTAGAGAAAGTACCATCAAAAGTGGTCCAGATGTGTCGGAGATTAGCCAGACAAATAGACAAACAAATAATTTTTATAACTACCGTACATAGGTACAGACGCCAGCACATCAAGCTACCCCAAACCATCAAATTTTCCCAATTGAACATGGACCTTAAGTTTATGGAATAAATATGAAAATCTATCAAAGAAATTTGACAGATTAGGGTAGCTTGATGTGCTGGCGTCTGTACATATCTACTTATAAATGCATTTTCTAAAAATCTGTTATTTCGACATTACAAACTGACACTTCAATTTCATTTATTTGTAGTACAGTATGTATATATACATATATCGATATTTACATATATACATATTGAACAAAAGTAAGCTCCTATGTTAGTATATTTCGCAATGTTAATAGGATACAACACACAGCACTGAAGTTACCAAAACAAAAGTATTTGAAACAAAACAAAAATATGATAATAAACCTTTGCGACGTTCCATAGAAAACTCTTAAACGTGTAATAACGTAGTTGTACTCGTAATTTACCTACCTAATGTAGCAACTACGTGGGAATACAAAACGTTATACAAGCAAAAGTAATAAAATATTCAACATTGTTGAATTGTTTGGCGCAAATTATCATGGTCTGTTTACTCGTATTTTGGTACCTTTGTATGCTGATACCTCCATTAATGTCTGGGAACAAGATTTTCTAAATAATATTAAAGCAAAGTACCTAAATTGGTTGCCAGCATTGGTGACGCAGCGGTTGACCAATGGTCTTTGAATTGTGCGTTCGATTTTCGCTTCAATATTTTTGTATGGTCTACGACGGCTCACGCCATAGACCATACCTCATGTCCATTGATATGCCCTACGGGCGTGGTCTAGACGCATCTCGAGGCGTGACGATGACTCTATATAGTGCCTTTTCGTGCAGGGTAAAGTGGAGGACCACGAGGACGCGGACACATTAGATGGAATGACCTAATAAAATCCGAAGTGGGCGATCCCTTGTATATGTGCACAAAAATCTTAGTAGAATGCGAAAAATCGTGACGCAAATCACATCAGCCCCTAGACAAGACATTTCATGAGGACCACGACCGCGCTGACAAGAGTGTAGCGAAGAAGAAGAAATTAAGTATTTAGTTTGTTTTTCCAGTCTGCGTTTTTCTTAACATCTGTAAAAGGTATATTTTCTGACACTGATAGATACCTACTTATATCACTGGAAATCTAGTGGCGGCGTGTCAGTTTCTTTCGTCGGTTGGATTAATTTAACGTCACGCTTACATTTTCGTGTTCTAAAGTTTTAGTAAGTTTTTCAGTCGCTCGATAAGGGAAACCTTGCATAAGCAAATAAGATTAATTAGAAAGCCTATTCATGTATACGCGTTGATATTAAATACGATAAAACTTCAAGGGGATTAATTTAAATTCACAAGTAAATGATTTATTTTAGTTACAGAGAAGCAGAAAACAATGTTTTAATAGGCATTTAATTTGGAAAAACAATAATGTGAATTGCCAACATTTCTTACTTACTTTCTAATTAATTTTGTTCTTAGTATTTTAATTTCATAATTTGTTATCCTTTTGGCACGTGTAATTTATTCTTAGAAGGACTGTGGACGGTGGCTGGGATAGACTGGTTGCGGAAAGTGGAGGACAGGGTGTTGTGGCGGTCCGGGTGAATATCCAGCAGTGGACTGCGATAGGCCCAATGGATTGATTGAATCGATTAATTATTATTTCGTTTCTCGAGACATAAGTAAGCAACAAGCAAGTCAAAGGTTTAAAACACTCGTAAACTTTCCTTCTGAACTTTTGTCCCTACAAGTTCGCTTCTAAGTTGGAAAGTCGAAACTTTTACATAATTATAGCCCCCGGCAAGACAGTTTCGGATGGCCCAGTCACAACCGGAGCTCCCTCACTAACCTTTTACTTAATTTCACAATAAGTTTTTAATTGCTATTAGTTAACGTCAAATAATTTTAGGAGTCGCTTTAAATTATATAAAAGTTACAATCTACAGAGAAATGAATGGTTTAGTTCGGTAACTTTAGTAATTAGC
Source organism: Polymixis flavicincta (assembly GCA_949987655.1). Lineage (NCBI taxonomy): Eukaryota > Metazoa > Arthropoda > Insecta > Lepidoptera > Noctuidae > Polymixis > Polymixis flavicincta. The sequence continues at coordinate 6,629,664 of OX465180.1, forward strand.
GAAAGTTGATGATAGAGACCTTTTTTCTAGGAACTAGTCTTATATTTGGAATTGCTAAATTCTTACTGGCAGGCAAAACTCTTGGGACTAAAACCCCGATTAAGATTCTAAGAGAATTTCTTGTACAAAATTCGTCTGCTTTTTAATTAGGCTTTGAAAAACGAGCTTACCAACTAGATAAAAATTCTACATAAATAAAATATTGGAGATTCAAACTAATCTAAAGCCTTAAAAACCAGTATATAACGAGTAGAATCTGTGTGACATGACGCGTAATATCTCAAACAACAAGATACATTTACCTACACCTGTTGTTAGCTGCCACCCGACGACCCAGTGGATTATTTCGTCCCCTATCTGAATGCAAACAAGTTCATAACTTCGGAATAACAAGGTTTGTAACATTTGAACTAAAACCGGATAAAAACAGCGAGCCCCTCCGGAGTCAGGAACGTTTCCGGACCCTTGAGTTCAATTCATTCCTGTACCGATGTACACCCATGTACATGAAAGACGGAATATTTGTGGTTTTGTTTCGACCCGAAGGCGGTACAAGTCTTGAAGGATGTATGGCTGAAATTATCATAGGAAATCATATACAAGTAGAACCTTATTTGAGTTTATATTTGTACCCTCTGGCTGTATTCATATCCTTTTCATCTTTTACAAATAGTAGAAATGAGCATGAAGCATGTTTTCTTTCTTGTTTCACTGCTAGGACATAGGCCTCCTCTTTCTGTGAGAGAGATTGGGACATAATAGTAGACATAACATACATTTTTTTAAGCTATTGCATAGCTTTTATCGCGGGCTTTGCACGCGGTGACCGAATCAAGAAATTCCGTAACGAAAATAAAACTTAACACCCCCCACTCCGCCTACTATGTAGCTCGGTCGAGCGTTCGCTTAACGTGTATGTATATGGTACGACTGTACGATAAAATAATATTTGTTTTCTTGTTGGTCACCACGCCCAAAAAGTGTAACTTGAATTAATATCAAAGAAAAAACTTTAATTAATATCAAAGAAAGAACTTGAATTAATATCAAAGAAAAAAAAAACTGACTAAATAAAAATTAGTAAATAATTATAATTGCATAAGTTGATAAAAAATGCTATACAAAGCTTTTTTATTTTACATTCTAAGTAACACGGCGTGCTGAAACTCAAAGGTTGAGTGAGTCGTCTGATAGCAAACCTTATAACTGCTGCCACTATCTATCTAGCTATGTAGTAGATAGTAGGAGGTCAGATAGACAGTTCCTCCATGTAAAATATCGATAGTTACTTGCCGTGGTTACTTGTATATGCAGTGATGTACAAGATACCTTAAATAAAGTATCTGAAATACAAAATACTTTTAAATTAAGTATTTCAGATACCAGATGCAAATAACTTTGTGGAATGGTATCTTAAATACTAGATATAAAATACGTATCTTTTGAATACTTTTTATAGATAAAATACTTTTATAATAATACAATTTTTTTTAACGAAAGTTTATTTACTAACCGACTTCAAAAAAGGAGGAGGTTCTATGTCCGACTGTATGTATTTTTATTTTTTATATATGTTCACCTATTTCTTCCCATTTGTGGACCGATTCTCAAAATTCTGTTTTTATTTGAAAGAGTATACTCCTGTGATACAAGATGAAAATACGTATTTTGTATTCTGTATCTGTATTTCAGATACTTATATCTTAGATAAGTTACATCTCTGCTTGTATTTATTTATTTATTTATTTATTTATTAGGGACAAAAAACAGTTACATGCTACAAAATACAGAGAAATTATTTAAACTAAGATTTAACAAACATGTAACCCACACCATTGTCCACGGTTTAACTAAAGGTTAAAAGAAGTGCTGAAGACAAGTGATTAAAAAAAAAAAGAAAATAAAACAACAGCCGCTGCTACAGTATTGCTGTCTAACTTAGCTTAAAGGACATGTTTTTTAATGGGCTTAAAATATTATTATTTTTGAACAGCTCTCATGTGTGGTTTTTCTGATAGCAAAAATTGTTCAGGATGGCCTCACAAAAACAAAAAAATAATTAAAAGCACCATTATTTAATAAATAATATTTTATATCTAGATATTTTTTGTATCGTTGTATTATTTTTGCGACTTGAAACAATGAAAAAAGTGTTGGATAATGTTTTTTAAAGCAAATTAAACACCTTGTTGTTATTTAAAGTAATATAAAACAATATCAGACGAGAATAAAACCAACGAATTATCTCCATGATTTGTATGTATGGCATTATTTTCTTTGCCTCATAATGGAATCTATGAAAACATTACCTGTCAGGAAGATTCACACTTGTCAGTTGTCATGTGCCTTGTCATAATACTCTTGTATAGATTGTCGACATTTTTCGTTTCCCTATGAATATTTAGGTTTATTGTATTTGTAATTTCAACTTGATATTTGTGAAATCATCATCTGAGGGCCATAACCATCCAAACTCTACAATTAACCTTTCTCATTCGGACTAAAAGCCCGTGCCCAGCAATGGGACAGTAAAGGGATGAAATTATTTTATATAGCGAAATGCTATTATTTACAATAAGAATAAATGATTTATGTTAAGGATAGTTAATTTATACATAACAAAGATCCTTACTTTTTCTTACAACTTGGGATTTTCACATAATGAATGACGTTTCCAAGTCAAATAGTCATTCCAGCAGGAAGGAATTATAACTTTTTTGTGTATTAGGTAGAGAAATAAAAGTAATGTATTTGTGTATATTTGTTTGTATTTATTCTACATCTTCATTTTCAACATCTTCCCTTACAATTATATTGTCAAGAAATTGTGCAGGCGGTAATATGTTGTTTTGATGCCGAGCCCACCCGAGATACCATATGATCGTCATTACATGAGCACAGCTTCCGACAGTTCTCTTTCCTACTATACAGCTGCAGTAATATTCACAAATTCTTTCCTCCCAATTATTTGATTCGGTTAATTTTATCAAGACATAAGTATAATATACTTTAGTACTTTGATGCCTTGACCTGATCCTACCTCTTAGTAATACTGTCTCATGTGATGACATTATGCCTGGGACATTTGTGATTTCTAAGCTTTCACTTATTTCAACCAAAAATGTCCCATTTGCACGAATATGCTCCCCGTAATAAGATCTGGCTTGCTTAATTTGGTAAATTCCAAGACTGAACAATATCAAGTCAGACATTTCCATTACAGGGAACATAGTTAATTGTGGTAATTGGGCATCATTTATTCTTATAAAACTGGCTCGGCGTCTATTTAATTGATGCTCAAGCACATATTCACCTAAATAGTTCGGCATGTTCACTCTTTGCATTGCTCTGTCTAAGATTGCTTGAGCATCAGAACGGTCAGCTATAAGCGGATGAAAATTGTTCAATATTGCTGCGCAAATTCTAAAATCGCTCATTAAGTTTCTTGATGCTACATTAAAATATTTATTTCTGAACATCTTAAAATCACGTTTAAACCGACCATTCACTACTTCAATTACCCATCTGCACAAAGTTACAAGCCGAGATTTATTTGCTTTTATTGTGGACAATTGTGTTTCACCTACATCTAGAGTCTCTGGCTTGTGTACTGAGAATCCTAATGAGGTAAGTAGTCCTATAGCATCCCTAAACCCTCTATCTAGCAAAAACACATCATTTTCTCTAAAATAATTTCTGAGAGCACCACTGGGTGCAAAAAGCTGGTTCATTATCTGGGCATCAGAAGTTGTAGCAGCATATGGACCATAAACATCTAAAATAAATCCATCTGTGGTTGTTATCATAAAAGGCTTCAATAGATTGGCATATTTATGTAAGCTGTAGGTTTTTTTTTGGAACAGGTAGTTAGACGACTTTTGCAAATAAATATATGTGCCATCAAAGATTACTATAGGATTACTTTCCTGTGTGCCAAAGAGACCCTGTGGAATCAAAAGATTTCTACTGGACAAGCTTGCTCTTGGGATATTACTAATGCCCAAATGTAAAGGTACATATGATTCTAATAAGCAACCACGGGTCTTCTTTACGTACTGGCAGACTGTATAAGTTGATAAACGAAACAAAGAGGCAATGCGTCGAAAAGGTTCTCCAGTCCTTATTTTGATTAAATACATACCAAGCCCTGTTTTAGGTTTTTTACATAAATTGGACAATTGAGGTATGCAAGTTAATATTGCCAGAAAGTTCAAAACAGTCAAGCCTGTCCAGTATCGACAAGTAGTATTATTCATGTTTTCAACATTTTCAAAGTCTATGGTGTTATTTACATCCCTCCGTAATAAGTCAAGCATTTCAGTAATATGCATGTTGAATTCAGTTACGAATTCAAATTCAGCAAGAAAGTCCCAATTGTATAAGCTTAAATGTTCTTCACACACCCGAGCATTTTGAGTGATGTACAGTTTTTGATTAGTGAGAATATTTTTCTTTAAAAATAATGGCACACGTTTCCTTTCCCGGTTCATACAATCCGGAACAAAACAATGAGTAGTGGTATCTGGAGTGCGACTATAACCATCTAATGTAAGGCTTACAACTGTTTCTTGGAGAATATTTTCAATGTCTGTGCTGGCAGAACTGGCAGGCTCCACTACAGAGCTGGATCCACTGATGAATGGATTTGGTTCTTGCGTAATATCCTCACTATCGGTGCTGGCAGTACTTGTGACAATTAATCCAGATCCACTTTCTACAGGTGGTGGTGGTTGTCTATGAGCCCTTAACCAACAAGCATGACATGCCCGGGCATTCGAAGGCATCTGCAATTGAAAGCACAATTTGTTTTAGTAATTCAAATGTGGGTGAATCATAATACAACAAAAGTGAGTAGATCACTCAGGTTAAGCTTGAATTGCTGCTGAATAAGTTGATGTTATTGTGGCATACAGATTTTTTACTAATTTAGAATTATTTTAGCTGGAATAACCTATACTTACAACAAGCAGGTACACTTACTTCAAGAGGGCTGATTATATTGGCGGAATAAATCCATTCAGCATCACCATAATTTAGTTGATGAGACCGTCGTCCAGTTCTTCTGGCAATGGATATGCCACAACATACACAAACAGAATCATGGCCAAAACGACGTTCACCCGTATTGCCTTCATTCCTATTATTTGATTCAAGAATCAATAGGTTAATACATTCTTGACATAGGTAGTCTTCATCGGTTACCTAAAACAAAACAAAAAACTCCACATTTGAATCAATACTGGAATTTGGTAATTTGTAACTATTTGCTCTCTTTTTTATGTTGATGATGGTTATGACTATACTTCTAAGGTAACTCAATATTTGCAAGAGCCCCAGCAGAGTACAATCAATTCTTAATTGTCACCTTGCACAAATGTGGAAAGATTGGAATACACTACAAATGGCAACTAAAAATCTGTACTTATTATTAAACCGTCGTTGTTATGGATATGCAGATTTTTAGCTACATACCTGTCTGGCAATCCATTCTTCTAATACAGAGATAATCTCAAGATCCATATGTGTTGCATTGTACCGATATTGTTGCGTAATTGGAATAGCAATCCAGCAATTAATGCAGCGAGGCATAATGGTGACGATTACCTGAAAGATAAAAACAGTGCGGTTTCAGAGCTTGTCAAGAGTCAGTCTACGGTAATCAATTCATTGTTACAAGGCAAATCTGGATTCAACAAAAATTATGAAATGCGACTCAATTGGATCGCTTGTTAGAATCCCATCGTATGGAAAATAGGTACTAACCTTATGCAGCTAAGATAAACGGATGTATAAATTGTGTGCAAAATCCAAGTCCAAGTGAGAAATCAATGTCGTCAGAATCGCCGGTCGTCAGGTGTCCAAATCGAGTGCAATATCAAAAAATCCAAATTAAAGCCAGGTCAAATTAAGATAAACGTATAACAAGAAACTTGAACGAAAATAACACAACAAAACAACAAACAAATTCTATAACTCGTGCCGTTCAGATCCGTTGTGATGTATAACATATAACATTGACCACAGACGAAAACAAAATCGAATTTCACCACAGAACATAAATACCCTAACGGGAATTTGACACTTGATTGACTTTCACATTTCACAATGACATATAACCGAAAAGTGTTGCCAAAGGCAATAATTATTGTGGGTTGCAATGATTTCTTTAAATCATAATTATTTTAAAATGTAATAACTAAGAAAGGGTGTTTCAAAAAAAAATAAAAAAAATATGTACAGGTTCCTTAATTTATGTACATTCATAAAATTATAATCTCATCCCTGTCCACGGCAGCTTGGAATAAAAGCCCAACCTCCATACAAAAATCAAACATGTCCTTTAGTTCAATTACTCGCTATACAAAATATCCAGAGCCATTTTCTTAAATATTTATTATTTTCGTATGTTTCTACACTATGTGTAAGTTTCATAAATGAATTTGATATTCAGCTGTATCCAGTTAAGCTAGAAGCTAAGAAACACCGACAAAGCTGGGCTACTTATCTAACCTCATCACAAGATATTTAACTCGATACCGAAATGAAATCTACGACATAATCAACAAATCATGTAGCAATCCCAATATAGTCCAAGTTATGGAGCAATGGAACCATTGGTGATTCCCGTATATGCAATAATCTTAATCCTCTGGTCCCATGTGCGCAGCCTATATATAGCCATTGATCGGACCAATATCGCGTGCAGAGAATTTTTGCAACAGAAAAATCCAATTAGACTTTCAGCTCTACGTTGGAATTAAACCGATGTCTAGAAGTGATTTAGTAACGTTTAGTGATCACAGTCTTGCAGTTGCTATTTCGTTTGGTTTGTCTCTTTTATTTGCAGTGGGTACTTACCTTATAGACTTGCATCCTGCGGTCAAGTGGAAGTCGGCTCCGTGCCGATTTTTCGAAGTTGCATGGGAATGCTATTTCTCCGTATTTTTTCTATTATCCATTCGTCATCAATGATAAAAATAGTATAAAAAAAAACTAAAAGCAATCTTACTAAGTAGGATATATTTATCCTGTAAGTCATAATTATCTGTAAATAGTAGGTTACAGATGTACTATAATATTCAAAGATGGCGTATTATTAACCTACTTCCATCGCTTTGATTATGAGCCTATGTATATTCTTGCAGCGCAGTCTTATAATGGATCCAACCATTCCGTTGTTCTATTCCTGTATATTGATTGCTCTGCCTTAGTAATGTGTTGTTGTCGAAGGGATTAATGAGATGGAATTAGGTGAAAAGTTACTTATGGCTGTGCTTCTAAATGAAGGTATAAGGTCGTCTAAAAACTAGGAACATAAAAGATCTGTATGAGCGGTAGTGTCCCGGTGGTATTGGCCCCGAATTATGAATTGAAAGTCACTCAAGCCCGCTCAAACACTTTACTCTTTGTATTTATGTCATATTTTCATCACCACTCTTCCCAAAATGGCGAAGAAAAGCAAAACCGTCTTAAAACTAAAAAATCGATAATGACATTCACCAACCCGCACCCCGAGTTCGCGTGGTGGATATATGGTCCAGTCCCTCTCACAAAGAGGAGGTCCGTGTCCCAGCAGAGAGATTATAGGCCGATTTTGCTACAGGATAATAATTATACATACGAGGTAGGTACAATAGAATTTCACGACTTAATTGTGCAATTCTTCCTATTTGTGATGGTTTGTTGCCATTTTTAAACGAATTCCAAAAAAGGAGGAGGTTATATGTTCCACTGTTTGTATTTTATTTTATTTTATGTATGTTTCTCGGTTTCTCCCCCATTTGTGGACCGATTCTCAAAGTATTTTTTTTTTGAAAGAGTATACTCCTGAGGTGGTCCCATTGGCACCAAGTCAGGATCTGATGATGGAATCCCAGGGAAATCGAGGGAAACCCTCGAATTTTGTAGGCATTGACAATGTTTTTCATATATTTTCTAAAACTATTGAGACATTTGCATATGGTCGTCATCATCTCATGACGCTGAGCTGATGAAGGAAGGTACAACTCTTTAACGGTTAGGAGTTAGGTGGAGGTTCGGGCATAACTCCGTCATAAGACCGATTTGCAAAATTCTTTTTTGAAAGGGGTTTATTTCGAAATGGTCCCATTTAAATTTCATATAGATCGGATGACGCGTTTCGGAGATAGACAACGGAACTCTTCGAAAAATGACAGCAAATTAACCGAGATTGCTGCTATAGCATAAATATGCATTGTTTTGACCCCAAGGATGATGAAATTTCGAATTGGTGTAGGGTAGGTACTATAGCTAAAAAGCGAAAATAAAAACCTAAAAAAAATAAAACAACCGACATCCAAAAAACACTAGAAAGCGAAAAATTACTTTAAATTCGGAAGGCGGTGACAAGTAATTAATAAAATATATATCCAAAGTCACCGACTTCCGAAATTACGCTTTCTAGTGTTTTTTGAAAGTCGGTTGTTTTTTTTTAGAAAAAAGTTTTTTTAATGCTAGATATCTATCTGGACGTCATTGTTCACTTCCTTTATTTTCAGATAATGTACGTGATACGGCACACTTTCTCCATGCAAGATTTAAAACAATTTAATCCGTACCCTCGAAAAATCATCGTTGTCCGCAGATGTTACTTACATATTTATAGAGTTGCGGCAAGGGAAGGAACGCTTAAGGCACTTATCTAAACAAAGGGTTACAACTGGTTCAAGGGAACCAGCAGGGTACAAGCCATGGGTAGCATTGGGGAGCAGGAGGAAAACTACATAGGTACAGCATTTTTTTGCTAAAAGGTAAATATGAAAAAAGTATTTCCTTGTCATATTTTCTCTGTTTTCAGTTGCTATGAGGTCCGATGTAATTAAAAATACAAAAATATGATGAGCAAAGGAATACTTTTTTTGGCTTTAATCTTACCAAAGGACGGAAAAATTAAGTTGTTTTGGAGGTCGACAGAAGACGAGACTTATTACTAAACAATGTTTTAGTGAAATACGATGGCAAGATTTTCTTTTACATTCTAAAGTAAATCCTTTTTAGTCATGTTTTATCAAAAGTTCACTAAGAAAACGTGGATTCCAACGAAACTAGAGCTGCCTTGTTCAATCTCCCGACTTAGTTCACTTATTGGCACTCTGTGGTAAATAAACTAAGGCGCATTCACTCGCATGTGTTATCAGCCAGTAATCACTGGCCTCGTGTTTGGAAAAGAAGCCAATTTGAAATTCGAACCGTGTTGCTTCAATCAATCTCACATTTTGGATTTTTTATTAAAGACCTTGTTTTCTACGAAAAACAATATTCTCCTATACGTTTGTTTAATATAAAAGTTTTTGAGACTTTCCTCTGAATTTTCACTGCGAATTTGGAAGTTTAGATTACTTTTTGATATTCAAATACAGTTTTGTTTTTGATAGTATGTTGGATATTATTAAGTTTTATCCATAATAGGTAGGTAGTTTTGTTATTATCTATAGTCTTGCCTATTCAAAGTTTGCAGGTGAATTACTGAAGTTTAGCACTGAACTCTGAGCATAAAGTTCTTCGTCAATAGTTACGATTTGAGCAGAAACCAAACTGAGCAACGTATCAGGAAAAATTGAGCAACCATTATCCATGATGGCTCCCATTCGATCGAGTATGTCTTTAACTCAGAATGGGGAACATAAGCGTAACTTTTTATGTGCTACTTTGTTAGCAGGCAAAGCCGTCGCTCTATTGCGTTTAATACACTTCTCCGAAAACTCAATATCCTCTTTCCTGATACATTCGATATTTTGCAATTTTCAAATATAAATACAGTTATTTGCTCGGTCCACATGGGTGCGTAGTGAATATAAAAAGTCCATAACAGTGGGTGTAACAAGATTTTCGCCGAGCCAAGCCGAGGGATAAAAACAAAAAGCGCAATTTGCCCTCCGAACGCGCTTGACTGATCCTCGGCATTATCCTATAGACCAAATCTCAGAAAATACGAGTGTTTATATCAGTCCAAATCTGCCAGGACGGTTGTCGATGAAGGTCGGCCGAGCGCGAGTTAACGACTCCAAGTAACAACTTTACTATTCGAGTCTCAATTGTTTTGGATTTATTTCTTCCAAACATCCCGAGAGCTCCTAAACGCGAGCCATTTCGGAAACTATTAATGTAGGCCATCAAACTTTTCCTTAGAATTGCGCGTTTCTCTGTATAATAGACATGTCCCTGTATAACCTGCTCAAGTGGTACACTCGTTTTAAAAGTTGGGTAATGAGTTAAGCCCTCGGGTGCTGTAAACGGCCGTGGGTCGACAAACGTTTATCGTCAAATGGGTCGCGGAAACTTTCTACCTATTTTATTAACTTCTCTCTCGCAATGTTCTTTATTGTCTGCATTAAAAAAGCTATTTAGTTAAAACACAATTCCGCCCTTTTGTTTCTTCATTTTGTAGCTAAAACGTCCGACAGTTAAGTTGTTTTAGAGTCTGTTAATTCTTACTTAGAGCTTTTGATTTAGTTAAGCGACATTGTTTTTAGAGTTTTACACTGCTTGTTTATTAATAATAAGGCCAACATGAATTTGTTTGTAATTTAATACGATTCGTTAGTTAATGCTTAAGAGAGTACCTATCACATTTTGTGTGAAACTTTTGAAATGTAAGGCAGCTAAATTGGTTTACGAAGTTACAGCGTTGATCTCTGTATTTTTCCGACCTTCATAATGAAATTATGATGTTCGATAAATCTCCATCATTATCTCCATACAAACAAGAAGTTATTAATAGATAGGTCGTCAGTTAGGTGTCATCAGACTATAAAAATTTACATAACATCTTCGTATAAATCCATCCCTACTTCTCTACTTAATATTATAAATGTGAAAGTAACTCTTTCTCTGTCTGTTACGCTTTCAGGCCTAAACCGCTGAACCGATCATCATTAAATTTGGCACAGATATAGCCTGGTATATGGAAAAGGAAATGGGCTACTTTTCGACTTCCACGCGGGCGGAGCCGCGGGCAAAAGCTAGTCAAATCATAAGCGGAAAAACGCAGCCTCATAGTTTGCAAACACGAACTTTATACTATCCTTTAAAATAACCTTAAAGAGAACTGATATTTTAGAACGGCAGGCGAAGCAGCTCCGTCCGCTGTGTTATCACAAAGGAGACGGGAATACTTAATGGTGTTCGTTTTCTCACCAAGTTTGTCTAGGCACAACTTGCGACACGGAGCAAGCGCGTACCTATTTATTTCCTTTTTGCATTCAATGCCTTACCCAGTATTTATATTTGTTTTAATTTGCAACTACGTACGAAGTCATTTTGTTTCAAAATTCTACAAATTTGCATTATGACGTGAATTCATTAGCAATGTCAACATTACCCGTTATGTTTGTTTCATTATGAAAATTGGAAAATGAAACCTTAATATTTCTGCAAATTGAAAAGTCGTCCAGTGACCACAATCTTAAGAGCGATATACTGAAAGTTGGCAACGTCGCAAATAGTTGTCAAATATTTACCTGTTTTTATTAATTTGTTTATTACTGTATGGAAATATGAAATATCACTAACTAAAATATGAATAATGATTTGAAATTATAACACTGAATTTGATGTTGCGACCGTTTTAGGTGTAAAAAAGGCATTTGGAAAGTTTACAAGTTCTTTTTTGACATTTAAAACTGAATATTCGGTGTTAAAATATTAATGATTGCATTTCATAATCAATATTTTCGGTCACTAGTTAGCGATATTTCCATACAGTAATATTGCCAAATTAATCAAAACAGTGAAATATTAAACAGCTATTTGCGACGTTGTCAACTTTCTGAATAAACGCTCTTAAATGAAGGCAGACGCAACGTAGTTTTTCAGGCTTAGATTTCCAAGAAATCTAGATATAAAGTTTCGAAGCCGAAGGGACAAAGGAAACAAGATATCGTTATGTGTAAACCAACGTGTAATACATTTATATTATAAAGAGATAAAATTTCACATCTTGTAAATATTAGACATAATTTTCCATACAAATTCAGCGCAACAGACTGTTACACGAAACACACGATATAATAACATTTATTAATTATCTACTATCGGCTCAGCTAACTCCACATAAGTGTATGATTTCAACTTAGAAGGAATAAGGAGAAACGCACTAGGCAAGGAAACCGCATCACCCAATCTTAACAGTAGCGTTAAAAAGCTGTCATCCAAGGTTCTCAGATACGGCGGTTTTGAGCGGTTAAACTGCCTAGTGTGTTCTTTGTCTAAGGGCTCGGATTCATTGCACGGCGAATACTTGTGTCTATGGTTTAATTGGTAAGAATAACATGACGCACGAATGATTTGTTATTCTACTCAAGCTGTGGTACAGTTATTCTATGTGTCTGATTTACACAATCTGCTCTCGTACTCACATTTTGAGAGCACTTAAACAGTACCTATATAAAAAACATAACATTGGAGCAATGTGCTTGCTGTTGAGTTTGAAGACTTCTTTGTTTGACACTTGACAAGTGACAGCTTGCTGGACCATAGAGTCGTGCTATGGTGGCGAGCCACAGGTAAAAAGAAACAAAGGCATGATTTGCTTTGAATATTTAACTTAAATAGGGCTAATTCTTACGTGCTTCTTATAACAGCGATAAATGCTTCTCCGTATAATATTCCCAAGTCCATAAACAAAATAGTCGAGGAAGTTAGGATATCAGCTACGGTGAATCGAATAAAATATCTTCACAAATAAGTTACATTCGAAATAGACATCTCACATTTATGTACAATTTATCCTAGAGGGAGGGTAAATGATATGAATAATAAAATCTTACGCACTGTTAATGTTTACAATAACGCGTAATTGACAACACTTAATAGTCTTGTTAGTGGCAATCACTATGAAGCAAACAAAACTGCAGCGTAATTGCGAAACACACGTACAATGGCAGCCGATAGCCTTTTATTTTGACAGTTCAGCCGCGTTCATTGCGTTATTTACGCTGTCGAGCAGACGAATTTTTAATACTTAAAAACCAATGGTTTAGGAATTTTCTTCAAAATCGTTTAGATTATGATAGACCGTGTGTTACGCAATTAGGGTGCTAGTTATGTCTATGATCAAAGAAATATTCAGTTTCACAGAAATTCCATTACAACTATTACGATATAAAATCTAACTTACGATAGGACTTAAAGTTTATATATAGAGTGTATAGCAATAAGGAAGACATCGATAGCCTGCATGAATTACATCGTCAATATAGAAAATACAGTAAATTATCTTTTGATTTCAATGCAGTTTCTAAGTTATGCAAAGTCACAGGAGTGAACATAACAATGTAGACTAGAGAATCGCTAGAGACAGACGAATCGACTTATATTCCAGTGATCGTGGTAATCTTGTTCGTATTTGAACAGAACCGTTCGGCGAAAGGCAAAATTGAGGAATTTCTATCAGTATTTGCTCAGAAAGTAAATATGTCTATATGTATTAACGTCTGTGTTCGGCCCGTTTTTTCTTACTTAAGTGTATTATTCGTGGCCAAAAATTATGTTGTGATATAAGAAAACATAAAGCGATCGCGTACTTATTTTGATTAGACGCTGGAGCACAAGCTTTGTTTTCGCAAATATAATCAAAATAGTAATGCCAATATCCTTTTTAAGATGTGAACATGTTCTTAAAATAAACATATTATTGATTATCTTTGACAAAATTGTTTTCACAGAATTGTCTACATATTTTTCAACAGGATTGTATTTTATTCACGGAAACGGTGAACTGATTGGAATCTTAAATTTAATCTCCATTGTAAGTAATTGGTTTCATTTATCGACAGAATCACTCCTATGCCCCATGTACCTGCTGCATTACTTCGAATAGCAGAGGTTCTGAGTTTCGTTTTAACGAAAACTGGTTTACTTTTGTTGGCGATTAAAAATACATTTTCGCTCTTAAAATTATTGGTAATAATACCAGAGAGCTTTAAATGTATGGCATGTTTAAAAAAATTAGGACAGTTATATTGTCTTACATCCACATTGCCTGTTCCTAGTCTGTTTTATAAATGGGTAACTTAAGTATTTTATTACGTCATACAGTACATAATTACATATCCCAGTATTCTTGGAAATCAGCTACATACATATCTGAAATGTAAACTCTAACATAACATCGAGCACTTATTTACGAAATTCGATATTACTGACATTGAAAATAACATTTTTAACATTAAAAGTTAACACAAAAGAAAAATCCATTGATATATCCACATAATCTTAATATAATAGCCTACATAAATTAGCATTTACTTACATTTAAAAAGTTTTACACACATTATAACTATCTACTTTATTTACGCTTTAAGCTTTGCTAATTACCAGATTACGTTCGAAAATTAAGTAATTCAGATTATCTATACAATACATTTAATCTTGTTTTCTATAAACCTTTTAGTTTGGCTTTAGAAAACATTGAAATACAGTTAATTACTCAATGTTAAACATTTACAATACGAACTGAACGATATGTAAGCCTCTCCTTATTGACAACATTTATAAAATTGTTTATAAATACTCACTCCTAATCATGATATGTTTTTGTTACACAATTGCTCCTAAATATTCTCATTAATAAAATATTCCATCGCGCAACATGCATCCTACATGGTTTTATGCAAATGCCTTTGCAAAAGTATGTCGTGAATTAATGTGAAAATTATGCATAAACTGTGCATGAAACGTGTATTTAAACAGACCATTATTGTTGCATCAAACCTTTTATACAAGGCTTAAAAACGTTTTCGTATTTCAAATAAGAACATGTTCCAAGCGTGGTTCTAAATTCGTCCGCTCAGAATACTGGCCGCATACAACCGAGAGCACAATGATTGCTAGATCATTAGGCGAAGCGTCGTGTGCCCTCACTCTGCACTGTATGCAGACACGCCCTAACACCACACGTCCCACAACGCTCTGGCCCGGCTTTGTCTATGCTAACACGGATTTCACTACTGAGCGACTACTGGAAGTGGATAGCACTATACCTACTGAAATATTAAGTGCAGATGCAGATTGAAGAATTTAAAATAGATCTTTGTTTAAAGTTATGTTCAAACGTGAAACCGTCAACTATGATTTCGTAGTATCCAGACGAGTAATAGTGACATTTCAAATTGATAAATCAATTGACAGAACATATTTAACCTTGTTCTTGTCGCGCCGATATAATTAATTATGACTTCAACTAATATTAATGTGTTACTCAACGAGTGTTTGCTTAAGTGTCACGTAGTGTTAAGTGGGCCAACTACAATGGGCACTATGCGTCTTACAGAGCTTTCCAACGGCTTTGTCTTTGCTACCACCATAGTGTTTTATTTTAAGGTGAACGTTTTGAACAAGAAACATTTTTTTTAAATAAAAATTAGTATAGTGTAAAAAAAAAATGAGTCATGTTGTACGAGTTAATGGTGTAGTATCCTGAAGATGATAGTAATAAGATAAGAGGTTTCTTGAATTATTCATATACCACATGAATAATGCAATAACCTTCAGCCTAATTACCACATTGCTTTTAGTAGCGTAATCTCTAGGCTAATAGCTTTTTAATAAGATAATAATAGTTTTTGATAAGTTTCACATAGAGGCAATTATTGCGCGATGTCTTATCCACCATATAATGTACTCGCGACCATCATAGACATTTCAATTCAAATTCACTTCACTTTCACGAGATTTTTTAACTAAAGATTTTTCGCAATGTGTATTAAATCATATTTTTTATGATCATTTCTTACCACAACGAATGAGTATGTTTTTGATTGAATTGTCAATCTAGGTAGAGATCTGTAACTTTACAATTTTCTTTAAAATCAAACATATAATAAAAAGACATTTTGTAATTTGTAATCAACTAATTTGGTAGCTCAGGTTCAAAGTTTTACTCTACTAAGTAAAACCACAAAGACTAAGACTAACTTACAATTTTTATCAATTTCATCTTGCCTAACATAAGTTGTCTACTCTACAAGCAGTACACAAATATATCAGACATTGGGAAATAAAGTATTTTCAGTTATCTAGTTTTGATTTTTATTTACATTTTTATGAGTCTATGTTCAAGAATTCCACAATTATCTTAGTTTAGAATTTAGTAAACATAAAGAGATCACTCACGTTTAGATACAATTTTCTACTGATATGTAAAAGCCAATGCATTCATTTTTAAAGTCACGCAATTACTGATAATTTATGTGACTCATAACACGCTTTTACTGTCTCTGGCTTAGCCATTACATTACATTATATTACAAAATGGACATGGGCTCTCTAGCAATTGATAGGTGGGTGTCAAATCGGGTCATTTACATATCTAACTTTCTAATTCAGTCTCATAATTGCGCATACATAAGTTAAAATGTAAATATACAAAGGATACAAAGAAGCGCTGAGAAGCTCATTGGTAAAGATCAAATCAAAAAGTAAAACCGCGTCGAAAATGTCAGCCATCTTGTATAAAATATAAATAGGCAAACGTTTGGTCGTGTTTTCTTTTTTCAAAATCGCCTGAACGTAATTAAAACTTGCATTTAAAAATAACATGGCAATATAGTTTTATAAATTTACATTTATTCCATGCTCAATTTGCGCTGTATTTTTAACGTTAAATAACGCAATTAGCTGGTCGGTGCCCAGTAACGCTCAGAGCTTGCTTTTATTGTTCACTGTAAAAGTCTATTTATGGTTCTGTATAAAACATGGGTTATGGTTTTAGATTTTGTAGATAATCCTAATTAAAAAGCTGTATAATAAATGCGTCATTCAAAGTATGGAATTTAAGATACAAATACAGCTAGAAGGAAGCGAAGTTTCAGAATCCTTACTTACCATTATTCATAAGTAGCCATTTTGATATTGGCGACTCAAATAAACGTTGCCTGCCGTCCATTACTTTCGAAGGATTTCCTTTAAACGTCCATAATAAGATTATAACCAACATTGATCAAATTAATATTTGTTTGCAAAAGGAATTGCGTCATTTAAAGTTATTTGAACAGATTTTAATAGCGATTAAGCGAATTCGGCGACTATTGCCGCCAATTGAGTTGTTACCAAAGTTTATTGTTCGGAAAATTAGAATGAAATTGTTGGTTAAAATTACCATTTTATCTCAAAAATTTGCTTGGTCTATGAAATGTAAATGCAAAGATATTTTATTTCAATTGGTACGTCTGTTTGAAATAGCGGTTGCGATGCTATTAAAGCCAAAATAAAAGAAGGAAGTGTTTTTAAAAATATGGGCCAAAACAATAATCTACTGAAATCCTTATGATGTATTACACCAATTAAAAATAGATTAATATCGACATGTTTCTTCATTATTTTATTATAACACCTGTCAAATTGTAACGCACGAAACGTGTTATTAGTCGCACGCAATCAAACGGTGTATTGTCTGTAGTAAATGAAAAATATTGATCAGAATTTTATAAACAATAGTTTATTAATCCATGTGGTTTCTATGATTTGCTATTTTATTTGGAACTATTTAATTTCACAAACACGATGACAAATTAATGTTATTTGTCATTTATTTTCCAGAAACATAGAAACATTGTACTCTGAATACACACATAAAATCATAACAATTTCAGCATTTTAGCACCACAGTCAATTCACTCCTCACAACAAACTGTATGTACCCAGTTACCGTACTATACATTACTAAGCTCATAAAATACGTACGTACTAGTAACATTCGCTTGGGGCGACATTGCGAATATCAAATATCAGGAGTTGATGTGCATGCGTTATAAAGGCTTTCACATATTATTGCTCAGCGAGTTTTAATGCAACGCAATCTGCGGCGAATTGGAGCCATTTGGAACCACGGCCCGTTAGCCCAACCTGCCCCCGTAATAATATGGATAAGCCTTTATGAAACATTTACTACCCGGCATTACAAAGCCGATGTAACCTTACATTACATGAGAACGAATTTGACAGATGTTATGTTACAATATACATACGTCACATCCGAGTTTAGGAGTAAATATGGCACACAAATATGACTAAAACAACCAATACACGTTCTACATGACAGCGAGCCGATAAATTTAGTTGGGAACTAACGATTTTGACGGGCAGTTGAGTCGGCGCTGGTTCGATCCGAACCACGTTGACTGAAAAGAAAAGAAAAACGTATTTAAAACAAAAATGTGGACAGGAATTTTTCACCACTGGAAACGAGGATAATTTAGCATGGCTGAAATTTGTGCTTACATACGCCTCAAGACTTAATTTTGAGGGGTGCTTCAACCGTTATAATTCCCTGGTTGAAGATTTTTGCTAGGATTTTTCCTAAAGAGTTTTTTATAACGCTCGCTTATGAATAACTCCTTGTGTAGTCAAGTTTTCATCTTACTTACAAATATAAAAGGTACCTTTATTGTTTTTACAATCAACCCTTCAGTCGTGTGATATATTGACATGCCTCCAGTGACGTATCTAATTCGAATTTGTCACACGTGATCGAATTTTGATTACGTCTCGAATTAAGAGTGATGTAAATCGATTAACGCACACCCTGGTTTTATTTCCCAAGCGACGAAAATATACGTTGAATACAAAATATAAAGTCACATTCTGGCATTTCATTTTCGGAGAGGAATATTCCGAGAATTGGGGTTTTAGCAGGGATTGATGTTAAATAATAAATGATACTGCTACCGGTATTATAAAGCAAAACGTCTTTATAATAATGCATATTGTATTTTTAAAATCGTCAAATTGGGTTAGAAGTAATAGGGTTAAAAATGTGGGTTAGAAGTAAAGGTGAAAGACCTATTATTTAGAAAAGACGAACTATTAGATACTCCACATAATCTGAGACAACCACTCCTCAAAAAAAAAATTACGTTTAAAAAAAATGCATTCCATATTGGCTCAGGATTGAGGTGAAAGGAAAACGGAAGGAGGGGTCTATGTTTTTTTCTTTTGACAAAGAGGCCTTTGGCATTGCAGTGGCTCAACACGGGTAAATTGTTCATTTATTTTATGTTACATACCTGGTACAGTACTATTCTGCACATCAGCGAACCCCTCAGCCATGCTAGCGTAACTAGGTATGGTGCTCAGACAGGTGATGTCCACGGTCTTGTTCGGGTACAGCTGCAAGTTGGTCAGCGGAAAGTGCAGTGACGTGTTGGTCACTGACAACGGGATGCCGTGGTGGTGACGATGGACCTTCATCGTCCCGAACGGAATAGTGTGGCTTTCGTCTACCTGTTGAATAAAAATATTCTTCATTAAATCATTTTTATATATGAAAGTAACACGATAAAACCAACAAGAGGCGTAAGGCTTTATCTAAGATCAAAGTACTAAAACAGAAACGTCAAAGTTGTCTTGATTTACAGTGTGTACAGTTCTATAAATAACTTGAATAAATGAGCCGCACCTACCTACGCCTTTATTTAAGGCTTTTACAGCAATTGAAGTAAAACGACCTATAAATAACTTTATTTTAGCCCGCGTTGTTTTTGGGAGCCGCCTACAATTACGGAATAACTAAAATATTCATAAAGTTGCCAATACTTTAAGCGTTTATTCTATTTTTATAGACTAAAAGTGTGTGGGAATATGAATGAGGATGTATCTGTACCGTAGTTAAAAATATTTTCATCTTTATTTGCTGATGGAAATATTTTTTACTAGCTGCGACCTGCGGTTTCACCCGTATAAGTTTTGATTCCGTAAGAATATAGGGATAGAAAATGTCTTATGTCCTAATCTAGTTCACGAATTATTTTCTCTTTATTGTAACATCTTTAGTATTATAGATTAGATTTATATACTTTTAATAGACGATATTTAACGCAGCCACCTACATAGCTTGCAGAATAAGGAAGCTGAAATGGCAGTGGACTGGCCATGTTTGTTGACCGACTGATGACCGTTGGAGTAGACGAGTCCTGGAGTGGAGACCACGTATCAGCAAGCGTAGTATGGGACGTTTCCCACTAGATAGACCGACGACCAAAAAAGGTAGCTGGGACAGACTGAATACGCAACGTGGAGGACAAGTTGCTGTAACGCCACCCTTTTGAGAGGCCCTAAGTCCGACTGCGATAGGCCAAGTTGATTGACGTCAAAAGTTTTAGAAATGTTAGCCTTGGTCACGTAGTACTTATAACTTGATCAAAATTATGAGTACAATGACCCCTTAAGTGGTTTACAGTTATTTAAATTACACCTTGTTTAAGTAATATTTTGATTTAATAACGATAATACGAACGAACACTGTTTACGAGTACCAACATACCCCATGACATGACCATGTAACTAGGTATTATTTTAGGGAAAATGCTTAAATTTGATGCTAAAACCAATATAACAATAAACTTAACTAAGTTTTTGTTCTAATTAATGAGAACATTAAAATGTAGTAATTTGTGTGTGAGGTGTCTTCATTATAATCTATCTATTTGGAACAAAAAACCTCATTCTAATTCATTTGATTATTTTCTTTTTTATATAACTCTACATATTATTATTTTAAGACCGTAGTTTTTAATTTTAAATAAAGACTTATAAAACTTATAAAATAAAATAAAAACATTTGAAAGTCTCTTCTAAAAACGCTCGATTGTTCGAATGTAACTAAAGTTATTTTATCGCCAGCCTGTACAGCATGAGGTCGACTGTCGCAGAAAACCTTAACATTGGCTATTATAGCCTTAATTAAATTATAATTATTGGCTCGCCCCGTATTACATGGGACTTAAAACACAACTGGTGAAATGTAGGTTTCTATAAATACACCTCTGCTTTACCCTTTGGGGAATAAATAATTAAAGACATAACGCTATGTTTCATGTTTTAAATGATAGTTCCTATAATAGGTTAATAATATAGTAGCTTTAAAACCGATACTAAAACTATGAAAAATCTGAATAAAACAGATTGCACCGATAAATTATGAATAACGCAGATTTCATCGCAAAAGTGGGTTTCACATTTTAAATGAAATTTCATTCAGCCATGTTCATGAAACGCTGTTATTTTCGAATATTTTACAATATTTTGTACTTTCCAGTTCTATATTTTTTTTTTTGTAAAGTACGAGACGATGATATTTAATCTATATCAACAAAAAGAAAAGTCCTGACTGACTAACTGACTCATCAACGCCCAGCCTAAACCCTTGGACCTAGAAAGCTGAAATTTTGCACAGATGTTCCCTTTATAATGTACGAAGGATTTTTCAGAATGCAACCCTTAAGGGAATTAAATAGGGGATGAAAATTCCGCGCGAAAGAAGATTCTCGGATGTAATTAAAGGGAAATTATAGAGGTACGGTAACTTAAATAGTTATAAATGTCCAGGGTCATTAGATATAGTAGAAGTGTACTAAGAAACCGATGGATATTTTTGAATAAAATAAAATAAAATTAAAAGAAAACAAACGATTAATTTATGAAATTGAATTTCATTCGAAAACATTCATCGGTTTCTTACTGAACTTCAAATATATACGAAGACCCTTACTTATCTGGTTTGGTGACTGTAGAAACAGATTATGAACGTAATAGCTACCTATATTTGTAAATAAAACGTCGTTTCTTCCCAGTACAAGAAGATGCCTCTGATTGGACAGTAACATGCAAATAACTCAATCTCATGTTAAATAGACTTCGAACCCAAGTAGGTCGCAGCAAGCCTCTACAAGTGGGGATTCATAGACGGGTCAGATCTCCGGTGTGTGCGGTGTCTCTCCACAGACAATGACTCACCTCCCATCTTGCACCGCATGCCCTATTAACTGCACACGTGAGGACATAATGGCTAAAGCTTTTGGCCAAACATATTTCAATAACTGTATACATTATGTAATTTTTTTCGTTTTATCTTTGCCATCGAAACGCTAACAAGAAGAAAGAGAACTCAAATTCAAAGCATTTATCTATACTTCTATATGTAAAGAGGAAAGATTTGATTGTTTGTTTGTTTGCATTGAATAGGCTCCGAAACTACTGAATCGATTTAAAAAATCTGTCAACGGTGAGGAAGCTACACATCCCCGGGTGACATAGGCTATATTTTATCCCCGTATTCCGACGGGATAAAATAGGGCCTCCCACAAGGTGGACCCATGACCTTGTAAAGGCCGCGGGCATCCGCTGGATGTGGGAAACACAAGACCGGTCGAAGTGGAGGAGCCTGGGGGAGGCCTATGTCCAGCAGTGGACGTCTTTAGGCTGAAATGATGATGATGATTCCCACGGGAACGGGAACTACGTAGGTGAAACCGCGAAGCGCTGCTAGTTTCCAAAAAATCTATTCGGTACAGTTCTTTGGCATTGTCAAGGAACCGGTCAGCCAGAAAGAGGAGGCTAGTTAAGAAAAGCGCCACGTGTTCACTACTAAACAACGAACAAAGGCAACTATAAATAGTACATAATGAACACAATACTATTTCTTTCGGAAACGGTCAGCCTCACATTTAGCCGTTCTTAGTGTGGCTAAGCGTTTCCTTTGGCCACGGACCAAG
Source organism: Polymixis flavicincta (assembly GCA_949987655.1). Lineage (NCBI taxonomy): Eukaryota > Metazoa > Arthropoda > Insecta > Lepidoptera > Noctuidae > Polymixis > Polymixis flavicincta. Next base: position 6,652,175 of record OX465180.1, read on the forward strand.
GTTAATATCACTGAGCACGCGATACCCTTTACAAACTGGCTTTATATAACAGTGAGTAGTTATTGATGGATCTGAAACATTTTGTATTCAGATACATGTACTCGTACATATTATGCTCTGTTCTAAAAATATCTTACGGAAGTGTCTAATCAACCATGTACAAATTCTTACGCAATAATTGACTAGGGACAATTAGTAACACATTTATTCATATTGATGGCACGGTTTGGCGCAGTGTTTAAGCGATTGACTGCTGCGCTGCGTGTCGCGGGTTCGATTCCCGCAAGGAACAAATATTTATATGACCTACAAGTAGTTGTTTCGGGTCTGGTTGCTTGTGTATGTCAGTTTAAATGTTTTGTAAACGCACCCACAGTCCAGGAGAACTTCCTAGTGTGGGGCAACGAAAAAAAAGTGTGTTAAAGAGGTTGCAAATCTATTTTCAACAATTATTGAAAACCTAACTGAAAAATCCCGAAAATCCGTAAATCCCGTCCTGTATATGTCGCCGGGCGTAAAAGAATAGCACCATCCCATTTCTTCCAGTGGGTGTCGTAGAAGGCGACTAAGGGACTTACTAGAGAATGGGCAGCAGCGTTCTCTATGCATTTTACTACCATACTGCAATCGCCAACCCACCTGCCAAGCGTGGCGAATATGGCAAAACCCCCCATGACTGGGGGAGGCCTATGTCCAGCAGTGGACGTCTTTTGGCTGAAATGATGATGATGACGATGAACTGAAAAATCATCGAAAAGGTTTTAAAATAACTACAATATTCAAATGATAAACATCTTTTGGGCTTAAGAATTCTAATAATCAAATCAAAGTACTCAATTGTGCATTCACAGGTATATATTTTTTTAGCTATTTACATTTTCATCAGATATTTTTAGAACAGACTATAGAAATGTTGGTGAATAAATTCAATTCGATAATAATATGTTCGTAAATGCATGGCGTACCTACTAATTGCTGTATTTTGACCTATGAGCCTGATCGCTTCTGCAACACCATGACTGTCTCTTGGTAGAAACAAGTGATGATTATCTTTGATATGGAAGTTCAGACCTTAATAATATCTAATAAAAATTTCGTCTTATTTCCTTCTAACGGAAGATAAGTTAGAAAAGAAAAAAAAAATACGGTCTTGAAATCATGTTTGTTTGTTTTATAATAGTATTCACATCGTAGGACGTGCGGCGTTCTAAGAAAATAAACTAGGAGAGTAGCATAATAATATACGTACATAAAATGGAAAAATAGAGCACTTAGAAAAAACGAACCGTCACATTACCATGTTGGCGACACTATCATATTAGCATGTCGGAGACGCGAAACCACTTTTGTCACTACCAAAAATCGCTCAACGAAGCTTAAGAAGTTTTCACTTTAAAAAAACCTACAAGTGTAGTTGAGTGTTATCCAAACAATGATATCCATTTAACAACCAACTTTGCTATGGACTCGTATAGATTTAAATATGTCCAAACATAGCAGCGATACCTGACACTCGTCAAGCAGCGGGAAATCTATTGTAATACGATTACATAAATACGCACATTCAGGTCGACACCGGTACAAATTGGGATTAAGCTATTTATGAATGGTATTGTGATATCTTATTTTAGATCCTAAAATTATTTTTATATGTTTACATTTTAAAGTACAATCAACAAAATAATTTATTGTGACTTATTAAAATAATAACAACTTTTCAAATTGTCAGCAAAAGTAGTATTAGCCTATGAGCCAACTATTCTGTTCCTACTGAATCATTCTTACGAGATCGTCCCCCGATTTCTAAAGCACAGTCTACACCGTTCTCAATCTGACAGTTATTGCCACCAATAACACGTTCACACCAGTCACTACGTCCAGTTGATGTCTCAATTTACTGTCAGAGGTCACTTATTGACAGACTAATGGAACATTTCAGGCGATGTCCATTGTCGACAGTTCCACGTTAAACGCTGAAATGTTACTAGAATATTTAGGTGATGGGTGAGTGGAGCTCGTGAAAGTAGGGTAGTGAAAATGTGGCTTTTAGAAAATTTACTTTAACTTCATGTAGAAAGATTGAGAATTAATGCTGACACGTGCTAAATAAGTTGTAAAGATTTTTAATAGCCAGTGATTTAATGTTCCAAGGCGGATTTGTCACGTGTGTCACTTTTCAAATCTGAATAGTTTTTCTTTAATGTATAAGGAGGCGTGTGGCCACGGAGTTAATACAAAGCGTGTGGCTCAATACTCAATACTTTAATGCATTCCACACTATATATGCTTAGGTGGTAAACATCGGCTTAGTGACACAATCCTGGACCCTGTCGGGCACAACAAAAGAAAATTAGAAGGAGATACAGGAGGACCTACAGTTTATCTTAAAATCTAACAAATTCTAAATACAATAAAAATATAAAGACATTTTTGGGTATTCTAAAAAAATAGTTTTTGGGATTTATCATTTAGATATTCTTGTACACTGTAATAACATTTACTTAATAATAGGTTTTTTAATGTTACTGAATAGATGGGTTTTTTTTTTCATTTCTAATTGATGCTGGTAAATTATTATAATATAATTTTATTGACATAACAAGAGGGCTTGTTGAGGGTATTTTTAGGCGGGATGTTGGTATGTTTTTTTTTTTTTTTTTTGGGTGGGAAATCATCAAATAACATCTCCCGCTCTGGGTGGAGCAGGAGGGCGTGTCAGACTTTTACTGACTAAAACCCACCCGTGTTCCTTCAGTAGCCCTTAAGCCAGGGGCTGTGGTGTCTCTTTCGAACAAACCCGCACCCCTGGCAGGCATCGACCCTTGCGGGTCCCATCGCTTTTTGTGCTGACATCTCTTTGAGGCGCGCGTGGAACACAACGCGCCGTCGACTTGGGCTTGGTCCTTACCGGACAGCGAGCTACCCATTACTCGCCGTCCGCAAGCCCATGCCTACGGTGGCCGGAAATCGGCCTGGGATTCCCGATGCCCAGGGCGTCTCCGTATCCTGCGGCGGCTGGGGTCGCGAGGGCGCATATGCTGCCTCTCCCTCACGTGCGCCGCCTCCCTCTTCGCGAGCATTACTGCTTCGCTGAAGGAGGTGACGGCTCCCCATGCCCTCTCGCTCCGTACCATGGCCTGGACCAGGGCCGGACGCGAGAGATCGCCGCCGCCGATCGCCTCCACGAGGACACGGCGGTGCTCCGCCCAAGCAGGGCAGACCGCCACCGTGTGCTCCACCGTGTCCTCAGGGCGATCTTCGCAGTGGAAACACCCGGGCGTTTCCTCCCGCCCTATCCGAAACAGGAACCTCCCGAAACAACCGTGTCCGGTGAGGACCTGCGTCAGGCGGAAGGTGAGGACGCCATGCCGCCTCTCAAACCACTCCTCAAAGAGGGGACTTACCGCCGCAATCGTGGCGTGCCCAGGATGTTGGTATGTTCAATCGTGTTTTGTGTCAAAGTGTGTGTCTTATTTGAATGTCTTCCCGCTTAGTGTAAAAGTCTTGATGTTTGGCTAAGTAATAACAGCCGCAAGCAAGGGTCGATCGATCAGGTTATGCTATGCTTGTCGCGTTTGGTCCATGGATGGGTGATTATCTTTACGTACCAAGACCCTTCCGTGCCTCAGAAAGTTAAGCCGTTGGTCCCGGCTGTCATTTGTGGATATTTGACAGTCGTTACGGGTCGTCAGAAGCCCGAAACTCTGGCAACCAGTTTTACCAAGAGGTATCTATCGTATTACCCAGTTACTGAGTTGTGGAAGTCAGATAGGCAGTAGTTCCATGTAAAATACTGGTATTCAGCTTCATCCGGTTAGGCTGGAAGCCGACCCCAACATAGTTGGGAAAAGGCTAGGCAGATGATGTATACCTCGCTTTAGGGTCGGTACATATCTGACGGAAAATGCGTCGCGTATTATCGGTTGTGTAACGCCAGAACAGACAAATATATAGTGAAATATTCAACCGATGACGCGTTAGTGCGTCGAGTGTAAAGAGTCTGAGGGCCTACTCCCTAAGTACGTAGTCCGTCGTTTCGGTCGAAGTTACGGGCGTTTCCAACTCCGTATCACTATCGGACAGGAGATTAGGTTGGAGCCCGAACTATGAACGAATGACAACAAGATTTGACAGCCGTCCCTACTCCCGATATGTTTATGCTCGTCCAAAAATGTTAGTTAATTGGCTGTAGGATTCACTAAGAAGTTTCGAACTACTTTAGGACGGGGCCGCATCTTCGTTGACGGAATTCGAGAGTAGGTCCCCTGTTCTATTTTTGTAAATGCATTGTCGTTGGACGTAAGAGCGGCAACGTCGCGTTACGTTTATTCTGACACTCAAAAAAAAAAAAAAAAACTAAGCGTAACATCAACTGACTAGAGAGACTAATGAATGAGGCATGTCTAACTTGACCGAATAGACGCGACCGATGATACGCTCGACGCATTTTCTGCCAGATATGTACCGACACTTAGATCTGTAATTGGTCGAGGGTAAAACACTTTAATATGATAAATGTAACATAATAATACCAATCATTTGGGGGAAACCTTTACCTAGCAGTGGGAGTGGAACAGTCATGGCTAGTAAAAAAAAAAAAAACAATTTAGTTACTGAGGAATTACAAATATTACAATCAAATTACAGTGTTGACATCGTTGATGCTTTAAATGCCCGTATGTTGTACTCGTTTAATTTTCCAATACAATTATTTCATGTATTCCTGTCACCTGTTGGCTGTTTTTTAACCGACTTCAACAAAAGGAGGAGGTTATATGTTCCATAGAACGTATTTTTTTTATGTATGTTCCCCGATTTCTCCCCCCTTTGTGGACCGATTCTCAAAATTCTTTTTTATTTGACCAAATCAGGATCTGATGATGAAATCCCAGGGAAATCGAGGGCAACCCTCAAATTTTGTAGGTATTGACAATGTTATACATATGTTTTCTAAAGCTATTGAGACATTTGCGTATGGTCATTGTAGTGTATCTATGCAATAGATATGGTAACACTGTCTCATGCACACAAGCGGAGAGAGCTGCTGTCACTAAATGGCATCTGTCAGTGGGAGTAATGGCGGGAAACAGGGAAGGTGAAGCAGGTCTGCTCGGTAGCGCTTGATGTGGTGGTGAGCCAGTGAAGTGATATAATCCACTAAATATGTAGAATCAACAGGATACTACAAATGGCGACGAGGATAAAGGTCAGAAAAAATAAACAATAGGTATTAGGTACTTATGGAAAACATCGAATCGCAGGTACGTTTGTGGCCGACAGTTCATTCAATTTATAAAACAAAAAATGGTTGCATTGCATATCATACCTACCTAAACTAATGTAAGTTGTTAAATTTCGCATTTAATGACAAAGTATTTCCAACAGAGTTGAGGAGTCTGTCGGTGTTATCTTCAGGATTATAAAATACGTGAAAAAACATTGTAGGTAGGTATCTACCCCGACGATTTTACGTTAAGTAGGTACTTACGCGGACTGAGGAGAATTAAGTTTGGCGCAGGTAAGGTTTTTATGGAGCACTGCAGAAAGCTATTGTTTTTCTTTAATATTGTATTTCTATTAAATGAATTTGATGAAATTATAGGAGTTTTGGTTTAAATAAATTACACTGTTTTTTGGATGGACGTAGCAAGCCTTTATTATGTAGAGGAGAGATGACATACAATATAGTGTTGCCACGTGAGAAACATTAGTATAAAAAAATAATTGTTGCCAATTTTTCAACAGAATTATAGTAGAGTATTGACCAGAGTGTTAATAAAATCATGATTGAGGGTGAATCAGAGATCTATTTATTCTACGTTGATCGTGTTTAGCTATCACAATATGACTATTACACTCAATATAAAGTTAAGAAAGGGTACAAACCATAGTCATAAGTTAATAGGAGTGCTAAGTGTCTACTTGCTTATATGAAAACAGTAATTAATAATATTAATATCGACCTGTTGTAGGAACTACTTTCTATCTACCTTATCACCGCACAAAGGTAAGAGGATGATGATGATGACTTGTATTCCATTAATAGAAATGCCTATAAGTGTCTTAATTCACACTTGCATTACTTATTGTTTTATTGGCTGGGACATGGCAACAACATTCAAACTGTTCCTACCTTGAATTTTCAGGAATAATAAGTAATGCGCATAACAATTATGACTCCTTTAACTCTGACTGTGGTATGTAATGAAAACCTAGCTCTTCATACAAATAATTATACCCAATTATGTACTAATTTGAAACAGAATGGATATCATAAATATGTAATTTTGACGTTCAAAAAAGTGCTGATACCAGCCTGGTTTGAATAAATTACTTTTGAGTTTATGAATTTATGATATTGGACACATGTTAGCTGAAATACAAGCAGTGATTTGGATAAGGGAATGCTGCACAAAAAAAAAAAAAAAATTACATAGTAATGCTAGCTTTCCTAGTGAAAAATAAAAAAAGAGGAGGGATTAAAATAGTTAGACTTCACTGTAGTAGAAAGGCTCATAGTGGAGAGCTGTTCACAGAGGATATGTCACTTAATTTATTTCCTGAACGTAGCAAGTACTAATGGATACTATCAATAATGCTAACATGTAACCGTCTTCTAGGGTGACATAAATTAGATAAAGAGAACAAACTAAGGAAAAGACAAAAGCTTTGTATTTTTACCATGATTATATACTAGTACCAACCAGTTAAAAGGTATAATAAGTTTATACTATGAAATAAAAAAGGGTGCACAGTGAAAGTAAGTCACAATAACAGCAAACCGCTGTTCGATGTTATTGCAATAATTAATTTGAATAACATAATACCCTCATAAGATATAGGTACCTACATGTAAATTATCTGGGATTGATTATTATTCAAGTAGATGCAGATAGGTAATTGAAGGAAAGAAAGGATGAAATACACTTATTTATTGTTGTTGCAGCCAAACAAAATATTTCAAGTCAGTGTTGTTTGTGATTCAAATACAACAAATATAACCTTGAAGAAACTGCGACGGAAACAGGTCGCTCATTGTCATATACAAACATACAATAACACATATAACATTTTGTTTCAGCACAACAGTGGTGGTGGTCTAGCCCGACTACGGTCGTGGGTTCGAAACCAGGCAGGCATTTTGTGTATTTTCACTCATCACCACTGTTCATCAACGGTGAAGGAAAACACCGTGAGGAAACCGGCATGTCCTAGAACCAATACTTCGAAAGACTGTGACATCTACCAGAACGCACTGTTTACGCGTGGTTGATAGGCATCCATTAAATTGGACGCAATGGGCATCCATTAAATTGGACGCAATGGGCATCCATTAAATTGGACGCAAGGGCATCCATTAAATTGGACGCAAGGGCATCCATTAAATTGGACGCAATGGGCATCCATTAAATTGGACGCAGTGGGCATCCATTAAATTGGACGCAGTGGGCATCCATTAAATTGGACGCAATGGGCATCCATTAAATTGGACGCAATGGGCATCCATTAAATTGGACGCAATGGGCATCCATTAAATTGGACGCAAGGGCATCCATTAAATTGGACGCAATGGGCATCCATTAAATTGGACGCAGAGGGCATCCATTAAATTGGACGCAATGGGCATCCATTAAATTGGACGCAGTGGGCATCCATTAAATTGGACGCAATGGGCATCCATTAAATTGGACGCATTTGACATCTATTAAACTGGACGTAACAAAAAGGTGAAGGAAAACATCGCGAGGAAACCAAAGGTAACACTCCATTTAATTGCATTTATCAAAGCGATGAAGGAAAAGGCCACTCCATTAAACTGGATGTATCAAAAAAGGTGAAGGAAAACATCGTAAGGAAACCGAAGGTAACAGTCCATTAAACTGGATGTATCAAAAAGGTGAAGGAAAACATCGCGAGGAAACCAAAGGTAACAAACAGTCCATTAAACTGGATGTATCAAAAAGGTGAAGGAAAACATCGCGAGGAAACCAAAGGTAACACTCCATTTAATTGCATTTATCAAAGCGATGAAGGAAAGTATCGTGGGAGTCCGAATGTCGCGGAGCGAACACTTTGGGAACATCTGCATCCACCGAACTGCGGTGTTCCCATGTGGTGGCTTGTAACACATCAAGTTATTTTTTTTATTTCACTTAACCATGATCCCAGTACTTACCTTAACGGGGAGATGTTGTAGGCTGATAATATTTTCTATGGGTATTTTTATGTAGGTACGTGACTGTATTAATTACTAAGATAGCTCTGTTACCTGCTAGAATTTATTATTACATAAATAAATATTGAAGGAGGAAAACTTTAACAAAACAATTCAAAAAACACTTTATTTAATGAAGCAGCACCATGAAAAAAAAAATCCTTCGGAAAATTAACGAAAACGTTTTGATAAGATCAAAATAAGTAAATAAAAATAAATTACTTCCAAGCGATCATTACCTATTGAAGACCAAATTGTAGAAATATTTTGGTAAATAATCGTTGTGAGTTGCGATTTTGTTAATTTGCAAAAAAAAAAAAAGAAAAAAAATATATATTTTACATTTTTTTGAAATAAAAGGGAATAGGAAGAGAATAGCTACAGATTTGGGAATCACATAGGCGATATGGTTTAGATACAGAGAGAAGGATTGAATCCCATTCCACACGACGCAGACTAGGCTGATGAGAGGGATGTCATTGTTAGAAGCAAGGACACTGGAAAAAGGATGAGATTAAATAAAAAGTCCGTGTCCAACATGTCATTGAGACTGGATGATCAGGCATACAAAGTTATAATTTAATTGGTACTTGATTGCATTGATGTATACTAAAGTAAACATGTTATGATTTTGATTTTACATGACTATTTAATAACCTGTTTGAGTTGAACAAATAAAAATATAATAAGAAAGGGATGTAGTGTATCTATGCAATAGATATGGTAACACTGTCTCATGCACACAAGCGGAGAGAGCTGCTGTCACTAAATGGCATCTGTCAGTGGGAGTAATGGCGGGAAACAGGGAAGGTGAAGCAGGTCTGCTCGGTAGCGCTTGATGTGGTGGTGAGCCAGTGAAGTGATATAATCCACTAAATATGTAGAATCAACAGGATACTACAGTCATCATCATCTCATGTCGCTGAGCTGATGAAGGAAGGTACAGTAGCCCCCACTAATGGTGCCCCAATCTCAAAAAGCAATAGATTGACACTTCGCTTTAACTTACGACCTTCTTATAATAAGCAATTTCTATAGGCTATAATACTATAGACACACACACTCTCATACGTTTACAAATGAATGTATTTCCTAAATTCAACCGTTAAAGCAAATGGCATGATAGCTGAGCGGTTACCGCACTTGATTATCGCGTTTGAGCGCAGCGAGTCGCGGTTTCGAATCCCACTCGCTGTGTGATAGTCTTTTTATTGTTTAAAAAATCACTTTTGAGTATAGTTTCTTGTTCTGTTCGTCGTATTCACTAAACTCGTAAAACTTTATCATTATACCCACAGAAACCTAAATAAATCTAAATGATTTACGACTCATTCACCGCGACTTATAGAACGGTGTTGGTTGATATTGTGTGCTAGTGACGTGTGTTTCATCTATTAGCGTTCTTCTAATTCATTTTAAAATGTAAGCAAATTTAAATATAGAAATGAAAGCGAATATTATTGCGCTGCATAAAAGTGGACTTAATACCTATATCACAAATACCTATGTGATGAAACCGGACTGAGTGTGAGTATTGTGATTTAAATATTTTATTAAACATTTATTTAATTAAAGTATAACTGCTGATCCTTGTAGTTATTTTTAAACGTTTTATAAATATCATAATGTCTAAATAGAATAAAAATATAAAATTTCGATGTAAATTTATTTCCTAGATTATAGAACGATGAAAATAACACTAAACTTAATATTTATGTGAAATTGCCCTTTTAAATAATTTTGTTTCTAAATAGTAGGTAATACATAAAGTGTGTATTTTGCTTAGTAGCCTAACAGTACCCCTTTTTTGTTTTAGTGAAATACTGTGAGTCGGTGGGTGAAAAGATATGAGGAAGGCGGTAGCCTTGCCCGTGGAAAGCAAAGTGGAAGACCCCAGCTCCTATAACAGGCACACGTTCAGCGAATATGAAACAAGTGGTTTCAAAACGACAAGACATTTTGCCGAATTATTCGACACATCTTTACGAACCGTGCGCCGGAAAAAACATTAACATTAAGTTATAAATTACAAATATTTATTTATTTTAGTAATATTCAAATAATATTTTGTCTTATCCGTAATCTGGATTATTTTGAGGTTTAGTTTCAATCTTCTTTTCGGAATGAAAATGAACACTTAAGCTATAACCTCTTTAAGTCCTATTAAATACGATTTGTTAACTTTGAGGTTTGAGTTAGAACGAACTCACTCGCAGTAGAATAAAAGTAGTACTACTGAGTCATTTAATTGTATTGTGACAACTTGTCTGCATTTGTTACTTTTACGTGGGTAGATTTTTGTAGAATATTGTGATTTATTTAGAGTACCGACACACAGTAGTAATCAGCACAATATTATTATATTACTAAGATACAATAGCCTGATTATCATAGTTCACCAACTAGCTTATTTACTTCAATAAATTGTTCTTTATGAGAAAATAAACTGTTTTAACAAGAAGTTATTATTAGTTATTTTTGTACATTCTTCATGAGTTATGACGAATAAACATTTTGTAATCATTTATTATTGGTAAACCTTTATTTAAATAACAATACGAGTAATAATAAAAAATGTTACATTATTATTCTGGTATAGTAATAAATCGAATAATAAAAGAACAGATGAAGATGATTGTTGAAAAGAAAAATTAAAGCTTCATCGCGAGATTTGAACCCAGACCTATGAGTTTCTTAATCCAAGACGATACGCTGCACGCTACCGGAACCCTAATTATACACGTTAATTTTAGCAATGGTATGAACCGACCAAGGTCATGTCTGTGCGTCGCAACGCTAGTGTGTGAGTGCAGCGGTGAGTTTTGTGTTTGTGTTAATACATCACTTATACACACAGCTGTAGGTACGGCCTGGACCGCCACTTCATAGCAATATAGCCCTTAGTATACGACTGCTATTGTGAATCTTGATAGTACAACTCTTTAAAGGTTAGGAGTTAGGTGGAGGTTAGGGCATAACTCCATCATAAGACCGATTTGCAAAATTATATTTTGGTTTGAAAGGGTTTTATTTCGAAATGGTCCCATTTAAATTTCATGTAGATCTGATGATGCGTTTCGGAGATAGACAACGGAACTCTTCGAAAAATGACAGCAAATTAACCGAGATTGCTGCTATAGCCTAAATATGCATTGTTTTGACCCCAAGGATGATGAAATTTCGAATTGGTGTGGGGTAGTACTATAGCTAAAAAGTGAAAAATCGTTGACTTTGGATATGTACTTTATTCATTTCTGATCACCGCCTTCCGAAATTAAAGTTATTTTTCACTTTCTAGTGTTTTTTTGGAAGTCGGTTGTATTTTTTTTGGAAAAGTTTTTAATTGATTTTTCTTGCATATACATATGTATTTAGGTAAAAAATACATTATTTTCAATTTACGGCTAAACATATTCTATCTGTAGGTACATTACAATTTATAACTAGTATAGGGGTCAGAGTGATTCGGTTCCGTGACAAACAAAATGAGTACCGTCAAATGTGGCATCTTTACTTTCCATGAGCAACTTTACCAATGAGAACTGTATTAAAATATCTCTCGTATACTAAAAAAAATGTTACAAATTGTAGATTATTCTACATCTCTATCGCTACGATATTAAATGGTGGAAAAAGATTTTTAGTTATCGAGAGAAATTTAAGTACAGTTTGTATCTACTCATGAGTAAAGTTGCTATGGAAAGTAAATATCCACAGTTGACCGTACTTAACTCCCCCCTAGTGGGTTCCCGTGTTGTCGATTCGGGGGGGCTCAGTAGCCGTGGTCACCCACCCACGGTGAAGCGAAGAGGAACCCAAAGGTGGGGCCGCTCGTCAGGGCTTTTTCCTCAAAGCCGACGACGTAGCGGCCAAAAAGGGTAGGTTGCGGTGACGTGCACCGCAACTGAGGTGGGCTGCGATGTCGAATGGGAGGCATTGCGGCTGAGGGTTACAGGCTGCGGCAGAGGAGGAGTGCCGGTGCTTTTAAGAAGCGCTCTTCCCTTCCGTGGCCTGCACGGGGCCGCCACCGTTTGATGGCGGACGCGGTGGGGCCGCAGGGGACTCTTCCCCTGCGGCCCCACCGCGTCCGCCATCAAACGGTGTCGGTATAGCGTTGGCAGCTCTCCCTATCCCCTGCGGCCGAACAGTGGTAGGCGGCGGGGCCACTGTATTGACCCGTCGCAGGGTGACCGAGGGGTCCGCAAGGGCCGATGCCTGCCAGGGCTGCGGGTTGTTCGAAAGCGATACCGTCGCCCCTGGCACACGGGCAACTGAGGGAGCACGGGTGGGTTTTCGTCAGTAAAAGTCTGACACGCCGTCCTGCTCCACCCAGAGCGGGAGAAGTCATTTGATGAGTTCCCAACCAAAAAAAAAACCGTACTTAACTGACGAGTTAAAGGATAAATGATTTTATTTCTGTAAGTAGGATTGTACAAACACTTTTACACGTCAATCATATTTTTTTAACTAGCTTTTCCTATCTGACTACTGTGAGAAGAAAGGCCGAAACAAACTCAGAGTTCAGATGGTCTTTTGAGGAAAGAACTACAAAGAACTACTAATTATGGATATTTCTGAATTTATAAAAATTGAAACATAAACTAGAAAACGAAGTACAGCTATGAGATCTCAATACCAGAATCTATTATGTACGAGCGTATTTAAAACTAGATTATTAAAAAAAAAGGAATGTGATTTGTATGGCTCCTGTAGTCTATAATAAAATACCTGACCAGATTAAAAACTTACCTTTGCAAACATTTAAAAAGCGTTTCCCAGAATTCCTTGTAGAAAAATGTTATTATTCTGTGCAAGATTTCTTAAGTGATAATTTTTTGTAATATCTTTATTATCCTCTACTTTGTATTAAATTTGTATGCTATATTAAGGCTGAATGGAAATGGATCCTATTACGTATATAATTTAACAACTTATTTTAATGTACAGAGGCCAGCACATCAAGCTACCCCAATCTGTCAAATTTCTTTGAGAGTTTTTCAACTTTATTGCAAAGGAATAAGGTTCATGTTCAATTGGGAAAATTTGACAGTTAGAGATAGGTTGACCTGCTGGCGTCTGTACTAACATTCTACAGAATCAATCGAAGATAAGGGTATCATTCGATCTTTAGAATTGTTTGCCATATTTATCTATTTAAACTTTTATGAGTTTTTGTTGCAATTAACTTTATATTTTTGCTATTTATGCAGTATATTATTGTTTAAGGGATCAAGTTCTTATTTAACATATAAATCGGAATATTCGGATTAAAATAAAGACCTACCTATTCTATTCTATTATAATGAAAGTTATGAAAGACTGGCTACTGCCCGCAACTTCGTCTGCGTCAAATTTCTTGCTCTCCGACCTACCCCGTCGCATCGAATCGCCTTTAAAGGGGAACAATTCTGTCATACATGATTTTTGCGAAACTTTAACCGTTTACGCAGCGCACGCAGCGAAAGCTCACAAAAGGAAAAAACCCCGATTTAAAAGTAAGTAAGTACCGAGATAATTTCATCCGAATCCGTTCAGCCGTTTTTGCGTGAAAGAGTAACAAACATCCATACATACAACATTTCTCGTTTATAATATTGTTACGAGCTAGGGGTTCGTGACAATTAAAAACTGCCGATATGAATTACCAAAAATAACACTTTAATTAAACTCACTAATAACACAACACAATAGCACTACGGATCACTCTTAAGTCGCACTTGAAGATCGCTTTAGATGTTCTCGCATGTATCGCTTCCAATAAACTACCCCGAGACGCGCTCCGTTCCCGCTTATATAGGGCCCTCGGATAGTTCCAGAACCTTCTACCGTAGAAGCATCTAGAATGTTCGAGTACATATCGGCCCTGACCGAACGCATGTCGATAGTTCCAGAAAGTTCTAGCATCGAACTTTCTAGAAAGCTCCTGACAATTAATTTCGCTATTCGATAAGAGATGGCGCTAGTGGCAACCAAACATTAATTGTGCGGCGCAACACTGCCCCCACCTAAGATATGCTCGTCCCGAGCATTATCGGCCCCATAATAACGCGCCAGTCGATCCACATGGACTATCTTAGGAGTACCTCTTGCACCTTTCTGTATCCGGTAGGTAACGTCATTGATCTTTGTCACAATCCGGTACGGTCCGTCCCAGTTAGCTTGAAGCTTAGGAGATTTCCCTTTGCTGCGGACTGGATTGTGCAACCACACTAGTGAACCTTCGTCAAACCCTTTATTGTTCATTTTGCGGTCATAACGGGTTTTCATCTTTTCAGACATTTGCTGGCCTGATTGTCTGATGTGCTCATAAATGTCATTCATCTTGTTCCGCAAGTCATTCGCATAATCGGTTATACTGCGTGGGGCATCAGGTGGTATTCCGGTAATCAGGTCTGCAGGTAGCCGTAATTCCCTTCCAAAGTTTGCGAAAGCTGGTGTCACCGATGTGCTTTCGTGAACAGCGCTTCGATATGACAACAAAAACGGTTGTATATGCTTGTCCCAATCTCTTTGCCGATTTTCCACAACTTTTGCTAGGTACCTCTCTAATGTCTGATTAAATCGTTCCACCATTCCATCCGATTGTGGGTGGTAAGAAGTTGTTCTTGTTTTATGAGTACCCATCACTCGACAAGTTTCCTGGAATATTTGAGACTCAAAATTCCTTCCTTGATCACTGTGAATCTCTAAAGGTACTCCAAAACGACAGAAGACTTCATGAACTAATTTATCTGCAACTGTCGAAGCTTCTTGATTTGGAATGGCGAAGACTTCCGGCCACTTAGTGAAGTAATCCATCACAACCATGAAATACTTGTTACCACTTTCACTTTCCGGAAACGGCCCCGCAACGTCAAGGGCTATCCTCTCCCATGGTGCACCAACATTGTACAATTTCAATGCACCTCTGCTACGCGTCTGAGGTCCCTTTACAGCTGCACAACTTGTACATTTGCGACACCAGTCCTCGACATCGTCCCGACAGTGGACCCAGTAAAACCGTTCTCGTATCTTCAGTAGAGTCCGTTTTACTCCCAGGTGACCTCCTGAACAACCATTATGGTACAGCTGCAGAACATCCGGTACTTGTGATTTAGGGACAACCATTTGCAAGTGACAGCTGTTTCCCCGAGCATTTTCCCATTTACGGCACAGGACTCCATCCTGAATCACCAAGCTGTCCCATTGGGCCCAATAGCTCTTTGTGATGGAACTCATTGCTGAGACGTCGCTCCACCTGGGCTTAGGAGCTTTGGCCTTCATCCACTCCAGAATCGGCTTGATGTCCGAATCTTCCTGCTGTGCACTTTGTAGGCTTTCCTTCCACTCGTTGCTGAGGTCTGTCCTGAGCATCCTCACAGGTACCACTTCCTTACTCTCTTGCCTAGTACAGTGCTTGCAGTCTTCAGGACAAGGTCTTCTTGACAATGCATCTGCGTTGCCATGAGATTTCCCGCTGCGATGTTCGACCACAAAGTCGTATTCCTGCAGTAGCTCAATCCATCTCGCAACTTGTCCTTCTGGATTTTTGAACTGTAATAGCCATTTCAGTGCAGCATGGTCGGTTCGTAAGTGGAATTTCCGCCCCAGAAGATATTTGCTAAAATGCTGCAATGACTTTACCATAGCAAGCAATTCCCGTCTCGTGACACAATAGTTCCTCTCCGGCTTTGACAATATTACTAAGGATAAGGATGTTATTTACTAGTATTTATGGCAGCTGGCAGAAAAAAAAGAAGGCTTTATTTAAAGTATGTGCGGTTAAACGAGGGACATACTGGGAGTGTGGTACTTACGAAAATATACAACTATTAATACGGAGTGGACACCAAACTATAAAGAAAAAAACAACTGTTCCCTACATTTTGTCCAGTTATGCTAACATAATTGTATAGAGCGGCTGGTTTTATTTACGCGATATCAGTGTTGGTCCTGTAGCGGCACTACAAAAATAAATACTTCGCAACAAAATATCGAGAAACGCAAAAACAGAAGTGGCGCCATCTACATTGCCACAGGCGAAGTACATCAAGAAATCCTACATCGCACAGTCGGAGTTTTCCACGAAACTCGGTTATACAACGTGTTGTTTTGCATCCTCGTCAAATTCAAGGAGGTAACTATGCTAAAGATTCTCGACACGAATCAATAATAAAATAAGTAGGTTTTTTTTTCATATTTCCGGAAATCGGCATTTGGCTTTTTTTTTTTTCCAACACGCATGTTAAAACGCGGCCCGTGTGATACCGCACTGTAACACACAGCGATATAGTCGTGCGACACTGCCTACCGCATACGGAACGGGGCGATTCTGTTCTTTGAAAGAGGTGTTTTCTGAAATACTGTTAAATTTAAATAACGAAAAAACAAGTATGTATTAATTAGTGAGCAAGTTTCGTAATTTTATTTGATTATTTATGTCTTTCATAACAGCCTCCTGAAATTTGACAAGGATGCAAATCAACACGTTGTTTATCGGTTATCCCGACATCAACTGTAGGGCAGTTGCCCACCAGACACAATACCCGTCTGGTCGGAGAATCCTCCTTTACTACCATAGGTCTGAGTGAACTTTACACCCTGTTCCTCATAACCCTATAGTCCCTTAGTAAAAGTTTTTCATTTTCAATAGTACCTACTACACTCCCTTAAGGGTACACTAGTCGCGGGCTCAAACTCACTGGTGGGCCTGGCTAAAAAGCACGCTGTCTCACCAGGCTTCATGTCCGACAGAGGTAGTATCAGTGATGAGCAGTTAGACGCTAGTCTAGACGCACAACATTATTGAGTGAGCTGCAGGATCAGTTATAGTAAAACAGGCGCGTAAAAAATTAAGAAAAGTGCTTCGGAAGATCGGGTTTTCTGAACAAACCACTTCATAAATCAATGACCAATTAAGTTTATTGAACTTTTCGATAATTGAGCTTTGTCGGTACCGATTTGGTTTTCGAGATTTTACACTCCTTTTATTACTTAAACACGCCCAAAATTAGGTTAAATTAGCAAGAAAAACGAATCTTTGTTGGCTCCTAACTTTTTAATAACTTTTTATTTTAGTATTCTGCTTCCATACAGACAATATTAATAATGAGACAAAACCATACCATGTATAATTTTTGATGTACATAGTCAAACAGTGGAGTAAAACCCTCCCGAAGTTTGTATGGAAAAAATGTGGACAAGTGTCACCTTAAGTACTCCCTCGTTTAACATTACATACTTTATAAGACCTAGCAGTAGTTAATATAGAGCTAAACTAATGATGACTATGACGAAGGCAACTGAAGAACACACCACTTCGCGGTTTTCAAGATTACAAATCAACCACTTCTCTTTCATATACCTACCCAATAAAGCGCACACTAATCAAATCATCTGAAAAGTTTCCTCAAATCTATTGAATGATTTCAATATTCAAAATCATTCACTGAAGTGGCTCTATTGAATTCACAGTTTGATTTCATAAATATTCAGTCCATTCGATCATCTGTACAGGTAGGACTCGAGTTTTTGAATACTAATCAACCATTTTCATTAAAATCGAATGGAGTTTCGGAGCGTAGTATTTCGTAGTAGGGGCTTGAAATTATTATAATGATTATGGTGAAATTATGACTACTTAGAAACGGAATATTCATGAATTTTAAGGTGAAATTGGATCGACTTTTGACATTATAGTTCAAGGTTTAGGTTGAATCGAAACATGTCTGACAATTTATGATTATTTGTTTCTACGATTTCTACTAACATATAAACGGGTAGGTACGAACAGTACCTATCCTTCGATTTCCAAAAATTTCGAGAAACCTTTAAACTAATAATAAAAGAAAAGTTTTTGTTTTCACTTTTCGTAATCGTTTTGCTACTTTGAGCTTATAAACAGTTGGCCCTTTTTATGACGTTATTAAATCTTAGTTCTTTTAAAACAATTTTTGAACCACGAAGTAACGAAATATCTTACAATTATTTCACTACAATTAACAGTCACATATATAAAAGCTTTGCAAATGACCAACTAATAACCACCGCTCGGGTCGATCGAAGGTCGGTTCGTGGATCAGTGAAGATGCATTATATCGAAACACCTCCGTGCCTCGGAAAACATGTTAATCCGTTGGTCCCGCCTGTCATTCGTAAATCTTTGACAGTCAGAAGACCAAAAGTGTGACTTTTGGGCTAGTGTCCAGATCGTGTTACATCGTAATTGGGTTTTGGGGGTGAGATAGGAAGTCGCTCCGTGTAAAATATTGGTATTAACCTGGTAACATTGTTGGGAAAGGGCTAAACAGATTGCTAACTGATAAACCGTTAGTAGGTATCAAGATGAACAATTATTTTTTAACCGACTTCAAAAAGAAGGAGGTTATCAATTCGACATGTTTATATTTTTTTTTTTATGTATGTTCGGGCATAACTCCGTCATAAGTAGACGGATTTACAAAATTCTTTTTTTGTTCGAACGGGGTTTATTCCGAAATGGTCCCATTTAAATTTCATACAGATCTGATGATGCGTTTCGGAGACAGACAACGGAACTCTTCGAAAAATTACAGCAAATCAACCGCGAATGCTGCCATCGCATAAATATGCATTGTTTTGACCCCAAGGGTGATGAAATTTCGAATCTGTGTGGGGTAGGTAACTAAAAAGTGAAAAATAAAAACTTTTTTTCAAAAAAATAACAACCGACTTCCAAAAAACACTACAAAGTGCAAAATAACTTTAATTTCGGAAGGCGGTGACAGATAATTAAAATACACATCCAAAGTCACCGCCTTCCGAAATTAAAGTTATTTTGCACTTTGTAGTGTTTTTCGGAAGTCGGTTGTTATTTTTTTGAAAAAAAGTTTTTTATATGACACATTTCAGTAGTCTGCTACATAGGTACAGCATCACACTTCGTGATTATAACAAACAACAGCTACTATGAAAATATAAAAAATTGGGTGTCGCACAATCCCATTTTTCCGTGTTCTATTTCATTCACGCAATAAAGGCTAATACAAAACGTGCTTCATTTGAGCTGGGACTCCACCAGTTTCTAATATTCATATAATTTGCTCATAATATCACTGTGGGCATATTTATATGACACGTTACAACAGGGTTATTATTCTTTCAGAATAAAGATTAGCACAGACTGAGCAGAAGAATGCTAGATCAGATTTTCAGTGATAGAGTGGAAAATTAATTAAATCACTACTAAAATAGATATCAAAATCGTGCAAGTGAGCACGTGTACCCGCCATCGTCAACGGGACGTCAACCAGAAACAAGATTATCAAAAACGAGCTCGACGTCCCAGTGCAGCAGCGACGGCCTGCGATGGACACGTGACCATAGTAAATGTATGTATCGCTACTTCGGCACCGTAATCTTGTTGTCGTTGACGTCCCGTTGACGGTGGCGGTGGTCAAACCCTGAGACGTGTGGCTGAGCAAGGTTGCATGTTTCCACTCAAACTTAAAAGCAAAGAACTTGCGCGAGAAGTTTGCTGTCCTGTTTCCGCTAACCTTAATCACAGGGTTGTCCAGGGCTAACCAGGGTAACCCACAGGGTAGGTACCTACATTCTAATAAAAATCCTTAAAACTGTGAAACTTCACGATTAGTAAAAATTGTATTAAAAGTTGAAACAACTGTTTTATGTAATGGTAGCAGACTGCTGAAATGTGGTTTTAATAAAAGAATAGGTCATCTCTAGTTATTTTTGTATGCTTTTTTAGGTTCCTCATTTAACCATTTGCACTGCAGAAAGATGAATTTACACAATAACAGATTTTTACTACGAGTACATGCATCTGAAAGTAATATAACAAAAAAAAAACATGTTTGTTTGTTCCGGCTAAACTCCGAAAAAGCTTTAACGATTTTGATGAAATTTAGTGAGGTGATTGTTTTAACTCTGGGGAAAATATCTACTTTTATCAACATACCATGTGGGCGAAGTCGCGGGCGGAAGCTAGTAGTATATAATTTCCAGCTGATAATTGTGGTGTAGTAGACAAAAGTCTATGTTCGGCACAGTCATCATTAAACTTTGTGTACATAAGTTCTACATATTAGTATAGGTACTATCATTGCTGCTGTGCAACTAAGGCTGTGGTACTTACTTCCTTGGCTAAGCGTTATTCTTTTCGCACAACTGTCAAATTAAAAGTGCAAAATAGAGACAGGAAAACCTGTATCCGTTGACTGACATTACATCAACTCACAAAAACAACTCTCAAATCAGTACGTAACTTCCACTGACAGACGATTTTCTTTTACTTATTTCTTCAGCTCAGTACTGGAACTTACCTTGTTATTATTTATAAACCAGGTGAGATGGGGCGCCGGGTGCGCAGGCGCGCTCTGACACGTCGCTTCCAGGTGATCGCTCGAAGACAACTTTTTGTGCTTTATTTTTATCCTTGGACGGAATTTCTGACGTACTGTAACAATATTTATAGCGTCAGATATTGTTTCAGAGAAATTCTTGACACGTGCTGTGATATTTGAAAACAAAAATGTGTTCATTCTTTATTCATTGTCTTAGAAAGCTATCTCAAATACATCAACATATGAAAGTTCTAAACAAAAATTATTTTTATTTACCTACTCATTTTCACATTAATTAACTTGGGTTTGTGGCTGACAAGGTTAAGCTTCCCTTGTCGCGGTTGTTCCGTAGATGGGTGACTATTTTTACATACCAGGACCCCTCCATGCCACGGAAAGAACGTTAAGCCATTGGTCCCGGCTGTCATTCGGATCTTTGACAGTCGATACGGGTTGGCTGAAGGCCGAGAGTTTGATAAACCAGTCTTACCAAAGATTATCGTATTACCCAGTAACTGGGTTGTAGAGATCAGATTAGCAGTCGCTCTATGTAAAATACTGGTATTCAGTTGCCTCCGGTTAGACTGGAAGCCGATCCCAACATAGTTGGGAAAAGGCTAGGCAGATTATTACTGTATTTTTTTGTATGTAACATTTCGTGAATAAAATTTAAATAATAATAAATGTCCCATTATTTCACTAAATGTCACATTTCAACATTTAAGCAGACATAACATTAGCATCACTACGAAATTGGCATCATTTATTTGCGATGCCAAACCAGAGACGCTTAAATGGCTTATACTGTGATTGTTTTTACACCGAATCTATCAACCCGAAACGCAGCAACATGTCTGGCGTAGAAACGAGTACGATGGTAATTCTTCTCAAAATGAGGCTGTTCTTATAGAACTCTACGACTGCCGAAAATGACAAAATCTACTATAGCTATCTCTTAAATTCATGTCTTTGATAAAAATACTCACCAATGACATTCAGTTCATGTATCTTGGACACTTTGGAGTAGAGAGGCGTCTCCAGCGCAATCTCGCAGGCATAGGAGCCCGACGCAGAGAAATCCAGCCGCTCTAACGTAATGGACGTTGGAGACAGCTTTAGTATCTGTGGACAATACATACACAAATATATATTTTGCCCATAATGTTCCCACTGCTGGGGCTCAGGCCTCCTCTCTGGAAGAGAGATTGGGCTGTAATCCACCACACGGACCCAGTGTAGGTTGGTAGATGTCACTTGTCTTCGAATTTTTTGGTTCTAGGACATGCCGGTTTCCTCACGATCTTTCCTTCATCGTTTTGAGAGCAGTGGTGATGAAATAATTTACACAAAGAATAGTGCATGCCTGCCTGGGTTCGATCTTACGACCTACTACTTGTAAGTTGAGGCCAATACAAATGGGTCACCACTGCTCTGTGGAAGCAGTGATTGAAATAGGCCGAATATATTTACCTAAACTTCGGAGAACAGAGACAGAAAGTGGAGACTTCCTTACGACTATATTTTTTTCCCGGGATCCGAGAAATATCTTCAGTAAGTTGCAGATAAGCTTTATTCAAGATGTGTAAAGGCTATTTTTAACTAAACTTGGAATTACCAAATTTTCTGGATTTTCACGTAAAATCCCGAAATAAATAATCTAACTTTAATTCATCTATTCGAATTATATTTACAATCCAACTAACCGTTGTATCAAATCATTGAATATATTACGTTTTAAAGTTAGATTATTTATTTCAGAATTTTACGCGAAAATTCCGAAAATTTGGTAATTCCAAGTTTGTTTAAAAATAGCCTTTACACATCTTAAATAAAGTTTATTTTCAACTTACTGAAGATTTTTCCTGAATCCCGGGAAAAAAGTATAGTCGTAAGGAAGTCTCCACTTTCTGTCTCTGTTCTCCGAAGTTTAGGCAAATATAGTCAGCCTATTCCGATCACTGCTAATAAGTGTTCCGTGTGGTGCCGGACGCAAAGAATAGTACCATCTTCTTCCCGTGGGTGTCGTAGGAGGCGACTAAGGGACATACTAGAGAATGGGCAGCAGCGTTCTCTAAGCATTTTATCACCATACTACGATCGCCAACCCGCCTGCCAAGCGTAGCAATTATGGCAAATCCCCCTTAACAAAATGGCAAGCACCAAGAAGCACAGAAACAGTCGAAATGGCAGTGGCCTATATTCAGCAGTGGACGTCTTTCGGCTGTAATGATGATGATGATGAGTGAATGATTAGGAAGGGTAGGTAGTGATTTTGCGCAAGGAATCCCGATTACTGGGTCGGTTGGGCCAAGTGCTATGTGGTTTTTCCATCTGGATTTTCTCAGCAATAGCCCGGAGTTTGGATTTGTGCCGGTTGATGGCAATAGGCTAGCCTCTATTACATGGCCCTTACATAACTGGCGGAATGTGGGTGCACTATAGGTATACTTTGGTACACAAGGGGAATTCAGGCGTCATGTAATGTTTTATATTGTCATTCATTAATTATGCTTAACAGGCTCAATAGACAAAGACATTCAGCGGGATCTCTGATATAGAAAAACCATGGAATTGCCGTATCTCGTAATTAATTTAATGATATATTGCGTAATCAGAACTATCGATATTATAACTGGTAACATTCACAATTAAACAGAGTGTAAAATTTAATACAAAGTGGATCAAGTGGAGGTGCATCGCGAGGGCTACGTCATCCAGAGAAAATGCAACATCGTCAACCACGACCATTCTCTCAAGAATGCACGACTGAGGAGGAGGGTCGTTTCCAAATACTCCTACAGTCTCCTGCTATTTAATGATACGTTTAGCAGTATAACATTAATTGGCCTGTTAACACTAAGCGCTTGTTAAATCCGAAAGTCTAGACATTCGATAAAATTCAGAGAATAATAATTGGCTTAAAGCGAAGTAGCTTTAATTCAATTATTTTTGTCTGAATTTTGAAGTAAATAAATCAAACCAATATTATAGTTATCTTACGAACAAAGCTCTCTATACGAAAAAAAACTTTAACTTTATTAATGTAGTTTGGAATTTAATTTACGTTAAGTAGACTAGATAAATTAAATTATCTTTAGTGCGCGATGTTTTTGGAAATAAGCAAGCCGGTATCTGGTTGTGATGTCAAACAATTTTATCGCAGAGAGCATTTTTCAACTGATTTTAAATACATTGCCAACTGGTTTTGAAAACTTGATTGATCTCTCTGATCTGTAAATCTGCTGTTGAAGTGAAAATAGAAGCATAATAATAAGTTTTCACTAAATAATTTCTTACACTTTCTAATTTGAGCAGCTAAATAATTTTATTATTTTAACTAGCCTTTTCTCAACTAAATTGGGCCTGGAATTGAAGCTGAACACCAGTATTTTAACTGTAACTGCCACAACCCAGTAACTGGGTAATACGATAACCCAATGCTTTGGTCGTCAGACTTTCTGACGACTCGTAACCACTGTAAAAAATCTCATCACAGATTGACAGAACACGAATGACAGCCAAGACCAATGGTTTAACGTACTTTCCAAGGCATGAATATAATTTAGCCATTAATTTCCAGATATTTACAACAACCCCATTAATTAAAGCAATAATAAATAAACAAGTTTAAGGGATTATTCCCGTATATTGTTTGTCCCATTTGGAGCATTTCTGAGCACTTGTGGTCGACCCTAGAGGAAGGCTTGTAGAGGTCCCTAAACTCGGAGAAAATAATATTTACGCTAGGTATCTAACGAGAAATATAGCGTAAATTGTTTGTTTATTTTGATTTATTATATTGTTGTGTTGTGTTCTCGCAATTGTTCCCTGGGAGTTCGGTTTAGAATGTGAGGGTAAAGGATTTGTTTGCATAAACGATAAATATAAAACTTTATGTGTGATCATTTTGGAAATAATTTCCCGAAGTATCTACGTACCTATTCTAGAACAGACTTATGTTGAAGGCGGTATACAGGGTGGCAGGGTCTTCGACGCGTATCAGTATACGAGACTGGAACTCCTGCGCTATAAAAATAGTGCTTTTTCCTCAGAATACAAAAAGAACCAGAAGCCGTGAGAGCGCCTAATACTGAAGCCACAAAAACTACTCTTAAATAGAATAGTTTGACGCGCAACCGATCAGTCACTCTGTGACTGTCGTATCGCGCGACGTGTTTTACCGGTGTTCAATTTATTTAAATTATGCCGTCTTGTGTCTTGTTTACGGCTAGTCTTGTGTCGTTCCTACCTCTAAAAATTCAGCCGGGCTAAAAAAAAACAGGATGGGATCACATTTCATGTGCAAGTAGCGCATTCAGTTATTGTCTTATTTAATTATTGAATAAAAAATTTAATTTGTAATTGTCATCGTGAATGGGTCCATCTTGTACGTGTTGCCAATTTTAGAGTTTTGATTTCCCTTCTTTTTATTACCTACTGAGGGCTTTTATTCATTGTAGTATGTATAAAACTACTTTAAAACATATGTATTTTAAACGACTCGAAAAAATAATGTTATCAAAGCAAACCGTATGTAATAATGCATGTATAGGAGAGGACAGTAAACTCAACATATACCTCAAAAATGGGCAAATAATGTCTGAGCTAGCAATATTACGCGGGTGGGAAGTGAGGCGAGCGGGGGTCACTTGTTTTGTTTTTGGACACAGCCTGCAGCTTGCAATATTAGTTGAACGCAGCTTCTGGTTCTTTCTGTATTCTGAGGCTTTTTCATAGAAAAGTGCCAATTTCTTAAAAGTATTTCTTTCTTTTAACTACCGATAAATGATTTTATTTCTGTAAGTAGGTTTGTACAAACACTTTTACACGTCAATCATATTTTTAAACTATGTGAGGTTGGCGTTTCCTATCTGACTACTGACCTGTCCAATCAGTGCACGCATTTATGAGTAATCATGCAGCTCAACTCAGATCATTTGACTACGCTCGGGATCTCAGAATTACGTGCTGCATCCATGGTTACAGTTTACGCGTCGATGTCCTTGCCACTTTGTATATAAATAACAATATTAATCGTTCTTGAAACTGAAAACTCCGGTTGCCCATTTTCGTCATTAAATTAATTTCTTACGTCATATATAAAACTTTCAAGTTTAGACCAGTTGAAGTTTCTTTGAAACAGTGCCAATAAAAAACAACCACACTTCTGTTATTGTTATTCTTGTTATTTTATTTATAAAACTTTATACGATTGACTTATCATTTTAACATTCGGGTAAAAGAAAATAAATAAAGAAGTCTGAAGGTGTAGAACTATCAGAAAATAAAAATGCTATACACCTACGTAAAACATGAAAGCAATATACGTTTTTATTACGGTTTCACTTCAGTCATATCGATAGCTCTAAGATGTATCAATACAAGAAATATTTTGGCAAGTTTTTTTGATATTCTTTTATTATTTATGAAGTAACAAGATGAACAGTATCAAGTGGCACTTTGGTGAAGAAAATATACACGCATATAAGTTAGTACAAAAATACTGTACTGTACTGTACAGTTTATTTTGTGAGTGGTTTTACATTCACTCACTTTGATATCTATACTTCATTTAATTTAGCTGAAAAGTTTGTTTGAACGCGCTAATATCTGGAACCAACAGTGGAATCTTCAAAAAGGTTATAGGCAGTTTATCATCACGCTACTCTTAAGCACCGAGAAAATTGAAAGCATATCAGAGATAACGCCAAGAGAAAACGAAATACCTTATTGTGCAAGCAGGCGATGCGACGCGATGCCGTGTGTCAGCGGCGAAAGGGAAACGGACATTAGCCATACAAAAATGCTTGAAATGAACAACGATGAAATATACGCTACACTGCACTACAAATCATAGGGAACACAATAATTATCAATAACCTAGGTAGAGGCCAGTTCCAAACATTTTTTGTGAAATATAGGTTTTAAGAGGTTAAATGATTAATATCCAAAAACAGCATTTAAATGTTTTAATCGATGCAATATCGAGATAGTCCAAGACAACAGCAGCGTCGTATAAGTAGGTTCAGGTCCGTCGTCAAAAAGCCGACTGGTCGTTTAGGCAGGTCCAATCTAATTACGTGTTCAAAAACGGGTAACGCGTGCAGAAGTAAAATCAAAATCTTTAAAAATGGCCATAGTCGTCGTTAAATAACCCATAAAAGCAATAATGTGTGTAACAATAATATATATGTAATTAAGTATGTATCAAGTCGCAAACGCAAAGCCATGTATCAATCAATTCAAGTAAACAACCGAAAGAATGAAATGCAGTAATGTCAAACTGTCAATATGGCAAAGGACATGTGATGCGTACAGCCTACGATACGATTTATATTTTGAACATAATTTGATTTAAATTCATATTGACATTTATATTTTATTTTAATTAGATTTATGGTTTGAATAAGTAGAATTAAATTAACGATAACTGTGCAATAACTCTATAAAATAGTTCGTTAAGGATTATTGACGATTTCTGTTTAGCTGAATGTTGATTAGGTACGCATGCCAAATAAAAACTGAACTTCAATAAAAATAAGAATGTATTAGACTGATATCAAGTTAAATATTTTAAGGATCGTTATATTTTCACCTCAGGTTGAAATTATTACCTAGGTAAACAAACTTGAGAATTATTTCTTTATGCATATTTTATTCTAAATAGAATTCTATTTCAAGCAATTTTTTAGGCATTCTTTTACGCGCAGAATCTAGTTACATATAAAAGTGAGTGAATATAATACCACTAACAAAAATAAGTGGATAAGTGAAAGAAAAAGTTAGATTTTCTAAGTAAACAGACTCGAATCGAATTCGTTTCGATTTATTGCTAAATTGACAACAAATAAGTTTACAATTGACACTAACTTGATTTGATTTGATATAAAGTAGAAGTGATGTCAGGAATTATTCAGCAGACATTTTTAGGCTTAGAATTGTTATTTTATTATTAAAATTAAAACATATTTTGTGTAATATATTATAATAATCAGTGATTTGTATAACAATGAATGCTTCCCCGTAACTTCCTTCCCAAAACAAAAGGGTTCCTTTGATTCTCTTTGTAAACGGGGCTTACAACTAAATTCCACTGTAGCCAGTTAAAATAGTAGTACTGTGTGGATTAGGGTATTGTTCCCGGAACTCCAACCCGTCTGTATGCACAGTGCATACTGTGCCAACAGAGAGTACGGGACGTGATTACATGCCCTGTTATAATTGCAGAACAGTTGTACCTATCAATGGTACAGGCAGTAATATCCTTGTTTAATATTATAATCCGTACTTCATATGTGCTGTCGTAGAAATGGACCTTTTATTCAAAGTCAAAGCATTTATTTCAATTAGGCACTTAAAAAGCACTTTTGAACGTCAACATTTACATTAAAATAAGTCGTCCCATCCAAAATGTAGTTTCCTATGGAGAAGAATGGGCAAGGAACTCCACCGTTATCTTTTAAAATGTTTTAAGTACAATATTTAACATAATACATTCATATAGTTATTTGTGAAAACGATGCACCCAGAATAAAATTTGCATACAAATATAGGTAAAAAGAATGCAATTGAAGCAATACAGATAAATTTATTTTATGATAGATACAATCTTATTTATATTTAGATATTATTTATAGGCTGCGTTTGGGCTTGGGCTGTCAAGATCGTAAGCCATGGCGTGATTTCAACTAACCTCAACTTTCTGCTGAGTCTACATAGCATAGCGTCTAGTTCCAAACATTTAAGCCGTCATATCAGTATTTACCACCTCAGTAGCCATATTTATTTTTCATACAGATCTATCGTCTCTTGCTTCAAGACTAGTGGTGGCTCAGTGGTTTTTTTTTGATGGTGGGAAATCCTCAAACGAATTCTCCCGCTCTGGGTGGAGCAGGAGGGCGTGTCAGACTTTTACCGACTAAAACCCACCCGTGTTCCTTCAGTTGCCTGTATGCCAGGGGTTACGGTATCTCTTTCGAACAACCCGCACCCCTTGCAAGTATCGGCCCTTACCCCTTCTGTTGCGCGCCATCGACCAGGGCTTGGTCCTTACCGGACATCGAGCTACCCATTACTAGCCGTCTGCAAGCCCGTGTCTCATTGGTAACGGCTCGATCTTCCAATTTGGTCGCAGGTTTGACCCCTGACAAGCACTTTACGTTGTGTAAATAATTTCATTACCACTATTTTCAAAACTGTGAAGGAAAAGACACGAGGAGATACAAATCACCATGAGGAGGTTTGTGTCTCAAAACTGGAACATTATAGACTGACAATGCTAAAATGCTATAGTTTCTTTGGTTTCTACGTCATTACTAATAGTCATCTACTCGTTTTGCCCTCGTCATGTCATTTTCAAAAACTCACCAAAGTTAAAGATTCGAGAAGAAGAAAAATATGCAACTGATATACTCGTAGAGCAAGCGTTTACTGAATTTCGTTTGTAAAGCATCCAAGGATAACTTCATCAGTAAAGAGCTACCTGTTGAATCAAATCCTCACATTATAAATGGTTCACTAGTTAGCAGTCACAAATAAGAATTTGGGTGGAGTACTCGAGATAAGACGGATGAAAATTGTGTAAAAGATGACACGTCTAATAAGAAAATAAAAGCAGAGTTGACGTCTGATAAAGAAGAATTGATTGATGAAACAGAATTCTTAAGAAATATTGTAATAAATTGGAATATGGATAAGATGATGATAATGCGATAACAGGATTTAATTGCAGACTAGTCTCTACAAAACAAGGGGGCTTGTGGCTAACTAATAACAGCCCTACCAACATCCCTCGGAAAGGACGTTAAGCTGTTTGGTCTCGGCTGACAGTCATTACGGGTCGTCAGAAGCCCGAAAGTCTGACAATCAGACTCAACAAGGGGCATCATATTATCCAGTTACTGGGATGTGACCCGTCAGATATGTGCGCTCCATGTAAAATACTGGTATTCAGCTGCGTCCGGTCAGACTGGAAAATGCGAGGCAGATGATAAGTCAAAGCAATGCTTCTACTACAAATAACATAATAATCTTTTTCCATCAGTCCTGCGCCTGCTCGGTAATTTTTGAGATCGCTCCGTACTAGTTCTTTTCTGTCAGTGAACTAGTTCATTCTATTAGCATTATTCGGTCTTCGCTCTCAGACAGTACTTCCATAGATCACAGAGCAAAAATTCTCACTGAAATAGTATCCGTCAAATCATTAGCTGTCATTCTCGTTCTCGTTCGGTCATACGGTATGGCTCTTTGTAAATAAATGTACGAAGAGCTATCAGAACTAATAGACTGATTACAAGTCAGCATTCGGAAATGTAACGGTTCCTATTCGTTCATCGTTCACGAACTACATAAGACTATGTTCCATATCTAAAGTTTTACGCAAGCCAAAACCCATATTTTCCTACAACGACCTAAACAATACCATGAGGATTACCAACTGTCAGCGTTGTATTTCCCGCGTGCCTACATACTGTTGAAACAGCAATGGAGTTTACTCTACGTGATTCTCATTCCATGTTATAATAATACGTTGCTGCGTCCGTTGGGGACATATTTGCAACCGACTTCGGGAAGCCGACAGTCTTATTGTGTTTGTAGATAAATGATGATGTACTGCATGCACTGGCTATTCAATTTGTGTTGTTGACGGCACAATGGAAATGCTGGATACAGATGTATTAAATTTGGGATGATTTGCTAACGTCATTTTGTAAATACGCTGCAATTGTTTGTCTGTTCTGATTATTTCTATTGTTTAAGTTGGACTTAGATATCTATATTTTAGTACATGAAGCAAAAACTTTGCACCCCTTTTTACGAAAATTACGCAGACGGAGGAGCGTGAAATTTGGCACAGTTCAAGTTCATAATATGGATAAAGAGTCATCATCATCTGCCTGTCCTTTTCCCAACTATGTTGGGGTCAGCTTCCAGTCTAACCGGATGCAGCTGAATACCAGTATTTTACATGGAGCGATTGCCTATCTGATCTCCAAAACCCAGTACCTGGGTAACACGATACCCCTTGGTAAGTCTGGTTGTCAGACTTTCGGGCTTCTGACGACCCGTAACGACTGTCAAAGATCCGCAAATTACAGCCGGGACCAACGGCTTAACGTGCTTTCCGAGGCACGGAGGGGTCTTGTAACCGACATAAAGAGGGTCACCCATCCACGGACCAACCGCGGCAAGCGTAGCTTAACCTGATCGATCGACCTGTGCAGCTATTGTTACTTAACCACAAGCCACAAGCAAGATATGGAGACAGAGTGCAGAAAGCTAATTTTCTTTTAATTATGTTTGAATATCGACCTGCAGGCGACTACTAGTAATCATAACTATTTGATCAAGAAATAATACTGGACCACTGAACATAATTATTTCATAAACTGGTTCGGTGCTATGAAACTTTTACCAAATCTATGAAAAATCATGCGTCTGAAGAAAGCAAATAGACGAATGAGTAATTCTATTATTTTTTTCACATGTCAGCCAGCCTCTAGTACGTAGGTATTAAAGAGCTAGCGGAGTATAATCCTTCTAGAAACACTTATAAAATAAAACAATCTATTATCGAAAAACTTTTTTTATACCTAACCTCAAAATCAAAATATTTTTATTTCATATAAACCTGCATGGGCACTTATGAAACGTCAGAAGCTAGGCGCACGGTTGCAAATTGTTGTTTCCTATGGAGAAGAGCCGGCAAGAAACTCCACGGTTACTCTTTAAAAAATAATCGGCTTTACCAATGTTTTCAAATTACAAAGATAAAATGTAGGTATGGGAGGACAGTGCAGGCCCGTCAATAAGTACCAGGTACTTAGACGAATACCGAGAAAATCGTCTACAAATCTACAGTCTGTAAGGCCTACAACGTTCTGTCATTCACAATAATAACATGTAAAATAATCTACATTAATAAAAAGAACCTAATTTAACATAGTGACATGATTTCCATGACAATCACTAAAAATAGTCGATATTAAAATTGATGTATAATGTCAAATAATGACAAGAATATGTCAGCATTGTAAAAATAAAAATAAAATTGTATATGTATAAAATAACCTAATCCAACTAGCTTGTATTGTTCCACTGAGCAGAGCAAATGCCTCTTTCTCTCTTTTCACATCTCTCCATTATACACCTATTTTAAATTTTATAACTACCATCTTTAGTTGTCACGTTTCAGCATGGAAATAGCGGTCATTGACCCACTTACATTTCATTATCATTTTCTACTGTATTTGATTTCAAAAACTGAAATAAATTCCGTTAACGTCTTGAATCAAAATCTATCGTGATCTTCAATATATTCCAATAACGAAAAACTATACATAGTTTTACGTTATTGGAACATGAGAGCAGTGGTGGCCAAGTGGTACCGGCCGCGACTTACGAGTTGCAGGTCGTGAGTTCGAACCCAGCCAGGCGCTTTACTTTGTGTAAATTATTTAATCGCCACTGCTCTCAAAACGGTGAAGGAAAACATCGTTAGGAAACCGGCATGTCCTCCTAGAACCAAAAATTCGAAGACATGTGACATCTACCAACCCGCACTGGGCCCGCGTGGTGGATTACGGCCCACTCCCTCTCACCGAGAGGAGGCCTGTGTCCCAGCAGTGGGAACATTATGGGCTGATGATGATGATGATACATAGTTTATTGATTGAGTTCATACGGAGTTATATTACGAAAAAGGGCAATGACTGCCCTGCTGAAACGCGAGAATGATAGTACAAATAGCGCTTAATTAATTTAATTACCACAATTAAGTTTCCTTTTAACTTTTTTAGATCAAGAGTCTAAGTAAGTACTAGGTAACTTATTTTCTTTGAGGCCATTGTAATTAGACGTTGAGCTATGGATCAATAGGTTAGCGGACTAATTATAGACTGGCTGTAGGAGTTAATTGGCCTGGTCTGCCTAACTTAAGTTTGCTAAGTTGTCTTGTACTAGGTAATTACTGTGGTAATTAATGTATACCGCTAGCAAATTAGGACGATAATCTAGGCATGAATTTTAACAATTAGGTACACAGCTTATGTAACCTTTTTATTAAGGTGTGTTCCTTAATTTTTAAAGAATTTTTGTAATTGTGGCTCCTGTCACGTAATAGTAGGCCAGGGCCCCCATTTTGATCACATAAATTTAGGGGACTTTTTAACGTTTAACTGACCCCTTAATATTGGTTAAACAGAAACCACCTTTTAACAGCCCCCTAATCATTCTTAGGAGATCCCATAAACTTACGGGATGTCGGTGAATATGGGCAGTAGTTGGCTGAGCCCGACAGGGTCTATATGATCTAATTACTTATAAGTTTACCACCTAAGAATACCTACATGTGGAATGCAATAAAGTATTGAGTATGATAGAACAATGTCTACAACAAGATTTATGTATATTTTTTTCTAAATGTTCTGCATTGAATTAAGACGGTATTGAATCCCATCTAGGCCCTTCTAAAACCTTCGTAGGTCTGGGCTTATACTATTTGCCGGACACTCGAGAAATCCTGAACCACTAAACTTTGTCTGAAGTGATTGATGACATCATAAGAACATAGCCTATAGCCAATCTTGAGAATAAAACTAGTATAAAAGGTAAGGTAGGCTATTAGAAGGTAAAGGTACATTTTTTATTACTAGTGGTAGCGATCCGTCCCTGATGCCCACGGGTGCAAGAGCAATAATAGGTTCTCAATTCTAGTGAAAACCGCATTAAAATCCTTTGCGGAGTTAAGAAGATCTAACCGGTTACTTATACAGACACGAAAAGCGACTTTGGTTAATACTGTGTTTAGACAACAAACACAAAGGAGAAGTTGACTTACATTAATCTCAGCTCCGGTGACGTTGTAAAGTTCGAAGGGAGGGTCCCTTCCTCGGACAAACTTCATGATGCGTTGACCGTTCTTGAAGAACACCACCTGCAAATAACATTTTGGAGTAAGTAAGTAGGTAGGTTTAATTATATAATAATATCTAATTTTCAGCCGGAAGACGTCCACTGATGGACATAGGCCTCCCCCAATTTGGGGGGGCTTGCCATAATCGCCACGCTTGGCAGGCGGGTTGGCAATCGCAGTAAAATGCATAGTAGCCCTTAGTCGCCTCCTACGACACCCACGGGAAGAGATGGGATGGTGTTATTCTTTACGTCCGGCGCCACACGGTGCCATAATAATATCTACTGTTTATTATTTGTTGCGCTGTTTAGTTTACACACATAAATCCGTCATGACGATTTGGTAGTATATTTTGGATGAATTTACAGTTTCTAAAATAATTTATTTTATCCTAGCCTTTACCTGCGATTTCGTCTTAGGGTAGGGAAAAAGTCCCCTAAAAACCATCTCCATTAAAAACACATATTTGTGGAAAATTTCGTGGTCATTGGTCAAACAGTGTTGGAGTTTATAAATCTCAGATATTTTAACATCCATTTTTATATTTAATACATGTAATTTTTCCCGCTCTACGTGCGAATTGTGGATACGGTTGAATGATGAATTATGGGCATGTTACAAAATAAACAATATTGGAGATCAATAAAATTTTCGAGAAACTAGGGACATTATGTCTCGTTTTGGCTTCGAGCTAAGCTAGATGATTACTTCACGACCTCGATCAAAACCAGCGAGCTTAGCGCATCAGTCTTGCTTAAATATTGGAACTCGTAGACTTTATTTCCAAGTACCTACTACGAAATAAGTAAGAAAACCCGCATTCTTAGACGTAAGCTTTAAGAAACAAGCCTTATTCACTGAAATGCTTTTACTGCTGACTTTAAACATTCATGCAATATATTTGGTTTAACTTAGAGGAATTTCTCTACTCTTCTTAGCGACACACTGCAGTGTAACCTAATGTGATGGTCCCTGGAAAAGATTTACCACATATACAAATGTATTTTTGAACTCACTGCAAAGTATGCAGCATATATAACAAAAAAAAAAAAAAATGATCAAAATGAAGGATGTGGTATGAACCATCGAACTGAACAACTTACTTCATGGAACCAAAATCTCAATTAGGAAAAAAATATCAACTGTCCCACACAAATCTCTCATGCTTACTCGACGCAAATGACGACTGAATATTTTTTTGCGACTACGATGTGGGTCCGATGGAGAAATTTGTTCAGTTTGATGTACCACACTCTTAATTTTAACCAAACTTCTCTGATAAACACTGTATACAGCCGTTTCCATTCTAAGTGATTCCTAGAATAAAGTTAGACGATACAAAATTAACTGGAACAGATGTATACAGAACGTAAATGTTGTCGTAAAAGTTACTTAGTGTACCTATCGAAAGTCGCGTCGTCTGCAACTTGAGTGAGTTTTATTTTTGTACGTTTTAGTCAGTTTCAATTACATATACGTCGTTCTTGATAGACAGGTTTGTTTAGACTTTGGTAAATCTTATTGGAGACTATTCTTGAAATGATTTTTTCCCCTTTTTTCTTGTCGACCGTCTTTCTTATTATGATAGTGTGGCCCATCAAGTTGTCTAGCTTTTTAAATGTATTTAAGAAATCCAGAATTGTTTTAGTTGAGCAGTTAGACACAATCTATTAGATATAATCATCATATATTCGATATAATCATGTAAAAGTATAAACGACCGACTTCCGAAAAAAAAAACTAAAAAGTGAAAAATAACTTTACTTTCGGACGTCAGTGACAAAAAAACTAAAATACTCATGATGAAAGATCTAGTAACAACGACTGACAAAGATACCTGAAAATCAGCCCATGTGTTACCTACCAAAAAAATAACAACAACATCATTTATTCATACAAAGACCCAAACCGTGAGACTAAACAACCAAACCGCGACAATTTACGTCTCAGTTTGTACGTTTTTAATCAATTTCCCCAAGAGAGTTGGCACTGGAGAAACCCTCGTAAAACCTGATCGTATTAATTCGGAAAACTTCGGGTCTTCGGCTAATAGCCATCGATTTCGGTCTGTATGTACGTGGTACATGCGAATGTCCTTATTAGCCGCGGAGTTAGTTCATCGTATGTTTCAGTTAGTGCATGTTTCTTAAGTGATTTGAACTGTTTTGCTTATGAGTTGAAATGTTTAGGGAATAGTGTGTTTGAATTATTTAGCTGGTGAAGCTTGGTGAGAGGAGTTTTAAGTTAGAAGCTGATAGTATGCAAGAGGTAACCGCGCCTTAACTTCGTTTTCGCTTGACGTTTTTTCTGGTTTGTTTTTCTTTTTGCACGGCACCAGAGTAAAAGCATGATGCTGCTTCGATAGCCTATAAGCTTCCTCAAAATTGGGCTATAAAATGCAAAAATACTTTTTTCAAATCCGGCTGGTATCTCCAGCGATTAGTACGTTCTAACAAAAGAACAAACAAAATCTCTATCATTATTATTTTAGTTTAGTATTTATAAAACACCTACTTTAATGAAAATCGGTCTGTTAGTAATCAGCCTTACACCTAAAGCCATGATTAAATTCTCATTCAAAACCAAATATAACAAAACTTCTATCGATAACTATATAGTACACGCAGACACATGTAATTTATTTCCCATTAAGACTTCACCTGCAAAGGATTTTCGAGCAGCATTCGATAGTGTTGGGCCGAAACTCCGAATTCAGAATTTCAAATACGATTCGAATTTCGGATTCGGATTGGTCGTATACGCAAATCCGCCTTGAACAATCCGTTCTAGGCCGATTTAACTTGTGTTGTGTTAGTGCACTTGGTGTTTTCGCTATTAGCGCCTTGAGTGCTGTGCTTGTTTCTTCATTTACAATGTGGAGTACCTTTGTATTTAGCTTTTTGGTTTTAGCTTATGTTACATTATGTTGGCCTGGCCATTACCTGAAGCCATTGCATTGAAATGGACAAAAAAGTCACTGGTAAATTATTTGTCCAAAATTATTTTGAAATGCGGATAGAAAATTGTAATTGTAACTATGAAAAGAAATAAGGAACTACTTTTTCAAAACTTTGGATAAAAAATAATTTGTCCGCTATTTTTAAATCTACCTTTTAGTAGATATTAAGAAGTAATCAAGTATAATGATAATTAAAATGCTAAATGGCTAATTAAAATGTAAAGATTTAACCTGTCTAAGAACGCAAAATAACACTTTTTTTAAGTGTCACACTACGAGTATCTTACCAGCCTTGCGATACATTTGCTTGAGGAGATATTAGATAAAGCTAGACGAAAGGCCACGCTGTAATTAGACAATTTATAATAATCCAAATGTTCCGTAGTGTTTCCGTGTGGTGCCGGACGTAAAAGAATAGCACCATCCCATTATATAATTTTTTTTCCGTGGGTGTCGTAGAAGGCGACGAAGGGACTTACTAGAGAATGGGCAGAAGCGTTACCACCATACTGCGATCGCCAACCCGCCTGCCAAGCGTGGCGATTATGGCAAAACCCGGGGAGGGTTATGTCCAGCAGAGGACGTCTTTTGGCTGAAATTATGATGATGATGAATATAAATGTTTTAGGTTAATTAAGGAATTGCGTGTAGCGTTTTTTTTTTTGGAGGGCGTGTTAGACTTTTACTGACTAAAACCCACCCGTGTTCCTTCAGTAGCCCTTAAGCCAGGGGCTGTGGTGTCTCTTTCGA
Organism: Polymixis flavicincta; assembly: GCA_949987655.1. NCBI lineage: Eukaryota > Metazoa > Arthropoda > Insecta > Lepidoptera > Noctuidae > Polymixis > Polymixis flavicincta. The sequence goes on from OX465180.1 coordinate 6,689,332, forward strand.
ACAAACCCGCACCCCTGGCAGGCATCGACCCTTGCGGGTCCCATCACTATTTGTGCTGACATCTCTTTGAGCCGCGCGTGGAACACAACGCGCCGTCGACTTGGGCTTGGTCCTTACCGGACAGCGAGCTACCCATTACTCGCCGTCCGCAAGCCCATGCCTACGGTGGCCGGAAATCGGCCTGGGATTCCCGACGCCCAGGGCGTCTCCGTATCCTGCGGCGGCTGGGGTCGCGAGGGCGCATATGCTGCCTCTCCCTCACGTGCGCCGCCTCCCTCTTCGCGAGCATCACTGCTTCGCTGAAGGAGGTGACGGCTCCCCATGCCCTCTCGCTCCGTACCATGGCCTGGACCAGGGCCGGACGCGAGAGATCGCCGCCGCCGATCGCCTCCACGAGGACACGGCGGTGCTCCGCCCAAGCAGGGCAGACCGCCACCGTGTGCTCCACCGTGTCCTCAGGGCGATCTTCGCAGTGGAAACACCCGGGCGTTTCCTCCCGCCCTTTGCGTGTAGCGTTAAGTTGCACAACTTTTCGATTTTTGAAGCCAAACAAATTTTTTATTAATGTTTGGTCATTGACAAAAATGCAAGATATATAGCAGAAGTCTTGAGGTGCTGATAAAACTAAGCATTCCTTGTATTGAGCATTTACACAAAACTGCTCCATATTCTTTTACGAGAGGATGGTTTAAAGTTTAGAAACGTGTTGCCTGGCTAGAAAGAATGTGAGACTGAGCCTGAACGTAGGAACCTTCCACAACTATTTTTACCGCAGACGCGTATAAAAAAAGAAGATTTTTTATGTTTGGATCGTAAATATTTATTACACGTTTTGAGTATGCACAGTAATATGATTGAACGGGCAGTAAATAGTCGTTTAACAAATGGGAATAAGTTGATAAGAAATCAAACTTTGAAGTAGCGCTCGCCTCGTGCGCGGTTGATTACACATCACAACATCGATTGCACTTTATCCTATTCCATTACTTTATGAACAAAATTTTAGGTTTTTGACGTAAATATTTACGTACCTAACCTAAAAAACATATATTATTTCTAACGATGCAGCAAAGACATCTTTACTCCGACGCAAGTCGGCCGGAGCAAAGACAATCTGCACAGATGGGGGTTCACGGATGGCTCAGATCTCAAGTGCGTGTGCGGCACCTCCCCACAGACAATGGTTTACCTTCCATCCTGCGCCGCATGCCCTGTTACTTGTGCATTTGACGATCTTATGACTGCGTCAGCGAGCGGAGTTCGCGTAGCCGAATTTTGGGCCAATGAAGAAGAAGCGACGCAGCACGTTTCGAAACCAAACCAAGCGAATGGTTATGATTGGTTATGATTAATCAAATAATTTTTAATAATCTACGTATTGAACCTAACAATAAAATGTTTAGTGCTACGGTATTCTGGTTTGTTGCCGACCGTACCTGTACCTTCCTACGTAATAGGTCCACAATTTTACATTTATGTCTAGACAAAGACGTAAGTAGCTTTCGTTCTAGTTTTAAGTCGTGACCATTTTGGAGTTTCTATTTAAAGCCTGTTGGTACTCGTAGTTTCATAGTGGAAATAGACTTCCTTCGAATTTCCAGTTTCTTAAGCAATCTCAAGGATTGTACTGAAATACATTCATTTTAAAATGTACCCAGAAATACAGTTTGTTTACTGGATGCTAAATTAAAATTAGAATGTTTCTAGATACCTTGTGATGTTCACAGAGGTACAAATTCATAACAGGTGGTTTCTTTGGAATTTATGGTACTTATTGCTTCTTTACCAAGTTTATTTTCTTTTCTTCTCTTGTTGGGGTTTGATTTTGATTTAGGTACGAATAGGGAATTTCCCAAAAGATACCTGCATCCTACTTCCTACTGTCCAACTAATATTATAAATGTGAAAGTTTATATGTTCGATTTTTAGGTGTTTGGACGTTTGTTACTCAATCACGCTAAAACGGCTGAACGAATTTGGATTTTTAGCACACAGATAGTTTATAACCTGGATTAACATACAGGGTATTTTTTATCCCGGTACTACGGTCCCATGGGATAATTTCGGACCTCCACGCGGGCCAAGCCGCTGGCATAGCTAGTAGTTATAAATAGCCGTTTGGCTAAAAGGCTTTGATCTGATCGATAAATAGTATATGTTTGCTCAACATGTGGACTACACGAGGCGGATGTTGTTCTTCTCAGCAATGTAGGTACCTAAGTGACAAGACCAAACAACAACCGAAGCACAGAACTGGTTGAAGTGGCAGAGATTGGGGTAGGCTTATGTCCAGAAGTGGACATCTTTCGGCTGATGTGATAAAGATGATGATGATTTAAGGGACCATACCTTGTACAGTGATTCAGGGTCAACATTGTGGTCACAGCGAAGCACGGCGCTGTGGCGATGCACTACAAAGCGAGGCACCCGCAGCTCCACCCACACCTCGGACATACCCGCAACTGTGGACAAATAAGGAACAGTTAATATCAATAACCAGCTTACGTTGTTCTGTCAAATCTTTCCAATTTTCCGGGCAACTTTTTAAATATTTTTTTCCTTGAGACTATAGAGGTTTGAGGAACAGGGTGTAAAGTCCGCTCATACCTCTATTGAAAAGGAGGATCCTCCGACCAGACGGGTATTGTGTCTGGTCCGGGCAACTGCCCGACAGTTGATGTCGGAATATTTTATCTATCTGAGTAGCGTGGTAAACTCTGATTGCGCGATGTAGAATTGCTCAATTAGTTCGCCTGTGGCATCGTAGATGGCGCCACTTATCTTTTTGTGTTTCTTGATATTTGTCGTGAAGCATTTTTATTTGTAGTGCCGCTACAAGACCTATAATGAATATTAAAAAAAAAATACGTGTGGCACTCGGGAACTGTCGCGGTAAAGCTATTGCATAGCATTTTTATCAATTTGGATTACGCATGCGCAGTAACGCCGATACAACCAATGCCACCTAAAGGCGGGTTGCTGAACTAAGCGTGATATTTCAAAAAGTCATTAAAAGTTCTGCTATTCATCGATAGATGGAAAAACTAAATAAAAAGTATCACCCACCGCTGTGCCGGTCGGAGTGGGGGGTGTTAGGTTATTTTCGTTACGGAATTTCTGGATTCGGTCTCCAAGCTCAAGGCCCGCGATGGAAGCTATGCAATAGCTTAAAAACCGTTCAGCCGTTTTCAATAGACCAAGCAACCCACAGCCATACAACAGCTTACTAACGAGCAGCATTCAATCTTTATTTATAAAGATAATCAAGAAAAAATGGTTAATTACAACATAACTTATTTTCTTTTTCACGGTAAATCCAAATGCCTAAAGTTTACCATTAAATATTTGTCTACTGCTGATTGTAATCATGAAGTTTCAAATCAACGAGGGTCAGAAATAATATATTGGTAGTCGGAGTGTTACAATCACAGTAGGTATGTTATTATTGGTAGTCTTTTGAACGCTATAAATATTATAATAAAATATAAACGTTACAAAATATCGACGATTTAATTTAATTAATTTTAAGAAAACCTACAGCTTGTATAAATTAGAAAGCTGTAACGTTATGTAGAAGATGGATGGCAATTAGTTATGAATAAAACATGTTACATATAAAATTGAAAAATTTGCGTAAACATGTAACTAAACGAACGAACTAAAAGGCAAGGCTAAAGGAAAAAAAGTTAAAACGTGGTTAGACACTAAAGAAATTGTTATAGGTACCTACATAACAAGGCATGAATTGACTACGATTCTAATTAAATAACCTGGTACCAAACGTTGCTCTACTGTAATGATCAGAATTGTTGTACTTTATTCCTGTATATCAGATGATAGCTGTCTGTGGTGTTATAAGAAAAAGCAAAAATATTTATGACACCAGAACATTATTTACTATCACGAGACAACACAGAGATAATAATATTATCCTCTACTTTGCTTGTAAAAGCTTTCGACTTATATTATTACAACTATTCTCATATACAAGGCTTTGTCTCTGGGCTTCAAATTATTTTCTGTGATATTTTCCTTAAACTGAGACTAAGTAGGCTTAATGCGAATGTTACGCTACCTGTATAGCTAGAGAGAAAAGGTAACTGACAGGTGACGCCTGTCACGCCTAACCCTAAGCGATTGAACCATAGACATAAAAATTTGGACTGGCCTACAAAAAAAAGGTGCATACCTACAACACATAATGTCTCATAAAATGGCCGCCGGTACATCACTATACTAATATGACATATTATTGTTAACAAAACGAAGTATTATTAAATTATAAAAAGGTCTGATACACGGAAATGAACCCAAATATAAATATTTTACCCATTAATTCATGATTTCGTAACGATTTTATCATCGAATGTGTATTAATATTGTACAATTGCATGAAAACCGGCTCCTAACCTGTGCAAAGACAAATTATGGTTGATTTTCATTCTTTCTTGCTCCACACTTCACAATATAACACACAGGCATGTTCAATTGCTGTTTTCCAACATTTACATGCAGTTTTAAAGGTAAACTCGTCGTAATTTTCTCGCTAATCTCATTAACACAAAACATAAACAACCATTTGACAGCAAAACTACCACGAAACTTGTCGCTAAAGATGGCCGAAAGGGCACTTACCTACAACTGTCCTTACGTCATGACAAATTGTTGCAATTATAAGCAACAACTTAAATATTGTTGTCTCTTTTATCAAATACGATTATTTTACTAGAAAGAAAGAGACAAAATGATATTTCACATTCTGTATCGTATTTCAATCATTTTTGTATAAGCAAATGTATGTATAGAATAACGCGGCATCTCCATGTTGAACAGATTGTTATGAAATTTATACGTAACCTGTGACGTAAAGAATGACATAGGCTATTTTAACTGACTACGGTGAAGCAAAGGGTGGGTTATGATTTTGACCGGTATATATGTGTGTTCACCTGTTCCTAATAACTTCTAAACTATTAATCACAATTTGACAAATGAGGTATCTTTGGTACATGCTATGTGTATGTATGTTATATTAAAGTCATATGGCGCCCTCTGGAGGACACAAAGTTATATACAAAATAAAAATGAAAGGGCTTAGCACATTAATCAACAATAATGAGCCAACCCAAAAATATTTAAATAAAAACTATTTACATAAAAATTACCGCCGAAAACTGAAAAGCAAAAAATTATAAACCTTTTTTGTTTAACCTTAATAACTAAGTTTGGAACGCGGTGACATACAATTAAAATACATATCGAAAGTCACCGACTTCCGAACTTCGTTTTGATTACATTTTGGTATACATACACAACTCAGCATTAAAAATCTGTGAGTGAACAATCAATCGTCCCCTGTTTTCCTACCCTTAGGGTTGTTTTTTTTTTCGAAATTGATATGGAACCAATTTTGGGGTATACCCTTTCCAATAAAAAAAGAATTATCAAAATCAGACTACTCTGAAAAAAGTTATGCGTGGTCATGCATAAAAAATAAAAAAATACGCGTCGACTTGAGAACCTCCTCCGTTTTTTCGTCGGTTAAAAACCAAGTTCATAAATTAAACCCCAACTATTGAAAAAAAAAGGTACTAAAAAGCATGAAACAAGAAAATGTAAGAAGTTAACTATTAAGGGTGTTGCATGGTAAAAGAAACAGAAACAAATATTTGCGAGTAAACAGGTTGTAAAAGCAAATGCAATGCTATTTAGAAAACGGATAATTGGCTAATAGGAGCATTTGTTATTGACTTATCTTCGGGCGAATTAGGTTATAAAGTGTAAGGTAAAGTTAGCAGTGTGTAAAGTGCCGTGAATTTGGTTTTTTTTTGGGTGGGAAATCATCAAATAACTTCTCCCGCTCTGGGTGGACTGGCGGAGCAGGAGCGCGTGTCAGACTTTTACAGACTAAAACCCACCCGTGTTCCCTCAGTAGCCTGTATGCCAGGGGCGGCGGTATCTCTTTCGAACAAACCCGCACCCTGGCAGGCATCGGCCCTTACGGGCCCCATCGGTTTGTGCTGACATCTCTTTGAGGTGCGCGTGGAACACAACGCACCGTCGACCTTTTATTGTTGGGGTCTGAATCTCAGTAGTTTTCTCGCATTTAATTTATATAACCTATGGATACTTATTCAAAATGAAAAATCAAAATATTTTATTTCACATAAACCTACATGGGCACTTATGAAACGTTAGAAGCTAGGCGCACGGTTCCAATTTGTCGCTTCCTATGGAGAAAGAAGAGCCGGCAAGAAACTCCACGGTTTGTCTTTTAAAAATAATTGGCTTGTACAATGTTTTCAAATTACACTGATAATACTTAGGTAGGGGAATAAATAAAATCATTTGTCACCACTATCAATATAATGTTAACTTTTCTTTAGCTTTTGAAGATTTTTATCAACAAACTACTATAATATAGTCCTCTTTACATCAAAACAAAAACTTATTCAAGATACTCGTATCCATCGTTCTGATTACTGAATATTATTATAGTATTTCCGAACATCATGTTGACATACTATCGATATTTCTATATACGACTGTTATACCCGAAGTGCTCGAGGCGGTCACGATCCTATTTCACAATTCCGTAGATTTTGTCTGATGGTCTGTTATTGATTCTGAATGGATTCCCAACGGATGGAACTGGTCCTTAGAGAACTGCCCGAGTTGGCTCTCATGGCGCTGTATATGTATATGTACATGTACATAAACGTTTATTTTGTAAGAAGATGGACGAAAGAAATTAGATAGATTGATAACTACAAATAATATATGATCAAACGAACTTCTTAAGTGAAGTTCGATCGATATAATATGAGTGGTTTCATTTGAAGATATAAATTAACAGGTAGTCCTTTGACCTACAAGGCAACACTCGCACGCTTTTTAAAGTTATTTATAATTAGAATAAAGAATCGATTTCTTTGAAATAATAATCGATTAAAGTATCGACTCGTCTACTACACTACACTATGCTTGCCGGTGACTCATTCTTTTAAAGTTGCGACTTGAATTCAAGTCCTCTCGTGTTATAGTAAAAATGAACTGGGTTTTGGGAGGGTTGGGTATTTATATCTTCAAATGAAACTACTCATATTATATCGATCGAACTTCACTTAAGAAGTTCGTTTGATCATATATAATATTTCGTGGTTTCATTTTCTATATAAATTAACAGGTAGATGTTTAGAGACGTGTGATATTTTTACATTTGTTTTATGCCTCTTGGATAGGTGTACAACAATTAAAACACGAGATAACATTAATCATAGATTTCTTAGATTGAATGATTCAACAAACAAATGCATTACAATGACATTATTTGTAACTATTTCGATAGGTATTCATAATCATGGAAATAGATGTAAGCCAATGGATTTTGCAAAATTAGATTTTTCTACAATAGGCCAATTACTTATAAAATTTAGCAAAGGCCTGGGAGGGCGCAGTCCAACCGGCAGTTTTTCGGATGAGATCAAGACTTATCCCAGCCGCGCACACTGTTGACGTGGCAGCGTGGCGGGCGCTGTGTGTGCCGTAAACTGACACGTCAATGCCACTACCATACAACGTGTTTGATCCACCTGCTTATAGTCTGTGCTGTCACGTTCTTGTAGGGACGCTTCACAGTAATTAAGAGGTGATCTGTGTCTGAAGGTATTAAAGCCTTCGTTGTAGACATGTAATCGACTGGCGTTGTAGCTGGACAAATAGAAGGATTTTCTAGAAAACATGGTAAATACAAAACCGGCTGGTCCTGTTCTATCCCAGTGGTTTTAATAATATCTGTTATAACGATCTCGATACCGTTTGAATTGATTTTAAATAATACTTATTTTAATGAAGGATAAAGTTTGTACCCTGTGCGCAGTGCACAGACCCAGTAAAACATCAAGTTTTTTTTATTAAATTTTTCTAAATTAAGCTGAGTATGTGGAGACCATTCCGAGCCGTCCAGCACTATTTGAGGATCCCAAGTAGTTGAGTATTTAGGCAAAGATGGTCTCAGATTGAAAATCCCCTAAGGAGGCGTTTAACGTACTCGACTGAAGCTAAGTTGTTTCCTATGAGCAAGGATACGGCTGAACGGTGGCTGTTAATCGTGCCTTAAGACGCACCTATATCATACTGTTCAGTTAAAAAAGTGACTATGTGAGGGATGGAAATCTCGAACACATTCCGGTTATGGTCCCTACAGTACCGCCACCACAACTTTTAACAAACGCTATATTGCTTTAGTGTACTTTCTGATGGTGAGGCTAGCATCAAGCTTAGGGCGGCTGGCGGCGAACCGTGGCGGGAGAACGTGAGCCTGAGAGCAGCGCTGCTCCCAGGGAAAGCGTCTGGTGGAGCGGATGTTGTTGTCTAAAATGCAACAATAATCATTTTTGGGTGCGGTTCTAATGCAACAATTTCTCCAACTAATACATCCAATAACATAGGATACCAAGCCTGTGTAGGCCACATTGGGAAAACCAAGATACCGATATTTTTTATTTTTTATTTTTTTTTGTATGCAATTTAATAGCAGAGAAAATGTTGAGAAAAGTTTTTTTTTTTTTTTTGGGAACCTACTTGTCGTAAATGCGTCGACGATTATCGCATCTGAGTCCTGTTTTGTTGACACATATTCGTGATACTTGACATTGACTCGAGAAGCTAATAAGTCAATCTCCGGTTGACCTAAACATTTTTCAAAATATTTAAATGCAGGTTGTGATAACTCCCATTCGACGTCGGGGTTCACCCTGCGTGGCACTTTGTCAGCCTCGGCAATGTCTTTCGTGTTTATATACGAAGCGAATAACCACTGCTTTCGCGTCTCGCACCACTGCCAAATATCACGAGAAGGTGCGCTTGTGGGAATTTAATACTGCCCAAACGGTTTATATAACTTATCGCGGTTGTGTTATCCACATGAAGCAGAATAGCAGTCAGTTTGGTCCCGAGCAAAACATTTAAGGGCGAGAAATACGGCTAATAATTCCAAATAAATAATATGATAACTAATTTCACTTTTATTCCAAGCACCTTTGACTCGTACCCTGTTACTAAATGCACCCAGTCTGCGCATGACGCGTCAGTGTAAATCTCCAGTGCATAGCTTTGGGGCTTTAGTAGATTAATTACTATTTAAATATTTTGAGACCACCAGTTCAAATCACTTAAGATTTTATGAGGAAGTTTAACGTCAAATGTACCGTGTTGTTTTAGAAACAAATATTTATTTCTTACTAATATCTTTGTATACAACCAACCGTAACGCACCGCTAGACACGCTGCTACGAGTACTCCTATCAATTCGGAGAAATTCTTAATTGATACTGTGGGTAGATTGGCATAACTTTGTACTAAATAGGCTAACTTGTTGCGTTTTTCTAGAGGTAACGATAAAGTCATATCAGTTGTATCATAAATGAATCTCAAAAAAATGCATGATGTTTGAGGTTGTAACTTGCTTTTTTCGTAATTTATTACGAATCCCAAACATTCAAGTAATGCTAGTTTCCTTAACATTACGAAGACATTCTTCGGAACTGCTCCCTAGACAAAGCAAATCGTCTAAATAGGGTACAGATAGAAACCCGCGATTACGCAAAAAACTTGCAACCTCTCTGACAATCTTAGTAAAACACCGTAGGGGCTATGGCGAGCCCATAGGGTAGGTAATGCGTTAAACTCGTAAGTTATTGGTTTATTTGAGTTTTGTGGGATATTGTTCGATAATGGAATCGAAGAAATTTACAAAATTGCTTAGAAACAGGAACAAGTAGGTATGCTTCCTTCATAACTACGGTCGCCATGTACTAGTTTTATTGTACTAAATTTACTGGCTGTTCTATTATCCTCCATTTTAAAATGTGTTTTAGACATGAATCGATTTAAAGGTTTAAATTCAGAATAAACCTTTTACCACCATTGGAATTAGGGGCTAAAAATGTACTAGAAATAAACACATCTGAACTGGGTTCAACCTGTGAAATAGCACATAGTTCAGTAAAATTCTCGACAGCTAATGACATGTCACGCTGTTCACTCAATGACCACGTAACACGAGGGATACAAGTTGGAAACTGCTTACATATAAGCGGAATAGGTATTCCCTTCATAATAATAATCCAATTAAGAATACTGGCATTATTAGTAATGTGGTTCCAACAATTATAGAAGTTTTGTACCCTACCTGCATGTGCCTGTGTTACTGGCGGGCAGGGGCATGTGTCCTGCACCCCCCCCCCCCGTTCGTTGGGTAACGAGAAGGTCCGGCCCAGTTTCCCTGCAACTGATGGCGCGCAGAAATTGTGATTTGGGACTGGGCATTAGTATTAGATTTCACTGGCAGTGGCACAGTCTTCTTTATCTGTAAAGTGGAACCAAAGTCAAAGTCAAAGATCTTTATTTTGAGACAGTGGTTAAAGAGTTGTTATTCAACGTCTCATCTCGCTCGCTGTCCTGTATGACATTGAGAAAAGGCTTTGCTAGCTCGGGTGTAACCATTTTGATCCGAGCCTGGGTTTTAGAACTATGTAAATCCCATAAAATGCGACAGCCATCACTAAGTGTTTTGATCACTTTGTCATTGGTTATTAGTGACGTCATCGCCTTGCTAAAAGCAAACATACCTGCACCCAATTTTTGTTGAGATGTCTCAACTTTTTTGTGGAGTAACCTTACCATTTCTGGAAGAGCGGCTGGGATCTCAATTTTTAATTTTGGCGCTTGAAGTAATGTACAATTACTGGGTATGAGATACTGTTTCAATATTTTGTCTCTCATTTCTTTAACCATTCCCTTTTTGAGTAATGGTAACCATAATTGGGTTAAGTTATTATGTATTTCCTGACCCCATATAGGTCCTTCATCAGTTGCCTCGCCATGAGCGGACAAGATTTTTGGATCCAATGGAGGTTCAGGAAGCTCTGCTGGCGCCGGCGGTGCCGGTGATAACTACTTCAAATTATAGAGTTGAGTTGAAACAGACTGCAGCAAAAGCCCATCGGCGTCAGGTATTATGACTGTATCATCAGGCCCTCTCGGGCCTTCTCGGGCCAGGTTGCGGCTCAGTTTCTATGGGTGGTTGTAATACATCCCACATCGCCGTTTTGTTTCCCAAAGGAAAAAATAATAAACTTAACTCAACTGTACTGCTCAATGTATGTAGCAGATACATCACAGGGTAACAGTTCTAAATTCGAATCTATTACCAAATTATTTGTAACGCCTCGTTCGCTTAAGGAATCTATGGCGGGTTGCATATTTGCAGCGTTCAAATTTGAATCTATGGCAAATTACCAGTATCAAGACTGTCACTTTGATCAGACCTTGTACGGTGGGAATAGCAGAGATTAATAGTAACTAACCTTGTGGGTTTTCGTCGTCCGAACATGAGAATTAATCGTCTCGACGCCGGCATTTGTGACGGTTTTTATCTCGTAATTTTTCCATCTTCTTCATGTAATAATCAATTCGTTCTTCATAGGACCTTTTAGGCATCGTGAACTTAAAATAAAACACCGTATTTGAAAATTGGAACAAGGAATAAATACAATCCCATGTAGGAGCGCGTGCACTCGTTGCCTCGCACGGAAAAAGAATGTGTCACCGGCAAGCATAGTGTAGTGTAGTAGACGAGTCGATACTTTAATCGATTATTATTTCAAAGAAATCGATTCTTTATTCTAATTATAAATAACTTTAAAAAGCGTGCGAGTGTTGCCTTGTAGGTCAAAGGACTACCTGTTATATATATAGAAAATGAAACCACGTAATATTATTAAATTTTTGTAGGTACTCTTGATTCCATTTATATTTTACATCCAAGTGTTATTCTGATGATTTGTTTTTATATTTACTTTTTATTTATTTATAAGTATTAACCAGCGGTATGTATGTTTCATTTATGTTAAGTAACTTTCTAATTTATAAATTACACTGTACAAAGCCTCGGGTTTTAATTTGTAATGTTGTGTATGTATGCTCAAATAAATTAACTAGCATTCTCACCTACCTACTGACTTCAGTTTTGATTTTTTTTTTAGATTATTTTAATTATTTATTTATTTGTGCATTAATTATCATAACTGTACTGTTGACATTACAAAATATCAGGCCTTTAGTAACAGTCGCATGAAATCACAATACAAAAGCAACTTACATAAACTGTAAACAGCACAAAAAGTAAAACAAACATACTGAAACTACACTTAAAGCTTAACTAAACAAAATTATTTTTGCTCCCAATTATAAGGCCAGACTAGACGGTTGCATATGAATATTTTCTAAGAAAACATATCCACTAACAAACGAGACAATGAGGTCCTTCGCCCCTCGAGGTAACGAGTCACATGAACACTAAGCTTTAAAGTTAAGACTGCGACACACGGCACATAATTACTACCCGGTTCTCTATGTTTTAGTGGACGGGGATCTTAAGACCCTTAATTGAAAAATCGTTTCAATTCTTTACTATGTAATGTTTAAATAAGAGTAATAGAAGGTAGTAACAATCAAATGTAGAAAAACTAGATTTATGTGAAAACGAATACATCACATTTCTAAGAATAATTTTTATTTTTTATAAAACCAAGTATGTTCCAGTGAACCACAAGTGTATAGCACAAAAAAAAAACAACTAGTTACCTCTATAATATAAATAATCACAATCACTGAATATCGAACCCAGGCGGGCGCTTTCTTTGTGTAAATAATTTCACCACCACTTCTCTCAAAACGTTGAAAGAAAACATCGTGAGAAAACCGGCACGTCCTAGAACTAAAAATTCAAAGACATGTGATATCTACCAATCGACACTGGGCTTAAGTGGTAGATTACAGACCACTCCCTCTCACAGGGAGGACGCCTGTGTCAAAGCAGTGCGAACATTATAGGCTGATTATACATAAGCTACTGAAAATACTGAAGTTACGTTGGCTCTGAGCGTTAACGTCTGGCACCCATACACAAGGTGTCGCAGGTTCGAGTCCACCAAAACGCACCTCGTCTTTTTGGATTTATTGTACTGTTTGTGTATTATAATAAAATAAAATAAATTTCGAACTGTGATACTTGTGGATTACCAGTTAAACAAAATGAAAAAATAACATGTTTTAATTGCGACAAATGCTATCATCACATATGTGTTAAATTGAGTGCTACTGCGCTTAAAAGGCTCAGTAAAGCTGCACGTTCTAAGTGGAATTGTCCGAGCTGTTTATCTGAACATGAGCCTAATAAGTCGTTGTCTGATAGCTCTGAAGGCGAGGATGATAAGGTTAGTGACGTACGACTTGTTATACGGGAGGAAATTCGGAATACATTGCGTATTGAAGTGAAGAGTATGATTAGCGAGCTTAGATTCGAAATGGACGAGTTAAAAAAACAGATTGATGAGTTGAAGTTATCGGGATCTTTTGACATATCTCAAGTTAACAACTTAAAAACTGAACTCCAGGGTGTGCAACGTGAGAATTCTGAACTACGTTCTCAGAATTCCGATATGAAAAGGACCATGACTCAGCTGATAACGCAAATAAACACCCTTGATCAGAATATGCGTCAGGCGAATCTGGAAATTCACGGCTTACCAGAAAATAAGAATGAAATTTTACGGACCGTTGTAACGCAATTGGCTAATGTTGTGTCATTTGCCCTAATGGACTGCGATATTATGAAGTGCGTAAGAGTGGCCAGTATGAACAACAACAAGTCTCGCCCGCGCTCGGTAATAGTGAAGCTGCGTAGTCCTAGATGTCGCGACGAATTTTATTCTGCAGTAACTAGATACAATAAATCTCACTCCGAGGATAAATTGAACACAAGTCTTTTGGGTTATGGCGGTAGCAAGGAGCCAGTTTATGTATCCGAGCACCTTGCTCCGACGTATAAATCTTTACATGCTGTTGCACGTGTTAAGGCTAAAGAAAAATCCTATAAGTTTGTCTGGGTGCGCTATGGTAAAATCTGTTGTGCGCCGTGACCGTAGTGCACAGTTTAAAGATTTGTACTCTAAAAGTTATGGTGGTGGGTTATTGGTAACTATTAGTAATAAGTATAATTTTGTTAATAAAACTGAGTGGCAAATAATTGCTATCCAGTTTGGTTCTCAGCTTCGTTGATTAAACTTCTTAAAGATAAACATAAATATAGGACTCGTTTCAAACGGTACAAAAACCCTCGGGACTACGATACTTTTGTTTCCCTACGGGTGCGAGCTGGGAGAGCTATGGATGACTGTTTTAAAGATTATATAGAAAGAATTGAGAGTGAATTAAAAACTAATGTAAAAGCTTTTTGGCGCTATACTAAGTCCAAAAAAACTTTCAGAGGTATTCCTAACCAGGTTTCGTGGGGTAATAGAGTTGGTGAGGGGGGTAGTGGTGTGGCTGATCTATTTGCTGACTATTTTGCATCTGTGTACGGTATTAGTCAACAGCCTAGTAACTTGTCTCCAGGCTACTCTTCGTCCAATTACAGTTTGTATTCCATTGGCATTACTGAAAATGACGTTAGAGATAGCATCAAAAAGTTAGATCTTAATAAAGGAGCTGGACCGGATGGACTTCCTCCTATTTTTATTCGTCTCTGCATGGATGCTCTTATTGTACCACTGCAGATAATATACAATAAGTTCCTTAATGAAGGTACATTTCCCGATTTATGGAAAATCTCATACATTACCCCCTTCATTAATCTGGTAATATGAATGACGTAACTAACTATAGACCAATCTCTATTATTTCACAATTTGCAAAGATGTTTGAGGGTCGTATTTATAATGTAGTTTATTCTCACCTCCGTCATATAATTAGTTCGAAGCAACATGGTTTTATGTCTAACCGTTCTACTACGTCTAACTTACTTATTTACACTACTTTCATTGGTAACACCTTTGAGGCTAGGGGTCAGGTTGATGCTGTTTACACAGATTTTGCAAAAGCCTTTGATCGTGTTGATCACTCAATTCTTTCTATGAAATTGAATTGCGCTGGCATTCTTGGCTCTCTGCTGCGGTGGTTCGAGAGTTATTTAAGTAATCGTTCTCAAATAGTTGCCTTGGCGGGATATGAATCTGTACCATTCTCTCCTGGCTCTGGTGTTCCGCAGGGCTCCAAGTTGGGCCCTTTGCTTTTTTTGGTATTTTTGAACGATCTTTTGGATTTGATAGGTTGCAATTGTTTAGCCTACGCTGATGATTTAAAAATTTACTGCAGGATATCGGACCTGAGTGATTGTATTAGGCTTCAAAGAGATCTTGATGTCCTTCAACAATGGTGTTTCAACAACAGAATGACGCTCAATGTTAAAAAATGCCAGACGATTACATTCACGAATAAAGTGAACTACATTATTTTGATTATCATATAGATGCATCAGTATTGAACAGAGTATCAGTCATCCGAGATCTAGGTGTACTCTTTGATACATCCTTGTCCTTCCGTGATCATATAGATACTATAGTTGCTAAGGCTAAAAGAATGCTTGGCTTTATAATCCGCATGTCAAAACCTTTCCGCAATTATAGTAGCATTATTAATTCTACTCTATAACGCACTGGTAAGGAGCTCCTTGGAGTATCGTTCCACTATTTGGTCTCCTTATTACTCAAGTTATACTAATAATGTTGAATCTGTTCAGGCCCATTTTGCTAGGTATCTATGTATGAAGAATGGGATCCGAAAAGCTATACCTGATTACAATGATAGGTTAAGGTACTTTAAGATGATTAGCTTAAAATAAAGACGGTCCACTTCTGACTTACTGATTCTTCACAAAATTATTAATGGCTCCATAGATACGCAACTTAATTATTAACTATTTTAGCTTTAGAACTAGCCTACGTAGCAAACGACATCATCGCATATTTCAATTGCCTACATCTATCTTAAACACCACCTTTAATAGCCCTCTAACACGTATGGCAAGGTTATATAATGAAAGGTCCAATTTGACGGTTTACCCTATCGAAGTTTTCTCAATGAGTTTCGTTTCTCCCTATATAAACAGTGCGAACAATGTACGCCTAAATAGCTCATAGTGTTTAGTTTTTATAGTTTTCTAGATTTAGGTTTACTGGACACACTTTTATTTTTTCTTGTCTCTAATTTGCATTATGTCAATGTCATGAATACCTGTTATTTGCATGGTTACTGAAATGCTGTTCTTAAATTTAAGTTTATTTGAAATGTAAGTGACAGTGCTGTTGGTGTGCTTATTATAAATAAATACAATGGCGTAAGTCAGAAACAGGCCAACCTTGCATACTGTAGTTTATTGGACATCCCAAAAGTGTAGAAGTTTTAATTTAGGAAAACGTTTAAGAAAAAAAAAAGAAATTGCCGACTTCAAAAGGTGTGAACTTAATATTTACGTCTCCAAATCGTGTCAGGTCCCCTGCTAAAAGTGCCATGTGACGTAAGCTTTAGCAGGCTAGAAGCGACTTTATGATGATCTCTTTCTTGCGCCAGCCTACCGTCTCTAAATGACGCTATATTTCACCTCGCCCCCTGAGATCGGGAGCCGTAAAACCGGTGTAAATTTAATCTCTATCTAAATTTCAACCCCTGCTTAATCTCGATTTTCGTAGGATTGAAGATTATTTCGAAGGTAATTTCATTTAGTGACGATATTGATTAATGTTTGCTTGATACTTATGTACGTCTGGTTTCCGATGTAGAAGTAGGTTGGCTATTTTAGTCTCGATCGTTTCCAACACTTGAGTTTCAAACATGATCGACAAGTTTTAATGAACATTAAAACTTGTCGATCATGTTTGATTAGATATTTAATGAATTTTCGATTATGTATTAACCGTGTTACTTTGACAAAAATAGCCAACAACCTTTTTTTCATATTAAAAAATGTTTTTTTTTTTAATAATTAGCTCATATCGAGATAAATAATATAATTAAAATAATTAAAACAAAAGCGGCAGTGGAGCTGAGTGTCCAAGGGGTATGTGCCAGGTCAGCACACGAATTTTAAATTTTCTCACATTTTTTACAACCTTCGCAGGTTAGTGTAAGTTTGTATGTGTATCAAAATATGATTCGCTTCCGTAACAAATACGTACTTACAGGTTATTCTTGTGCGTATTTGAATGTTTTTACTTACGTAATTTAGTAGACACGAACAGTCTTAAATTAATAGTACAGACGCCAGCAGGTCAACACATCCCAAACTGTCAAATTTTCCCAATTGAACATGAACCTTATTCCTTTGTAATAAAGTTGAAAAACTATCAAAGTTTGACAGATTGGCGTAGCTTGATGTGCAGTCCTCTGTACCTATGTGCAAGAAAAAGAACATATAATCCTAACCTTAACTAAACCTATTCACAAATTAAAATATGGCGTCGAAAAATTCATTCGCAACGCTGTCGACTGGTAGTGTTCCCAAGAGACTGGCAGTATTACCACGTTGTATGGCAATGCTTAGCCGCTGGCCAAGGTAGAAACCAGCCCTCGGGGCACGGGAAGTGTCAATTTGAATTACTTACATATCTAAAATCAACAATATAAATCCCTCAGTAAAAATCTTCCTAGACTGTCAACATTTCATGAAATAATCATTCGAGTAATGTGAACTAAAAGAGTTGTACTGATGATTGAAATTGTAGCATCCTGTTGATTCTATAATTTAGTGGATTATATCACTTCACTGGTTCACCACCACATCAAGCACTACCGAGCAGACCTGCTTCACCTTCCCTGTTTCCCGCCATTACTCTCACTGACAGATGCCATTTAGTGACAGCAGCTCTCTCCGCTTGTGTGCATGAGACAGTGTTACCATATCTATTACATAGATACACTACAGAAATGATTAATTATAATTCTGAAAAGACATACCTATTTGTTACGGTCACGGATCATATTTCCATTTATGTACCTAGATATATAAATCAGTAATGTATATATATACAAATATATATAAAACTTCAACTGCAAGCTATTCTGGCGGTTGGACCTTAGATTTTTTTAACACCTATTACCTAATGTAGGTACGTCACTACATAAATAAAAATGTCTTGGACACTGGCCGTAACAGCATTTCCTTAGAAAAACTCCTTGCAAAAAGCAAAAACCCGAGCAACAGATGGCAAACAAAGAAAATTACTTATTGGATACATTTGTTATAATCTGAGAACCATTTGTGTTTCTTGCGCAAACTTGCTGCTAATATTGTTGCAATGTTTTTTTTTTTTGTTTTTGTTCTAGTGATGTCTTTATGTCTGAGGTCAATTTAGTCAGATTAGATAAATTTCTTGGTTTTTATTGGTCGTATGATTTCCTGCGAGGATGTAGGTATGTATATATTAGCTGCCTAACTGTTTCTCAATATTATTAAGATCGGCTTCCAGTGTGACCGGATGCAGCTGAGTACCAGCATTTTACATGGAGTGACTGCCTATCAGACCTCAACAACCCAGTTACTGGGTAATAGGATACCCCTTGATAAGACTGGTTCTTAGACTTTCAGGTTTCTGACAATCCGTAACGTCTGTCTTAGATCCACCAATGACAGCCGGGACCAACGGCTTAACGTGCTTTCCCTTGCACGGAGGAATCTTGGTAAGTTATAGATGGTCACCTATGACTAACAGACAGTGGCAAGCATACCTTAACCTTCGATCGATTGAGAGGCGGCATGGCGTCCTCACCTTCCGCCTGACGCAGGTCCTCACCGGGCACGGTTGTGTCGGGAGGTTCCTGTTTCGGATAAGGCGGGAGGAAACGCCCGGGTGTTTCCACTGCGACGATCGCCCTGAGGACACGTTGGAGCACACGGTGGAGGTCTGCCCGGCTTGGGCGGAACACCGTCGTTTCCTCGTAGAGGCGATCGGCGGCGGCAATCTCTCGCGTCCGGCCCTAGTCCAGGCCATGGTACGGAGCGAGAGTGCCTGGGTAGCCATCACCTCCTTCAGCGAAGCAGTAATGCACGCGGAGAGGGAGTCGGCGCACGTGAGGGAGAGACAGTATATGCGCCCTCACGGCTCTAACCGGCGCAGGAGACGCCCTGGGCGTCGGGAATCCCAGGCTGATTTCCGGCCACCGTAGGCGTGGGCTTGCGGACGGCGAGTGATGGGTAGCTCGCTGTCCGGTAAGGAACAAGCCCAGGTCTACGGCGCGTTGTGTTCCACGCGCGCCTCAAAGAGATGTCAGCACTAACCGATGGGGCCCACAAGGGCCGATGCCTGCCAGGGGTGCGGGTTTGTTCGAAAGAGATACCGCCGTCCCTGGCATACAGGCTACTGAGGGAACACGGGTGGGTTTTAGTCAGTAAAAGTCTGACATGCCGTCCTGCTCCACCCAGAGCGGGATAAGTTATTTGATGACGTAGCACTCAAAAAAAAAAAAAGGCAAACCTTCGATAGATCCGTGTAGCTGATATTATTTAGCTACAATTTTTACTTGAAGGTGCAAATTGAAGTTTTTTTTTTGTAACGAAAATAAAAGCCACTGTGATTTTAACAGTGATGTAACAATAGAAATAAAATAAGTGTTAAGGACATGGACTTGGAGACGAAGGATAGCTTCATCGTCGTCAGTGATCACTGTTACTAACCATAACCGTGAGAACCACATCAGAATAATGCTAGATATAAGTTTAATTAATTATTTTAAGCGTGGAAGTCTCTAATCTGCGTCATATTAGATCTCACAGTAATATTATTATTTTCAAGTAATCTTGCTGCGCCATAACAGGGTCATGTACTCACTAGTTTTGAGCCTACTCTATAAATATCATTGTGCATTAAACAAATAAATAAAAAAAAAAAACTTTTTATTTCAAACAAACAATGGGCCAAAAAATTAATAAAATAATATAGGTACGTACACGACGGAACTTAATGGATCGTGACAAATATAACAAAAAAAATTAAGATTCGTGTTCACAGCCGCGTGCCATGCCGACCGCCATTACTCATAATCAATCAACAACGAAAATTATTTGAAATACTCATTAAGCTTATAAATATCGGTAATTATAATTATTTATAAGTTGGTAGTTAGGTTCACGGCTTTCTTAACCAAACTGTAATAGAAGAAAATCATGCGATTGGTGTTTTTTGGGGATTAATTTTAAATGTTTTAATTCTTTATAATATTTACTGGTGCTTTTATTTAATTTAAAAATGACATTTTTCATGCAGTGTTAAGCTTATTCGATTCTTCTTTAAAAGGTATCTATATATATGGTGACTGGTAATTAGTGACCGACATTTAAACACATGATTGTGAATCGCGAAAAAAATATCAGCTGTTCCCTAAATTTTGACGAGTTATATTTATGTTCGCATAACAAAAAATCGAAAAAAAATCAGCTGTTCCCTACGGAACAGCAAATATTTTTTTCGCGATTTCAGGTTTGGTCCCATAGTAAAAGTTGTTCATAATGATGAGTACAATCATGTGTTTAAATGTCGGTCACCAATTACCAGTCACCCTATATGTATATTGGGCCCAAAATCCAAAGTATCGGCCAGCGAAAAAAAATATGTGTTTCTCTAGTCGGGGAAGTCCTCCTTATATTTCTTTACTATTGCGCCGAGTCCCTACGACCATGACTGTTTACAATACTAGCTTTTGCCAGCGGCTTCACCCGCGTAGAGATCGAAAATTATCCCACGGGAACCTGGAAAAAAGTATGCTATGTATAATGATACCTTTGTGCTAAATTTCATCCAAATCCATTCAGCTGTTTTTGCATGATTGAGTAACAAACATACAAACTTTCACATTTATAATATTACAAGCTTCTGCCCGTGGCTTCGCTCGCGTGAAAGTCGGTTTTTATCTCGCGGGAACGTACTACCGGGATAAAAGTATCCTGTGTTAATCTAGGTTATAGTCTATCTGTGTGCCAAATTTCATCCAAATCCGTTCAGCCGTTTTTGCGTGATTGAGTAACAAACATCAAACAAACATACATACATTCACATTTAACATTAGTAGGATATTAAGATTTTTCCAAATAGTCTACAATAAACCACTGTGCCCAACTTGGCAATAAGCATACAACTCAAGAAGAGCCAGCCGTTCCGTGAGAAGACTATTATAACATCACGTCAACATAACATCACGACTGGTGTTCCCTGAAGCCTTTCACCTTGACACCTATCGCCAGTTATGTATAGAAACAAAGCAAAATGTATTTATTTGTCACAGCAACACGAGCATATAAAAAGATGAAATAACATATTAATAAAATAAAAAAAACATAACACAAATATTTTCATAAAGAACATAAATAGTCGGCAGCTGCACGCCGTGACTGTGACAAGAAGGCTTCCACTCAGCATGATGCTGTGCTATGGGACCCACAGCACAGCGCTGATTTTTAGTGGTCACCCGAAAACAACGTACGAAAATCAAGCCAGGATTTTTACAAATTAGATAAAACAAGAAACAAAGGAAAATAATTATAATAAACAGGAACCCAGGACCAGGACCTCATGCACATTAGTAGCGTTTGTGACGTATGATGGACTTCCCAATTTTCCACTAGGTATATAGCAATACCAAGCTAACAACAACCGCACCTTTTATCACTCAGCATGTACTAAAGAGAGCAGTGGTGGCCCAGTGGTAACGGCCACGACTTACGAGTTGTAGGTCGTGAGTTCGATACCAGCCAGGCGCATTACTTTGTGTAAATAATTTCATCACACAAGGAAAACATCGTGAGGAAACCGGCATGTCCTAGAACCAAAAAAAAAAATCGAAGACATGTGACATCTACCAACCCGCACAGGGCCCGCGTGGTAGATTACGGCCCACTGTCTCTCATGGAGAGGAGGCCTGTGTCCCAGCAGTGGGAACGTTATAGGCTGAGTATGAGTATGTATGTACTAATAACACCAAATTATCACTGCAAACTGCACCCTATATTCATAGAATATGGAGGTCGTTAAAATTAATCGTTTTCCCGATTGCAAACCGAACTCGTCTGGACAGCTGGCTGACAGAAGTTTAACTTCCAAGCTAAGTAATGCATACTTAGTGTCAGGTCGCTCACTGACCCAGTTTCTTCTGTTAACTATGACCTGACTCAATAGCGGTGTGTTTGGTTGTAACCACGTAAGGTTTTGATAAAGAAAACCTTGTTGGAATGTTGATTTAAAACTATTCTTGGATCACCTATTTCTATTTGTGTTTCTATGAATAACATCACGGTTAGTGTCCTAAAAAGATAGAAGAAGACACAACCATTGCGCTATGAATCCAATCTGATTTCGTTTTATTATTATAATTTTTTATTTTCTGTGTTTTGCCCCATTGGTCTCCTGGTTGCAAGAGCTGAGCGTGGGGTCCTGGTTTCGATTCCCAAGTTGGTCATAGTCAAAACATCAGGTCTTTTCATCAGGATTTTTTTCGTAACAGTCCGGATATTGGATGTTGGCGGGGTGATACCCTCGTGCCTCTGAAAGTACGTTAAGCCGTTTGTCCTGCGCCTAATCCCTCTCCGGTCGGACTGTCAGATTACGTGCCGTCTTAATATGAGACTATGAGAATGAGGGAGTAGAGAGTGCACCTGTGTCTACGCATTCCTTTGTGCACCATAATATCTTCCGCGCCGAGGGCTGGTCTCCGCTGAGATTGGTCGCCATGGCCGTAATACGGTTTGGGGACTATTATTTCATTAAAAGTACCTACCGTAAGACGGGTGACTTGAAAAAAAAAAAAAAAACGGTGGCGTGACGACATCTACTCGTTCAAGATGGATTGGCCAGAGAAGGCAGCAGAGAAATAGAGGTAAGTAGCTGCGACGGAGGCCTTTGCCCAAAATTTGAATAAAAATCTTTGGCATAATATATTATGTTACGATACTTTCTTCAAACTTGAAACCAACCCCATATCTTCACGCACTATTAACAGCTAGACCAATTGGGAAATAACAATTACCTACTTAAGTTCAAAACCATGTAACTAACCATAAACCCATCCCATATAGATATAGTATCACAAAAAAATACTGCTTAATTTGCGTTAATTGACCAATGTTTGGTCAAAATTATGTCACGGAACGCACTCCTCTACCCACGACTTCCTACCCTTTAATTAATTTTACTTATAACATCATTCCTTGCTCCTATTTCATTCAAAACAAACAAAAGTAAAATGGAATGATTATCTGGAAATACTCGGATTTTTGTTGTTTAAGTCCTTTCGAATTTAGGTTAATGATTACGATTCGATATGAGTTTATTAGGCTATTTTGGTCACCAAAAGTAGAAGGGTCAGTCATATATACTCAGGGTGCAAAGAGCAAAATAACAAGAAGTGTTTTACAAAAGATAGGAAAAGACACGGTTTTGAGAAATCTAAATGACGTTCCTGTACAGTCATCTTTCCTAGAAACAGATTTACAGTCGCCCCAGTGTTCACATGTTTCCTAAAAATAACATACAAAATTGCGAAATCTACAAGGAAGCAATGGGGCACGGACAGAATGCAGACGTGCCTGAGTCGAAATTATGTTGCATCCTGTCTACAAGGCGTCCTAAATCCAGGAACTTGTACACCAAAGAGCGAGAATATTACCAAGCAAAGATTATGATTACTTAAAAACACATTCCACCGTTTCACTGGTCATAGGCCGTTTGGATTGCTGTCAGAAATCATTAAGGTAGGTATCGTAGCATAATCAGTTGACCTCGATCGATGGAATTAAATATCTTCGACGCGTTTTTAAAGCAACTAGGTGAATGGTGATCAAAGGATTTAATTGTTTTCAATATTATTTCTATTCACAGCCCTTTTGAAAGTGTTCTTGATAAACACATACACACGGGGTTTGTGGCGAAGTAATAAATAGCCGCACGGGTCGATCGTTAGGTTAAGCTACGCTTGACGCGGTTGGTCCAGGGATGGGTGACCATCTTTACATACCAAGACCCATCCGTGCCTCGGAAAACACGTTAACCCGTTGCTCCCAGCTGTCATTTGTGGATCTTTGTCAGTCGATACTGGTCGTCAGAAGCTCGAAAGTCTGATAACCAGTCTTACCAAGGGGTATCGTATTACCCAGTAACTGGGTTGTGGAGGTCAGATAAGCAAGCGCTCCATGTATAAAAAAAAACCCCCGACCCAAACAAAAACTCTAAAAACTAAAAATATAATATTTATAGGCCCTTTAAGTTGAAGGTAATATTTTATTCAAGGTATTGTCAAGACGGGGGACGGCTAATGAAAATG
Source organism: Polymixis flavicincta (assembly GCA_949987655.1). NCBI lineage: Eukaryota > Metazoa > Arthropoda > Insecta > Lepidoptera > Noctuidae > Polymixis > Polymixis flavicincta. The sequence goes on from OX465180.1 coordinate 6,713,539, forward strand.
CTAGGCCTCTGTTTGGCGTTTTCATTGACCGTCCCCCGACTTTATTTCCCGCTTTTTAAACTTAATGTCTCGCTTAAATCTGCGCAGCGTTGCGTATTTTTCTCACAGTGAAGTTTGTTACTAAGGACAATGACCAAATTAGTATGAAGACTGGTGCGTTTTGTTTTTTTAGCGGCATTCGATAAAATATGAAAAAAGCGGTGCAGAATAATATTATGAATTAATTATTGTATGGTGTCATATAGCGAAAACGCAGTCCGGACCGAGTTATATCAGTTTAAAGATTAACTAATATTTTCATATACTAAGGAATAATTCTTGTTCCAAAGCATATTTTTGACCTTCCCAAGTGACATTCACTATTTAGTTATCTACTACTTATTATCTTCAAATACATATTTACATTTATTTAATTAATGTATTATATTTATTTTTATTATGTATTGGTTAGAAATAATAAAACTTGGTATATGGTGAACTTTTTATTAAAAAATAACATATTACATTTGGACATCATCATCACTGGGTTCATCATCAGCCTCATTTTCGATGTCGTGTCTCACAATTATATTGTCTAAAAATAGTGCTGGGGGACTAAGATTAGGTTGATGTCTGCCCCATCCTAAGTACCAGACAATAGCTACCGCGTGAGAACAGCAGCCGAGGGTTCTTTTTCCCACAATACAGCCACAGTAGTGGCCTATTATGGCTTCTCTTCCATGCGCATTATCTTCATACAGTATATAAACATAATATATCCGAGCCTGCCGATGTCTGGACTGAATTCTCCCCCTTAGTAGTACAGGATTGGCAGCTACTATTCCGTATTGTGTTATATTTTGCGTGTTAAGTTCACGGCATACTTCTATGTAATATTGACCATTATTCTTAATATGCTTGCCATAATAGCTTCGAGATTGTTTTATCTGGTAAGTACCAAGAGCATATAAAATAAGGTCATCTGTGGTAAGAGTTGGAAAACGATCGAGTTCCGAGTTTTCTGCTGTTATTGAACGGAATATAGCTCTGCGAGCATTTAGATTATTTGCAATGACATAACTGCTCAGACGGTTCTCCATATCGGACCTTTGGTGTATCTCACTCAATATATCACTCACTAACCTGTGATCAGTCAGTGGTTGACCAAACGCATTGAGCATAGCACACGCAATCTTAGTTTCATCAAACAGGTGTATCATTGCGCGGTTATTATTCGTGTGCCTTAATTCCTTAAACTGGTTCTTCAGCTTGCCATTTATTGTTTCAACGACCCAGCGACACATCGTTACTTTCCTGGATTCGTTTGCTTCTCGGGTCGTAAGCTGAGAGTCAGTACTGCTTTTTGTTATGGGCATTTTTGGACAGTAACCATATGATTGTAACGGTTGTATCGAATCTCTGAACCCACGATCCAAAATCAAAACATCATTAGGCCTAAAAACCCAATGAAATGGATCATCTCGGCTTTCCAATATTTTGTTCAGTATAACTGAGTCAGATGTCGTTGCATCATAGGGCCCGTATACATCCACTATGTGTCCATCAGGGCATACTATTAAATATGGCTTGTAAAGGTTAGGCCACTTATGCAGGCTATATGACTTTCTCTGGAAATAATAATTGCTACTTCTTTGGAGGTACATGTATGTCCCATCGTGTATTGTAACAGCTCGTTCGTTATTATTTCCAAATAAAGCATTGGGTATAGCCAAACACCTTGAAATTATTTCATCGCGAGTTATATGATCGTATCCAAGATGTCTTGGAATAAAATCTCGCTTCAAACATTCTCTTACATTTGTCATAGTCCTCTCAAATGTAGACCGAGACATTCTTAAAAGGCTGCACAATCTTTGGTTGGAATCACCAGTGTGCAGTTTCATCAGCACCGTTGCTAAGGCTGTAGCCGGCCTTCTTGTGTTATATTCAGCAATCGAAGGTGTGCTTTGTAGCACTTCTTGGAATTGAGTCTTCGAAAACCCAATATAGTAGTGGAAAATGCTGTCACTGATTAAAGACAGCCGTTCGAAGTTTAAATGTGAACGATGCGACTGCAATAGTCTCACCATCTCCATTAATTGTCTAGGAGAAAACATATTGTATACGTGGCGTGTACTTTGCCCGATGTCTTGCCAAGCACTGTCATTTCTATGTTCTTCACATACACGAGAGCCAAAACGTATAAAGAATTTCTTCTCTTTAAGAATAGTAACTCTTAAAGACCTGTCAATCCGTTGTAAGTGTTGGTTTTCACACATCGCAAAAATGCAAACCCTGGTATTTAAAGGTGCTCGGTGATAACCGGGAAATGGAAAATGGCGTTGTCCTTGAACCACTGCAGGTGGCTGTTCTACAACGTTTGGTTGCGCTGCTGGTTCCAAAATGTGTGGATCTGCTGGTCGTTCCAGAACATTTGGTTCCGCTGTTTGTTGCAAAACGTTTTGCTCCGCTGGTTGCTCCAATACGTTTGGTTCCACTGATACGTAACGGTCAGCGCGTTGTAAGCATGCTCTGCAAATCCGATCCCCGACACCAAACTGGTAACAAAATAAGCTACCATTAGTGAAATGAAAATCGTCATTAAGCCTAAGAAACCGTTTTCTTTACAGTTAGTTACAAAGGGTCTGAATAATGCTAGAAAAAGACCTAAATCAAGATGAGTTTACATCTTGATTTAGGTCTTTTTCTATAGCCTTAAATGTATAAGATATTCCTTCATAATAACGTACGGCTGTCTTACACCCGGGGCTCTGCCCGCCAGTTAGGTAGGTCACAGAAAGTATAGATCACACTTCTCAGGGGAATAATATTTCATTTAGCCAGGTAAATGTGTAGTCTATTTAGTTTCTACTTTTCCTACTAAAATATCATGTCGATTCGTTGCGACGTAAAAGAAATATAAAATAACAGTTAAGCAGACACATTTTTCGTATTCGATTAATTGTATTCTGGAAAACAACTTACCTCTGATATATTTCTAATATTGATGAGATACTGCATCAAGGAAGGATGTGCTTGCACTAATTCAGCAGTTAATGGCATTGACGGTCTCCGGCGATTATTACTCCGATTTAAAGTGCGTTGGCACAACAAACAAAGTCCCAAGTCTGCCATATTATTACAACAAAATCCAACACGTAAAGCACAATCACAGTCCGATTATTATGTTAAGCACAGGTTATCCAATTAAAGTAGCGTTTTCCAAGTCCAGATTATTAAGCCAAGTCGTCTATAAAATCACCAGGAGAAACTTAAAACACACGTTAACCACGAAGGTAAAACAGTGAGTGCTTTGTTTGGCAATTTCTAAACAAAAAATACCATAAGCCGGCTCGTGCGCAGGTAAAAAAATCTTTACCTGTGATTGGCTAGCGTTCTCGCCAATTAGCAGTGCCGCCCGGTGTTGATGTCAATGAAAGCGCACGGAAAGGACAGCAGCGCGTCGCTTTGAAGTTAGAATTATGATCTAGCTAACGATAAAACTAACTTCCAAGAGTTCATAATTGAATTATTTACAATGGTATATTGTTTGCTTCAATTACCCTTATCTCAGTTCAGACTGAGTTTATGATATAAGACCCCATACAATATTTCATTTGTTCTATTATTCTGCATCACTTTTTTCACATCCGATCGTCTGCCGCCAAAAAAACAAAAGGCACCAATTTTACGCATTGTCTTTTATCCTCATTCCTCGTCCTGATCACCATTTATCTATAATCTATTCATTGAGACCTTTTCAATGAGCCCAAATACAATACTTCAGCTGTTTGTTGTTGAGTAACTTGGGTATCCTGGAAATTCCAGGTGTTGCTCCAGCATCAGTTCAATGTTAATTTGTTCGTCTAATATCATTGAAGTAATAGAATACCAAATTTCGACTTCATCAGACCCGTAGAAGATGCTCAAATCCCTTCATTAACCAGAAAAGAGCTGATAATCTTCAAACGGCTGAACCGATTTTGATGAAACATGTCTAAGAACACTCCCGACTGATTCCCCTTTCAAACAAAAAAAAAAAAACACAATATCAAAATCGGTTCATCCGTTCAGGAGCTACGTTGCCTCCACCCCGTCGTTTTTGCGTCGGGGTTTAAAAATAACTAACAACATACCTAGTTGGGAAAATGCTAGGCAGATAATTCTTGATATATACAAGAACACTTTCAGATATTCATAGATTAGGACAAAAATAAACGTGAAAGTCGATTTCGGGAAGTGGAAATCGCGAGAGTCAATGGACGCACATAAGGAGCCCTAGACAGCTCGTTATTTCAAGTGTCGTCGGAATGTCTACGTTATTTTGGCTAATATAAGGGTACTTGGTACCTACGACCTTTCTGTATTCTGAGCCTACGACGTAGGTACTTCAATTCTACCGCAAAAGTGTTTTCTGGTTTTATTAAAAGAAAAGCGGAACATCTTCATGTATCAATAGGTATATCACAATTCACATGATGGACGGTCATGTACGATTACCAAAACTACTGATTATTAATTTAGACTGTAACAGCCCGTGACATCACATCGCTCGGGTTCTATTAGGCGCGAATTACACAGAAACGGCGTAAGGTGAAGGCGTGGCGCAGGCGCAGCGTTCGCAGTACATTTTGTATGTGGGCATGATGCTGCTTTTAAACGTTTTCATACAAAAAAAAAACGTGCCTGCGCCGCGCTTTCGCCTTACGCCGTTTCCGTGTAATTCGCGCCTTAGAATACCAGCGCTGCGACACTTTTTAATTGTCACAGCATCATGCTGAGGTAGGAGCCTTTTGGCCTCGTGCAGGACTTTCTGTTCTATTTTTTAATTTTGTTTTTACTTCTAAAATTTGTTTTTAACAATTGTTTATTTGCGAGTGTGTACTTCTTGTGCGAGTCACAATACATAATTTTTCTTTCTTTCTTTCTAAAACAATGGCGTCGGATATACTTGAAGTTTAGTAAGAAATCTATAGATGTTTTCAAATAAAACAGCTCAGTTATAAAATAATTAGACAGTATGTACAAGTATATATAAAGTAAAAAAGGGAAGAGCTCACTGTGCATCAAAGAATTCGTCCGCATCGCTGTCAGTGGGAAAAGTGCCCAAAAGGCTGGCAGCGTTGCCACGTTGGATGGCAACGCTGATTCTTTGACCTAAGAATAGGCCGGCCCTTTGGTCACGTGAAGAGTCGACCAACCGCTTGGCGATGTCCCGAAATACTCGATGAGCGCTTGGACCCCACGGCCCTAGAGTTTCAACCCCAAACGGCTCAAATATATAGCTCCCAATAAGGTTGTTGTATTTGCGCCGTTTGAGGTTTTCTGCACCTGCAGCAGCCGCACCAGCGCAGCCCGCCGTGCTCAGAAGATGGGATGGCGCGAGGGTGTCGACACAGGTAGCATCCCACACCAAAGGCCTACCCGACTTCCAAGGCATTATTGTCATTCCGTCTGGCCTCTTTCCATCGTCGCGTGCCAAGCCATTCGGTTCTAAGACAGCTGGCACCCCGGCGGTGACAAGAGCCCGACGGATGATGTCATTAATGCTGGCGTGCCGTGCCAGCCGACCAGCGCTCTTGCTGCAAGCAAGGCCATGGTGTCCGAGGCGATCAACTGCTTCACCACACTGACAGCGATGCGGAGCCACGCAAGGTGCACCCAGACGCAGACTTGTAGCGAGCCGGAAAGTAGAGTCACCCAGCATAGTACCTATGTTAGGTGACGGTAGCGCCTGAAGCCAAAGTCCCGACTCCCATTCTCCCACAGCCAGCAGGCGGGCACGCTCAGCAGTATTGGTGGACGTATTAATGAGATTATTCCGTACCAACCTGCAGGTACGGAATAATCTATTCTTAGGTCAAAGAATCAGCGTTGCCATCCAACGTGGCAACGCTTATGCGCCCTATGACCCCAGCCGCCGCAGGATACGGAGACGCCCTGGGCGTCGGGAATCCCAGGCCGATTTCCGGCCACCGTAGGCATGGGCTTGCGGACGGCGAGTAATGGGTAGCTCGCTGTCCGGTAAGGACCAAGCCCAAGTCGACGGCGCGTTGTGTTCCACGCGCGCCTCAAAGAGATGTCAGCACAAAAAGTGATGGGACCCGCAAGGGTCGATGCCTGCCAGGGGTGCGGGTTTGTTCGAAAGAGACACCACAGCCCCTGGCTTAAGGGCTACTGAAGGAACACGGGTGGGTTTTAGTCAGTAAAAGTCTGACACGCCCTCCTGCTCCACCCAGAGCGGGAGAAGTTATTTGATGATTTCCCACCCAAAAAAAAAAAAAAAAAAAAAAAAAAAAAAAAAAAAAAAAAAAAAAAAAAAAAAAAACGTGGCAACGCTGCCAGCCTTTTGGGCACTTTTCCCACTGACAGCGATGCGGACGAATTCTTTGATGCACAGTGAGCTCTTCCCTTTTTTACTTTATATATACTTGTACATACTGTCTAATTATTTTGTATATTTATGCTTGGTTAATATGTTTGTATATATTTATTAAGTGGATAATCCTATATCATTAATAGTTATAAAATTAAATTTCATTTTAAAATATACATCGGTTTCTTAGTAAACTTCAAGTACCTATATCCGAGGACCCTGGTTACTTATGTCTTTTGTTGATTTTACCTAAATAGTAATTAGGTCAGATGAAGAAATTGACATGTAGTTTTAGTACGTACGATTTATATTCCGATAAGCTTAAAAGACAAGTTTGAAACGTTGCTGCTTTTGCAGTTCAAGACGTGGCACAATCAGAGCACACGTGTTTTAAAATCGTCGAACGTGTGAATTTCTTTCCAATGTTTTATTCGACGAATAAAACTCGTGATAAAAATCACACATTTGTTTGGAAATCACCTTCGTTTCGTTCACGATAGACACTTTTATGTTCTATACTTCTTTTATAGCTCTTCGATATGTTTGAGATACCAGAATTCTGTAAAACATGTGCCTAGTAAGTACATCTTAATATTGTCACATTTTTGAGTACCTACACTCCATTTGAAATACGATTTAAATAAACCTTTTTTACAGTCCGTCCAATCGATTTTGACTTTTATTTCGTAGGCATAAGGATGACATTAAAATCAAGAAAAGTGGTTACAATACCAACTATTTACTGCAGATGCCATTTATCATGCTACCAAAGCATTAAAAGCCAAAATCAGTTGCACGAACTGTAAAAAAGGAGGCTGCCTACTCAAAAATTGGTTGAAAACAGCATGCAGATGAAACCACTTTTCGTCAGCATTTACAAAGAAATTACATTTGGAAAAAATAGTTAGTAATCTACATAATATATAAACCTTTTTTACAGTCCGTCCAATCGATTTTGACTTTTATTTCGTAGGCATAAGGATGACATTAAAAAAGTGGTTACAATACCAACTATTTACTGCAGATGCCATTTATCATGCTACCAAAGCATTAAAAGCCAAAATCAGTTGCACGAACTGTAAAAAAGGAGGCTGCCTACTCAAAAATTGGTTGAAAACAGCATGCAGATGAAACCACTTTTCGTCAGCATTTACAAAGAAATTACATTTGGAAAAAATAGTTAGTAATCTACATAATATGATACGTCATTTGGTTTAGGTATAACTTTTCTATTTTTCTAAAAAAACACAAAATCACCTCCAAATCGTTGAAATGAAACCATTTTACTCCTACATTTTTTTACAAAAGAGTTAAAAAAAAATGTCTACTGCTTTGCAATACAAAGGAAAATGATTTGATTTTGTTAGTTTTTACCAATATGCATTATTTTTGTTATAATACATTAAAAATGCGACCGATTAAAGACTGCACGGCTACATCACCCCGCACTCGCCCACAAAAAATTTAGTGCGCCCAAATGCTGAAGGTCCTTAGCGTAGTTATGTCTAATCTTATTTCAAACGGAGTATAAGTAGTTATAATGGGTGGATGTTGTTGCTAAATACCTATTTACACGGAGTAGGCTTAAAGACTTTGTAATCGCCGAAGTGAAGATCTGTGTCATAATTGATAGAAGTTGCCAAGTGATTGCCATAAGTTTACAAACTGATGGAGTAGTTCGTTGTGAGTTCGAAACCCGGCAGGCACTTTTTGTTCATTATTTCATCACCATTGCTCTCAAAACGGTGAAGGAAAACATCGTGAGGAAATTTGCATGTCCTAGAACCAAAAATTTGAAGACATGTAACATCTACCAACCCGCACTGGGCCCGTGTGGTGGATTATGGCTCATTTCCTCTCAGAGAGAATGCCTGGTGCCGCAGCAGGGGGAAAATTAGGTATAGGTAGGTGATGAAAACAATAGAAAACAATAAAGAAATATTTTTTGAAGAAATTGAGATTATTAATTATAATCGTTACGTAAATGTAGAACTTTTGTTAAGTAAAATATCTAGGGAAGATCCTCTTTCCATGCCAGAATAAACTAAACGAGTACTAAGTAAATGTAACAAGTTATGAAAACATGTAAAGTTTTCTAATAAGAAGATTTCTCCTTACAAAAGACAATGGGCCTTAGGCAAAACTACAGAATAAACTTTGCTTCGCTTTGAATAAAATTTGAATAGCGTTATTTCGTAGATAAAATATTATTTCTTAATTACATAGTGGTTGTCCCGAGTGCCGGCGGCTGTGAAAGGGTCAAGTTGAGTTACTAGCCTAATGAAACGACGTTAAGGGGAAACTAGTCGCGGGCTCGAACTCACTAATGGGCTAAAAATCACGCTGTCTCACCAGGCTTCGTGTCCGACAGAGATAGTAACCGTGATGAGCAGTTAGACGCTAGTCTACACGCACAAGATTATTGAGCTAGCTGCACGATCACTTATAGTAAAACAGGCGCGTAAAAATTAAGAAAAGTCCTTCGGAAGATCGGGTTTTCTGAAAAAACCACTGCCAAAATCAATGACCAATAAAGTTTATTCAACTTTTCGATAATTGAGCTTTCTCGGTACCTACTTAGTTTTGGAGATTTAACACTTCTTTTATTACTTAAACACGCCCCGTAGGCATGGGCTTGCGGACGGCGAGTAATGGGTAGCTCGCTGTCCAGTAAGGACCAAGCCCAAGTCGACGGCGCGTTGTGTTCCACGCGCGCCTCAAAGAGATGTCAGCACAAAAATGATGGGGCCCGCAAGGGCCGATGCCTGCCAGGGGTGCGGGTTTGTTCGAAAGAGACACCACAGCCCCTGGCATACGGGCTACTGAAAGAACACGGGTGGGTTTTAGTCAGTAAAAGTCTGACACGCCCTCCTGCTCCACCCAGAGCGGGAGAAGTTATTTGACGATTTCCCACCCAAAAAAAAAAAAAAAACACGCCCAAAGTTAGGTTTAATTAGCAAGAAAAACGAATCTTTACTGTTCTGTTTCCGTACAGACAATTTTAATAATAAGACAAAACCATACCATGTTTAATTTTGTAACATTGTCAGTGGAGTATTACAGTCCCAAAGTGTATATGGGAAAAATGTGGACTAGGTTCACCTTAAGGGTTAGAAACACATCTACAGAATGTTTTAGAAAGGTATGGTTATACCGGGTGGCTGGGACATCGACACGCAAACTGTAATCATGGAATCAGTGATTCTGACCTCCCTGCGTTGGAATTTTTCGTAGGTTATTAATATTAGGTCTTTACCTATGAAATTGCCGTTCTGCAGTACTGGTCATTTCAAATCAAAATAATTTTTGTTTGGCTAAGAATTCTAATTTCAAATTAATTTTATTTTAAAAACATGGATTTTTTTTTCTAAAAGTAGTCATTTCTTTATTGATTAGTGTTACATTTTCATCGCATTTCAATCTTTTTCGTCATCATGGATACGTTAAAAATTCGAGTAATTATGGAATATGAGTACCGTCGTGGCAGCAACGCGGCACAAGCGGCACGCAACATCAACGACGTTTTCGGAGCTAACACTACAAACCAACGCACCACCTGTTATTGGTTTGCTCGCTTCCGTTCTAGAAATTTCGACCTGAAAAATGAACCTCGCGGTCGTCCGAAGACTTTGGTCGACAATGACGAATTAAAGGCGATTGTGGAAGCTGATGATACACAATCTACGGCTGAATTAGCAGCAGCTTTCGACGTTAGCGTCAAAACAATATTGGTCCATTTGCGTCAAATTGGCAAGGTAAAAAAGCTTGACAAATGGGTGCCCCACGAACTCAATGATCGCCAGTGCGAAGTACGCGTCGAGACGTGCCTTGCACTGCTCAACAGACACACAAATGAAGGAATTTTGAACCGCATTGTTACCTGCGATGAAAAATGGATTCTGTTTGATAACCGTAAGCGCTCAGCAAGTTGGTTGGATCCTGGTTCAGCACCTAAACAATGCCCTAAACGAAAACTTACCCCTAGAAAAGTGATGGTCACTGTTTGGTGGTCTAGCGCCGGTGTGATTCATCACAGCTTCTTACCAAACGGGGTGAGCATTACTGCAGATGTGTACTGTGAAGAACTGAACACAATGATGGAGAAGCTGGCGCATCTCCAACCAGCATTGGTCAATCGCTCGTCTCCGCTGCTCCTGCACGACAACGCGCGACCTCATACTGCACAGCAGACGGTCTCCAAGTTGCAAGAACTGGGGTTGGAAGCTCTCCGTCATCCGCCCTACTCACCAGACCTTGCGCCTACAGACTACTACTTTTTCCAGAATTTGGATAACTTCTTGGCGGGAAAAAAATTTAATACCCGAGAGGCAGTACAAAATGCCTTTGAAGAATTTGTTGCCTCCCGTCCAGCTGATTTCTTTAAGAAGGGCATCAATAAACTGCCACTGCGATGGCAAAGATGCATTGATTGCATGGGTGATTACTTCGATTAATACAAATAAAAAATTCATGAAAAAAATTCGTTTAAATTTTTTCATACAAAACGGCAATTTCATAGGTAAAGACCTATTATAATGCTGTTCCAGACATTCTGATCACGTAGGTACTGCAATTTTCTATAAAACAGCAGTTTATTTTTGTTATTTGACAATAAATTACTACGCCAAGGGTCTAGAAATATGTGCTGTAAATATGTCCCTTGGATATGTGCTGTAAATAATTATGTCCCTTGAAATATGTCCCTTTCGCCATACGACTAACATCATTGTGTAAAAAAATGTCAACTGTTCCATACAAAACTTTAATACCTACTCGACCCAAATGTATGGGACGGCAGATTTTTTTTTCGCGATTACGATGTTGGTCCCATCGAGATATTTGTTCAGTTAGATATAGTCTGTGCCAAACTCTTAATTAAGACCACATCTTTCTTATACATGCTGTATATGGGATGTATCTGTTTACTGTGGTCCTTTGTACTAGTCTTTTGAATTTAATGAAAAGGAAGTAGAAATGGGCCATTATGGGTTTGGCGCTTTGAAATTACGAAAATGTTTTTGGTAATTATGAAGTAATCTTTAGTAATCCAACATCATCATCATTTACATAATCGGCCTATAATATAAGTAGTATATAAGTAGTAGCTTTTTTTTAAGTTGGGAAATCGTCAAATAACTTCTCCCGCTCTAGGTGGGGCAGGAAGACGTGTCAGACTTTTACTGACTAAAACCCACCCGTGTTCCTTCAGTTGCCTGTGTGCCAGGGGCCACGGTATCGTTTTCGAACAACCCGCACCCCTGGCAAGCATCGGCCCTTGCGGACCCCACCAGTTGGTGCCGACATCTCTTTGAGGCGCGCGTGGAACACAACGCACCGTCGCGTCGACCCGGGCTTGGTCCTTACCGGACAGCGAGCTACCCATTACATTAAATAGAAGCCTAATCCATCGTAAGATGTGAAAAATATCAATGAATGTGATAAATTGTGCGACACATTTGGGCCCGTAGCGTATTACAAGTTTATTACGTTACATTAGTACATGTTTATTTTTCTTTAATAATTTTGCTTCGTGTAAATACAAGCTAGAAATTGTATCACTTCATAAAATTATGTCTATACGTATATTACTACTCGTCGTAGTGAGTTTCTTTTTTTTTTACGTCAATTTCTGACACGACCAGTTGGATTTGATTTTTGTTATACAGTTAAAACAATTTCTGTGTTAACTGTATAACCTTATAAGATTTCTTAGCCTTGTATAATTTTAGCATTAGGTTTCATATCAAGACTAACGAGACGCAGGTAATTTATATTTATTTTCAGCGTTTTCTTTCTGCTAAAGTATTCAATCTTGAGACTACATTACCAGATTTCGAAAAGTTATTTCAAGTAATGAACGTTTAAACCTCAATTTCTTTGAACTGAGTTTTGAGCTAACACAAATTAAAGTTTTGTTTAAAAAATGAGAGAGATTTCAAAAAACCTTACTTGCTTATTTTCCGATTAGCTTCAATGAAATACCATTTATCTGACCTTCGAAACCAAGTAAAAGGTAATTCTACTAAAGAACACCCTGAAAAAGGAGTCCGCTGGATGCGGAAAGCACAGAACCGGTCAAAGTGGCGGAGCTTGGGGGAGGCCTATATCCAGCAGTGTACGTCTTTTGCTGAAATGATGATGATGATGACACCCTGAAAAAGCTTTATTCTTACCCCTTTATTTATAAATGTTGCTTAAAGTGAAGTAATTTTAGCGACCGTATAACGTAATTTTTTTTATTTACTTTTGAACGTCTCTTAATCTTAAGCAACGTTTATAAATAAACCCCTAAGTTTTCAGACCGGTGTTAAATACTTTGGAAGTGCTATGTTATTAGAAAACTATTATAATTATTTCTGACTATTTGAATGTATTAGCTGTAAATTTTCTAAAAATAAGTAAAATAAATAATTCCCCAATATAAAATGTTCATGGACATACTTAGTTACATACCTACAGTTAATGACTAGCTTTAGTTATGTTTTTTGCATAGCAATGTCTAGGAATTCGTTTGAATAGTTACTATTTAATTAATTTACAAGCACTCGCATTAACTAGTTGAAAAATTGTCACACAACATTAGCGACACGTAATAAACACGTTTTTTATTCAAATATGTTAATATTTTCTGTACGGCAATATTATTTATTTTATGGCATTGCGTGTAGCACAAAATATTTTTTTACTAGGTTGTCCCATAAGTCTAGTGCTACTTATCACACCTCTTAGGGGAAAGAGGAGGGTCGTAAGTGCCATTATGTAATACCATAATTATGCTTTCAGAAAAGTTGATTTACTGCATACAGGAACCATTAATTCAGGATTATGCTTCTAGATACCCTATGAAAAAAAAATCTTCGTCGGTTATAAAAATGAACCTGCTGTTTCATAAAAAAGTGCAATTAGTACCTATGCGGTCGAAATGTATTGATTGTTTTTTTCGTTACCGAAGATTTTTTTTTACTCAGGGTTGTTCAGAATTATGTATTGAAACGAGTTTTTCGTCGATGTCCCTGCGCCTCTGTATTGGCACTATCAGTCAGGATCCAAAGCATAACATCTTCCCACCAAGGTTGTTCGAAAGAGATACCCGTGGCCCCTCGCACACAGGCAATTGAAGGAGCACGGGTGGGTTTTAATCAGTAAAAGTCTGACACGCCCTCCTGCTTCACCCAGAGCGGGAAAAGTTATTTGATGATTTCCCAACCCCAAAAAAATCATAACATCTTCAATTCGTTTCTGTAAAAACCGCTTGCTTTAGTCTAACTCATTCAAATGAGTATTTAAATAGATTCATGTGGCTTCATTATCAGTAAAAGAGTAAAAATACTAATATTTATGCGTCTTTGCAACTAGTAAAGAGACAAAGGAGTTGTCAAAAAACTCCCCTCATGGTTAGCAAGGTTCTATGCTCCTTATTTTAAGTGATGCAACCCTAAGTTAATAAAAACATGTTTTTTTTTTGGGTGGGAAATCATCAAATAACTTCTCCCGCTCTGGGTGGAGCAGGAGGGCGTGTCAGACTTTTACTGACTAAAACCCACCCGTGTTCCCTCAGTAGCACTTATGCCAGGGGCTGTGGTATCTCTTTCGAACAAACCCGCACCCCTGGCAGGCATCAGCCCTTGCGGGCCCCATCATTTTTGTGCTGACATCTCTTTGAGGCGCGCGTGGAACACAACGCGCCGTCGACTAGGGCTTGGTCCTTACCGGACAGCGAGCTACCCATTACTCGCCGTCCGCAAGCTCATGCCTACGGTGGCCGGAAATCGGCCTGGGATTCCCGACGCCCAGGGCGTCTCCGTATCCTGCGGTGGCTAGGGTCGCGAGGGCGCATAGACTGCCTCTCCCTCACGTGCGCTGCCTCCCTCTTCGCGAGCATCACTGTTTCGCTGAAGGAGGTGACGGCTACCCATGCCCTTTCGCTCCGTACCATGGCCTGGACCAGGGCCGGACGCGAGAGATCGCCACCGCCGATCGCCTCCAGGAGGACACGGCGGTGCTCCACCCAAGCTTGGCAGACCGCCACCGTGTGCTCCACCGTGTCCTCGGGGCGATCTTCGCAGTGGAAACACCCGGGCGTTTCCTCCCGCCCTATCCGAAACAGGAACCTCCCGAAACAGCCGTGTCCGGTGAGGACCTGCGACAGGCGGAAGGTGAGGACGCCATGCCACCTCTCAAACCACTCCTCAAAGAGGAGACTTACCACCGCAATCGTGGCGTGCCCAGCACTGGGTTGCGACAATCGCACTCTCCATGTTGCCATGAGATCCCGCCGGAGCTCTGTCCGCTGTGCCGCGATTTCCCGCGGCAGCGGAGTTACGCCCCGGCGTTTGGCCTCCTCGCGCCATTCCCACATGTGCGCGAGGACCTTTGCCTCCAGATCACATGGCGGTAATCCGGCAAGGAGGCCCGCCGCCTTGCCGGAGATCGTGCGATATCCTCGGATCATCCGGATAGCCATGACCCTATGGGACGCCCTCAACCGGCGAGCTGGTTGGCGCTTCAATGTAGCGCCCACACCGGCCCCCCGTATCTGGGAACCTGTCGGTGACGCATTCCGAGGACCATGAAAGCACATGGCCTCGGACTTGTGCAAGGCCACCTCGAGTCCCAGTTGCCTGATCCTATCTACGATTGTCGCAACCCCTTGTGTCGCTAAGTCGGCCGCCGCCTGGTACGACCTCCCTTGTGCCAGGACCAGCGTGTCGTCAGCGTAGCAAACTACACTGACGCCGCCGGGGAGATCGGCGCGCAGCACCCAGTCGTACCCGATGTCCCACAGATGCGGCCCCAGGACCGATCCCTGTGGGATACCGCACGATACTAAAAACATGGTTCATGTTACGAATATGTGTAATAATACTTTATTGGTTTACTCTAAGGGCTGACACTTAATGTCTCACACAACCTCTAGAGAGAAGAAATAATTAACATTTCCATAAATTGTTTAAAAGAAAAATAATTAAATAGATCCAGAAATAGAAAATACCTCTTAGTTTTACACGAGCAACAATTTATTCCTTTCAAGCGTAGGTACGACATTTTACAGTCAGCCACTTGTTTATTCTCCAAACATGAAACAACGTACAGAACTTTCCTGTAACATTATTATGTCGTTTGGTCCTTAAACAATACACTTGCTTTCTAAATTAACCCAAACACTTGTAATGTTGTAAAGTTACAGCAATGTTTGTCACCTTGAGGGTTGTTGATGAATCCATGACCAAAATGATCATCATTTTATGTGGTTGACATAGATAAACATAACTATAAATCTATACATTTAAAAATGAATCCCTAGTTCCCTTGGTCATGGCATCACACGTGAACGGCTGGACCAATTTTGCTAATTATTTTTTTGTTGTGTTTGTTGTAAAGTTGCCCGTTGCATTAGAAAATGTAAGAAAAACTAACGACCATTTTAACTTTTCCAATATTATACCAATGCGAATTCAATATCCACTGTTAAGACTGGACGTCTGTCGGGTCAGCTAGTTCAATTATAATTAAAATAATTACTTCAGTTTTGAATCGAAAGAGTAGGAAATGGAGATTATCACTTAATTATACACGAGCATCAACTTGTCCCGTTTTTGCGTAGGTAGAACATTTTGAAGTCGTTGTTTATTCTCTCAACACACGACCTAAAGAACTTTCCTGTTACATTATTATGTCGCTTGTTCCTTAAACAATACACCTGCTTTCCAAATTAACCCATTCGGGAGTAACACTTGTGATATTCTAAAGTTACAACAATGCTCGTCACCTTGATGGTTGCCATTAACCCCGTGGCCACGAGCTACAAGATCAAGCGACATGCGCCTTACGACATCGACTTCGGAGAAAACAAACAGAATAAATTGTTTGGAGAGCCACGAACCACCGAACAACTTGCGGAGTTACGCACGACGGGCAAGAACAGTTGGGCAATTCCCGTAATTTAAAAAAACATTCACAGTCGCAATCTGTTACAAATACCTCTATTAAAAAAAACACAAGTTTTTGACATTGTCTCTTAATTTTTTTGACGTATTGCATTACGGGAATCAGTCTTCAGGTGAACCGCGCGTGTGTCGCTTGACGCAAGTCGTGGCGCAAGCCGCATCGCTCGAGGCCGTGTACCCTTTAAGGGTTGTCATCTAATATCACCCACGCTTGTCGTAATGGTTTCGTTAGAATGTATTATACTAGTAATTACAGAGTATATAATTCTTGTTGATGTCTTGTAGTGAAGATGGGATGGTAAATTAAATATGTTGACAGTTTAATTGTTTAGTGTCAGTGTTTTGTCGAATTGTATCATTGTTTAGCTTGGGACAAGTTGGTTGGGAAGACTGGAGATTTATTCCTACGTTTAATTTATGATGAATATTATATTTTTCTGCTAGTTAAGTACATATTTTAAAGGCATTTAGATACTTGCTCAGGGTTTTCCAGGACGTTTTCTTTTCTAAATGACGATCTCCGAATGAGAGGCTCGAAAAAGTCTGTGTACCTAAGGAAACTCAAAATCAAAAGGTTAAGAGCTATTGCTCACTCCGGACCACTTAGGTCTTAACACTTAGCTGTATGGTAATTGATACACTAGTAGAAAAATGTGATCCACAGAATTCCTTCAAATAATCTACCAACCCGCACTGGGTACGCGTGGTGGATTACGGCCCACTCCCTCTCACTGAGAGGAGGCCTGTGTCCCAGCAGAGGGAACGTTATAGGCTGAGTATGTATGTATGTATGTAATCCTACTAATATTATAAATGAAAAAGTTTTTGAGGATGGATGTTCCGGATGTTTGTTACTCTTTCACACAAAGTCAGCTGAATGGATTTGGCTAAATTTCGCACACATATGTATGATCTGGATTACCAGATAGGATACTTTTTATCCTGGTAATATGTTCCCGTGGGATTACCTTCAACCTCCACGCGGGCAAAATCGCTAGCAGAAGCTAGTTTAAAATACAAGCAGGTATGCCAAAATTACTTCACATTAACCATCAAAACATAATAATTAATACACAATAACAACATGCGGTTGCCTAAAATATTTAGTTTGGAACCCCCAGCCATTATATCCACAAACTACATACATTCTGTAGATGCAAAGGCTAGAGAGAATTAATGGAAGGTAACCACATTTCATGGTAGGAGTCACGAATTGCAGTACCACATGTGGCTTCATAGTATATGAAATTATTACGGGAAAAGTACAAAATTTGTTCTGTCTTCTAATCTAACATGTGGGGGGTGTGTAGTACAGTAAATACTTGAGGTTTTGAAATACAGAAGAAATAATTATGTGTACATGACATTGCTGAGGTCGTTATGCTAATGTATATGTGGCTACTGAAAAATCAACCAACAGGTATGAACCAAGAGAATATTCTAATCTGAAAGATGTGGTCGTATGCCAGTTTGCCCTAAAGCTTATGAGTTACTACTTGATGAATTTATTGTTTTATAAGGGTAGGTGGCATACGACCGCGGTTTTCTGAAGAGAATATTTTCTTGTTTCACACTTTATGGAGCGTGATTTTTCAGTTCAGGTTTTGGTTTCTGAACTTATTTAAATATTTTAAATTGACGTTATTATGAGATTGCTACAAAATACAATGTTGAAATGTGCTAATTATGCCCTTTCTTTTGATACCTAACACGGCATTATAAAAAAAAAATAGTTCATGAACGTTATGTCCTCTAAAGGGTGCCGAATTCACGTTATTCAATGTAACGTCACAATCAAGATGCTACCAACGATACCTTGTATTCTTATTATAAGTAGTTTAAATGTTATGAGGAAACAGATTAACATATAAACATACCGGTCAAAATCATAACGCTCCTTTTTGCTTCGCCGCAGTCGGGTTAAATCTATAAAATGGTGTACGTCTGTGTCCTGAAACTTGTTTAGGCTACGGTTAAAAATATCAAAAGAACTAAAAACGGTTAAGGCAAAAAAAAAAGTTACCAGTTCAATTAATTGGACCTAGCCACAGGAAAAAGAGAAGTTAGAATCGTTATAACTGGAGTCAAAAAAGACGTTGAAACAGTTTTCTTGACACATTTTATTATTTTTTCAATTATTTCGAGACAAAACAGTAGGAAAAAATCATCATGTTTTACAATTCCGCCCACGCGTAACTGTAGATCCAAGATTCTAACAAAATTCCACGAAAACTTCAAGTGAGATTATAGAATAAATACTCGGAGATAGGCCGTAAGAGCCGTTGCCCCTGCCTTGTCGAATAAAAAATACTGTCAAGTACGACAGTTAATAAAAATGTTGACTTTGTTTGGAGTTGTTTGTTCTAAGAAGTGAACGTCCCTAACCCGACAGAATGTAAATTCTTCTTCTTTCTTTATTTCTAAATGGAGATTCCGATTCGTCTTGCGGAAACGAGGAACTGCAGCGAACGGACAATTCTATTCCCGATACTTTTATTTATATTCCTCGATACTGAAATTCAGGTTTAGTTTTGTTATTCTTATTCCGGTGTATAAGTTTTGATTTCATTACTGGTGGACAGTCTAGCTACGTTCTGTGGAAAAAGATTTTCATATCTTAATAAGATTTTTAGATTTTTATTGATCATGGGATGGTTTACCTTTTATTGATGTTTGATAAGGTTGATAGTTTTTGTGTTTGATTTCATGGTTGCTGGTTCTTTTTGATCATGAAACTAGTGAGAAAATCCTTTAAAACGGCACTAATATTACCGTAATCAATAAAAAAGTATTTTTATTTGATAGCATCCAGCACCTAAATGCACTATTTACCTGAATTTGAATCATTTTACGGTTTAAGACATTTATTCTCAAAAGATTTACAAAAATCACTATAGAGAACATATATGTATCTAGGTAAGAATAAGAACGCAATGTCGATTGGCGTAGCGGGTTGGTACTATGACAAATTACGTTAAAATAAAGTATGGTTAACAAGGAGTTGTAAGTCATAGATTAGTAACATATTGGGGGTAATTACAAAAAATAATTAACAAAACAAAGTGCGCGATGTCGTTATGTTCACTGTGCATTTTGAAGATTATTATTATACTAACGCTTCGTCCTCGAGATTAGAACATATTACAATGTAGTAACACATACGTGACACCACTCAGACACTGTAGTTGAGAGTTTTTTTTTTTTTTTTTACTGCGGGTATCTCTGTTTTCCTGATTACTTGTCTTGGAGTCTCTCGTCATTCACATTTCAGTGTTCAGCCGCTCAACACGTTTAACATTTTATTTAACCATAGTTATTTTAAATATCATGTCAAAAAGAAAGAGTGTGGATGATTACGAACACCTAACAAAGAAATTAAAAAAATATGAACGTAGGTTTTTTTTTTTTTTTTTTTTTTTTTTGGTGGGAAATCATCAAATGACTTCTCCTGCTGAGTAGAGCAGGAGGGCGTGTCAGACTTTTACTGACTAAAACCCACCCGTGTTCCCTCAGTAGCCCGTATGCCAGGGGCTGTGGTGTCTCTTTCGAACAAACCCGCACCCCTGGCAGGCATCGGCCCTTGCGGACCCCATCGGTGGTTGCTGACATCTTTGACGGCGCGCGTGTGGAACACAACGCGCCGTCCCGTCTACCACTTTTCGGCCGCAGAGGATAGGGAGAGCGGCTAACGCTATACCGACACTCCTCTTCCCCTGCGGCCCCACCGCGTCCGCCATCAAACGGTGGCGGCCCCGTCCAGGCCACGGAAGGGAAGAGCGCTGCTCAGAAGCACCGGCACTCCTCCTCTACCGCAGCCCGTAGCCCTCAGCCGCGATGCCTCCCATTCGACATCGCGGCCCACCTCAGTTGCGGTGCACCTCACCGCAACCTACTTTTTGGCCGCTACGTCGTCGGCTTTGAGGCAAAAGCCCTGACGAGCGGCCCCACCTTTGGGTTCCTCTTGGCTTCACCGTGGCCGGCATCCACGGTTACTGAGCCCCCCCGCAACGACAATGCGGGAACCCACTCGGGGGGGATATGAACGTAGGTTGCGGCGTCTATATCCGCCTTCACAAGACGCAACGCCTCCGATCGCGAGTACTTCGTATGAACAAACAGGTTAGTAACAGTGTGCACGTGTTCCTACCGAGTATTAAAATAACGTAGGTATTTACGTTAAAATTTAAGTTTTGCACTCCGGGCTACCTATGGGTTTTCCGACGCACTAACTTTACTATCGATACTCAATAAAAAGTATATTATATCAGTGGATCCCGTCATATCAATCGACCCCGCAAATCTGCAGGACAAACCTAGTACTTCGACTGAAGCGTCAGAGGACATCATCAATGCGGACCTAGACCAGGACACGATGGTCATCCTGGGGGAAGACCCGTCGAGACCTGTGAAGTACGGACCAGATTTACATAAAGAAATAAGTAAACGCTTCCAACACATCGCAACCGAGGGTTTCGAGAAGGAATGTAGGAAAGCGTTAATAGCCAAATATTTGGTACCATCGAACTGTCGTTATATTGGTGCCCCAGCGTTGAACGCGGAGTTGAAAGCAGCGATTCCCGAGGCCGCAGCAAAGTGTGACAAAGCCATAGTCATCAAACAGGAGCAAATGGCGAGTGCTATCTCCTGCTTGGGACAGGTAATTACCAGTCAACTCATTTCAAAAAGCAATGAGTTACTACCCAAACTAATGGACGCTGCGCGAATCCTTTGCGACGTCCAACATTATGACTCAGTAACCCGCAGAAACTTTATTTTATCTGCGCTAAAACGCGACATGAAGGACGCTTTAAGTAGCACTAAGATTGATGAATTTTTATTTGGCGACAACCTGTCAGAAACGATAAAATTGGCTAAAGCCGTAACAAAATCGGGGACTGAACTGAAGCCCGATACTGTTAATAAAAACCCACCAAAACGACCAAACAATCCAATGCCCCAGAGATATTTAAACCGAAGAGCTCCTGCACCAGCGCGCAGGCCGCTGGGAGCCGCACCGAGGAGCCGCGAGCCTGCAGCGCCGCGACCGCCACCGCCGCCCGCCAGCTCATCGAGGAGGTTGCCGCCTCAGCGCCAGCCGCAGCGCCGCTACTAGATCCAGTTAAGTACGCAGGTCGCTTGACATACTTTTCCAAACAATGGTCGCTTATAACTAGCGACCAATCGATACTGTCGTGGATTGATGGATATAAACTCACATTTTCCTCTCAGGTCATCCAGAAGGTAGTACCTGCTGAGCAAAGTTATTCTACTTCTGAGTTTACACATTTATCCGAAGCTATTAATAGCTTATTAGAAATAGGAGCCATATCGAAATGTGACCCGTGCCCAGGTCAGTTCGTATCTAGCGTGTTCCTCACTCCTAAACCAAATGGAAAAATGAGGTTCATATTAAACCTCAAAAATTTAAATAAGTTCATTAATACACACCATTTTAAATTAGAGGACTTAAGAACTGCTTTAAAACTTGTTACTAAGGACTGTTATATGACTACCTTAGACTTAAAAGATGCTTACTTTTCTATTAAAATTCATGAAAGTTCCCGGAAATATCTCAGATTCTCGTTTAATAACCAATTATTCGAATTCAATGCATTGCCATTCGGTTTGAATACAGCTCCATACTTGTTTACAAAAATAATGAAACCGGTTGTAAAATTATTGCGATCCGCAGGTTTTTTATCTACCCTCTACTTAGATGATTGGCTATTAATAGCAGATACATGCGATAATTGTAAAACAAATGTTGCAATCACAAAGAAACTTCTTTGTTCCTTAGGTTTTATTATCAATAATGATAAAAGCAGTATGTATCCTTCTACTACGTGCAAATTTTTAGGAGTAATTATAAATTCGGCCAAATTAGAAATTAGTTTACCCACAGATAAAAAAGCGCGTATTAAAAACGAGATCTGTAAATTTATTAACATGAGAAGTTGCAAAATTAGAACCTTCGCACAATTAATAGGTATACTAGTGTCAGCCTGCCCAGCTGTGGAATACGGCTGGGTACACACTAAACAATTTGAGCGGTGCAAATTTTTAAATCTTATGGGTAATGAAGATTATAACAAGCAAATGATTCTCCCTGATACATTAATGCCTGACTTTCATTGGTGGTTAAAGGTTATTGATAATTCGAAGCACCGTATTAGAGATGACAACTATAGCATCGAAATATTTTCTGACGCCTCAACAACGGGATGGGGCGCCTCCTGTGATGGTGAAAACGCAAGTGGGCAGTGGTCGAATAGCGAACGCGAAAAACATATCAATTATTTAGAGCTATTAGCCGCTTTCATCGCTTTAAAACTTTTTGCTAAGGATTTATACGACTGTCAAGTACTACTTCGTATAGACAATTCGACTGCTATAGCATACATCAACCGCATGGGCGGGATTCAATTTCCCCACTTAACTGGTATGTCCAGGGAGATCTGGAAGTGGTGCGAAGAACGCAAACTTTACGTATTTGCCTCATATATACGATCTTGTGATAACACTATTGCAGACGCTGAGTCGCGTCGTAATCACCCAGACATAGAATGGGAATTGTCAGAGGGGGCCTTCAATACCCTTAAGTGTAGGTTTGGTCAACCCGATATAGATTTGTTTGCCAGCCGCATCAACAAAAAATGTGCGAAATATGTTTCCTGGCATAAAGATCCGGACGCCTATGCTATAAACTCATTTACAATCGATTGGGGTTCGTCTTATTTCTATGCTTTTCCCCCCTTCTCAGTTATCTTAAAAAGTCTTAGGAAAATTATTAACGATAACGCTCACGGAATTTTTATAGCTCCTTTATGGCCCACGCAACCGTGGTATCCTTTATATAGGTCTCTACTTATATCAGACCCAATTATTTTCAACCCTGATGAAAACGTTTTAATATCTCATTCCAGCAACCGTCAGGTGCACTCGACGCTTACCCTGGTTGCCGGGGTATTATCCGGGAGGCATTCTCACGACGATGCCTGCCGCCTTCTTCGATAGATATCATGATGGCTTCTTTATCAAGTAACTCTATGAAACAATATGACGTATGTCTCAAAAAATGGTGGACCTTCTGCAAAGAATCAGGTGTTAATAAATACGAGGCTTCGGTTCCATCAGTAATATATTTTCTTACGCAAATTTTTAATAATGGTAGTCAATATGGAACATTGAATTCGTATCAATCAGCTTTATCACTGATTTTGGGCCCAAATATGTCTAAAGACGATCGAATTCTTAGATTTTTTAAAGGTGTTTTCCGCCTACGACCTCCTAGGCCGAAATACAATGTAACGTGGGATACTAACGGTGTGCTAAATTTCTTACGCTCTAAATACCCTAATGACCAACTCTCGCTCGACGAAATTTCGAAAAAATGCTTAACATTACTGGTCCTTACCACGGCTCATAGGGTTCAAACATTGTCAAAAATTA
This sequence comes from Polymixis flavicincta, assembly GCA_949987655.1. Taxonomy (NCBI): domain Eukaryota; kingdom Metazoa; phylum Arthropoda; class Insecta; order Lepidoptera; family Noctuidae; genus Polymixis; species Polymixis flavicincta. Next base: position 6,737,290 of record OX465180.1, read on the forward strand.
ATCTAGAAAATATCAATGTAATGCCATCCAAAATTATTATAAAAATTCCCGATTTGATAAAAACCTCTCGAGTGGGATCTAGACAACCCCTATTGACTTTGCCCTTTTTTAATGAAAGTGTAGAAATATGCCCCGCTAACACACTACTTTTTTATATAAATAAAACCAAAGGTCTTCGCAAATCTGGCATCCTTTTTATAAGTCCAAAAAAGCCACACAGTTCTGTAAGTACGCAAACACTTAGTCGTTGGATTAAGTGCACATTACGAGATAGTGGGTTAGATGTGTCTATGTTCTCGGCGCATAGCACGCGTCACGCGGCTACGTCCCGTGCACTTTTGGGGTCAGTATTGATGAAATTCGCAGAACTGCTGGCTGGAGCGGTAGTTCTGAAACGTTTGCTAGATTTTATAATCGTACCATCACTGATTATGATGAAGGTTCTCTAGCTAGGTCAATTATCAATCAATAAAAAATAGAATAGTCTTCATATCCCAATAATTGTCGCTGTTGCAACTTATTAAATAAGAATAAATTGTACTCACGCACAAAATTACAATTAATTATTTTTTGTGATTGTTAAAGAATCATTAATTATAGAAAATCCATATAATCAACGATTTGATTTATTTCTGTTACTTGAAAAAATTGTTTCCAGAATAAATAATACTAAAACTATAACAGTGCGTTTTTAATATTTCCAGAAATAACTCTCAAAATCTACATTGTAATATGTTCTAATCTCGAGGACGAAGCGTTAGTATAATTAGTGATTAAACGAACTTACCTGTAAGCGAAGTTCGATCATAATTATACGAAGCGCTTCGTCCGAAGAGATTAGCTCCCTCCCTCCCACGCTTCCGCTACACCCTTACTTCTCTTTCAGGAAATATTAAGCAACGCTTATTCCTCTAAACTAAATGACGAGAGACTCCAAGACAAGTAATCAGGAAAACAGAGATACCGGCAGTAAAAAAAAAAAAAAAAAAAACTCTCAACTACAGTGTCTGAGTGGTGTCACTTATGTGTTACTACATTGTAATATGTTCTAATCTCTTCGGACGAAGCGCTTCGTATAATTATGATCGAACTTCGCTTACACGTAAGTTCGTTTAATCACTAATTATTCTATTCTTTCATATGTTCGATAAAAATTTCTACTTAGCAACGTAAACAACGCAATGAATCTTGTGGAACTGTCAAAAAGACTTAAAGTAACAGTACCTACTTGTCGTTGTGATCGTGTTTCTCGTACCAAACTGTAGTAATCTATGTATAGTTTTTTATTTTCATTCTTTATATGTTTTGTATGTATGTATGTATTTATGTATGTATTATTTAGGATATGTATACGAGTATATCTGTGTATCTATTTTAGTATATTGTATACGTATAATTATTTGCACCAACAACATCCCCATTTGATGTCCAGGCTAATCACTGTTCATTCCATGGTTGCCTGGAAGAGATCGCGGAAAGCGATAAGGCCGCCCATTGTATATTTTATAGTGTAATTTGTTTTTGTAATGTTTTTTTGTGGTGTACAATAAAGAATATCATCATCATCATCATTTCAGCCAAAAGACTTCAATTGCTGGACATAGGCCTCCCCTAGGCTCCTCCACTTCGACCGGTCACAAGACCTTCCCACATCCAGCGGATTCCCGCGGAAGAATAAAGAATATATAAATAAATGAAATAAAAGCAATTCCTACTGATGGTATGGTTGCAAACGTATTGTGTCTTTGCAGAAAGTCAATATGATAAAGGGCTTGTGACTTTGAATTCAAAGTGTTCGGCTGTCTGAAACACAAGGCAGATAACTAAGGTAAACGCTGGCAGCAAGACCGTCCCAATCAATCGTCAACAAAGGTGGCGTTGCGAAGTCTGATTGGTCAACACAACCGTATTTGATTGCTCGAAACGCACCCTGACTGCCTGCTGCATAATGCATTTACGTATGTAATTATGTATAAGTCACTGTAACATTATGAACATCGTCAGTTTATAAAATCTATCTTAGGAGTTTACAAAGTATGGAAACATTGTGAACTGCAAAAGCCATTTACAATTTAACGCACTATTTTTCGATAGTCTCTTTCCTTGTCAAACTGACAAATTGTGAATTGGTATCAAAGTTGCATGCGACGTATAGTACCTTGCGCTGTTACTAAATAACTAAGTAACTGCCACTAACTAGGAAGTAGCGCTCGCTCGGCTCGCGCACGGTTGGTCACAGTTCTAACCTAACCTATTCGGTCGGGGTACCAGTGCAAGTAGTATGGTGCAGTTTACAATTAATCGACAGTTTATTATCTCGCAGGATAGATTATAACTAACGGTTTTCACAATCATACTATTATTATTATTTGTTCTCTGAATCTTTTTGTAATTTTATTGAGAAATAATTGTCTTAGTCATTGTAATTTAAAATATTATGTCACCAATATTATTTGTTTGGGAGTCGAATTCTTAAGGTCATACAATAATAAAAATTAAATTTAAAATTTAAAAAACCCCCGACCCACACAAAAACTCCAAAAAGTAAAAAATAATATTTATAGGCCTTTTAATTTTAACGTAATATTTTGATCAGGGCATTGTCAAGTCGGGGGACGGCTAGGCCTCTGTTTGGCGTTTTCATTGACCGTCCCCCGACTTGACAATGCCCTGATGAAAATATTACGTTAAAATTAAAAGGCCTATAAATATTATTTTTTACTTTTTGGAGTTTTTGTGTGGGTCGGGGGTTTTTTAAATTTTAAATTTAATTTTTATTTCTTGCTTTTTAAACTTAATGTCTCCCTTAAATCACCATTTATCTATAATCTATTCATTGAGACCTTTTCAATGAGCCCAAACACGATACTTCTGCTGTTTGTTGGTGAATAACTTGGGTTTCCTGGAAATTCCAGGTGTTGCTCCAGCATCAGTTCAAGGTTATTTTATTCGTCTAATATCATTGAAGTAATAGAATCCCAAATTTTGAGTTGATCAGAGGCTAAAATCCGTTTTTCAACCAGAAAAGAGCTGATAATCTTCAAACGGCTGAACCGATTTTGATGAAACATGTCTAAGAACACTCCCGACTAATACACCTTTCAAACAAAAAAAACTAAATCAAAATCGGTTCATCCGTTCGGGAGCTACGTTGCCTCAGACAGACACACACACACACACACACACACACACACACACACAGACACGTCAAACTTATAACACCCCGTCGTTTTTGCGTCGGGGGTTAAAAAGAAATGAAATGAATCCATCTACCAAAAAGGTTTGCCCTAAAAAATAAAAATAAACTATTGTCCATTTTCACCATCGAATAATTTTTGATAATTGAAGTTCATATGATTTTTACCGCAATACAAAATACTAAGATTTTCAATCATCATTCATTTTCATCAATCAAGCTTTATCGAATAACTTCTTGAGCAAAAACCAATGTCTCTAAGCTTAGTGCTTCATCCAAAAGGTTTCGTAGTTCCGTGGTGGGCTGCAACTGACAGTTTGCTTAACGGGCGTAAAACTCGTGTATCATTACACTAGTCCGATTCAGTAGCCAGCTGCCACACAATCAATACAGTAATGTATGTGGTGTGAGGCTATATTGTGTAGGTTTGGTTGGACATTCTGCCATCACTATTTTTTTAGATCAATATCAGGATCAGAAATACCCTGGAGTTTAGATCGCGGGGTACCTACTAACAATGAGAATGGGTTTAATTTTGACAGTTCAACAACGTTCATTGTGTTATTTACGTTGTTGAGCAGACATTTTTTTTTTTAAAAGATGAAGTAATAATTGGTAAACAAAATACCCAAGATGCACAGTCTCGCACAAAAGTAACACGCAAAACTGTCCCCAATTATACGTCAGTGGTTATGGTTATGATAAAACACATTTTTTTTTCGCAAATTCAACCTTACTAGCATGACTTAAAGTGGTTTTTACAAAGCTATGTCCAAAACGACTGACCGAAGGTTGAATGACGTTATGACTATTTGACACCTGCGTACATTGCACCCTATTTATGGGGACATTTTTGAGACGCTGATTGTATATCTTGGGTTAATGGGAAACAAAGGAAAAATGATTGAGACTGAGATATATATTGTGTTACGCAATTATCGCGCTGGTTGATAACACAGACTCGCCACTTTTTTTTCGCATAACTGGTGTAATGTGGTTGTACAAGAAGTTCACCTCAGCCTTTGCCTAGGTCTTCGAAAAAACATGCGTGATGTTTTGTTTATATTAAGAATATCTTTAAAAAATACACATATCTTTGATGTAGCATCCTATATATTTTGGCGTCGCTTGTCTAATCAGATAGTTCTGGTGTTCCCTCGATGTCATATATTTGCTGCCACTTGTTCAGAGCACAATCAGCATATTTTGGTCCCACTGCTGGGACACAGGCCTCTTCTGCTATTCTTCTTACTCTTCTGTTCTTTTTTTTTTGTAGTGGACTGTAATCTTCCACACGGGCCCAGTGCGGGTTGGTAGATGTCACTAGTCTTACTATTTTGGGTTCTAGGACATGCTGGTTTTCAATTTATTTATAAGCACAAAGTAAGGCGCCTGCCTGGGTTCAAACCTACGAACAACAACTCGTAAGTCTGGGTTGTTCTCACTGTTCCGGCTACTGCGCGGCAATTGTCACTTGCATATGCCTTCTACTTAAATCATACATTTATTTTTCGTAATTTTGACGACAGACATTAATAGATGAATCATAAAACCAGATATTATTGCCAAGATAGCCAGAGCTGTTCATTAGGCTAATTGCCAGACAAAAAAGCTAAATGTACAGTAGATCCCTCACGAAAGAGTATAAACCAATCCAAATATCTCAAGATCTGGAGGCATCGGATCTTTTGAAAATAGTAGAAAATCTTTTGTACAAGCAGAACCGTGGAAAAGGATTTTTCTGTTAGTTTTGCACACATTTTAACAATGTCGAACATATCTATTTTCAGGCGCCTTTTTCATTGGTAGCTTTCTTCGATACACTGACATTTTGTTGGGCCAATTTTTCTTCCCAGCTAAAGTACAAGAATGTGGTGAAGGGCGGGCGCTTAGGGGGACTGTCTTATGTAATCTTGACGTCCAAACGTAGTTTGAATAAATTACTTTAGATTTTTTGATAGACGATCAAATGGCGTCTCTAAACTTGCGCTTCAACTTACCGACACGTCATCTCTTTGTTAATAATTATGCAATTTATGTTAACGAGAGTAACAATCTCATTACTGTTACCTTAAGCACAATATACATAACATACCTAAAATATATTAAAGCGAACGAGACAGGTACAAAGGCGTGCGTAGGTAATCCAATTTGTGGATCGTCAGCGTAGGAGGGAGTTAATTAAAAAATACGTTTACCCGCGTTCCTAATTATCAGCTCGAATTGTTTTGACTTTGGTATGTTTCAATGTTACTCGTTTGGCATTTATTACGTGTTAATTAAACATAAGTTTTTGTTTCATTCATTGTTTCTGAGAATTATGTTAGTTGAGCTCTTTTTTAAGGCCGCAGGTATCCGCTGGATGTGGGAAGCACAAGACCGGTCGAAGTGGAGGAGCCTGGGGGAGTCCTATGTCCAGCAGTGAACGTCTTTCGGCTGAAATGATGATGATGATGAGCTCTTTTTTAGGGTTCCGTACCCACAGGGTAAAACGGGACCTTACTAAGACTCCGATGTCCGTTCGTCGGTCTGTCTGTCCGTCTGTCACCAGGCTGTGTCTCATGAACCGTGATAGTTAACAGATGATTCTGTTGCTGCTATAACAATAAATACTACAAAACAGAATAAAATAAATTTAAAAACGAGTAAAATAATCACGTTGTTGTATAGGAGCTCCCATATAACAAACGTGATGTTTTTGCTCGATATTGTTTAAAATAAGTGTCTCCTGTATCTGTGTACTTTATGTCAAATAAATATATTATTATTATTATTATTATTGATAACGGCAACAGGTAGACAATTGAAATACTCACATAATATTTAGTTATATATTCACTTTAAAAATAAATAATTAAATTAAAATAAAACACATATTTAAGGGGGCTCCCATACAACAAACGTGTTTTTTTTGCCGTTTTTATAGTTAATGCTACGGAACCTTTCGTGCGCGAGTCCGACTCGCACTTGGTCGGTTTTTATTAATTTTGTGTGCTAGGTCCATTGGTCGCAAGGGCTATTGCTGAGCATGAGGGTTTGATTCTCAGGTCGGTAAAATTTTATTGGGATTATCCATCTAGAATTTCTCAGTATCAATCCGAAGTCTGTATTTGGGCCCGGACATAGGTAATAGGCTTGCTTTCTATTACAAGTATGCTTCTGTAGAAAGGATAATACATATTTTCAGTAATTTTTTGTATCAACATTTTATTAAACACTAACTTTTACCAGCGGCTTCGCCCGCTTGAAGGCCGGAAATAATCCCACAGGAACGTGCTATCGGGGTAAAAAGTATAGTATGTGTTAATTCAGATTTTAAACTACCTCTGTGTCAAATTTCACCTAAGTCCGTTTAGCCGTACTTGCATGATTAGTAACAAGCATCCAAACATACAAATTTTGACACTTACAATTTTAGTAGGATTGTTATTTTACATACCCTGATTTACAATTCCTATAAACGTAAAAAAAAAAACTAGTTCAAAACATTATTCGTTTAAAGTTATTATAACATAAGCTATAAATTGCTGTGGTTAAGCAATCGGATTTATGTAATTAAATGCTTTAAAGCAATAAAATACTGCGAACAATTCCAGATTTAGTAGTTTTGATACTATCGCATCCGAGTAATTTACGTTTATTTCTGGGAATGTATTTTGTTTTTGAAATTCAAATGGTTTTTAACAGACTCTAAAATTACAACGCGCTGTATAATTATACCCAACACTTTAGATTTTATTCAGGGAATAAGAGAGTACCGTAATTATTGAAACACAAATCTTTATGAATTAAAACAGAAGATTTATTATTATTTATTTAATTTACATTTAGAATTAGTATCCTGAGACCCGAGATACAGACGAGACTAGTTTGGGGTTAACTGGCAAATAATATATTGTAACTAGCTGTAAGTAATATTTAAGATACTCAATTATATGCCGTTTCAACTTGATGCTAACCTATGCTTACTGTATTACTTAGACAGTAAATATTTTATATTTATATTTCATCATCAGCCTATAATGTTCCCACTGCTGCGAAACAGGCCTCCTCTCGGTGAGAGGGATTGGGCCGTAATCCACCAGTGCGGGTGCGGGTTGGTAGATGTCACATGTCTCCGAAGTTTTGGTTCTAGGACATGCCGGTTTCCTCACGATGTTTTCCTTCACCGTTTTGAGAGCAGTGGAGATTAAATAATTTACACAAAGTAAAGCGCCTGTCTGGGTTCGAACTCACGACCTACAACTCGTAAGTCGCGGCCGTTATCATTTGGCCACCACTGCTCTCCTTCTATAAATAACACCAAAAAAAATAAACATTATATTTAGAAGATGAGATATCGGTATCGGTGTTCGGAAGTGGAGGAAGATTACCAGAGAGAGATCTTGAAATCATGACATGGTCACGACCCCCATTTGAGGAACGACGCAAGAAGGAGAGGAGGATCCACTGTTCCTTCAGACGTTGTGTTAATGGTTGCCGTCCACGAGAGAAAAAATAAATAAAAAAGATTAAACATACATAGGCACAGGCTATATGACCGTTCTTTGAACACATTTTGTCCTATGAAAGTCGGAGGACTCGTAAAATTAAGGCAAAGTCAGTAAAGTAAAGTTTCGTCGCCAAAAGGACGATTGCAATCCCCTATAGACTACAACAAAGCAAAATACAGCACGAATGTACTTGTACTCAGAATTTACTAGAATATTCTTGAAAAGATGTGTCGTTGAAAAATGCTGAGACAGAACTGTATTCTTTTATTTTGTACAAAAATTTAGTTTGTTATTTTTACAATGTATTTCGAAAAGTTGAGTATCTTAAGGTAGTTTGTGTATTTGTCACGTGCTGAACCAATGGATGCATGAAGTGCAGAAAAGGTACCTTACTTTCGAAATCAGAGTTCAGAAAGTAAATAAATAGTTTCTAAACTCTAATCTAGATAGTTATTTTCTTATCGGTGAGATTGATATTATTTTCTTATCTTAAAGCTTGTGGGATTACAATTTAAATATGAGTCTAGAATTAGTTTACAAAGAAGCTTTCTAAACTCCATCTCAATTTCAATCTAAAAAAATACAACTTAAAAAAATAGAACATTAAACGTGAATAACATTATAAGTAAGCGACTCAAAGCTACGACAGGTGTCTACGGCACGCTACGGTAAGCTACGAGCGTAGCCGAGCTTGCTATGAGCGTAGCGGAGCTTGCTACGCGCGCTGATGCACAAATGCGTCTCAAGCAAACGTCGCACTTTGCGCAAATGTTGCCGTCTGGGAGGTCACTAATAACCTCTCCTTACGGTATTTATGCAAAGTGAATTTAAAATGGTTTTTTTAAATAAATGGTTGGAAGTTTGCTTGCTGTTTCTGCTTTTGACGGGCCTTACGAATATATATTGTTTCGTATATTTTAAATGTGAAACGTACCTTGTTTTCTAGTTATCAGGGTTGTACTTTCGACCTAGGTAAGTTACTTTACCTTTGCTAGTTATAATGAAATCCGTTTTCATCGATTCCATAGCCGTCGTAACGTTTACCTTCCATATATCCGTAGCCAGAAGGTTCTGTGAACCTTCATCCACTATTGTGAACATTTTTGGACCATCCAGTAGGAGGTAGTGAAGGTATGGGATACAATCAAATGACTTCTCTCACTTTGGGCGCAGCGGGAGGGCGTGCCAGACTTTTACTGACTAAAACCCACCCGTGTTCCTTCAGTTACCCGTACCAGGGCCACAGTAACTCTTTCCAACAAATTCGCAACCCTGGAAGGTTTCTTAGCCACATTAGACTCGGTTTCTTAGCCTTAAAATAATACTAATTGTTCCTATCAGCAATCTAATACAATTCACGTTGAAGGATAAGTTAATTATAGTATATAGCCAACAAACATGATCAGCGCAAACAATGCGACGGGTAGTGATGGGCCAATTAATACTAATTGTGTACCGTCTATGATGGGCATTGGGTATAAGTGAGCATGTATATTACACCAGTTTATTAAAGTTACTTACCTAAGTCCATAACTAGTTAGGTATGTGATGTCATGTTTCGTAGAGCGAAAACTCGTTTTTAGTATTTTTTATGGATTATGTTTTTTTTTTTCTTTTACTGTGTTTTCTTTAACCTTTAACTGTAGATTTGTAGACGATTTTCTATTCTGTATTCATCTAAGTACCTGGTACTTATTGACGGGCCTGCATTGTCCTCCCATACATTTTATCTCTGTAATTTGAAAACATTGTTTAAGCCAATTATTTTAAAAAGTGTAGCCGTGGAGTTTCTTGCCGGCTCTTCTCCATAGGAAACAACAATCAGGCATCAACAAATTCGTCCGCTATCGACAGGAAAAGTGTTCAAAAGGCTGGCAGCACTGCCACGTTGTATGGTGATGCTGATTATTCGGCCAAAATAAAAATAAAATATTACGTTTGAATATTTTGAGATCGTTCAACAACTTTTCATTATAGAATAAAGGTTTACATTTTGCTTATTAATGAGGTTAGAAATACAACACAGTTGTCATATTGCTGGTCTATATTGGAAACTTAAAGCATAATATTTCATTGAAACAAACATACAGCTATAACTTATTTTCGATGTAAAGTCTTCATTTATTTTCGTTCCTTATATATTTATATGTATGTATCTATGTTTCTATTATATAGGATAGGATATGTATATATCTGTGTATCTATTTTATTATATTGTATATTTATTATTTGTGCCAACAACATCCCCATTTTATATCCAGACCAATCGCTGTCCATGCCAGGGTTGCCTGGAAGAGATCGCGGAAAGCGATAAGGCCGCCCATTGTATATTTTGTAGTGTACCTTGTATTTTTTTTGTAATGATTTTTTTGTGGTGTACAATAAAGTATATATATATATATATATATATATAAATAAACAAATACAGCAAGAGCGTTTCAATTGACATGTAAAGGTACTCCTGCTTGGTAGTAGAGAGAGATAATTGCAACTAGCAAGCTAATAAATATAATTAAATAGGTAGGAATCACAAGGCTGGTCCACATGTAAAGGTCACTTCACAGGTGAACGTTCCCAGTGAGGGAGTGCCTATAGTATCAGCTGTTTGTCACATCAAGTAACAATCATCAACAGTCAAATTAATCAGTCAGTTCAAATTAAGGGAGTTTGTTGTAGTTCACTTCTTTTTCCCAGCTAAAGAACTAGGATAGGCGTTTTCAGGGACGGTCTTATGTAATTTTGACGTTCAAAAAGTGGTGAATGTATGCCTAGTTTGAGTAAATGACTTTTGATTTTATTTAATTTCAATCAATATTTGCTTGGACCAGCAGTCACATATTATTAATTCACTGAAGTCTTATCGAGCAATTTTGGTTTACTAATATTGTTACAATGTAAGGCAATTGCAGCCACAAAATATATTCCTCAAAGGCTGGGTTCTCAGGCCTCATCATCATCATCAGTATTTCACGAAAGACGTCCACTGCTGGACATAGGCCTCCCCAATTTAGGAGGTTTTGCCATAATCGTCACGCTTGGCAGGCGGGTTGGCGATCGCAGTATGATGGTAAAATGCATAGAGAACACTGCTGCCCATTCTCTAGTAAGTCCCTTAGTCTCCTCCTACGAAACCCACGGGAAGAGATGGCCACGGGAAGAGAGGGGATGGTGCTATTCTTTACGTCCGGCACCAAACGAAACTCTCAAGCGTCACTAGTCTATATTAATATGTATTAGTATAAACTACTTTTAGTAGTTACAAATATTTTAAATTCATGAAACGAAAACAAAATAAACAGTTAAATTATTCATGAATCAACATCAGTGGCGACAGCGGCAATGTAAAACTATTATACGAAAAAAAGTAATTAAAACTTGATGGCGGTCAAACTGATCTGTCATGCCAATCACGTTGGAACAATAAAACCAAGCTGAAGTAGTATATGTGGCAGCTGAATATCAAATGTTTTCGCAAATGAAATTATTTTAGGTTTAACTCTCCACCAGACTAACCTAGCCTACTGTATTGGATTTTCGTTGCAAGAAATGGTTTAGAATTTTCACTTATTGGTAATCTGGAATGTATAGGTAGAAGACTCATACAGTCACATTCACTTACACAACTAACCCGTCAAGATTTTCTTAATTAACATTTTCATATTTGTTAAGACTGGGCAAGTCCTTTTTTGGTCAAATGTCTACTTGCACATTCATGAATAACGCGGAGTTAACAACTGATTCGGGGTTAATAATTCATCTTGCACCACCATAAGTCGGAGGTAAGGGTTTAATATCTATGTATTTAACCCACCTATGTGTTAAGGTTAATTTGCTATTGGCTCGGTTATTGTTAGTAATTATAAAAATTTATTGACTTTATGAGGTACCGCTGATAACTTATTTTGTATTTTAAAGTGTTCGATGTTACAGTACGTGAAAATTTGGTACCATATCAGCATGAAATATGTTCATGAATTCATTTAAAAATAAATACAAACAAGAAAGAATTCTTTATCGTCATGAACTGGGTTGATGATGTAAAAGAGATGGGTAAACAAGTTCCCTTCATTGATCATTCATTGATTTTTGGTCGGATTACATAACAAGGCACAGACATTGCAATTCTATTCAATGTTCCGTCGATAGAACTGTAATGTTTCCAACTAAAAAAACACTAAGACACACACACATTAGTGTCGTCTTAGTGTCGCAACGCATAATAAGAGTTAAAATGTTAATTACTTCGCTCCGAGTTAACAAACTCTACATTTATTTAACTAACCCAACTAACGTGTTCTTGGGCTTTAGTAATTTAATTCTGGAAGCGTCATAAATGTATGTGATTTGTAAGTTTCTACACTTAATGCATCACGAAAGAGAATTGTTTCCTAAGATACAGGTTTCATCTAGTTTGTAATTCAAGAATTCAAATAGTTTAAGTACTAGTCTACTCACTTACAATATTGGTATCCTAGTTCTTAGTAATAGTACTGTATTAGACTATATTTAATTGCGAGTAAGTTAATTAACAGTTTTATAATTATATATGCAACACGGTATAAAATCGATAGAGAAATACACCGTGACGTGACCACTGACCGTTTTGATGTCGTCCTAATTTAGGGTAATGCATCGGTTCCCTTTCCAAATTGGAAAAAATTATAATACAATGAGAAAGCTGTATTATTGCGGTGCTGTAGCACAATCAATGGGGCATATAATATATTGTCCAGCGTGCCCTGTTGTCTGCACGCTGCAGGAGATGATGGATGCTGCTGAAATTGCCAAGGACGTAGCCAAATTTTGTATTGGGGTGACTGTATTTAGATTGTTATCGACACGCTAAGAAGAGGAACGAATACAACGTCAGCTTTATTGCAAACAACGTGTATCATCATCGGTCTAGCTTTTTCCCAAATATCTTGGGATCGGCTTCTAGTCTAACCGGATGCAGATGAATACCAATATTTTACATGGAGCGACTGCCTATCCGACCTCCACAACCCAGTTACTGGGTTACACGATACCCCTTGGTAAGAGTGGTTGTCAGACTTTCGGGCTTCTGAAGCCCCGTAACGACTCTCAAAGATCCACAAATGACAGTCAGGACTAATGGCTTAGTGTGCTTTCCGAGGCACGGAGGGGTACTGGTATGTAAAGATGGTTACCCATCCACGGACTTACCGCGTCATGCGTAGCTTAACCTGATGGATCGACAATATAAACAACATGTAGGCATACCGATCACAATTTTATCTGCTCTTTGGGAACGAAAATTCGTTGCCACAAATGAATTATAATGATCCTATAATAATAACATCTCAAACAATTGAAAATATGAAATAAAATGTAGTTATAATGACTTAGTATTATACTAGGTATCAAATGTCAGACTGTCGGCCGTTGTTTCCGTCCAATTAAATCTGAAACGGTTTCATAAATTGACGTTAAATAATTTCTGCAATTACCTTACGAAATTGTATTGTGTATAAATAGAGCTACTGCGGGCTGTGGTTATTTATTTAAATATCACTTCACTTGTTTACATTACGTTTATATTAACTTTACCCATGAGTACTGTAATTACATTTCTCTCGATTAGAAAAAAAAATATGTTACTTATAGTAGATTAAATTACTTCTGTATCGATTCGATATTAAAAGGGGGCAACAGATTTTTAGCTATCGAGATAAATTAAGTAGTAGTAAGTAGGTACAGTACTCATGGGTAAAGTTAATATAAACGTAATGTAAAGTATTACACTAGAAAAAACATAGTAAAAAGAAAACATTCAAAACTACAAATCATACAAAAGGCCGGTTTGCAATGGACATGTACAATCGTACTAGTATGTCGTGAGTGGACAGTAATTCCGTGGACATATTATACAAATATGGTTATGCAATGATGTAAGTTTATTACCTATAATTTTCAAACATTAACTACAAAATCATCTTAAAAAGAACTTTGTCTATTCTTAGTAGAGAGTTGGAATTGGTCATGCTGCGCCTGCTAGCAACCTCGGGATGGACAGTGATTACGTGGACACATAAAATATGGTTATGCAATTAAAGTTAAACGTATCGTTTTTAAACATTCTAACTACATTATCATCAAGAGCCAATTGATGACCTGAGTTTGGACGAATTATTTGACGTCACATACTTATCTTAGATTAAAAATGTCAGTGAAGGCAGACAGATAATCTTTGTAGCTCTCGAATAGAAAAGTTCCATTCTCACCTATTGTCAGAAAACTATATCGTCACTAAAAGTAACCCGTGGAATTTGATAGCGTAAGTATTGCACCCGACTACCCAGTAGGTGTAGGTACAGGAATAAAAACTGTACAGGATTATTTCCCGTTCCACAAGTCATTACATATTCGGGTCACCGTAGGGCTAAAGCAAAAAATGTCATCTTCACTTCTTGTTTACGTTGTTAGTCCAACTTCGCCGGCTAGCCCGCGTGATTTTAATAATTCCTGTACCCGGATATTATGCGTGGATACGACCCTTTTTCTTGTGCATGTGTTATGCGTAAAATTAGGGGTGTGGATGTTAAATTAGAGTTTTTGTTAGGATTCTTGTTGGTTATCATGTTAACCACTTGTGTTTTTTTTTTGTTTCCAGACTTTCTATCAAAGATAATCTATATATATATCACAGCGAAAGGTCATTCATTCACCCACTGACTGAACACAAAATCCCAAAAACTACTGAGCCTACGAAGATGCGAGTAATATTTTTTTTTCATTCAAACTAGGCTAGCTAGGCATGCTTCTCAGCCTGTTCCAAATAATTTCCAATATTGACGCGGGCGAAGCCGCGGGTAGCAGCTAGTATTTAATAAAGGTAGCTGAGCCAAATAACGTTTGTTAATCAAAGTAGCGGGCAAACACCTAATTGACCTACAAACTGGCCAAAATAGTCAGATTCGAAATGATTTTTAGAATAAAATTTCATAATATTTTTGTGTCGAGTACTTACAGTATATTTTTGAACAAAATTCAATTATATCCACGCTTACATAGCCGAAAACGACAAGCACAAATAGGTATTCGAAAGTGTGAAAACACATTAGTCATTCACCCGAAACCTAAAACGTCACACTGCGTATGGCTCACAAATTAGATACAAATTGCCTGTAGTTTATACCTTACTAAAATGTTTGTGCACAGCCTTGAAAACAGGGCTGTATTGTTTGGAAAACAAATGGTTATCTAATACGTCTCGCTATCTAGTTGCAAATGTGTTTAGGTTCAAAGCACACGCCATACTCTTGTATGATCGAAGCGTTTTGTTACGGTGAACTTATCATAACAAGTTTCAACGTACTGTGATATCCTCTGGACTCGTCATCATCATTTCAGCTGAAAGACGTCCACTGCTGGACATAAGCCTCCTCCAAAAGGGGGGTTTTAAGTGGAGATGTTGTGCCGAATTTGTTTATTCATTTTGGACGAATTGAATTAATTATGGTCGAATTTGGACCACTGGTCGACCACTTGTACTCGTATATTTAATTAGACAACCTATTAACAATATATTCGTAAACATATTTCTAATATATGATAAAAGTATTTGTAACTTACTTGGGATCTCCTATACCTATATAATAATGAATGGCAACGCCTTTTTTTATTTTACTCTCTGCTAGGTCTATGTGGGTTAGGTCTGTAAGGTCAAAGCTGATATTACAACAGTTTCCCAAGACACCAATCTCCTCACGGTGCGTGCCACTTTGACCACTATCGGATGGCAAGATCTAAGTTTGCAGCATTAATATTCCACAGCGGTGCCAAACGGCGGCAACCCGCCATGCGCGCCACGCGATGTCTGGTTCCGTGATTATCAACCCGCTTGGAATAGTCTTGTCACTGTGTAGATATTATAAAGATTTCTCTTTTAACCGCTCGCTATCAATTGCACACTATGTGTGTCGATAACGATAGAATTTCTATTGTGTCTACTAATTAGACGTGCGACGGGTTAAAGAAACAGTAATATATTTAAATATGTCATTAAATCGCAAGAGATTGAGGAGGCTGGGGTAGGAAAAGGCTCAAAATGATGTTCGTCAGCAATTCGCAAAATCTGGCAGTAAATTTTGATGAATGCCCAATCTTAAGTAAAATGCTACTGCAACTTGCAACCTGCGTGCGTGTATGACCAGAGGGGCAATTCTACTAGTTTTAAGAACGTTCACAGTCTGATCTCAGTGTCAATCTGTCAAAAATACCTCGATTTTTCATACATTTTTGACATTTGCTTGTCGCTGAGATGACACTGCGACTAGATTTTGAACGGTTTTAATTACGAGAATTGGCCTTCAGATGTACGAAAGTAAACGAGTCAAAAGCAGTATGTATGGATACCAGAAGGTGGCGTTCTGTAGTTTCCGCCTATCGCTATGGATTAAGACGTGAGTTAATGTATGTAAGTTTCTGTAACTGTCTCTATTATTAACCCAATTAACAATGTATGTCTCGACGTCCGTCGGTCGATAAAGAAACTGTCAAAGGCACAGATAGACAGCGGAGAATCATGGCTTTTGATAGTACCCTTAGAGCCTAGAAACTCGCAACGTTATTTATATTTATTTAATTTTTAACCGACTTCAAAAAGAAGGAGGTTATCAATTCGACATTTTTATATTTTTTTAATGTATGTTCGGGCATTACTCCGTCGGATATAGAGGGATTTGCAAATTCTTTTTTTATTCAGGGGTTTATTTCGAAATGGTCCCATTAAATTTCATAATAGATCTGATAATGCGTTTCAGAGACACAACGGAACTCTTCAAAAAGTTACAGCAAATCAACCGCTAATGCTGTTATCGCATAAATATGCATTGTTTTGACCGCAAGGATGATGAAATTTCGAACTGGACTATAACCAAAAAGTGAAAAACATTTTTTTTTTTCAAAAAAATAACAACCGACTAAGTTTTATTTATTCATTTAGAAATATAGTTACTGTTACAGGCAGAACCCAAGGTAATAAAAGTAGTCATACAATACGAGGCTTAAAGTCACCCAAAGGGCGATGGAGAGGGCTATGTTTGGAGTTTCCCTGCGTGATCGAATCAGGAATGAAGAGATCCGCAGGAGAACCAAGGTAACCGACATAGCCTGAAGAATTTCCAAGCTTAAGTGGCAGTGGGCAGGGCACATTGCTCGCAGAACAGATGACCGATGGGGCCGAAAAGTTCTGGAGTGGCGACCGCGTACCGGAAGATGTAAAGTTGGAAGGCCTCCCACAAGGTGGACAGATGACCTTGTGAGGGCCGCAGGAGTCCGCTGGATGCGAGAAGCACAGAACCGGTCGAAGTGGCGGAGCTTGGGAGGCCTGTGTCCAGCAGTGGACGTCTTTCGGCTGAAATGATTATGATGGTGATAAAATACGACACCCTTAAATGCCACTCAAAAACTGATCACACACCTACACGGGTCCATGACTGGCAAGTCCCAAGTAACGGCTCCGTGTGCCGGCAATATATATCGACACGACTAGCCACATTATTGTATACTCAAAAGTATTTCGTGTGTAAGCCTTAACGGTGTGTTATCTTATCGCAAAGGCAGTAAAACTTGTAAACTTATTGATTTACACTAAAACAGCCGTTTTCTTGTCGGGTAATAATTATGGCTTCTAAAACTTTGTAGATTGGAAGATTTAGAACCTACCCTAGGATGTAAGTTTTCAAAATGGTTGCATATTAAATTCACTCCAAGTAAACAAAATTAACTTGAAAGACTCCGGTTCCGTTACGGAGGCGGAAAGTTTTGTCTGTGTTGTAGGAGAAGCGTAATTATAATGAAGGACTAGAATAGAATTAACGATATAAATGTAGACATTTTACAAACGGCGACACAATAGGCGGTAACATGATACGTTTTTCTTTTTAGGAAATGAAGGTAACAGGAGCCATCCCATCATCTGCCTAGCCCTTTCCCAACTATCTTGGGTTCAGCTTCCAGTCCAACCAAATGCAGCTGAGTGCCAATATTTAACATGGAGCGACCGCTTATCTAACATCCACAACCCAGTTACTGGGTAATACGATATCCCTTAACAACAGCCATGTATAATAGTAAATTCTTAGTGAAAGAAATTATCGAGATAAAGCACATTACAGATGCTAAGGACATGTTAAGTTTTAACACCTATAAAAATAAAAGCACGTTTAAACGAAAAGTGCTTTTGAATTTTTGTATCTTTATTTAACTCGTGACGGGACTTAATTTACAAGACGCAAACTGGTAATTACCAAACAAAAAACTACAAAGAAACAAGAACGATGAACCACTTTTTTTTTTTTTTTTTTGGGTGGGAAATCATCAAATAACTTCTCCCGCTCTGGGTGGAGCAGGAGGGCGTGTCAGACTTTTACTGACTAAAACCCACCCGTGTTCCTTCAGTAGCCCTTAAGCCAGGGGCTGTGGTGTCTCTTTCGAACAAACCCGCACCCCTGGCAGGCATCGGCCCTTGCGGGCCCCATCATTTTTTGTGCTGACATCTCTTTGAGGCGCGCGTGGAACACAACGCGCCGTCGACTTGGGCTTGGTCCTTACCGGACAGCGAGCTACCCATTACTCGCCGTCCGCAAGCCCATGCCTACGGTGGCCGGAAATCGGCCTGGGATTCCCGACGCCCAGGGCGTCTCCGTATCCTGCGGTGGCTAGGGTCGCGAGGGCGCATATGCTGCCTCTCCCTCACGTGCGCCGCCTCCCTCTTCGCGAGCATCACTGCTTCGCTGAAGGAGGTGACGGCTCCCCATGCCCTCTCGCTCCGTACCATGGCCTGTACCAGGGCCGGACGCGAGAGATCGCCGCCGCCGATCGCCTCCACGAGGACACGGCGGTGCTCCGCCCAAGCAGGGCAGACCGCCACCGTGTGCTCCACCGTGTCCTCAGGGCGATCTTCGCAGTGGAAACACCCGGGCGTTTCCTCCCGCCCTATCCGAAACAGGAACCTCCCGAAACAACCGTGTCCGGTGAGGACCTGCGTCAGGCGGAAGGTGAGGACGCCATGCCGCCTCTCAAACCACTCCTCAAAGAGGGGACTTACCGCCGCAATCGTGGCGTGCCCAGCACTGGGTTGCGACAATCGCTCTCTCCATGTCACCATGAGATCCCGCCGGAGCTCTGTCCGCTGTGCCGCGATTTCCTGCGGCAGCGGAGTTACACCCCGGCGTTTGGCCTCCTCGCGCCACTCCCATATTTGCGCGAGGACCTTTGCCTCCAGATCCCATGGCGACGATGAAACTCTTAAGTGCTTAAACGAGCTTAGTTCAAATAAAATTTATCCCCAGGAATTTAGAGTCTACTAAAGCTGATTATATTAAACGAGACATAAAATATTTAAACAGGAGCCTCGACACACTAATACGGTTCACAATAACTCTGAATTTCAGAAGTTGGCGTGTGTAAGAATCATTACGTTGTATCAGATTTATTTACATAAACACAGCCTTCCTATGTTTCGCTAAAATCTTAACAAGTTGTTGAGCTTACTCATGAAACAGGGAAAGTTTTAAATTACCCTTATTTTGTGGGTTTCGAGCCTATACTTAAATTATTATGCCGGCCTGTTTATCGTATTTGTTATACTTACATATAGGATTATTACGTCACAATCAACGAACGGTATGATGATCTCTCTTCTAATGAATGAAGATTGTTTTGGCCCTGTGAGATTAGAAGGCCAATTCTCGTAACTAAGACCGTTCAAAATCTAGTCGCAGTGTCATCTCAGCGACAA
Organism: Polymixis flavicincta; assembly: GCA_949987655.1. NCBI lineage: Eukaryota > Metazoa > Arthropoda > Insecta > Lepidoptera > Noctuidae > Polymixis > Polymixis flavicincta. Next base: position 6,756,743 of record OX465180.1, read on the forward strand.
GCAAATGTCAAAAATGTATGAAAAATCGAGGTATTTTTGACAGATTGACACTGAGATCAGACTATGAACGTTCTTAAAATTAGTAGATTTGCCCCTCAGATCTATTTTGTTTTATTCGTAGATTGCATTTCAACAAGTTAAACCTTAAAATCAAAATCGACTCACATGATTGTGCTCTAGTTTCCAATAACTGTATCCGATTTATTTACAGAACCACAGCTTTCTTATATTTAATAGCTTGGTCATGAACCAGGAGGAGTTTTAAATTTCCGGTTTTGTTTTGTGGGTTTCAAGCCTACTTTTAAATTATGCTATTTGTTAGATAGGTTTTATCTACCTACAGGATTATTAAGTACGTCACAGTCTATGAAGGATTAGAGAATCTGTCTTCTAACGAATGAAATCAAATAAAATCAAAATATTTTATTTCATATAAACCGGCATGGGCACTTATGAAATGATAGAAGGCACGGTTCCAAATTGTCGCTTCCTATGGAGAAGAGCTGGCAAGAAACTCCACGGTTACTCTTTTAAAAATAATTGGCTTTAACAATGTTTTCAAATTACAGTGATAATTAGTATGGGAGGACAGTGCAGGCCTGTCAATAAGTACCAGGTACTTACGAGGAATGAAAATACAGAATTGAAAATCGTCTACAAATCTATAGTCTGTAAGCCCTACAACATTCTCTCATTTACAATATGTAAAATAATCTATATAAATAAAATGAGCCTATTTATGCAAAGTGACATACATGATTTACATGACAATCACTAAAAATTGTCGTAATTAAAATTGATGTATAATGTGAAATAATGACGAGAATATGCTGACATATTCTCGTCATTATTTCACATTATACATCAATTTTAATTACGACAATTTTTATATTTTATTGTAAAAAAAAGAATCAAAAGAACATTGTAATTTGGGAGCTGATAATAGACTTTCACATAGTTATGCTGTTAATGAGGGAATGAAGGATTTGTCTGTTTGTGATAAGAGCTTTACTGTTTTTTTTTTGAGACTATTTCGTATTCCTAGATTGTATTATAGCAATTTAATCCTTCCAATAAAAATCAACTTCTATGTGCTTTATTTTTAACCGACTTCAAAAAGGAGGAGGTTCTCAATTCGTCTGTATTTTTTGTGTATGTTCCGCAATATCATCGGCAATTTTGTGGATGAATATCGAAAATTATTTTTAATAGATAGGAAAGATTATTTCTTCTAAAGACATTTTCTATATATTAAAGATACCTACGAAGAGTAGTTAAACTCCTGAAATATTTAGTGACGCCTACACAATGTCCCCCAAACAATAGCACAGGCGGAACCGCGATTTCAAGTAGGTAAGTCAATATAACGTCTTGTTAACTAGTTCCTAAAGCTAAGCTCAGCCACGTCTCTCTATGTTTGGGCTTACTAATGAGTGGATTTCAAACGGGTTTCAAGATATTAAAGACTTGGAACGTTTGTCAAGAACAATAAAAATGACTAGGTACACCAGAATTATTCTGGTGTACCTAGTCATTTTAAGTCTTTGTGGTACTAAGCGAGCTCAATGAGCTTAGTGAATTACTTAGGTAGATGTTAAATAAGCTCAATTTTGGGTTTTAATATTATTTTCTCAGAAGGTCGGGGTCTGGAGTTGCGTCCAATTGATAGTAACAGACTCGCATCCTATTACATAGGACTTAAATAAAACTGACTAAATGTGCGTGTAGATGCTGTAGATACCTACAAATCTACCCAACTTCGAAGAATCCAGGCATGATGGGTCTAGAAATAAATCAGATTGACTTAGTTGGGTATTCCACAAAACTAGAAAAGCTCACTTTAAAAAAAAGTAGGTACCAACAACGGATGATCCAAAAAATAAATTGCTGAATCTATGTTACGTCTTAAACGTAAGCCCATCCTTTCGATTCAATCCCTAGACACCTCTTAAAACCCCAAAAAAAGACACTTTATAGTCCCAGACAAATGTACTACACCCAAAATCCCAAACATCCAAGAATTCCACTAAAACTTTTACCATTACCATCAAGGAACAACTACACTATCCCGAACATCTTGAGCATATTAGTAAATAGATCCGTCTCTCCATTAGAAACGCAGGATGCGAAAATAAACTTTTGAAGCGAACCCCACCTGCGGCCTTCGGGAAAACTTGTAGTCTTCTGTGGAAGTAATTCGGAAAATCTAATTACCGTCTGTGAGTCTAGCACAAAGAGATCGGAACTCTTCGTAGTTATAGGCTATTGGATTCAGTGTTGCGCTTCTAAAGATGTTTTGCTGTTTCATTTGAATAGCTGTTTTTTAACCGACTTGAAAAAGAAGGAGGCCATCAATTCGACATGTTTATATAATTATATATATATTATTTTTGTTCAGGCATAATAATATCTTCGTCATCTATAGACGGATTTACAAAATTCTTTTTTTGTTCAAAAGGGGTTTATTACGAAATGGTCCCATATACATTTCATATCGATCTGATGATGCGTTTTGGAGACAGACAGCGAAAATCTTCAAAAATGGCAGCAAATCAACCGCAATTACTGCTATCGCATAAATATGCATTGTTTTGACCCCAAGGACGATGAAATTTCGAACTGGTTGGACGATAACTAAAAAGTGAAAAATAAAAAGTTTTAAGAGTGAAATGCTGAGTTTTGTTTTTTAATAATAAAAATGGTACTTATTCCACAAGAGTGGAATACCGCATATCACGTTAACAGTAGAAATGGCTCATTTTGACAGTTCAACGATATTCTCATTGTCTTATCATACCTATTATCACTGTAATTTGAAAATATTGTAAAAGCCAACTATTTTTAAAAGAGTAACCGTGGAGTTCCTTGCCGGCTCTTCTCCATAGGAAGCGACAAATTGAAACCGTGTACCTAGCTTCTGGCGGTTCATAAGTGCCCATGCAAGTTTATGTGAAACAAAATATTTTGGTTTTGATTTTTTATTCATTGCGTTGTTTACGTTGTTAGGCAGAACAATTTTTTGAACTTATAAAGCAACAGAATAGCAATATCTTTCAAAATGATTCAGATCCTTATTAATAGTCACAAATAAATATTTAAATAAAATATTTTATTTATAATTGAATAAAATATTTTCTAACAATTTTGGTTGTTTCACTTAGCATGACATAACATATCATCGCATCTTTTTACTAGCTTAACTTTCTATAATACAACCACATTTCGTCACTTATGATTAAATACTATGTATTAAGTGGCGAGCCTGACTTTAACCGGGCAGAATCTAAACTCCTGGCTGTTATTGAGTTAATACAGCTTTACAAAAACAAGTAGTTGAATAGGTAATGAAAAGTACATATAAAGCAAATTCAAACAAATAAGTTATCAGAAAAGAACGCACATCATTTCGCGTTTAAGAAAACAAAAATTCACATTACAAAGAATAAACAACGGCTGATTTATTATAAAAAATAATTAAGGAAATGTCACCCATTTGCTCACAATACCTTCTTTTATAATAGGTACCCAATTTCCTTGACTCGGGCGGACAATGAAAACTCAGTCACAGTATCTTTTCACCCTAATTGAAATGAGGATACGAGGAGAATTCGGCTTAAAAAAGAGAATAAAACGTCTGGATTAACTTTTGTTCGAAATATTAACACTTTATCCCGTACTTAGGGAGTTGATTAGTAAGAAGGAATAAAAGAAAATTCGGGAGCGAGGGGAGCTTGTGAATACTTTAAATCAAAAGACATTTATTGAAACAACGCTGAGAGTCAGCACTTATTAAATGTCAAAATTACATAAGACAGTCCCCCAAAAAGCCCGCACTTCACCTCTTCCTAGTGCTTTATGTGGGAAGATACCTACATACCTACCACAAACTACAGATAGGGAAAAGAAGATACAGACACTTATAAACAGTATTTTTTTAGTAATCGAAACAACTATTTATTGTTATGAATATTGAGCAACATAAAACCATATTAATAAAATAAAGCTTGTAAAAATATATGTTTACTTGTGTAAGTTATACCGTGACCTACTTCGCCTCGGTTATATCAACACTTGTTATTTGTTTACTATATCCGGTCAATATATAGGTATAACGCGAGTAAATAATGTATATAAAATACTGTTTATTTAATTTACTGATATGCTTCAATTTTCGATGTTTTCCGGTTTATCGATAGCATCAATCATGATACATCATTTCAGATTGACACGAACTTCAACAAGCAGTGTGCAGACAAAAAGGGGTATCATACCTGAGTGAATATTGATATCAAATGGGAAATATTTATCTGTTCCTCTAATTTTCTTCGGATTTTTTTGAGGATGGGATATCCTCAAATAACTTCTCCCGTGTGTTTCTTAGTGAATAAGTCGTTGGAGTGTCATAATTAAATAAATAAATATTATTTGCAAAGAAATAGATTCAACAAATGCCACAAAAAACAGTTCCAGACATTCACAGAACAAAACATTTCATTGCAATGAAATTTCTATGAAAATGCATACTATTTATTCCCTTATTTCAAAGTTAAAATTCCTCAGCTAAAAGATATTCCATGCATTGTTTATTCCGAGAGCAGAATGTGAAGGAAATTGGATTGTTGTAGTGTAGAATCTTGCATCCTGTTACTAGTATAAATGTAGTTCCTTATATAAAAAGTTAAATGTATGTTATTTTTGAAGTGAAAACTTCTTTAGGCGCGTTGAGCACTTTTTGGTTGAACAAAAATCATGGAACTCGCGTCATCGTCACCGAACGTTTTTCATGAGTTATATGTATACTGTGTCTATATGGGCGAACGAGCACACGGAAGAGTCGTGCGTTGATGTCTTTTGGAATAGTCCCTTTCTTTCATTGGTAAATTCTAATTCTTTGATCCCTTTCTTTTCCTTTGTATTTTTATCATAAAAATCTGAGCTATTCCCTTTAGAGCTATTACGCACTGTCGATTGGGCGCCAGCGACCGGCAGGTGCTTGTGCGTCGCCACTACGCGTCGTCGAATCGCCCGGACGCCAAGGACCAGGTGCGTAAACACCTATTTAAACTACTTATAGTAACTCACAGTCGACATCGAACGAGTCGCCGGCGACCAGTCGACAGTGCGTAATACCTCTTAATGGCTGAAGTTGATCGCTTGTTTATCATTTTTTACAGCGAGCAATCAGGACCCAAGGACCCTATGTGAAACTCTGTATTGATGATTAAAAAATACACACGTAATTTTTCAAGTTTTCAGTTCTGTCGGCACTTCCGGAGTGCCACTGTTTTTTTTTATCAAAACTATGAACAGTGATTTTTAGCTGTCTAATCATGTGTTTTCTCTGCACTGTGCAATGTGAGGAAACATTTTAAAAGAAGAAAAATCCTGGAACGGCGAATTTTTATTTGATCCTTCTATTATTAATGTGAAAGTTTGGATGTTTCTTACTCAATCACGCAGAAAAGGTCAAACGGATTTGGAAGAAATTTGGCACCCAGATAGTTTTAAGAGAATACACATATAGTATTTTTTTTCCTGGTAGTACTTTCTCGTGGGATAATTTCCGACCTACAGGCGCCGTCAAAGCCGCTGGCGAAAGCTTGTATCTTAATAGTTGACGATACAGAGATTACAAACTTAATAATTATGAATACTAAAGAGATAAGATGAGATAATTGCATGGCATTGAAAAGAAAAACTTTCAACTCGTGTATAAACCCATGCTTAACTTATGGCTGTGAGACATGGGCACTAACCAAATCGCTCAGAGAAAAGCATGCCAAATGTCACAGAGCCATCGAGAGAAGCGTGGTAGGTTTAAAGAGACAGGATATAATAAGAAACACAGATCTCCGGTCCAAAACAAAAATGACCGACATTCTAACAAGAATAGACCAACAAAAGTGGATATGGACTGGCTACATGATGCGAGACACTAAAGAAAAGAGGAGCAAAGTAGTGACAGAGTGGTATCCAAGGGATGGCAAAAGAAATCGGGGAAGAAAGCTCACTCGATGGGAGGAAGAAATAAAGCTGACAGCAGGTCCAAACTGGAGTAGGGTATCTCGCGACAGACGACAGTGGAAATTGTTAGAGAAGGCCTATGATAATAATTATTTTTTTATTTCAGACAACATGATCCATTTTGTTAGTAAAATTAGTGCTTAAAACTATGTTAGTTCACACATAAACTCATACAATTTTGAAAAAAGGGACAGTCACACCTAACCGCAATCACACTCAAGATGCTGTTGCTACTCGTAAGCACTCTTTGCAGCAAAGACACCGCCTTTTTGCGTAGAATTGCCGCGAAACCATCTTTGCGTGCCTCCATGAACATGGCGGACGCGCTACAAAACGGAGGGAGTGAATGTGCCTATGCCATGAGGCAGACCGAAATGCGAGACATTTTGTGATTTTTGTTGTAACCATTATTTTGAATATTTTTTTCGGATTATAGGGCTTTTTTATTATTATAATGATGAACACGAAGATTTAAATTTTATATTCGGAATCCGTAATTGGTTCTGTTTTACTTAAACATCCGTTATCTTTTTGTTTTAGCTGGTTCTCCTGTACTTAAATAAATCAATATTGTTATGTCATTGATAGATAGGAAAGACATTGAAATAAAACCAATTTTAATCCAGGGTCAATTTCCAGTCCAATGTTTCATGTTTTCTTTTCAAAATCGGCCTTGCCCTACTAATACAACTTCCTACTTATAATGTGAACGTTTGTATGTGTAGATGGGTGGATGTTTCTTACTCTATGACGCAGAAAGGATTTGGATGAAATTTGGCAAACAGTTTAAAACCTAGATTAACACATAGGATACTTATTATCCCAGTAATACACTCCCGTGGGATAATTTTCGACCTCCACGAGGCCGAAGCCGTTGGAAAAACCTAGTTTGTAGTATATACGCCATCAATGTACGAACACAAGAACGTGTGACTAAGAGCTCTAGTCAATATTTTTGTTACACGTAAAATACAGAAAAGCGTTCGGGTCCCTCAGAGAGTTCGGTTACCTCAAAGTGTTTTTTTGAGTGGAATGTCAAGGGCCAGACCGATTCGAGGGATTCGCTTTTTATTTCAAAACAGTTCTATCATTGCCGGTATAAAAGGCTCTTTCCGATAGGAATTCTCAGTAGTGCCTTTTGATGAAATATGTGTGTATTACTTTAAGCCCCATGATTGAATAGATAATATAATTCCATCATGGGGCTTGAAGTAATAACAGCCGTACGAGTTGATCGATCAGGTTAAGCTACGCTTGCCGCGGTTGGTCCGTGGATGAGCCATCTTTAAATAGCAAGACCCCTCCGTGCCTCGGTAAGCAAGTTAAGCTGTTGGTCTCGGCTCTCATTAGTGGATGTTTGATAGTCGTTACGGGACGTCATAACCCGAATAGTTTGACGACCAGTCTTTCGAAAGGGTAAGGTGGAGGTGGTGGGTTGTGGAGCCCAGATAGGCAGTCGCTCCATGTAAAATAGTATTCAGCTGCATCCGGTTAGACTGGAAGCCGACCCCAACATAATTGGGAAAAGGCAAGTTCAATTCAAAACTCTATTTGATTTTGAAATGATCATTGATTATTGAAAATTATTACTTCATAAACACAGTAGAAATCTTATCTTAGTGAAGGAGTAGAAGTAAAATCGATGGGTTTATACTAATATTAATTGAAGCCCAATCCTCAGGGGCTAACTTTGAAGTATAATGTGCAAAATTTTAATCTGAAACGTCAAAAGGCGGAACGAGCGGACTCAAACTTTGCCTCGCTTTCCTTGCAACAGGTAGTTTGATATTTCATAGAAACTTCTAGCATTAATAGCTTAGATTATGTTCGTAATGGGTTATGTAAATTAGAATGACAAAGACAAAGCGACAAACAAATATGATGTAACGGGTTGAATATGGATGCAGTGGCGAATCGTGACGAAATTTTAATATGGATTTTAACGTTGAAATATAATTTGTTGCCGACAAGGACACTTAATCGTTAATTATAATACAATAAACACATTAGAGCTCCTTTTGGCAACAAACTTCCTATTTGAGCATGCTTTTTTTACAATGAATATACACACAAGCTCCTAATTAGAACAATACAATACTCCTGTATACCTGAATGGTTGGGCAGAGGTGTATCACTAATAGTACACCCACATTCCGTCAGCTATTGTAATAGGAGGAGCAAGTCTAAGAAGAAATAGCGCAAAAATAGCATAACATTACTAATGAAAGACCAGACTTTGTATCTATGTATACTAAATATTGTGAAAATGAATTCAAATCTTCCAAGTCATCATCTGCCTTGCCTTTTCCCAACTATGTTGGGGTCGGCTTCCAGTCTAACCGGATGCAGCTGAGTACCAGTATTTTACATGGAGCGACTGCCTATCTGACCTCCACAACCCAGTTATTGGGTAACACGATACCCCTTGGTAAGACTGGTTGTCAGACTTTCGGGCTTCTGACGACCCGTAACGACTGTCAAAGATCCACAAATGACAGCCGGGACCAACGGCTTAACGTGCTTTCCGAGGCACGGAGGAGTCTTGGTATGTAAAGATGGTCACCCATCCAAGGACCAACCGCGGCAAGCGTAGCTTAACCCGGCTGACCGACCCGTGCAGCTATTGTTACTTAGCCACAAGCCCCTCAAATCTTCCAAGTATAGTCCTGCAATTATTTGCTCCAAAATTCTGCAGTGTTAAAGAATAACGTTTTTAAAGGAAAGCATGACAATAATTAAGAACCAATTTCCATCCACAAGATTTAAAATGCAAGACTTTAAAATACGATGCAAACTACTTTAAATTCCTGAAGCCCAAGTCTTATTTCTTAAAGATTCTCCAAAATCTCTTCTTGAAGGCATTGCGCGGCTGTTGCAAATGGCCAGTCTCTGAGAATAAATTGTGGGTAATTTTATCACCACGAGCAGGCGAAGTTCTTGTGTGAACACACAAGAACTCAAAATTCGATAATGTTGGGAACTTTCTTGTGACGTAGGTAATTAGCTCTGAAGAACCGCCTGCATGTGGGAAATTGTGTTTCGGGAAGTCCTAAGATTTGCATGATTAGGTTTCGGATGTAAGGGAAATTTTTGTGACTGAAAATTATCATCATCATCATCATCACTAACAGGTTTTTTTTCCACTGATGAGTTTAAATGAAGACAAAATCAATCAATTCGCCTAGCCTTTTCCTAACTATTTCGGGGTCGGATTCCAGTCTAACCGGATACAGCTGAATATTAGTATTTTATGTGGAGTACTGCCTATTTGACCTCCACAATTCAGTTATGTGTAACACGTGTGTCCAGTTAGTCAGTAACACAAAACCCCTTGTTTATGACTGGTAATCAGATATGGACTCTTAACTACCTGTAACGGCTGTCAAAGAATGACAGCCAAGACCAACGGCTTAAAGTACTTTCCGAGGCACGGACCGTCTCGATATATGTATGTAGTAGCTTCCGTCCGCGGCTTCACCCGTGTGGAAGTCGGAAATGATCTCGCGAGAACGTACTCCGGAATAAAAAGTATCCTATGTGTTAATCTAGGTTATAATCTATCTGTGTGCCAAATTTCATCCAAATCTATCCAGTCGTTTTTGCGTTTATCAATACATTCGCGTTTAGAATATTAGTGAGGATAATGGATTATAGTCTCCCATCCATGAACCTACCGCGGCAACCGTAGTTTAACCTACGAACGTCACGTGCAGCTGTTATTACTCAAACACAACCACCTCATTGCCCCCAAAGAAAGACAAAATCATTCCCATTTTAATTAACGTTGTTGCTTGAATACTGTATTCTGATCATACGTTTACCCTTTACTACAAAGATTGATTTTGATACTTTAGATTATTATAAAATAAAATCGTTACTAAAAGCATTTAACATTACAATTGGTTACGATTGCTTGGGCTGCAACGATTAGTTGGTAATGTAGTGTATCATTCTCTAACCGAATAAGACTGCAAAAATTCTGATAATAATCAAGGATCAATAATTATTATATTACCCACTTTTGGTCTTGAGGAAGTTTAAGAGGTCTCAAGAGTATCATTACTAAGGTGTTTGTTCCTTAATAACATTACTCGTTGCTAGGGGCAACGGCTCACAGGTAGCCAATTAATTATTACTCCAGAACCCACAACTTTGCTTCACATTGACATCGCAAATAGTTTCGGTAAGTCCATTGATTTTCTCCAAGTTTCCCCATAAAAGAGAAAAATGCGTTTCATTTGAGGGGTTGGAAAGTTCCGTAATTAATTTGGTTTCTACTTCTTTCCAAAGTTGAGCGGAAATTAGTTGCATTTCCAGTGGCTTCAGCTTTTTTTTAATGTAAAGCCACTGGACGTAAAAGTAAAAATTGCACACATCTAGATTAAAAGAATATTAAATTCACTTATTGACAGATTATGCACAGCCTTAACCGCTGGCTCTAGAAGCATTCAATTTTGCACAAGAGTTTCTTCTACATCGCGTAACTGTGTCGCTTGTCTGGATGATATCAAACGGTATAGAAAGGATTTTTTTATCCGGAAATGTTCGGATTTATGAGAATTTATGATACATTGATACCAGAAACGAAATCATCAAAATGAAAGAAACACATCACTCGGAAGAGATTTATCGTGATATTGGCAAGTCACGTGGACGGTTATTGACCTACGTGGTTTTTTTTTTTTTTTTTGGGTGGGAATTAATCATCAAATGACTTCTCCTGCTGAGTAGAGCAGGAGGGCGTGTCAGACTTTTACTGACTAAAACCCACCCGTGTTCCCTCAGTAGCCCGTATGCCAGGGGCTGTGGTATCTCTTTCGAACAAACCCGCACCCCTGGCAGGCATCGGCCCTTGCGGCCCCACCGGTGGTTGCTGACATCTTTGACAGCGCGCATGTGGAACACAAGGCGCCGTCCCGTCTACCACTTTTCGGCCGCAGGGGATAGGGAGAGCGGCTGACGCTATACCGACACTCCTCTTCCCCTGCGGCCCCACAGCGTCCGCCATCAAACGGTGGCGGCCCCGTCCAGGCCACGGAAGGGAAGAGCGCTGCTCAGAAGCACCGGCACTCCTCCTCTACCGCAGCCCGTAACCCTCAGCCGCGATGCCTCCCATTCGACATCGCGGCCCACCTCAGTTGCGGTGCACCTCACCGCAACCTACTTTTTGGCCGCTACGTCGTCGGCTTTGAGGCAAAAGCCCTGACGAGCGGCCCCACCTTTGGGTTCCTCTTGGCTTCACCGTGGCCGGAATCCACGGTTACTGAGCCCCCCCGCAACGACAATGCGGGAACCCACTCGGGGGGGTTGACCTACGTGGTGCGGCGACACGTTTGTTATGATTTTAATAAAAAAAAAACATATGAAACCGCAACTTTTGTGTCAATTCTTAGAGTATTTTATTTTGAACTGAAACTTGTATAGTGATTCTATACCAGCTGTTATCGTTAATCCTTAATGATAGCAATAGGGTTTCTGTTACAACCTGTATAACGACACCTTCGTTATACAGGGTGTAACAGAAACCCTATTATAGCACTCAGGAACGATTCTCGAAATTCATTCCCTAAAGGGGTAAAATAGGGGATCAAATATTGTATGGAAGGTGTTAATTTTAGCCTGTGGGAATGCAGTCGGGCAAATGTTTAAAAAAAAAAAAAAATCAAAATAGTTATATTAAAGTAAAATAGTTATTTAAAGTTATATATAATTTGAATTATAACTATTTTGAATTTTTCTTCCTCCATTTATTTTTTCCTATACGGTTTAATCACAGTACTTAACGTTTTTCGCTTCATAATGCGCTATTCATCTTGCCACTGATCTACTTCATGAAACCGATTTTCTGAAGTTAGACTGATTGTAAGTCTTGTCTGCGACTAGGTGAACTTACTGTATAGCTCATACTATAAAATGCACGTAGCTAGAATGCTCGAAGCGTAAAAAAAAACAATGTTTGACTACTGTGATGGCTCTGCCTTGCAAGGCAATTACCTTCTAAACGGAATACGTAACTGCTACAAGTCCTATCAAAAATTCTTAATATGGAAACAACACGGAAATTGCGAAGTAAAAATTTGATACATTTTGATGAGTTATACGAACATAAAATGTATAGAGCAGCTGATTTCTTTGTCGGAGTTTCCCGTTTGGTCCCAAAATAATAGTCGTTCGTAATGTGGAGAACCATTTATTTATTTGCAGCAAATTAAATCGGTACAGCACCAATTGCATTAATTAACATGGAAATAATAATTATGTTGTATTTAATATGATTTAAAACTAACATGGAACATTGGACTCCTTTGCATACTTTTTTTCACAGATCGCCAGACACATACGCATTTTTTTTTTCGGTTATTTCCATTTATTATTGTTTTTACGTGGGTGTCATCATTATCATTTCAAGCAAAAGACGTCCACTGGATGTATGGCTACCCCGAGCATCGCCACATTGAGCGGTTCTGTGCTCCTCGCATCTAGTACATTCCTGCGGCCTTCACCAGGTAAACAACCCTTGTGGGTAGGCTTCCAACGCCACGCAACGTGAGTGTAAGAATTATTTACAGAGTAATTCGGATACACTTACGAGCCGTCTGCTCGAGCCAGCGTCACAGGCTTACTGACGACTAAATCCTAGACAGGCTCTAACGAGCATGCGCAAAGACGACAGTCTAACTATTAAATGATAAAACCTCTTTACTATACATCTGTCTCATTAGACCAGGAAAACGCAAGGGAATATTCGATAAAAGACATGATTTCGGGTTAAAAGAGATTTTTCAAATGGAATATCTCTGAGCCGGAGGCTTGGAATTGTGCCCATTTGGAAGATAAAGTTGTCTGGTATCACATGGGACCTCATTCTGTCAGCGGCGGGAATGTTTGTACGTGGTTTGACAGCACCTTTGCTTGGTACATCAACAGAACGAGTTTAAGCTGGGCCTCGTATTCCTATTGAAAATCCGTACTATGCTTGACCAGCTAATGATCAAAGTTTGACTACACTGACGTGCGTTTGACTACACTGACGTGCGTTTGACTACACTGACGTACGTTTGACTACACTAACGTGCGTTTGACCACACTGACGTGCGTTTGACTACGGCTTCTGTACAGGTTTTTGTCTGCAACCTCCACGAGTATTTTATAAGTTGATAGCAAGTAATAGAAGCTAAAACATTATTTGATATTTGGAAGAATAGAAAGTTGAAGAGAGTTAGCTGATTGAGCTGATAGGCAACGTTTAGATGTAAAGAAGTAGTTACAAATATAAATATCAGCCCAAAGTATAACATACAATACGTCTTTTGTTGTCCCCGATGCTGCAAGAACTTCGAGCTCGTGAAGAAGAGACATACATGCAAGTTGCTTTTGTATCACAATAAATACATAGGTAGGTACTTATTTCATGTAACCGCTTTCGCATAAAATCTCCAATCCACCGCTAAATCCCCTTAGGGGTAAGTATTTGGGAAAATCTTTTCTTACCGAGCCCTTAGTAGTCAATAGATACTTACGTAACAAAATTCAAGTTACAGGTTTTCTTTCTTTATGTGTTTTTCCAGAAGGTATCGTATTAGCCTTAGTATAAGCGATATAGTAGCTAGGTTGTGGAGGTCAGGTAGACAGTCGAACCCTGTATAATACTGGTATTCATCTACATCTGGTTAGACTGGAAGCTAACCTCAACATACATGGGAAAAGGCCAGGCAGATGATGAGGCATATTTTTGTGTCGTTGTGAGTTGGTTTTTTAGCTTTTTTAGTAGATAGACGGATATAATACTCTTTAATAAGTAAACTAAATAAATTATAGACAGAAATGTGGAAACTTAACATAGGGTGTCACAATGAGCATTCACTAGAGCTCGAGGTACCTCGAGATACTTTTTCGCTTTAGCTATTATTAATAAAAAACATAAACGTATACATCACAAGAAGTTTAATTAACTATACCCGACCCGACAGGCGTTGTCCTGTTCAAAAATAGTTGACATTGATATCACATAAAGAAGGACATAAAGTTTTTCCCATATTTCCAATTTTTCGTGATATTTTTCCAAATTTTCTTTCCCTAAAAACCCGAAAAAACAAATCAGTCCAACAGTTCTGAAGAGTACTTACTTATAAATGCGCTCACAAACGATCAGGATTTCATTTTTATTTTTAATATGGAAATTACCGAAAACCGTCAAGCTCACCAATTTAGAAGATTATCCATACCGTCTAGCTATATATTAGCTAAGCAGAAAGCCGCGAAACTTGCTAATGTTACAGACGTACGAATAAATATTTGAAGCTCGACAAAGTTTGCATGGACGAATGTACGTGAGTGTCAAGTTTGTCTATCGATAAACGTGAACACGTTGGCAATGTTCTTTTGTTTGTCTTCTAAGCTATTTGTAGGACGATGTAGGCGAAATTAAAGTTAGAATAAGGATTATAACTATTTATCCCGAGGTATTTATGTTTATAGCCGCTTTTGCACGCGGCTTCGATCGTTCTGGATATCGGAAAATATCCCACGAGAACGTACTACCAGATTAGAAGTTAGCCCAGGTTGTGAAAAATCTGTGTGCCAAATTTTACGAGTATTCAAAACCGTTCAGCCGTTCTGTACCAATTTAGAACATACATTCAGACAAACAATCATCAGCCTCGTTCCCATACCTCGTGGCAATTTTTTTTTTTTCAATTATACAGGATAAGTTTTCAACCAGTGCGCAAACTGTAACCATGAATTCAGCACATCATTCTAGAACCCCCGGCGCAGAAATTTTTCTTTTTATAACTGAGGGAAAATTTCTGCGGGTTTTAGAATGATATGCTGAATTCATGGTTACAGTTTGCGCACTGGATAAAAACTTATCCTGTATTCAATAGCATTCAAAAATATATTAATAAAATAATAAATTATGTTTTTTCTTGGCGGTTCATAGCCGGCAGCATGGAGTCATATATTAAAATGGTTTTTATTTCATAATTATGTGCGTACTTGTTATTGTGAAGCTTATTTTTGGGAGGATTTTCTCGTAGTTAAGACGCACATTTGACGATAACCCCTCTTTTATGTGGAAAAAAATAAACCAAAACTCTGGTAACAATAGGAAGCTTAAAAACCCTTCACACAAAGGTTTATATTTTGGTAACACGGTGCTTTCAAAACCAACGAATATTTTGGGGTTTTGTGAACAGCTTCCCAATAAATTCGGACCGCTTAAAATCATAATATCAAACACAAACATCGGCCTAGTTGGTCTAGTGGGTCACAAGGGTTACTGCCGAGCATGTGGTCCTGGGTTCCATTCCCAGGTCAATCAAAGTAATATTGGGTTTTTCAATCTGATATTGGGACTTTCTCAGTAGCATTACATAGTCTGGATTAGGTGCTCAGTTGATGACAATAGGCTCACTCCCTATTACATGGGACTTAAGGGCCTAAGTCCCGTTTAGTAGCGTAACACGGTCACTTTATGAACCGCACTGCTCATTAACGGTATATCTTGAAGATTTGAAAAAAATACTATTTTGCTATAGATTCATGTACATAATTTTGCCGAAAATACGTTTTTTGTATGGCTTTTACTGGTACTTTTGCTGTAAAAAAATATTTTCCAACAAGCAATATTTTGGCTTATATTCCATACACCTACTAAACGGCTTTGTTATTTGGAAATATTTTTACACTGAAAAATAGATAGTTAGAGGTACCACAGAATCGCGAAGCACAATTGTTAATTAATCAATAATTGCCAAGGAATATCCCCATTTTGAGATAAAAGGCTCAGAGGTGCCCTGCGCGGGCGCGGGCGTCAGTCGTGCTTTAGCATTCAGACGGGAGGGCTGTGTCGCTCGCTGCTCTGATCCAGCTATCGATCGACTACGCGTGGTGTGTGTTAGTGCAAATACTTATGAACGTATTGTAACAGTGTGTATTTATAGATTAGATCGCTGCAGAAAGGCTAATTCGTTGTGCGCGCCTGTATGCTATCAAAGGGTTGGGTAGGGGTGTGGTAGACTGGAAATAAACAGTCGGATTAGACTTAAATAGTATTCATCGTAGCCTTTTACGGCACATTTTTTTAAATTCTTTCTTCATACTTGTAGGTACCTACCTAAAGTACCTAAATTTTCGAATTTTCCATCATGGGTGTCGTTTTCAAGGTATTTGGGGCATCTAAAGCCGATGGTGGGGTCAAAATGAAAATCCAAGATGGCGGCTGAGAAAATTTTCGAATTTTCCATCATGGGTGTCGTTTTCAAGGTATTTGGGGCATCTAAAGCCGATGGTGGGGTCAAAATGAAAATCCAAGATGGCGGCTGAGAAAATTTTCGAATTTTCCATCATGGGTGTCGTTTTCAGGGTATTTGGGACATCTAAAGCCAATGGTGGGGTTAAAATGAAAATCCAAGATGGCGGCCGCGAAAATTTTCGAATTTTCCATCATGGGTGTCATTTTCAAGGTATTTGGGGCATCTAAAGCCAATGGTGAGGTTAAAATGAAAATCCAAGATGGCGGCCGAGAAGATTTTCGAATTTTCCATCATGGGTGTCGTTTTCAGGGTATTTGGGGCATCTAAAGCTGATGGTGGGGTCAAAATGAAAATTCAAGATGGCGGCCGAGAAAATTTTCGAATTTTCCATCATGGGTGTCGTTTTCAGGGTATTTGCGGCATCCAGAGCCGATGGTGGGGTCAAAATGAAACTCCAAGATGGCGGCCGAGAAAATTTTCGAATTTTCCATCATGGGTGTCGTTTTCAGGGTATTTGGGGTAGCGATGGGCGTTGAATGAACGAACTAGTTAATTCGACCGTCGACGTACTGTGAACGAGTCGACGGTTCACCGTTAATCGATGGACTAGTCGAATCCGTAGACGCTAGACGCCGAAACACTGAACGAGTCGACGATGCGACGGTTCAACGTTAATCAATGGACTAGTCGAATCCGTAGACGCCTCTGACGGCATAACTGAAACGTAGACTAGAACGTAATCGATTCATTCGTCCGTGCGCCCTTGGAAATAAAATAATCGTGCAAACAAATTTGAACTTTAAATCTAGTCAAAGGGAGTTGGTAATTGTACGGGTCGAATAAAATTATTGTCATGGGAAGGAAAGGATACAGTTATAGTAGTTTCGCTTGTGGGAAGAGGAAGGCGATGGACTGGTCGGGCGATGCGAGACAAACCGGTTTGTATTTGTTTAAACAAACTGTGTGTGTTTTCATATTGTTTTGATTTCAGAATTTGTAAATATTTAACAAAATAATAATTAATGTACATAAAATCAATTGATCTTCTAAATACGCCAGAATAGTGCATCATCATCACCATCATCACCATCACCATCATCAACATCATCATCATCATCATCATCACCATCATCATCATCACCATCATCATCATCATCATCATCGTCATCATCATCATCATCATCAGCCTATAATTTTCCCACTGCTGGGACACAGGTATAGAGAATACGACTTTATAATTAACTCTATTCAGTATTCAGCCAGTCCTAAGCCTGAAGGAAAAGTATGAAGGGAAGTTGAAATGCATAGGTACAGCCCGCGAGAGACGAGACGTCTACTGCCTGCGTTCACGTCGTCGACTGCCATAGTCGACGTCGCAAAGTTTATTAAGTTAACGCGTAAACTAGTCGACGAATTCGACTACTTGATCGACTAGTCGATAAACGAAAATGGACGGTCTAGTTGCGTCGACGCCAAATACGTCGACGACCCATCTCTAATTTGGGGCATCTAAAGCCAATGGTGGGATTAAAATGAAAATTGAAGATGGCGGCCGAGAAATTTTTCGAATTTTCCATCATGGGTGTCGCTTTCAAGGTAGTTGGGGCATCTAAAGCCGATGGTGGTGTCAAAATGAAAATCCAAGATGGCGGCTGAGAAAATTTTCGAATTTTCCATCATGGGTGTCGTTTTCAGGGTATTTGGAGCATCTAAAGCTGATAGTGGGGTCAAAATGAAAATCCAAGATGGCGGCCAAGAAAATTTTCGAATTTTCCATCATGGGTGTCGTTTTCAGGGTATTTGGGGCACCTGAAGCCAATGGTAGGGTTAAAATGAAAATCCAAGATGGCGGCCGAGAAATTTTTCGAATTTTCTATCATGGGTGTCGCTTTCAAGGTAGTTGGGGCATCTAAAGCCGATGGTGGTGTCAAAATGAAAATCCAAGATGGCGGCTGAGAAAATTTTCGAATTTTCCATCATGGGTGTCGTTTTCAGGGTATTTGGAGCATCTAAAGCTGATAGTGGGGTCAAAATGAAAATCCAAGATGGCGGCCAAGAAAATTTTCGAATTTTCCATCATGGGTGTCGTTTTCAGGGTATTTGGGGCACCTGAAGCCAATGGTAGGGTTAAAATGAAAATCCAAGATGGCGGCCGAGAAATTTTTCGAATTTTCTATCATGGGTGTCGTTTTCAGGGTATTTGGAGCATCTAAAGCTGATAGTGGGGTCAAAATGAAAATCCAAGATGGCGGCCAAGAAAATTTTCTAATTTTCCATCATGGGTGTCGTTTTCAGGGTATTTGGGGCACCTGAAGCCAATGGTGGGGTTAAAATGAAAATCCAAGATGGCGGCCGAGAAAATTTTCGAATTTTCTCGGCCGCACTAGTTAATAACTTGCAAACTTATCAAGAAAATATCCTAATTGTTTATCTTAAACTTAATGTATCCTCAGAAACCAAATAAACTTAAAGCGCATAAGTTACTGAAAGTATTAATTAAAATCATGTAAGTACTTTAAAGTTAATGTACTGAAATGAAGGAGTTCATCCGCTCTTTTTGTTTTTTTCGTTGTACTAATTCGTCTGGGAATTTGAAGAACATATTTTTCACTCCTTTTCTTACTGAATATGAAAGAAACTAGCTACCTACGTCCACGACTTCGTTTGCGTTAAATTTCATGTTTTAACTGTTGCTTCCCATAACTGAACGAGTTTTTCGAATTAGATCAGTAGTTTCGAAGATTACCCTCTACATACCTATGTACCTTTGAAATATTAGTATCGATGACACTCAAATATTTTGTTTAGTTATCATCATCAAGAGATAGAAAGTGTAATTAGGTACATCTGTATATCGATGTCAATATACGTATGATTGTTTATTTGCTTAATATAATATTTTCATATAAAATAATTTACCTATGCATTTATTTTGCAATACGCGGAATTAAAATAAGTAATCATCATCTGACCATGACATCTCAACTGGTGGGGTCCGCAAAGGCCGATGCCTGCCAGGGGTGCGGGTTGTTCGAAAGAGATACCGTATCCCCTGGCATGCAGGCAACTGAAGGAACACGGGTGGGTTTTAGTCAGTAAAAGTTTGACACGCCGTCCTGCTCCACCCAGAGCGGGAGAAGTTATTTGATTACCCACCAAAAAAAAAGACCATTACATCTCAACTGTGTTGAAGTCGGCACCCAGTCTAACAAGATGCAGTTGAATACCAGTATTTTACGTAAAACGACCAACAATCAATTGAAAATAATCCTACTAATATTAAAGATATACTATTAATATCATAAATATGAAAGTTTGTATATTTAGTTGTTTGAAAGAAAAGAAAGGAAAAAAAAAATATTCACAGACAGATTATAACCTGGATTAATGCATAGGCTACTTTTTATCCCGGTAGTACGTTCCCGCGGGATAATTTCCGACCTCCACGCGAAACCACTAGCAACAGTTGGTATCAAATAAAATATTTGCTTAGTGATTAATCAATCAATCAACTCAGCCTATCGCAGTCCACTGCTGGACATAGGCCTCTCCCAGGCTGCGCCACAACGCTCTATCCTCCGCCTTCCGCATCCGGTCTGTCCCAGCCACCTTTATAAGGTCGTCGGTCCATCTAGTGGTGGGCGTCCCACACTACGTTTGCCGATCCACTCCAGGACTCGTCTGCTCCACCGTTCATCGGTCCTTCGACAAACATGGCCAGCCCACTGCTGCAGTGAGCAAGCTGAAGTCGGTAACTCCGGTTCTTTTCCGGATAATTTCATTCCTGATTTTATCCTTCAAAGATACTCCGAGCATAGCCCGCTTAGAGGTTCATAGTTCCCTAAAATTGCGACCACACATTAATCTACCAACGCAATCAAATAACGTACTACGAGTATTTTGATTTATATACTAAAACGATATTGAAAACGTTCCATAACATAATAATTATAACTGCAGCAAACATTAATTAATTACTGCCAACGTTTGAATTTCACTTACGTTGGTAAATAACTATACGTTTGAATTTCACTTACGTTGGTAAATAACCATTTATTACTCGATCACACTGTACCATGTGTTTCTCGGAAATTAATATGGAACACCCTGTAGTACCTCTCCCTCCCCCTCTTTACCTTAGCTTTGGGTAAATGAAGGGGTTGAGTATATGGCACCAGCAATGTGCAAACGTGCGGTTTTTAGGGCAACAATTAAGAGCGTTCATCCCACGTGGGCTGGCAACGGCGCATGTAAAGCGGTTTTTCGTGATTATTTATTTAAATACAAACAAAAGTAAACATTTTTTTCAGCCATGCACTAGATCTTTGGTATTTACAAGTGTATATGCTATTTTTTACAGGTATTTTGGTATTCGTAATACCGTCAGTTATTTTCTATTTGTATTTCTTAGTGCAATTAAATGTTTTTTTTTAAAGAGTACATGTTACAAATAATTATTAAAATAGTAGTATAAAAAAAAGTAGGTACTTTTTTTTGTATTTAATTAAATAATCACGAAAAACTACTATAAATGCGTTGTTGCCAGCCTGCGTGGGATGAACGCTATTAAATGTATGTGAATAGAAGGTATTCTACGTGAGCCAGTACTATTAGTATTGATGCATCACCATTATCTTGTCCGTATTTAAATTTTTATGGGGTCGAAAAATGTATTCTTCTTCCATAAAATAAAATATTCCCTTTATCCGTGTTCAGGTCACTTTTCATCAAAGTCACTGACCTTTAGGTCAAAGTGTACTTTAAGCCTTACGAACAGCCACAGAAAACCTTAAAAATTCAAACATGTATTTGGAACTGTTAGGATTCTGTCATCTTGCTATTAGTTAAACAAACTTGGATGAAATTACCTAGGCACAGCCTAGAAGCATCATAATTTAAAGTACTGGATGAGGAATATGTCATGAGGAAACTTTTTGAGTATGAATGCAGATGGCTATAAGAGTTGGGGAAGAAAAAAACAATGATACATGGACAATGTAAAAATGAAATGGCTCGAAAATGGGTGACCACTGAGATTACGACTAATTATACAAATACTACTTTTTTGGTGGGTGGGAATTCATCAAATAACTTCTCCCACTCTGGGTGCAGCAGGAGGGCGTGTCTGACTTTTACTGACTAAAACCCACCCGTGTTCCTTCAGTTGCCTGTATGCCAAGGGCCACGGTATCTCTTTCGAACAACCCGCACCCATGGCAGAAATACTAGCTACGCACTGCTCGCGATTTTTTTCGCGTGAAATTTCTTGTTCCATCGTATCGCACCGTCCTGTTTGCGCTATTACGCTATTGCTGCTATTGTCTCCTATGGTTGTGGTGTTAAAAACCTTTCTCAAGATTAAGGCTGTCAGGTGTAAAAAAAAAAAAAAGACAAGTGGTTCCAGCTTTATTATTACTATAATAAAATATGTAATCAGAAAAACTAGAAACTGTCTCATCTACCTCGATGGTTTTGTGGTTCACAAACGCTTCTGCTGAGCATTCGCCCTGGGTTTGATTCGGTCGGGCTTTATTGAGTTTTTCATCAGTAATTCCTCAGTAACATTTCGGAGTCTGTATTTCTTCCCGTTTGATGGCGATAAACACGTCCATTTTAACATTTGACTTAGACAAAACTGGCGAAATGTGGGTGTAGATCTTGTAGGTAGGTACAATAAATGCCTTAACAAATAAAATAGAGCAGTTTCTAATTTGCCTGAACTAAGTTGAACCTGTGGCTTCAGGCTACAAAATGCAAAAATACTTAATGTAATAAATTATCAATGTGCATGAATTAATAACTGAAATATAACTTAGGCCAACAAAAGTAAAAATGCATGTTAGCGGTTTTATTTGCATACAACAAGTAGATCTTCTGTCTGTGCATAATCAATGGATAGTAAATGTTTAAGTACATTTTTTTACAGCTGTAGTAATTTGGTTTATAGATAATAAGTTTTCTATTAAATCTATTGTACAGAAATGGGCCTAAGAATATTTAAAATCTTTCTTCAAAGACATGTTTTGAGGTTGCATTAGTTTTGCATACTATATCATTCCGTCTCTTGTTAGTATTGTCAGCAGTGTAGGTAAGCATGGTGTGCTGTTTTAATACTAAGTTCGTAATGAAAAGCACAGTGTCTCAAGACGAAAGTCTTTGACCAGTGTGTGTTGCCAGTGATGACCTATGGTACAGAGACGGGGTCGCTCACAGTGGGTCTTATCAGAAGGCTTAAAGTCACCCAAAGGGCAATAGAGATGGCTATGCTCGGAGTTTCCCTACGCGATCGAATCAGAAATGAAAAGATCCGCAGGAGAACCAAGGCAACCGACATAGCCCGAAGAATTGTCAAACTTAAGTGGCAGTGGGCAAGGAACATTGCTCGCAGAACAGATGGCCGATGGGGCCGAAAGGTTCTGGCGTGGCGACCGCGTACCGGAAGACGTAGAGTGGGAAGGCCTCCCACAAGGTGGACCGATGACCTTATGAAGGCCGCGGGTATCCGCTGGATGTGGGAAGCACAAGACCGGTCGAAGTGGAGGAGCCTGGGAGAGGCCTATGTCCAGCAGTGGACGTCTTTCGGCTGAAATGATGATGATGATGAATGGAAAGCTGGCGAATAGTGAGTACGTTGCAGGGTTTGTATAGCAGAGGTTTGTATATAAGAAAGAAGAAGGGTGGAAGTTTGCTACCTTTAAAATTGCTCTCTAAGCTATTTCAAGAGGAAGCAAATTAGTTTTAGGTGCACCATCCCCAGGCAGTGATACAGTATTGAATAATTGAATGACATAGATTAAATAGGCGTGGTGTTATCTTATTTCCACTCAAACGAATTATTTGTTGCCACAAGGGATTACGAAATTAATTTCAGAGTCTATCGCCAGAGTTAACACCCATATTATTGTTAACAACATGTTAACCCGACCCATATGAGCACAATCAACTAGTGTAGACTGCGATTAATCTAGTTATTGGACTTAATAAGAGCTGTATTTAGAGCCTATCGATTAGCTAGGTAGGTAATTGAAGCTAGGGCTAACTGTATAAGTATATAACTTTGATTGAGGTGGCGTGAAGCTAAGCTTTTGTTTTTATTATATGCAGGGTGTAACAGAAACCCTATTGCTATCCTAAAGCACTAAACATAACAGCTGATATAGAATCACTATACATAGTTTCGTCGTAAAATACTCTAAGAATTGATACCAAATTTTCGGTTTCATATGTTTCTGAAATTCAAATCATGACCAACGTGTCACCGCACTACGTAGCTCCACGTTACTTGCCAACATCACAATAAATCTCTTCCGAGTGATGTGTTTATTTTATTTTGATGATTTGGTTTCTGGAACCAATGTATTAAAAATTCTAATAACTTCCGAACATGTAGAGATAGAATTAAAAACCCATCCAATATCGTTTGATATCATCCAAAGAAGCCGTGTCCTTGGTATGTACAAGTAATACCCTTTCCGTTACACGTTGTATAAGTCTCCTTTACAATTTACAACTATCATCTCAGGTTTTTTGTACATAATGCAAAACAAACTATAATGAAAACAAACTATAATATTATTAATCTGAAAGTTTGTATGTTTGAATGTTTCTTACTCAATCACCCAAATACGGCTGAACGGATTTCGATGAAATTTGGCTAAACATATATATATAGTTAGTTATAACCTGGCTTAGTTATTTGTTGCTGAATTTTTTCGTGTAAATTTTGTTCATAGATATTGTTAATGTGTCAATTAAACTTATTTAGTGTTAAATCATGTCAACACCACGATAGCCAATTAACATCAGTTTTATTAATTGAAAAGTTTGAAATTACGTACTTTAATTAAAACAAAACCTGCATGCTCTATTAATTTTAAATTTGATAGTGATAAATTATAGTTTATCTGGGCTAAACTCAAACTGTCATCACGTTGTGACATTCATTTGTTTTTTTTAATATTATGCTGAAGAGACGCAATTATCTAAACGTATAAATATCATGACGGGATTTCAACGCGAACGGTATTCTTAAGTCTCGGGGCGTTGAACAACCAACAGAGTGCATCCTTGTGCGTCGAAAAATATCACTGTTAGATTTTCAACTGGAGCGTTGAAAATCCATTGTGAGAAGTAATCCTGCGAACTTGAGTCAATCCTGAGGCATTTAAGAATACTAATGTTAAATTATTTCATAAAAAGGTGCATTTTTTGTTTATAGTTATTGGGTTGAAAGAAACCGAACGAAACAATATAAATTTTATTGTTATTACGTCTGGGGGCGTATAGCGTCCTGCAAACTCTAGAAGTACTAATACGAATACAAAAAAATTAAGGTAATATCATATTTCCAAAATTGTCAATTTCGAAATGTCTCTTGAATATACAACAGCTCTGCCGTAAGAAATACTCTATAACTTCTCAAATTCATGGTTCCTGCAAATAATGTAAAAAAACTCACCCAAAATGACTCCCGACAGTTGGGTGATCAGCAGCAACAGATGAGCGTCACGCCTCCAATGCATGTCGGAGAATTCACGACCACTTCACAACACAAATTAACTATCGAATATTATCACTATTATGCTGAAGTAACACATGGCTCCAGTTCTTTGGCTGCACTATCTGAAAACAAAAGAAAACTACCGTCATAAAGAGACAAAAATATACAAAACACTATTCAAAATCAAAAATCAAAAGTCATTTATTCAAACTAGGCTGAGAGTCAGCACTTTTCGAACGTCAAAAAAGAAAACATAAGACAGTCCCCCAAAACGCCCACCCTTCGACACTTCCTAGTGCTTTAGCTGGGAAGAAGAAGTGGCGCAACAAACTCCCCAGCAGCACAGCTGTATTGAATATTGAATCTTAATTGCTGGATGGTCACAGAAATCTTAGAATCTCTGGGACTATGAATTGTTTGCACTGTTCATTGAGCCCATACTGCCGTCCTTTAAAACTAGAAAGGCGTTAACCCTCGCTTGGCAAATTGAATAGGATCTAAGAGAGTTAAAAAGTCTCTATATTCACGTCTAACAAACATTTTTACAATACAAATAGTTCCCAAGAAATGATAAGTTTGTATGCCGTTAAGTAACATAATTTTGGATGATTCCATCACTTGAAAGCGTCTTATCCACACTCCTTAGCTGAATGTACTTTGAAATACATTAACTGCCCGATGAAATGATAATTATCTATACTAATAATAAAGAGGAAAGATTTTATTGTTTGTTTGTTTGCATTGAATAGGCTCCGAAACTATTGAACCGATTTGAAAAATTATTTCACTGTTGGGAAGCTACACTATCCCCGGGTGACATAGGCTATATTTTATCACCGTATTTCCACAGGAACGTTAATACGCGGGTGAAACCGCGGAGCGCTACTAGTCTAGTATCAATTGATTTGTCCTACAATCAGTAACGTAATTACCACAGTTTTTAAGAAATAACGATTCTCGCGTAGTTTGCCATTTTCTCGGAGATAACTTTTAGGGCTTAAGGCCTTTCTAGTTAAAGGAGGGCAGCATATTCCTATAGACGTGATAAAATCGTGGCGGGATTTTTTCGCGCATTGTATCTTCAACGCAATGCACAGCGCCGACTTAGTGATTAGAGTTGAAAATCGAACTTTGTATTTTTCCGACGCACTGGGATGCACTCTTTTACATTCTCAATGCTATAGGCTCAACATCGAGAGTTGAGCCTAGCGTTGAGATGCTAGCCGGTGCGCTATAAAATCCCACCGCGATATTTTTCCGCTGCACTGGGATGCAATCTATTACATTCTCACTGCTAGGCTCAACATCGAGAGTTGAGCGTAGCATTGAGATACTAGCCGGTGCGCTTTAAAATCTCACCGCGATAATTTTCCGTCCCAGTGAACGTGGGCTTAAGCTCAAAATTAAAGTATATTAAGAATATTAAGAGTCAGTTAATAGCTGTAACAAAACTGTTTTTGATTTTATGACGATCACGAGTGCCAAGTTTTCGAATCCTTACTATAATATTATAAACGCGAATATTTGTATGTATGGATATTTGTTACTCTTTCACGCAAAAACAGCTGAACGAATTTGGATGAAATTTGGCACACGGATCGATTATATCTTTAATAACACATAGGATACTTTTTATCCCGGTAGTAAGTTACCGCGGGATAATTTCCGATACCACGCGGGGGCGAAGCCGCGGGCGGAAGTTAGTGATTTATATTTTGAGACAAAAACAACAACGATTGTAGATTCTCGTGAAGCTTCAACGATTTGTTGCGAAAATGTATATGAACAGGACCTGACTGGCCTTGGTGAAGTCCCGAGCTAACTACGCAGGTATGCTCCTGATGTGTCTGATCACGCGATTGAAGAACATGACGTCACAGGCTCGGATTAACCAGTTCACGGCTGCGATCTGGCTGTTTGACCCTTTGTTAATAACGGTGCAAAAATATACCAAATTGAAATTGATCTGGCTAGTGCAATAACGAGCAGTGTTTTTTTTTTGGTTGGGAAATCATCAAATAACTTCTCCCGCTCTGGGTGGAGCAGGAGAACGTGTCAGACTTTTACTGACTAAAACCCACTCGTGTTCCCTCAGTAGCCTGTGTGCCTGGGGCCACGGTATCTCTTTCGAACAACCCGCACCCCTGGCAGGCATCGGCCCTTGCGGGCCCCATCAGTTTGTGCTGACATCTCTTTGAGGCGCACGTGGAACACAACGCGCCGTCGACCTGGGCCTGGTCCTTACCGGACAGCGAGCTACTTACTTACTCGCCGTCCGCAAGTCCACGCCTACGTTAGCCGGGAATCAGCCTGGGATTCCCGACGCCCAGGGCGTCTCCTGCGGAGGCTAGGGCCGTGAGGATGTATATACTGCCTCTCCCTCACGTGCGCCGCCTCCCTCTTTGCAGCATCACTGCTTCGCAACGAGCAGTGGTGGCCCCGTCTTACGTGTTGTATGTAGGTCATGGGTTCAAACCCAAGCAGACGCTTTACGCATCCGGTTAGACTGAAAGCCGACCCATAGTAATTGGGAAATGGAAAATTCTATGCTGACTCACTTTAAGGCGAGCAAAACATTTTATTGATTTGTTTAAAAATATCAATGTAAGTAATATCCTATTTTAGTGATTGCAGTCAATGAACATACATGCAAATACTTTTTGTACAAAAAATCATCATGAAATCATGGTTGTGAGGACAAATAATAATTACGTTAAATATCAGGCTGCTCAGCCTTTTGCCAACTATTTTGAGGTGTTCTTTATATTTCATAAAATCTACACTATCCCTACTAAGGTTACAAAAATGCGAAAGTAACTCTGTCTGTCTGTTACGCTTTCACGACTAAACCACTAAACTGATTGTCATGAAATTTGGCAGAAATACAGGGTTATTGGAAAAACACCAGCAACCTCTTTAAGGGTCATTCTACTCATCATTATGAACAACTTTTACTATGGGACGAAACCTGAAATCACGAAAAATTGTGGTTTGCAAAAGCAAGTGATATTTTAAGGAGCAAAAATTTTTATGTTTGTAATGAATAAACTCAAAAACTACAAGACCGATTTTAAAAATTCTTTCACCATTAGAAAGCTACATTATTATTAGAGAAATGTTTAAAAAGTAAATTTCCACCCGTGCGAAGCCGGGACCAGCCGCTAGTACGTAATATACGAGTAAGGCTAAAACTACGTTGCCATCTATTCTATTATCTCGAATTGACTCTCTTTGACTTTTGTTGTTTACAAATCTATCCACCACGATAAGAGCTGTTCAAAGGGATATGGTTTGAGCTCACGAAATCACATCGTCAGTCAACCTTAAGCATGTCAAACAAGACAGATGTACCTAAGTATAGCCTACCTATAGTTCAATGATTTTCATGCCGATATTTTGTGAAATATGTTCTAAGAATTGATGTATTTTGTAAAATACTTATTTACCTTGTGTAGCAAGGTTTCAATCTTTTCTGTAGAAGTTTTGAAGCTTGTATCGTCTCAATTTTAAAAGTGACTTTTAAATGCCAATTAAAAGTTAATATCGCCATTAAAAAGAAATGAAATAGTGTTATGAGAAAAAAAATTGTGGAGAAATAATATGAGCTCTAAAGAATGTAGGTACAAAATTTTATTAGTATTTACTCTCTACAGTAAATAAAACTACCCACTTCTACTTTTTCCTCTAGGAATAGGTAGAAGCGGGTAGTGGAAAATATGTGTATTTGCATATTTGTCCTCCCACTTATGTTGGAAGACAGAAATATACTTTGAAATATTTGTTCTATGGCCATTTTTTTGTTTCCCCCTACTTTATACGAAAAATGAATTTACTTGTTGAACAAAATTTTAATATAGCATGTTTTGGCGTTTATTTGTCTGCATTCGATGTCACTCCACCATAAGCTGACAGTTGACACTTCAACAAAATCCATTACTTCATTAGTTTAAAAAAAATGTCACCTGAACAACAAAACAACGCAATGGATATTGATGAATTGTCAAAATGAAAACGGATTGTCATTCTTAATGTTACGCAATTAAGGCGCTGTTCTACCATCAGAATAATTTCCTAACTTCTGCTACACCTGATACGAATATATCTTGAAGCAGATAAGATACATTAAGAGATTACAGTGACGGATGTTGTGGGCGATACATCTTGGGAGCAAGGAACAGGTGTTGCTCGGTGTTCACAGAGGTTTATCGTTGAATTATAGTAATCTTACTAATCTAATAATATTGACAAGCTGTGCTAAAATAGCTCAAGTGAAACTGTCTATATTTATTAATATTATAGGTATGTACTTGATTTATATTTATATCATTGGTAATTGACAGTGATAATTAATTTTTGTGTAGTTTTAATTCCTGTTTGACAGTTTAGTGATAGATTGGTGCTAATAAAAACTTTTTTCAAAAAAAAATAACAACTGACTTCCAAAAAAACACTACAACGTGCAAAATAACTTTAATTTCGGAAGTCGGGACTTTTTATTTTTCACTTTTTAGTTACCTACCTCACACCAATTCGAAATTTCATGATCCTTGGGGTCAAAACAATGCATATTTATGCGATAGCAGCATTCACGGTTGATTTGCTGTAATTTATTGAAGAATTCCGTTGTCTGTCTCCGAAGCGCATCATCAGATCTATATGAAATTAATGGGACCATTTCATAATAAACCCCTTTCGAAAAAAAAAAAAAAAGAATTTGGCAAATCCGTCTATACATGGCGGAGTTATGCCCGAACATACATAAAAAAACATGTCGAATTTTATTATTTGTGGAAATCGGAAATGAGCACACGGAAACGTACTATCGCGGTATCATCATCATCTGCCTAGCCTTTTCCCAATCACGTTGGGGTCAGCTTCCAGTCTAACCGGATGCAGCTGAATACCAGTATTTTACATGGAGCGACTGCCTATCTGACCTCCACAACCCAGTTACTAGGTAATACGATACCCCTTGGTAAGACTGGTTGTCAGATTTTCGTACTATCGCGGTATACCGGGAATAAAAACTATTCTATGTCCTAATTTCATCCAAATCCGTTTTTCATTCATGGCGTGAAAATATGTATAGCAGACAGACAGATAGACCAACAGACTTATTTTGTATTTTATTGATTCAAGTGTGAATACATTAAGTAGTTAAATACTTTTTTATTTTATTTTCGAGTAACTTCAGTGTACATAAAAAAAGCCAAGAGCTAGGAGAATTACTCATCCTTTTCCATTTACTAAACGTAACTCACAATTGAAATTTCAACCACGCGCGTCAAAGAATACGACCAATAATCAAAGTTTTGGGGTTCCCTTCAAATCGTGTTCGGGTTGATAAATTACACATTTACTCACACACACACACCCTATCAGAACACATGTTTCAGATCAGGTAAGAAAAGAAAATCATAGGGTTACATAATAATGTGCTCATTAAATTTCTCTCGTCTTGAACAAAATCATTGAATTTGTGGTTGCAAGCGAGTTTCGACAAAGGGAAATTTGATATTTCTGTAAGGAATTTTCCGATAGACTGGGATAGTTTTTGTGCCCATTCGATAACTAGAGGTAGCCTGTAGTTTTCGATCATGCTAAACTCTTAGCCTATTGAATGAAAAAAATGCAGTTTGTAAAAATATAGTTGTCCATACCTATTGGAAATCAATCAACGATTGAAAAGACAAAATACTATTCTTTCATCTGACGCCGTGTCCTAATATAAGCGAACGTCACGTTTATTTCGTTCGACGAAAATGAACGCGTTGTCGTGTCGACAAAGGGTGAAATAGTGACAAATGGACGCGATGAGCGCGTACGAACAGAAAGCGATCGTCACGCAAGTTTATACGAATTCTGACTTACCTACGCGACTCGATGGATTGTGTGACTATATATAACATAACATCACGCCTTGTTCCCCGAATCAAATCAAATCAAAATGTTTTATCCATATAAATAAAAAGAAAAGGCCTGACTGACTGACTCATCAACGCCCAGCCCAAATTCTTCGACCTAGAAAGCTCAAATTTTGCACAGAGCTTCCCTTTATAATTTAGACGAGGAATAAGGAAGGATTCTTCGAAATTCATCCCCTAAGGGAGTTAAATAGGAGATGAAAGTTCCGCGCGGGCGAAGCCGCTGGCAAAAGCTAGTTTCATATAAACCTGCATGGGTACGTATGAAAGCTAGGTGCGAAGGATTGGGCAGATGTGTATCTACCTATAGTACACATCCATTTCGCCAGTTATGTTTAAGTCTCATGTAATAGGGGCGACCCTATTCCCAACAAGCGGCCACAAATCCACACTCGAGGCTGTTACTGAGAAATTCCAGATATAAAACCCAATATAACACTTTGCCCGATCTGGGAATCGAACTCAGAATCTCATGTTCAGCAGTAACGCTTGCGACCACTAGACATACGACCGCAGTTGCGCGACTGTCACATTTATCTAAAAGAGCGCGACAAACGTTTACTCGCACAAGGTTCGGTTTTGGTTAGGACACGGCCTTAGGCTGTCCTAAGGCCGTGTCCTATGGCTAGAGGACTTTTGTTTTCTTGAATAGTAAACGAAATATCCGTTTATTATTCAAGAAAACACAACTCAATTTAGGAAAATGATTAATCCTTCATTGGTCTAAGCCAAAGAACATTAATCCACTACCAATGCGTATTTTACTGCGTAGATAATGCCACATTCCTACCCAGACGTACTAAGTAACCCCTCGGTCTAGAACGCCCCAATCAGACGGAGATCAAACTGGTTAAGCCTACCAGCTATATAACCGTGCGAACCCAGTCGTTACGTGCGATCCAATCTTACCCGGCTAACCCCGGTTTATTAGCTAGATACCACGGTGATGTACTTCTTGCTATCTTGTGGTGTTGTCACACTGACAGCGATTGGCGAGGTGAGCGAGTAATTTAAAAATGGTAGTGAAAATTGCTTTCCATTTCCTATATTTGTTTATAACGGACTTCAAAAAAAGGAGGAGGTTCTCGATTCAGCTGTATTTTTTTCATGTTTTTATCCCATAACTCCGTCATTTATAAACAGATTTGAAAATCCCTTATTTGGTTTGAAAGGGTATACTTTCCGAGGGGTCCCTGTACTTAATTTGGTAAAGTTTTGTTTTTGATTTAGTTTCATTATCACGTATTTTTTCCACTTGGTGTATGTTGATGATGTTATAGTAATTTCCTGTCACTTGTTATTTACTTAGCAAGTGAAGGTATACGAATTTGTGTGAGGAAGGTACCATAGCTAAAACATGAAAAAAAGCAACCATTTTTCTCCAAAGTGAAGAAAGACTTTAATTTCGAAAGTCGGTGGCATAAAACGAAAATGTGAAACCAAAGACGCCGACTTCCGTAGTAGTGGGTAGTTTTTTATACACTACCCAAAGAGTTTACCAAAACAATATTATGGAATTCCATAATTAATGTATTATGTCAGGCCAGCCTACTAGCCTGGAATCAATAGCAAAGTAACTGTGAAAATTGAGCTCGTAATTAGCCTCCCATGGCTGTAAGTGCATAATTGTGGCTGTGTGCTAGGTTTATTCAAGTTACCTAAGATCCTGCTATTGAAATTCATTTTATATTGCGAAACTCGTAATTGGCTTGCCAGTGGCGATTTTCGAAAGAAACCTGTGTTACCTACAAATTCAAAATCTAATTACACCAATCAGAAACACATAAAACATCTTATAACTTTGCAAGTATATACTGTCAAAGTCAGCAGAGGACAATATATATTCTAATTAGTCTATGATGTTCCCAATGCTGGGCCACAGAGCTCTTCTCTGTGGCCATAATCCGCCGCGCAGGACCAGTGTGGGTTGGGGGTGTCACATGTCTTGGTCCTGCTTGGGTTCGAACCCACGACCTACAACTCGTAAGTCGCAGCCGTTACGTCTAGGCCACCACCGCTCTACCACCACTTCTCTCACATACGCATCAAAATCATAATTTCAGCCGAAAGACGTCCACTGCTGGACAATAGACCTCCCCTAAAAAGGGAGTTTTGCCTCACCACGCTTGGCAGGCGGGTTGGAGATCGCAGTATGGTAGTAAAAGGCATAGAGAACGCTGCTGCCCATTCTCTAGTAAGTCCCTTAGTCGCCTTTTACGACACCCACGGGAAGAAATGGGATGGTGCTATTCTTTTACGTCCGGCACCACACGGAACATACGCATACCAGTGAGTAATTGCTCGTCGCTATCGCGTACTCGCTGGTCGCCAACTCGTTTATAGTTACTACTCGTCAATCGCTGGCGGTGGAACAAGTGCCTAATGCTAGATAAGAGATTGATGCTTGGCTCTAACAAAAATGGATCGAACTAATCTTGTTACGCGTAATATTTACTGAGACGATGAAACTTTGTATTATCTTTTGAAGATTTTTTGCCTCATAGAAAAACATGAAAAACATTGGATCAACAAAAATTTAAACACTCATTATTTTTGGTACTTAGAAAATAAGTAATTTTAAAAGTCTTGGTTTTCGTACAAGAGGTATGTTATTTTGGCGGCTTCTTTTAGGGCTAGGTTTATCAGAACCGAATTTTAAACCTTTTCGATTTTTTTTTTCTCTGTATCTAAAATTCTTAAATGCCTATAGAATCACTATTATGTTCTTCTAGTAGGCGAGAGTCGATGGTGTTGCTGGTAAAAAAATATCATTTAGGTACATAACTTGAACAGATAGCCTGAAACATGACACCAACAGTAGTATAAGTAATTTCCCCGAAACACAGGTTTGAATAAACCTAGATCGGGCGTGTCGCTGCCTAACATTATAAAAAAATTATTTTAGAAATAGTTTATTTTTAGGCACTATAATTGTATGGGAAATTTACTACTTTTGGCTAAATGTACACTTTTTGTATACGTTTTTATTAAATCAATTATTATTCTTTATTCTTCATAAACAAACTGGGACGAACAACAAGGATTAATGTTTGAAAATGATTACAAGCATAGGTAGGTAATTCAGGAAAAATATGTGTTACACAAATTGACTACTAACTTGCCACAACTGTCATTATTTGACAGTTGTATAAAATAGCTTAAATAGTAGGGTGTCAATGGGGATGGCAAGATAAAGCTGATCTCAGATGGCGCTGCGTGCGGTTGTTCACAATGGCGTCACTTTGACATTTCTTGAAGCGTGTATCAAAACAAGAAAAAACATATTTTGGGCGATTAGTGTGGTTTAGTAGGGTTGTACAAACACTTAAAAACATCAATCATATTTTTTTTTAAACTAGAATATTTAGAGACCATATGTAATGTTATCAATTTAGGTATATAGATACTATCATAAATTGAAGAACTATCGTTTATAACACCCACCTGTAGTCACACTTAATGTTTGGTAATCATTTTCATGAAAATGATCTCGACATAACCTCGTCGTTCTAGTAGGCAAAAAGTTTTTAATTCTTGCGGCAGATATCCACTTTCTTCTTATACTAAGATTTATTGGAATTATGTGAATGCCTACGTTTTTACACCCAATTACACAACACTTAGTCATTTTTACGATATTTGTGATCAACTTCTAAATAAGCTATACAATTTGACAGCTACTTTGGAACAATCGTCGGCAGCGTCAATTTGACAGTTGGCTTCCCCATTTGCCTTGTATTAACTCGAGAAAAGTCTTAGCGACGCTTAAAAATACTAAACCATTAATAATAGGTCTTTACCTATGAAATTGCCGTTTTGTATGAAAAAATTTAAACGATTTTTTTTCATGAATTTTTTATTTGTATTAATCGAAGTAATCACCCATGCAATCAATGCATCTTTGCCATCGCAGTGAAAGTTTATTGATGCCCTTCTTAAAGAAATCAGCTGGACGGGAGGCAACAAATTCTTCAAAGGCATTTTGTACTGCCTCTCGGGTATTAAATTTTTTTCCCGCCAAGAAGTTATCCAAATTCTGGAAAAAGTAGTAGTCTGTAGGCGCAAGGTCTGGTGAGTAGGGCGGATGACGGAGAGCTTCCAACCCCAGTTCTTGCAACTTGGAGACCGTCTGCTGTGCAGTATGAGGTCGCGCGTTGTCGTGCAGGAGCAGCGGAGACGAGCGATTGACCAATGCTGGTTGGAGATGCGCCAGCTTCTCCATCATTGTGTTCAGTTCTTCACAGTACACATCTGCAGTAATGCTCACCCCGTTTGGTAAGAAGCTGTGATGAATCACACCGGCGCTAGACCACCAAACAGTGACCATCACTTTTCTAGGGGTAAGTTTTCGTTTAGGGCATTGTTTAGGTGCTGAACCAGGATCCAACCAACTTGCTGAGCGCTTACGGTTATCAAACAGAATCCATTTTTCATCGCAGGTAACAATGCGGTTCAAAATTCCTTCATTTGTGTGTCTGTTGAGCAGTGCAAGGCACGTCTCGACGCGTACTTCGCGCTGGCGATCATTGAGTTCGTGGGGCACCCATTTGTCAAGCTTTTTTACCTTGCCAATTTGACGCAAATGGACCAATATTGTTTTGACGCTAACGTCGAAAGCTGCTGCTAATTCAGCCGTAGATTGTGTATCATCAGCTTCCACAATCGCCTTTAATTCGTCATTGTCGACCAAAGTCTTCGGACGACCGCGAGGTTCATTTTTCAGGTCAAAATTTCCAGAACGGAAGCGAGCAAACCAATAACAGGTGGTGCGTTGGTTTGTAGTGTTAGCTCCGTAAACGTCGTTGATGTTGCGTGCCGCTTGTGCCGCGTTGCTGCCACGACGGTACTCATATTCCATAATTACTCGAATTTTTAACGTATCCATGATGACGAAAAAGATTGAAATGCGATGAAAATGTAACACTAATCAATAAAGAAATGACTACTTTTAGAAAAAAAAAACCATGTTTTTAAAATAAAATTAATTTGAAATTAGAATTCTTAGCCAAACAAAAATTATTTTGATTTGAAATGGCCAGTACTGCAGAACGGCAATTTCATAGGTAAAGACCTAATATGTGTATTTGCATATTTGTCCTCCCACTTATGTTGGAAGACAGAAATATACTTTGAAATATTTGTTCTATGGCCATTTTTTGTTTCCCCCTACTTTATACGAAAAATGAATTTACTTGTTGAACAAAATTTTAATATAGCATGTTTTGGCGTTTATTTGTCTGCATTCGATGTCACTCCACCATAAGCTGACAGTTGACACTTCAACAAAATCCATTACTTCATTAGTTTAAAAAAAATGTCACCTGAACAACAAAACAACGCAATGGATATTGATGAATTGTCAAAATGAAAACGGATTGTCATTCTTAATGTTACGCAATTAAGGCGCTGTTCTACCATCAGAATAATTTCCTAACTTCTGCTACACCTGATACGAATATATCTTGAAGCAGATAAGATACATTAAGAGATTACAGTGACGGATGTTGTGGGCGATACATCTTGGGAGCAAGGAACAGGTGTTGCTCGGTGTTCACAGAGGTTTATCGTTGAATTATAGTAATCTTACTAATCTAATAATATTGACAAGCTGTGCTAAAATAGCTCAAGTGAAACTGTCTATATTTATTAATATTATAGGTACTTGATTTATATTTATATCATTGGTAATTGACAGTGATAATTAATTTTTGTGTAGTTTTAATTCCTGTTTGACAGTTTAGTGATAGATTGGTGCTAATAAAAACTTTTTTCAAAAAAAATAACAACTGACTTCCAAAAAAACACTACAACGTGCAAAATAACTTTAATTTCGGAAGACGGGACTTCGGATGTTTATTTTAATTCTTTGTCACCGCCTTCCGAAATTAAAGTTATTTTGCACTTTGTAGTGTTTTTTTTGTAGTCGGTTGTTATTTTTTTTGAAAAAAGTTTTTATTTTTCACTTTTTAGTTACCTACACCAATTCGAAATTTCATGATCCTTGGGGTCAAAACAATGCATATTTATGCGATAGCAGCATTCACGGTTGATTTGCTGTAATTTATTGAAGAATTCCGTTGTCTGTCTCCGAAACGCATCATCAGATCTATATGAAATTAATGGGACCATTTCATAATAAACCCCTTTCGAAAAAAAAAAAAAAAGAATTTGGCAAATCCGTCTATACATGGCGGAGTTATGCCCGAACATACATAAAAAAAAACATGTCGAATTATAAACCTCCTTCTTTTTTTTTAAGTCGATTAAAAAGTGTTTTTTTCACAATCTGTGAACTTTTACCAGTTAATCTAATTTGACCTCGCCTGTTTCTATAAATTATTATTTGTGGAAATCGGAAATGAGCACACGGAAACGTACTATCGCGGTATCATCATCATCTGCCTAGCCTTTTCCCAATCACGTTGGGGTCAGCTTCCAGTCTAACCGGATGCAGCTGAATACCAGTATTTTACATGGAGCGACTGCCTATCTGACCTCCACAACCCAGTTACTAGGTAATACGATACCCCTTGGTAAGACTGGTTGTCAGATTTTCGTACTATCGCGGTATACCGGGAATAAAAACTATTCTATGTCCTAATTTCATCCAAATCCGTTTTTCATTCATGGCGTGAAAATATGTATAGCAGACAGACAGATAGACCAACAGACTTATTTTGTATTTTATTGATTCAAGTGTGAATACATTAAGTAGTTAAATACTTTTTTATTTTATTTTCGAGTAACTTCAGTGTACATAAAAAAAGCCAAGAGCTAGGAGAATTACTCATCCTTTTCCATTTACTAAACGTAACTCACAATTGAAATTTCAACCACGCGCGTCAAAGAATACGACCAATAATCAAAGTTTTGGGGTTCCCTTCAAATCGTGTTCGGGTTGATAAATTACACATTTACTCACACACACACACCCTATCAGAACACATGTTTCAGATCAGGTAAGAAAAGAAAATCATAGGGTTACATAATAATGTGCTCATTAAATTTCTCTCGTCTTGAACAAAATCATTGAATTTGTGGTTGCAAGCGAGTTTCGACAAAGGGAAATTTGATATTTCTGTAAGGAATTTTCCGATAGACTGGGATAGTTTTTGTGCCCATTCGATAACTAGAGGTAGCCTGTAGTTTTCGATCATGCTAAACTCTTAGCCTATTGAATGAAAAAAATACAGTTTGTAAAAAAATCGTTGTCCATACCTATTGGAAAATAAATCAACGATTGAAAAGACAAAATACTATTCTTTCATCTGACGCCGTGTCCTAATATAAGCGAACGTCACGTTTATTTCGTTCGGCGAAAATGAACGCGTTGTCGTGTCGACAAAAGGTGAAATAGTGACAAATGAACGCGATGAGCGTGTTAGATTATTTATTTTGTTATTGTAATATTGTGTGGTGATAATGTCATCTGTCACATAAACAAAGCGTTGAACAAATGTAGAAGTACCTAATTTGACTAAATGTTTACAAAAATAACTATCTTAGCTTTTGAAAATAACTTGGATGTTGTTACTATAAATGATTACGTAGTATTTCATTATACTTGTATTTTATTTAAGGTTTTTTAATATAATACGCTGATTACAATAACTGGCAATATACTCTCCGTTCACATTGATAGATACTTTTAATTGTCTTGAATGACGAATCAGTTCTTATTAAATTGCTTAATTACCATAAATTGTTTTAAAATGGTTTCACTACTTATCCTTTGTTTATTAATATCTGTGTTAGAAGTTATTAAGCCAAAATGTGTGACGATCTATAACTTGTTCAAAATGGCGGGAAATGTTTAACGTAAATTGTCATTGGTAGGATATAAAAACGATTGTAATGACGTTATCGAGACAGTTGCTCAGTAGATATTCAGCTGGTTAGTCCTATTGCCGTTGTTGTGTGGAATAAATCAACCAGATGTCATGTAAGTTAAGTAATTTGTTATTATACCATAATAGTTGCTTATTAAATACCATGTTGTTGTAATAATGCCGAGTTATCTTGGATAAAGCTTCAAGAGTTGAAATTAAATGTAATAGCAATGTAAGAGATATGTTGATGGAATATATCTGTACTGTTTCCATGGAGTTTCTTGTCCTTCTTCTCCATGAAAGACCTAGCTTTGGAACGGACAACTAGCTTTCTGATTTAATAATGACAAGTCTAATTTAAATAAATATCTTGTCTTGTCTTTCTGTGCTTTACTTCATGAAATCCTTTCCCTACATATTCATAAGAACATTCATACACAGTAAATAAGCAGTAACCATTCTGACATTCAAACTTTAATATTTGTTTTTACATATACACAACTATAAATAAATATACATATATATATAACCACATCATTTTTCTGACAAGCGCGTACGAACAGAAAGCGATCGTCACGCAAGTTTATACGAATTCTGACTTACCTACGCGACTCGATGGATTGTGTGACTATATACTATAACATAACATCACGCCTTGTTCCCCGAATCAAATCAAATCAAAATGTTTTATCCATATAAATAAAAAGAAAAGGCCTAACTGACTGACTCATCAACGCCCAGCCCAAATTCTTCGACCTAGAAAGCTCAAATTTTGCACAGAGCTTCCCTTTATAATAATTTAGACGAGGAATAAGGAAGGATTCTTCGAAATTCATCCCCTAAGGGAGTTAAATAGGAGATGAAACTTCCGCGCGGGCGAAGCCGCTGGCAAAAGCTAGTTTCATATAAACCTGCATGGGTACGTATGAAAGCTAGGTGCGAAGGATTGGGCAGATGTGAATCTACCTATAGTACACATCCATTTCGCCAGTTATGTTTAAGTCTCATGTAATAGGGGCGACCCTATTCCCAACAAGCGGCCACAAATCCACACTCGAGGCTGTTACTGAGAAATTCCAGATATAAAACCCAATATAACACTTTGCCCGATCTGGGAATCGAACTCAGAATCTCATGTTCAGCAGTAACGCTTGCGACCACTAGACCTACGACCGCAGTTGCGCGACTGTCACATTTATCTAAAAGAGCGCGACAAACGTTTACTCGCACAAGGTTCGGTTTTGGTTAGGACACGGCCTTAGGCTGTCCTAAGGCCGTGTCCTATGGCTAGAGGACTTTTGTTTTCTTGAATAGTAAACGAAATATC
Source organism: Polymixis flavicincta (assembly GCA_949987655.1). Classification (NCBI taxonomy): domain Eukaryota; kingdom Metazoa; phylum Arthropoda; class Insecta; order Lepidoptera; family Noctuidae; genus Polymixis; species Polymixis flavicincta. The sequence continues at coordinate 6,796,603 of OX465180.1, forward strand.
CGTTTATTATTCAAGAAAACACAACTCAATTTAGGAAAATGATTAATCCTTCATTGGTCTAAGCCAAAGAACGTTAATCCACTACCAATGCGTATTTTACTGCGTAGATAATGCCACATTCCTACCCAGACGTACTAAGTAACCCCTCGGTCTAGAACGCCCCAATCAGACGGAGATCAAACTGGTTAAGCCTACCAGCTATATAACCGTGCGAACCCAGTCGTTACGTGCGATCCAATCTTACCCGGCTAACCCCGGTTTATTAGCTAGATACCACGGTGATGTACTCCTTGCTATGTTGTGGTGTTGTCACACTGACAGCGATTGTCGAGGTGAGCGAGTAATTTAAAAATGGTAGTGAAAATTGCTTTCCATTTCCAAATATTTGTTTATAACGGACTTCAAAAAAAGGAGGAGGTTCTCGATTCAGCTGTATTTTTTTCATGTTTTTATCTCATAACTCCGTCATTTATAATCAGATTTGAAAATCCCTTATTTGGTTTGAAAGGGTATACTTTCCGAGGGGTCCCTGTACTTAAATTTGGTAAAGTTTTGTTTTTGATTTAGTTTCATTATCACGTATTTTTTCCACTTGGTGTATGTTGATGATGTTATAGTAATTTCCTGTCACTTGTTATTTACTTAGCAAGTGAAGGTATACGAATTTGTGTGAGGAAGGTACCATAGCTAAAACATGAAAAAAAGCAACCATTTTTCTCCAAAGTGAAGAAAGACTTTAATTTCGAAAGTCGGTGGCATAAAACGAAAATGTGAAACCAAAGACGCCGACTTCCGTAGTAGTGGGTAGTTTTTTATACACTACCCAAAGAGTTTACCAGAACAATATTATGGAATTCCATAATTAATGTATTATGTCAGGCCAGCCTACTAGCCTGGAATCAATAGCAAAGTAACTGTGAAAATTGAGCTCTTAATTAGCCTCCCATGGCTGTAAGTGCATAATTGTGGCTGTGTGCTAGGTTTATTCAAGTTACCTAAGATCCTGCTATTGAAATTCATTTTATATTGCGAAACTCGTAATTGGCTTGCCAGTGGCGATTTTCGAAAGAAACCTGTGTTACCTACAAATTCAAAATCTAATTACACCAATCAGAAACACATAAAACATCTTATAACTTTGCAAGTATATACTGTCAAAGTCAGCAGAGGACAATATATATTCTAATTAGTCTATGATGTTCCCAATGCTGGGCCACAGAGCTCTTCTCTGTGGCCATAATCCGCCGCGCAGGACCAGTGTGGGTTGGGGGTGTCACATGTCTTGGTCCTGCTTGGGTTCGAACCCACGACCTACAACTCGTAAGTCGCAGCCGTTACGTCTAGGCCACCACCGCTCTACCACCACTTCTCTCACATACGCATCAAAATCATAATTTCAGCCGAAAGACGTCCACTGCTGGACAATAGACCTCCCCTAAAAAGGGAGTTTTGCCTCACCACGCTTGGCAGGCGGGTTGGAGATCGCAGTATGGTAGTAAAAGGCATAGAGAACGCTGCTGCCCATTCTCTAGTAAGTCCCTTAGTCGCCTTTTACGACACCCACGGGAAGAAATGGGATGGTGCTATTCTTTTACGTCCGGCACCACACGGAACATACGCATACCAGTGAGTAATTGCTCGTCGCCATCTCGCACTCGCTGGTTGCCAACACGTTTATAGTTACGACTCGTCAATCGCTGGCGGTGGAACAAGTGCCTAATGCTAGATAAGAGATTGATGCTTGGCTCTAACAAAAATGGATCGAACTAATCTTGTTACGCGTAATATTTACTGAGACGATGAAACTTTGTATTATCTCTTGAAGATTTTTTGCCTCATAGAAAAACATGAAAAACATTGGATCAACAAAAATTTCAACACTCATTATTTTTGGTACTTAGAAAATAAGTAATTTTAAAAGTCTTGGTTTTCGTACAAGAGGTATGTTATTTTGGCGGCTTCTTTTAGGGCTAGGTTTATCAGAACCGAATTTTAAACCTTTTCGATTTTTTTTTTCTCTGTATCTAAAATTCTTAAATGCCTATAGAATCACTATTATGTTCTTCTAGTAGGCGAGAGTCGATGAAAAGATGCTTGGCTCTCTCATGAAAAGATACAGATGTCTTACATGTCAATGATAGTCTAGCTGTTCTTTCGAAATGGTTTGCCGCTAATAATCTTTTACTCAATGCGAACAAAACTAAATGTCTTAAGTTCTCGTTACCAAATGTACCCCAAGTAGGTCTAAACTTAAAACTTGATGGGAAGAAACTAGATGCTATTTCGGAAACTGTATTTTTGGGAATTACTTTAGATTCAAAATTGCAATGGGGTGCTCACATTAGAGCTCTTTCAAGTAGATTAAGCTCAGCTGCTTACGCAGTAAGAAAGATAAGGCAGTTGACGGATGTAGCCACAGCTAGGTTAGTTTACTTTGCTTATTTTCACAGTATTATGTCTTATGGCGTTCTGTTGTGGGGATCGGCAGCTGACGTAGATTCAATTTTCATTTTACAAAAGAGGGCAATCCGCGCAATCTATAAAATGGGGCCTCGCGAGTCTCTTAGAAACAAATTCAGCGAAATTGATATTCTAACTCTGCCGTCTCTTTATATCCTAGAAAATATCTTGTACGTTCGCAAAAACTTAGGCCTTTTCAAAAAACGATGTGATTTCCATAATCTGAATACACGTAGTAAAGATGAAATTGTGATTCCAAAATTTAGATTGACTAAAACTAGCAAGTCATTTCTAATAAACAGTATCCGCTTCTATAACAAGTTGCCAAAGTCAGTTACAGAACTTAGCGATGGAAAGTTTAAAACGCACATCAAACGTATCCTTATCAAAAAAGCATATTATAAGATAAAAGACTACGTTGAAGACAGGGAAGTTTGGCATTAATTCCTTCTGCACATGTGGCTTCCCTGGTACCTCATTAACAGCATATCTATGTGAAAGTCTATTAACTGCTCTTAATGTTCTTTTTATTTTTACAATGCTGACATATTCTCGTCATTATTTGACATTATACATCAATTTTAATATCAACTATTTTTTAGTGATTGTCATGTTAATCATGTCACTATGTTTAATTAGGTTCATTTTATTTATGTAGATTATTTTACATATTGTGAATGGGAGAACGTTGTAGGCCTTACAGACTGTAGATTTGTAGACGATTTTCTATTCTGGATTCGTCTAAGTACCTGGTACTTATTTACAGGCCTGCACTGTCCTCCCATACATTTTTTTACCTGAAAACATTGTTAAAGCCAATCATTTTTAAAAGAGTAACCGTGGAGTTTCTTGCCGGCTCTTCTCCATAGGAAACAACATTTTGGAACCGTGCACCTAGCTTCTGACGTTTCATAAGTGCCCATGCAGGTTTATATGAAATAAAAATATTTTGATTTGATTTGATTTGATGGTGTTGCTGGTAAAAAAATATCATTTATGTACCTAACTTTAACAGATAGCATGATACCAACAGTAGTATAAGTAATATCCCCGAAACACAGGTTTGAATAAACCTAGATCGGGCGTGTCGCTACCTAACATTATAAAAAATATATTTTAGAAATAGTTTATTTTTAGGGATTATAATTGTATGGGAAATTTACTACTTTTGGCTAAATGTACACTTTTTGTATACGTTTTTATTAAATGAATTATTATTCTTTATTCTTCATAAACAAACTGGGACGAAAAACAAGGATTATGGTTTGAAAATAAATACAAGTGTAGGTTGGTAATTCAGGCAAACTATGTGTTAGACAAATTGACTACTAACTTACCACAACTGTCGTTCTTTGACAGTTGTATAAAATAGCTAAAATAGTAGGGTGTCAATTTGCCTTGTATTAACTCGAGAAAAGTCTTAGCGACGCTTAAAAATATAAATATTAAACCACTAATATTATTTAGGGCTTTCCACACAAAAATATACTTAAAATATACTTGGACCTCGCTGACGTGCAGCGCGCACTCGCACGCTTGCCGCCTAAGCGTTCAGCCGGGCCAGATGGTATTCCGGTGTAAATTTTTAGGGATTGCCGTGCGGTGTTGGTTAAGCCGTTGCTACACTTGTTCAACCTCTGTATTAAGTCTGCAACTTTTCCTGAGCGCTGGAAACTTACCCGAGTTGTACCCGTGCCTAAAGGTAGTAGAGGTTCAGCACCCTGCGATTATAGACCTGTAGCGGTATTATGCACTCCAGCTAAAGTGTTTGGGTTGACCATTCACGGTAGCCTGTATCCACTGATTAGCGCTCTGTTGTCCGACGCGCAGCATGGTTTCCGTCCTGGGCGGGGTACGACGGGAAACTTGCTGGATCTCATGACACAAATAGTACCGACGGTGGATGCGGGTCAACAGGTAGATGTCGCCTACTTCGATTTCAGGAAGGCTTTTGACACAGTGGATAATGACGTCCTTTTAGCTAAATTAGCTGATGTGGGCTGTACACCTCACACTTTGTAATTTTTCGCCTTCTATTTACGAGATCGTTGTCAGTACGTCGACTGCAGTGGGCAGCTCTCGGAGCCCTATTTCACGAGATCAGGAGTGAGTCACGGCACAAATTTAGGGCCTTTTCTCTTCATTTTAATTTTATTCGCTGACGACTTGAAATTAGTTCATAAAATAAAACAGGAAACTGATCATGACGTACTGCAGCAGGATATTAATAGGGTAGTAGAGTGGAGTCAAAGCAATAGATTGTATTTCAATGTGGCCAAATGTTCGGTGTTATCATTTTCTCGTGCGCGCGACCCAAGCCATTATCTATATTGCATGGATGGAATCCAACTGCAACGTGTGTCAGAGGTTAAGGACTTGGGCGTGCGCTTTACAACTGATTTAAATTTCCGTAAGGATACCATTGATGTTTGTAAAAAAGCATACCGCAATTTAGGGTTGGTCTTACGGTTAGGAAACCAGTTCACGAACATCAGTGCTCTGAGATCGTTGTATGAAGCGCTTGTAAAAAGTCATTTGGAATGCAATGCTGTCGTCTGGTCGCCACATGAAGCCAAATACAAATTAATGCTAGAACGTATCCAGAACAAATTTGTAAGATTCCTGTACTTAAAGCAGTATGGTGTATTTCCAGGGTATCCACTATTGTATCCTACTCTGTTTGTGCTGGGAATGGTGGGCTATTATAAGCTGGAAGTAAGAAGGGAAGTAGCTCTCGTCACTTACTTATTTAATATTGTGCGTGGTAAAATCCACAACCCAGGCGTTCTATGCACGATTGGGTTGTGTGTACCTGATGGGTACGTGGGGCGACGGAGGCGGCCGCCCCTGCTGTGGGTGCCACCCGCTCGCACCAACCTGCTGCAGCACGCGCCGCTGACGCGTGCCTTGCGCTCACTCAATATGGTGTCACAACAGATTGACTGCTTCAATTGTACTCTGAGTGAATTCACACGGGCCGCATTTTGTAAAATTGCTGTTGATAACAATCACAAAATCAACACATAATAATTTGTATCTGATCTTTGTAAGCTATTATTATTAAAACTATGTATAACTACACTATTGTATTAGGTAAGCCTGTGAGGATAGTGTATGTGTTTTGTGAATAAATAAATAAAATAAACAAAAAAATACTCACAACGAACTGAAGTTTTGACGGCTTAAACGTGGATAAAAAATAAAAAAAGTTGCATTTCTTGGTGCTTATCTTAGCGAAATAGAGAATAATGGAGCGGAAGTATTTTTATAGCAAACTTGCCGTTAGGTACCCGCGATTGCAGTCTCTTTCAAAAGGAACTTCATGTACCCGGATAAAAGTATTACTTGTGGTCCTTTTTGTTAGTTGTGTAATGTTGCAATATTATTGTATTACAATATTTGTCTAATGAGACGGCAGAGATTTTACGTGATTATTGTGACGCACAGAGCTCGGAAGCGTTAACGGGCGAGTATTCTGTAGATTTCAATTATTTCGGTTTCACGTTAATGTGATTAATTTTATATTCTGTTCATTTTTAAATAAATACTTATTTATAGGTTGCATTTCTTTTTTTTAAAGTAACCTTCTGATCTATTGGTTGTATTGGTAATAGTAAAATGGATGAAAGAAGCCTTTGTACTTTTACGATGTTTTTAAGTCCTAGACTACCTATCTGTAAAATGTCACAACGATTGGTTATTTAGGTAATAGATAGACAAACAGAGTTACTTTTGCACTTTTAATGTTAATGTGCATGCGTACGTGTATTACGACTTATTCTTCGTTCGGCCCACTGAGTTTTGTCCTACATAAAAGAAACCTGGGCCGTCCAAAATTGTATGCTTTCTTCGTCCCATAACATAATTTTAATTATTTTATGGCTTCGCCCTATTTCATATTCCTCCTACGGCACATATTTTTATGTGCTGAACTTACTTTTTTGTACAAATAGAAAAAAAGGTTTACGTATTATTAAATACCAGCTGATCCTGCGAACTTCGCACCGCCTCAAAATCAATCAATGTTTTGATAACCTATCAGCAAAACACCTCGAGTCTTTGCAAATGATCTACCAAGTTATGACAACCTAATAAATAGAATCGAATCGAAGACATAAAGCGTTTTCTAGCTGAAACACAAGTTAGGTGAGCTCCTACCGTGTTATGAAAACATGGTACTTCGAAAGCATAAAGCGTTTTCTAGCTGACAAACCGATGTTAGATGTGTTCCTACCGAGTTATGACAGCCTGGTACTTCGAAATCATAAAACGTTTTGTAGCTGAAACACTCATGCTATGTGAGCTTACTTAGAAGGCCGAAAGCGTTTTCTAGCTGATACACCTATGTTACGTGTACTCCTACCGTGTTATAACAACCTGGTACTTCGAAAACATAAAGCATTTTCCAGCAGACATACCTATGTTATGTGTAATCCTACGCACAGAAGAATTATATATAAAGATATTTATTAGAAGATTAATGATATGATGAAGATGTTCCGTATCGGACGTAAAAGAATAGCACCATCCCATTTCGTAGAAGGCGACTAAGGGACACTAGAGAATGGGCAGCAGCGGTCTCTATGCATTTACCACCATAATGCGATCTGCCAAGCGTGAGATGATGATGTAAGAAGATAGATTACAGATCTGACTATTCTCTATATTTAAGCTATGGTGACGATACGATGATAAGATCATTATACTATTTTTGTGATTTTGATTGTGATACTGGATAATAAAGATGATTTATGCTTAAATGTTTAGAATCGTTTTGTGATTGAATTATTGTATATAAAACATCAAATAATTACATTATATATTTTGTTGACAGTACTTTAAAGGTACTTGTAATTTGGGACGAAGCACCACTTCAATAGTGATATGGGCCAAACTAAGAATTTTTGGAATGTGGGACAAAACTTCAGGACGAACGAAGAATAAGTTGGTATTAATACTACTTATGCCAAACGTATGTTCTCTAAGTAATTAACCCTGGATCCTTAAACCCCTCGATACTACACACCCGCTATCGATGTAACCTACGCTTAATACAAGCCACAAAGCCGCTGCAGTAGCTCCATGAATTATTTTATAGTTTTATTGTTCCGCGTCCAAAGTATGCAGTAAAGCGCTTAAACTGCTATAAAGTTTTAATAGCGCCAAAATCGCCTCGTATATTATTAACTTGTTGAAAATGCCGAACAGTAGTAGTTATTAATTGCTTTTCTGGCCCCAAAAACAAATGCCCCTTAAAGGTGAACACACACTTATCAGAGCTGAAGGAAGCGACGAACTAGAATTCCTTTACAAGATTGTTTCGCTTCTCCTAAATTAATTTAGCCAGTCAGTTACCCCGAATTATTAGGTGTATGCATATCCAGTCAGTTCTACATACCTATACCTACATTCATAAACTTTCATTGCTTCTTCCCATGGGGGTGGGCAGAAACTATAGAACACCACCTGCTACGGGCACTTCACAAATTCTACGTAGATCATCAAAACACTTTGAATGTGAAGTCAGGAAAATTGATTGTTAGGCAAACTGAATAGATTATTTCCATTTATTCAAATCACAACTGAGAGTTTGAATATAACAGGGAAAATTTAATGACCAGTTAATTTCCCTGACCGTATTTTGAATCTTCAAAAAACAAACAAACCTACATACATTAAAACATTGTTAGGAAATGAAACATTCGTCTTAACTCGGCAAAAACATAAATTCTGCGAAATAACAGATCCTGTGGCTTTATTAAACAAACATTTTAATATGCCGTTTTATGATGAAAAATAAATAAGCTACCGTGTTCATTGAGTACTTGGTATCTAAAGGTGCGGTGTGAGTGTAAGCGGTGCCATCTCGAATGTAATTTTTTTACTGCATTGGGGCAGTCTGTCTTCTACATTGAGGTCCATAAAGCCTTTTAAAACGAAGGGAGAATTTCGTTTTTTAACTTTTGCATATTCCAGCTCAACAGGGTACAATAAAGTGGTGACAAAATTCTTACGTTACGTTTTCGATTTCCATTAGAAACAGTTTGGATACAAGCGGGGAATTGCGTAACTTACTCACATTCATAATGCCAATCTTTTTGAATTTTTTTGTGTTAATTACGTTGACGAACAGACGAATTTTTCAAACATATATAGCAATTGATTATGAAATTGCATTAAAAATTGTTTGGATTGTCATTAAAAGTATGTTACGCTACTGGGTAGCAGACTCTCCTATAATCCCGTAAGAACGTTTCATTTAAATTAACCCTTCGTTCATTTTAACGCATCACAAATATTATGTTACCTATTATAAACTCGACAAAGTGCACACACATTATTACTCATACATAAAATTAATTTCGACGAAAGTTAAATACATTATCACATCCGAGTTCATTACACGAACAGAACAGTGTTGTGACAAAAGTTAAATGTATGAAACTTCACCGAATGCCCGTTTATTTTCGGGAAAACTCCGGATAATATGCTGTAAATTACTCTTCGCAAGATGGCTGGTACGATTGTATTAAAAGACAATTTTATCAGTTGAATCGTGCAGTCAATCTGTCTTAAAAGTTCCGTTTTGACTGGAAAAAGTCAATACACTCTTTTGGAGTCTAGAAAGTTAGACATGGTTATTAATTTGGTATGAAAGTGTCGAGCAGCATTCTGTTTTGCAGTCAAATCTTCTTGTCGCCTGTCACAAGTGGCAATGTTTGAAGTCTTCTACCGCCAGAGTAACGGGCAGGCATTATGGCATTGCTATTAAAGGCAGAGAACAGGGACTAACTTCAGTTCTATCCAGCCTGTCCCTTTCTGCCCTTTACCAGCAAAGTCCTAAGCCGAGGTCCATACCCCAATGGGGGGTGCTCTTAGTGAGTAGTCGCTCTAGATTTAAATTTTTAAGCCCTGGTTGGAACCCTTAATTTATTAAGGTAACCAAAGGCACCTCCTAGGTTGATCTGTGAGATGTCATTCCTAAAAAAGAAAGAAAAAAAAATACGTGTGGCACTCGGGGACTGCCGCGGTAAAGCTATTGCATAGCATTTTATGCAATTATAATTACCTACTTATTTATTTATTTTTTATTTATGCAGTTTTTTTTTCTTTGATATTAATTGAAGTTACACTTTTTGAACGTAGTGACCGATAAGAAAACAAATTTTATGATATACAGTCGTACCATCGTTAAGCGAACGCTCGGCCGAGCTACATGGTAGGCGGAGTAGGGGGTGTTTTTTTTTTTTTGGATGGGAAATCATCAAATAACTTCTCTCGCTCTGGGTGGAGCAGGAGGGCGTGTCAGACTTTTACTGACTGAAACCCACCCGTGTTCCTTCAGTAGCCCGTATGCCAGGGGCTGTGGTATCTCTTTCGAACAAACCCGCACCCCTGGCAGGCATCGGCCCTTGCGGGCCCCATCACGTTTGTGCTGAAATCTCTTTGAGGCGCGCGTGGAACACAACGCGCCGTCGACTTGGGTTTGGTCCTTACCGGACAGCGAGCTACCCATTACTTGCCGTCCGCAAGGTCATGCCTACGGTGGCCGGAAATCGGCCTGGGATTCCCGACGCCCAGGGCGTCTCCGTATCCTGCGGCGGCTAGGGTCGCGAGGGCGCATATGCTGCCTCTCCCTCACGTGCGCCGCCGAGATCGCCGCCGCCGATCGCCTCCACGAGGACACGGCGGTGCTCCACCCAAGCCGGGCAGACCGCCACCGTATGCTCCACCGTGTCCTCAGGGCGATCTTCGCAGTGGAAACACCCGGGCGTTTCCTCCCGCCCTATCCGAAACAAGAACCTCCCGAAACAACCGTGTCTGGTGAGGACCTGCGTCAGGCGGAAGGTGAGGACGCCATGCCACCTCTCGAACCACTCCTCAAAGAGGGGACTTACCGCCGCAATCGTGGCGTGCCCAGAGTGGGGGGTGTTAGGTTTTATTTTCGTTACGGAATTTCTTGATTCGGTCGCCGCGCTCAAAGCCCGCGATAAAAGCTATGCAATAGCTTAAAACTAACTGAACTAGGCCTCAGCTCAGCAGTGAACTGTGATGGACTTGGTTATATGAACAGACGCGTAACCATAGAACAATTTCAGCGGCGCAAAATCGAGTATAAAATTTGGATGGATTCACAAAACGGCGTGGCATCGGCGCTGCAGCTGCTGCATAGATAATTGCGAAAAATATATAGGCGTTTTAAACAGGGTCTAGTGGCTAAACAATAAGAGCATCACGGGTCTATTCATTAGGTTAAGCTGCGCTTTCCGCGATTGATCCATGGATGGGTGATATCTTTTACATATCTACCAAGACCCCTACGCGCCGCAGAAAGCACCGTTGTTCCCGGCTGTCATTCATGGATTTTTGACAGTCGTTACGGGGCGTCAGAAGCCCGGAAGTCTGTCTTACTAAGGGTAATAGCATTATCCAGTTACTGGTTTGTTGGTGCGAGTGCCTATATTATGAATATAGGCACTCGCACCACGTAAAATACTGGTACTTAGCTGCATCCGGGAAGACTAGAAGCCGACCCCAACATAGCTGGGAAAAGGCTAGGCAGATGATGTTAAAAGCGTTTTAAAAATCACAAAAGTACCGGTACCTATACCGGTACTTTTCCCTTTCTATTTTTATCTGCGTTTATAATTGACCTCTTCGCAATACATATTTAATGTCCGGCACAACGGAATGGACAGTGATGTCCTCATTGGGACAGGGCCGTTAAAATGCTCCACCTCAATCAAATGGAAGGTCACGCGTGTACGTTTCCGTCAATCAATGTTATGTGATTTCGTTTTATGATTCGTTTATTGAAATGGGGTAAAAATAACTAAGCAATCACGGATCTTATAGTGCCTATTTATATTAAGAAAGAGAGTTTGGCTGTCTGAAACTTATGTTATATGACTACTATTGTTACTAAACGTATTCTGATGTTTGGTAAAGAGGAAGTTAAAGTGCTACAACGATCTTTTGATGCCTAAATGACATTGGGGACCGTAATAGTACAGACGCCAGCACATCAAGCTACCCTAATCTGTCAAATCTCTTTGATAGATTTTCAACTTTATTGTACAAGCGTAAGGTTCATATTCAATTGGGAAAAGTTGACAGTTTGAGGTAGCATGATGTGCTGGCGTCTGTACATGTCGGTGAAGTTATGTAGGACAAGCAACTGTCAAAATGGCGCTCTCGCGGGAAGACACAAGCTTAATATGTGGCTAGAGGAAGTTTTATTTTATTTTTTATAAAATGTCGTGTTGCTGTGTTCGAATATTCGAATAGTCCACCATTTCCCGAAGAACTTGATTCCGAGGACATATTTATGTAAGTTTTTATATTCTGATGATTTCCATGTCTAACACTTGATTTAAAACATTGACATCACCGAAAACAACGGAACGTGAAAATAAAATCGAATTCATGAATGAACACGAAATGAAATGAACGAATGAAATGTAATGAATGAACAAAATTCAATCAATGAACGAACTGTTAAATTTATTGTAGGCTATAAGGCCCTAGCTATGATCACGCCATCTACAATTAGTTTTGCCAGACCTTCCCCATTACAGGCGAAAACATAAAACACCAACAAAAAGGTTTCTCAAAAGAACCTTTTTCACCATGATCGGCTGTTCTGTCTCGTTTGTCAATCAATAATCGAAGGATGTCTAAGAGTTAGTCAGAATTACTCAGCAACACGATCATCAACAGGTGCGGTGAAAACAGCAAAGCAAATGAGACTATTTAGGAAAAGGTTCTTCAGATATTTAGTATGTAGTGGCATGTGATACGGAGAAATGAGGAAAGTGTCGTGAGGAAAGTTTTGGGTATGAATGCCGATGGCTATAAGAGTAGGGGAGTCAGAGAAACGATGGAAGGACTGTGAGAATGGGGATGTACCTAGTAAGAAGGGGATCACTAACGAGATGACGACTAATCCTCCTCCTCAAGTCGTGCTCCTCATTACTGAGGGTTGTGATCCTCCCTTGAAATCACTTTTTCCCTGACGATGTTTCGCCATGTTTGTCTATCCTTGGCCAAGTGGCGCATCATGAAATTTCGTTTCGAGAGAACAGTTTATCTGGTCGGACCATCGCAAAGGGCTGCGACTAATAAAGAAGTATAAAAGAAAATACATATTGCGCCGACCCCAAATAAATTACGGTAAGGACAGAAGAGTGATAATGATGACATGAGATATTTAGTTTTTACTAAAGCAAGGAGTTGTCTTCACATTTTAGAGATCTCCATTCCAATGACGCATTTTGAGCAATGTTCGTGTCTGCCATGGGTGCGGGTTGTTCGAAAGAGAAACCGTGGCCCCTGGTACACAGGCAACTGAAGGAACACGGGTGGGTTTTAGTCAGTAAAAGTCTTTCACGCCTTACCGCTCCTCCCAGAGCAGCAGAAGTTATTTTTAATGATTTAACACCCAAAAAAAAAAAAACAAAGATCGTGTATTTAATTTTTATTTGTAGCGGCACTACAAATAAAAATTCTTCGCAACAAAATCGAAAAACGCAAAAAGAAAAGTGGCGCCATCTACAATGCCACAGGTGAACTATTCTTAAAATTCTACATCGCGCAGTCAGAGTTTACCACGACACTCGAACATCTACAAAATCCCGACATCAACTGTCGGGCAGTTGCCCACTTGACACAATAACCGTCTGGTCGGAGGATCCTCCTTTACCAACCAAGGTATGAGTGAACTTTACACCCTGTTCCTCATACCTCTATAATTTAAAACAACAACGCAGTGTAGGTATGTAGGTAAGACTGAGGTTATGAGATTACAGACCACAGACAACAGTTACATGCAGCCAAAATTAATGACGGCAATCATCCCACAAATCATTTCCCATTAATGATAACTTAATTACTATCCAATTCAATTATTTGAATTCTGAAAACCACTAGTATTTCAGTTAATTCATTAAAATTTGCCTAATTTAGAGCATTGCCACAGTTCGTGCAATGATGATAAATAATTTAGCATTCCAGATTTGCTCTAAACATACATTTTCATTCAATCGACCACCCTAATTGCGTACCATACTATCATTCACAGTATTAATAATTTTGACAGAAATTAATGCTAATGCATTGCTTTATATGTTCGAAAAATTTGTCTTCTCTGCAACGTAAATAACGCAATGAATCTTGTAGCACTGTTGAGCAGTGGTGGCCTAGTGGTATTGACCCCGAATTTGTAGTTGTAGGTCGTGAATTCGCATCCAGGCACAGGTACTTTATTTTTGTATATTTGATTTCATCACCACTGCTCTCAGAACGGTTAAGAAAAACATTGTGAGGAACAGCAGTGAGGTGTCAATTTTTCTAAGAGAGAAGCCGAAGCTAAGCCGGTTTCAAAGAATCGACTATTGACGTCCCAATTTTCAAAAGCGGTAGAGATGCGAATCACCGTAGGGAAGCCGGTCGGAATCGTGTTATATGGTGCTTTCGCCACTGGTAACGAAACTGGCTACGACCAAAATTTGAAGACGTAACATCCATCAACCGGTACTGAGCCCGCTTGGCAGATTATGGCAGCAGTGGGAATATTATAGGCGGATTGTGATGTGAACTGTCGAAATGAAACCCATTGCTACTGTATTAACTTACGCAATTACTCCGCTGTTTGTGTAATCAATTAAACAACAAATAAACGATTTGTAACTGAGTAGTAGACAGCTATTTTCATTTATACGTTTATTAATTTGGTCTTCATCACTAAATTAATTTTCTGCCGTAATGTTATTACGTCTGCCAGGGGTGCGGGTTGTTCGAAAGAGATACCGAGGCCCCTGGCACACAGGCAACTGAAGGAACACGGGTGGGTTTTAGTCTGTCTGACACGCCCGGCCGCTCCACCCAGAGCGGGAGAAGTTGTTTGATAATTTCCCACCTTTAAAAAAACATACATATATTAGGTATGTAGCAGTATTTCAATAGTCATGGGTCATATTGAGTCTCTAAAAAATCATTTAGCTACGCCCAAATCGAATCAGAACGCAAAAAAATATATTTTCAGTCTTATTGATGTGCGCCCAGCAGAGACCTTGGCCGTCATTGAAGTTATTTTTATCCTGCGCTGTTGTAAGAAGATCATTTATTAATAAACTGCAAGTGGGCGATGATGCTCCTTGTCATATTAAAACGCGATACCTCACTGCGATACTTGACCAGGGATGGCAAACGTATTCAACGCGCCAATTTTATTTTCAACCGCTCATGTTCCCACGGACGTAATAAAATCGCGCCAGGATTTTTTCGCGCACTGTATTTCGTCTTATTTCATAACAAAAGTACGAAAATTAAAAAAAGCGCATACAAATATGAAAGTAGGTACCTATGTGTGTTTAGATGGTTGTTACTTATATCAATCATCAGGAAAAAACGGTTGAACAGTTTTTTTTTTTTAAATTTATTACTAAATGGGCCTGCTCTAGACCTCGATCATGCCTGATGGAAAGCGATTGATGAGATATATGATGGATCGAGCGTGCCCAAAAGATGCTCACTCTCTTGTTTTCACGTTCAAATGCGGAGTTAAATGTGGAAAACAGATGCAGGTTGAGAGTTCCATACTTTGGATTTGGATAAAATTTGACACACAGTTTATAACCTAGCTAGATTAACACTTTTTATCCCGTTAGTACGTTTCTATGGAATAATTTCCGACATCCACGCGATCGAAGCCGCTGCCAATAGCTAGTTCGACATAAATTCATGACAATTTTTAACCGACGAAAAAACGGAGGAGGTTACTCAATTCGATGCGATTTTTTTTTAATGCGTGGCCACGCATAACTTTTTCCAAAGCAGTCCGATTTTGACAAGTCTTATTTTATTGGAAAGGGTATACCCCGAAGTTGGTCCCATTTAAATTTCGAAGAAAAATTCCAACCCTAAGGGTAAGAAAACAGGGGATGATTGATTTTAATACAGATTTTAATACTGAGTTGTGTATTACAAAAAGTAAACTAAAATTAAGCATGTAGTAATTAGTAGATTATAGCCACAAAAAATTATAAAATAAAAACTTTTTAATAAAAAATTAAACCGCCGAAAAACCGAAAAGTAAAAAATAATAAACTTGCTTTGTCCAACCCCAATAACTAAGTTCGGAAGGCGGTGACATATAATTAAATACAATCCAAAGTCACCGACTTTTCCTCCTACATTTTCACTTGTGCTTTCGACCTCCCTGAACTAGACTTTGTGCAACACACAGCTAACGTAAACATAGCCGGTGCCGATGGCGGTACGATGCAAACAAGATTAATAAAACGTTCCAGACTATTTTTTACGTTACCGAGTCAACGTTTCGTTTGACGTCCATTTTCAGATAAAGTTTTAGGTACATCAGTTAATCTGTTTTAGTTTTTCCCGTGCTATTCAATATTTATGATATATGGAATTTCTCCGCTGCTATTTCATTTCACGCGCTTTAGTAAAATAATGGGCAGTCAGCTTCAAAAATATGAATACATCGACAAAAATCGTTTCATTGTCTACAATTTAGTTACGTTACGATCCATAATAATGGTATCAATGTTGCTGCACACAGTTTTAAAATGGAAGTAACTGAATTCTTAACATCTGTATAAGTCTTTTTGAGGCTGATATCTTTTTCGTCACACATAGGCAGAGCAAACCTTGGCCCGATTTATTTTTACGCCAAGAAAATTACTTTTTTATCCAAACCACGTGCTAACTTAATGAAATGATGTGTCTGTGCCATAAACAAAACATAGACATTATTTGAAACATAAAAATACAAACAAAACGTTTAAATGCTACACTTTAACAAGTTTGATACCAACGGAAATAAATTAATCATTTGTGGAGAAAAGCTTACATTAGCGGCAGGTAGGTACCGGGTTACCCTTTTGCTGTATTTACAAAAGTTTTAGGGTTACTTGGGTAAGCAAAAGTAACTACAACTAACGTAAAACTATGACGGCTACGATCAATTCAATCTATATCTATCTATATCTATATCTTCTATATCTATATCTATACATATAATAAATCTGTAAAGGAACTTTTTCTGTACATTTAAAATATTTCGAAAATAATTGCTTGGGGTGGTAAGGGATAATCAACAGATGACATTTTAACCCTTATCAAAATTTTTGTCTGTAGTTCGGTTTTTCAGTTTCTATGTTGAATAGATCAAGTATCACGTCAAAAGAACGAAACTAATATGGTTATCTTTCATACTCAAATATTGTTTATAACTCAGAGTTAAAATTAGTCTTTGTTTCATCGCAATCGCTTCGGTCAACCTATCTAAATAATTTAAAGTGTTCAAGAATTTATTTACGTAATGTTGAAACACTTAGCGACATCTATTGGCGTGAAACGGTACTAACGAATACTTAATATTAACACGTCATTCTCATTTAAGTTACTTACTGTGTCTGTGTTATTTCAAAAAGTAATGATACTGATTACTAAAATCGCTTTCCGTTGGTGGTTGATTCCCACGAATCAAAAAAGCTAAAAGAATTTCAAATAAAAAGTTGTGATAATATTAACTGACGTGGTGTTCTGAGTCATAAACCTAGAATGCACTGTTAGATAAATATTTATTAGTTTTATCAATCAAATTAATACAAATAGAGGGGAAGAAATCTCATTTTTAATTGTGATAAATGTCTTAGTAGCGCCATCTAGCATAATATAGCAAAATTAGAGCGGCTAGAGGAACATCTCCATAGAAATTCTTAATCTCTAGCGTCAGTAACGCCATCTAGGTTTGAATAGCAAACATGCAAAGACAACAACTTGATTTCGCGTGAAATTTGATAATGTTAAATTTAAATGCGTGTTTACAGCATTACTCGATTCAAATAATGGGAGTTTTGGGAGTAAAATTTTCGTGATGTTAGTTTTCGAGGTGGGGAGGGGTTCAAGCGAGGTCGGATGGTGAAAATCAGGAAAAAAATCCAAAATTGCGACCATAACTACTGGTGGATTTGAGTAAATAGATAGGTTTTCACACGGACAACTGTAGTTATGTCGGTGCTCTTCCGAGCAACATCGCTTACAGAGAAGCATTTTCTTAGTTAAAACAAGTTTAAAAATGTATTTATTTATCCATTTGGCATCTCCAACAAAGGATACATTACCTACATAGGAACAATAGAAATCACAATAGTAAAATATTGACAATTTTAAAGTCGCTTCTTTAAATATAATTATTTATTGGTCTACAAATAAATGTATGGCTGAACAAAAGAAACACTGAAACATTTTTGATTACAATTTACAATAAAAAGGCATCGCAACTGAGAGTCGCGGAGGATCGCTCTGTTACGTCCATTATCCTCGGGATCGGGCTCTCTCTCTTCCTGCTGCCTGCGTCAGCAGCGGGGAGAGAGGTGGGGGTGCGCGCGGTATGGCACTACGTAGCAACAACATCGTACTTACTATGTTCATAGAAAACCCGTGCTATACAATTAAATAGTTTTTTTTGCCTGGTTTGGTTCTTTTTTTCAACAGCGCTTTTAATGTGGATAATGACCGACGTTACGGGGCGTAGGTAATGTAACATTCGCAGCGAGCATGTCTTTACGCCGTGTGCTAAAATCAGTGTTGCTCGCTCGCATGTTTTGCCGTAGGCACTACTGACTGCACGAATACTTGCTTGGTAACATATTAGGTGCATTTTGACCCGTGACGCCGGTCAGTATCCACCTTTACAGCGTGATATTTCTTCATCGTGATAACGCCATGGTCCCACGGGCCGTTAACTGACAGGTGGCGTCAGGTGTTACTGCACTGCTACCTGTCGAGGCCTATCGCAGTCCGTGCAGAGCATTCCCACTGCTGTGGTTTTATTCAGTGGTCAACGTTTGATAAACAAAGCTAAAAGACACGCGCCTGTACGGGCCGAGATAGGCGCCCGCCCCCGCGTGGAATAATGCTTCAGCACACTCAACCAGACGCGCAGTCGATTTATTGAGTAAGTACAGTAAAAGCTCCTTATTCGTGCTTCCTTCATTCGCGTTTTCACTATTCGCGGATTAAAAAAATGCGACCCAATTCCTATATCCGCGGCTAAAGATTTATTTATTTGCGGGTCTAATCGGTACATCGGTACATACATATTAACAAATAACAAAAAGGATTCCAATAGGTATCCAACCCAATAACCTTTGTAAACGCGTCGTCAGATGGATTATAAAAAAGTGAAATAGACCTTATTACAACTATGCCTAAAGTACATTGTCAAATGATATCGCCGCTGTATTGGTTCGGCCTTTGACATCTACAATAGCCGCCTTCGCCGCGGTCGGTGTTTTTAACCGACTTCAAAAAGAAGGAGGTTATCAATTCGACATGTTTATATTTTTAATGTATGTTCAGGCATAACTCCGTCGTATATAGACGGATTTGCAAAATTCTTTTTTTTTTCGAAAGGTGTTTACTCCGAAATGGTCCCATTGAAATTTCATATAGACAGGGCCCGATCTAGCTATTTAGCCGCTCCGGGCAAAAATAACATTCGCCGCCCTTTGCACTAACACCATATAAGTCATGAGCTTCTACCAAAGATGGTATGACCATAATTATGTGATATTCTTTTAACTATATAATATTCACATACGTTAGTCTACTACGGCTTCTGAACAAGTATACAAAAATTCATGAGAGTAGGTATGTTTGTAAGTATACATTTTGCCGCTCTGAGCATTTGCCCGGCTTGCCCCCCCTTAGATTGGGCCCTGCATATAGATCTGATGATGCGTTTCGGAAACAGACAACGGAACTCTTCAAAAAATTACAGCAAATCAACCGCGAATGTTGCTATCGCATAAATAAGTATGCATTGTTTTGACCCAAAGAATGATGAAATTTCGAATTGGTGTATGGTAGGTAACAAAAAAGTGAAAAATAAAAACTTTTTTCCAAAAAATAACAACCGACTTCCAAAAAACACTACAAAGTGCAAAATAACTTTAATTTCGGAAGGCGGTGACAAATAATTAAAATACACATCCAACGTCACCGACTTCCGAAATTAAAGTTATTTTGCACTTTGTAGTGTTTTTTGGAAGTCGGTTGGTATTTTTTTGAAAAAAGTTTTTTGAGAATGTAAACAAACATAATGAAACCAACCTCATCACCATAAAGTATATTTATATATCATCATCATCATCATTTCAGCTGTAAGACGTCCACTGCTGGACATAGGCCTCCCCCACATTTATAAATGCTGCGACATAATGGACATTCCATCCTTTGGTACGAGCCGCTTTGCGTGTTTTACCTATTGTTTCATCTTTCCATTTATTGCAAAATGTTGAAATTTTTTTTTTACTTAAAAACGATTTTCGACGCGAAAAAATCTGTTTAACGCATAGAAATGCTTGATCGTTTACGCCTTGGAGAGTCGCTTGCATCCATATCACGCTCATACAATTAATCAATATGGTCAAAAACTTCAAATAAATTGTTTTTTTTTGTCACCTAGGAACGTATCCCCTATTATCCCATATAAATTAGATACCATTCCATAGTCACGGTTTCTGTATTCGCGGTAGGTATTTTACGGGACGTATACCTCGCGAATAAAGAGCTTTTACTGTACCTACGGCAGGTGCACATTTATTATAAAATGAGCCTCGACCAGGCGCTTTGATCTATATTTATTCTTAAAAATCTGAGTGAGACTTCGTCGCAATATCATTATAACCCCTAAAGACGCCTGCAGGCCTAGACAAAACACCTTTCTGTTAACGTTCACGCTAAACTCTACGCCAGAATATATGGGAATGACATTACCTGCGGACAGGACACGTCGTGTCCTTTCCGCAGGTAATGTCATTCCCATACATTTTGGCGTACCGTTTGGCGTGAACGCCAAGAGTAATGTGTTTTGTCTCTAGGCTCTGAACTGCATTCGAAAGCTGTGGTAGATTCCTACCAGGATAGATCGGAAGATCGGAGGAGTGGTACCTACACCGTCAAAGCGACACATTATTGTTTTCCGACATGAACGCGAACGAAGTCGCGGGCACAGCTAGTTAGCTAATAAATGTGTTAGGTAGGACTTTTTCCCTACTGAGTGCAGCTAAATACAAGTATTTAACACGGAACGACTGCTTGTTTGACCTCCACAACCCAAAAATTGGGTAGCACGATACCCCTTGGTAAGACTGGATGTCAGACTTTCGACCACTGCTCTACCTGATGGATGATTCCATAGAATTTTACAAGAATTGCAACGCAAAAGTATTCGTGTGTCAGAATCCTTTTATATTTAGCACACACTGACATGTTGTAATTACCGCGTGACATAAAATACCGAAGTAAAGTAAGAACATTGGGTCAGGTCGCTGATATCGCATACGGTGAAAAGGACTATGGAGTACCTATACATAAAATACCAACAAAATTGGAATTTGGTAACTGCAATCTGAAACTAACAAATAGCACTGGGGAAAAAGTGTCAGAACACTACAAAACCAGTGTACGACTAAACACCGACAGACACTACGCCGACAGACTGAACACCGACAAGAGTTTACTTCGACGCGACTCTTCGCCGACAGGACATTTCGCCGTCAGTACTCTTCGCCTATAGGGCTCATCAGCGACGTAAGTCACCATTAAATTGTAAATACCGTTAGATTATAATCTATCTCGTGAGATTGTAATCAGTCGATAAATTGTGAAATTCACCATACTGCTTACCGACCGAATAGGTTAAACCGCGCGCGAGCCAAGCGGGTGAAGCGAGCGGTGCCGCGGCAGCCGCCGGCGAGCGCTGCTTACATGTCTATCCGTAAAAGACTTTGAATTTGACGGTTTCACTTCGATAGATTATAATCTATCGAAAAATAATGCGTTATATTGTAAGCAGTAGGTATGTTACGGTTCACAATCTGTCGATAGTTTAAAATCTCGCGAGATAGATTATAATCTAACGGTAATCTGACCATCGGAAATAAGTTGCGTCGCTGATGAGGCCTGTCAGCGAGGAGTCCTGTCGGCGAAGAGTCCGTCGAAGTAAAGTCTTTTCGGTGTTCAGTCTGTCGGCGTAGTGTCTATCGGCGTTTAGTCGTACACTCCTACAAAACAGGTTGTATTTTTGGAGTCACAGAGCATGGCAATACTTTCTTAAATACCATTACCAAACCGGATACATTTACTTCTGATCATGGATCTCCCAACCTGCATACCGTCAAAAAGATTTCACAATCCATAGTGAATTTCCGTAGTTTTTAGTGAATAACAAAATAAACACCGGAAATTCTCTTTTCAATGCATAATTTACGCACATTTCATGTATATTCAAAACATGAATGTGAAGTTTGTTCGCAACTCGATGCGGTGTACAGTGAAGCTCCACAGGCTCCACCTGCAAACAACCGTGTGCCTGATATAAGTTAGTTTGCTAATTAACTTCATACTACCCTGTTAAGAGTTTACCGCTCCATCACTGTTTGTAGGCGTAGTAGGATAAAATGTTGTGTTTATAACTAATTAGTGGATGTGTTTTTTGTAGCAGATATTATTGAGGGTTCACGGGGAATTTGAATTCATGATATTTTCCTCATTCCTCTGTGTCACATGCCCATACCATGACAACCGATGGAACCGAAGTCCATCTGTTTGTCCAAAATTGTGTAAAATTTGTGTCGCATCGATTAAATCAGATTCAAACTTGACCTCAATTTACTGATATTTCAAGAAGCAATAAAGTGTGCTGGTTTATCAAAATTATTCTATGTCAAGTTATACAATTAGAATAAATCTTTAAAACGTCTCAACATAAACTTCTTCAACCCAACTCATCGTGTTCTAACCCTAATTCATCAAAATAATCTTAGACATTTCACACAAATTACTTTAACAATAATTCCATTATTCGCCAAGAAGTTTATTCTGTCTGTGCAAACAAATTACGGCCATTTAATTAGGCAAGATGTTTACTTGGCCCGTTGCTGTTGGCTCAGGTTCTAAGGCACTGGCTTCGAATGTAACTCGGGGTGACATTTTATATCGAAAGGGCGTGCTCAAATGTAGGTCGTTACGACCTTACTTGTTGCTCGCCCATAGAACAATGTATGACGAGACAGGGATATCATAATTGAATTATACTATAGGAAAAAGAGCAAAGTCCGTAATTTCTGTAATTTTTTATTTATAATGTACAGTCACCAAATGTAGTTCACGTTTAGGAAGAAACCGATGCATGTTTTCGAATAAAATTAATATAAATAAATTCATAGAAAACAAAAACAAACGGTATCAACATTTATCAAATTCAATTCCGTTCGAAATCATCCATCGATTTCTTAGTAAACTTGAACAATATCGGATGGCCCTTGGTCTTATCTCTTTTGCTGACTGTACAACCCTTTATGCGCTTAAGGTGAAACAAGTCCAAATTTTGTCCATACAAACTTCGGGAGGGTTTTACTCCACTGTTTGACAATGTACATCAAAACTTAAACATGGTATGGTTTTGTCTCATTATTAATATTGTCGGTACGGAAACAGAATATTAAAATTAAAAGCCATTAAAAAGTTATGAGCCAACAAAGATTCGTTTTTCTTGATAATTTAACGTAAATTTGGACATGTTTAAGTAATAAAAGAATCGTAAAATCTCCGAAACTAAGTCGGTACCGACAAAGCTCAATTATCTTAATTGGTCATTGATTTATGAAGTAGTTTTTCCAGAAAACCCGATCTTCCGAAGGACTTTTCTTAAATTTTTACGCGTCTGTGTTGCTATAACTGATCCTGCAGCTCACTCAATAATGTTGTGCGTGTAGACTTTCGTCTAACTGCTCATCACTGATACTACCTCTGTCGGACTCGAAGCTTGGTGAGACAGCGTGCTTTTTAGCTAGGCCCACCAGTGAGTTCGAGCCCGCGACTAGTATACCCTTAAGTGTAGGAACCTATCTGCATTACAGTGCATTATATTTTAATGGATCTCATTTTAATTTGAGATTGTTTATTGATTCCATTCACAAACAATAATAGGCATCTACCAAGTTTTCTTAGTTTGCTATTTAATTTATCTTATAACTTCTGTTTACGGTTCAACTAAACAGGGGTAGGGCACCTATTTACAATTGGTTCGTGTAAAATAAAATTGAATTAATATCGGGAATGTAAGCGATCAACAAAAATGTATCCCTTGTGTATTAGAATACAGTAGCTTCCAGTCAAATTTCTGAACTTTAATCATGATGAATTCAACGCAGTGTTTGTACCTACAAAGTAGACCGAAACTTATATAAACCATATAAAATATGTCTTTTTTTTGTAGAGTTAAAATTACCTACACGTATTCAATGGTTGAGCAAAAAACTTTAATATTAAATAAATAAAAGTCGATTATGTGGTAATAATGCTCTGAACCCAGTTGAAATTAAAACACAATGAAACCTTGGAGATAGTTGTGTACAAAAATTATGATTTGTTCAAAAGCATTTATAGCCGAAAAGTGGTAGACGGGACGGCGCGTTGTGTTCCACACGCGCGCCGTCAAAGATGTCAGCAACCACTGGTGGGGTCCGCAAGGGCCGATGCCTGCCAGGGGTGCGGGTTTGTTCGAAAGAGATACCACGGCCCCTGGGATACGGGCTACTGAGGGATCACGGGTGGGTTTTAGTCAGTAAAAGTCTGACACGCCCTCCTGCTCTACTCAGCAGGAGAAGTCATTTGATGATTTCCCACGCAAAAAAAAAAAAAAAGCCTACACAACATTTAACGAAATAGTAATGACGATTTTTCCGTGTCTATTTGTTAGGCTGGAACATATATGGTGTTACAGATTGGCGCAAAAACCGATTTTAGTGAAATATGGCACACAGATAGTTATAGTATAACCTGGATTAACACCTATGGTACTTAAATCCCGGTAGTCGTTCCCGTGAGATATTCTCCGCGGTCAACAGCTGGTATTTAAAAAAAACCGGTCAAGTGCGAGTTGGACTCGCGCACCGAGGGTTCCGTACAAACCTGTGGGTATATAAGTAAAAGTTCAAAATTGTCAAAAAAATTTTTTTTTATATGACGAAACTAAAAATTTTCTGTTTTCGTAATTTTTCCTATATCTGTACTATAAGACGTGACTTCGTACAAAATTTCAAGATTCTAAGTTCACGGGAAGTACCCTGTAGGTTTTGATTCCCGTGCGAGTTTCGAAAATTTGCGGAATTTTGCGGCCTAAATGGCTGTATCTTTTGATTGCGTTGACTTAGAAGGTTGATTTTTCTACAGCTTCCAGGGACAGTAGAACTAAGTATCATATAGAAATTTCAGTTTGATACCTCCACGCGTTCTTGAGAAAAACGGTCTTGACAGACGGACGGACGGACGGACGGACGGACGGACGGACGGACGGACAACAAAGTGATCTTATAAGGGTTCCGTTTTTTCCTTTAGAGGTACGGAACCCTAAAAAGGAACAACAAATATCACAAAATAATATTTATAGGTCGGGTATAGACCCTAGATGGTTATCACTCGTCATGCATTCATTCACCCAACTCATGACGGATATTTTGCCCCTTTAATAACCTCTACAGGAATAATACCGTTCGCATACCTATGGCCATAATACCCATCTATCAAGAATCCCCTAATATGGCGACATGGCGTGCGTGTTCCACGTTTAATCTAAAAAATATCTCTTTGTTACATTTATCGTACCGCATGTTCCCTTGGGAATCGTGAGAATATATTTATTTGCTTTTGTTGAATAATTCATGTGAAACAAAGTCTTTGAGGGATGTCAAACGGGTCAGGTACCTATATGGCAATTTCGCGTACACACAATACCTATATTTCAATGTCAATGCAATCATGTAATCTGATGTTTGTTTCTATTATATTTGACAAACAAAATATTGGTATTCGATTTCAATTTCACTCGATTTTCTTTTTCGATAGTAACGATATTGTGTTGATTGTAAGTTCTCTATCCTTTTATTTGATGGCTATTATTTGATCAACTGTAATGTATGTTATGTAAACCAATAGGGACCTTCATACGTCACGTATGGAGCTATCTATCAGTAGTTAGTGAACTTTCATTCATTAGGGAATACTCGACATGGTAACAAGTCGCTTCGAATGATTTCACCGAATGATAATATGGCCGCTCAGCGTGAAAATTTAAATTACGAAAGCAACACATACTACAGAAAATCATGCGCATTTTCGAAATATTAATAATCACACAGGACTGCATTTTCCCGAATTCCTGGGCTGCGAAAATATTCCGCATTTTGTTTTTTTGGGAGCAATTCCTACTGGCTGGTATTACAAAAGAAAAAAAAGAAAATTTTGTATTCCATCACAAAAAAAGGTGAGGTTTGCAGGGCCAACATGTTCAGAGATCGCACAAGACAGGTTTTTACGGAACGACGGTAGAGTTTTGCCCAGCCGTGGGACACAATATAGGCTATGAAAATGTGGGGAAAGTGGCATCGGCAAAAATTACGCACTTCCATTCAAAATTTCATGCATTTTATGAACTTTATGAGCTTTCGTTAGGAAATCTTATGCATAATTTAATGCTTCTGGACATAGCAGCTGTGTTGTATGTCAGTGAATGAAAAATGACTCCTCCATAGGCACCAACTAAACTTTGGAATGAGCTGTCTTCATATTTTTGACTGACCGACTCCTGAACTATTTATTCAAAAGGTTTAGGTAATTGAAATAAATGCTTTGAGTTTGAGATATGGAGTGTTTCCTTTTAAATTGTATCTGTCAAAAACAGCATATGTCTTTCGACTTTATTTTCATGCCGAAACACTGTGAAATTTTCGTTAAATATGTTTCAATACTAACTGAAGTTAATTTGCTAAACTTGAGCCAAACCATGGTAGCGTGGGCTATGATAACTAGAACCTAAATAAATAAATCGCTATTATACATAGCGTTTGTTGCCCATGGTCCACCCGGAGACCAACACTTCTGCTTGACCTCTGAAGTTCAATAACATGGGCAAAACGGATATCCTAATAAAATTCCGCTAGACTTTCGGACTTCGTCTGCCCTTGGCAAGTAATACAGACAAAATCTCAAACGTACATAGGTAACTGAATTTTATTTCGTCTTATATCTCAAGCTGTCATCGCGGCGTCTCTTCAAGTTGAATGACAGAAAGATCTTTAAGGACATCTTAACGATAAGTGTCGTTTGAAAGTTAGGGGACTGTTAATAAGGCACAGACAACCGGAACCGACAGTTTAACGTGGCTTCTGAACCTCGAAAGGGTTTCGAAGTGAATCACACCCTTTCACAGATTGACAAGGATAGACGATAGACAAATTGATCGGTTAAGCTTTCGATCTATCCTCCATGTTGTTAGCCACGAGCTTCTCAATTTGTATCTTTATAGTAACAGTAACTAATTGATGGATTTATTAATGGTACTCTTTAGGTACCTTATTGGTGATGAACTTCAAGTAGGTTAGATGTGGCGACCGTCACGCGTGTATGAGGGAATGAATAGATAGGGCGGCGATTAGGTTATCATATGAATTGAAACCACGTATTTCTACATTACTTATTTTAAACATACACAATTAAAATAATTAATAAGAATTAACGTTCTAGCCGTGGGTGGGATCTTCTTTTTCGTTTCAGTATTTAACAATAATAATTTGGTAACAATACCATAAACTTTGTGTTGAATTGTTGATCACCTTGCGGTGTCTAGTACCTAAACCAATGGTGATTTATTTCTGCTTTTTATGAATTTTTTTTTTTGTTAAGAATTCAATGTTAATTTTATTTATTTATTAGACTGATAACAACTTGTAAATAACCGCTAAAAAATTAATTAAATAGTAATGTGAAATCTAGTACCTAGTCACCTTGTGGAGTAGACAAAACAAAGGATTATAAAATGATACATGCATTTGAGAATCGTAGCAAGATCAGAAAAAATAGACAAAACAGTCTTCATAATCACAAACACAGAACGAAATGAAAACAACTTAACGTACAAATTAAATTAACGCTTAATTCAGATCACCGGTACACAAGAATTTCAAAACAATTGAATACCCAAGTCCAGTACTGTTTATAAGCTGTGTACCAGGGTAGCAGTAATTGGAAAGAGCACTATAATGAGTTACTTGTTCGTTAATAGTACCTCCGTCAATTAAATACGAGTTGAATCTTGAGCTCCGCCTGCAAACTAATAACGTATACGGTTTCAAGTCTCTTTTAATATTTGTGAATGAATCTTAGACGGAAATTTTCATTATTTTATGTGTGTTGGTTTAAAAAATTGTATTAGAAATGTGGTCGCTCATAATGGGCCTCATAAGAAGGCTGGCAGTCACCCAAAGAGCAATGGAGAGGGCTATGCTTGGAGTTTCCCTACGCGATCGTATGAGAAATGAAGAGATCCGTGTAGAAAAACGAAGGCTACCGACATATCCCGAAGAATTTCCGAACTTGCGGCAGTGACCAGGGCAAATTGCTAGCGGAACAGATGGCTGATGGGTCTGAAAGGTTCTGGAGTGGCAACCGCGTACTGGAAGACGTAGCATTGGAAGACCTCTCTCAAGATGGGTCGATCACTTGGTGCAGGCCGAAGGAATACGCTGGCTGCGAGAAGCACAGAACCGGTCGAAGTGGCGATGCTTAGGGGAAGCCTACGTCCAGCTGTGGACGTCTTTCGGCTGAAATGAGGATGATGATGATTATAAACATATTAATGGTTGTTATGAAGGAAGAGGTAGACAGAACTGTCTTAAAATTACTACCTAGATTATTATCACATGATTAAGATACGACTGAACCTATCACTATTGATCGGGAAAAGTGCCAATTACGGGATTGTACGTCTGTAACTGATTATCATAACAATGGAAAAGCCATATATGGTACAAAAGTTTCAACTAGGGATGGAAACGAAAACTTAACAATCAGTAACTCTTAGATACAGAGCTTTATTTTATTTCTAGCCAGTATGTGTAATTTATAAAGCATGGACTACAGAAACATGAAACAAAAAATCTCAATTCTTAAGAAAATCAATGCTTACTTTTTTATAGGACTAAAAAACACACACTGGTTCAAAATAACACACACTGGTTTGAAAACAAGTTCACTCCGTTTGGTCGGCATTGCATAATTCTGGGATGAAAATGATGAAAATGAACTTTTAGTTGCAAGCTTCGTAAGACCCCAGGAACATCTGCCTCCCGGGTGTGATCTGCAGTGGCCTATCAGGAAAGGTCTCAATCGGTTGCGTACTCAAGTAGGCCGCTGCAGACACAATTTGTCGATGTGGAAAGTTACCGATCCATCCAACACCACGTAAGAGTGCAGTTGCTGGAGTGTCTTTAAAAGTGCCCATTCACAGGTGAATGGGCACTGTTAAAGACACTCCTCGGCTGAACTAAAGAATGTCACTGATGCCGCTATTAACGTGGCCACATGCTGGACTAAAAAAAAAAAAAAACGTGATTCCAGGTCAACGGGAACTACCATAGGTATTCGTCCCAAAACCTGTAGAGTACTTCCGATTGACCTAGAATTGTCAATTATGGTTAAAAGCAAGGTTTTATAGCACAAGTAAAGGGCAAATTCCGAAAAATAAAAAAAGTTGAAAATTAAGGTAAAATTTGGTACCTACTTACAAGTTTTCGGGAAAATCTAAATTTACCCATAGCTTTTTATTGTGTTGACTCATGACTTTGATTTTTATACACTTAATAGGGACTAGCTAACTATGCTTCAGTATCTGGTATACATTTCAACTTGCTAGGTCCACACGTTCCTGAGAAAATCAATGGTGACACACGGACAGACAGACGGAGAAGAGAGTGATCTTTTAAGGGTTCCTTTTTTACCTTTTGAGGTACGGAACCCTAAAAATAAATTTTACGAGCATTACTATCGACACGAAAAGAAGAAGAAGTTGCAAGCACAAGACTAAAGGCCTATTCACCGGGAGTGACAGCAATGAGCGCTTATATCAGAATATACCTTAAGACATTAACAAAACTTCAGTCATTCAACTTGAACACTTACCCCCTTATTACAAAACAAGGTTTTTCTTTAGGTATGGTTTAAACCACCGAGCCTGTTTTTGAAATAAGAACTTAGAACTGAAATAGAATTACAGCTCCTTTTATAAAACTGACAATTTAGCACTGGACTAACTTGTCAGTTTTGTAAAAGGAGTTGTATTTCTATTTCAGTTCTAAGTTCTTATTTCAAAAACAGGCTCGGTGGTTTAAACCATACCTAAAGAAAAACCTTGTTCTGTAATAAGGGGGTTAACGTTTTGATAATTAGTTTGTCTTTCCTGTAAACAGAATTATTCATAAAAGTTCTTCAGTTCTATCTATAGCCACTTCGCTCTGAATCGATGGCCGTCTTTATAATGAAAAGAATAAAGAATATGATAATGACAGGTAAGATTTATGAGTTTTTCTAAGGGTATTTTTATGAATAAAGGGTACATACTCGATGAAAATATTTTGTTATCGTGGGAGGGCTCGCTTCTATGTTGATACGTTGTTTACGGTGGAAAATAGATATTACAGTAGTATACACGCTATAGTTTTCCATCTTAGACAAAATGATTATTTACTGTAATTTAAAACCGTCATACAACTTATACGTCACTTTTATTAATCATTTGCCTAGCTTTTTCCGAACCACGTTGGGGTCGGCTTTCAGTGTAACCGGATGAAGCTGATCCCAGTATTTGACATGAACCGACTGCTTATCTGACCTCCACAACCCAGTCACTGGGTATCACGATACCCAGGCAGAAATTTTATACGTCTGTCTGTCTGCTTGTTGCGGCAAATCTCCAAAACGGCTGGACAGATTTTCACTGGCAGATAGCTGATTTCATAGGGTAACATAGGTTACCTACATTCGTCCCGGTAGCTAATTTTCGACGCGGGCAGCGTATATTTATAATGAGTAGTTCGATTTCTTTGACTGCATTCAAAAGTTAATTTTAATCCAGTTTATCTAATATATTTTTACGCTGTAACTTTCCTTTAACTTAACGATTGTACCAAGAGTTTTCCACGAGGGTAGTCCGTGGCCACTATGACGTCATCATTACGTACACAGATTAGTGGTGTTACTTTTTCATGTCATTGTTCTTTTCCTATAGTGCTCATACAATGGACATAATTAGACATACGTTAGCCGTAAGTGGGACATCAAGGTGATGGGCGTTACCAAATGTATCCGGGTCATTATGGCACCCGTAGACATAATGGAGTGGTGGTATTATTAGCCTTGGCGTAGGTTTGTTAGAAGGTTAAAGGTCACAGACAGTAAATATTAACAAAAAAAAAACGAATTCATTCAAGGACTTGGGCTTTGATGTGACGGTCGCAACGCGTGATTTTGAACCTTGTTATTTGATTAAATCACAAAATTATTTGGAAGGATTCATTTCATTGAGCTTTTAATCATTGATTAATATTATTTTTAATTGCTATTATCTCGAAGGCACGCCACGCCATCTGAAGTCTTTTTAATGAATCTGCTCTCAAATCTCATTTCACCTGTTGATCAAACCAGGCAAAAACTATCACAACCACTTATGATTCATTAGTCGACAGTAAATATTGTAGTGTAAGTAAACAAATTGAAGCCTATACTTTAGTAGGTTTGCTTTAACCGCTAACTACTTCTAAGGCAGAGTAAAATATAAATTATAATATAATTCCCAAGTACAAATAAAATGAAAGAACTCAAAGTACCAGGATAACATATACGGGAGGAGCTTCTTTTTAATCTGTGCACCGTGCAACTTCCATGTTCCAGAGACGTCGGTGAGAGTATGAATATATTTAGCATACGTTATCAATGTTTGCCGACGTATTCAACAAGTACGAATAAGAGTGTTAATGCTATTTTTTTCTGACGTACTTCGCAGAATAAATGTTTGCTGATGCGGGAATTGGCGAAGCGTGGAGGATTATGTTTACTTATTTTATTAATACTTTTATGCTTTACTGTATATCGGAGATCTAAGTATATTTATTTACTGTATTATTTAATATAAGTACGTACGTATATGAAAGAGGCACAGAGTAAGAGTGTTCATTTCCGATTTCACAAAAAATAAAAACTTGCTTAATGTGACATTGTGCTGAAATAGCAAAGTATTTTAGTCCATCATCATAAAATAATCAAGCTAAGTAGTGATTGATGTAGCGCCGTAGGATTCGTACAACAATAGACCCCGGTATTTAAATATAGCCGTACCTAAAATAAAAGTATTTTAGAACGCAAAACCAGTTCAAAAACAAGGATCGCTAAGCCCACACTCGATACGCGTTACCATACGAATCCCATTTAAATTTGTAATCAGTTTCCAACTGAAATGGAAACCATTTCGGCCAGCTCGCACGTTATGTCATAAAGAATGTAAAAGTGTTTAATGCATGGCTATAAAATATACAGATATTTTGATGGCAATCACAGCTTTGAACTTCAAGTTGGTGTATTCAGTTTGTGTAAGCATCGTAGTCACTACGAGCATTCGCTTCACGAATTTGTTTTGCAAACATTCGTTGCGCGAACTTTAGTTACACGACGAACATTCACTCGTGAAACGAACAGCTTGAAAAGAAGGTACTTTCGTGAATCCATCCACCAACGAATTCTATTGTGCGCTTTTAGAATATTTTCGTGGATATTTGCGTCCATGGATATGAGCATAAAATGGAAATACGTGCACATTATAACGTTTTCAGGGACGATAATTTAAAAGCGTCTTTTCCATATAATTTACTTTCATGGTTATCATGGTGAAGTGGACGTTCACAATACAGGAAAAGTTTTTATCCAGTGCGCAAATTGTGACCATGAATTCAGCATATCAAAAAAGAAATCTGCTGTTCCACACATTTTGACCGCGTAGGTATATATACACTTTTCTATGAAACAGCAGATTTTTTTTGTATAACCGGCGAAAAATGTTTGCGCTGGGGCGTCTAGAATGACAAGCTGAATTCATGGTTACAATTTGCGCACTGGATAAATACTTTCCCTGTATACACTATGGTCACGTTAGAAATAATAAAAACGTCCAATCGCTATGAATGTTTGTTAAACGAATTCACGATGCGAATGCTCGCGTAGAGTACCGTCCATAAAACGATTCACGAAACGAACGAAAAAGGTTTCGTTTTCATTTTTCAATGATGTTCATTGCCTTATGCTAGTCGGTGTGAACATATTGTATTACACATACGATGGAGTGGATATTGATGAACTTTCAAATTAGAAGCTCTTTGATAACTTGTACTTTGCTACTTTTCTAAAATAAAAAGAAAGTTGTGTATCGATGTTAAACATTTATTTCATAACATATTGTTAAATATGTTGGTAATAAAATATTCATTATTCAGGGTAGGACACGGCCCAAAAATGGCATAAGGTTGCTTCCAAAGTATGGTCCCACAATCCGTAAATACATAATTATTATGTACGAGTACCTACATCATATAAATCCTTTTCTGAAAGGGCTGTCTCAAATCAGAAGGATTTGATCAATAGGTTGGTAGGCTTATTGGCTTAACGCAAGAATAATCTGCCATCTTGAAGTTCATTTTGCAATAAGAGGTAACCCCGTATTTCCATTAAAGTTATTTTTTAAGATACGTTGATAGTTTCTTTGACCATATTACCATTCTCAGGTTTCCGAAAGCCTATCTAGACTACCGAGAGATACAATTTACGGATTGGAAGTTATACTTTTGATCTACCAATCCATCAGCGGGCATAAAATTCAAGAGCAGATTTTCTCATTTAGTATTCAGGCTTTCAGAACTAGATACCGTTACTTTGATTTAGAAGATGACATAATATTTACAAAGTTAAGAGCATTCATCCCACGTGGGTTGGCAACGGCGTATATATAGCAGTTTCTCGCGATTATTTCATTAAATACAAACAAAAGTAAACATGTTTTTCAGCCATGCACTAGATCATTGGTATTTTTTTGTTTGTATGCTATTTTTTGCAGTGATTTTGCTATTTAAT
This sequence comes from Polymixis flavicincta, assembly GCA_949987655.1. Classification (NCBI taxonomy): domain Eukaryota; kingdom Metazoa; phylum Arthropoda; class Insecta; order Lepidoptera; family Noctuidae; genus Polymixis; species Polymixis flavicincta. The sequence goes on from OX465180.1 coordinate 6,830,107, forward strand.
TACAAAAATCGACATACCGTCAATTATTTCCTGTTTGCATTATTTAGTATGATTAAATACTTTTATTAAAGAGTAAATGTTAAAAATAATCATAAATACAGAATATATAATGCTTGGCTGAAAAAAAATTGTACTTTTGTTTGTATTTAATGAAATAACCACGAAAAACTACTATAAATGCGTTGTTGCCAGCCCGCGTGGAATGAATGCTCTTAAATAGTAAGAAAACACAATTATCTTGTCTGTATTCCGAGTTATTTTAAAATCCCAAATTAATTCCTATTAATACAAATAACAAGTTCGTAAACCTATACAGTATTGTGTGTGACAAATCACATACGTGACCGTCCAACGAAGTTGCACCGTCATTTATCAAACGTCACTATAACGCTACTAGAAGTGTCACTGCTTTTAGTTACACCACCACATGCCCAGGACACTAAGAATTATTGCAGCACAACCAACAATGTCTTAGAAACTGTTCGTAGCTACGCTCACAAAAAGCACATCTTGTGTAACTGTACACTGGTGTGTATAAATCAATGGACAACGAAGATGTATAAGGATTGAGACACACAGTGCAACGGGGGCTTGAATTTAATCCCCCGAGAGTCAGTGCAACTATTCAACTGTTGAAATATTGATGGTTCTGTTGGTACAGTGGCTAAGCGATTGACTCTCTCGCTAAGAGTCACAAGTTCAAATCCCTCGTGGAACATAAACTTTTTGTGTGTTGAATTCTGTCGAGACTAAATTTTTTGCGAATGTTTATGCTTAGTCACATTTCTATGTAAAGGGCAATCGCAAAAAGCGTGGTATTCCATGAAACAGGATTGTACTATTTCATCCTGCGCATTGGGGGCGTTATTCTTAATCGCAGTCACCATCGACTTCCATGCCTAGAATTACTGGGAGATAAAAAGAAGCTTTTTATTGCTCAAGGTCTGGTATACATATTTTTCATCTTCACAAATTCTAACCAAACCCCCATAATGTTCCAAGTTTCATCATTTGCTTAGCCTTCCTAAGAATGTCAGGGTCGGCTTTTAGTCTAACCAGATGCATCTGAATTCCATTATTTTACGCAGACTGACTATCTGACCTCCATAACCCAGTTACCTGGTAACACGATACTCCTTTGTTGGTTATGTTCAAAGTTCGTAAAACATTAAACAAATTCGTGGTTTGGTTTTGTTAATCGATTATCGCGTGACTGCCAAATAATGTAGAATCGATTTAATATAATGAGCTTTGAATTCAAATAATATAACGTTGGTATTAATTACTATAATTACTGGTTTGGAATCAAAGTTATAATTTTCATGATAACCTTGCTTTTCAACCGCTTTATGAATAGGGCATGACCTCCATTTTTAGGAGATACCTATCATCATCATCATCATCATGTTAGCCGAAAGACGTCCACTGCTGGATGTAAGCGTCCCCCAAAAGGGGTGTTTTGCCATAATCGCCACGCTTGGCTGACGGGTTGGCGATCGCAGTATGGTGGTAAAATGCATAGAGAACGCTGCTGCCTATTATCTAGTAAGTCCCTTAGTCGCCTTTTATGACACCCACGGGATAGTGCTATTCTTTTACGTCCGGCACCACACGGAACAGACCGGAGATACCTATGCTTAACAGTATATTCTTTTTATTATTCTTATTATGTCAGTATCGTATTGAAAAATATCGTCCATCAAAATCGAAACGAACTAGGCATTAAGAGTTCATTACTTAACTTCTACTCCACATGCAAAGAAGACTCCCTCACAAATATATTAGAAACGAAATTCCATTCAACACTCATTGCATCACTAATTTCAGTAAAAGAGTTTTTACACTAACTCCCGACGTTCTTCTACTACAGTTACCATGAGTACAGTCACGAGCAATAATATGTATACGCTTACCAACTTTTAAAAGTGTTTTTTTGGACTTTAACTAATTTGTAATCTCATTTTATTAAGAAAATAATATTTTTGAACCCACGCTATAATGAAATACCCAAGTTATCTCAAGGTTGCAATCGCTATTTAAAAGAAAATCGCTTTTGAATTTGGCGATGTGTATACATATTAATGCTCGTGACTGTACATCCATCGCTTCATTGCATTGCTTCCAATGAATAGACCGCGTAGCAGTGCTACGGAAATGTGTAGCTCGTAGCACGCTCGTAGAGGTTCGTAGCATGTTCCAATTGATTAATTAAGTGCAATGCTTAGTGCACTGAATACGAGGAATATATTGAGAGACTATTAAGTTTATTGGAGCAATTTATTCGATGTTTTCTATTTTGGTATAGCAACTGGTAGATTTATTGGAAAAATTGTATGCTTTATTTATTGTACCAATTATGTTGTATTTTCGTAATAAAAATCCAAAGTCGTAAAATATAACTAAAAGTAGTATTTTACAAGCAGTCAAATAAATCTTGGTCATTTTTATGAGCGCAAAGAGCGCTCGTAAAATAAAATTCTCTTTGTGTTTAATTCCTGTATAATTAGAAGATGCACTGCGTTCCTCATTTTGAAGTTATGACCACCAAGCACTTTGTTTTATTCACATTTAATTACCTTTTCAATTGATTTATTTTACAGTACTAAATTTTCGTATATTCGCTTAAATAAATATGATTCTATGAATAACTGAAATACGAATTAAGTTCATGATTAATTCACTGTTAAATAAACATACGCTTTCATAATTAATTATTTGTGGGATTTACAGTTGTAAAGTTATGTTTATTTATAAACAACAATATACCAAAAAGTAACCGTGCATTCATTATTTTTGCATTAACCAGTAAAATTTTACGAATTATAATACTCTGTTTAAAATTGAGGTAACCATATTATTACCATCAAAACATCTTTCAAAAAGGTTGTCCTATTCAACCTTTTTTCAGGAATCCATTACACAAGAACCTTTATAAACGGAGGATAATGACGCATCGATTTCTATACTACATTATTTTTCAAGAGCCACTATCAGTAAAATAGGTCAAGCAGGTCGCCAAGTAAATTGACAGTCTAAGATTGTAGTACAAAAATGATAGGATGGACACCTGCAGAATTCACAACCACATTTACTTAAGTAACCCCATTTATCAAGCGTTTTCAGGAATAAAACCTCCTTAGATTTTATTCGGCGGTAATGTTAAAGTGTGTGTAGATAACAAATGGATAAATGTCAGAATACCCGCCTCATTGATATAAATGGACGTTTGTGGCCACATATCATCAGGTGGGTGGCGGAGATACTACTCATATGGGCTAGCGTACTGCTTACGACATTACACTATAAATTCAGTCCCGATTTTTCATTTATTTTTGAAGTTTACCTTTTAAAATTGGAACGGTTTTTTTTTTAATTTGGTTTTCTGCACGTAATATTTTGTAGCCTTCATAAAAGCGTAACTTTTGACTATAGAACGGTGTTACCAAAACTTTATTGTGTCACCATTTAATATCACAGCAAGCCCAAACTTCTTGAACAATAATAATAAACACAGCATCCACTAAAACCAAATAATCGTAAAATTCGTTAGCGAAAGTAACTTCCAAAGCATAACTGCAAACTCATAAAAGTTTAAGCGAACGATTTAATAAAAGTACAACAGAAGTAAGAATTATTGCACGGAATCACCATTTAGTGGAAGTTACAATAACGACCTGTTGAAAAGGGAGCTGCTGTTGTCTCTTTCTAGCGTCGATGATTACGTATGTGTGTCTCGTTTCGTCGGTGTAAAGGTCTGAGTGCGAGGCGTCCGCGCGGGCCGGCACTTCGGTACTCACTGGTCGGGTTCCCCTCGATCCATAAGCGTGGAACTACGCCCCCACAGTGAGCACTCGAGTAAGTAGGGCGGTAAATAGCGGTGAACACCTGGCCTATAATGACGTACGCACAGACATTATTAGGGCTATCTTTGGGGGTGATGCTAACGTTAAAGTTCAGGCTCTTGAATGCACTTCGATAAGTTTGAGGGGCTGACTTTTGGAGGCTGTTGTGAAGTTTTGATGCCGGGAAAAATGAAAAAGAGTACTGGGTATTTTCAATAATGGTTTTCGCTTACATTATTATTTTATGTTGACTTCTAAAACAGACTTTAAAATCTATTGATTTATCCAATAAAATCCGAACGAAGACAAAACTGTACACTTAATATTTTATATTTATAAGTTGGGTCAGTCTGTAGGCTATAAATTATATCAAGCTATTTTCCAATTCGAATACGGAGACTGTCCTTTTTGAATCATTTTGAAATAATTGTACAGTTAGCAGGATTATGGGCAATTGCCCACACAAAAACTTTTTGACTACAATCGATTCAGTTTCCTATCAATAAACTCCATCGGACTAACAAAGGATTGATTTAAGAACTTTGCCATACATTGCGTTGGAAATGAAACTGAAATTAGAGAGAACATAAACCAGTGTAAGTATGACATCGGTCAAAATTATTTCCATTACTTCACTGCGCTGAATAGGAAACTAATATAACAGATAGTAATATATTAAACCTTTTAAATGATTATCAACTCGCTATACCTTATGGAGTGAAGTCAATTATGGCATGTAAAATAACGGCTAGATTAGTCAAAATTTAACAAGTAAACCAAATAGCTTAGCGGGTCGATGTCTGCTTTGCAAAACAGCGGTTATAGGTTCGATACCCAACTATCGATACATTTTGTGTACATTTGTGCTTCTTTTTTACATTTTATTTTGCTATTGTGATATAATTGATCGCAGAACGTACACAGAAAAACATGAGTTTGGGCCTGTTCCGTCATCTAAGGAATAAATAAATGAATGTCTTTATTTATTTGCCAGAAACACGGTACATAAAATATATTATTTTAATATTTAGTTCAGCAAGTTTCGCCGACATAGCGGCATGTGAATACATTCTAAAATTAATAAAATAAACAATTACAATAAGGAATGGACACAATAAAAATCATTTTAAACATTATATAACAATAAATCAGTGTCTATACTTTGATGCAAGGCCATAAGTATAAAAATTTACCAGATTTTTTACGAAATAACTCATTACGAGAATTATAAAAATTCATACAACAACCACTTTTTTAATTCAGCACAAAAAATTGTAAAGGGCAGTTGCGTAATAGCTTTAGGCAAAGCATTGTATATTAATGGAACCATGTAGATGTAATGGTTATTTTAAAAATAAATTTTACAATCTGATTTTATATTCATTTAGTGATTGCTGTTCATCAGAAATAATACCTCTGCTGAGCAAAGGGTTCCACACATCCTTCCAGGCATCTTTTTCCAGGGCCACCTCGATCCAGCCCTTGCAATACGCGTCTAGGTTATCACGCCACCTTTTCTTGGGCCGGCCTCGGCAGCGCCGTCAATCCTCAGGCACCCACTGTGTGGCAACAATTGCCCAGCGATTACTGTACTATCGGGGAAGTTCATATCTAAGCAATTTCAAAACAAAATCCCGTGAGCACGATGACCACATCTGTTTAACGCCCCTTTTGGCCTCGACCAATGAAACGAAAATACGTAGCAAATATTTTGTCGTTTAAGTTTTTTTGTTATTCGTGTGTTTTACAATCTCTGTTACAATGATCACAGATGTCTGACCCTTTTTCGAATACTAGGAATAGAACAAAAGAAACAAAGATGAGATTTACTTTTAATTTTTTTTTATACCTACTTTACTTTTCAACAAATTTCTCGTGTTCGGTTTCAAATTTGCAGAGCTTTCGGTGACAGGTAGCTTTTTTCTACAGGTTTCTAATTAGGTGCATTCCTTGAAAAGGGGTTTATGACTAGAGCTAATTTAAAACAAAGGTTTTGCACTTTTAAAATTTTATGGAAATTTTCCGCCTCTCACCCAAAAACTCCTATATAATTGTGAGAAATCTACTCAACTTTGGATGCTAATGTTATACTTTTCTAACAGCATAGAAAACCTATTCGTCAAAAAAAAACCCATAAACTTGTCCCAAACGTGCTCGAACTACGACCGAACGAAGGTCCATTGATATTTATTTCCATTGACAAAATACGCACTACCTCAGCTGGTTTTTTACTGTCTTTTGCGATGCTATTGGTTGATGAGATTTCTATAGCGGCCGAGCGCTGCAAGCAGAAATAGTCTTTAAGGTGCTTAGATATGAACTTCCCCGATAGTACATGCGGCTGGCGTGACCGAAAACATTCACTAAAACTGAAAAACTTGGCAAATAATTGGAAATTGATTGAATTCTGGACGAGCTGCTTCTTACACTGTACGTCGCTTGCTCCCGCATCACCAGCCTTGATTATTTTTTTATTTTGGCTGCTGATACCAAGAATACAAAAGTAGTACAAAGTTTGGTAAAATGAGGTTTTATATTTTATGGTGTCGTATGACTTCTATGCGAACGAAGTCGCGGGCAGAAGCTAGTTATATACTCATGATCAGCCTATAATGTTCCCATTGCTGGGACACAGTAATCCACTAGTAATAAATAAAATAAACAGCAACAATGGGGCAAGGTTTAAATTAATTGCTCAAAAGAAACTTACAATACGCGTAGAATCGTATTGTCTACTTTTACGTAAATAGAGTCCGTCAAAAAGCAAATAAATTCCGACAAAAAAAAATCCTATTGATTTAACGCAATGCTCCTATTTTTTTAATTCTGTCATTAGGACCTAAGTTCCGTACGTAAAATAAGGCCTTAGAAGTGGAGTTGCTGACGGATACCAGACCGTATTATCTATAACCTAGGTTCAAAATATGACATTATGAATCAAAATGCCTTCTTAAACTTTAGGTACGAAATTAATAAAATTTTAAGCGATCAAATTAAACCGGTCCATCTGCTACTGATAACTTTTGAATCATTCTTAATGAAACTTTTGCAACAACTAAAGTTATTAATAGCTCTTTAGAAATTTTAGACAATGAATTGAAAGTTAAACTCCATTCAATTCATTGTCATTTCTTTAAAAGTAATCCTTTATTAATCGATTCAATTGTTCAAAAATGTAAGAATAAAAATTGATATTGAAATTGATATTATTTTCAAAAATATTTGTCATTGGCTTTTAACGATGATGGATTAGTTTTTTTTAATATCTTGATTAATTTTCTTGATTGATACTGATGTAGATTGGAATGTTTATGTGATAGGTACATCGTTAATCCAACTTCTTCTTTAATCGGTCCCTCATTACTGAGGATCGTGGTCACTGGACGCCTTTATACGGACAATCTGCCTCCATCGACTCTACATCGGTCTGAAGTTGCCATCACCACCTGCTGAATTTTTTTGGATGAGGTAGCTTCTTATTTGGTCAGACCATCGTGTTGGCAACCGGCCCCTTGCTCTCTTTACTTCGGTATTGCCAACAATGACCAGCTTTTGGAGGCTGCTATCTCCCCTTCGTATTATGTGGCCCAAGCAGCTTAAAATACGCTGTAGGCAAATTGTAGACAATCGGGTCTTGATAGCGAGCTACCATAGGACAGACACATTCGTGCGTTTGGCTGTCCATGGTATTCGGAGAATTCGCCCCCAGCACCACATTTCGATAATCCTTAATCAGCCTTTCATGTTCCCACTACCACGCAGGGACGAACACCATAGCACGAACACCGATTTTTCGACGGAAGAATAGACAATATATATAATAATTATATATATTATATAATATATAAGTTATATAATTAACTAAATTTTGTACAATTGGAGAAGATAGCTATGTTTTTCTATTAATTTTCACAGTTATGCGTTCTAAACGAATCATAATTTTGTAGTTAATCGTATTTATTTTGTGGCCGTCGAGTAGAAAGTTTGGTGGCAGTGTGATTTTGACAGTTTGGGAAGAAATATTATTCTGAAATAGTCTACATTTATATGAACCTAGACAAAGATCGTAAGAAACGAAAGACAAAATGACAGATTGTCGAAGGATATCAACGGTGCGATGTCAAAAAGGGAGAAACGAAATGTCACTTTGTATTGAAAAAGCACTGTCTATTCTTCGTAGATATATAGATAGCGTCATGTTAAGCCTGCTGTAGTTTCCCAGGACACAGGTCTCCTCTCTTCGATAGGGCATTGGCAGGTACATTTATGTCATTAATATTAGATTAATGCCAATAATATTTATTACCTTTCATGAGAAGCCGCATCATTGAGGTGCTGATGAACAAGCAAAACGTTTTAATGATATCTTTTTTTCGAGCATTTCGGACTCGCTTATCATCTATTTTATGAAATACTAAACGCTTCTCCGAAATAAAATTACAGGTAAGATTAAAATTATGAGAAAAACCATCAATTTCATTAAGAGCTCTTAACCTCCAGACCCATTCCATCTCCATTTATCGAAATATTAGGTTTTGCCAGCGGCTGCGCCCGCGTGGAGGTGAAAATTATCCCACAGCAATGTATTACTGGGACGAATTCTAGGTTATTATATATTTGTGTGCCAAATCCATTCTGCCGTGGTTGCGTGATTGAGTAACAAACATCCAAACATACAAACTTATATTTATAATATTAGGTCTTTACCTATGAAATTGCCGTTCTGCAGTACTGGCCATTTCAAATCAAAATAATTTTTGTTTGGCTAAGAATTCTAATTTCAAATTAATTTTATTTTAAAAACATGGATTTTTTTTTCTAAAAGTAGTCATTTCTTTATTGATTAGTGTTACATTTTCATCGCATTTCAATCTTTTTCGTCATCATGGATACGTTAAAAATTCGAGTAATTATGGAATATGAGTACCGTCGTGGCAGCAACGCGGCACAAGCGGCACGCAACATCAACGACGTTTACGGAGCTAACACTACAAACCAACGCACCACCTGTTATTGGTTTGCTCGCTTCCGTTCTGGAAATTTCGACCTGAAAAATGAACCTCGCGGTCGTCCGAAGACTTTGGTCGACAATGACGAATTAAAGGCGATTGTGGAAGCTGATGATACACAATCTACGGCTGAATTAGCAGCAGCTTTCGACGTTAGCGTCAAAACAATATTGGTCCATTTGCGTCAAATTGGCAAGGTAAAAAAGCTTGACAAATGGGTGCCCCACGAACTCAATGATCGCCAGCGCGAAGTACGCGTCGAGACGTGCCTTGCACTGCTCAACAGACACACAAATGAAGGAATTTTGAACCGCATTGTTACCTGCGATGAAAAATGGATTCTGTTTGATAACCGTAAGCGCTCAGCAAGTTGGTTGGATCCTGGTTCAACACCTAAACAATGCCCTAAACGAAAACTTACCCCTAGAAAAGTGATGGTCACTGTTTGGTGGTCTAGCGCCGGTGTGATTCATCACAGCTTCTTACCAAACGGGGTGAGCATTACTGCAGATGTGTACTGTGAAGAACTGAACACAATGATGGAGAAGCTGGCGCATCTCCAACCAGCATTGGTCAATCGCTCGTCTCCGCTGCTCCTGCACGACAACGCGCGACCTCATACTGCACAGCAGACGGTCTCCAAGTTGCAAGAACTGGGGTTGGAAGCTCTCCGTCATCCGCCCTACTCACCAGACCTTGCGCCTACAGACTACTACTTTTTCCAGAATTTGGATAACTTCTTGGCGGGAAAAAAATTTAATACCCGAGAGGCAGTACAAAATGCCTTTGAAGAATTTGTTGCCTCCCGTCCAGCTGATTTCTTTAAGAAGGGCATCAATAAACTGCCACTGCGATGGCAAAGATGCATTGATTGCATGGGTGATTACTTCGATTAATACAAATAAAAAATTCATGAAAAAAATTCGTTTAAATTTTTTCATACAAAACGGCAATTTCATAGGTAAAGACCTATTATTAGTTGGATAGTTAGATTATATTTTGCTAGGTTTATTTGGTATTTTTATTCTAGCGAGTCTCTTTATTTTTATAAAAAAAACCGGTCAAGTGCGAGTTGGACTCGCGCACCGAGGGTTCCGTACAAACCTGTGGGTATATAAGTAAAAGTTCAAAATTGTCAAAAATATTTTTTTTTATATGACGAAACTAAAAATTTTCGGTTTTCGTAATTTTTCCTATATCTGTACTATAAGACGTGACTTCGTACAAAATTTCAAGATTCTAAGTTCACGGGAAATACCCTGTAGGTTTTGATTCCCGTGCGAGTTTCGAAAATTTGCGGAATTTTGCGGCCTAAATGGCTGTATCTTTTGATTGCGTTGACTTAGAAGGTTGATTTTTCTACAGCTTCCAGGGACAGTAGAACTAAGTATCATATAGAAATTTCAGTTTGATACCTCCACGCGTTCCTGAGAAAAACGGTCTTGACAGACGGACGGACGGACGGACGGACAACAAAGTGATCTTATAAGGGTTCCGTTTTTTCCTTTAGAGGTACGGAACCCTAAAAATCACAATTGAATATAATTCTATAACATTTTGCAATAAAAATAAATATGCTGAAAAATTTGCTTTTCAGAAAATAAAAATTCAAATGTAGGCAAACAAAAATCACTTACATGTTATTCGTTGGTATTTCAACCAAAATGTTTTGAAACATCGACGATGAAACATAACGTTGCAACTGAATGTTCATATCTACGAGTATTTTAGGTATGATTTAATCAGCTTTAAGTAATCCCACTGTTGGGACACATGCTGAATCATGTACTGCATCCGAGGTAACAAGTTACCCGTCGATGTCCCTGCCACTCTATATATTATAATTATAGGTAAAAATTTGCCCAGGACTTACACAGTCGTCAATAACGGGTTAACCTCAAAAATAAATGTTAACACAGAACACTATAAAATTTGTGGCACTAGAATTATGGGATTGCCATCAGTCATCATCATCATCATTTCAGCCGAAAGACGTCCACTGCTGGACATAGGCCTCCCTCAGAATGGGGGGTTTTGCCATAATCGCCACGCTTGACAAGCGGGTTGGCGATCGCAGTATGGTGGTAAAATGCATAGAGAACGCTGCTGCCCATTCTCTAGTAAGTCCCTTAGTCGCCTTCTACGACACCCACTGGAAGAAATGGGATGGTGCTATTCTTTTACGCCCGGCGAGACATACGGGATAGTCATAGATAAGTGCAAATAGTCGCGTCTTATAATTATTTACAACAAAATCTATGACAAAAATACCCAAAACATTCTTACAAAAGCCTAACAACAATCTGGCTTTTTACCAATTAAGTCTAGTTACCATATAATGAGTGTTTAATAAAAAAATGTTCCGAAGTAAAGAGGTTTCTTGAAAAACCACAATAAAAAAATAAAACACAATGTAATGACGCTAAGTCTCTTGCGGTAAATTGCTACCCAGTAGTCTTCACTGAGACACAGGACAGGTGGATAAAGAAGGACCACTGTTGTGGCCACGCCGTGCGTCGCCAGATGGCGTACTACGACAGGACTTACTACCGCCATGCCTGCCATGCCTCATTTCGCACTGCCATACATAGTGTGGTGTTGAAATACATAGTTCTCGAACATGGTGAAGAGAAAATCAGAATTTTAAAGGAATTAGGTGATGCTATCCAAAAGTTAGTAGATATATCACCATCTTCATATCAGCTGAAAGACTTGAAAAATGTAAGAAATGGAAGGAAAATAACGGTTTAAAGTATCTAATGGTAGTTTTCGCCATTACAATGTTACAGCAGAGAATATTACAGAAAGCGGAAAAGGGTCCAAGGAATTCAATAAGTTAAGATGTTAGGGTTAAACGAAAGGCCGTTCCAAGGATTTCAATAAAAAGTTTATAATTTTTTGCCTTACGTGTTGGATGGTGTGTTTTACTAATTATGTTTTAGTCATGACACGTGTGATCGTCATTTGTTGTCTTGTTGGCATCTTAAACTCTAAAGCATTCAGTTCAGTACAACTATTTTCTTAACGTCGCTCAGGAATCATCGCATTTCCGAATACAAACGAACTTTCCTCCCATTTAAAATTTTTATTACTTTTTAAGTTAAAATAGTATTAACAACTCTATATATTTCCAAGTTGATTGAGACCGGTTTGCACCAATTGCAAAGGGCAACTGATAGAAATCCGACGACTGACGAAATACGAAGTTTGCCGAGGGACATTATGAAAATATTTGAACTGTACCCAGATAGATATGTACCAACTTACACCCCATATCGCAGCAATTACATATATTTGTTCAGATTTACATAGCTTGTTGTTCTGAATAGGACTTCTGTTCTTCCACATACAGTGGTTATTTTCACGTTTAGAATAATTTATTATTAAAACGCGGGTTTTGCGCGATACGTTTACCGCTTGGAGCTAATGTTTAACTTAAGCTGTGTGCAAGCGTTTTAAAAACCCATTTGTGTACGTTCAGGTATTTTGTAAAAACGACCCAGTTGCCTATTCGGTACAGTCACCAAAAGAGCTAAGTAACAAGGGTCGTCGGATATAGTAGAAGTTCAGTAAGAAACTGATGGATGTTTTCGAATGATACTTAATTTGAAACATGAACTGTTTGTTTTCTATTAATTTTATTCGAAAACATTCATCGGTTTCTTACTTCATAATCAGTCTATAGTCGTAGTGTAGTCTAGTCTCATTGAGAGGGAGTGGGCCGTAACCCACCACGCGGGCCCAGTGCGGGTTGGTAGACGTCACATATATTCGGGGTTTTTGGTCCTAGAACATGCCGGTTTCCTTTCGATGTTTTCCTTCATCGTTTTGAGAGCAGTGGTGATGAAATAATTTACACAAAGTAAAGCCCATGTCTGGGTTCGAATTGGTCGGTTGGTCGGTTCAACTACATAAATCCGACGACACTGGTTATCTACCTCTTTTGGTAACTGTATATTTATGTTTTTGATAGAGCTTGTATTGATAGAAATTGATCAAAGGCTAGCGAACCACCCCTGATTTGCAAGCTTTTTTACTCTTGAGTAGCGTGCTATCTATCGCGTCCAAAACTATCTCATCTTTCTAGCTGGAACCAATCATTTACATTCACGAAATTTCAATCAAATCGGGTGGGTAGTTTCGGAGATTAGCGCGTACCAACATGGTAACCTATGTTTTTAGGGTTCCGTACCTCTAAAGGAAAAAACGGAACCCTTATAAGATCACTTTGTTGTCCGTCCGTCCGTCCGTCCGTCCGTCCGTCTGTCAAGACCGTTTTTCTCAGGAACGCGTGGAGGTATCAAACTGAAATTTCTATATGATACTTAGTTCTACTGTCCCTGAAAGCTGTAGAAAAATCAACCTTCTAAGTCAACGCAATCAAAAGATACAGCCATTTAGGCCGCAAAATTCCGCAAATTTTCGAAACTCGCACGGGAATCAAAACCTACAGGGTACTTCCCGTGAACTTAGAATCTTGAAATTTTGTACGAAGTCACGTCTTATAGTACAGATATAGGAAAAATTACGAAAACCGAAAATTTTTAGTTTCGTCATATAAAAAAAAATATTTTTGACAATTTTGAACTTTTACCGAGGGTTCCGTACAAACCTGTGGGTATATAAATACCCACAGGTTTGTACGGAACCCTCGGTGCGCGAGTCCAACTCGCACTTGACCGGTTTTTTTTAAATAGAGTGGCTGGGACATCACGGCGCAATTTACTATCATGGATTCAGTACTTGCGTGATTCTGGATTGCTGCTGGTCTTGATATTGCTATCCCATTCATTTTGACTGCGTAGGCGCCATTTTTATATGGAACAGCAGTATTTTTTTTGATAGCCAAAGGAAAGTTCTTGCGCTATCAGGTTAGAATCATTTGCTAAATATTATGGTTACAATGTATGCGTCGATGTTCCAGCCACCACCGTAAAACGATAAAACTGCGAGAACTAAACCTCCTGCATCAAGTTGTGGCTGGCCGCTGACTTATAGTGAAAAAAAAAAAACATCTTGCTAACGATGTTTTTTTTTTCACTGTAAGTCAGTGGCCTCGCTGAGTTAGTGAGCTTCGTCAGGTGGAATAACTCACTTCAAGCTCACCTAAATTCACACGGAAGTTTTTTGTTGGCGGGGTCGCGTTGGAACATCATCATCATCTTCATATCAGCCGGAAGACGTCCACTGTTGGACATAAGCCTTCCCCCAAAAGGGGGGTTTTGCCATAATCGCCACGCTTGGCAGGCGGGTTGGCGATCGCAGTATGGTGGCAAAATGCATAGAGAACACTGCTGCCCATTCTCTAGTGTTGTCCAGTCGCCTTCTACGACACTCACGGGAAGAAATGGGAGCGTTGGAACATGTTGCACGAATTTTCATTTTCATGAAATTTCGTGAAATAACGAATTAAATTAAATAATTTTGGTAGTGAATTATAAAATTTAGTTACGTGTGAGTGAAGTGTAGTGAAGGTGAAAATAAGTGACTTACGTGGACTTTTCGTGTTCCCCCCAAAACCTCCTAATAGATTGTTGTAAAGTTACTAATGCTTTACAATAACTTTGACTTGACTGACTATGACTTTTTTGTAACATCGTTCAGACACTATTCATTACTTTAATTTAAGAAATGTTTAAGAATAGAGGCCATACTTAAAAAAAAAAACATGTCCAGCACCCTAATTGCGTAACTCACGATTCATCATAATCTGTATCGTTTTGAAACGGATTGTTAAACCATTGCTTCATATGTTCGAAAAATGTGTCTGTTCGACAACATAAATAACGCAATGAATATTGTTTAACTGTGAAGACGAAACCAATTATGATCAATCGTGAGTTACGCAATTAGGGTGCTGGAATTAACGCACACCACCAAACAACCTAATTAGAATTTTGGTAGTACTCATTATAGGTAATGTACTGTTTTTTTACCATTATGTATAAAGATCATTTATTTACTTAACTAGCTTCAGCCTGCGACTTCGCTCGCGTCAAATTTCTTGAATCGAATTGCGATGCGAATGCGAATTTTCGCGACTTTTTTTCTTTTTACGAGTCCTCTAACGGTCCTAGCGTGATGTTATATACCTTCTTCGATAAATGGGCTATCCAATCCAACACTAAACGAATTTTGGAATTCGAAGAGATTGAGATTACTTGTACTGACTGTGGGAGAAAATTGTGGTTACTTTACAAATCTACGGAAACACAAAGTCGCACACGTATAAAAATCTAGTGTAGTAGGTACTTCGTCCATCTTGGTATGTTTTGACTATGTATGGCGGAACAGTGACTGTAATTTACACGCAGTTTTAATTAGTTTGGGCTAAAAAATGTACTGTATTAAAATGTCAGTAAACGATTCTGAACAAACTACTTTCTTAATGTACATTCATTCAGTCACACATTGTATACTTATCACTAACACACAATCAATGAACCCATGGTACCACTATCCAGAACAATATCACAACAAAAGCTTATCTGAACCATCAATTTTCAACACTGCCTATCGAACTACACTTTGATCGATGGTTAAAACACAGTCGACCAAGATACTGTCATAAATGGACTGTCCCTATTTATGTAGTAGGTGGGTTCGTATGTACACACCCATAGAAAATAAATGATCGGCACGACCAAGCTATCGCTTCGCCCACGAATAGCGAATACTGTAGCTGACAAAGCCATTCCATTTAGTACATCGTCAGTTCAGGCTCCCGACATCAATATCCATGCATGTAAATGCGAAAGGGGCTTTTCTATCGATGTTTATAGGTAACATTTTTACGGCTAAACTACTAAACAATGTTTGATAAAATTTGGTGTCGGGATAACTTGACCTTTGAAAAGCTACTTACCTTTTAACCGGGTAAAAGAACATCTTCCCCTAGAATGCAAGAAAAACCACGGGCATAAGTTAGTAAAAACTTTCTTTATGCAGTTTTTTTTTTGGGTAGGAAATCATCAAATGACTTCTCTCGCTCTGGGTGGAGCAGGGTGTCAGACTTTTACTGACTACAACCCACCCTCGTTCCCTCAGTTGCCCGAGTGCCAGAGGCGACGGTATCTCTTTCGAACAACCCGCACCCCTGGCAGGCATCGGCCCTTGCGGACCCCTCGGTCACCCTGCGACGGATTAGCACAGTGGTCCCGCCGCCTACCACTTTTCGGCCGCAGGGGATAGGAAGAGCGGCCAAGCTATACCGACACTCCTCTTCCCCTGCGGCCCCACCGCGTCCGCCATCAAACGGTGGCGGCCCCGTCCAGGCCACGGAAGGCAAGAGCGCTACTCAAAAGTACCGGCACTCCTCCTCCGCCGCAGCCTGTAACCCTCAGCCCGCGATGCCTCCCACTCGACATCGCGACCCACCTCAGGTGCGGTGCATCTCACCGCAACCTACTTTTTTGGCCGCTACGTCGTCGGATTTGAGGCAAAAGCCCTGACGAGCGGCCCCCACCTTGGTTCCTCTTGGCTTCACCGTGGCTGGGAGACCACGGCTAACTGAGCCCCCCGCAACGACAATGCGGGAACCCAGTTCTTTATACTGTTGACGCGCTATTATGAAGGTTTCCTTCGAAATTCATACACGTTTTATCAAGCCTTTTAGCCAAGATTATTTACTATTTAGAAAGTAAGCCGTTTTTTCGGGTGCCTACAATATTTTTAAGTTTCCATCAGGATTCGTTTTATTAGTACCTAATGTAGCGTTGTAACGTTTTTTGCTCAATAGGATTAACTACTTCATTACTTTAATTCAAGTAAATCGTTTTAATAAACTCTCAAAGCTAATAGAAGAAATAATTTTGTATAATCGCGTTTGAAAAACAGTTTAGTACGGAAAATTATTTTGTGAAAATTAAGTTGTTAACAGCAGAAACATGATTTCACACTACTTTTTAAATTCAACTTCGCAAACTAACTAGCTACGATACTAACATCAACTAAGATATTATTATTCACTTTGCTTTATTCACTTATCTGTGCAAACATTGGTTCCACTTATTCCGCTTAGTTGGAGCAACAAGTGGGATTAAAAGATTGGTCACGATGACACGTTGGGACTTCGACCGCCACATTAGGACGAAAAATTCGTGATCATATCGTACTTTTGATTGTGAAACGGTCCTCCCATACCTATTATCACTAATTTGAAAACATTGTTAAAGCCAATGATTTTTAAAAGAGTAACCATGGAGTTTCTTGCCGACTCTTCTCCTTAGGAAGTACAACAATTTGGAACCGTGCACCTAGCTTCTGACGTTTTATAAGTGCCCATGCAGGTTTATATGAATAAAAATATTTTGATTTTGATTTGATTTGATTTGAAAGAATGAAAGAAAAGTAGTTTTATTTGTCACAGTAACATGAAACCTAGAAACTTACGTTATTCAAGGTGCGGATACAACAACGGCTTTCAAAATGCAGAGCGTTTATTAACGGTCTTCCAAAAAGGAGACGGTTGTTATGTTCGACTGGTATACACTTTTTTTATGTATGTTTATCGATTTCTCATTCGAAGTCCCATTTGTAGACCGATTCTCAAAATTATTTTTTTATTTGAAAGAGTATACTCCTGAGGAGGTCCCATTGGCACCAAGTTAGGATCTGATGATGGAATCCCAGGGAAATCGATGGCAACCCTCAAATGCTAAAGTTATTAACAATGTTTTTCATATATTTTCTAAAGCTATTGAAACATTTGCGTATGGTCATCATCATTTCATGACGCTGAGCTGATGAAGGAAGGTACAACTCTTTAACGGTTAGGAGTTAGGTGGAGGTTTGGGCATAATTCCGTCATATATAGAGCGATTTCCAAAATTCTTTTTTGTTCGAAAGGGGTTTATTTCGAAATAGTCCCATTTAAATATCATATAGATCTGATGATGCTTTTCGGAGACAGACAACGGAACTCTTCAAAAAAATACAGCAAATTAACCGCTATCGCTGCTATCGCATAAAAATGCATTGTTTTGACCCCAAGGATGATGAAATTTTGAATTGGTGTGGAGTAGGTAGTAGTAGGTACTATAACTAAAAGTGAAAAATAAAAACTTTTTCGTAAAAATAAACTAATTTAACAACCGACTTCCGGAAAAACACTACAAAGTGAAAAATAACTTTAATTTCGGAAGGCGGTGACAAGAAATTAATCAAATACATATCCAAAGTCACCGACTTCCCAAAGTAAAGTTATTTGGTCTTCTAGGAAACCGTAGCTTCAGAAACTAAAAAAAATCCTATTCGAATCAGAAACCCTTCCTTACTGCCATAATTGGGTAAAAGGCAGACAATCAGCAAAAGGGAAGGTCAAATTACACAAGAGGTCGTGGGTAACCTACTTCATAGTTTGCCAACTTGTTGATTAACCGCAACAACCAGTGACCCATATCAATCGATCTTATCAACTTTTAGAATGACAATTTCAGAAATAATCTTTCTTTTGAATAAAGCTTTCAAAAGTAAAAATACTGCTAAGATTAAAATTATGAGAAACTAGCTTTTGCCAGCGGCTTCGCCCGCGCGGAACTTTCGTCCCCTATTTAACTCCCTTAGGGGTTGAATTTCGAAAAATCCTTCCTCTTCTACATTATAAATGTAACCTCTGTGCAAAATTTCAGCTTTCTAGGTCCAAGAGTTTGGGCTGGGCGTTGATGAGTCAGTCAGTCAGGACTTTTATTTTTATTTTTAAAGATATCAATAATTTTATTAAGAGAAACTATATAACCCCAGACATCCCTCCACTCATCGAAATACTAGCTTTTGCTAGCGGCTTCACCCGCGTGGAGGTCGAAAATTATCCCACGGAAACATACTACCACCTTAAATATATATCATAAGTGTTTTATCCGGGCTATAATCTATCTGTGTACCATATTTCATCCAATTCCGTTCAGCCGTTTTTCTGTGATTGAGTAACAAACAAACTTTCACATTTGTAATAATATTACAAATGCTTGGAGGTCGGATATTATCCCGCAGGAACGTACCTGCTACCGGAATTAAAACTACCCTGTTATGTATGTGTTAAGTTAATCAAGGTTATACAATATATGTGTGCCAAATTTCATCCAAATTTCTTTCAATAGATTTTGCGTGAAAGACTAAAAAAACATCCAACCAGCTATCCGTACATCCTTCCCCACAAACTTTTTAAACTTATAATATTATATTATATTTCACATTTATAATATTAGTAGGATAGTAGGATTTAAAATGTCACTTCCCAGTTAGCTTACTTGCAATAAATGTGACGCTTAAAGAGTAAGAAAATATAAAGAACATAAACACTAGCAGGAGTTCACAGCTTTATAAAATATTAGCAAGCAGCGCTCCGCGGTTTCACCCGCGTAGTTCTCGTTCCCGTGGGAATACGTGGATAAAGTATAGCCTATGTCACCCGGGGATAGTGTAGCTACCCAACAGTGAAAGAATTTTCCAAATCTGTTCAGTAGTTTCGGAGCTTCTTTAATGCAAACAATCAAATCTTTCCTCTTTGTAATATTAGTATAGATTAGTATAGATATTTATATAAATATAGATTTCCATTTGCCAAAAGCTCACCAAGCAGCTGAACCCTATCAGCATGACCCCTCCAAAACGAAGCATAAAAACACTCATAAAATGCACATTTTACACATTTCAATCAAGCCACCAGTTCGTAAGAAAACGGGGACCCGAAAAATACGCAGTTTTTCACCTACACAGCATAACGCGCCATTAAACCGACTGCAACTTTACGAGATATTGCAGTACCCTCGTAATTTTATTTGATATCCGAATTTATTGCCTTCCGGAAGGCTTTGACGGCCGACGTTGACATCCTACCTGCTCCAGTTTTAAAGCATTACCTATGAGATTTATGGAGAACTCCCCCATGCCTTTGTGTAAAGTTATTTTTAATGCATCTACACTTATTCCATTAGGAACGGCTTTCAAAAACTCGTTAATGAGTGCCCCGGGGCCTGCTAAAGTACGGGGAGTCTCGGGTTTCGTTTTGCGTTCCATTACGGCCTTCACAATATTTCGATTGTATGCATAATATAGACAGCGGTGACGAAATTAATGTTTATGTTGCTTTTGTAGCTGTATTGTTTTGGGTTAATGAGATTCGGTGGCGCTTTATGTAGGTGCTAAGCACGATACCTATTGTGTTTAGCCAGAAGTTTGTCTATGCAACGGGGACTTAGAAGTTGAGTTTAATAGAAGATTATCATTATTTGAAAGATCTTTTCAGCATTTTTTCCCCGGTAATATATAAAATACATAGGTATTTCACACAGTGTTTTATTTTATTTATTCGACTCACCAACAATTGAATACACTGATACAAGAAATGAGATACATCCACTAAACTTATAGACTAGTGTACCTACTAATTTCTTAGAGGTAAGCACATCATGCATAACTTGTTTGTCGTTCGAAATACAGCCTACATTTAAATCATACAAAATTAAATAAAAAACAGAATTAAAATAACAATCCAAATCAAAATTAAAACCGAAATACAATTAAAATCAAAACTAAAAATCTAAATTATTTCAGTAATTAAAAATCAACATTAAATCAAATCAGAATAAAAATCACTATTAAGATCAAAATCAACACTAAAATCATAACCAATACCTAAGTAGGTACTATAACTAAACATTACATAACAATCCAAATACAATTAAAATCTAAATCGAAACCAAAATACAATAAAAATCTAAATTAAAAATCGAAATGAAACCAGAATTAAAAATCAAAAAGAACTCAGAATTAAAAATCATTTGTTTTCATCACAGTCATTCTCATTCATCAGAATATTTTTCATCTCAGTCCATGTCTTACTCCGTACAACACCTTTCTTTTCTAAATTGTACTTCTAAATAACAATAGCTAAACTTACATGTTAAAACATTGATAGATTTCATGCCCGGCATTAGTACACCGACCCATTTTGTTTAGTTGACTCTCACAATTTTCTCGCAGAGATGAGCAACCGGAAAAATCCCTATGTTTGTCTTTCATTCATTTCACCCTTGAAATGTATTTCTTTCAGTTCGTAAGTGGGCTGGCCACTTGTTTTCAATTTCTTAACTGGACAACTCAAAAGTTGGGTCAATAAGGAGCTGGAAAAATAAAGTAATTTTACATTAGATAAGTACTGGTACTGGCTACTTTCAATTAAATTACTTTCTTACTACAATTGATAAAACCATAGCCGTTTTGCAGAACGTAGTTGATTATTTGTTTTGACTGTCTTTACATATAGAATTTCAGCGGGGAAATCGCGTAACACACTAACTGCTGTTAGTGTGTTATGCGATTTCCCCGCACCATTCATTTGTGTTTTTTTACGGTGTCGAGCAGTAACATTTTTGCAAACATATGAAGCAATCATCAACATCGTCATCATTTCAGCCGAAAAACGTCCACTGCTGAACATAGGCCTCACCCAGGCTCCTCTACTTCGACCGGTCTTGTGCGTCCCACATCCAGCGAATTTCTGCTGCCTTCACAAGGTCATCGGTCCACCTTGTGGGAGGCCTTCCCACTACGTCTTCCGGTATGCGGTCGCCACTCCAGAACCTTCGGCTCCATCGGCCATCTGTTCTGCGAGCAATGTGCCCTACCCACTGCCGAAGCATACACTGATGAAGAAAAATGACTTAGTTGCGCAATTAGGGTGCATGTATCCAGCCAGAGACCTTACTACCACGCTAAATGTCATTCGCATCCATTTATTTATTACTCATGTCTTTTAATCTCTTGCTAAATACAAGAAATAACCATCCAAGTTAAGAAAGTAAAAAAGGTAAAGTAACAATGCAGTCGGAAAAAAATCTCAAAAGAAGTAGGTAAACTAACCAAATTTTTGCTCCGTAGGCACAAGTCAATAAATTCAAAGAACATTCGCGTCTGTTCGATTACTCTTATATCTGAAGTATCTGCTTATAATGTAGGAATAGTTATGGCAAGTAGAAGCACGTACGGTACGGGCAGACGCACGAGGGTACCTAGTACGTGCACTGAATATTCACCTTTCCCTTTGAATTTGAAGATTATCATCGCCCACGGAGCTAGCAGTTTGCCGATATAAATTATCGCTCGTCTTTTATTTTGTGAGCGGGGTTGCTCGTTAATTCTGATACAATTTGCTGTGTTATAATTGTATTTAAGTCCATTATCGTTTGCGTGATTTGGATAATGTTTATTTTGGTTTTTAAACGCAGATAAGTAGTGAGAACTGAGGTAAGTCACTCCTACTACCTACGCGGTAGGTAACAATTAACACTAATTAACTAATGTAATGTAGAAAAGCAAGTAAGCAAATATTTGTTTATACGGCCACGGCAAAGCAATTTAGGTTATCCTCTAAAGCCTATAGGTAGGCACCGAGTTGTTTATTCAAGGATCAGACAGCAAATAAAATCCCGCATTACTTCAAATTAAAACCGAAATAAAACTAGAATTGAGGTTAAAACCTTCTTTACAAAATTAAAAGAAACCTAAGTGCTTTCACTCAACGACTCCGAAAGGAAGGGTTAGGTATCTGTTTTTGCTCTTTAGAATAATGCGAACGCTTAAAGTGATCTAATGTTTCCCTCCATTGAACGCGAAAAACTGACTAGTTTGATAAATTGAGCAATTTTATCTCACTTTTGCCTCATGCTCCTTGAACACAACCTATAGATCAAAAAATTTGGGTGACTTGAAACTGATTATGAAATATTAGGGCACTTTTAGGTACAGTTAAATATCAGGGTATAGCTATGCAAAGGACTCTAGGGCTTCTGATGGATTAGATAGTAATTACTGCTAGTTCACAAAGGGACTGATAGACGAATAAAGTGTACTTAATCTAATCAGTCTGTGTCTTATGATTTTATCTTAGAATTTAAATAGAACGTAGGTACCCTAGGAATATATCCAGCTGAATGCTTTGAAACAAATTCCAAGAGACCAAGAAAGACGAGAAGCGCCATATACGCAAAAGTCGCCCAAAGCCTTATTATACACACAAATACAACGATGCTAATTAGTTCTATTGTACACGGTGTTACCGGGTTTTCAAGACCATTTTTTTTTTTGGTTTTGCTAGTTATCAGAGTCAGATAGCTGTCGAAATCGAAAGGATAGAAAAGTAGTTTGGGTCGCTGTCGTCGGATACCTACGGGGAAGAGCGAGCAAGAATATGAATCCAATAGAGCGGTTATGGGATGAGTTAAAGAGACAATTTACTTTGTATTAGGTACCATAATTAAAGATAGTGTCCTCCGAGATTCCGACACCGCCACCGAGAAGATTTGCGTTGCAAACGTTTCGAGAATCAGCTCGCGGCCTGACGAGGGGACAGCCGGGCGTCCCTCCAAGGGACGGAAGTGCTCATCACGCTCACATAGTGAGGAGAGTCTGCCGGCAGCTAAAGTGCCAACGGGCAGGAGCAGGCAAGGTCGCGCAGTGGCGAGCGGAGCCACTGCTCATTTGTCAGAGCACGGTGGGCGGGATCAGTCCATGTCGGTATCCCGACCCAAAACACCGGCTCCGGCGGAACATACGGAGGGCATGGAGAGCGTGGGGACCGACTCCGGGGCTACGAGCTCGGATCTCAGCGACGGTTTACAGCTAGGGTCCAACAAGGTGAAGGCCAATGCCGTCAAGCGGGCGCAGCGGAAGGCTGTAGTGGCTGACAAGGTCAGGGAGTTGGCCCGTCAAGCACGGGAGCTGTGCTCAACCTGGATGGTTTCCGGGGGGAGCGATTCGGCGGTGGCGCTCAGTCACCAAGTTTTG
Source organism: Polymixis flavicincta (assembly GCA_949987655.1). Classification (NCBI taxonomy): domain Eukaryota; kingdom Metazoa; phylum Arthropoda; class Insecta; order Lepidoptera; family Noctuidae; genus Polymixis; species Polymixis flavicincta. Next base: position 6,853,742 of record OX465180.1, read on the forward strand.
GACGGCGTGGATGTCGTGGAGGTTACCACCGAATCAGGCAACCTGAAGGGCACCGTCGTCACGCGTAAAGGAGGCGGCTGAAGGCATTAAGGAGGCCGTTGAGGTCCTCCTTAGTTGTACGAACACGGAGAAGACGGCGAAGCTATGGGAGGAGAACCACCGTCTCCAATCCGAGTTGGAGGCCCTCAAGCGGCAGTTTGCCGCCCAGAGAGCAGCTCCTGCGGCCACCGGATTGCTAGTCTTGCCGTCGCCTCCATCGTCGACCCCATCATTGGGCCCTGCACTTGTGGATGCGGAGGTCGAGAAGGTCGCTCGCATCTGCATGGTGCAGTGCGGCCAAGTGGTGGGGGCTCCGCTAGAAGCTATCGAGTCTCCTTCCGGCCGAAACCACACTCAAGCACCAGCACATCAAGCTACCCAAAACTGTCAAATTGTCTCAATTGAACATGAACCCTATGCTTTTATAAAGATGAAAATCTGTCAAAGATAAATGACAGATTGGGGTAGCTTGATGTGCTGGCGTCTGTACGTATTTGTATAATTGCTTATTTTAAGTAGGTACCTACCTACACAACCATAGTTGCCTACACGCTAGCGAGTACATGAACTTGTTAGGGAACAGCAAAATAACTTAAAAGTTATTCCAGTGCTATTAACTATTATGACGTAGAGACTTCCCCAATTAAAGATTTATGTTAGCTTTATACATAAAAAAATATTTTTTAATATAAGTAACCACAGTTGTAATATTTGCCTCTATTTTACCATTTTATGTAGGTAATAAGTAAGACGTGAAATTTTATCAAACGAACAAACACTTCAACCCACTTCAACCAAGCTTCAACCCCAAAAGCTCAACCATACTCGCAAAGAATGGAACGAACATCAAAAAAACAAAAGCTATGAGTGCACTATGCTATGAATTGTAACATTGCAACAGAACTGATCTGAAACGCACTGCTTGACAGCAAGGTTGGGAAATATAAGCCAATCACCAACCATATTGTGAATCTCTGGTGGAGTCCTATTGGTTTAAAAGAGGACTGTCAATTTAGCGTCATTCAGCTTTGTTGTTGTCAATGTCTTGTCAGAAGTAAGGCTAAGGATTCTAGGGAGATTTGAATTAACATCAGAATAATTTTCATTTCGTATTTTAAGATTGAAAAGATGTCTCTAGTTATTGAAATGGATAATACAATGAAAATACGGACGTGTCGAATATGTCTTGACGTAAATAGTGTTGAGATGGTGGTACTAGACGAGCAGAATGGATGGTTGCCACTATTTCAGTTTTGTTTTGGATTTACTGTAAGTTTTCTAAGTTTCATTGTTCATATTCACGTAATTTTTCATCTGAAGAGTTAATACGTTTCGTACGTTTTCGGACTATTTATTACTCTCAATTCCTATTAGGTTAATTTAACGCCTGTCAATAAATTAAAGGTTCATTAATTGATTGCCAAAAAATCTGAAGTAGTTTGGTGTTTAAATCTAATCAATTTATTTTAGTTAACTAGCCAAGACGAACCACGTTTACTGTGCAAAATATGTGCCGAAAAGGTCCAAAGTTATGTAAAGTTCAAGGAGAAATGCCATAAATCCCATAGTCTTTGGAAATCTGTGAAATCTGAATCTGATGTGGTAAGTCAACTTATTAGTACTTATAAAGTTGAAAATTGACAAATATTTGTGTAAGTACCCAGCCAGTACACATTTATTTGTCCATGGATTGTACGGTAACATACACCACTTTATTCTGCCTCCATAGATATAAATAAGACTTTTTTTAAACTCTTGACTGCATTTCCTCAGTGCAAATAGCCAAATTGCATTGAAAGATAATATTCTCATTTTTTATGATAAACTTCCTTGTAAAGTCATTCAGCTATTCAGCCAGTCAGAACATCAGCATAATATTAAAGTGGTACATGTATATGATAACAGTGCAAATAGTGAATTAGATGTGCAGACAAGTAGACACCAGAAATCATTATCAAACCATTACAGTGTGTATACAATCATTAGTTAAATAGTTAGTAATTACAGAAACTATTCAAAGCCATAGTGTCTCATGTGGATCCACATTCATCCACAAAGGGTTTATGTACCTACTATAATAGATACTGGCGGCCAACCACTTTTCAACCTAATTGCTGGCTTAAGTATGTTAGTTAAGCATTATGTAACTACATACAGTATTTTTGAACAATAAAACTGCTATTGTGTCTCTTTAAATATTTTTGAGTTGATTATTTATTTAAATACCTAGTTTATTGATTGAAAAATACTGAAAGAGACACAATAGAAGTTTTATTGTTCATCTGGGTGTATATGGGGTTTATTTACAAACATTGACCAAAGTTATGAGATGTTCAAACATCAAAAATGTATGGTTAAACAGTTACTAATCATTAATTAACTTTAACCGGTAAAAGCCCTGACAGATAAAAATTTTCAATATTTGCGCTTACGTCGTATCCATATAGATCCACTTGGCAGCTGTCAAGGCTTTTATCTGTTAAGCAATGTTTATAAATGAAGGGGTCAGTGTCCTGCAAAGTGTTAAGATTATGTTTGTTTTTTAGAAATGTTACATAGTTGATCAACAAAACAGAGAAAATACCAATGAAAATGCCAAAGATCCCGATATAAGTAAATCACAAATTAAAGCTGAAACATTAGATCCATTTTTTGACAGTGATATAAAAGTTTCTAATAATGTTGAAATTAAAATACTTCCTTTGTCATCTACTGAAATTAAAACTCCGCCCCATGAAGATGATACCCAATCAACGGATGATGGGAGCAGCGACAAGAGAAATGAGGATTTTTTTGAGACAAAATTTAATCCAAAACCGATTAATTGCAAAAATAGTAGCAAACACGACAGTGTAAGAAGTAAGGAAAAACAAATTTACACTTGTCTAAAGTGTAAAGTTAATTATGGTGAGAATTTTTAATTTAATTTATTTTTACCCACAACAGAAAGGAGACTTGATGTTTGTTTGTGAAAATCTATGTTGCCATTTTTCTCTAAAACTACTAGTCCGATTTTGATGCAGTTTTCAGTTCTGGGTTCGGGTTTGATTGGTGCATGTTAGATAAGTAGGTATTCCAGTGTCAACTCACCAGGGGGCGCTGCAGCAAACATGCAAATCCATGTTGCCATTTTTTTGTATCAATTTTTATCATTGTGATAATATGTGCAGCAGATATGTAATATGTGATGGAATACACATTATCATAACATCACCCCTTATTTCCCTGAAGGGTAGGGCAGAGGTGTACCTACCTATAGCACCCCCACCTTTCGGCAGTTCTATGTTCTTTGTTAGAAGGTTCGGTTTCCATACGAAGCCACGGACCATTCAATTTGGCAGTTATGTTTAAGCCATCAACTAGGCACAAATCCAGATACCGGACTGCTCCTCAGATATTCAGGATTAAAAAAAAAAAACCCAGTAGCACTGCTAGACCTGGGAATTAAACACTTCACCTCATGCTCAATACTATTGCTTGCAACCACTATACCAATGAGGCAGAGGGAGAAATAATTATGACTACATTATTATAAAATAAAGTCCCCCGCCGCGTCTGTCTGTCTGTTCGCGATAAACTAAAAAAATCATCATCATTTCAACCAAAAGACTTCCACTGCTGGACATAAGCCTGCCCCAAAAGGGGGGCTTTGCCATAATCACCACGCTTGGCACGCGGGTTGGCGATCGCAGTATGGTGGTACAATACATAGAGAACGCTGCTGCCTATTCTCTGGTAAGTCCCTTAGTCGCCTTCTACGACACCCTCGGGATCAAATGGAACTCAATAAATACTGAATAGATTTTCATGATTTCCACCAATAGACAGAGTGATTCATTAGGAAGGTTTAGGTGTAATTTTTTAAGGTTTTTTAACGCGGGCGAAGCCGCTGGCAAAAGCTAGTAATATTTTTTAAAATAATATTATTTGGGATTACCTAGCTTCTTGTGGAAAGTGGAACAAGCTATTTTTTATTGTTGATAGTCTTGCATTTGACTAATATGTCCCTATAGGCCATTGTGTGAACAAAGTATCTGACTCCAGGCTGCTATGAAATTCCTGTTAACTAAATTAATAAATTCATCATAATTTCAGCCGGAAGACGTCCACCGCTGGACATAGGCCTCCCCCAATTTGGGGGGGCTTGCCATAATCGCCACGCTTGGCAGGTGGGTTGGCGATCGCAGTATGGTGGTAAAATGCATAGAGAACGCTGCTGCCCATTCTCTAGTAAGTCCCTTAGTCGCCTCCCACGACCGGTGCCGGGGCAAGACCTTTTTATGTGGGCAAGATACATTTTGCGATGCCCCCTGATGGATGACGCAAGAGGACGGATTTTGTTGAGGGGAATTATTTTTGATACTCAAATTCTAATTTATATAAACAAATTAAAAAAAAAAAACATCCGACTTCCAAAAAAACACTAGAAAGTGAAAAATAACTTTAATTTCGGAAAACGGTGACCAGAAATTAATAAAATACATATCAAAAGTCACCTACTTCCGACATTAAAGTTATTTTTCACTTTCTAGTGGTTTTTTTTTGGAAGTCGGATGTTTTTTTTTTTTATTTGTTAATATAAATTAGAATTTGAGTATCAAAAAATAATTCCATTTTAAAAGTTTTTTTGGAAGTCGTTTGGTTTTTTTTGTTGATAAAAGTTTTTATTTTTCACTTTTTAGTTATGGTACCTACCCCAAACCAATTCGAAATTTCATCATCCTTGGGGTCAAAACAATGCACATCTATGCGATAGCAGCAATCGCGGTTAATTTGCTGTCTTTTTTCGAAGAGTTCCGTCGTCTGTCTCCGAAACGAATCATCAATGAAATTTAAATTTCGGAATAAACCCCTTTCTAAAAAAAAAGAATTATGCAAATTGGTTTATATACGACGGAGTTCATGCCCGAACCTCCACCTAACATCTAACCGTTAAAGAGTTGTACCTTCCCTCATCAGCTCAGCGTCATGAGATGATGATGACCATACGCAAATGTCTCAGTAGCTTTAGAAAACATGAAAAACATTGCTAATACCTACACATTTTGAGGGTTGCCCTCGATTTCCCTGGGATTCCATCATCAGATCCTGATTTTGTGCCAATGGGACCACCTCAGGAGTATACTTTTTCAAATAAAAAAGAATTTTGAGAATCGGTCCACAAATAAGAAATCGGGGAACATAATATTAAAAAAAAAATACGTTCGGTGGAACATATAACCTCCTCCTTTTTTTGAAGTCGGTTAAATACTAACTTCTTTATTGCAATCATTTCAGCCGAAAGACGTCCACTGCTGGACATACTTCGACCGGTCTTGTGGTTCCCACATCCAGCGGATTCCCGCGGCCTTCACAAGGTCATCGGTCCGCCTTGTGGGAGGCCTTCCTACTCTAAGTCTTCCGGTACGCAGTCGCCACTCCAGAACTTTTCGGCCCCATCGGATATCTGTTCGGTCGAGCAATGTGTCCTGCCCACTGCCACTTAAGTTTGGCAATTCTTCGGGCTATGTTCTATTTGCTTTGGTCCACCTGCGGATCTCTTCATTTCTGATTCGATCACGTAGGGAAATTCCGAGCATAGCCCTCTCCATTGCCCTTTGAGTGACTTTAAGCCTTCTGATAAGGCCCATTGTGAGCGATCACGTTTCTGTACCATAGGTCATCACTGGCAACACACACTGGTCAAAGACTCGTCTTGAGACACTGCGGTATTTGGGACGAGAAGATATTGCGAAGCCTCTCAGAACACTGCCCAGCCGAGCCGGATTCGACGATTGACCTCTTTCTCGAAGTTGGACTTACCTAATTGGACAGTTTGTCCTAGGTAAACGTACTCGTCCACAACTTCGAGTTTAGCGCCTCCCAACGGCCATAGAGGGGGTGTTACATGGGCATTCGACATGACCTTTGTCTTGTCCATGTTAATTTAAGACACACTCTTTCGGAAGCTCCACTGAGGTCATCGAGCATTGCACTGAGGTCCTCCATGGTCTCAGCCATGACAACTATATCATCGGCAAACCGAAGGTGAGTGATGCTCTCGCCATTGGTGTTGATGCCAGCCCCTTTCCAGTCCAGATCCTTGAAGATATCCTCCAGTACAGCGGTGAACAGTTTCGGTGAGATAACATCTCCCTGTCTCACACCTCGCTGCAAAAGGATTAGTTTTGAAGTATGGTCCTGGAGTCGGACTGACATAGTGGCGTTTTCATACAGACTTCAGCACCTAGATGTACCGATAGTCGATCTGGCACCGTTGAAGAGACTGTAGTACAGCCCATGTCTCGTTCGAATCGAAGGCTTTCTCGTAGTCCGCAAACGCTAAGCAGAGAGGCAGATTATACACTTCGGTCTTCTGTATAACCTGCCGCAGCGTATGTATGTGGTCTACGGTGCTAAAGTCTTTACGGAATCCGGTTTGTTCGGGAGGCTGGAAGTCTAACTTGCGAGCGAGACGGTTCGTGATGACTCTCGAAAACAGCTTGTAGACATGACTCAGAAGTGAGACGGTCCTATAATTCTTAAGAAGGGCATTGTCACCCTTCTTAAAGGAAAGTACCACCACACCTCTGCTCCATGCCTGTGGCGTTTTGCTCTCGAGTATGACAGAGTCAAATAGCATCTGGAGGGCCTTAAGAACCGGTTTTCCGCCGGCCCTCAGGAGTTCCGTCGTAATTCCGTCATAACTCGGCGCCTTGTTGTTTTTAAGCTGCTTCAGAGCCATCCTAATCTCGTATAAGCTAACGTGCAGGATGTCATCGGTGTAATGTCGGGTCAATCTGGCTCTTGGGTCATTTGTCAGATTCGTAACGGGGTTGCTTGTTGACGTGTATAACTGTCCATAGAACCTCTCGGTCTCTCTCAACAGCTCAGGCTTGGCTGATACGATCCTACCATCATCGGTTTTCAGTTTCTCAAGCCGACTCTGCCTAATAGACAGATCTCTTGCAAAAACCTTGGAGCCCTTATTTCGCTCTATCGCGTCTTAGATGCGGTCCGTATTAAAACGGCGAAGGTCGCTTTTCAAGGACTTAGAGATCCGTCTATTGAGCGCGTCGTCTGAAGACTGCAGGATCATTTCACGCCTCTCTTCCAGTAGCTGCAAAGTAAGATCAGAGAGTATCTTTTTGCCATTAGTACGACGAGTCTTGAAGACCTTAGACCCGATCGTATGGACAGTTTCCACAAACCCATCGTTATAATCGTACACGGAGCTGAACATGAAGTTTATTAACATGTTAAAAAGTTAAAATCTATCAAATAAATTTGACAGATTGGAGTAGCTTGATGTGCTGGCGTCTGTACACAACGTGATTAATAAAATACGGTTCGAAAAAAAAAATTACCAAGTTTACTTGGTACTTTTTATCAAGTATAGGTACTTGGCACTTTTTATCAAGTATAGGTACTTGGCACTTTTTACCAAGTAACTTAGTAATCTTACCAAGGATACTTGGTACTTTTTACCAGAAAAACTTAGTACTTTTTACCTGTTTGCATAGTAAAAAGCACTATTTAATTTTCTCAGTGTAGATTTTTTTTAACGTATGTGGTAGGTTAAGATTGCCAGACACTTGCTTCGCGGGACTTCGAGGCGCGAGGCCCCTTGGACCGCGAGGCCGTAGGCGGTGACCCACGTCGCCCACGCCTTACACCGCCTATGCCTACGACACCCACGGGAAGAGATGGGATGATGCTATTCTTTACGTCCGGCACCACACGGTTTCCCACAAACGGTTCACGGTACGGTTCACCAAATTATTTGATAAAGATAAAGATATTTGATAACAACCAAGCACTACTATTGAGCATGAGGTCTTGAGTTCTATTGCCAAGTTGAGGAAAGTGTTTTTGGGTTTTTGTATCGGGCAATTCTCTGTAGAAGCCCGGTTGATGACAATAAGACATATCTGGCAAAATGTGGGTGTGAGGACAGGTCTGCATAAACCATTTGAGGATTATATGTGTAATGTTATGTCCGTATTTAATTTGCTGTGTTACTACAGAAATTGTGAAATAAATGACACAAGTTAATGTTTCAGCGAGGAAAGTATGTTTTCTCAAACACATAAAGGTATGTGAAACCAAAACAATATCAAGGAGGCGGTATTTCGAGCAAGATTATGCTTATGACTTGGGTAAGGATTTCAACTCATTTTTAGGGTCCAGAAAGATTGGTTGTACATGTACAGGCAACCATGAATCGTTCGTAAATGATTAATTATTTTATAGCACTGTGTGACCAAAAACACTGGCTCTTCAAAATACGCCCTTACTGCTGCGACATAAAGGCGCTGTCACCATGTAATGTTCGTCCATTTTTTTTTCAGGTAGACAATATTATAGTCAAAATATTGAGGTAAAACACGAATCAAAAAGCAAAATTGAAATTATTGGAAACCAAAATGAAAATGACTCTTCATCTTCATGCGGTAAAAGCTTAATATAATTTAGTGACTTGTACCATCTTATTGGGGGTCAGTGCAAAATGAATCTTATCGCTTTATGATAAGGATTGTTTTTTATTATATTTTGCTACTTGGCTATTTTTAACCGACGAAAAAACGGAGGAGGTTATTCAATTCGACGCGTATTTTTTTTTTTTTAATGTTTGACCACGCATAACTTTTTCCAGAGTCGTCCGATTTTGATAATTCTTTTTTTACTGGAAAGGGTATACCCCGAAGTTGGTCCTATATAATTTTGAAGAAAAATTCCAACCCTAAGGGTAAGAAAACAGGGGATGATTGATTGTTAACTCACAGATTTTAATACTGAGTTGTGTATTACAAAAAGTAATCAAAAATTAAGCATGTAGTAATTAGTAGATTATAGCCACAAAAAATTATAAAATAAAAACTTTTTAGTTCGGAAAAAAGTTCGGAAGGCGGTGACATATAATTAAATACATATCCAAAGTCACCGACTTCCGAACTTAGTTATTGGGGTTGGACAAAGCAAGTTTATTATTTTTTACTTTTCGGTTTTTCGGCGGTTTAATTTTTTTATTAAAAAGTTTTTATGTTACTAGTAAAATCTCGGTATGATTAGAATTTTTTACGAACTTTCTTTGATATTTTAGGTCTCTGCAGTCTTAGTTTCACCACGACTAAAGATCTTTGCACACATTTGAATGACCATTGGACAAATAATGATTTAGCGTGCAAATTGTGTGATTTCGTAGGCATCGACCTGGCTGCTATTGCTGCACATAGGTAAGCCATTTTTTTCAAGTCAATGTCTAGAACTGCTTTATCAATTTCCGCAAATTGAAATTGAAAAATCTTCATCATAATCCACAAATTCACTTTTTCATTGACTTCACCCACGAGAATAGACCCATTTTTGTGCTAATACATACCCACGCTCAGTACCATAGTGGTTGGCCTGTGATAACGGCCCCGACCTACGATTTGTAGGTCGTTATTTCGAACCCAGGTAGGCACATTACTTAGTGTAAATAATTTCATCACCACTGCGCTCAAAACGGTGAAGCAAAACATCGTGACGAAACTGACATGTCTTAGAAACCAAAAATTCGAAGACGTAACTACAAATAGCACTGAGCCCGCGTGGTGGGTTACGGCCCACTCCCTCTCGCAGTGAAGAGGCCTGTATCCCAGTAGTGGGAAAATAATAGGCTGATTATGGCCCACGCTTCTGTGCCAGCCTCATGTCCTGTTGGTGTCGTGGTCACAAGTGCGACTGTTGCGGAGCTTGGGGTCCGATTCCCAGGTTATGTAAAGTGTTAGTGGTAGGTTACGTATTAGGAGTTTGGAAGTTGGCGGTGTGATACCCCCTTGCCTTAGTAAGCACGTTAAACAGTTGGTTCTACGCCTGATCTCTCTCCGGTCGTGTCGGATTGCCGTCCCATTGGACTATGACAGTCAGCGAAGAGAGAATGCACATGTGTCTGCGCAAACACCTGTGGACTATATTAATTATCTCCTACGTCGATGACTATGTCTCTACTGAGATTGGCCGCCATTACCGAAATAAAAAATAAATGTTACCTGTAAGTACTATCCAAAATATTTTCAGGTATTCACACTTTCCGCGCAGTGAACTAATGCGTTTTTTATGCCACATTTGCGGAAATAATCAACAATCATTGATGGCATTGCATTTCCACTATCGAAAGGAGCATTTGCAGAAGTCTGGAGGGTATTGCTCGCGGTGCCATAAGGCATACTCCAACTTGCGTCCCTGGAAGAAACATGAGTTGACTCACTGCACTCCTACGTATATATGTGATATTTGTGGAAGAGGGTGAGTGTAATCTAGGTATACGATAAAAGAACATCACTATTTTAGTATTCTGTACTATACTTCTGTAACAATATGGTAAAGTGGTTTATTTGTACGTTTGTAAAAGGTAATTAATATCTGCAAATACTGATACGATTACAAAGATATGCATCTAAGAGAATTGGAAGTTAAGACTTTTCAAACTTTACTTTGGCTCATGGAATTTAAAATCTCTGCAAAAAACCGTAAAAGCAGCCGGAAAATTGACGCACAACCATAGATTCAATACATTTTGAACCACATGTTTTGAAATTTAACGTGAGTTATTAAGAGCGTTCATCCTACGCGGGCTGGCAACGGCGTGTTAATAGCGGTTTATCGTGATTATTTCATTAAATACAAACAAAAGTAAATATCTTTTTCAGCCAAGCACTAGATCGTTGGTATATACGAGTTTGTATGCTATTTTTTACAATGATTTTTATATTTACTTAAAGAAATCGACATACCGTCAATTATTTTCCATTTGTATTACTTAGTACGATCCAATGTTTTTATTAATGAGTCAATGTTAAAAATATTTATAAATACCAACGATCTAGTGCTTGGCTGAAAAAAAAAATTGTACTTTTGTTTGTATTTGACTCGGCCATATTTTCATTTTCGGCTATAAACCAGCCAAAGTTTGGGCAAGCCGAAAACCAAAGTCAGTAAATTGTTGCTCGTCTTTCGGCCTACTTCGTAAAGCTCAGTAATATCAGGTGACTTTTGGCTAACTTCGGGGTGAATCCGGTATGCTCATGGTTTCACTCAGCTGACATAAACGGACGCGATTTTGTTTTGAAGTTGTAACGTGTTGTACGCATAATTACAGCAGAAATATTAACATTTTTTAATGTCAAAATCCTCTTCGTTTTCGGCCGAAAATAATACTAAAGCCGAAGTTTCTTTTACTTTTCGGATGAAAATCCATTTTTGGTCGGACAATACTTATTACCTACTCATTTTATGTCTCTTTCAGGTTTCATTTCAAACATGCCCTTCGGGAGCACATCATAAATCATATGCAGATAAATAGAAGCATCTGTGACATCTGCGGAAAAACTTTCGCCCGCCAGAACTACATGAGGGTAGGTAAATATTTGACCTTTTTATTCTTCCTACATATTTATTTAAAAATCAGTATGTATCTTTACAAAAAGTTAGTTGAACTGTCTTTACAAGTTATTTTAAGTATCTGTCGGAAAATATCCCACGAAAACGACTGAATGGATTTGGATGGTATTTGTCACAGAGATAGTTATTAACCTGCATTAACTGGATACTTTTTATCCCGGTAGTACGGCCCTACTGGTATGAAATCGGAAGTCATGGTAGTTCAATATCATAATTTGTATCAGTTAGTACCAAACGACATAACATGACGCCATTTTTCCCTCCATTTTATTTAAGTCCCATGTAATTGCGGCATCAACCGAGCTCAAATCCAGGTTCTGGGACTGAAAAAATCCTGATGAAAAAACCTAAAAACTGGTTGCGCGACCTGGGACTCGAAATATTACTACCTACATGATATTAAAATATTATGTTGTTTATACCCGAAGTCAGCATGTCGGTACTTGCTGACTTCGGGTAAAAACAACATTTTGTCAACCTATGCTTTACACTTCTTGTCATTTTTTTTTAAGTATGCAATAATGCCATCGGCTCTTTCATTCACTCTCCGCTATGCATGTATGTTCTTCTGTTCCCTCAAAACTCCTAAACTACTGAGCGTATTTTGACAAACGATACGTGATTTGTACGGTTTATCAAGTGTAATTTTGGTTATTTCGGTTATACAAAAACCGATGTTGTTTTATTACGATGTCTTGTCAACTTGAATAAAAACTTCCAATTAAAAAGGTATTTAACCTTTTTAGTTGACGTTTTTTTTTTCGTGGTTTGGTATCCGTTTTAAACTTTTTTTTTTCATATTTTTTTTAGTTACACAAAGAAACAGTGCACTGTGTATCGGCGCCATTAAAATGTACTCATTGCGACCGTACATTTAAGAGTGAGTTCTATCTAAAGAAGCATCAGAAAAATGTGGTTACTAGGGAGAAAACACTCAAATGTGAGGTGTGCCATAAGGCTTTCATCACGCCAAATACCTTGAGGCTGCATATGGTGACGCATAGCGATGAACGACCCTTTGTCTGTAATATTTGTGACTGCAGGTAAGTTAATTACACGCACATTACAATTAGATTACTTACTGTAATCTAATTGTAATGTGCTTGTACTTCTTTAACGCGGTGATTTTTTAATCGCGCTCTGGATTTCAACGCATTTTTCAGCCCCGAGTGTTTAAAATCCATCAGTTTAATTTTTACGCGCTGGGTATGCACTCTGAATTCTAAATACTAAACACTGAGAGCCGAAAGTTCAGTGCGCGATATAAATCGCTCGTGCATTTCTAGGCTAAATTTAGGCACATCGTGTTTCAGAAAAGGTTTGGTTTTGTAGATTTTTGTCTCTGTCACTCATACTTGTGTGACTAATGGTCTGTGTCTTCTAATGCTCGGTCCCATTGACGATTTGGTGCTGTACAGTTAACTGTACGTCCGTGTTAATAATTTGACACTGACTTAATTATTATGTAGCAGTAAAAGATAAGAAAGTAAAAAATATGATTTATTTATCACAGAAACATGTGCATACAAAAAACACATACAGTCGAACATACAACCTCCTCCTTTTTTGGAAGTCGGTTAAAAGATAAGATCACTCAAATGAAGATCTTAAAAATAAGACAGATTTTCATCAACGAACACAGAACAGTCGGCAGGTTTAGTAGGTTTTCGTAGTTCAAGTGTAAGCATTGTCTTGCGGTTGATCGTACAATTAAAAGCCAAAATATAGCGTTCGGTTCCAATTTCGACATTTCCGGGTATGTAAGTAGTTGTTGCATTTTACGAGCATACCCACGTGCGTTAATAATTTCATTTTGAACCTTACGTCAATGACATAGAAGTCACATTAACAGCACTCGTTATTTACAACGATTTTACTAGAATTGGTGTCGAAATTACGAAACCGTGGCTCCGCTTTTCACCTAAAGGCTTGGCGCACACATATCAGCTTGGCGCCGGGTCGGCATCGATCCTCTTCGTCTGGTTGTAATCCAACGTAGCCGTCGCCCAACTAGCTAAATTGTTTCTTATCAAAAGCTTATACATCTCAATAACATCCCGTAAATGTTTAAAAGTGTTATTGGGGGTCTATTATATCACCACTTGTGATATAAAAGTCACTGTTAAATGTAATGTTCAATGTCAGCCGCGATAGAAACATCGCCGATTGGCGATTATCTACGCCAAACCCCAGTGATGTTTACGTTCACGTTCTTTGGCCGTTTATGCTAATGTTTTCGTACACCGAAAGATTTTAGAAAAACGTTCTATGAACCGATATGGGATGGGTGTTTGTTAGTTGGGAGGCACTGAGCGGAAAACACCCCGAGTTGTCGGCGCAGCTATGGTAAGGAACGGATAGGTCGCGGTGACTCGATTTGCACCCTTTATTGTGTAACACTCTGTCAACGACATTCATTCATTCATTGGGTTATTAACATTGTTGAGGAGACAAAACAATGCAATAGCAATATCTTTCAAAATGATCAAATTCTGATTGATTTACGCAATTAAAGAACCGGTCCTGAGTATATGTGTGCGACGACCTTTAGACCGTCAACTAGTTCGCCGACCTAACTCCATAATTGTAACGAGAAATCGTTTTTTTTTTATTATTAACACGCTTTTATTACCTTCACCTGTATGTTTGTATGCATGTTTGTTTGTTTGTAACCGACTCCTCTGGACTTGATTTTGACTCACTTCAAACGGTCAAGTTTCATTTAAACTTTGTAGACACCAAAAAACACGCTTTTAAAACCAAAAGCGTGGGTGCTTGATATTAATTGATTATGCACTGAATGGACAGGTCCACTCAATCTGTGTGGTTTCTTTCCTCAAAAGACCATTTCAGACACCAATCCACATGGTCTTCACATGATCTGACCAAGATTATGTCTGGACTTTAAAAGAGACTGTGACCTCTGAGTTTGTTTCGGCCTTTCTTCTCAGAGTAGTCAGATAGGAAACGCCGATCTCATCTAGTTTAAAAAATATGATTGACGTGTAAAAGTGTTTGTACAAACCTACTTACAAAAATAAAATCATTTATCATTTATAAAAATACCACAAAAAGCACCCCACGCTTTTTAATAGAATTAAGTTATTTTATACTTTTTTAGTTTGGTTTTCAAAGCGTGTTTTTTTTAGTTTTTAAACTATTATTTATTTCTTTGACAGTTACAAATATAAATCTCAGCTGACGATTCACCAGTACAAGCACTATGGGTTCTTGCCGCAATGCAAGATCTGTACGAAGACGTTCTCTAACTCCATGTCATTAAAAAGGCATTCATCAGTACATACGGGCGTTCGGCAGCACAGTTGTAACGTCCCAAACTGCGCCAGGACTTTTCACTCAAAGAAACTACTGTTAAGCCACTTAGAACTACGTCACAAAAATGAAAATTGCGGAAAAAGTGAGAAGTAATAGTGTTAGAAACAATTAATAGGTAAGTTTGTGAAATCAGTAATGGGCATGATGATTTTGTAATTTAATGAAAAAAAATAAAAAAAGGAAAATACTTACTAGAAATTAAGGTGTATTATTTTGGCGTTGTTGTCTTACCAGTAGGTAAGCTTGTAAAATTAGTCTGTCATGGTTAAAGATAACTTTGTGATTTGATGAAGAAACAGACGCCAGCACATCAAGATACCCCAATCTGTCAAAATCTCTTTGATAGATTTTCAACTTTAAAAGGATAAGGTTCATGTTCAGTAGGAATTTTTTTTACAGTTTGGGGTCGCTTGATGTGCTGGCGTCTGTATAATATTCATACGTTACAACTGCGGGGTTGTTGCATAACACATATAAGTGACAATTAATGGCCAATGCCTTTGATTTTGACAGTTAGGCCGCGTTCATTGCGTTATTTACATTGTTGAGCAGACGAAATATTCAAACGTATAAAACTAATTTTGCTTTTGATTGTACAGACGCCAGCACGTCTGTACAATCAAAAGCAAAATTTGTAAAAATTAAGGTGTACCTATATTGGGGTAGGTATCTACATTTTGAATTATACACTATTCTATACAAGTAGAGCAAAATTGTCTTTTATTTAAAAGAAAACAGTTGTTTCATACAATAGCGAAAAACAAAATACCTACACGGTCAAAAATGAATGACAAGCTAATGTTTTTCGTCGATTACTAATACCTATTAGTAATCGACGAAAAATATTCACTTGTCTAGTATCATTGAACTGAATTTATGGTACTTAACTACACCCTGTATTTTATGCATTTCATTAGATAATTACTGAAATCTTTACATTAGCGCACGTACCTACGAATTCATAAAATCCCAACCTACAAACTCCAATTTCAATGCAAAACAGCAAAATCGCTTCAACCAGAAGCAAGAACAGTTCATTTTTAATTCAGCACTTCTATTTTCCTAGCAAGAGTCGCAAAGTTACAGCGAAATGCTATTTTCACTACGTAAGCAGGAGCCGTGTTAGCAGTCTTGTCTACTTCGCTCTACGGGACTGGAAAATTTCAATAACCTAATATTTTATGTCGAGGGAGCGCCCAACTTTTGCATACACTGTTATTGGTCCATTTTTTACGCATTTCCTCTCGTCGTCGCGTTTATGCGAAGAGGAGAAAGGCTAATCCATCACCGTCGGAGGCAACGCGTCTCGTTAGCATAATGAATTAGTGGCTCATAGCCGTGACACTTCGACGGTGCAGCGACCACGACATGACTGTTTATGGCAGGCATTTGCTATCTGAGCTTTGCAATTTGTGTTAATAATCTACACTTAGCTGTTGTAGAAAGCAGGAAGACTTGTCGAGTTGTAGAGTGTCAACTGTCTTCTAATTAAGAACACAGAAGGCTTGGTAATATTCATACGTTACAACTGCGGGGTTGTTGCTTATCACATTTAAGTGACAATTCATGGCCAATGCCTTTGATTTTGACAGTTAGGCCGCGTTCATTGCGTTATTTACATTGTTGAGCAGACGAAATATTCAAACGTATAAAGCAATGGATTAGGAATTTACTGCAAAACCCTCTGATTCTGTGATACGAAATTAGGGTGCTGATCAGTTCATAAAATTGTTTTCATTCAATTGAAGCATCGAATGCTTCACCGGCCGTGTTTCATAAACAATCCTAATTACTGTTTGCCCTCAAATTATGAGATACGCAAACAGCAACAATTTAACTAACTCTGATAGCTCTCTAATAGTTTGATTCAATGAACTGTTTTCAATTGACAGTAGACATAAGAGCTCTTTCACACAAGCGGCTCACGTCGCAGCCTCGCGGTTGACACTCCGTTTTGTTCCCGCTAAGTGCCGAAAGCTCCCGATGTCGCGTGCTCGGTGGCACGCCGCCAGTAGATACTGCAAGCAATTTGTACTGTGCGCAAACATTTTATGAAGCTCACAATGTTTTCACGCTATTTTTCGAGGTGTCGTTTTCATAAATGTTCTGTGTTGTCTTTGGTTGATAATGTACTTGCTTTTGCGTGAGTGAAACAAGGGATAAAGGTTTTACCGTTCCAACTACTTCTCTTTGAAAGAAACTACGTTGTGTCACCTAAAATCTTGCTTTATAAGTTTTAAAACTCTTCTTTTTAGGAGACTGCATGAGGGTCAACTTTTCATATGTTTTTTTTTTAATAAGGGCTCTCAAAGGTAAAACGTTTTATGGTACTTGGGGTGTAGATAACTCGAAAATAACTATTTTGAGGGCTGTTATTCCGGGAAAGCTTCTGTTGTGTTCCATTTCTGATACCTTACTTATATCACACAATTTACACCGTGTTTTCTATCTCGTACAAGCACCTGAATTGTTATTTACAGGATAGGTACGTGGGGAGGTATATTATGTCGTATATTGGTGCCTATCAATTTGTTAACAAATGACGTCACGCACGGCGGCGCGCGGCGTCTTCGTTGGCGTGAATCTATAATGTGGAGGGGTCCTAAAATGTAAGAGTATTTTATATAAGGTATTTTTCAAAGTAAATGTTAGAGAAGTAGGTTAGGTGTCTTTGTGTCGGTACCATTTGGCTATATATAGGTATTGTGGTGTACAACTTTTTGAATAAAAAGCGACCAAGTCCGTATCGGTAAATAGATAGACCTCCTAGACAAGCGGCGTAGGCTACAGATATAATTATTTGACCAAGTAAACTGAACGCGATCGTCTCATCATAACCGCTTTCACGAGCTGTCAGTGTCAACAGTGACAGCTATTGAACGCGGTATAGATGTGCTGATATCATTCAGTTTCATTGGTGAAAATCGCCCTTAGTAGTTGTGTAAGGTCCCGTTTTCACCACAGATATACGGAACCTTAAAGTGAGAACCTGGCATTGGCAGGTAAATATTATTTTCTTTATGGGTCATCCATCACTTCGTTGCCGTCGTCACCTTGACAACAGAATGAATAAATAGGTACCATGTGCCTACCTTATACCCACACAGTCCGATTTTAGTTAATGAACTGCTTATTCGAAAGCAAGTTGAACCGTCTGAACAGATTTTCAGTCAAATTCAAAGTATTGTTTGTGAAACAACAAAAGTTGTTCAACTAAAATCGAACCGTGTGAACCCGGCTTAAGATTTTTTCTTTTAACCAGCACCCTAATTGCGTAACTAACGATTAATCATAATCGGTTTCAATTTGACAGCTCAACAATATTCATTGCGGTATTTACGTTGTTGAACAGACACATTTTTCGAACATAAGAAGCAATGGTTTAACAATCTGTTTCAAAACGAAACAGATTATGATGAATCGTGAATTACGCAATTAGGGTGCAGAATTCAGAAAGCAAATAATATTTCTACATATCCACTTCTAAAGTAAAACGTTACGTAGATGTAGGTACAACAACAGTAAGTACTAACTACCTACAACATAACTTCACAGAAAATTGAATCCTAGAATTATTTCATATTTAGGTATTCGGGTTTCAATTTAGTTACCTGTAAGATACATTTTAGGCGAAGATTAGATAGACATTCAATTAACCAGTTATGAGGGTAGATACACGGGTGCCCGGGGCGTGCCAATTAACTAAGAAATGTGTAGGATGATAAATTAACTGTCTTAGAACTCTGAATCTCTTGAAGTTATCCGTGCTGCCGTATTTAGCAGAATTTTGTAATTAACACAGCTCTTTGTATTTCGTTTAAAATTCAATTTTAAGTAGCTAGGTAAATCTTAATAAGTTCGCTGTTCCTTAAACATGAAACTCTACCTACGTTAACTTTTTTCGAAACCTACTGTTGACCTATCTACACAATTCTAATAAAAACCCTTTGTCATAACTACAGTCACATAAGCATAGAGATACCCATATATATACCCCCATATTATTAGACAACCCACCAAGTCAAAATATTAAAAGTTCTTGGCAAAATATCAAGTCAGCGGAAAGTTTGAAAGCCAAGCGTTATGGTCCATACAATATCGGGCGCGGATACCAAACAGGGCCGTCTCGCAGGGCATAACAATTCAATAGAATAAGGTAGCTAACCCCTAGTGGGGAATAAAGCTTTGAGCTTTTGCGATACAAAGGTCAGCTTCGAAACGATGTGGTGGCATCCCTAATATTGCGTACATAGATATCATTTTGTGTGTATGAATGTGGGTAGTACTTTATTGAGCGTAGATTATGGTTATGGGTGTGGAAATGACCGTTCTAGTTGTGTTGCTGTATATCTGCGTAATATTTGATTCGAAAATTACTTCATGACATTTGATTCACTACTTTTTTTGGTTTTGGCTTCGCAAGGTTTGTGCATTTAGCCAGTGTCAAGTAATTTTACTTTTCAATCAAGTAAATGACCCGATATCAGGCACGAAGTTACAAAAAAGTCATAGTCAGTCAAGTCAGAGTATTGTAAAGCGGTAGTAACATTACAACAACATATTAGAAGTTTTTGGGGTTAGTAACTTATTTTCGCCTTCACTACACTCGTGCGCTCACACGTAACTAAATTGAATAATTCACTACCGAAATTATACAATTTAATTTGCTATTTCACGAAATTTCATGAAAATGAAAATTCGTGCGACATGTTCCAACGCGATCCCGCCAAAAACTTGATTCACGAGTTGTAAGTGGCTATATAATTGAGATGAATGCGTGGGCAGATAGTGTCGATTGATGTTATCTGAAAATCCGGTAACAGGTATCCCAACACTACATATAGGAGAAAATCTGTTATCTGTAAAACAAACACTGATCTTTAAAATCTAGAGCACCTATTTCCATGAAATATGTTCCTAGGCACTTCTGTGTTTACATTAAATTTTGCCTCTATATTTACATAACCACCTAAACACCGCCCAACCTGTAATGATTTAAATCAGTTTCTAACCAAGCACGTTGGCGTTAAGATTTCATTACTGAACTTGAACCACTTTCAAAGTAGATTCCTACCGTTAAAACGTAAGCGTATAACCGTTATCACCAACCGTTATTACTTGAAACGGTGTTTTAGTTAGATTAGATGAGCAATAAAAGAATCCTTTGTTTACACTGTCGAGCTTTTTAATAAGAATTGCTTTGGTTGAGTGTACCGGGTGGTGCAAATTTACGTTTGATTCTTAGAGAGTGATAATGGTTAATCAGTGCATACTATTACAATACAGGCTGATTAGGTATTATTTATATTTTTAAACTTTTCGCTTAAGGGTACACTAGTCGCGGGCTCGAACTCACTGGTGGGCCTGGCTAAAAAGCACACTGTCTCACCAGGCTTCGAGGCCGACAGAGGTAGTACCCGTGATGAGCAGTTAGACGCTAGTCTACACGCACAACATGATTGAGTGAGCTGCAGGATCAGTTATAGTAACACCGGCGCGTAAAAAATTAAGAAAAAACCTTCGGAAGATCGGGTTTTCCGCAAAAACCACTGCATAAATCAATGAACAATTAAGTTTATTGAACTTTTCGATAATTGAGCTTTGTCGGTACCGACTTAGTTTTGGAGATTTTACACCTCTTTTATTACTTAAACATGTCCGAAGTTATGTTAAATTACCAAGAAAAACGAATCTTTGTTGGCTCATAACTTTTTAATGGCTTTTTATTTTAGTATTATATTTCCGTGCCGACAATATTAATAATGAGACAAAACCATACCATGTTTAAGTTTTGATGTACATTGTCAAACAGTGGAGTAAAACCCTCCCGAAGTTTGTATGGAAAAAATGTGGACTTGGTTCACCTTAATTCGGGACCATAGGGTCTGCTTACCAAAGGTCCGGGCGTACGAGGAGCCGAAGCCAGCTCGCAGAGGTCCGTTAGACTATATTATCTTAATACTATTGTGTAGAATAAAGTTTATCTAAATCAATAGACAATTGTGCTGCTGGGGAGTTTGTTGCGTCAGTTAGTCTTTCTTTTAGTGGCTTGTCTAAATAACGATAGTGAAAAGGGACAAGGTTTGGATGGTAAACGGAATATCGCTTTTAAATGCTTAGAAGTGATGAAAGAAGTGTAGATACCTATGTTCTATGTTATTGGGTTCGGTTTCCGCACTTAGTCCATCAAGTAGACCATTGTGCGTGTAGATACCTATTATGTATGGCCACGCATATATATATTTAAAAAAAAAATACGCGTCGACTTGAGAACCTCCTCCGTTTTTTCGTCGGTTAAAAAATTAAGTACTTACTACAAACGGGGTGAAGAAAAGATATGCAGGGGTGAATCCGAGCGAAACTTTAAAATATATTTAAACATTGAAATATTGTGATACTTTGTTGCCAACAAGGGCACTTAGTTGTTAATTTTAATACCTACAGTAAACACATTAGTGTTCTTTATGGCAATAAAGTATATTATTTCAATTTTAAAATCCCTTTAAAGTTTCGTCCTGATTCACCCCTGCATTCCTATTCACCCCGTACCGTACTTAATTCAAGTCGTTACATACCATATTCCGATTAAACACCTGTCGAAAAAACGTATCAACCCAGGTTTTCTCAACCTGCAGGTATTATTCACTCAATCTGTTTTTGATGACACCGTAAGTTGTGGTTTTGTTCCGACATTTAATTATATCAAATTTATCACTTCAACAACCCACGTCGATTACCTACACGCCCCACGTTATCGAGAGCAATTTAATTTACTGCAACAGTTTTAAATGTTAAACCGAAAACACCTACGTCATTCCATTAGCTCACTAATTAAATAAACACCTACGTTCTTACGTGGGTAGATAGAATGCTAACTGAAATTAAGTCTAGCTTGTGCAATAATGTTAAAAGAATAGTAATTAATTATAAAACAGATGGAATGCAGGTAGACAGGGGCTAAAGTTGTTTAACCTTTTAACCGCCTACGTCGGATTAATCTGACAAATATTTTCGGGTCCATTTCGCCAGGGTCGTATATTTACGACCAATATACCACAGCTCGTTTAATCTTATTTTTTATTTAATTACGCTGTATTCTATCAAAGAGATATTTGTATTAGGTAGATAATTAGTTAATTAGGTAATCATTTACAATTTAATACGCTTTAGTAACTTAATTAGAAGTCTAGTACCTAAGTATTGCACATCCTCTTTGTTGTAAGTATTTATTTTTCGCTTCACTGTGCCGTGCCGGGCGCTGGGGGCACGACAATTGTTATGAAGTCTAGCGGTTAAAGGGTTAAAGAACCAATATGTGTCGGATAAATAAATCTAAGTACGTACCTAATAATTAAGTTTCATTGTAAACAATTCTAGTCTAGAGTTTGAAAAGTACCACTATAATGTTAATTCGAGGTGAGAGCCTGGTGATCCATCACTGCGTACCTAGCCTAGTATGGACGCCTGTCTCTCACAAAGGATCATATTTAGTGCAATTTTGTCAAAATGCTATAATTCTTGTCTCTTTGTTTATAACTTTGTGCAACTTTGTGTAGAGAGAAAAATAAAGATAAATTATTACTACTTTGTCGTTTTTTTGTTCCCATTCTTAGTAAATACATTTTTAAATATTATAATACAAAAAAAAAAGTTAAAAAAATCTGGTTGCCCTGTATCTGGAGCAGGGTTTAAGGTACCGGTGGTTAGGGCTCAAGAGACGGGAACCTCCTCACGATGCGAGCCGTATCGAGAAGCACTGCCTTCTAAAGCAGACCCATGCTCGAACCACCACCTTTCTAGTGTGTAAAATTTAACCAGGGTCGTTTTCTGCTACGATCGATCGATCATTCACCAATGTCCTTGATCCTACTGCTTGCATCCGTCAAGTTAAAGGATATCCTAAAATTTAGGAAATCATCCACTCTGACAGTTAAAATAATTTTGACTGTTTACAAAACCTAATAGTCAAGACAGCTTTGTTCTGCACCAAAAACCAAAAGAAAACGGTTAAGCTTTAATTCAAATAGGATCCACTTCATTATAAAATTACCACTCAGCTAACCTATTCAACTGCTATAATAATGAATTTTCCAATGTGCACACGCCGCTTATTATCCCCATTATATTCTCAGCAACGGGAAGCGAACACCCATTATCGATGCATACGCATGGCGGGAACCGAATAAATTGCCAGGGAGTTCGAGTTTTATGTTACCTTTCCACCAAAGCAAAGCTGCGTAGCTATAGATGTGTGTAAGATATCAACTAATAAGACCGTTTGATTTTTATTCCGTGAATGATAAATGATTTCATTTCATTCAGGTTTGTACAAAAACTTTTACAAAAAAAAAAAACTAGCTGAAGTCGGCGTTTCCTATCTGACTACTCTGAGAAGAAAGGCCAAAACAAACTCAGAAGTCAGTCTATTAAAAAAAAAAACAGACAATATTGGCCAGGTTTTGTGAAGAAAATGTGGATTGGTGGCTGAAATGGTCTTTTGAAGAAAGCGCAGCTTGCCTGAGCTGGTAAAAGGTTTTCAAATGCGCACAAAACGCATCTTCATAGCATAGGTATCATAAATACGATGCTCATCGCGTCCAACATTGAGTTGGACTTGTTTTTTGGTGATTATAAGACTATAATGTTTCCTTGCAGTTCTGTGAGAAGACGAGCAGAGTAGGTAAGTAATAGAATTAACTTAATTATCAATACATTCTGCTATATTTCGTTTGTATCCGCCATGAGTATGGTTTCCATACTAAGATGCCCAATGATCTTTCTCGCGGATTGGTCGACGCTTCACATGACCAGAGGCCTGGGTTCTTTCTTTGGCCAAAAAAAATACATCGTCATTCAACGTGCGTTGCAATGCTGCGTCTTCAGGGTACGTTTCTGTAAAACACCGATGCCGGACGATTAGGTAGGTACTTCGACGCTTAGGTATGTGTCTTTTTATTATTATTGTATTTATTTGTAAAGTAGTTAGGTAAGTCATTGAATTTAGTGCTATGTGTACTTAAATAGTTGTGTTTAACTTTGTGTATCCTTATAGTTAGATGATAAAATGAATAGGTAAATATCTAACCCAATCTGCCACTCTACTTGCTTCGGTATAGTGGAAATAGGTAGATACATAGGTCCGTAGCTTAGCTTCACCGCTTAGTTACGCAGTCCTATGGTGGAAAGGCGGCCTTATCCGCCCACACGTCAGTTCTAAAAGCGAAAGGTTTTTCCATGCTAGCGAGTAAGTACCAGTACATCCTAAATATAGGATTGAGATACCGTATTTTTGGATATAGAAGGTTTTTGTCATTGGTTGTATTTTAGGAATGTTCATGAATACCTACGTAATCTTTATTTCAGACGGATTCGTACGTAATAGAACGATTATTAGACAGTTTTACGTAGGTAGTTATGTACTCTGTGAGTCGGTTCGAAAGATTATGCTCCTCTACGCACGGGCGATTTTTATCGCGCACTGGTTTCATGCGCGTCAAAAATGGGCCCTTTTGGACTTTTCACTCTCGGCGTTCCGGCCATGTGATGAGGCGAGATGATGACCTTAAGACTCAAAGAGTCTTAAATATAGAAGACAGGAAAAGTGGCCGCGGACGACCGCCAATAACTTGGCTACGAACAATACAAAAAGACATGATAGCGAGCAACACTTCAGAAGAGACAACCCTCAACCGTAAGGTGTGGCGCAGAAGTACTAGGGGGGCTGACCCCAAACAAATAGGGATAATATTCAGGAGAACGAAGAAGTTGAGCAGTGCGTAGAAACTCCAGTGCGCGATAAAAAACGATAAAGAATCTTTGTAATTAAAAATGGCCCATGCTACGAGAGCTCAGGCTGTGCGACTACGGTAGACGTAAGACAAGACTGTGTTTAGACGAAATATGGCTCTATAGAGGTATGAGAAACGGTGTAAAGTTCACTCAACCTCCATAGAAAGGGAAGGATCCTGCGACCAGACGGGTATTTTGTCTGGTGGGTAACTGCCCGACGTTTTTTTTTTTTTTTGTTGGGATTGACTCGTAGGTCAACCGAGCAGCACCCTAATTGCGTAACTCACGATTGATCATAATTGGTTTCGTCTTCACAGTTAAACAATATCCATCGCGTTATTTATGTTGTCGAACAGACACATTTTTCGAACATATGAAGCAATGGTTTAACAATCCGTTTCAAAACGATACAGATTATGATGAATCGTGAGTTACGCAATTAGGGTGCAGGTTGTCGGCTGCTTACCCGGACTTGCCTGTGGCTACCTTAACAAATTAAGGCCTCCAGCCACAGCAAAGCCTGACGATTTATGTCGGAATGTTGTCTATACTTAAGCTAGTGCGCAACTAAAAAAAAACTGTGCTTGTCCAGGATTTTATGTGACGTCAATGAGATGCGTAATTCGCATGTCGTGGTGTACAAAAGGTGATCGCGTGAAACAGTTTTTATTTTTATGGAACAACCAATTCCGTCTACAACAGACAAAACTGGTTTGACTCTGGTGTGTGCACTGTCTTATAATGTAGGCGTAACATTAAATGAAACGTCTTTTTAAAACACAGAAACAAAGTTTTTTTTTTTTTTTGGGTGGGAAATCATCAAATAACTTCTCCCGCTCTGGGTGGAGCAGGAGGGCGTGTCAGACTTTTACTGACTAAAACCCACCCGTGTTCCTTCATTAGCCCGTATGCCAGGGGCTGTGGTATCTCTTTCAAACGAACCCGCACCCCTGACAGGCATCGGCCCTTGCGGGCCCCATCATTTTTGTGCTGACATCTCTTTGAGGCGCGCGTGGAACACAACGCGCCGTCGACTTGGGCTTGGTCCTTACCGGACAGCGAGCTACCCATTACTCGCCGTCCGCAAGCTCATGCCTACGGTGGCCGGAAATCGGCCTGGGATTCCCGACGCCCAGGGCTGAAACAAAGTTAGAGAGAACAATGTTATTCTTAGCCAGTTGGTCGTTCCGTTTAAAATATGTAGTAAATGCAGTGACGCATAGGTAACTCTCCATTTCACGAGATTTACCCATACCTAATTGGATAAGTGTGGGGGTAATACGATAGCTACCTATACCTACTACTGTCTCCTCCTTCAGGGATTTAAAGCGAAATGTTGTTAGATATTTTTATCAACCATGTTTTTTTGTGTGGTTTCAACTTCAAATTGGTGCTCTAGAATAATGGTAGGTAGGTAGTCTAAATATAGGTACTGTTAGTCTTTGTGTTAAAGGTCATCTATTAATCGGTCACAAAACCTTGCTCTGGACTGCTATACTAAGAATTTCGTAATGGTAGGTATACCCAACAACTTTGCCAGACTCGTATCTATATGAAACCCAGGACACTCGCGCTCAATTGGGTTGGGGACCACTGGACCAATGAGGTTAATGATGAAAGTAGATTAGGTTTAATATTCAATCGTTCCACGTTTAAACGGACGTAAAACGCCCACTGTTGAACTGAGCATTAAGAATCCAATAGAGTATATCCCAGCGCGTCGAAAAACGCAGTGTTTTGATTTCCCAGCGCGTCGATAAACAGTGTTTGATTTCCCAGCGCGTCAAAAAACACAGTGTTAGATTTCCCAGCGCATCGAAAAACTGTATGATTTCCCAGCGCGTCGAAAAACAAAGTGTTTCAACTCTAGGCGCTAAACAGTGTGTTGGTGATTCAATGCGCGAAAATATCCCGCCACGATGTTTTTATGTCCAGAAGTATGTCCAGAGTAGAAGTCTAGGTACCTAGGTACCTACTGTGAGAACCTGAGGCAGGACCTCAGATGCTCATGCAACGGGAAAAATAAAAACATTATATTATTCATCATTATTATGTGTGCTTTAAATGTTTAGGTAGGTAATTCTCGAATGTGATTTAAGTTAATTTATAGCCAGCGTGTAGGTATGACGTAAGGTCATCTTCAGTAGGTAAATAACATTTACAGTACCTACCTACCTACTCTTCCTGCCTATCTATTTATTTCATTCAGATTTCGGAACCCATTTTAATTTTCTCGTGAAATGTCCAGTGCATGCTAGCAAGTACTTACAACTATAAACTTTGGTCGTATAACGTGTATTATATCCAGTAGCGATACGAAATAGCGTCCGGTTCGAAGCCAAGCACCCTGTTGGCTATTACGGCATTGATTGTTAACCTCTTTGGACGGACTCAAGAGGTTTGGAAAGTGGCGCCTAGAAATCAGGTTCATAATGGAATTTTATTTTAAGACATCGATTTTAGTAATGGTTTTATAAATGAGGTTATTAGCATGATAGAGCTTTATACGGTTAGAGCAACGATATGCCAGTGGTAACGGCCGCAAATTACGAGTTGTAGGTCGTAGGTTTGAACCCAGACAGGCGCTTTGCATAATAACCCTATAATCTTCCCACTGCTGAGACTCTCCTCTCTGCGAGAGGGAGTGGATCGTAATCCACCACGCGGGAGCAGTGCAGGTTGGTAGATGTCAGATGTCTTCAAATTTTTGGATCTAGGTCATGCCGGTTTCCTCAAGATGTGGGAGGAGTGATGAAGAAATGAATTACACAAAGTACCTAAAGTGCCTGTCAGGTGTTGAGCCCACGACCTAGAAATCGTAAGTTACCACTGGGTCACTACTGCTCATACGGATATTAACTGTGAATTTAAAAAAAGAACCTTACCTACATAGCAAAGTAAAGTAAAATTGCTATCTGTAGGTAAATCATAACCTAAGACATAGCCAATGCTTTGATTCAGAGCACGTTCGCACGCACGTAAAAATATCGCGACGGGATTTTTCCGCTCACTGGATTTTCAACTCTTGGTGTTCAACGGAGCATTGAAAATCCAACTGACTGCATCCCAAAGTGTTGAAAAAACACGCTGTTTTAATTTTCAACTCACGGCGCTGAAGATCTAGTGTGCGAAAAAATCCTGCTGCGATATTTTGACGTCCGTTTGGACGTGGACTTTCCAGTCAATATTTTCGATGGTATATGTATGCCCACCTAATTACCTTCCTGTAGAAAACAAAACCTGTATCTCCCCAGCTCCTCAAACAAAACAAATAAAAGCTTTTTAGCACAAAATACAGAAGCAAAAATTCATACATTTGCAAGCGTTTTATCACTGAAGCAACGACGAACATAATACTTCGCATTCATACGTACATAATCATATTTATAACTTTACTTGAGGCACAAATAAGCACATTTGGAAGCATTAGGTATGGCTAAAGCGTTTTTATGTCAAGCAGATCGTGTTCCGAATCTTAACGTAATATTGGCTAAAAGTTTTCGAGCTTACACATAACCTCTTTGGTACCGTAAACGATATCCGTTGCGGGGAAGACATCTAAAATAATATCTATTCGATAGAAAGTTA
Source organism: Polymixis flavicincta (assembly GCA_949987655.1). Lineage (NCBI taxonomy): Eukaryota > Metazoa > Arthropoda > Insecta > Lepidoptera > Noctuidae > Polymixis > Polymixis flavicincta. Next base: position 6,881,918 of record OX465180.1, read on the forward strand.
CTGTTTGCTTGGTGCGATTCTTTCCTCGAACAAACATGCTGTGATGGTATGTTGGTGTTTAGTTGTATGCCACTGAATGCAGTATTAGGTACCACCTAATTCAAATCATTTCAAATTTCCCTTTGTAGCAAGTTCGAAGATGTCCATATCAAGCTGTAGACTTGGCAAAACCGGTCAAAGCCAATTTTTTTTAAAGTGTTGATTGTGCCGTATTTGGAATTAATGTTGATCTCAATGCTGATTATGTTAGAATCATACCTAAAGTTATGTCTAATAAGAATTTCTTAAATAAATGTTGATTTTTGACTGAGTTGTAGCTATTTTTGCTTAAGTGACCGGCAATACCGTTCCTTACCCTACACGTAAAGCGTTTGGTTGGGAATAGATGTACAACAACACTTAACAAATTAGTAATAACAGGAGGCGAATTGGTGCCACATTAAAATTACTGCCTCGTTGGTCCTGGGTTCGACGCCCAAGTCGAGCAGTGTTACTGGTTTTTGCTATTTACGAACTTCTCCGTAGCAGCAACAAGTCTGAATGATTTGTGGTTCTTGGTTAATGTTGCACTTTTATATGAATACCTTGGTCTCGAATAGGGTTTAGGAACTTTATTATTTCCTCATTAAGAATTAACAATAATTCACGTAGAAAGAAACTAAATTTACATAAAATATTATGAGCGTACATTAACTACGTAAAAATTAAAATAGGAAGGTAGTGATAAAAAAGTAAAATATCAACTCATCACCAACCGAATAAACACGAATCTAAAGAGGGAAAATTTAACATTATGGGGTAGCTTGATGTGCTGGCGTCTGTACTTACTAAGTACTAGATGTGGCATACACGGCAACGCACTAACTGACACTTTATTTTACTTGTTCGCATGGACATGTTTCCTAAGGCTAGTATTTTTCCTAAGGCCAGTATGTCTCGAATCATGTGTTGAATTTCTGCCACCATGTAAAACTGTGAATGTTTCCTGTGCACAGAAATAATGATTTATTCAGAGAAATATGTACCTACTTGCCTAGTGAAGCCATTCCCATAATTGTGTGACGCCAAAGTAATGATCACGGCTGAGAAAGCTTTAGACATGTTCCATCGACTATTTGTATATAATAATGTCTTTCTGTTTACCCATAAACATTACCATTTCCTTGGAAATACCGCCCTATCTGCGGCGTGGGGTGGGATTATTGCTTATGAATAATCCATAATATATAATATTATAAATCTACCTAGCCTTTAGCTAGGGCAGGTAAATAAAAAAGAAACTCAAAGAAGTTAAGATACAGATGTTAAAAAGAAAATAATTATATAAAAAGGAAAATGGTTGACTTCAGCAGTACCTTCCTAAGCTGGCGTGCGTTCACGATATCGAGCGCGTATTAGTTCTACCTCGCCTAAAGAAAACCACTATCCTGGTAGTTCCGAAGTCATAGGCGACCGGTGGCAGCCAGGTAGGTAGGTCGGTCTACCAACGGCGGTTAGATTAGCTAGTAGGGTTATGCAGCCACAGCCTTTGCAGCGGCGTTAAATAAAGTAAAATCCGGTACGGAACAGATGTTGCTGAATACCAGTATTTTACACGTGGCGACTGCCTATCTGACCTCCACAATCCAGTTACAAGGTAACACGTACCCCTTGTTAAGACTGCAATGGTTGTCAAACTTTCGGGCTTCTGACGACGCGTGACGACTATCAAAGATTCGAGAATGACAGCCGAGACTAACGGCATAACGTGATTTCCGAGCGTTTTTCCGAGGCACGGAGGGCATGTAAAGATGGTCACCCAGTCATGTATCGACCGAGGTAAGCGTAGCTTAACCTGATCGATCGATAAATAGGTGTCGGTATCACGTTATCTCAATCGAGAGTGTGGAGAACATTACTTACTACTTCTCTGTTATTGCAAACATATTAGATATTTAATCATGTAGTTAATGTGTTCTAAACAAAGAAATAAAATGTCTCACGTAAGCACCAAATAAGCATTAAGCTCAACTATTGCCGGGGCTTGATCGAATCAGAAATGAAATAGTCAGCAAGAGGACCAAGGCAACCGACATAGCCCGAAGAATTGCCTAACTTAAGTGGCAGTGGGCATATTGCTCGCAGAACAGATGGCCGATGGGGCCGAATGGTTCTGGAGTAGCGACCGTGTACCGAAAGACGTAGAGTTGGAAGGCCTCCCACAAGGTGGACCAATGACCTTGTGAAGGCCGCAGGAATCCGCTGGATCCGAGAAGCACAGAACCGGCCGAAGTGGAGGAGCTTGGGGAAGGCCTAGGTATGTCCAGCAGTGGACGTCTTTCGGTTGAAATGATGATGATGATGATGATGATTGCCGGGGCTAGCATTGGCTTACCGTAAGGTAAGGATGACAAAAAAACCTACTTTGAAGCTTTTGATAAAACACTGATTGAAATTGTTTCATTTTAACTCCTTAAAGATACAAGGCACGGTTTTTTGTTGGAAGATTTTAAGTACACAATAATAAGATGTTTTATGATAATGCCAAAAATGCCTGCCCTTGCATCATTGAACCACATTTGTCTCAAAAAACAACGCGCTCGGAGTAGCCGCATTAGGAAATTGGATCGCGAAGGTAAGATACCCACATTAGTTCAAATCTGCGCTGTTCAAGAGAGCAGTGGTGGCCAAGTGGTAACGGCCGCGATGTACGAGTTGTAGGTCGTGAGTTCGAACCCAGCCAAGCGCTTTACTTTGTGTAAATTATTTCATCACCACTGCTCTCAAAAACGTTGAAGGAAAACACCGTGAGGAAACCAAAAATTCGAAGACATGTGAAATCTACCAACCCGCACTGGGCCCGCGTGGTGGATTATGGCCCACTCCCTCTCACCGAGAGGAGGCCTGTGTCCCAACAGTGGGAACATTATAGGATGATGATGATTCATTAATAATCAGCGTACAATGTTCCCACTGCTGGGATACAGGCCTCACAGGGAACCTTTTGAGTAGGCCAGAAGATAAAGAGACTACTGTTTCATATAATCACATTAATTTCAAACAAATAAGGGCAATAATTGCTTATCATCATAGCGGTTAACTCTCTCCATCCAGCCGACCAAAACTTTAGCCGTTTCGCTCCCGATTGTCTGCTGAAGAAATTGTAAAGCATCAGAAAGATATCATGTCCTAGAGTCGAGAAACTTCGCAAACTAGGCTACTGACTTTTTTTTTTGGGTGGGAAATCATCAAATAACTTCTCCCGCTCTGGGTGGAGCAGGAGGGCGTGTCAGACTTTTACTGAATAAAACCCACCCGTGTTCCCGCAGTAGCCCGTATGCCAGGGGCTCTGGTATATCTTTCGAATGAACCCGCACCCCTGGCAGGCATCGGCCCTTGCGGGCCCCTTCGGTTTGTGCTGACATCTCTTTGAGGCGCGCGTGGAACACAACGCGCCGTTGTGGGCTTGGTCCTTACCGGACAGCGAGCTACCCATTACTCGCCGTCCGCAAGCTCATGCCTACGGTGGCCGGAAATCGGCCCGGGATTCCCGACGCCCTGGGCGTCTCCGTAATCGGCGGCGGCTAGGGTCGCAAGGGCGCATAGACTGCCTCTCCCTCACGTGCGCCGCCTCCCTCTTCGCGAGCATTACTGCTTCGCTGAAGGAGGTGACGGCTACCCATGCACTCCCGCTCCGTACCATGGCCTGGACCAGGGCCGGACGCGAGAGATCGCCGCCACCGATCGCATCCACGAGGACACGGCGGTGTTTCACCCAAGCCGGGCAGACCGCCACCGTGTGCTACACTCTCCTCGACCTCAACATCAACTTTCACATACCGCTAGGCACACACAGTTCAATCTTTCAGTGTGAATGTGTTGCCTTAACACAAGCCGCTACAGCAGTAAAGCGCTTAGGCATCCGGAACTACGGCATTAAATTCCTATCCGACAGCCTATCTGTGCTCAAAGCTTTAGAAAACAAACAAACTAACAACAAACTAATTTTTGAATGCCATCTTGCCCTGGAGAGTTTAGCGACGTCCAATCGTATTGCACTCCAGTGGATCAAAGGGCACAGTGGATCTTTAGGCAACGATGCCGCAGATGAACTTGCGAAGAGAGGCTCTGATATGAAAGTGCTAGGCCCGTACCCACTTCTCCCCCTGCCTTTCTCACAATTTCGTGCGTGGATTCGCCAAAGGTCGACCGAACTCCATAACAACAGATGATGGTCACGGGCAACAGACTGTAGACAGTCAAAATTGGCTTTACCAACTGTACACCCGCGATTAACCAAAAAACTTCTCAGCCTGAGCAGAAATAACCTTAGAATAATAATAGGAACAATTACGGGCCATAACACCCTTAACAAACACCTTTTTAACATAGGCGCCACAGACAGCCCGCTTTGCAGGGGCTGCCTTGACGCCGAGGAATCAGCCGCCCACGTCATCCTGGAATGCGAGGCCGTGGCTTCTCAACGCGAAGAAATCCTCGGAACAGTGAGGTCGCTCCGCGAAGCCTGTGAAGCTCCCAGGAAGCTTCTGTGCTTTTGGGCGGAGCTAGGCTGGCTCTGCTAGCCAGCATCCCCACGCACAACGGACCGAATGGGAGTCTACGTGCGGAAAAGGGAGTCCCATCATCATCATCATCATCATCATCATCAGCTACACTCTCCATGTCGCCATGAGATCCCGCCGGAGCTCTATGTCCGCTGTGCCGCGATTTCCTGCGGCAGCGGAGTTACGCCCCGGCGTTTGGCCTCCTCGCGCCACTCCCACATTTGCGCGAGGACCTTTGCCTCCAGAGTTCAGATCCCATGGCGGTAATTAGACAAGGAGGCCCGCCGCCTCGCCGGAGATCCCCTCCCATCGTTATCTGCGAACCCGTCCGTGGCGCATTCCGAGGACCGAGAAACCACATGGCCTCGGACTTGTGCAAGGCCACCTCGAGTCCCAGTTGCCGGATCCTATCGACGATTGTCGCAACCCCAGGCTGCTGACTTCAAATGGGTTTATTCTAGCTCTAGAAAATTTGTACTCTGAGGAAAAATATTCAGTTACAAAATACACGCAATAGGTAGGTAACGTGATCGGCGACCTTTAATTACCTACAGGTCTCTACCAACCAGATTTAGAGACAATTGTATCATTGAACCACATTAATCTCGAAAAACAAAGCACCCAGCCCAACAAAGGCCAATAATTGCGTAACATCATAATGCTTATTATAGCCTCTCCGTCCAGCCGAGCGAAACTTTAGCCGTTACGGTCCCGATTGTCTCCTGAGGAAATTGAACCGCACCGGAATACGCCGCCGGCCAGATTTAAATCTATGTAATTACTTACAGCGGATGGAACAGACGTCCACGGTCAAACTGACCTTAGGTGGAGCGTAACTTTTGGTTATAGTATTTTGTTTTGAAGCTGAAGAAGATAAGCACGGTAAGTAAGATGTTATGGTAGGTAAGTCTGTTTGCTTGTATTCAGGGATTTAGGAACATCTTTCCATAATTATATCTTTTTCAGATTTTTGGCTTCCTGGACCACCCCATCTATATTGTGTAGGTGTGATTTTTTTACTAAGTTTAAGTTATAATTTAATGGATACTGTCTGAAATGTTTGCAAGCGGCTCCGCCCACGTTTCCCAATTTAAACAAAACCTTAACAAATTATACGAGTACACCATGAATCACTCTGTCTATATGTGAACATCGCATGAAAATCTGTTCAGTACTTTTGGAGTTTATCGCAAACCGACAAATAGACAGATCCTTTGGGGGAATTTGTTTTATTATAGTATGTAGTGATAGTGAAGACAAGTAAAAGTTAGGGATTCCTAAGACTGCGATGACCACCACATAGCCACATAATGACATGACTGAAACGTTAACTAAGAAAGCAAGTTGGTGTCTTACTCTAGAGATCGTTTTTTGACACTATAAAGTCAAATCCCGATGCCATGATTTTCGTGACCGTTATGTGGCGGCTTTCAAAGGCGTTATTTTTTTTATTCTTTTTCAGCGGTATTAGGATCATCATGAGCCTAGCCTTTTCCTTGGGGTTGGCTTCCAGTCTAACCGGGTAGAACCTGAATACCAGTATTTTTAACCCCCGACGCAAAAAGAGAGGGGTGTTATAAGTTTAACGTGTCTGTGTATCTGTCTGTGGTATCGTAACTCTCAAACGGATGAACGTTTTTCGTTTAGTTTTTTTGTGTCATAGATAATTTTATCCCGAGTGTTCTTAGCCATGTTTCATGAAAATCTGTTCAGGTGTTTGAAAATAATCAGCTCTTTTCTAGTTGATGAGGAGATCTAACTTCCTTATGTCCGATCAATTCGAAATTTGGTACCGTGTTACTTCAATAATATTGAAAATATATGGTAAGGTAACCATTACCTCATCAATTGTTTGAAGATCATTAGATCTTTAATAGTGAATGAGGATAAATTAGTAACAAACTTCAGTGTGGGAAAAATACGCAACGCTGCGCAGATTTAAGCGAGACATTTACTTTAAAAAACAGGACATAAAAATTGAATTAAAAATTTAAAAAACCCGCGACCCAAACAAAAACTCTAAAAAGTAAAATAATAATATTTCTTGGCCTTTTAAGTTGAAGGTAATATTTTGATCAAGGCATTGTCATGTCGGGGGACGGTCAATGCCAAACAGAGGCCTAGCATCATGAGCCTAGCCTTTTCCTTGGGATTGGCTTCCACTCTAACCGGGTAGAAGCTGAATACCAGTATTTTGCATGGAGCGATTACCTATCTGACGTCCACAACTCAATTAGCGGGTAATATGATACCCCTTGGTAAGACTGGTTGTCAGACTTTCGGGCTTCCGTAAAGATGGTCACCCATCCACGGACGATCGATCCGTGTGCCTATTATTACTTAGCCACAAGCCCCCAGTAGTAGTATTAGGATATAGTGTCTATTATAGTTTGTGTAGGTTTTTGTAATTGACTGAAAAGTATAAAGGTACTTAGGTGGCTACATTCTGTTACTTTGAAAGTCGATTGAAGGTTGCGATAATGGTTAGCTAACCAATAGCTTCAACAATAACTCTCAAACTCTTCAATAATAAACTTTAATGGTTTCGTCAGTTGGAGTTTCAAAGATTTCGCCATGTTCGTTCAATGCGTCATCAAAAGATTTCGCAATGAATACTTTTCGCAGTTACCTAAGTAGGGAACTTCTTTATGTCACACAAATGATGGCCTTCAACTGGGTGGGGTATGCATATTGATGAACATGCTTCAATAAAACAGGTGTGGCAGATTATGAAGAATGATCGTCCATGTTTCCAACTGAAAATATTGCTGAGTTTTTAGGAATATTTTTTAGTTTAACTGACTGTTTGACTGTCTCGTTGGTCTAGTTGTCGCAAGCCCTACTGCTGAGTATTAGGTCCTGGGTTCGATTCCCCGGTCGGGCAGTGTTATAGGGTTTTTCATTTCTCAGTAGCAACCTGGATTTTAAAAAAAATCTACTTTTTTAATGCGTAGTGAAAGCCTTGAGCGCTCAAGAGTTATAACTACGCATTAAAAAAGTAGTTTTAAGAATACTATTATAATATTAGTTTTTTTTTTTTAGAATACCTAAGTTATTGTTTGTGTGTTTATGGCTTTGGGACCTATAGTGAAAGGAAATCAAGAAAAGGAAGGTATATGAGATGATATATGACCCGTACTGTTCCTACAGTGTTGAAATCTTTACCTTCCTTTCTCGGATCGAGTAATAAAACACATTAATTTGTTGTGCAACTTTAACCATTATTCCTAGAAAATAATTGTCATCATCTGCCTAGCCTTTTCCCAACTATGTTGGGGTCGGCTTCCAGTCTAACCGGATGCAGCTGAATACCAGTATTTTACATGGAGCGACTGCCTATCTGACCTCAACAAACCACTTACTGGGTAATACGATACCTCTTGGTAAGAGTGGTTGTCAGACTTTCGGGCTTCTGACGACCCGTAACGACTGTCAAAGATCCACAAATGACAGCCGGGACCAACGGCTTAACGTGCTTTCCGAGGCACGGAGGGGTCTTGGTATGTAAAGATGGTCACTCATCCACGCAAGCGTAGCTTAACCTGGTCGATCGACCCGTGCAGCTTTTGTTACTTAACCACAAGCCCTTCCTAGAAAATAATTGTACGAACCTTTTTTAATCTTCCTTCTGCAAGTCAGCCATATTTTCTGACCATTTTTTTTGCTATTCCATTTTTAAATCAGCTTGACTGTTTTAATTTGATTCAAGTTATTTTATCGCCAACTTGTACAGCATAAGGTCGTTTTTTGCAGAAAACCTTTAAAGTACTTCCCTACCTATTTGTATAAAAATATATAAAAAGACACAAAGATTGGACTGAAAAGCCGGTCGTTTCCACTGCTTATCGTACAAGACCCTCTATAAAATTGAACCTTCATAATAAAAAATAGGTACTGTCCATCAACTTAGCCTATCGTTCATTACAAAATGGGACCTGGGATCGTAAAACTACCTTTCAATATGTAAATCTGCTTTTGTATCTATTTTTTTTGGAAATCCTCTGTTGCTCTCAAAGCATTATTGGGACTGCTATCGCAACATATTCCACAATATAGTATTATTGACGAAGGCAGTGTTAAAACTTGGGCATAATTATGTAGTAGTATTTGTGCAATATTTTAATAAACTTCGTAACTACATTAATGTTGCATGCAGGTATTCTAGTTTGGTATGTTTCGGAGGTTTGTGTAGATACTGCCTCATTGTTCTAGTGGTCGCAAGCGCTACTGCTGAGTCCTGGTTTCAATACCCCGGTCGTGGTAAGTGTTATTGGATTTTTTAACCGACTTCAAAAAGGAGGAGGTTGTCATCAATTCGACATGTTTCATTTAAATGTATTTTCGGGCATAACTCCGTCATATAAAGACAGATTTGCAAAAAAAAAATATTCGAAAGGGGTTTATTCCGAAATAGTCCCATTTAAATTTCATATAGATCTGATGATGAGTTTCGGAGACAGACAATGGAACTCTTCAAAAAATGACAGCAAATCAACCGCGATTGTTGCTATTGTATAATTATGCATTGTCGTGACCCTGAGGATGATGAAATTTAGAATTTGTGTGGGGTAGGTACTATAACTAAAAAAAAAACAACCGACTTCCTTTGTGGTGTTTTTCCGGAAGTCAGTTGTTTTTTTCTATGTGGAATTTCTCAGTAGCGGCCCGCATTCTGGACTTGTGTCATGTTGATGGCAATAGGCTCGCCCCTATTACGTGGAGTGTAATCATACCCGGCGAAATGTAGGTGTACTGTAGGTACACCTCTGCTTGACCCAGCACTGCTTAGACGCGTGATATTATGTTATATGTAGATTACCTACTGACCTATTCGTATTTGCACAAAAGTACCTATGTCCCCATCGGTAACACCCGGGACTAGATTCGATAATTAAGCACGATTCATGCTTCTGATGATCTGCCACTGCAGAAATCGTTTTTTTTATTGACTAGGCACTTAATATAAATATATAAAATTCTTATGGCTATTGCACACCTACTCACCTACCTATATTCTTAATTAGGGCTGCGTTGAACTTTTAATTGTAGTAGGTAGTGTTTATTGTTCACTGGATTCTCTGTTACGACCGCCATGAGAGCAGTCGAGAACGGACTGAACAAAGTGGAAGAACATAGTGCATAAAGATGATTTAGAGCGAACATGCTGGCTGGCAGGTTTGCTCGTTGCCCACTTCCTTTTAAAATCACGCTCTTTCGAGCCTAATGTACTGCTTTTTACACGTGCAGCCTGTTGGCTAGATGTTCGCAAAGAGCGTACAGCACTCTCCGCGTTCAGTATAACAATGCATTTAGGATACTGGTGGGGCTGCCCCGTTTCTGTAGTGCGGGATGTTCCTATGCGCATGTAGATTGCTTTTACGCAACAATGCGAAAAGGTGCACTTCTCTGGTGCGCAGGGTGTGGGGCACCTCCAATAGTGTCATAAGCATGGTTGCAAGTGCCTGGACTGTGTATACATGGGTCACTGTTGTGCCTTCTCTCATGGGATGTCGCAACGGTAACCTACTGTTATTTTTGTATTGTTTTCCTTGTTTTGTGTATAGTCTGTGAACATAGTCGTAAGTTTTACTAACTAACAATCTTTCAACAAGATTCTTGGTTACACCAATAAATAAAAAATCTTTTTTATTCTATTTTATAAAACTACGAAGACGACCTTCAGTAATGAAGTACGTGACTTAGAAGAAAAGTTTATTGACTTCCATCTTTGTTAACATTATTGGAAAAAAATCTTCTCAGTAAGTACTATCTACCCTTGTAGTGCACATAGTCTTAACACGTTCAATGCCTGGAGCCCTCCTCAGGGAGGCTCACTCTAGTCGCATATGGGATGCCGAGAAACGTCGCGGAGGGCTCATTTAAAATGTAGATTTTACTTACAAATACAGCGTAAAAAATATGAAAATAAAAAATAGTTGCATACTTTATTTACTTAAAAAAAAATCGGGGTGCCAAATTTTAAAATTCAATGTAAATTTTGCTTTGAGATTATAAAACACAAAGATTACAGTTCAAATAATACGGCGGCACAGTAATTGTGCGCTTTTAAAATTATCGTGTTAAAAATACTACCTCTCTCCTTAACAACCAGAAACATATTGACGTTGTTCTATTTACTGGAAACGAATATTGGATTCACAGTTCTTTTCAATATTCCTATAAGATTACTCGCTATTACTCGTGAAAATTAAACACGCACAAAGTAAAATAACTTTCAGGTCAGAGCATAAATATGTCTCTTCACTAATGAATTTCCTTGGCGTTCTACTTATTCACGTTAATCTGCAGGCAGATCTCGCTTCCAAAGTAGGCAAATGTCTTTCAGATTCTCCTTATCTCAGTATTTAAACAGACCTTGATACTTAAATGTGGCTTTGCAAAGAACTATAAGTCTTGTACGCGTTTTGACTAGTACTAGGAGACACCAAAATAAAAGCACATTTTTCGATTTTCAACGCTCGGCTCAACGTCGTAAGTTGAAAATCCATTAGTGTGCTTTGCTGTGCTGCCTTCGTGAAAACGGGTATAAGTCTTCGTGATTCTTTATCTAGATTGTAGGACCTAAAAGATATTCAAAGCAACTTTCGATTAGTTCAGGACGGTGGCAGTCCCTTCTTGTGTAAAGAGTGATAAGAGGAGATTGTGCTTCGGCCTGAATTTGAAAACGGTGGCGGAAAATTGATAAGCTTTTGCGTAATCATAAGGCTTCAGTTTATTATTCAGGAAGAGTCTGAGACAGTTTCCTGTCTTGCTAGGGTGAGTCAGATTCCTACTTAGTCTTTTATTGGACTGGCTTACTTGTCGATGCTTTGGGCAGCGAGAAATTAAAAAGTTTATAAAAAAAAATACCAACCTACCCACCTACAAACTGTAGGTAATATTTATTTATTTATTTATTTACTAAAACTGGATAGTGTAGTTTTAGGGAGTCAACTTTTTTTCTCTCTTTTTAGTTGTGGTACCTACACCACACAAATTCGTATACATACCTTCAATTGCTAAGTAAATACCAGCAATGAGATATTTTAACAACATCAGCATACTCTAAATAGAAAAAATACGTATTATTGAAGCTAACTCAAAAACTACTAATCAGAACTTGAACAAAAAAGGGAATATAAGTATGTAATTATTATTTTTCAAATCTGTTCATTGAAGACGGTGATACTGGAAAGGTTACAAACATAAAAAAATAAACTGTTTTTTTTTTTAAATTGAAATCCACACTAGGAATTTCTCCTGTATTGTGGGTGCGTTTACAAACATTTACGAGTATTGTAGGTCATACAAATATTTGTTCGATACGGGAATCGAACCCGCGACACGCAGCGCAGCGGTCAATAGCTTAACCACTGCGCCAACCGTGCCGTCAATTGAGCAGCTCCTCCTTTTTTGAAGACGAATTAGCAGTTATAATTTGAAGACGAATTAGCAGTTATAAAATATATTAGTATTCTGTGAATGCTCTTAATTGTATCGTAAGAATAATTGGACTGGCGACAATCGTATCTACTAATGGTTCTTCTCGCTGTAGTTGTCACTGCACTTATTTCCAAGTACCTACCTATATAAAAAAAAAGTCTAGGTACTTAGTTTCATTCGCTCATTCATTAGTAAAAGGTTTGTTTAATTTTTGCCTTAGCAGCTTTTAAGTATTGTTTATTGTTTGTTTTTATCTTCTATTTCTGATGAATTCCTATAAAATTCATAATGTAGTACACTGATTCCTAACCTGTAGAGTTTAATTTCATAGGTAGGTACTAGGGAATGCAGAACCGGTTCTGTTTTAAAGAACCGGGATTTTCGGGATCTTCGGGCTAAAGAACCGGGATTCCCGGTACTTTCGATACTTTAAGTAAGCCTATAAGATAGAAGAGTTGAAAGTGTTGAAACGGAGGAAGTAAGAGCAATAATGGTAAATAAGTACAGCAGCATATAGCATATACTTAAATCAACAATAAATAATTGGTCCGAGAAATGATTTGAATCAACTCGTCTCTAATTTTACATTTTCGAAGAAATAGAACAAAAATATTACTTTAAACTTCAATTTTACAAAACTTAAACATAGATATTCATCCTTACAATAGTATAAATGAAAATATTCATCCTCTAACATAATTACAATTTGGAATATTTGCTCATACTAATATTGGTGAGATACTTACAGTTACAAACGATTAATAACCTAGGTTCCTCTTTATTTATTTTTAGAGCCATTCTCTCCTACCTACTTAATGATCTCAAAAATATAAGAGCGTATAAACTCTTATCACTTAAACGTGATCTTATTTTATTCCAAAGATACCCAGCAGATGAAAAACTCTTTCCGGCTCTACACTTTTCAGCGGAATTGATAAAAGATAGTCGAAAACCTGTGACGAATAACAGCCACGATCCCATACGTTCTTAAAAGGGGCCATTTCGATCCGAACATTCGTATTGAGATCTTCACTGTGTCATTCTTGTTGTTTTACAAGCAGCAGTTTTTTTTAAAGCTCTGTATTAAGCTCTTCTTTTTTTGATTAAGCTTCACTTTCTGTGTCTTCATCTGAATCTGGCGGTAATTGAGCTGTTTCCGAAAAAGTACAGTTAAGTCCTAAAGGACGCCTTAGCAGTGTCACTATCTTCCTGCACATTTCGTCACTACTTAGCCGGGTAAACGCTAACGAATCTTCTTCATGTGCGTTACAGAAGCACATTTTAGGGTTTTGCAAATATGTTACTTAATATTGATGTGTCCGGCAGTTGATGTTGTCTGTATTTATATATTCTAAACGCATAGTATCTTGTCCCGAAAGTACCGAAAGAACCGGGATTTTGTTTTGAAAATCCCGGTTCCTAAAACGACGAAAATTTCCGGGATTTCCCGGTACTTTCGGTTCCGGGATTTCCCGGGAATATTCACTAGTAGGTACAGTTGTCTAAAAACTAAAACATCCTATTTTAAATAAAAAAATTCAAGAGTGTACAGTGCAGTGTAGATGGGTACAATTTCAATGGAGGTAAAAAGGAGGTTATTTATTTTTATATATTTATTTAAATACACCCTGTATTTGTACACCCGGTAGGGATGTATAAACTGACACAAACAGATAGCGCGTCGATGGCTCTGCCACACTGTATACAAGGTGGAACGGAATATACGCAAAACCTAAAAGTAGTTTATTCCTAATTGACTAGTGAAGCGATGTTAGTGGAGAGCAGTGGTGGCCAAGTGGTAACGGCCACGACTTACGAGTTATATAGGTCGTGAGTTTGAACCCAGCCAGGCGCTTTACTTTGTGTATATTATTTCATTACCACTGTTCTCAAAACGGTGAAGGAAAACATAGTGAGGAAAACGGCATGTCCTAGAACCAAAAATTCGAAGACGTGACATCTACCAACCCGCACTGGGCCACCGTGGTGGAATACGGCCCAATCCCTTTCACAGAGAGGAGGCCTGTGTCCCAGCAGTGGGAACATTATTTAGGCTGATGATGATGATGATGAACTCTTTCAATTTTTTTTTTTGCCATACCTACCACTGATTGAGCCAAAGAAAATTGAATCTTATTTCAAAGCTATAAGACTTACTTTTAAATGCATAAAGCAATGCTTGCGTCAACACGTTTTTCTTAATAGGTACTTACTCTAACAGTTAGCTTTCAAAAAAAGTTTAGGTCATTGTATTATGCTTTTGACTCAATACTCTAATTGGGGTGTATGAGGTTTTGCGCATTTAACGTTACACGTTGTATACGTAGATCACTACACGCTGCACAATTTATTTTTATATTATAAATCTACCTAGCCTTTAGCTAGGGCAGGTAAATAAAAAAGAAACTCAAAGAAGTTAAGATACAGATGTTAAAAAGAAAATAATTATATAAAAAGGAAAATGGTTGACTTCAGCAGTACCTTCCTAAGCTGGCGTGCGTTCACGATATCGAGCGCGTATTAGTTCTACCTCGCCTAAAGAAAACCACTATCCTGGTAGTTCCGAAGTCATAGGCGACCGGTGGCAGCCAGGTAGGTAGGTCGGTCTACCAACGGCGGTTAGATTAGCTAGTAGGGTTATGCAGCCACAGCCTTTGCAGCGGCGTTAAATAAAGTAAAATCCGGTACGGAACAGATGTTGCTGAATACCAGTATTTTACACGTGGCGACTGCCTATCTGACCTCCACAATCCAGTTACAAGGTAACACGTACCCCTTGTTAAGACTGGTTGTCAAACTTTCGGGCTTCTGACGACGCGTGACGACTATCAAAGATTCGAGAATGACAGCCGAGACTAACGGCATAACGTGATTTCCGAGCGTTTTTCCGAGGCACGGTGGGCATGTAAAGATGGTCACCCAGTCATGTATCGACCGAGGTAAGCGTAGCTTAACCTGATCGATCGATAAATAGGTGTCGGTATCACGTTATCTCAATCGAGAGTGTGGAGAACATTACTTACTACTTCTCTGTTATTGCAAACATATTAGATATTTAATCATGTAGTTAATATGTTCTAAACAAAGAAATAAAATGTCTCACGTAAGCACCAAATAAGCATTAAGCTCAACTATTGCCGGGGCTTGATCGAATCAGAAATGAAATAGTCAGCAAGAGGACCAAGGCAACCGACATAGCCCGAAGAATTGCCTAACTTAAGTGGCAGTGGGCATATTGCTCGCAGAACAGATGGCCGATGGGGCCGAATGGTTCTGGAGTAGCGACCGTGTACCGAAAGACGTAGAGTTGGAAGGCCTCCCACAAGGTGGACCAATGACCTTGTGAAGGCCGCAGGAATCCGCTGGATCCGAGAAGCACAGAACCGGCCGAAGTGGAGGAGCTTGGGGAAGGCCTAGGTATGTCCAGCAGTGGACGTCTTTCGGTTGAAATGATGATGATGATGATGATGATTGCCGGGGCTAGCATTGGCTTACCGTAAGGTAAGGATGACAAAAAAACCTACTTTGAAGCTTTTGATAAAACACTGATTGAAATTGTTTCATTTTAACTCCTTAAAGATACAAGGCACGGTTTTTTGTTGGAAGATTTTAAGTACACAATAATAAGATGTTTTATGATAATGCCAAAAATGCCTGCCCTTGCATCATTGAACCACATTTGTCTCAAAAAACAACGCGCTCGGAGTAGCCGCATTAGGAAATTGGATCGCGAAGGTAAGATACCCACATTAGTTCAAATCTGCGCTGTTCAAGAGAGCAGTGGTGGCCAAGTGGTAACGGCCGCGATGTACGAGTTGTAGGTCGTGAGTTCGAACCCAGCCAAGCGCTTTACTTTGTGTAAATTATTTCATCACCACTGCTCTCAAAAACGTTGAAGGAAAACACCGTGAGGAAACCAAAAATTCGAAGACATGTGAAATCTACCAACCCGCACTGGGCCCGCGTGGTGGATTATGGCCCACTCCCTCTCACCGAGAGGAGGCCTGTGTCCCAACAGTGGGAACATTATAGGATGATGATGATTCATTATGAATACTTTGCATTGTCGGGGTGAACAGACGTGTCGAACAATTAATTGAAATAAACAAATAATCACTTGCGAAGTCGTGACCTAGTTTTTAGTGCAATAGCCGGTAATTACGCAAACTGTGTCGGAAATTAACGTAGGTTTGTGTAAA
Organism: Polymixis flavicincta; assembly: GCA_949987655.1. Taxonomy (NCBI): domain Eukaryota; kingdom Metazoa; phylum Arthropoda; class Insecta; order Lepidoptera; family Noctuidae; genus Polymixis; species Polymixis flavicincta. The sequence continues at coordinate 6,898,104 of OX465180.1, forward strand.
GTGTGTGTTTGGTTGACGATGATCCATGATTAGCAAGTAAATAAACTGTTTCACAATGGAGGAGAGTCCCTTCAGTCCTAGAAGTAGGTGTGCCCGCTCCCCACCAGCTACACCTGTGCCCGCAGCCGTACCTGCTGCTCCCCCTCAAGCGCCCAGTCAAAGGAACAATGACCTCGATGCTATACCGACGACAGAAGTCCAAAATTGGATGACCAATATTGAACAGAGCCTGAAGGAGGTTTGCGCTATTGCAGCTGATGGCAAGCTGAACATGGACCAGAAATTGCGCATCAATGCCCTATGCCGGAAGGTTGGCCATGGAACGTCGCAAATGACCGTCCAGTACCAGTCCATCAAAGCAAAAGCCATCCAATTCCACCATGCCCTTATAAATTTAGAAAACCAACTTGACCTTTCGCAGCAGCTACAGGAGCTCAAGTCGAGAATCGGAGAGTCACTGAAACCTGCCCAAGGACCGTCTTTTTCTGATATGGTAAAGAAAGGAGCCAACAATTACATCCAGCCAATTAACTTAAGTTCAGTGGCTATCTATCCGAACGACAAATTAAAGACCAGTGATGAGACAAAATGTCTGGTCCAAAAAATAATTTGCCCGGAAAAAATGCAACTTCACGTGAGGGGCTTACGCAAGACTAAAAACGGCGGAGTGATTATCAGCACCGAGACGAAGGAAGATATTGAAAAGCTGAGACAATCGGTGCAGCTCACAAAGTCGGGTCTAACCGTCGACGAGCCTCATAAAAGAAAGCCCAGAGTAGTCATCATAGGAGTGCCGACATCCATGACAGAAAATGAAGTCTTCACATGTTTGTACCATCAAAACTTAGCCGAAAAACTTCAGGACTGCAATGTTGAGTCATTCTTGACCTCTATAAAGCTAAGCCATAAGTCAGGTAAGAAGGACGCCGAGACCTGCAATTATATCGTAGAAGTATCTCCGGTCATTCGAAAAGCCCTGATGTCTAAAGAACGTGTTTTTGTTAATTGGTCATCGTGTCCTGTCAGAGACTTCACTTTGGTCACACGCTGCTATAAGTGTCAGCAGTATGGACATGCTGCCAAGTCATGTCGACAGACATCTTACACCTGCGGCCATTGTGGTGATCAGGGTCACTCGATCAAAGACTGTCCAAAGAAGGCAAATGAACCAAAATGCGCTACTTGCTCGCATTTCAAAAAGCCAGACAATCACATAACAGGCGCTACTGACTGCCCGGCGAAAATAATGGCCGAGAAAAGATACGTTAATTCTGTTGATTATGGAGGCGCCTAAGAGCGCCGTTTATAAGTTATTTTAGACCTTTTACTTAATTTTTATTTTACATTTTTCGTTTTCTATTCTTTTTATTTAATATGATTGACACGATAATTAATGACTTAGATAATTTATCTGTATCCGAGTCTAAACTCTGTGAAGCGGAACAATGCAAACAATATATTTCCGGCTATAAAACTCCCTTAACCATACTAACACAAAATATACGTAGCATTTATAAGAATTTTGATAGTTTTTGCACTTTTCAACAACGGATAAACATGGCTTGTGACATAATTGTTTTGACCGAATGTTGGCTTGCTAAGCAATATAACATACCGCAAATCACGGGATATACTATGTACAAAAGTAGTATAAATTTCAATCAAAATGATGGGGTGATAGTTTATGTCAGAAGTTATTTAAATGTCTCCGTTGAGGAACCTAATATGGTCGACTGCAACAGTTTGTTAGTTAAAATTGGGTCAGAATTTGCGATATTAGCAATATATCGGCCACCCTCCTTTAAAAATATCAGCAATTTTACTAACTCTCTGAATGACACCTTGCAAAACCTGTCATCCTTCAAAAACACGATTTTAATTGGCGATATTAATATTAATATTCTTCCAGGAAGTGCTGATGCATCTGCTCAGGACTACCTCAACCTATGCGCCTTTCATGGCTTGCTCCCCGCACACAATTTTCCTACACATCAAAGTGGCTCTTGCTTGGACCATATTATGCTTAAATCGAATTTCCCTTCACTTGCACTTGTTATTAACTCAACAATAACCGATCATAATGCTGCCCTATTAATCATAAACTGTAAATTACCTAAACAAAACACTCGCACAATTACTAAATTAAACATAAATAAACTTGAAGAAGATTTACGCGTCATCAACTTTGATCCAGTCTACAATTCTGCTGATCCGCAGTTTTGTATGTTGTATGTAATAGAAAATATACGACATGCAATTCAGAAAAATACAGACATATCAAGACTGAGCCGTAAAAATTGTAACATAAAACCCTGGATCACGACAGGTCTTATTCGTTGTATGAAACATAGAGATAAACTGCACATGAAGGCTAAATCTCATCCAGATAATGCAATACTGCAGCTGTCGTACAAAAGGTATCGTAATTTCTGTAGTGATCTCCTTAAAAAGGTTAAAAGCAACTACGATAAAACTGCATTGGAAGAGGCTGGAACAAATAGTAAACAGATCTGGAAATATATTAAAAATGTAACATATACCTCGAAACAAAATGAGTCATCTTCAGGTTTATTAAAAGCGCACTCGACACCGCTAACATCTGCTAACTTAGCAAATAATTTCTTTGTTAACGTCGGAAAGAATCTGGCAGAAAGAAATCGGGTTCAATCACACTTTCTAACAAGCACGCCTTTTGCATGTAACTCCACCTTAACATCCTTCGCCCTGCTAGATACAGACGAAACTGAGGTAGAAAGAATAATCATGACTTTGAAAGACGACTGTGCAGTTGGTTGGGATAATATATCAAATAAAATCATCAAACAATTCAAGACTATTTTGGTACCACCACTGACTTATATTTTCCGAATGTGCCTGTCCTTGGGTATTTTTCCCGAGTGCCTCAAAAAAGCAGTTATTGTCCCTGTATACAAAACAGGCAGTAAACAGGAAGTAACAAATTATAGACCAATTTCTTTACTGTGTTCTATGTCAAAAATTTTAGAAAAAATCATAAATAAAAGATTGTTTAGATATCTGGAGGATAAATCAATTTTGTCGGACCGTCAATATGGATTTAGACCTAAAATTTCAACTGCCGATGCCGTACATCATCTAACTGACTATCTAGCCCAAGAACTTGACAAGGGTAACCACACAGTTGGAGTTTTCCTGGACCTCGCCAAAGCTTTTGACACAGTCTCCATTCCTATTCTGTTGCGCAAGCTTGAGACAATGGGCATAAGAGGCATTCAACTGAAACTTCTCAAAAGTTACTTAGAAGACCGAACCCAGTGCGTTAAAATTGGCAATGTTCTCAGCGCAGACGAAAAAAACACGTCTTTTGGTGTGCCCCAAGGAAGTATTTTAGGGCCTACTCTATTTTTGATATACATAAATGACCTCTGTAATCTAAACCTAGAGCACGGCACTATAATATCCTACGCTGATGACACTGCCCTCCTTTTTTCTGCTGAATCGGAACATGAAGTCTACAAGTTTGCGCAACACGGTTTTAATATTGTAAATAACTGGCTTCAGCATAACTCACTAACACTAAATGCGGCTAAGACAAATTATATTAAGTTTTCAATGCGCAAACAAACATCTGTTTTGCCCTCGACGATGTATGCTCACTGTTGTATGGCCCCGGCAGATTGCCTCCTTACGTGTCCTAATATTAATATAACTAATCAAATAAAATATCTGGGTATTATAATAGATGAAACCTTATCTTTTAAACAACACATAGAAGCCTTAAATAATAGAATGCGTAAGCTTATATTCATTTTCAAAAAACTACGTTATATTGCAGACCCAAAATTAATTAGGCGAGTTTATCTTGCTCTCTGCTAGTCAATTTTGACGTACTGCATCACCTCTTGGGGTGGAGCAGGTAAAAGTTTGCTACTACCTATCGAGAGAGCTCAAAGAGCGATTCTCAAGGTGTCTACTGGCCGCCCTTTCCTTTTTCCTACTAACCTACTCTATAAATCCTGTGAAGTACTAACAGCTCGACAGTTATTCATAATGAGCATCGTATTAAAACAGCACGCAGCCCTCCCATATAGCACTGAATTTACTAAAAAGAGACGGAAAGATATAGTTTGCCCTACAAAAAGCACAAAACATGCTTTCGCAGCCAAATTTTTTGTCTTCCTAGGACCACTACTTTATAACAGACTAAATGCTAGAACCAACATTTATTCTCTTAATTATATAAATTGCAAAAGAACTCTCAAGAAAGCTCTCCAAAGTATGTCCTATGAAGATACAGAGAAATTATTAGTTGTACTTAAATAAAAAAAAAAAAAAAAAAAAAATTGTATTTGTACTAATTAATTTTAGCTAGGTTAGGATAGGTACTAAGATTTTTAGTTTTATTGTACTATTTACACCATTTTACATACCTACTAGATTTTATAATTAATGTGATTATTTAGAAATATGATACCTTGCCACGCCTGAAACACAGGATGACCTAGTTCAGGCACATAACACAACTGAATTTTTCGTAGATTTAAGCAAATTTGTATTTAGTGTTTTACCTTTTTACCTCAATAAACTTTTTATTATTATCTCCTTTATTCCATTAAATATACTTATAAATTACATTTTTAAATATTATTATAAAAATATAAAAACATTTAAAAATATAAAAAATAGTAGCCCACCGGTATCGGGAACAAGGTCCAAGCTACCGGCGGTCAGGGCTCCAGAGAGAGGAACCTCCTAACGATGCGAGCCGTGTCCAGGAGTACCGCTTTCTGGATCAAGCCCTTGACCCAGCTGCCCAACGAGAGCCTCCTCAGATGTTGGTCGAGGCTCTTGGCTATCAAGCCATTGGCTGAAACGACTATCGGTACAATGATCGCTGAGTCCACATCCCACATGTCGACAACCTCGCGAGCCAAGTCAAGATACTTGATTTGTTTATCTTTCTCGGCTTTCACGAGGTTCCCGTCATGCGGGACCGTTATATCAACGATCATTGTACGCCGCTCTAGTCGATCCACCACCACTATATCAGGCTTATTGGCAACAATAGTCCTGTCAGTGATGATGGATCGATCCCAGTACAGTGTGACATGCCCATTTTCGAGAACTGGGTCGGGCACATACCTGTAGTACGGCACTTCTGATTCCACAAGGCTGTATTTCAGAGCAAGTTGCTGGTGGATAATCCTGGCTACAAGGTTGTGTCTATGCAAGTACTCTTCGTTAGCTAGACGAGAACACCCGGAGATTATGTGTCTGATTGATTCTCCCGGACGGTGGCATGCCCGACAGATGTCAACCGTACCATCTTTCACAATAAATCTCCGGTAGTTGTTCGTCATGATAACTTCGTCCATAATTGCACAGACAAAACCTTCGGTTTCCCCAAAGAGGTCACCGAAACGCAGCCAGGTTACGGACGCTAGTAAGTCTACATCGGGTCCATGTAGGGCCCGAAAAAAGCGTCCGTGAAGCTCCTTACTCTGCCATACCTCCATGCGATCCTTAGTGTCAAGCACTACAGGCTTGCGCCAGTTCTCTTTAGCCAAGGAGAGCGGGGTGAGGCCCTTGTCCACCGCGGCCACATCTCGATGCATCCCCACATCGGTCTCTAAGAAATATTCCCTGAGACTGTATATCTCGCGATTGTGCAGGGTCTTAGCGTTTAAGAACCCTCGACCTCCACACTTTCGCGGGATATACAGTCTCATTACCGATGACCGTGGGTGATGCATTCGATTTGCAGTCAGCAGCGTACGGACCCTCCTATCCAGGGCGTCGAGTTCGGTCTGAGTCCATTTGAGTATGCCGAAAGAGTACATCAAGACCGGCATGACCCAACCGTTGAAGGCGCGCACCTTGTTTCCGCCTGATAAAAGACTATTAAATACTTTCTTCAGGCGGCCAAAGAAGCGCTCCTTCAAAGATTGCTTCATGTCAGTAACATTGATGCCCAACGCTTCCGACATACCCAAATACTTATAGGTTTCGGTTGCGGAGAGGGCTCGAAGGTTTATGGAATCCGAGAGTTGGGTTCCCACGGATTCCACAATTTCTCCTCGCTTTACATGCATGACCGCACATTTGTCCACACCAAATTCCATCCTGATGGCGCTACTGAAGGTTTCAGTTACTTTCAGTAGCTCCATCAGTTGCAAATTGTTGGGGGCAAAGAGTTTTAGGTCATCCATGTAGAGGAGGTGAGATATAACCTGACCACCTCTCCTCAGCCGATAGCCTATACCTGAATCCTCCAGCAGTGTGCTTAGAGGATTCAGGGCTAGGCAGAACCAAAGCGGACTCAAACTGTCGCCCTGAAATATACCTCGCTCGATCCTTATCGGCTCGCTGTTCCTCTGGATGTTTCGACATCCTGGATATCGAAGGACCGTCCTCCATTGCCTCATACATGACATCAGGAAGGTGCGCAGAGTTGTATCTACTTTATACAACTCTAGCACCCTCATGAGCCATGTATGTGGCACCGAGTCATAGGCCTTCTTGTAATCTATCCAACATGTCGAAAGATCCTTTCGGGAACGGCGAACCTGTTGGCTAATGGCCATATCAATGAGGAGCAGCTCCTTAGTACCGCGGGACCCGTTCTTACATCCATTTTGAGAGACAGACATGATGGAGTTAGTGTCAACATGATTGTAAATTTTAGTTCTCAAAATGGATGTAAGAACTTTATAGACCGTCGGTAAACAAGTGATCGGCCTATAATTTTTGGGTTCCGCGGTACTACCTGATTTATGGAGCAGGTGGGTAACTCCTGTTGTCAGGAACTGGGGTAGCGAACCAGACTCCAAAGCAGTCTGGTACTGAGCCGCCAAGCGAGCGTGCGATCCCATGAACCATTTGATCCAGAAGTTGTGCAGCCCGTCCGGCCCTGGAGACTTCCAGTTGGGCAGCGGACGGACTGCACGAGCTACATCTTGGGGGCAGATGGTAATAGCCCCCATTTCTGGTATGGGATCGCAGGCTCGCTCCACTTCTCGAGCCCAATCACCTTCGGTGTGACTGACAGGCACCGACCAGATATTGCGCCAAAAAGAGCACATGGCGTCATCTTCCGGTAGGCGCGTATCAGCCACACCTTGGTTCGGTCGCTCCCAAGCTCTATAGACCCACCTTTCATCACTCTGGAAGGTGCGGTTCTGAGTGTATCGATCTACCCGGCGCTTATACCGACGAATACGGTTTGCCCATGCATACACTTTCTGCTTCAGGAAGTCTATGCGCTCTGTGACACGGGACATATAATCTTGAGGGCTGGTATCAGTCCCTGAAAATGCCCGCCTCACAAAGCGCATCACTCTAGGGCGAGTGTTGCCCTCCCTGAAGCAGATTAGTTTGCCGATGAGGGCTCTGGCCCCACCAATACGACGTTCAATCCTGCACTGCCAAGCTGGTACGGCTGATTTCGGTCGCGTAGCTCTAGAGTCATTTGCGAATTTGACGTGAGCTACACGACATGCCGCCACAGCCGCGCAGTACAGAATCGAATGAGTATCGGTGAGGTCTTCGCAGTCATCAAAATAATTTGACAACTGCGAATCCAAAGCCGCCACCAGCGCCCTATTCTTGTTATGCATGGGCAAACGAGGTAAGCGTGGCCTAAGTTCGGGCGACATGAACCGATATTCTCGAATCGCACCCTCCAAAGCACTCCTCAATTCCTCACTGCACTGGGTACTTACGTTTGTAGCCCTGTCAACACTCCCCTCGTCAGCTTGAGGCGCGTTATCTGTGGTGAGCCGTGGTGGTACCACAACTGTCTGCGACGGGGGGATGTTGACATGGCTACTCTGCATTTCCTTTTGCAAGCGATCAAGTACAGTGTCATCCAACATATGATTACGCTGGATGACCCGCACCTGATCCGACAGTCGTTGTGCCGAAACGTTGACAGCTGGCTCAAGCACCTGAAAAAGAGAGAGCATCCGAACACGGTACGCGGTCAGGTTGTTTCCTCCCTCTGTAGCCCCATAGTATGAGCGCATGACGTTTTCGTTGATGGATCGTGTCCATCTCATGCGCTGCACACTTCCGCCGGGAGCTGGGACCCTTTCAGAGGCCGGTGGGCCTCGAGGTCCTAAGCCGTCCGGCGGCCGGCGTCCTCCCCGTCGACGAGCAGGTGGTGGCGTCGTGGGCGGAGAGAAATACTCGTCGCTCGAGCTCGACGCAACTACCGCGGCCGGTGTCGTCACAGCGCCCGCAGTGGGGCTGGGTACCGGCGGCGGCGAGGCGGAGCTGAGCGACGAGTCCGGAGGTGGTAGGCGTGCTCGTAGTGCCGCTGATCTTGTCAACATTTCTTCGTCATTTTTATTTTCATAATTTCATTTTGTCTTGTTGTTTTATCGGAGGTGACATCTGTCATGTCACCTCCGATCCAGTACATTATATGTTTTTGTTACATTTTTATGATATTTTTCTGTCTTCTATATATTCTTAATAAATTTTTTCAGGTTCTGGTTTGATTTAATTAATGAAGGTACTTTTAAAATTGGTCAAAATTATTATACTTATGAAATTAGAAATTTTTAGAAAAACAGACGTCTTGTCGACACAATGTTGCCAGCGTTATTATTATTATTATTAATAATCAGCGTACAATGTTCCCACTGCTGGGATACAGGCCTCACAGGGAACCTTTTGAGTAGGCCAGAAGATAAAGAGACTACTGTTTCATATAATCACATTAATTTCAAACAAATAAGGGCAATAATTGCTTATCATCATAGCGGTTAACTCTCTCCATCCAGCCGACCAAAACTTTAGCCGTTTCGCTCCCGATTGTCTGCTGAAGAAATTGTAAAGCATCAGAAAGATATCATGTCCTAGAGTCGAGAAACTTCGCAAACTAGGCTACTGACTTTTTTTTTTGGGTGGGAAATCATCAAATAACTTCTCCCGCTCTGGGTGGAGCAGGAGGGCGTGTCAGACTTTTACTGAATAAAACCCACCCGTGTTCCCGCAGTAGCCCGTATGCCAGGGGCTCTGGTATATCTTTCGAATGAACCCGCACCCCTGGCAGGCATCGGCCCTTGCGGGCCCCTTCGGTTTGTGCTGACATCTCTTTGAGGCGCGCGTGGAACACAACGCGCCGTTGTGGGCTTGGTCCTTACCGGACAGCGAGCTACCCATTACTCGCCGTCCGCAAGCTCATGCCTACGGTGGCCGGAAATCGGCCCGGGATTCCCGACGCCCTGGGCGTCTCCGTAATCGGCGGCGGCTAGGGTCGCAAGGGCGCATAGACTGCCTCTCCCTCACGTGCGCCGCCTCCCTCTTCGCGAGCATTACTGCTTCGCTGAAGGAGGTGACGGCTACCCATGCACTCCCGCTCCGTACCATGGCCTGGACCAGGGCCGGACGCGAGAGATCGCCGCCACCGATCGCATCCACGAGGACACGGCGGTGTTTCACCCAAGCCGGGCAGACCGCCACCGTGTGCTACACTCTCCTCGACCTCAACATCAACTTTCACATACCGCTAGGCACACACAGTTCAATCTTTCAGTGTGAATGTGTTGCCTTAACACAAGCCGCTACAGCAGTAAAGCGCTTAGGCATCCGGAACTACGGCATTAAATTCCTATCCGACAGCCTATCTGTGCTCAAAGCTTTAGAAAACAAACAAACTAACAACAAACTAATTTTTGAATGCCATCTTGCCCTGGAGAGTTTAGCGACGTCCAATCGTATTGCACTCCAGTGGATCAAAGGGCACAGTGGATCTTTAGGCAACGATGCCGCAGATGAACTTGCGAAGAGAGGCTCTGATATGAAAGTGCTAGGCCCGTACCCACTTCTCCCCCTGCCTTTCTCACAATTTCGTGCGTGGATTCGCCAAAGGTCGACCGAACTCCATAACAACAGATGGTCACGGGCAACAGACTGTAGACAGTCAAAATTGGCTTTACCAACTGTACACCCGCGATTAACCAAAAAACTTCTCAGCCTGAGCAGAAATAACCTTAGAATAATAATAGGAACAATTACGGGCCATAACACCCTTAACAAACACCTTTTTAACATAGGCGCCACAGACAGCCCGCTTTGCAGGGGCTGCCTTGACGCCGAGGAATCAGCCGCCCACGTCATCCTGGAATGCGAGGCCGTGGCTTCTCAACGCGAAGAAATCCTCGGAACAGTGAGGTCGCTCCGCGAAGCCTGTGAAGCTCCCAGGAAGCTTCTGTGCTTTTGGGCGGAGCTAGGCTGGCTCTGCTAGCCAGCATCCCCACGCACAACGGACCGAATGGGAGTCTACGTGCGGAAAAGGGAGTCCCATCATCATCATCATCATCATCATCATCAGCTACACTCTCCATGTCGCCATGAGATCCCGCCGGAGCTCTATGTCCGCTGTGCCGCGATTTCCTGCGGCAGCGGAGTTACGCCCCGGCGTTTGGCCTCCTCGCGCCACTCCCACATTTGCGCGAGGACCTTTGCCTCCAGAGTTCAGATCCCATGGCGGTAATTAGACAAGGAGGCCCGCCGCCTCGCCGGAGATCCCCTCCCATCGTTATCTGCGAACCCGTCCGTGGCGCATTCCGAGGACCGAGAAACCACATGGCCTCGGACTTGTGCAAGGCCACCTCGAGTCCCAGTTGCCGGATCCTATCGACGATTGTCGCAACCCCAGGCTGCTGACTTCAAATGGGTTTATTCTAGCTCTAGAAAATTTGTACTCTGAGGAAAAATATTCAGTTACAAAATACACGCAATAGGTAGGTAACGTGATCGGCGACCTTTAATTACCTACAGGTCTCTACCAACCAGATTTAGAGACAATTGTATCATTGAACCACATTAATCTCGAAAAACAAAGCACCCAGCCCAACAAAGGCCAATAATTGCGTAACATCATAATGCTTATTATAGCCTCTCCGTCCAGCCGAGCGAAACTTTAGCCGTTACGGTCCCGATTGTCTCCTGAGGAAATTGAACCGCACCGGAATACGCCGCCGGCCAGATTTAAATCTATGTAATTACTTACAGCGGATGGAACAGACGTCCACGGTCAAACTGACCTTAGGTGGAGCGTAACTTTTGGTTATAGTATTTTGTTTTGAAGCTGAAGAAGATAAGCACGGTAAGTAAGATGTTATGGTAGGTAAGTCTGTTTGCTTGTATTCAGGGATTTAGGAACATCTTTCCATAATTATATCTTTTTCAGATTTTTGGCTTCCTGGACCACCCCATCTATATTGTGTAGGTGTGATTTTTTTACTAAGTTTAAGTTATAATTTAATGGATACTGTCTGAAATGTTTGCAAGCGGCTCCGCCCACGTTTCCCAATTTAAACAAAACCTTAACAAATTATACGAGTACACCATGAATCACTCTGTCTATATGTGAACATCGCATGAAAATCTGTTCAGTACTTTTGGAGTTTATCGCAAACCGACAAATAGACAGATCCTTTGGGGGAATTTGTTTTATTATAGTATGTAGTGATAGTGAAGACAAGTAAAAGTTAGGGATTCCTAAGACTGCGATGACCACCACATAGCCACATAATGACATGACTGAAACGTTAACTAAGAAAGCAAGTTGGTGTCTTACTCTAGAGATCGTTTTTTGACACTATAAAGTCAAATCCCGATGCCATGATTTTCGTGACCGTTATGTGGCGGCTTTCAAAGGCGTTATTTTTTTTATTCTTTTTCAGCGGTATTAGGATCATCATGAGCCTAGCCTTTTCCTTGGGGTTGGCTTCCAGTCTAACCGGGTAGAACCTGAATACCAGTATTTTTAACCCCCGACGCAAAAAGAGAGGGGTGTTATAAGTTTAACGTGTCTGTGTATCTGTCTGTGGTATCGTAACTCTCAAACGGATGAACGTTTTTCGTTTAGTTTTTTTGTGTCATAGATAATTTTATCCCGAGTGTTCTTAGCCATGTTTCATGAAAATCTGTTCAGGTGTTTGAAAATAATCAGCTCTTTTCTAGTTGATGAGGAGATCTAACTTCCTTATGTCCGATCAATTCGAAATTTGGTACCGTGTTACTTCAATAATATTGAAAATATATGGTAAGGTAACCATTACCTCATCAATTGTTTGAAGATCATTAGATCTTTAATAGTGAATGAGGATAAATTAGTAACAAACTTCAGTGTGGGAAAAATACGCAACGCTGCGCAGATTTAAGCGAGACATTTACTTTAAAAAACAGGACATAAAAATTGAATTAAAAATTTAAAAAACCCGCGACCCAAACAAAAACTCTAAAAAGTAAAATAATAATATTTCTTGGCCTTTTAAGTTGAAGGTAATATTTTGATCAAGGCATTGTCATGTCGGGGGACGGTCAATGCCAAACAGAGGCCTAGCATCATGAGCCTAGCCTTTTCCTTGGGATTGGCTTCCACTCTAACCGGGTAGAAGCTGAATACCAGTATTTTGCATGGAGCGATTACCTATCTGACGTCCACAACTCAATTAGCGGGTAATATGATACCCCTTGGTAAGACTGGTTGTCAGACTTTCGGGCTTCCGTAAAAATGGTCACCCATCCACGGACGATCGATCCGTGTGCCTATTATTACTTAGCCACAAGCCCCCAGTAGTAGTATTAGGATATAGTGTCTATTATAGTTTGTGTAGGTTTTTGTAATTGACTGAAAAGTATAAAGGTACTTAGGTGGCTACATTCTGTTACTTTGAAAGTCGATTGAAGGTTGCGATAATGGTTAGCTAACCAATAGCTTCAACAATAACTCTCAAACTCTTCAATAATAAACTTTAATGGTTTCGTCAGTTGGAGTTTCAAAGATTTCGCCATGTTCGTTCAATGCGTCATTAAAAGATTTCGCAATGAATACTTTTCGCAGTTACCTAATTAGGGAACTTCTTTATGTCACACAAATGATGGCCTTCAACTGGGTGGGGTATGCATATTGATGAACATGCTTCAATAAAACAGGTGTGGCAGATTATGAAGAATGATCGTCCATGTTTCCAACTGAAAATATTGCTGAGTTTTTAGGAATATTTTTTAGTTTAACTGATTGTTTGACTGTCTCGTTGGTCTAGTTGTCGCAAGCCCTACTGCTGAGTATTAGGTCCTGGGTTCGATTCCCCGGTCGGGCAGTGTTATAGGGTTTTTCATTTCTCAGTAGCAACCTGGATTTTAAAAAAAATCTACTTTTTTAATGCGTAGTGAAAGCCTTGAGCGCTCAAGAGTTATAACTACGCATTAAAAAAGTAGTTTTAAGAATACTATTATAATATTAGTTTTTTTTTTTTAGAATACCTAAGTTATTGTTTGTGTGTTTATGGCTTTGGGACCTATAGTGAAAGGAAATCAAGAAAAGGAAGGTATATGAGATGATATATGACCCGTACTGTTCCTACAGTGTTGAAATCTTTACCTTCCTTTCTCGGATCGAGTAATAAAACACATTAATTTGTTGTGCAACTTTAACCATTATTCCTAGAAAATAATTGTCATCATCTGCCTAGCCTTTTCCTAACTATGTTGGGATCGGCTTCCAGTCTAACCGGATGCAGCTGAATACCAGTATTTTACATGGAGCGACTGCCTATCTGACCTCAACAAACCACTTACTGGGTAATACGATACCTCTTGGTAAGAGTGGTTGTCAGACTTTCGGGCTTCTGACGACCCGTAACGACTGTCAAAGATCCACAAATGACAGCCGGGACCAACGGCTTAACGTGCTTTCCGAGGCACGGAGGGGTCTTGGTATGTAAAGATGGTCACTCATCCACGCAAGCGTAGCTTAACCTGGTCGATCGACCCGTGCAGCTTTTGTTACTTAACCACAAGCCCTTCCTAGAAAATCATTGTACGAACCTTTTTTAATCTTCCTTCTGCAAGTCAGCCATATTTTCTAACCATTTTTTTTGCTATTCCATTTTTAAATCAGCTTGACTGTTTTAATTTGATTCAAGTTATTTTATCGCCAACTTGTACAGCATAAGGTCGTTTTTTGCAGAAAACCTTTAAAGTACTTCCCTACCTATTTGTATAAAAATATATAAAAAGACACAAAGATTGGACTGAAAAGCCGGTCGTTTCCACTGCTTATCGTACAAGACCCTCTATAAAATTGAACCTTCATAATAAAAAATAGGTACTGTCCATCAACTTAGCCTATCGTTCATTACAAAATGGGACCTGGGATCGTAAAACTACCTTTCAATATGTAAATCTGCTTTTGTATCTATTTTTTTTGGAAATCCTCTGTTGCTCTCAAAGCATTATTGGGACTGCTATCGCAACATATTCCACAATATAGTATTATTGACGAAGGCAGTGTTAAAACTTGGGCATAATTATGTAGTAGTATTTGTGCAATATTTTAATAAACTTCGTAACTACATTAATGTTGCATGCAGGTATTCTAGTTTGGTATGTTTCGGAGGTTTGTGTAGATACTGCCTCATTGTTCTAGTGGTCGCAAGCGCTACTGCTGAGTCCTGGTTTCAATACCCCGGTCGTGGTAAGTGTTATTGGATTTTTTAACCGACTTCAAAAAGGAGGAGGTTGTCATCAATTCGACATGTTTCATTTAAATGTATTTTCGGGCATAACTCCGTCATATAAAGACAGATTTGCAAAAAAAAAATATTCGAAAGGGGTTTATTCCGAAATAGTCCCATTTAAATTTCATATAGATCTGATGATGAGTTTCGGAGACAGACAATGGAACTCTTCAAAAAATGACAGCAAATCAACCGCGATTGTTGCTATTGTATAATTATGCATTGTCGTGACCCTGAGGATGATGAAATTTAGAATTTGTGTGGGGTAGGTACTATAACTAAAAAAAAAACAACCGACTTCCTTTGTGGTGTTTTTCCGGAAGTCAGTTGTTTTTTTCTATGTGGAATTTCTCAGTAGCGGCCCGCATTCTGGACTTGTGTCATGTTGATGGCAATAGGCTCGCCCCTATTACGTGGAGTGTAATCATACCCGGCGAAATGTAGGTGTACTGTAGGTACACCTCTGCTTGACCCAGCACTGCTTAGACGCGTGATATTATGTTATATGTAGATTACCTACTGACCTATTCGTATTTGCACAAAAGTACCTATGCCCCCATCGGTAACACCCGGGACTAGATTCGATAATTAAGCACGATTCATGCTTCTGATGATCTGCCACTGCAGAAATCGTTTTTTTTATTGACTAGGCACTTAATATAAATATATAAAATTCTTATGGCTATTGCACACCTACTCACCTACCTATATTCTTAATTAGGGCTGCGTTGAACTTTTAATTGTAGTAGGTAGTGTTTATTGTTCACTGGATTCTCTGTTACGACCGCCATGAGAGCAGTCGAGAACGGACTGAACAAAGTGGAAGAACATAGTGCATAAAGATGATTTAGAGCGAACATGCTGGCTGGCAGGTTTGCTCGTTGCCCACTTCCTTTTAAAATCACGCTCTTTCGAGCCTAATGTACTGCTTTTTACACGTGCAGCCTGTTGGCTAGATGTTCGCAAAGAGCGTACAGCACTCTCCGCGTTCAGTATAACAATGCATTTAGGATACTGGTGGGGCTGCCCCGTTTCTGTAGTGCGGGATGTTCCTATGCGCATGTAGATTACTTTTACGCAACAATGCGAAAAGGTGCACTTCTCTGGTGCGCATGATGTGGGGCACCTCCAATAGTGTCATAAGCATGGTTGCAAGTGCCTGGACTGTGTATACATGGGTCACTGTTGTGCCTTCTCTCATGGGATGTCGCAACGGTAACCTACTGTTATTTTAGTATTGTTTTCCTTGTTTTGTGTATAGTCTGTGAACATAGTCGTAAGTTTTACTAACTAACAATCTTTCAACAAGATTCTTGGTTACACCAATAAATAAAAAATATTTTCTATTCTATTTTATAAAACTACGAAGACGACCTTCAGTAATAATGTACGCGAAGTTCATTAACTTCCATCTTTGTTAACATTATTGGAAAAAATTCTTCTCAGTAAGTACCTATCTACCCTTGTAGTGCACATAGTCTTAACACGTTCAATGCCTG
This sequence comes from Polymixis flavicincta, assembly GCA_949987655.1. NCBI lineage: Eukaryota > Metazoa > Arthropoda > Insecta > Lepidoptera > Noctuidae > Polymixis > Polymixis flavicincta. Next base: position 6,914,119 of record OX465180.1, read on the forward strand.
GAGCCCTCCTCAGGGAGGCTCACTCTAGTCGCATATGGGATGCCGAGAAACCTCGCGGAGGGCTCATTTAAAATGTAGATTTTACTTACAAATACAGCGTAAAAAATATGAAAATAAAAAATAGTTGCATAATTTATTTACTTAAAAAAAAATCGGGGTTCCAAATTTTAAAATTCAATGAAAATATTGCTTTGAGATTATAAAACACAAAGATTACAGTTCAAATAATACGGCGGCACAGTAATTGTGCGCTTTTAAAATTATCGTGTTAAAATACACTACCTCTCTCCTTAACAACCAGAAACATGTTGACGTTGTTCTATTTACCGGAAACGAATATTGGATTCACAGTTCTTTTCAATATTCCGATAAGATTACTCGCTATTACTCGTGAAAATTAAACACGCACAAAGTAAAATAACTTTCAGGTCAGAGCATAAATATGTCTCTTCACTAATGAATTTCCTTGGCGTTCTACTTATTCACGTTAATCTGCAGGCAGATCTCGCTTCCAAAGTAGGCAAATGTCTTTCAGATTCTCCTTATCTCAGTATTTAAACAGACCTTGATACTTAAATGTGGCTTTGCAAAGAACTATAAGTCTTGTACGCGTTTTGACTAGTACTAGGAGACACCAAAATAAAAGCACATTTTTCGATTTTAAACGCTCGGCTCAACGTCGTAAGTTGAAAATCCATTAGTGTGCTTTGCTGTGCTGCCTTCGTGAAAACGGGTATAAGTCTTCGTGATTCTTTATCTAGATTGTAGGACCTAAAAGATATTCAAAGCAACTTTCGATTAGTTCAGGACGGTGGCAGTCCCTTCTTGTGTAAAGAGTGATAAGAGGAGATTGTGCTTCGGCCTGAATTTCAAAACGGTGGCGGAAAATTGATAAGCTTTTGCGTAATCATAAGGCTACAGTTTATTATTCAGGAAGAGTGAGACAGTTTCCTGTCTTGCTAGGGTGAGTCAGATTCCTACTTAGGGGAAGGTTGCTATGAATGGACCACTTAACTTTACGACTTCATATCCCAAAAAGTATAAGTGTTAAAATGAAAGCAGTTTATTATTTTTGTTTCATAGGACCTTTATTTATAATCATCAAACGCACAAACAATTCGGGCTTACACTTTTTGATATAAACGAAGAAAACTAAATCTTGGGCTGTTGCCTTCTTTGGACCATGGGCACCTTCATTGAACCACCAAGTTGCCATCAATGGACTTCGAGAAATTTGTTCTATAGGTCCAATCGAGGCAACAAATTATAATTATCAATATTACTAAATTATGAATAAAAATGCAAAACTTAAATCTTATTGCAAGTGATATCTGAAGTGCAATGCGGGCATAGGTATTTTCTGACATGTTTTTTAACACAAGCACAATCAACATGGTCCCAGGTCTTCGATTTTATATTTTAGACAGATTTTGCAAAATCATTTTTCTATATTCTCATTAGCTTGTTTACCTACTGGTTGACGGTTTTTTTTTCTTTTTTGGGAGGGAAATCCTCAAATAAGTCCCGCTCTGGGTGGCTGGCTCTGGAGGGCGTGTCAGACTTTTACTGACTAAAACCCACCCGTGTTCCCTCAGTAGCCCGTATGCCAGGGGCTGCGGTATCTCTGTCGAACCAACCCGCACCCCTGGCAGACTGGTTGACGGTTGAGGTTCTTTTGTGGACAGTTTTGGCTTTTTGCTTTGGAACCTTTGCGTTCTCATCAAGGGTAGTTTTGTACGGCAACGAAGTTAATTCTATGCTCGTTTGTGTTTTCCGACTCCTTTTCGGTAATTCTTTTATCGGCGACATTCTGGAATTTTAATTTTATAATGATTTTTCTATGGTATTTTCCATAATTAGTGAAATACTCGGAACTTATTACCATAATTATGACCGAAAAACTACAATAAAAAGTTGCTGTGATTGGACTGGTCCAACGATGGAACACTATTGAGGTCCATTGATGGCAACAAGGTACTGGTTCAGAAAAACTAAACTAAAATATAAATGGTCATGATTACACAAATTTGAATAACACTCATGGAATCTCAAATAAACTGTCCATATTTCATAACAGTGACCGCAGACAAATGTGAATACAATGATACTTACGTCAAATTGTCCTGAGTGAAATTATTAGATTTTGACTGCCGCAAACACAACCACACGCGTCATTTTTCACCACGTGACGCAGTGACACTGAGGTAAGAGGAGGGTGCAACTGAGTCGCCACGGACTCGCGTCGACTAGTTTGGGTGTTGCTAGCTTGCACAGTTTTGGAAATACCTTGGTGGTCCAATGAAAGAACTGGGCCAATGATCGCAACCTTCCCCTAGTCTTTTATTGGACTGGCTTACTTGTCGATGCTTTGGGCAGCGAGAAATTAAAAAGTTTATAAAAAAATACCAACCGACCCACCTACAAACTGTAGGTAATATAACTTTCGTTTTATTTTTGCTATAAAAAATGTAAATATTTCAGAAGTCGGTGTCTTCGGTTTTGTATTTTCATTTTTTATTACCACTGACTTCCGAAATTGCAGTTATATTTTACTGTATAGTGTAGTTTCAGGGAGTCAACTTTTTTTCTCTCTTTTTAGTTGTGGTACCTACACCACACAAATTCGTATACATACCTTCAATTGCTAAGTAAATACCAGCGATAAGATATTTTAACAACATCAGCATACTCTAAATGGAAAAAATACGTATTATTGAAGCTAACTCAAAAACTACTAATCAGAACTTGAACAAAAAAGGGAATATAAGTGTGTATTTTTTTTTTTTTCAAATCTGTTCATTGAAGACGGTGATACAGGAAAGGTTACAAACATAAAAAAATAAGCTGTTTTTTTTTTTAAATAGAAATCCACACTAGGAATTTCTCCTGTATTGTGGGTGCGTTTACAAACATTTATTGTAGGTCATACAAATATTTGTTCGATGCGGGAATCGAACCCGCGACACGCAGCGCAGCGGTCAATAGCTTAACCACTGCGCCAACCGTGCCGTCAATTGAGCAGCTCCTCCTTTTTTGAAGACAAATTAGCAGTTATAAAATATATTAGTATTCTGTGAATGCTCTTGTGAAGTGTTCTTTCACCAGAATTAGCTTACCTACTGACAGGTTATATGAGTTACTCCATAGCATTGTTTATTTTATTTGACTATAAACCATTTTTTTTATTTTATTTTTTTATTTTTAATATTGATATTTCCATTTTTTTATGAAATTTAATTACTTGCCTATTACTGTATAGAATCAAGTTCTTCCAACTTATCAGACAGCTGTGCTGCTGGGGAGTTTGTTGCGCCACTTCTTCTTCCCAGCTAAAGCACTAGGAAGTGTCGAAGGGTGGGCGTTTTTGGGGGACTGTCTTTTGTAATTTTGACGTTCGAAAAGTGCTGACTCTCAGCCTAGTTTGAATAAATGACTTTTGATTTTGATTTTCTTAATTGTATCGTAAGAATAATTGGACTGGCGACAATCATATCTACTAATGGTTCTTCTCGCTGTAGTTGTCACTGCACTTATTTCCAAGTACCTACCTATATAAAAAAAGTCTAGGTACTTAGTTTCATTCGCTCATTCATTAGTAAAAGGTTTGTTTAAGGCCTGTGTCCCAGCAGTGGGAACATTATAGGCTGATGATGATGATGATGAACTCTTTCAATATTTTTTTTTTGCCATACCTACCACTGATTGAGCCAAAGAAAATTGAATCTTATTTCAAAGCATTAAGACTTAATTTTAAATGCATAAAGCAATGCTTGGTTCAACACGTTTTTCTTAATACTGTACGTTAGCTGTAAAAAAAAAGTTTTTAGTCATTGTATTATGCTTTTAACTCGATACTCTAATTGGGGTGTATGAGGTTTTGCGCATTTAACGTTACACGTTGTATACGTAGATTCGTTCGTTCTTCTTGTGTCAGTATATTTTATGAACATCCTCGTTGAGCTCCCAAGAGTTTCATCATTATCTTAATAAAGTCTCAGCATGAAAATTCCCCTGAAGATATAAATTACACAGTCAATAGATTGCTCACGCCATGCTGGTGCTTATGTTCCGCGTATGAAAGCACAAAATAGATAAGTACGTACAGAAGGTGAAATCAATACGATGATTGAAAACAAACGCAATCGTTGACGCGCTTCACGTACCGTCAACTCAACCACAGCAGAAAGGTAAGAAATTGACATTGAACTTTATGTCGTAGCAGTAATTGCGATGCCACTACCGATGCGATGCGAGGCGATTCGATTACCGCTGATGTGCGATAAATTGTGTGTGCAAGCGCACTCGCCTTGCATTCGTTTGCGATCGGGAATATTTAATTGATTCTCTAAAAACTTATTGACTTGCTGCAGACCATTGGAAGTCGCAGTAGGGGCGGCGAGCGCTACAGCCAAGATTATCACATTTAATCGACTATTTAGTATTTTCGACAACAAAATAGGAATTATTTGCAACTAACAAAGACAGGTATATTTATTAGATATATATGAGTGTCCGTTATTGTTTTTAGGACATTAAAGTTTAAATAATTTGGGTTTCCATTAAATGCCTTTGAGATCATCTTACGTAGGCGTCCATACCTATTGTGTTTGTGCCTGTTTTTGTCCGTTGTTTGTAACTGACCTTCTGTATGTATACTGTATGGGGCACACTGCTGGGTTACCATGGTTGGAATAATATTGGTAGATAGAATGTGTTAATAAATTGAAAGCCTTTTTGTGTGAAAAATGGAGAGGCGTATTGTTACATATAATGATGGATGCGGTTTTATTCCCTGTCAGTTGTCGGTCAATAATAACTAAATTCTACTTTATATAGGTATTCAAATTACCTATTGTAAATTTTCTATTTTTATTTCAAACTAAATTTTAAATATCTTTATAAAAATATAAATAACTACTTATAATATGTGATACTAGCAGCGCTCCGCTGTTCCACCCGCGTAGTTCTCGTTCCCGTGGGAATACGGGGACAAAATAGCCGGGGATAGCCTATGTCACCCGGGGATAGTGTAGCTTTCCAACAGTGAAAGAAATTTTCAAATTGGTTCAGTAATTTCGGAGCCTATTCAATGCAAACAAACAAACAATCAAATCTTTCCTCTTTATAATATTAGCATAGATTTAATAACTTCAAAAAGAATTTCAGTAGGTACTGATTTACCCAATATTTGAAACGATGACTTCTATTTCTGAATCTTTTCAATTTCGAATGCAAAACATCTTAGTTTGAATTCTCTCATAATTATGTTTAAATGTAGACTTCATAAAAGCAAACAGCACCTATACTTAAAAATAAGATAAACCTCCTATTTTATTACTTTTAAAATAAAATCACTATTTCGCTGTTTATTTTTGAAATAAGAATATAAAGTATTGGCAACACAACGCACCTCAGTATCGGCGAAGGTTTCCGAACCCTTTTCATGAATAGATTCGCCTTCGGGTACGTACCTACCTATCAAAATACGTTAAGGCTTTATTACCTACACCCAGACACCTTTTTCTATAACCAGCCATGTTTTATGAAAATAATATAAGACATTCCTTTTACTTTTTCAATCTTAACTTTGGAACACTGTTTGCCTTTTAAAATCTTATAAATGTGAATTTTAGTTTCAATATTTTAGAAACGAATTTCGTGTAAGAGTTATTATTTTTATTTATTTTTAGGGATAATTTTTGGAGTTTTAAATAGTTGTTTTTGGGAGTTGAGTTGTTTTTATGATTATTATTATAAAAGTTGTACATCAGTTTGATTAAAACTCTTCGATTTAAAACATGGAACTACTAGGCAAGGAAGTGGTAAAGAAAATAGCTACCTATAATTTTATAGATTAAACCAACCACCGTTAGTACCAATAAAATACATGTTGTTCAAAGGATTATTCTTGTCGATAGGCTACCTACGGCAAAATGAGGCTACCTAACTTATTTTGAGCGATCACTCACCACACATGAATCCTTTTGAGTGTAATCAAATAGAAATTTGATAAAAAATACACGTGCTTCCATAAAGTTAGGCCGTCTTTCAACATTACAAGCCATTATTTTTATCGGACCGTATCAGATGAAACCAAAGAACATCAAATACACCCCACATGTGGGAAGCCTTTTTTATAAATTACTTGCCTTTTGATGCTGGTTTATACTCGAGTTATTGCTGTTATTCAAGCCTCACAATTTTTCTTCATGATTATGATTGTTGATGGTTCTTGGTTCGAGCCAAAGTTATGCTAATCTCACATGGGACGCGTTTTTTTTTTCTGAATGTCCTCTCGCCGAGCAATCTAGGAAGTTGCCAGTTGCCTAATCGGCCTATCATGTGGGTGCTTTAATAAATAAACGCCAGCCAGGACACACAATTTATAAACTATGCGACTGAACGCTAAGGGTGAGGTACGAACGGGCAGCAAAGGGAAACACTGTATGGAATCATACGCGAGACGCGACTGCCCGCGTTGGTTCTTTTAAAGGCTCCCACAGACATGTGCAAAGTGGCAGCATGACACGACGTGGCAGCGCGACGCGAATCCAATAGAACAATTTCTATGACAACTAAATGGACAATAATCTACTAAAGCCGCGTTGCGCTGTTTTTCGCGCCAGTCTGTAGGAGCCTTAATGGTTAGGAAGTCACGCGACTATACTTGCCAGTTTAAGCACCACCGTACAAATTAATTGTCATAGTCGGCGCGAGCGAATTACATGAGCGAATCTCGCGCGGGATTCTCTTTAGTGTTGCAAGATCTTTGCTCACATGAATGTTTCTTGACTGTCCAACCAATTTGAAGCCGGATACAGTCATTGCGAGGCATGCACCGTATACGCCTCGCAACGCGACACGCCTCACTACGAATATGAACGTCCACGCAGTGCGAAGCATGCGATGAGCGCCTGCGCCGTGTGCTGCGCATGGCTCGCAATGTCTATAAGTCTTAATGCTCCGGTATCCCGAGTTGACCCGTAAAATTACTGATACATGCGTGCACTGAATGGACAGGTTCACTAAATCTGTGTGGTTCTTTCCTCAAAAGACCATTTCAGACACCAATCCACATGGTCTTCACATGATCTGACCAAGATTACATCTGGACTTTAAAAGAGACTGTGATCTCTGAGTTTGTTTCTGCTTTTCTTCTCAGAGTAGTCAGATAGGACACGCCGGTCTCATCTAGTTTAAAAAACTATGATTGACGTGTAAAAGTGTTTGTCCAAACCTACTTACAGAAGTAAAATCATATTTTATCATTTACATTTTCAACTGACAAAAAATACCCTTAATACCGAAATGAACTAGTTCGAAGCAGGCACAAGACTACCCAGTCTTATGCCTGCTCGGTCATTTTTGAGATCGTTCCGAACTAGTTCATTTCGGTCAGTGAACTAGTTCATTATATTAGTTCTATTAGCTCTATTTGGTCTTCGCTCGCAGACAGTACTTCCATTGATCACAGAGCACAAAAGTCTCATTGAAATCGTATCCGTCAAATCAGTCACTGCCTTTCTCGTTCTCTTTCGGTCATACGACATGGCTCTTTGTAAATGTACGAGGAGCTATTAGAACTAATAGACTGATTACAAGTCAGCATCCGGAAACGTTTCTTTTAGTACAGTGCAAACAAAACGGTTCCTATTCGTTCATCGTTCACGAACTACACAAGACTACTAGATAAAACCATTTTTAATTGTCATCGTCATAGTCATCTTTCTAGCTTGTCCCATCTGTGTTGGGGACGGCTTACAGTCTGATCGGATGCAGCTGAATACCAGTATTTGACAAGGAGCAACATTTGTCATCCCCATAGAGAAACATTGTAGACAGGAAACGGAAAATTAAAAGAGAGTAGGTGGTTCCACATTATAAACAATCCGTCACGACTTTTTTCTGCAATTAATACCTACTTTTAATTATTGACTAGCGCTTACATTTCATCCTTGTTTTCTTGGTCTGTCTAGCATTTTGTTTTTACTTCCATTTCAACTGTTCGCCAACTTTTTTTAATTTTTGCTGTTTACTGTGTGCCTTTTTAGGGCCGTGTGGTGCCGGACGTAAAAGAACAGCACCATCCCATTTCTTCCCGTGGGTGTCGTAGAAGGCGACTAAGGGGCTTACTAGAGAATGGGCAGCAGCGTTCTCTATGCATTTTTACCACCATACTGCGATCGCCAACCCGCCTGCCAAGCGTGTCGATTATGGCAATCCCCTCCCCGTTTGGCGGAGGCTTATGTCCAGCAGTGGACGTCTTCGGCTGAAATGATGATGATGACTGTGTGCCCTTTTAGTTCGTACTAAATGGATGTATTTTCTTTCTTTCTTTCAACAATCTGTCCTCCATAACCTAGTGTTTTACTGCCATAAACAAGAATATTTGAGACAATTGTAATAACGTCAATAATTTTATTGTTGCTGGTGAGGTTCCCATCTTACAAATTATTTGAGTGAGAAAGTGTGTGTTCACAAGCCAGTTTTGTTCAATAGAAAATCCTTTCCACGTCGTATCACCGCCTCAGGCCCGGAATGCAACCGCTTTCTGCCGGACGCGGAACTACTGAGTGCTTCTGAGAATTTCGCTATGTAGGTTATATTTTATATTATACTAGCTTTTGCCAGCGGCTTCGCGTGCATGGAAGTCGATAACCTACGTTCTCGTGGGATAATTTTCGACTTCCATGCAGGTAATTTCCGATTTTTCCTACTTACTACCGGGATAAAAAGTATCCTATGTGTTAATCCAGGTTAGAAACTACTTAGCTGTGTGCCAAGTTTAATCCAAATCCCTGTAGTCGTTTTCGCGTGATTGAGTAACAAGTAGCCAAATATTTTAGATGTTTGCATACAAACTTTCACATTAAAATAATAGTAGGACATATCTACCAGATATTGTATTATTGTTCCATGAAATCAAATCAGTTCAAAGGAATAGTGAATGCCAATACTATGTAGGTACGTGGTATTTGCCGAACTATTGAAAGTTGGATCTAATAAAAATAAAAATATTTTATTTCACATAAACCTGCATGGGTACCTAATCTGAAACGTCAGAAGCTAAACGCACGATTCCAAAGGTTACATGATAGCTTAAACAATCTAGACCTATGTTTTTGCTGCATTTTAATTTACTATATATTATGTTTAAGCCTTAGGCCCATCACCCAACTGTGGCAAATGCTATAAGTACTAACCTGCCTTCAAAGCTTACTCTACATTTTGAACTGACCTAAATAAGGCTATGCTAGAAGTGAGAACACCGCACATCAAATCGATTGCCAGCTTGAAGATGTCAGGCCATTTTAGACTGGATCTGAGATTGTCAACGTTAAACACATTTAGATCGTCATCATCATCATCATCTGCCTAGCCTTTTCCCAACTATATTGGGGTCGGCTTCCAGTCTAACCGGATGCAGCTGAATACCAGTATTTTACATGGAGCGACTGCCTATCTGACCTCCACAACCCAGTTGCTGGGTAGAACGATACCCCTTGGTGAAGACTTGTTGTCAGACTTTCGGGCTTCTGACGACACGTAACGGCTGTCAAAGATCCACAAATGACAGCTGGGACCAACGGCTTAACGTGATTTCCAAGGCACGGAGGGGTCTTGGTATGTAAAGATGGTCACCCATCCACGGACCAACCGCGGCAAGCGTAGCTTAACCTGATCGACCGACCCATGCAGCTATTGTTACTTAGCCATTTAGATATAAATATGAAAAACGGGACCAACATTTCCGACCAAATGGAGGTTATTTATAGACGACTTTATTTTCATTCTGTAGATACTCCGATAAATGTACCCATGTATGCCCTTCACCTTCGCCCATGACATTCAAGTTTACGTATTTTTGAACAACTGACGCCCGCCATCTTTAGGTCCTTCGAGCCGGATGCTCTAAACGTTTTGATTAGAGTCTATAACACTCAACAGGGCCCTTAAACGTCGGGGACTGTCTCGGCCTTTTCATAAGAAGCAAGTATTAGTCCATAAAGATACTCGTAACAATATTATGTTATGACAGATGGTGCACTAAACTTATTTTCTGTTAACAATATTTAGTTTTATGGGTAAAGTAGCTAAGCCCCCGAACTTGTAGTAAAAAGTTATTTTGTGGTAAGTCATGAAATTACAAAAAAAAATTGTGTATGGATTATATTCTTAAATTTTTGATCCATTTAATAATTTACACCCTATGATGGACTTACTTAACTTTGCACAGGCCATCCGCTTCAAATATGTTTTGTATATTTGTTTGGAAATTCACCTCCAGTGTTGAATTAAACTTTCAACAAATTAATTATGGTTATTTGGTTGGTTATCAAAACCCGCTTATCAAGACATCTGCGAGTTTTACATAACTTTAATTTATACTATGACAACAGTCACTCGTTGGTTGTAACAAAAACAACTTTTCAATGAATTAATTTACAATTTGCGTGGGACGATACCCTTTGGTGGTTCCTAACCTTAATTACGGTTCATATTGTGTATCATAACATTAAGTTAAGACAACATTTAACTCAACTTGTGCATGTTTTCCTTTCCACCCACACTCAAGTATAAATGCCAAGGGTTCAAACCAGCGAACGTCATTGACTAACCCTACGTTCCGAGATACGATAATATCGATTTGAGCGCGCTCACACCCGTTCCGAATTGGCGTGAGCGCCATCGTCATAGATGACGTCATGACATTCGTCATCTTGCGATAACACCGACCATGCAATTTACTAATAACACCCTGAGCGCTGTCAGAAATGACAGTTGGGCTGTTTTGTTTTGATTCGCATCGTATATCGTATCTTTAACTAACTTTGATTTATTGTTTTAACGTTGAGTGAGAACTTTTATCGCGATCACGAGCGTTCCGTATTGTTGACATTTTTCGCTGTCAGAATCGTGATATCTAACTCGGAACGCAAAATATCGATGTGAGCGCTCACAGCGCTATTTGTCTAATACGGAATGCGCCCTAACTCGTGTATCTAAGTTTCAAAAGTCTATTGTGGATGAAGAGGCCACGTTGCCAGTGTATTATTGTAGTCTTTGAGGCCACGTTTGTTCGTTGCTAATCAGTTTTCATTAACAGACTTTATTTAAAAGTTGATTATTTACTAGGTTTTGCGGTTTCGCCCGAATGGAGGTCGAAAATTATGCCACGGAACGTACAATCGGGATAAAAGTGTCCTATGTGTTAGACCAGGTTACAAATTATTTTATCCAAATTTTATCCAAATCCTTTCAGCCATTTTAGCGTGATTGAGTAACAAACATCCAAGCACCTAAACATCCAAACATACAAACTTTCACATTTATAATATTAGTAGGATATTAAGATATTTTCTATCTTTGTATGATATATGATTTATTTTCTGTAAGTAGGTTTGTACAAACACTTTTACACGTCAATCATATTTTTTTAAACTAGAAGAGGTCAGCGTTTCCTATCTGACTACTCTAAGAAGAAAAGCCGAAACAAACTCAGAGGTCACAGTCTCTTTTAAAGTCCAGAAATAATCTTGGTCAGATCATGTGAAGACCATGTGGATTGGTGTCAGATGTGGTCTTTTTAGGAAAGAACCACACAGATTTAGTGGACCTGTCAAATATGGAAATTCAACACCGGCAGTGATAATAAAACAAACCTTTTTAATTTATTTATCTAGTGCCAAACTTAAGTGGCAGTGGGCAGGGCACATTGCTCGCAGAACAGATGGCCGATGGGGCCGAAAGGTTCTGGAGTGGCGACCGCGTACCGGAAGATATGAGTGGTAAGGCCTCCCACAAGGTGGACCGATGACCTTGTGAAGGCCGCGGGTATCCGCTGGATGTGGGAAGCACAAGACCGGTCGAAGTGGAGGAGCCTGGGGGAGGCCTATGTCCAGCAGTGGACGTCTTTCGGCTGAAATAATGATGATGATGATCTAGTACCGAAATATCAATTAGTTACCTACTACTTATTTAGCTTTTTTGTTCAACCTGTGAGTCCTTATTTATTTTTTCACTGCTGATGCTGGACATACCAAGTTCTCTCTCAAAGCCTTCCAATTTTCTTGTGTTGCTTGTTCAATAGCGCTTCCAATTCATCAATACCAGCTTTTCCTAAGTCTGCTTCAGCGATGATCTTTCAGCGTCCACTGCGTGCCATTTTTCAAGTGTTTAGAATAAATAACATGTATTAAAATGAAGCTGTGAGTAAAGTAAATAAGCTATAAAAACTCGTTAAGGTCAAACTTAGAATTGAGCAATAACACTTAGATTATACGGCAAGTCTTTATGAAAACTAAACTACGGTTCCAGACGTTAATCTAAATACAAACAACTTTGTCTCGAGTTAAGTCCTTCAGTGTATTGGTTTTAAGCGTTTGGATTTAAAGTTTAATTGGTTAGTTAAACTATTCTGGAGATCGTGTTTTATCTTTATATTTATTATTTAATTAAAGTAATGGTGTCTTGCTTACTTAGCTAGGAGAGTGCGTTAAGCCAGCTATTTTGGTGTTTATGGGATGTTTTGAATATCTATATAAATAAAAAGAAAAGTCCTGACTGACTGATTGACTTACTCATCAACGCCTAGCCCAAACTCTTGGACCTAGAAAGCTGAAATTTTGAACATAGGTTCCCTTTATAATGGAAACAAGGAATTAGGAAGGATTTTCCGAAATTCAACCGCTAAGGGAGTTAAATAGGGGATGAAAGTTCCGCGCGGGCGAAGCGGCTGGCAAAATCAAAATCAAAAGTCATTTATTCAAATTAGGCTGAGAATCAGCACTTTTCGAACGTCAAAATACATAAGACAGTCCCCCAAAAACGCCCACCCTTCGACACTTCCTAGTGCTTTAGCTAGGAAGAAGAAGTGGCGCAACAAACTGCCCAGCAGCACAAATGTCTGTTTAGTCGGATGGACTTGATTCTATACATACATATGCAAAGTAATAAACAATAACGCATGTTACCAAAAATAAAAGTCTCCTGGTATAAAGGGCTCTAAAGCTTACATATGCAATGCTGGATAGCTTAAAATAAAAGGACACTCACATCATTATTCATCTAAATAGTATACTGGGCAAACTACTCTGAAAACCAGGGTACCCTCCGCCATATTGCCAGTAACTCGAAGAAGTTGCTGGCCTTCTTTGAGGCTCTGGGTATGCAAAATACGCACTTTGACGTGGAGTTGCGAACATCAGCCCGTCTTACCACACGGATGTTTCGATTTTGGTGGTGATAGGTGAAAAAACTTTTTTTGTCTTAGAAAACATCTATTATTTGGTCTCTACAAGAATTCGGCCCTCGATCTCAAAAAAGGTATTATTCAATTCTCCTTTCAAAGAATGAAGAATTTTCTGCCACGGAAATATTTTCAATACGACCTGTTTGAAGAAATCCTGTAATTCAATTTTCTTTGAACGGCTATCGAAAAGTTGTAGGAAGAGGAACTGAAAAAGAGATTCTGAGAGATACTTTTATATCCTTACTACTTAAATCTTTCATAGACCTGAGACTTGTCTTGTATAGACCTTGCTTAAAGGTACCTCAATGACAAAAATATCTCAACATAGCCAAATTTTGTACAGCAGATTGATTTGTCAGACACTTTCAAAGCAAAGTGGTTATTTATTTTTATTTTATAAAACGCTTTTTTTTTTCTTGAACTACTTCTTTAGTCCCGTGGTCGCAAGCGCTACTGTAAAACACGAGGTCCTGGGTTCGTGTTCACGTCGGGTGGTGTTATGTTTATATCCGGTTGAAAGCAATAGCAAAATCAGCCTATTATTGCCCCACTGCTAAGACACAGGCCTTCTCTTTGTACGAGGGAATGGGCCGTAATCTACCACGCACGCCAGGCTGCGGGTTGGTACATGTCACATGTCTTCGAATTGGGTATTCATGGACGGCTCTGATTTCCGGTGTGTGTGCGGCGTCTCTCCACAGACAATGGCTCACCTCCCATCTTGCACCGCATGCCCTATTACCTGCACACGTTTGGAACTAATGGCTGTAACAGCAAACGGTATTTGCGTTGCTGAATTTTGGGTCAAACAAGTTTAAATAACTGTATTATTATGCATATTTTTTTCGTTTTATTTTTTATCGACACGCTAAGAAGAAGACCGTTTTAAGAGCAGTGGTGATTAAAAAATGTACACAAAGGAAAGCTCCTGTCTGGGTTCGAACCTACGACCCATATAGTTCATAAGTCGTGGCCGTTACTACCGGGCTACCAAGACAAGAATAGGCTTGCATTCTATTACATAAATGGCAAAATGTGTCTGGACTACAGGTATGACAGCTCTGCCTTCTCAACATGCCTGATATTGTGGTTTTATTAATTTCCTTGAACCTATGGTCGGTCTCAAGCAAGCCTTGACTGACATAACAGTCAACAATTGACAATAATATGTAAATTTTCGACCTGAATACGGGGCTTTTGTCCACATTGTTTATGTGCATTTTACTTTTGTTATTTTTTTTTTTTTGTAAGGTGCGTTTGTTTGTGCAGAATAAACATTTTTTCTTTTCTTTTCTTTCTTTTTTATATTAATGCGTCCGGAGTAGACTAATAACGTAACTGTCTTTTCCCCCCTGTCTACAAACTCAATGGCCGCTTAAATGGCGAAAGTTCTCCGTAACAGAATAATCGTGCAGGGTCCTCACATTTCCTGAAAAGGCCAACTATTGACGTTAGAATTTGTAAAGATATTTCTTTGCCTGTACTTGATTGAGATTGATTGCGCACCGCTTATTGAATGGGGTTCCCTGCGATCGTTTGACGCGGAATAATGTGCTTTTCATGCTTTGTCGTCTTGTGCCTGTTACGGTTGAAATGGTTGTGTAGATAGTGCATTGTTGTTGGAAATGTAAATGGGGTAGGAACTTAATTATAGATTCATAAATTTAACAGAGGTTTAACTGACAGGAATTTTTAAGTGGGTTGCAGCTCAGACATATGCCCGGCAATAGGCAATAAGCTAAATAATAACAGCACCATAGGACGATTGATCAGGTTAAGCTACTGTTGCCGCGGTTGCTCCATGGATGGGTGACCATCTTGACATACCAATGATGAATAGGCTCGCCCCCATTACATAGGACTTTAACATAACTGGTGAAATATGTATTATGTATTATAGGTACTCCTCTGGCTGTCCCCTCGGGGAAAACAGTCGTGATGTTATGTGTTAGGTGATATATTTAAAAGACAATCCTTGAATTGACAGTGCCTACCTAGTCATTGGGAGGTCGTGTTCCTGGCAAATGATTCAGTCTGAAAGATCCTTACTAATTTTAGTTGCGAAAGTTTGTACAAGTAGGTATGTATCGATGTATGTATGTTTGTTACTCTTTCACGCAAAAAATACTGAATGGATTTGAACGAAATTTGGCACACAGATAGGTTATAACCTAGATTAATACATAGGATACTTTTTATCCCGGTAGTACGTTCCCGCGGGATACTTTCCGACTTCCACGCGGGCGAAGCCACGGGCGGAATCTGGTATAACAATGTTAACAACAAACAACAACAACAAACAACAACCACTACAAAAATATTTTTTGGACCTATCATAGGACTATTATCGATGACACATCGTTATGATGCACCAAAGGATGGAGAGCGTAATTTAAGTTTCTCCATCAGTCGATGAGTCAAAAATTGTCGATGAATTTACTAAGCAAGACTGTAGGTATCTTTTCCACAAAAAAAAATGCGAATTTTCCTAATATTTTAGATTTAAAGGATTAGTATAGCGTCCCAGGTGTTTTTCATCCGGCGCAAGTCGTAAATGTCGATCGTCGGAAAGGTTACTGTTGCACTTACTGGATATGGTTGGGTAGAGGTCTGGTATTTACATAGTACAGTCACGAGCACTAATATGTACACACTTACCAACTTTAAAAAGTGATTTTCTCCTCTTGTACTGATTTTAATTTTTTGTTAGTATGAAAATAATATTTTGGAACCGACACTATAGTGAAATACCTAGGTTATCTCAAGGTTGCAATCGATGTTTAGGAGAAAATCGCTTTTGAATCTGGAAAAGTGTATACATATGCTCATGACTGTACAGTCTTATAAAATAATGTCCAGAGGATGAATTTGCTTCGGCCTATCTTCGGGTAGAGTAGTTAATCAAGAAACGCTGTTCTCTTCTAGTTTTAAAAATATGATTAACGCGAAAAACGTGTTTATTTATTATTCCCAAAATCCACTCGCTCCTTGAAATTTCATCTTAAAATATATAACTAGTCTTACAGCCAATTACGGGTCTACAAACCTACATTAAGAAATAAAATAATTGATCATTTACCTACATACAAAAATATGAACAGGACTTAGTACTGTTGATCTCCTTTTAAGGGGACGTGCCTTACCGTATGTACAGACGCCAGCAACTTCCCAATTAAACCTGAACCTTATGCTTATGGAATAATGTTGAAAATCTATCAAAGAAATTTGACAGATTGGTGTAGCTTGATGCATCTGTACTCAAAAACTAGCCTTGCAAAATTAACAATAAAAATACTTTTGCATCCTATAAACCTGTTACTTGATAACGACTCTGCTTTTTGTTTTAGTTTTGATCTGATAAAATCGTCCATTACAAGATGTGCTCAAAGTAATTTCAATCGTTAAAAAACTTCTCAATAATCAACATCAACATCTGCCCACCCTTTTCCTAACTTCTTTGGAGTCAGCATCCAGTCTAACCGAGTGAAGCTGAATACCAGTATTTTTACATGGAGCGACTGCCTACCCGACCTCCAAACTTTTAAATAATATAAACGGATAAATGGTTAATTAATGATCGTTTTAATAACAACCATTAGATTATAAAACAAGGCAGATAGACCGCGCGGAACACTAAGACTGAAGCCAAAAAACCAAATACTAAAGCGTCGCATTGTATATAATGCGAGGCTTTAGTATTAATT
This sequence comes from Polymixis flavicincta, assembly GCA_949987655.1. Classification (NCBI taxonomy): domain Eukaryota; kingdom Metazoa; phylum Arthropoda; class Insecta; order Lepidoptera; family Noctuidae; genus Polymixis; species Polymixis flavicincta. Next base: position 6,931,075 of record OX465180.1, read on the forward strand.
TTTTTGACTCTTAGGTGTTCCGGCCTTTGTTTTATAATTTAAAGCAAAAAAGAAAAAGAAATACTAAAGCGTCGCATTGTAGGTATGTTACATAAAATGCGACGCTCCAGTATTTGGTTTTTTGGCCTCACTCTTGCTGTTCCGCGCGGTCTATCTGTCTTTGTTTTATAATCTGAGTAACAACTCTGAGAAAATATTCGGTCCACCAATATTATAACTTCATATTCATTATTAGATTTTTTAATTGAATTCCTCGGTAAGTCTACTTCCAAAGTCTCGTAAATCCATCGAAGCCGAATCGTAAAATTCTAATGGATACTGACTACTTAAATCAAACGATTTTATATGGGCACTAAGCTAAATAGAACATTTTTGGAGCGGTTCTCGTGCAAATGATGTACTATAATGTTTGCTATAAAAATGAGAGGTTCTTGGAACTGGATTGAGTAAGTTTTACTTAACTTATAGGGAGCAGTGGTGGCCCAGTGGTAACTGCCGCGACTTACGGTCGTGCGTTCGAATCCAGCCAGGGGCATTACTTTGTGTAAATAATTTCATCACCACTGCTCTCAAACGGGGAAGGAAAACGTCGTGAGGAAACTGGCATGTCCGAGAACAAAAAATTCGAAGACATGTGACATCTACCAACCCGCACTGGGCCCGCGTGGTGGGCCTGTGTCCCAGCAGTAGGAACGTAATAGGCTGAGTATGTATGTATGTATAGGCCAACTTCAACGTGGCAATGTTGCCTGTCTTCTAGGCACGTTTAAGATAACAGCGACGCAAACGAATACTTTGACGTCTAAGTCATCATCATCATCATCATTTCAGCCGAAAGAGAGCCGTCCACTGCTGGACATAAGCCTCCCCCAAAAGGGGGGTTGTGCCGTAATCGCCACGCTTGGCAGGCGGGTTGGCGATCGCAGTATGGTGATAAAATGCATAGAGAACGCTGCTGCCCATTCTCTAGTAAGTCCCTTAGTCGCCTCCTACGACACCCACGGGAAGAGATGGGATGATGCTATTCTTTACGTCCGGCACCACACGTCTAACTGTCCTATTGTTTTTGTATTTATTTGTAAAGTTAGTAATTTAATTTAGTAACTAGTGTATTTACACTAGTACAGGTGGTTTTGTTACCTACAGATACTAAATCTGAGAGTAAATACTATCGTGATTTTTGATGATTTCTGTATCAATGACAAAACGACCAAACAAACTAATTAGTAAAGGTCTTCTTATTTAAAACTTCATTCCCCTCCACAAGAATTTCTATATAATTATTTGAAATGTGTGTGCAACCAGCAGTGGAGGGGCGTGCTCTTTAAAAACTAGACAATGTCTACCCACTTATATATTATTTATTTTAGTTGTATTTTTTGCGACACTTTACAACACGCATTCATGACTGATTTTTGGGTGCATCTTCCTTACATATAGAACAGTGGTGGCCCAGTGATAACGGCTGTAATTTACGAGCTGTAGGTCATAGGTTCGAACACAGGTGGGCGTTTTTCTTTGTGTGAATTATTTCATCGGCGTTGCTCTCAAATCGGTGAAAGAAATCATCGTGAGGACACCGGTATGTCTTAGAACCAAAATTTCGAAGACATGTGATATATACCAACCCGTGTTTTCAAAACATTTCTAGTAACAAATATAGCCTATGTTACTCAGGGATAATGTAGCAAGAATGCTGCCATTAGAAAATGGTGAAAGGATTTTTGAAATCGGTACAGTATTTTTGAGTTTATTCGTTTCAAACATACACATCTTTCCTCTTTACAATGTTCGTGTTGATAAATGTTGCTTGTTTGAACGAAATAAACCTGGTATTCTCTAAGACGACAAATTATTAGCATAATCTCGATAAATTATGCCTTCCATTAAAATTCCCGAGATACGAGCTATAAAAATAGTTATAGCAGGCTTAATGTATAGAAAGCCGCTGATGTAAAGAGGCGCAATCTATATAACTCTTTTGTCGGCGGGTGGTTCGGGCTTAAATTAAATTTTCCTTCCTATGAATGGGACTTATAATTTTCGAAGAATTTGGATGACGGAATTCGGCCTTTTTTCTTAATTATGAATAGAATTTCTAATTAGGTAGGGAATAGGAGTAGGTAATGTTATGAAAAGCTTTGATAGAGTAAACCTACCTAAGTATATAATGTATAATTCCTATTTATAAAACTTTAGGTAAGTATTGTTTAGTTGTAAAATTATGAATACTTCATTTTGTGGACTGCCTATAGTTGGTCCAGCATGCATGTCAAACTCAGTCATTGGTGGGCAAAATGCATAAGGACCGTAAAATCAGAGTGCTGCAAAAACAAACGATAAAGAAAACATAATCCTTGCATGGTCATTTAATAATTAATGTAAAATATTAGCAAAATGTATCTTTTCCCGGAAATGTACCATTTTTGTTTCTTAAACTATAATTACTTATTTGAGGGGTAACTTTATCTGCGGAAATCAAAACTGCATCCAAGAGTACGGGATTTTTGTTTTCGTTAATTAAGGAAAATAATTTCTCACACTTGTAAGTTCAAACATTGATATTACAGATATTGGACTAGCAAATTGCCGATGCGCAAGTCGAGTGCTTAAATACTGTATTTTTCTTTGTTTTAAATGTGTCTGACTTTGAATTTCTATGACATCCATCCGGTCCTGGGGGCCTACTGTTCAACTCCGTCAACGAAGATACGGGCCCGTCCGGAAGTAGTTTGAAACTTCTTAGTGAATCCAATTAACTTATTTAGCCTACAGCCAATTAACTAATTTTTTTGGACGGACAAGAACATATCGTGAGTAGAGACAGCTGTCAAATCGTGTTGTCATTCATTCCTAGTTCGGGCTCCAAACGAATCTTCTGTCCGTAAGTGATACGGAGTTAGAAACGCCCGTAACTTCGACCGAAACGACGGACTTCGTGCTTAGGGTGTAGGCCCCGAGAATACAGCGCGATTTTTGAAATATTTTTAGAGGAGTGGTTGTGGCAAGAGCCTGTTCTAAAATTTGAATTCGGAAGAAGAAGTTCTACAATTTGGTGGAAAGCCGCATGTTTGACATGACTAGACTAGACAGTCTAGTTAGTGGTTGCACGCGCTACTTCTGAGCATGACATTTGCCCATCTGGAATTTCTCAGTAGCAACCTAGATGACGATGATGATGATCATGGGACTCCCTTTTCTGCACCTTGACTCCCATTCGGTCCATTGTGCGTAGGGATTCTGGCTAACAGAGCCAGCCTAGCTCCGCCCAAAAGCACAGAAGTATGTTAAAAAGATGTTTGATAAGGCGGGTATGGCCCGTAATTGTTCCTATGATTCATCATCATCATCATCTCAGCCGAAAGACGTCCACTGCTGGACATAGGCCTCCCCCAAAAGGGGGGTTTTGCCATAATCACCACGCTTGGCAGGCGGGTTGGCGATCGCAGTATGATGGTAAAAATAGAGGACGCTGCTGCCCATTCTCTAGTAAGTCCCTTAGTCGCCTCCTACGATACCCACGGGAAAAGATGGGATGGTGCTATTCTTTTACGTCTGGCAACATACGGAACTATGATTATTCTAAGGTTATTTCTATTCGGGTTGAGGTTAAGATTTTTGGTTAATAGCAGCCTAGAGTCTAGGTCTGTGCACGATGATGGCAATAGCCACGCTAGCGACTAGTGACTTAGACACACACAACTGGCGAAATGTGGGTGTACTGTACATGCATATCTGCCTAACTCTTCAGGGAATATTGGCGTGATGTTATTTTATTTTACTTTATGCGGGAAACTTACAGCTAACATAAACAATATTGAAACTGAAGGGCATTTACAAGATTCCACTGAAGAACACACAACAATAAAAAAATCGGTACAAAATAACTACTTATGACTTAACTTAGGAAATAAATGATACATGCTCAACTAATACAAATTAATAAAAAATAAAAAAAAACATACAGAGCAAACAGTTAGTTTTCCTTAAAGAAGCTTTCCATCAACAGATGCTTAAGCCTGTGTATATTCATTTGGTACATCCATAATGTAGTACATCCATAGAGTAGCGAAGGGCGTAACCTATTTATCTAATATTGATGAGACATTTATAAGTATTTGAGTTTGGCACTTCATCCCTTCAGACCCTCATCTGTTTTACAGCCACTTGACTCTACGTTTATGTTCTTTCTTCTTAGGTTTAACAGATTATTTAACTGGCTAAAATGTCATATTATAACCAACTAAACTAACTTCTGCCCGCGACTTCCTCGTAGAATTTCCTGTTTTGATATAAAATATATCCTACGATAGTCGGCCATACTGTAGCTTTTCATTAAAGAGAGAATTTTCGGAATCACATTGGTAATTCCTATTATTGCCCCTACGTAAAAACTCACAAATTCTACCTCTTTATAATATTAGTGTCCAAACAAAAGTATATAGTGAAATTAAATAGATGTAGCCATATCTTGAAAAATAAAAATGGTGTCAAAATCACAGTTCTACTTACTATTTCCAATTTTCCGCATTGAAAGCTCAATTTCAACCCACGAGCTAAAATAAAAGTCTTTCGCAGGGATTGCATTGTCAACTCGTAACTGTCCCTATATTTTTGCACCGCCTGTAAAAGGAAATCAATAGGTTAATATCGTGCAGTTATCGGTCCACTGTGTACACTGTACGTCAATTAAAACAGCCCACACGACCGTTCTTTCTTTGCGTGAACAATTTTCTCGATGCACAAATAAATCTGGTGGAGACAATCAAGTATTAATGACGATGGGTCGTTTTTGTTACAGTGCAAGGATTGATTCATTTATTTTCGGTGTTTATTTGTGTTTGATTACGTGATGTTTAGTATGGTTTGTGTGGAATCTCACCGGATTTTGGTTTTTTTTTGAAGGGTGGGAAATCATCATATGACTTCTCCCGCTCCGGGTGGAGCAGGAGGGTGTGTCAGACTTTTACTGACTAAAACCCACCCGTGTTCCCTCAGTTGCCTGTGTGCCAGGGGCGACGGTGTCTCTTTCGAACAACCCGCACTCCTGGTAGGCATTGGCCCTTGCCGACCCCACCGGTTGTTGCTGCCATCTCTTACGGCGCGCGTGGAATAACACAACGCGACGTCCCGCCTACCACTTTTTGGGCGCAGGGTATAGGGAGAGCGGCCAAAGCTATACCGACACTCCTCTTCTCCTGCGGCCCCACCGCGTCCGCCATCAAACGGTGGCGGCCCCGTCCGGGCCACGGAAGGGAAGAGCCCTGCTCAGAAGCACCGGCACTCCTCCTCTCCCGCAGCCTATAACCCTCAGCCGCGATGCCGCCCATTCGACATCGCGGCCCACCTCAGTTGCGGTGCACCTCACCGCAACCTACTTTTTGGCCGCTACGTCATCGACTTGAAGGCAAAAGTCCTGAAGAGCGACCTTTGGATTCTTCTTCGCTTCACCGAGGCTGGGAGATCACGGCTACTGAGCCCCCCGCAATGACAATGCGGGAACCCACTCGGGGGTATCCCACCGGATATATGACCGGATTCTATTCATTTCTCGAGAGACTCATCATCATCTGCCTAGCCTTTTCTCAACTACGTTGGGGTCTGCCTCCAGTCTAACCGGATGCAGCTGAATACCAGTATTTTACTTGGAGCAACTGCCTATCTGATGTCCACAACCCAGTTACTGGGAAACACGATACTCTTTGCTAAGACTAGTGGTCGGAGTTTCGGGCTTCTGACGACCCGTTACAACTGTCAAAGATCCACGAATGACAGCCGGGACCAACGACTTAACATGCTTTTCGACGCACGGAGGGGTTTTGGTATGTAAATATGGTCTCCCATCCACGGACCAACCGCGGCAAGCGCAGCTTTACCTAACCAATTTACCCGTACGGGTATTATTACTTAGCCACAAGCTACTATTGAGTTTTGAGACTCTTGACTTTTAATGACCACTTGTCTTTTTAATTACTGAAAGATGTATCTTTCTGGAGACAAAAAGTGAAAGTGAGACAGTTCTGTTTTTCTTAACTAACTGTTTGATAATCTCCTTTTGCAAACATGGTTATAAAAATTCTCGTACAAGAAATGCACCCAACACCAACACGCACAGGGCCCGCGTGGTGGATTACGGCCCAATCCCTCTCACAGAGAGGAGGCCTGTGTCCCAGCAGTGGGAACATTATAGGCTGATGATGATGAAGAAATGCACCCAACTGTATACAAAATAAATTATACAGTTCCTAAGTTAGAGTTCAGTATATCCCTCCGCTGGCTTAATAAAGCTTAATCAATGTCCGATATCTTGAAGGAGTTCTAAAACTTCGTTCAACGCAATGTTAACTTAGCGAACTAGAAATGAAGTTGAAATCGTGGTTTGAATTCAAATAGCCATACGTTTCATTTAAATTCTTCTTTATAAAATCCTCTAGTATTCGGGTCTATTATAAAATTTACTACGTGTGAACTGTTGTATCAGTGAAAGCTTTGGAAACGCGTTTTCATTTCCTGTAGTATATTTACTCTAATTTTCGCGTATTACGGTGCAATGTGTGTTAGAAATCATCATTTTTAATATTCAAACAAATTATAAATACTTTTTTTTGATTAGCCTATACTGTCCCACCGCTGGCAAAGGCCTCCCCCAAGTCCCTGGCTATTTGAGCCTGGCAGCCTTTTTGCCTAGGTCTGTTTTCCCATTTCTGGAACGCAGCGTGGTTGGTGTTGAAGCAAATATAATGAATCAAGCAAAAAAAGCAACATAAAAATAGAAACAACTAATCAAATCTTGCTACTAAAATGTTTGCAATAAAAGCCACGTAGCAAATATGCTACGTAACAAGCTATCGGCTACGTGGCGCGTAGCAAAATCGTAGCGATTCGTAGCGGAAGCCAACAGCTGCTACGGCGTTATCTTTCTTTCGAGTAATGTGTTTGGACTTTCGATACAACTGTTAACAATACAGATTATTGTATTATGTTCGATTGAATCATTCCTCCTCATTTTTGTGAACGGCTAAAAGTATTTTCTTAAGTGCAGAGCTATCGCATAGATATTGAAATGTCACTGAAATGAATCTGCCTAGCCCTTTCGTTAGGTTTGGATACAGCTGAATACCAGTATTTTACATGAAGCGACTGCCTTCACAACCCATTAACCGGAAAATATGTTTTTTTTGTTTTGTTTTTTTTTTCTGAGTATAATATGGTACGTTAAGATTTTAATATCCCTTGATACTACGGGTTGTCAGACTTGACTACCTGAAACGACTGTCACAGATCTAAGAATGACAGCTTAGACCAACGGCTTATCGTGCATTTATCGTGGTTTTTCGGTGGGAAATCATCAAATACTTCTCCCGCTCTGGGTGGAGCAGGAGGGCGTGTCAGACTTTTACTGACTAAAACCCACCCGTGTTCCCTCAGTAGCCCGTATGCCAGGGGCTGTGGTATCTCTTTCGAACAAACCCGCACCCCTGGCAGGCATCGGCCCTTGCAGGCCCCATCATTTTTGTGCTGACATCGCTTTGAGGCGCTCGTGGAACACAACGCGCCGTCGACTTGGGCTTGGTCCTTACCGGACAGCGAGCTACCCATTATTCGCCGTCCGCAAGCTCATGCCCACGGTGGCCGGAAATCGGCCTGGGATTCCCGACGCCCAGGGCGTCTCTGTATCCTGCGGCGGCTAGGGTCGGCGCATAGACTGCCTCTCCCACACGTACGCCGCCTCCCTCTTCGCGAGCATCACTCCTTCGCTGAAGGGGGGGGGGGGGGTTCAACATGGTCCTGATCCCAAAGGCCACGGCAAGCGTAGCGTAACTTTCGATCGAGTGGTACAGTTAATACCCTCTCCGAAATGTCACTGTAACTGTAAAATCATGAGAATCACGATGTTTTACAGTATGTCCAACATCACCATTATGAACACCCTTTACTGTTAGGGTGAAATAAAACGGGGGATACCTCTGTTATGTCCAATTACAGGCCCATTTCCCTGGTCACTGTAATGGCTACAATTTTGGACAGTCTTCTTGATAAACAACTGGCTAAACACCTCGAATTACATGAGGGCATCATGTAATTCGAGGTGTTTAGCCAGTTCGGTTTTAAGCCTGGGCTATCAATTGAGAATGCAATCTTGTGCTTCAAGCAGACAGGAAGACTCCTATTTTTGCCTGTTTTCTGGACCTTTCAAAGGCATATGATCTCGTAAGTTACGATGTTTTGTTGCGTAAACTAGAACGTGAAACTACTGTACCACCTGAGATAGTGTCAATATTTAAGTTCAGGTATAGTAGTCAAAGTAATAGCGTGAAGTGGGTCGCACTCGGACGTGTATCGGTTGGAGTGTGGGGTGAGGCAGGGGGGGCTCTGCTTACCCCGGCTCTTCAACCTATACATGAATGGGCCCACCACGATTGCGTCGGTAAGTCCCCTCGGAGTGGTTTGAGAGGCGGCATGGCATCCTCACCGGACACGGTTGTTTCGGGAGGTTCCTGTTTCGAATAAAGCGGGAGGAAACGCCTGGGTGTTTCCATTGCGAAGATTGCCCTGAGGAAACAGTGGAGCATACGGTGGAGGTCTGCCCGGCTCGGGCGGAGCACCGCCGTGTCCTCGTGGAGGCGATCGGTGGCGGCGATCTCTCGCGTCCAGCCCTGGTCCAAGCCATGGTACGGAGCGAGAGTGCATAGGTAGCCGTCACCTCCTTCTGCGAATCAGTGATACTCGCGAAGAGGGCGGCGTACGTGAGGGACAGGCAGGATATGCGCCCTCACGGCCCTAGCCTCCGCAGGAGACGCTCTGGGCGTCGGGAATCCCAGGCTGATTCCCGGCCACCATAGGCGTGGGCTTGCGGACGGCGAGTAATGGGTAGCTCGCTGTCCGGTAAGGACCAAGCCCAGGTCGACGGCGCGTTGTGTTCCACGCGTGCCTCAAAGAGATGTCAGCACAACCTGATGGGGCCTGCAAGGGCCGATGCCTGCCAGGGATGCGGGTTGTTCGAAAGAGATACCGCTGCCCCTGGCACACAGGCTACTGAGGGAACACGGGTAAAACCCACCCGTGTTCCCTCAGTAGTCTGTGTGCTGTCAGTAAAAGTCTGACACACCCTCCTGCTCCACTCAGAGCGAGAAAAACTATTTGATGATTTCCCACCCAAAAAAAACCCTACACATGAACCAGCTGACCTCTGAGCTCAGCAGCGCCAATGTCGGATGTCATATTGACGGGGTGTGTATTTCGGTGTTGCTGAGCCCATCAATCGGAGCTCTGTGGCGGCTGATCGGTATATGCGAGTGTTATGCGGTGAATCATGGGCTCAAATATAATGTCACAAAGAGCGAACTAATAGTTTTATAAGCAAGCAGCGTGACATATTCTTGTATTCCTCACGCTGCACTGTGGGGAGAATCCTTGCGAAGAGTGGAAAAGTTTAAGTATCTGGGCCACTGGGTCACCGAAGACCTTAAAGATACTTGTGGCATTGAAAGGGAACGTTAGTCGCTGGCTGTCCATTGTAACATGCTGGCCCGCAGGTTTGCGCGATGTAGGAGGGCAGTTAAAGTAACGCTTTTCAAATCTTACTGTCAGTCCTTCTACACGTGCAGCCTGTGGGTAAACTTCACTCAGCGGGCATACAGCGACCTACGCGTGCAATATAATAATGCACTGGTAGTGCTTCTGCGGCTGCCGTGGCGTTGTAGTGCGTCAGGGATGTTTTGGGGATAACAAAATTGATGGTTTTTCCGCCATCATTAGAAAGAGTTGTGCATCCCTGATGTCACGTGTTCGTGGCAGCAGCAACAGTGTTCTTAGTGTATTCGCAGATCGGTGGGATTCCCAGATGTTGCAAAGGTGGATGCAGCTCCACGGTGAATTTTAAGTTCTTAATAGTAATCAGTATCTGTACTAACACTAGAGGATAAGCAAAATTGTTACTAACCCTATGGACATTGTCTGAAATAAAAATATTACATTATATTCTATTAGTACTTTTAGCGAGATTTCAGTATGCACGCTTATTTAGAACGTAAGTAAATACAATTACCCAAGATATCTATAATGTGATCATAACATTTCGATACAAAAATAATTCTTGTTTCTGTACCACTACTAGATGGTAATAAATTACTAAGAAATAAATAAAGTTCTTAGTAATTTATTACTATCTAGGCTCATAGACTAATAAGCAATTTAAATCTAACTTAATATTTTACGTGCTAGAATACGTTATGCCTAAGAATAGTTTCATTTTGCACTTTTACGCAATTCCGTGGGAACTTTCTTAGGATCTGATAATTAATAAAAACACTTTGTTCATTCGTTTCATGTATGTACAGCATATTACAGCAACTATTATATAAGAAGGTTAATAAAAATGTCCCTAAAGTGCTGCGGGACTCTTTTGATACATCCACACGCGATGATAAATCGATTACTGCACCCTAATTGCGTATTTCACGATTAATCATAATCCGTTTCAATTTGACACTTCAACAATATTCATTGCGTAATTTACGTCGTTGAGCAGACACATTCTTCGAACATATGAAGCAATGGTTTAACAATCTGTTTCAAAACGAAAAAGATTATGATTCATCGTGAGTTACGCAATGAGAGTGCTGTACTAAGAAAATACGTCACCAACCAGGTATATATAATTCTTGGACAAGCTAAAATGGAGTTTAGCACAAAAAAAGCAAAGCAAGCAAAAAAAAAAAGCATTATAAGAACCACTGCCACACGTAAAAACTTAAAAGAACAAGGTACAGTTTGAGGTAGATTCCAAGTCTATTGTAATACCAAAAGTGGATGTAAAATTCATTTTCAAACGGTACACGGCTCAAAGTTTTACAATAAATCAATTTTAAGTACGCCCACACCAATATTTCACGAAACTCACCTATTAATATGGAAGTTCGAAATGTTTACGTAAACTAAGCGAAGTTCGTCTTTATACGAACTTGGAGATTTTGTTAGAAGTATGTAGGTACTTGATATAGACGGAAGTTTAATAGATTGGTTTTGAGACACTTCACAGTGTGTTCTGTGAATTTCGTTGCCGTTTACGTGCTTTTTAAAAAATCATAAAAACGTATACTTGGTATACTTTTTTTAATAATAATAAAAAAAAAAACTTCTCATAATTCAGTTTCACAGCGTCTTATCATAACAGTAATTATTCATTTCTATATGTGTAAAGGAAAAAAACAAGAAAATTGTTTAATCTGTATAAATAACTAGCACGCATAGTATTTATTATATAGGGGAAGCCTATTGACATCAACCAGACACGAATTCTGACTCCAGGATGATTCTAAGATTAAAAAAAACTGCCAATAACACTTTGGCACACTTAGGGACAGAACCTAACACTTGTAACCAACTACACTTGTAACTAGTAAACCAGCGAGGTCTGTAGCATAAATAACGAAAAGAAAACATTCTAAAACATACCGTATACAGTTAACGCCGTTTACACATACTTTATACAGTTACGAAGTAAGAGAAGGCTTTTAGGGATTACGCGGTTTTAGGCATGGGGGATTAAAAAAAGCCTTCGCACGTCGCGTGAGTAATCGGATACATGGTTGCCTAAATCTAAGAGTTGTACCATCTTAAAACTTTCTGTTTTCTTTAAGGTTTTCCTTACGGGGTTTTTTTTTTTGAGGGTGGGATATCATCAAATAAAACCAAATCAAAATCTTTTTATTTTATATAAACCTGCACGGGCATTTATGAAACGTCAGAAGCTAGGTGCACGGTTCCAAATTGTCGCTTCCTATGGAGAAGAGCCGGCAAGAAACTCCACGGTTACTCTTTTAAAAATCTTTGGCTTTAACAATGTTTTCAAATTACAGTGATAATAGGTATGGGAGGACAGTGCAGGCCTGTCTATAAGTACCAGGTACTTAGAGGAATGAAAATACAGAATAGAAAATCGTCTACAATTCTACAGTCTGTAAGGCCTACAACGTTCTCTCATTCACAATGTTGAAAATAATCAACATTTATAAATAAAATGAACCTATTTAAACAAAGTGACATGATTTCCATGAAAGATTTCCATCAAATAACTTCGCCTGCTCTGGGTGGAGCAGGAGGGCGTGTCAGACTTTTACTGACTATAACCCACCCGTGTTCCTTCAGATGCCTGTGTGCCAGTGGCCACGGTATCTCTTTCGAACAACCCGCACCTAGATGAATTGCTTTGAAGTTTAAATATGAACCTTCACATACATTTCGTGTCAAGATGAAAGTTTCATTTTTCCACAGCAACCATGGCTGGTACTAAAAAGGTCACAAATATTTCATTCGTTGTGAAGACGGGTGCTATATCGAATTCTTAAAAAGATTTACTACGACAGCATCCTACATGTTATAATATATGACATAGGCTTTTGGCCCCTGGTTGAAAAACGCCAGTGATGAACAAATCCATTTATTTTATTGCCTTATGACCACCTCATCGATTACAGTGTGTCGTTTGAATAATTTTAAGGGACAGTAACATACGGATATTTCAACGGCATGGTTGGCGCAGTGGTTAAGCGATTGACTGCTGCGCTGCGTGTCGCGGGTTCGATTCCCGCACGGAACAAATATTTGTAAGACCTACAGTTCGTTATTCTGGGTCTGGCTGTTTGTGTATGTGAGTTTAAATGTTTGTAAACGCACCCACAATATAGGAGAAATTCCTAGTGTGGGGCAACGTTTTAACAAAAATAAAATAAAAAATACTTCCGATATGTAAACATCAGTCACTATTTACATAATAAATACTCACATCTTCTTCTTATGGGGTATGTAGAAACTACAAGACGTGACTTGTTTGGATCCCTTCATAATATTTTTGCTTAATTTACGTCTATAAATGCGCGCCGGTTGCGAGTACTACGCACTTGTACGATGTGTAGTCTCTACTTGTGTCATTACTAGCTGCCCGTCCCGGCTTTGCTTCGTTTTATCCAACTTACTTTTCAAATCCGACTACCACAAAAGTCTTTTCATTTTTCGGGTTAATATAGCGCCTATGACAATCACAAATAATGTGGATTAGTATTGGTAAAATAATTTTCAAAATCGGTTCAGTAAATCCAGAGATTACCGCCTACAACTTTACAAACTTTACGTCTTTATAATATTAAGTATAGATAACAAATGGCCTTAACAACATCGTTTTGCCAAATAAATGAACTGTTAAAAAGCGACTTAAAATTTACCCCGCAAGTGGTTTGCAACTAAACTCGTTAATTAAGAAGTGTAAACGCATATAATGAATTACTAATACCTATTGGCACCCTTTTACTAAATTGCTACAGTCTAAAGGCGCCTTCAGATAGGCGCGACAAGACACTATAGTAGTCTGAACCGTCGTCGCGTCGTGCCTGTCTGCGGTAGCCCATAATGTTTCGTTGCTACATTTGAGAATATTTGAGCTATAAATGATACACCTTGAGCTCTTTTATGTGCTTATAACTTCATTGTGGGAGCTGTTTTTGTTTATTATTTTCACAGAACTGCATTTCGAGTACTGTTGAAGATGAACGTTGTGGAGGTACCAAGTGTAGAGAATAAAACGAGTAGGACAAGCATAATTTGGAGGTTTCTGTTTTGTATTTTGCTAACTTTTTACGGTTTCGACTGCGGGGAGTTCGGAAATTGTCCTACGGGAAAGTACTATCAGGGTATAAAGTATTTTTGTGAAAATACAGGTTATAACAATTTTGATCTCTATAGTAAGTTCTCGTGGGAAAATTATTGACCGAAGCCGCTGGCAAAACCTAGTTATAAATGAACCTTACCCACAACCTACTTTTACAAATCCCAAACTAACTACAAACAAAACGAAGCATTATGCATAAACACTCTCCCAACTTCAATGACGCAACCTAAATACTATCTCAACAAAATCTGTATAAACAAAGATATAACCCAGTATATACCAACATACATAATTCAATGAAACCGAGGCAACATCTTAAAGTGTGGTCGTAAAGTCATGAATGGCGTAAAACAAAGTTTTGGGCAAAGATATTGACGCTTAAGATAGCAAAACACAGAGAGATAAAACAATAACTCGGTTGAGATACTTTGCATAAGTTGACTTGTAAAATAGGCGCAGTAGCTAGACTTACGTTATAAATCTCTACTGGGCTTTTATAAATCTAATATTGTGTTAGATACTGGGTTTTTGGTCTGTGTGTGTATAAATTGAAGATTTCTTACATTTAAAGTTAAGAATTGATACCGTATAACGGGGTGAATAGAAACTGCAGGGGTGAATCGAAACGAAGCTTTAATGTGTATTTTACTGTTGAAATTATGATCGTTTTCTGCCAACAAAGGCAATTAATCGTTAATTATGAAACATTAAACATATTAGAGTCCTTTTTGGCTACAAACTACTACAAATTTTCGATAATTTTTACTACAAATTTTCGATTCACCCCTGCAGTCTCTATTCACCCTGTTGTATTTTACGGTTTTATTGAAGGATCTGAGACACATGCGCGAAAGTCAAGTCAGTCAGTCAGTTGTATCTTTCGTGGAAGTTTGAGTGTGAAATGAGATTTTGTCATAACATCTATCCGCAAAATTGTCGCGCAACTCTTCTTTCGCGCAAGTGAATTCGAGCAAGAAGATTCGCGCAGTTGTATTCGCGGAAATGTCTTTTCGCGCAAGTGTATTTTCGGGCAAGTGTCTTGCAACCGTTATTAACCATGGTACCAAATCATACTTTCATGAAATAGGTTTTTTTTTTTCAAAGTTGTAATTTATATTTCACGACATAAACACTTGAATTTTGCGAAACTGTAAGTTATTCAAGCTCGTGCCTGTATTTACATTTAAAGTTACTTTAACTAATACTTACAATGTTTAGGGCTTTAGGATTACTTTGAACCAGATTCCGAGAAGGAACTGTCTTTGGGGTCTAAGTTTGTCTTTCCTTTTTAAGGAAATTTCTTGGAATTCGGTCGTCATTCCACGTTGATATTCAACATGGTAATGCTTCTAATCTTTGGAGCTTTAATGACGTCATCATAGAACAGTTTTTCGAAAAGTTGTTTTGTTGTAACTACTTGTTTTATTTTCTTATAATTTATGATTGGAGTAAATACTTTAAGTTTCCCTTTTAAAAAAGTGCAATAAACTTTAAATCTAGAATCAGTATAGAAAATCATGGTACTTCTGAGACACATTTATAACACCTAAGTAGACACTGAGTGTGTCCTAGACCTTTCTTGACTAATAAATAAGGGTGACAGGTAGATCCCGTCACGTTATTCAAAGAATAACGGCGCAACTGGGGGAAATTAAACGCAAGAATTTATTAAAGTGACACTTTTTGTATAGAAGTTGGCAAAAAAATGGTTTTCTTATGCTTGTGGCCAGTAAAGTGTTACTATGGTTTAGTAGGAATCAAAATATTTGTCATATATTCATTGGAATTCAAGAGTTTCAAATCTTCTCGTATTTACGTAGAGAGATAGGTACGCTGTTAAATTCTTGCGTTGAAATTATCAAGTTTCCGTCTGAAAAAATGTAGGATTAGTCACATCATTCTAAATCTTTTCAATGAATTTGTGCTGGATTGTGGATTTGTGCTTGGTGAATGACAATTGTCTCGGCCCCGACTCCATAGGTCTTAAACATATCTGGCGAAATGTTGGTATACTATATAATTGGTTAGTACACTTCTACCCAACCTTACGTCCCGGGTCGACGGCGCGTTGTGTTCCACGCGCGTCTCAAAGTGATGTCACCACCAACTCTTGGGGTCCGCAAGGGCCGATGCCTGCCAGGGGTTCTATGTTATTGGGTTTGGTTTCCGTACTTAGTCCTTTAAGTGGAACATTGTGCGTGAACCATGGCGGCCGTCAATGGTTATTCCAACCAGCCCACCTCCCTCCAGAAGTTAGCTATAACTCCTGGTCTGTTGAGAACATCCGTGTAAGATCTGGGTGCCCCGAGGGTTTCTGTCCTAATCTGGGCTACGCCTGTGCGCGACGGTTTCCTCGGCCTCCATGCAGGCCCTGCACAGGAGGCTGTCCATTATGCCTATTATGTAGAAGTGTTTGTTTAGCGGGCAGTGTCCCGTGATGGTCCCAGTCACCAGACGCAGGTCCTTTTTGTCCAGGTGTAACAGACGTCTGGTCAGCCCGCCATTCAAAGATGGCATTGCTTCCCTAGACTGCCTGCAGCCTGGTATCGAGGTCCATCAGCTCGCCAGGGGTGCGGGTTGTTCGAAAGAGATACCATGGCCCCTGGCACACAGGCAGCTGAAGGAACACGGGTGGGTTTTAGTCAGTAAAAGTCTGAAACGCCCTCTTGCTCCACCCAGAGCGGGAGAAGAAAACCGCAAAAAAAAAATGAAAACTTGTGTAGTTTACTTATAGTCTGTAATGTTATGAGTTATGTACGCTGTTGCCTATTTGTGTAAAAATAATCTGAGTTCTATCTGAAAGAATGTAGAAACATGTGATGAATGAGCTTTGTATTTTTTACAGACTTTTATTTCACTATCATCATCATATCAGCCAAAAAACGTCCACTGCTGGACATAGGCCTCCCTAAGGCTCCTCCACTTCAACCGGTCTTGTGCTTCCCACATTATAGGCTTTTATTTAACTTACTACTATTCATATATTCTGGCTACTCTAGTTAACGGTTATAGAGTACCACAGCTGATCACGAGGAAATTATAGTAGGTAACTTAATGCTGTAAATAAAATCCCAGACAGGCCATAGAATCTAAACCAGTCTCCGAACAAAAGATTTAATTTAGTACAAAAGATTCTGTTTCTGCATAATTAACCCCACAGACTGTAAGATTACTTTTACGTAGGGTAGGTAGATATATGTTTCTGCCTAGACCTATGCACAGACCATTTTACAGACGGGTAATGAATGGCCTGTCGTCAGCCGAAAACAATATTTATATCCGTTATTCTTAAAATATTTTGTTGGTGAAAAGCTTTATATAAACTAGATTTATCATCATCATCTGTATAGCCTTTTCCCAACTATGTTGGGGTCGGCTTCCAGTCTAACCGGATGCAGCTGAATACCAGTATTTTACATGGAGCGACTGCCTATCTGCCCTCCACAACCCAGTTACTGGGTAATACGATACCCCTTGGTAAGACTGGTTGTCAGACTTTCGGGCTTCTGATGACCCGTGACGACTGTCAAATATCCACAAATGACAGCCGGGACCAACGGCTTAACGTGCTTTTCGTGGCACGGAGGGGTCTTGGTATGTAAAGATGGTCACCCATCCACGGACCAACCGCGGCAAGCGTAGCTTAACCTGGCCGATCGACCCGTGCAGCTATTGTTATTTAGCCACAAGCCAACTAGATTTATAAACAAGAATAAATTTGGGGTTTTTTATTTTTGAGTAGTGTTATGTTTGTTCTGTAATGGTGTGTCACTATTGAACACGAGGTCTTGGGTTCGTTTCTCAGGTCAAGAATTTCTCTATTTCTATTTGGAATTTCTCAGTAGCTCTAGATTAATGCCTGGTCGATTGCGAATTCTCGCCCTCTATTTTTGGGTCTTAAAAATTGCTCTTGAAATGTGGGTGTGCTAGAGGTAGATCTTTGAATATCCCTTCGGGAAAATAAGGCGTGATGTTATGTAGAAACTGGTCTTATAAACAAGAAAAAAACAGATATTGTATTTAAAAATCATTGTACGTTTGTACTGTTTGGGTGTGTCACTGGCAACACATTTTAGTCCAAATTACTTAATTAATTGTGTTGTAAAGTTCACACATTCTAGTTTTATGTAGATATACGATAGACGAGGGATGGGTTTCCAGAACAATGTTACTTACGTAACGGAAACTCGACATTGAAAACGTTTTAACTTGCCACATACCAATTATTTAGAATCGTTTTATTGAACCGTAAGTTGGTACGCATTTTCAGTTGATGTTTTTTTGTACAAAAATGCCGATAGACACGTCAAATTGTACTATCTCTATCTATACATATTATAAATTAAAGTCATTTTTTTATCTGTCTATGTAACTGCATTGTTCTTCATAACTACACAGCAGATTTTGATGCGGTTTTTACCATTTCGAGAATTTATTCTGGCACGTTTTTGTGTAATACATTCTTGAACTTACACATTTACAAACTTGGCAATCACGGTGTTTTGCCAACCGTCCGAAGCAAGGGAGGATCGCTAGTCAGTAATAAACTTGTCTAAAGCGATAAGAGTGATAATTGTGTCACACCTTGCAAAATTTCTAAATTTATACACGTAATTTTTACGGCGTATCTAATAAATATAATTCTGTCTATCTAAAGAAAAAGTCACAGATATTACGTATACAGTTAAATAAAATTAAAGTGTATGTTTGTGATGTCAAAATAACAGCTTTATGCTGCATGCGAAAGTATATACGGTACCAATAGCAAAAAATCTAATTAGTATTTTTTTTTTGGTCTGTCTTTTTGTTCCAGCTCCATCTCTGAAACGGCTGAACGATTGCCGGGACTTTCAGTGGCTTATCGTTGATGTTATAAGGAGTAAAATTGGCTACTTTATCCCGGTAGCTTGAGTGGGATTATTGCCGGCATCCACGCAAGCGCACCCCAGGCAGCAGCTAGTTCACAATAAGAAAGTACTTTAATCTCAAGTAAGTAAATCTTAAGTATCTTCTGTCTCATCACAGCGACATTTTAACAATACCGGTACATTTTAACTTTACAATTTCGCCTGAATCAGGCCAAAATGTTAAGATAGTAGCGACACGAACGCAATCTCTTCTTATTAATAAATTCGCCATCACCCGTGGTTCTGTCCGTTTTAAATTTAATTATGTCAGTACCTACTAAGGAAACTGTTTATTAAGTTACATTATTCCAAAGAAAATAGCAGGAGTTTTGACGGAGGTCTGGCTTGGTAATTTTTTCTTGGTTTAATGTATAATATGTATTAATATTAATTGGTCTTTATGACCGCAATGCTTCAGGTTATTATGTTAACGCACAAACTTTCTGTTGACACATAATTTTTTTTTGGAAATTAAATCTTTAGACATAACAAGCATTAGGGCATGACAGTTTAGACAGTTGCCATACTGGCTAGGTATCTCTTAAGTGCGGTATTCAAAAACCTGAAGAGTACCCAATTTACATAAATCAGCATTCACCATTTTCATAGCAATTCAAACTCATATTCTTATCTTTATTTGCATTCCATAATGTTGAAAGTTCTTAGAAGAATTAAAGTTAAGATAAAATTACGGACCTTGACGACAAAAAGTATAAACAAAATGTATAAAAAAAAAAAAAACAAGTTGCAATCAACAATTTTCAAATAATTACATCATTAACATTTATTAGGGAAATATATAGTTTATTTTATTGAGATCAGTTAAAGTGGCCAACATAATTATATCAAAATATAATGTTTAAATAATGTACAATAATCATTATATTGGAGCCTCAATCAACAACTGCAATCTATATATCTAGATATATGCATCTATCTGACCTTCATAATCCAGTTACTGAGTAGTACGATACCCCTTGGCAAGACTTGTTGTCAGACTTTCGGACTCCTGACGACCTAAACGACTGTCTAAGATCTGCGACTGACAGCTTGGACCAACGGCTTAACGTGCTCTCTGAGTTACGGAGGGGTCTCTGTATGTAAAGATTTACCCATCTACGTACCCCCGCGGCAGGCATAGCTCAACCTGATTGATTGACCCATGGGGATGTACAATACAACTATTTGCTTAATGTGTCTCGGGAATCATCGCATTTCAGACTACAAACGACCTTTCCTCCCATTTTTTAAAATAAATTACATTAAGTTAAAAGAGTATTAACAACTCTTTACACTTCCGAGTCGCATGAGAGCGTCTGATCTGGACCAAGTTCAAAGGGCAACTGACAGAAATCTGACGAATGATAAAACACGAAGTTTTCCGGCGACATTAAGAAAATAGTTGTACTGTAACACTACAACTGCTGTATTACTTAGCCACAAGCCACACCCCCCGAGTGGGTTCCCGCATTGTCGTTGCGGGGGGGCTCAGTAACCGTGGGTTCCGGCCACGGTGAAGCCAGGAGGAACCCAAAGGTGGGGCCGCTCGTCAGCGCTTTTGCCTTCAAGCCATTGACGTACCGGCCAAAAAGTAGGTTGCTGTGAGGTGCACCGCAACTGAGGTGGGCCGCGATGTCGAATGGGAGGCATCGCGGCTGAGGGTTACGGGCTGCGGTAGAGGAGGAGTGCTGGTGCTTCTGAGCAGCGCTCTTCCCTTCCGTGGCCTGGACGGGGCCGCCACCATTTGATGGCGGACGCGGTGGGGCCGCAGGGGAAGAGGAGTGTCGGTATAGCGTCAGCCGCTCTCCCTATCCCCTGCGGCCGAAAAGTGATAGACGGGACGGCGGGTTGTGTTCCACACGCGCGCCGTCAAAGATGTCAGCAACCACCGGTGGGGTCCGCAAGGGCCGATGCCTGCCAGAGGTGCGGGTTTGTTCGAAAGAGATACCACAGCCCCTTGCATACGGGCTACTGAGGGAACACGGGTGGGTTTTAGTCAGTAAAAGTCTGACACGCCCTCCTGCTCTACTCAGCAGGAGAAGTCATTTGATGATTTCCCACTCAAAAAAAAAAAAGCCACAAGCCACAAATACCAAAATTGAACTAAACTTATAGGTACGTTTCAAAATACACATAAAACGACAGAACAGATAGACAAATTCGTTTTATCTATCAAAACTGTTATAAGCTCATTAGCCCTTAGTCGTCTTATCGTCGGGTCGGTCGATCAATCAGGCGGCACCTGTCTGGGCTTTGTTTAAATTGAATTTTCGATATCATAGCAACTGGGTTTACGATTGGAGCCGTTTTATGATAGTCGAAGAAACCGTCTTACATTTCTAAAACTCATCGTTTTACCAAATAAGAATTATATGCTACTTTCTTAAATGTGAAAGTTTGTATATTTAGATTTTTAGACGTTTGTTAATCAATCACGTAAAAACGTTTAACCGGA
This sequence comes from Polymixis flavicincta, assembly GCA_949987655.1. Classification (NCBI taxonomy): domain Eukaryota; kingdom Metazoa; phylum Arthropoda; class Insecta; order Lepidoptera; family Noctuidae; genus Polymixis; species Polymixis flavicincta. The sequence goes on from OX465180.1 coordinate 6,952,103, forward strand.
TTTGAATGAAATTTGGCACCCACATAGATTATAACCTGGAGGCGATGGTTAGATTTCTCATGTTGATTTCACGAAATTCATGGAATAAGACTTTATGCTTTACAGCTAGGTATTGTAAATATTTTGGCAGAAGTTCCAATCAAATCAATTCTAGTTCGGATTTGAAACATTTTCAATCAACAATTTCGCTACTATTATAAATGTGAAGGTTTGTATGTTTAGATGTTTGTTACTCGATCACGCAAAAACGGTTTAACGGATTTGTATGAAAATTGGCACACAGATAGGTTGTAACCTGGAATAATACATTGGATAGTTTTTATCGAGGTAGTACGTTCCCGTGGAATAGTTTCCGACCTCCAGCGGACGAAGCCGCTTGCAAAAGCTAGTCGCTAATCACAAATGCGTCAATAATGAACTGGGCCTTTTTGGCGCAGCCGTGAGGCACACTTTAATGCTAGTTTCTGAGATCGAACTTTACACTTTTATATGATTTAAATTTACTTTTCTATTCTATTTAATATGTGTCTTTTAGTATACAGTGCTAAATAAATGTACTTTCTTTCTTCAAATCGTGAATGGGTTGCCTTACGTCTTAGTTAATCGATTTAATTAAAATATACTAAAAATATACACTTTTGAAAGTAAACGATTATGCACAAAGAGAAGAGAATAAAAGTAGGTCATGACTTCCTTAATTAAAATTAGTGTAACTGATGTTGTTTTTTTTTTAATTTGTGTACCTATGCAAATTGTTTACTGAATACGAAATTAATTGAGAGTAGGTAAGAAGACCATGGAACAGGATAAAAATAGGACGCCTTGTTTTTCGTCTTTACTGTGCCAACCTGGTGATTAGGACCATAATTTTAATGAGTGGCACCTGATTTGATTAAGCAACCCATTTGTGGCATTTTTACCCGATTGTGCCACAGCAAAGACTTATATTTTACACGAGTATTTGTGTATTTTAGTTCAATCTCAAAATTGGTACCACCAACTGCAGCAGACCGCTTGAAAAGTGAAGTAGGTTAGAACTTTTTAGTGCCCGTCGAGTTTTTTTATTATTATTCAGCCCCAGAATTTAATTTATGAAGCTACTGAAGAACTTTTATCTACACCGGCATAACATGCTTCAACGCACACACACACACACACACACACACGTGCGAGTACATAATAAAACTTAGCACTTGGACACATACAGATGAAGACCTTAGGGATAATTCTCGTAATTTTAAGAACGTTCATAGTCTGACCTTAGTGTCAATCTGTCAAAAATACGTCGAGTTTCCATACATTTTTGACAAGTTTTTGACATTTGTCTGTCACCGAGGTGATACTGCGACTAGATTTTGAATGTTTTTAATTACGAGAATTGGCCTTCTGGTGTCCTGAAATATACTATACTAGTATACTTATCGGTTTAGTAAATGAATCTATATTAAATATCTACTAATATTATAAAGAGGAAAGATGTGATTGTTTGTTTGCATTGAATAGGCTCCGAAACTACTGAACCGATTAGAAAAAATATTTCACTGTTGGGAAGCTACATTATCTCCGGGTGACATAGGCTATATTTTATCCTCGTATTCCCACGGGAATGGGAAGTACGCGGATGAAACCGCGGAGCACTGCTAGTATTTATTAAACAGATGAGTGAAAGTCAATGTTAGACGGGATCTTAGACTATGATACTCCACTTAAGTGTTAGGTATAAGATGATCGATTTTATCAATTACCTAATTGGAAGTTAATATATTTCAGGCAGCCTACTTTCCGTGGGATTGCTCGAGGGCCCACTTGAAAGGTATAAAAGTAAATGGAATGTAGTAATTGTATTAGGTTTTGGTTAAGCACTAATATTTATTAAAGTTACCCCTCGGTGTCCTAGATTCTATTATCGTCAATAAACTATTTTTACGATTAATTAGGGGCAATTTTTCACAATTTTGACTTGAAATTAAAGTATTTACCATTTCCAACTTAGAATTGGACTGATTTCGAATCGATGATTCGAAGCTCTTAGGACAGAATAATAAAACGCAGCTTAATTTGAATGGATCATGCTGTATCTGTAATTTTATTTACTATTGTACTCGAAAGACATTGAAAAATAACTTAAAGTTAAGTACCGTTTGAGTTTTAGGACCGTTTAAGTCACAAAAGCAATAAAAAATTGCAGGGAAAGAATTTAATAATTTCAACATTTCTGTATCAGATCTCTCACAAAGTATATTGGGTCAGCGCCCATCCGACCAGATGCGGTTGAATATCAGTACTTTGTATAGAGCGACTACCGTCTGACTTCCGAATTGAATGCAATAATATTTATACAAAATGTATATAAACATCCGATGTAATGGACGAACTGATTTCATGTGGTTTGAAATGAAACTGTGTAGGCGATTCTGTGGTTTTCATTGCGTTGTTATAAATTTTGTAAGGTTTTTATTATTTAATCGTTCTGTTCGCGGTTGATAATGATCAAAGAAATCGTATTACAGAATGTAATTTTGCAAATACAAAAAAAAAAAACCAATAAGAGGTTTTGATTTCAAAAAAAAATCGTCGGCCTGAAAATAATTATGAAGGGTACAGAAACAGCTTTAGAATGCATTAATCAATGGTTCACCTCCCTGTATAAGTAGGATCACATCAAAGATTTCGTCACGAACTACCTATTAGAATTATCTTAATACACATCTGCTGACTCTTCTAAAAACTAAAATAATACCAACTTATTTTACATAGTAGTTTCAACGTTGAAACAAAGTGAGACTAGTTAAAACTCATTTATTTAGTGTAAACATTAGCCAGATTAGTTTAATTCGTGTGGTAACCGAAAACATGCAACTTTCTGTAAATAAAGCTACGAGACTGCTACGAAACTGCTACGACTCGCTACGAGATAGTCATTAAGTGCTACAAGAGGGCTACGCAGCTCCGTATTTACATGCAATTGCAACCCAACCGCTTGTAATAGAAAATAGAGGAGTATTATTTTAAATAATAGCAAAATTAAACGGAGCTTTTCAGTCCTCCTTATAAAGCTAATTGAATATATTTTGCAGAGAGCAGTGGTGGCCAAGTGTTAACGGCCGCAACTTACGAGTTTACCAGACAGGCGCTTTACTTTGTGTAAATTATTTCATCACCACTGCTCTCAAAACGGTGAAGGAAAACGTCGTGAGGAAACCGGCATGTCCTAGAACAAAAAATTCGAAGACATGTGAATCTACCAACCAGCACTGGGCCCGCGTGGTGAATTACGGCCCAATCCCTCTCACCGAGAGGAGGCTTGTGTACCAGCAGTGGGAACATTATAGGCTGATGATGAAGATGAATAAATTTTCCTATTGCTTGAGTATTAACTACTTCCAATTTTTATTATCCAACTATTTTCCAAGTTTTGTGTTTAGTAAGCCAAGAAATCTTTTTTGGAAAATAGTTAAAATTCGCAGCAGATGTATCTAATTGAAGAAAGTCATTATTTAATTTCACGAGAAACCTATTGAATCCAAAATTGTATGTTAACCTCCATAATCAGACCGATAACGTTCCCACTGCTAGTGCTCCCTGCGAGAGGGAGTGGGCTATAATTCACAATGCGGGCCCAGTGCGGGTTGGTGGATCTCACAAGCCGGTTCCTCTAAAGCTGTTTCTGTACCCTTCACAATTATTTTCAGGCCGACGATTTTTTTTTATTAATGAAAATTCAATTTTTTGATGAAATTTTATTACTTACCTACTACTGTATAGAATCAAGTTCTTCCAACTTATCAGACAGCTGTGCTGCTGGGGAGTTTGTTGCGCCACTTCTTCTTCCCAGCTAAAGCACTAGGAAGTGTCGAAGGGTGGGCGTTTTTGGGGGACTGTCTTATGTAATTTTGATGTTCGAAAAGTGCTGACTCTCAGCCTAGTTTGAATAAATGACTTTTGATTTTGATTTCACGATGTTTTCCTTCACCGTTCTGAGAGCTGTGGTGATGAAATTATTTACACAAAGGAAATGCCTGCCCGGTTTCGAACCCACGGCCTACAGCTTGTAAGTCGCGGCCGTTACCAGTGGGTCACCACTGCTCCAACTGTATGTTAACCTCACAGTCACATATTTAAAATAACCTATTAAGTCTGGCTCTGATTGTAACTTTCCTCAAACAATCAGAATCGTCATGAAATTAATATCGTCATATCCCTACTTAACACCATGCCATTACTAGTCTGCAAGCACAAAATATATGGATACAGAAGGTCAACTCTATACAACGAGCAAGCGAGCAAGTATCAAGACATAAAAACGTTTTACATCATCATCATTTCAGCCGAAAGACGTCCACTGCTGGACATAGGCCTCCACCGAAAGGGGGTTTTGTCATAATCGCCACGCTTGGCAGGCGGGTTGGCGATCGAAGTATGGTGGTAAATATTAAGTCCCTGAGTCGCCTTTTACGACACCCACGGGAAGAAATGGGATGGTGCTATTATTTTATGTCCAGCACCACACTTATTTACAAAATTTAAAATCGGCTTCCAAAAAAAAAAACACAAGATATTGAAAAATAACTTTAATTTCGGAAATAGATGTCTTTGGTTTGTGCCACCAACTTCTGAGATTAAAGTTATTTTTCACTTTACACTGTTGTTTTGGTAAAAAAAGATTTTATCAAGGTGAGATATTTACAGAATCGTGTTTTTTTTTGATCGCAGTACATACGAGTATATGCATGCTCGTTGTATGGAACCGGCCTTCTATACAAAGAGAAAATGTCTATTCTATGTCGCTACTGAACGCAATCCTCTTTAATTACCACGCTCAGTTTACGGGTATGATGGCAACGCTTATTGCTGTGTACGTTTAGAAGTCTTTATTTATATCTAGTTTCTATTTGATTGTATGTAATTTTCTGAGTTAGTTGGAAATACATTGTAGATAGTAGTCTTAAGGAGTATTTTATCTTAATAAAGACTAGAAATCACTTTTTAACATCACTAAACCGATTACGTAAAAAGCGATAAGAGGCTGACTATTAAACTGAATAGGTACTTATTTTTTTTTCTAAATTTGACTGAATTAAATACTATATTTCAATATCATGTACTCGGAGGCAATAAAGGTCTTTATTGTTAATTTTAAAAAGATGCCTCCGCATGCATGAGATTGCATAAAGTAATCAGTTTAATAGGCAACCTCTTAAAACAAAAGTGTCTTGTTTCCATCTTTTTAAAATTATTTTTAAACCATTACATACCATTTTATTAAACCCCATACTTGGCCACTTTTACGAACATATAGTCTTTCTACTTAAAGGTCTTTCACCATAGAGTTAGATCGTCCAACAAGTTTTTAATATTAATTCAATTGGCTGAACTCAAAAGTGTTAATATTTGTTTCATCCAGGCGTGTTTGTGCCTGAATGCCCTCGGCTTCCTTATACTAACTATCATAGTTCGTTTATTAGCGTGTTCGAATAGTTTCTTTGACTGCTTTTCAATTAGTTTTCATAATGCACTGAGATCTTTTTGTCATTAAATTGTACCAAATAACACTATGTAATATCCCACTTGTCTTTGGTAAGGGGTGGGTAGAATTGTATAATGTGATGTGGATAATAGTACATACTTTGCCACATTTTGCCAGTTATATCTAAGCCCCATGCTTAGCTCCACCTCTTCGCCGTACAGTGTCTGGTGCTAATTCACCTATACCCCGCATGTGCAAACTCATAAACGAACGCAGCGACCTGGTTAACGTCCACGTAGACTAAATATCGACGTTTGTCAGACGTACTTAGTATTAGCTTTTTAATATAACTATCTGGAATTTAAGTACATTAAGTCTTTAAATTAAAGATATAATCACAAAGAGAAATTTCCATGCGGTGTTTGCCTGTAATTGGTTGTGCAGTTCGATTTAAGACACTATTACTTATATGTTCCTATCTGTATAATATCATACAACTTTTGGTGAACGTTAATTAAATAAGTAACGATACGATCATCAACCGAGCACAAATCGAAAGCCCGTGTTACTCCTGAGCTGAGAAATGTCTAGTCGAAAAAGCCGAAAATAGTGAAATGAAAATAGTTCTGCTGACCACACCAACTAAAAAAGTTGACGATCTTATACTATCATACTTCCTAATAATATTATAAATGTGAAAGTTTGTATGTTTGGATATTTAGATGTTTGTATGTTTGTTACTCAATCACGCACAAACGGATAAACGGATTTACATGAAATTTGGCACACAGATAGTTTATAACCTGGAGTAACTTAAATAATACTTTTCATCCCGGTATCGGTAGTACCATCATCACCAGTCCCATGGGATAATTTCCAAGCTCCACGTGGGCGAAGTCGCTAGCAAAAACTAGTGTTTAAAAATATCAAGTTCGTGAATTTGATCTCCAGCTCAACCACGATGCGAAATAATTATTGTTATTTAGTTTTTCCATCAGCAATTTTTCAACAACAGTCCGGATACTTCATTTGTGTTTGATGGGAATAGGGGTGCCCCCTATTTCATGGGACTTAAACGTAAACATAACTGCTACCGAAATGTTTTTTATTTATAATAAGCACACCAACAGCACTGTCACTTAGATTTCAAATAAACTTACATCTAAGATCGGAATTTCAGTAACCGTACAAATCACAGGTATGCATGACATTGACATAATGAAAATTAGAGATAAGAAAAAATAAAAGTGTGTCCAGTAAACCTAAATCTAGAACACTATAAAAACTAAACACTATGAGCTTTATAGGCGTACATTGTTCGCACTGTTTATATACATAGGGAGCGTCTGTATGAAACGAAACTCATTGAGAAAACTTCGATAAGGTAAACCGTCAAGTTGGACCTTTCATTATATAACCTTGCCATACGTGTTAGAGGGCTATTAAAGGTGGTGTTTAAGGTAGATGTAGGCAATTGAAAAATGCGATGGTGTCGTTTGCTACGTAGGCTAGATACGAGCTAGAGACGATATGAGTGTAGATACTACACCTCTGCCTAGCCCCTCTGAAATTACAGTCGTGGTCATAAGTTGTGTTACTATATTAAGTTTTAATATTGAACAGTTAAACAAAATTCCAGGTGATTTGCCAAATAAAAAAGGTCGGAATCTCTAACTCGAAAGGTTAACGAAACCTTCATTTTTATGTACACCTCTTCTTTCCGATCGTCAGTCTTGTCCAGCTAGAATTGGTAGTACTTCACCCTGAAGTATGTTCAGCAATAACGGAAATTTATTTCCATTGTTTTGTCAATGTGTCGACACGAGCAGCGTTTTTGCGTGGGTAGTTGCTATTCGACGAAAACTGGAAGTGGGTGGGCGAGTACTGTGTAGGTGGTTACTGAATTTCGAGTTGAATTTTTGGTTAATTTAATGCAATTTTGATGTAGAGACATAGGTATTTCTAGATTCAAGTTTTGTTTTTGTTTGAGTTTTCATTGCATGGTAAATTGTTTTTCACGGAAGTATTCTGCGCAGGTCTGAAGACAAAGCTTCTATTCATAACCAAATTGTACTGATAAGTTTAGTGTTACGATATTCATTATTGCAATCCATAATAAATATTTCAATACACCGCGAAGAAAAACATAATATCGAAATAACATTTAGTAATATTGCAGAAATAATCAAAAATATCAAATGTTAGACAGCTTTGTCCGACGTTGCCAAACTTTCAGAATGCACCTTTTAACCTTTTTAACATCGGCTGGAATCGGACCACATCTTTGAAAGCTTGCATTATAATCAACGATTATTATTATTGAATGGCCACTTGGCCAGGTATTAAAGTTGAACTACTACTTTACATACAGAAATATTTTCTAAAGGAAAATATCGTAGTTTATAGGTTTTCTAAATATTAATCGAGTAGTCACCGGCTAGTTCCGTGTGGTGCCGGTCGTAAAGAATAGTACCATCCCATTTCTTCCCGTGGGTGTCATATAAGGCGACTAAGGAATGGGCAGCAGCGTTTTCTATGCATTTTACCACCACACTGTGATCGCCAATCCGCCTGCCAAGCGTGGCGATTATGGCAAAACTGCCCCTTCTGTAAGAAGGCTTATGTCAAGCAGTGGACGTCTTTCGGCTGAAATGATGATGGATGAGTCGCCGGCTATGTAGTATCTGTTCCCTTGGATTCGTGCAACGAAGAATCTTGAGAGATATTACAGCGACGGTAAGTAGACGGTCTGGTAAAACACCGGTCGATAATACTCTTTATCCCCTTGACACAAACCTCCAGACCACTTACAACACAAATATGATCCATACTAAGGCCAACAGTCTGAATTCCCTGCTGAAATTTACATTAAGATCCTTCCACAACATACACGCTTAATGTAACCACTTAACTATGCATTACATTCGCTGTTCAACGTACAAACTTCGCATTTCGTTGCACTTCAATTAAACAGTTCGACATTCCCCTTATTTTGTACAAACGCCAGAATAATCGCAACAGGTACAGTAGTGCGAAAATTAATTTCACATTTTACCCACACCTAGGTGTTGGCAAGCTGCCCCTATAATTTATATTCCAAAGTCTGCGCTTACTTTGGAAATCATTTATAACGAAACAAAGCTGTATTTTATGGATACAAGCTTCCCATTTTAGAGGTATACTTCATACCCCGAGAGCTTTGTGTTAAGCTTTCTATTTTAAAGTGTTGAAAGCTGAAAGTTTAAAATGTTTTCGGGTCCGATATTATTTCATTAGCGTAAAAGTTTTTCTACCTTTTTTAATTGCTATTTTATTATTTTCGAAGTTTTTGACAGGAAAACATTTTCGCAACAACGCCTCCGAAATTGATCAAATAAAAATCACAATCAAAGTCACGCCAAATATTCAGTGTCAAGCGTAAAAAAAAAACTTGCAAAGGCAAACTTGACCGTCGAGAGGCAATTCACGAAAAAGGCTCAATCGTATTAATTGTCCCGCGAATAACAAGGCTTTTTGTGAGTCGAAGCGGGGCCGAGGCGCGACGGTCGATGGCAGAGGGCGGGGAGACGTTCAGTGTGCCCCTAGTCGCGCTGGCAGCTCCGCGCGCTCTCCGTACCGCGGCTCCCAAACACGCGGCATGTTGCAAAAAACAGGCAACACGCTACAGGTGCCCTAATCGCCAGCCACATGATAAATGACAGTGTTTTTTCGACCCGACAGCCGCGCCCGACGAGTTGAGTGGTAGGAAATAGGCGATACGAATAAATAAACAACTTTTGTTTTTATTTTTTTTGTTTCTTTATACTTCAGAGCTTCCTCGTTTGCGTGTTTTGTTGACCGTTACGTAAGTGGATAGTTTTCTAGTGAATTAAGCTTAGTTAACTTTTGTTCTATTAATGTTGTAATGACGTACCTATTTTCGTCTGTTATTTTGTTTTGTATATTTCATTTGAGTTGCGCAGTCTCGCGATACGTTTCCATTTTGAATTTAACGTTGACGTTTGACAGGATTCTCATTAAAAGTTAAGTGAAAAGTTTAATGTCGTTAAGGGTGATTTTCGCGCATCTACCCATTGCGCATGACCTGCGCAGGAGGTACTAATGTACCTGCCTATCTATAAACTATATCACCTGTATTGATATACGTAACAGGGTTAAGGCAGAACTTCCTCTGACCTAGATTTTATTTTACGATGTTGCACACAATCTTTCGGGGAAGTCATCTATCATAAGATGCGGTGGTACTTCTATATTTGTGCTTGAAGATATTTTATTTTCAAGGAATAAGTATAGTTGGAAAAATACTAAAACATTTCCTGCTTTGCAGTTTATTGCATTAAATTTGTTTAGAATTTCGTCTTGTGGTCTGGTTTTCTATTTAGACATTTACTTCAAATTATTTAAATATCAATGATTACAGCATGTACCATCATCTCAGTTAAATTATAATTTAAGTTTTGTTTTACATTATAAGTAGCAGCTTTTCTTCTGCGATAGTTAAATAGTTAGCGTGTATAAACAGGTTAACAATTAATTAAAAATACGATGCCATAATTTGCAACAATTAAAAAAATATTCTGTATCAAAAAATAAAAAAATCACACATGCTTTTACTGAAAGCTAGTAAGAATTCTAATTAATCAAATCTAGACACAAATAGCTGAAAACCACTCAATGCCACAAAAACTCGGAAAGAATTTGATTAAAATTACATTGGAATGGTAGCTTCCCCTTCAATTTCAGAATCTCAAAGGGAAGCGGAAAATTTTAATAAAAATTTTAGTCGAAATCTTTTCATCTGGCAAGTCAGAGTAACCGTTTTGACTAACTAGCGTTCATATTATGATGCAAACGAAATGTAATCATTTATATTGGAAGGTATCTTTCGAAAATTGATGGAAATGAAAAGAGTACCTACAGCAGGCTTAGCACGAGCACCGATTTGTCGACGGAAGAATAGACATGACTATTAACTGAATGATGTACAATAGGAAAAGATAGCTACGTTTTTCTATTAATTATCACAGTTACGCGTTCTAAACGAATCATAATTTTGTAGTTAATCGTATATACTTTGTGGCCGTCGAGTAGAAAGCTTGTCGTCAGTGTGATTTTGCCAGTTTGGGAAGAAACATTCTTCTGAAATAGTCTATATTTCTATGGACCTAGACAAAGATCGTTAGAAATTAAAGACAAAATGACAGATTGTAGAAGGATATATACGTTGCTACGTCAAAAATGGAGAAAGGAAATGTCACTTTGTATTGAAAAAGCACTGTCTATTCTTCGTAGATAAAGAAAGCGTCACGCTAAGCCTGCAGGAATATGATTACATAATATTAGTACAGTCACGAGCACTTATATGTACAGTCACGAGCATTAATATGTATACACAACGCCAAATTCAAAAGCAATTTTCTTTTAAATAGCGATTGCAACCCTGAGATAACTTGGGTATTTCATTATAGTGTGGGTTCCAAAATATTATTTTCATAATAAAATAAGATTACAATGAGTAAAAGTGGAGAAAATCACTTTTAAAAGTTGGTAAGCGTATCCATATTATTGCTCGTGACTGTACACACATAGCCAAATTCAAAATCGTTTTTCTTTTAAATAACGATTGCAACATTAACATATCCTAGTATTAATTAAAGTGTGGGTTCCAAAATATTATTTTCGTAATAACAAAAAATTAAAATGAGTTTAATTGGAGAAAATCACTTTTAAAAGTTGGTAGGCCGGACGTAAAGAATAGCACCATACCATTTCTTCCTGTGGGTGTCGTAGAAGGCGACTACGGGATGATGATGATGATGATGATGGGACTCACTTTTCCGCACGTAGACTCCCATTCGGTCCGTTGTGCGTGGGCGACTAAGGGACTTACTAGAGAATGGGCAGCAGCGTTCTCTATGCATTTTACCACTATACTGCGATCTCCAACCTGCTTGCCAAGCGTGGCCATTATTGCACCCCCCCCCTAAATTGGGGGAGGCTTATGTCCAGCACTGGACGTCTTTCGGCTGAAATGACGATGATGATGATGAGGCGTATACACATTTATATTTGTTTTTTTTTTTATCTGGAATATACGCATAGATGTTTTGCTACCCTCCATCATGTGAAATATAACTGATTACTTAAGTTAATCTTTTGAGTTTGACAGCCATTCTTAAAAGGCTTTCCTAAAATATTACATAATACTTTTACATCAGAAAACCTTTTCAGTTAATGGAAATCTTTAATCGTATTATACCTCGCCGCCTTAAATTAGGCCACCGACAGCTGACATTACGACACTCATTATTTAAGAGTCGTATTCCCTTAAGCTTGGGTATCCTAGAAACGCGGTCCCGTTACATTTTAATGATTGTCATGAAAACCTGTCACTGTATTTGACATTATGGTGTCAATAAACGCCGTATGTGTCGCCGGGCGTAAAAGAATAGCACCATACCATTTCTTCCAGTGGGTGTCGTAGAAGGCGACTAAGGGACGTACTAGAGAATGGACAGCAGCGTTCTCTATGCATTTTACCACCATACTGCGATCGCCAACCCGCCTGCCAAGCGTGGCGATTATGGCAAAACCCCCCATTCTGGGGCAGGCCTATGTCCAGCAGTGGACGTCTTTCGGCTGAAATGATGATGATGAAACGCTGTATTTGGACCGCCGTATCTGTGTGACCATTCATCGCTGTCTTAACAAACTAAAGATTTAGGCAGCTTTCTGTGAGTGTCAATTGAATCGATTAAGGGTTCAGGGACAGTCCAGTCCTAGTTGTTTACGTCCACTGCTGGACGTGAACATTTTAGTGTCCGATGTTCGACAATAATGTTGATTTGCTGTCAATGTGATACTCCGCTTATTGGTCTATGCATAGCGCCTACTACGTCAAATAATATGTTCATTACTTAACAGTTTCCTGGTTTCTTGGGTATTCTTAACCGGAGTGGAAATTGATTTAATTTATCTAGCGAGTCGAATAGATACCTTCCTACTTTCCTTCATGTCGTGATTACGTTAATCCCAAGAGCTTTTCTAAAAATGCTTTCTTATTTTTTTCTTTAGAAAACCTTTTTATTTAATGAAAATCTTTAATCGTATTATGTCATACCTTCGCGCCTTAAATTAGGCTACCGACAACTGACATTACGACACTCATTATTTAAGAGTTCTATTCCCTTTGACAGATAACCGTGAATGTCAAATTAATCGATAAAAGGGTTTTATTACGTAGCAGTTTGGTCTCTGTTGATTAATTTATCATCACATTAGCTCAGAACGTGTACTGCTGGACGTTCATGGTAGCGATCAATCTTTGACGTTAATAATGATATGCGATCAAAGTGGGAAAGCGGTTACTGGTCTGTACTTGTGTCGAATATGGTAGTCACTTAACAGTAAGTTTTTAAGTGTATTCTTAAACGAGGTTTATTTATTCGATATTAATAGTCAAATATTTTGAGATATTGTGTTTCTGAAACGTAAGTTAGAACTTTGTTTAAATAGATAATTTTGTTAAGCCAATATTTAGTGAGGGATTTTCTGGAGACTTTAGTAAATGGGCATTTAACATTTAATGAATCGATATCTCCCTTTGACCTGTATATACTTATTTGGCATGGACGATGACGTAGTATTATATTATCTGTGGGCATGGATAATTTCGTAACGCAATGTTATATTTCTTAAATTTTCTGGTGGATAGTGCCTTTTCGGAGACTATGAAATATGCCCTTATTCTCCATGCTGAACATAAGATTATTATCTTATATATAAATTTCCATGTCACAATGTTAGTTACCGTACTCCTCCGAAACGGCTTTACCGATTTTTACCAAATTTTATATGCGTATTCAGTAGGTCTGAGAATCGGCTAAGTACTATCTATTTTCCATACCCCTATGTGATAAGGTTAAGGCAAAACAACGTTTGCCGGGTCAGCTAGTATTCTTATAAAGTTAAAAAAAAAAAACGTATGTTCTTACGTATAACTCATGTTTAATAATAAACATTTATGTTCACAAGATTTAAAACTGTTTACGACCATAATTCTCGTTCATATTGCTGTTCAAGCAGTAAAATTTTCATGCGCCCGATATAAATATCAGGAAGAGGAGAATTCTTTCTAGAAAGTAAGGAAGAAAAGTTGGTTAAGAGGAATATTTTTGCTTGCTTGTACAAGAAAGACATAAGCTCTACATTGCAAAACATTAATTCCAATACATTAGAATCCGTCATTTGCAATATAGAAGTTTAATGTAAGGATTATGTAGTTGAAATTAGCAATGATGGCAATTATGCGTTCAGGGAAATTAATTGTTAAATCGGAATTTTACTATTATGAATTTTAACTCACTCTCACATTCAATGACTGTCGTTTTTTGATCGTTCTGTGAAATAGGAACGACACGAGAAGTTGACGTAGAGTGTAAATTTGATAAAAATTTCATAACCAGCCTATAACGTTCCCATAGCTGGGACACAGGCCTCCTCTCTAACAGACGCTGTAGGCCGCCATTCGGGCCCAGTGCGGGTTGGTAACTGACACATGTCTTCGAATTTTTTGGTTCTAGGACATGCCGGTTTCCTGACGATTTTGAGAGCAGTGGTGATTAAATAATTTACCTTAAGTATAGCGCCTGTTTGGGTTGGAACCTATGACCTACAACTCGTAAGTCGCGGCCACTGGGGCACCACTGCTCCTTAACATTTAAATTCCCTTTGATTTGATTTGACCTACAGTACCTACCCTGTAGGTCAAATCAGCGAAATTACCATACATAGGTACATACCTACCATAGCATCATTCTAGAGATCTAGAGAGATATTGGTTATTCTTTTAGATACCTACTAAGGTATCGTTCCTCTAAAGAGAGAGACTTACGTGATTTTATAGAATCGATTTAAAATACTGTATTTCGAATAGCGTTAATAGCAAAAATAAAAAATGTGCCCATTCATTAGATAATAATTGAAACGATCTTTCATTTTGTTAATTAAAACTTATAGAAACGCAGTATTTTAACTGTAAAAGTAAGTCTTTAAGGGCCGATTTTTCAATGATCAGTTAAACAGACAGATAGGGTTAATACGATAGAAAGAAAAAAAATCTGTTGTTCAATCGTCAGTTAGACTTTATTGGACGAATAAGTCACATAACTGAGGAATAAATCTACTTGCCTCTTTGACGGCCAGTTAATCGCTATTGTTAAATGACGTAGATGTTACTAAATTTGACGTTAGTCTTCGTGTTTTACAAGTTTAAATAATTAATCGTATTTTCTTCCATGAAGATTCTTTGTCTTTTTTTGTAACAGTCAGTCTTTTTATTTTTAACCGACTTCAAAAAGAAGGAGGTTATCAATTCGACATGTTTATATATTTTTTTTTTTATGTATGTTCGGGCGTAACTCCGTCATATGTAGACAGATTTGCAAAATTCTTTTTTTGTTCGAAAGTTGTTTATTCCGAAATGGTCCCATTCAAATTTCATATAGATCTGATGATGCGTTTCGGAGACAGACAACGGAACTCTTCAAAAAATTATAGCAAATCAACCGCGAATGATGCTATCGCATAAATATGCATTGTTTTGACCCCAAGGACGATGAAATTTCGAATTGGTATGGGGTAGGTAACTAAAAAGTGAATCATAAAAACTTTTTTCAAAAAAATAACAACCGACTTCCAAAAAACACTACAAAGTGCAAAATAACTTTAATTTCGGAAGGCGGTGACAAATAATTAAAATACACATCGTTTTTTGGAAGTCGGTTGTTATTTTTTTGAAAAAAGTTTTCTATTATTTGCTTCACCTCCTTCAGCGAAGCAGTGATGCTCGCGAAGAGGGAGGCGGCGCACGTGAGGGAGAGGCAGCATATGCGCCCTCGCGACCCCAGCCGCCGCAGGATACGGAGACGCCCTGGGCGTCGGGAATCCCAGGCCGATTTCCGGCCACCGTAGGCATGGGCTTGCGGACGGCGAGTAATGGGTAGCTCGCTGTCCGGTAAGGACCAAGCCCAAGTCGACGGCGCGTTGTGTTCCACGCGCGCCTCAAAGAGATGTCAGCACAAAAAGTGATGGGACCCGCAAGGGTCGATGCCTGCCAGGGGTGCGGGTTTGTTCGAAAGAGACACCACAGCCCCTGGCTTAAGGGCTACTGAAGGAACACGGGTGGGTTTTAGTCAGTAAAAGTCTGACACGCCCTCCTGCTCCACCCAGAGCGGGAGAAGTTATTTGATGATTTCCCACCCAAAAAAAAAAACAGCATTATTAAAGATTGATGAACGCTCCCACTTTTTGTTTTCCATTATTTCAATCAATTTAAAAATAACAAATAAACAAATTTAAAGACCACACGGCCAAACTTAAAACCTCGTAACGTATAAAAAATGGCATGACGCTGCCATCTGTTTGAATAACATTGACAACAATAAAAAAAATTGTCCGTCCCGTTCTAACCCTTGTTTATTCTGTATATTTGTTTCACCGCCCTGAAGTTAGCGTCATCATATATGAGATATTCGGTCAGACCCCTTGAGCGGCCACGGGACATACCGTGTCCCACCTGGTACAGTTACGGAGTGACGCATTTATTTTAATTTGTTAAAAAAAATCGACTATTTAGTTCTCTGTGGCAACCGTACATTCTAATTCCATGCACAATATACTACGTTTTAAGCTATGGAAACCCTGGAACGTTCAAATAAAATATTTTGTTATCTGTTGATTTTGCACAATGGGTAATAAAACTTACGTCAGTCAATTGTTATTGTTTGTTTTGTGATGCTTGTGATTAATTCATTTTGTACTAAAGGTAGGTGGTTTTATTCATTTGTTATGCTAAGAATATACACACCATGCATTTTAAACCATAATAAATATAGGTCATCGCTTCTTTTTTTTAGGTATTGTTATTTTTTTGATAAAATAAACATTCTAAGATAAACATTCTCGCGCTCAAATTTCAACAAATTATGTAAATTATTACGACCATCCATTCAAACGAAAGTTACACCAGTTAAAAAGTACATTTATTCACGATTCCAAATCAATAATCAGTCGAACCAACCCACAAACAAAGATCCATTGTTTTTTTCGAGTTTGCGATAAGAGAGCGGACCACCCACGACGCAAATGGGTGCGATGACGTCATCAAGGCCGCTCAAAGGGAAAACCTAGGATAAATATTATTTGAAAAATTGACAACCACTTACTCGACGAATTAAGAGTCTAATAACTTTATTCTTCAGGTAGCTATTGGTACTTTTAACTGACGATTGAAAAATCGGCCCTAAATCAAGTAAATACTCGTAATCGTAAAATTTCGTATACAACCTCTTAAGGGGTATTTTAAGCGAGAATTCTTTCAAAGATCTCTTCTAAAACTTGGGATCTTGACCAAAGTGTTTACGTTGTATTTATTGTAAATCTACCACTGTCATTGCTGACGGTACTAAACAAAGTAATATATTCCTTGCAAGTACCGTACTATCTTTTTATTTCAGTGGGCAAATGAGTGCCAGAGCCTCTCCTGCACATAATGTCTAGTTTTATACTTTTTTCATTCAAGCATGCAGGTTCAGAATATTTTACTCTTCACTTTATTATCGAACTAACCTCACGTTTTTATCACGACCTTTTTTGTGATGAAAGTTTTTTGATATTAGATACTTTATGCGAAATCTTATGAAAGATCCATTAGGTTTAATTTTTCAGACCTATGACCTTATAATGATATTATATACTATCTTTTGCCAGAGGCTTCGCCCGCATGGAGGTCGAAAAATGTCCCACGGGAACGTACTACCGGAATGAAAACTATCCTATGTGTTATTCCAGGTTACTAACTATCTGCGTACCAAATTTCATCGAAATCCGTTCAGCCGTTTTTGTGTAATTTTGTAACAAAAACCCATATCTAAACATACAAACATCCACATTTATAATAATACTAGCTTTTGCCAGCGGCTTCGCCCGCGCGGAACATCCATCCCCTATTTAACTTAGGGATTGAATTTCGAAAAATCCTTCCTTATTCCTTGTCTACATTATGAAGGGAACCTCTGTGCAAAATTTCAGCTTTCTAGGTCCAAGGGTGTGAGTCAGTCAGTCAGGACTTTTCTTTTTATTTATATAGATAGATATATATGTTAGTGTGATAGTTCGAATTTAGGTGAACAGGTATTTATAATTCAATTTTCTACATGGTTATTTTTTTCGTGCTACTTTTGGTTTACTTATTTAGACATTTTAGATAATAATAATAATATAAAAAACTTATGTTTCGATTTATTAACATTTTATAACAGGTAGCATCAAAATAAAAGCCTACGTATATATTAACATAGCTTAAGCACTTTGATGTTTCACATACCACTGTGACATACTACCAAGCCTATTAGATTAGGCATAGCCCACTCCCTCTCAAAATCAATGAGGCCTGTGTCTGTGGGCTGATTATGATTGCGCTGTACCATTGAACCTTACAACGCCACCTACGCAAGCCTGGTAAATCCACCAGTTTCTTCACATCTTCAAACAAGCTCCTAACTAAACATAAACATTATTTTTCTTTAAAACAACCCTATTTTGTAGTGTTTATACTAGCCTTCCGATAACAAACAAAACATTTGAGTGTGTTGTTTATTTGGGCAACTGGAGGTTAACTTTGTCGCTAATGTTTAGTTTTGTTAGCTAAAGTTCAGTGTACAAACTGCTTTATTATTAAGTTGATTGATTGAGGTTTTAATCGTTGGAGCATTGACCGTTGTTTTCAATTTTGCGGTATGTTTGCTAACCTTGGCCATTTTGGTGGAATCGTCTAGTGTTCCTTTAAGCAGTCTTATGCAGACTTGCATTAAAGAGTGATGTAATTAGTGTTTAATAGTTTAATTTCATAGGCATTTATTACTGCGGTCAATCTTTTAGATTCGGAATTATTGTCTTATTGTTGGTCACAGTATTTTTCATGTTTTTTTTTTTTGTGCATCACATTGAGCATTCTTTATTTTAATTAGTACTACACCTCAAATTATCTTTTACATTTAAAAAAATCATTGATAAATTTCCATTCCTATAAATTCATCAACACTCAATAATTACATCCGTTTCATTTTAACTCACTCGCACAAAATCAACACATACGTTACTCACACCTTAAAAGCATTTATCTACACAAATTAGCGGTAGTGCTACATTTCTACATAGAGCTAGGGAGAGTCACAAAAAAAAAATACCTACAGAAGGTTGGCTCTATACTAGAAGCGTAAAAAGGCGCGCGCACTCATAGCCGCGTACGTTCAGCTTTCCAAAGTATACGCTTCGGGAAACATCGTCAGTCTTCGGAAACGTACACGCAATGATGTAATGTAATATGTACTAAGGAAGTACTTGCCCCTTTTGTAAATTACCATGTAACTCTAAGCAATAAAAAAAAAACTTTTGAGTGACTATCTGAGACCGGAGTAGGTAACATAACAGAGGAAAAACTTCATAAAAACACGCATTGATAGGCGATAGGTATTAAACTTAGAAGCATTGCCACCATGCAGAAGAATACTGCGATATATCCGGCTCGAAGGACCACAGAGGTGTATGTGCTGCTGAATCTGTCGCACACACCTTGGTTGTTAGCTTGAATGATAAGTCAGGGATAGCCAAAGATGATGGTTTATTAAATTTATTTAACTACCACATAACGACTGTTATATGAATATTGTCTGAATGAGTACAGCTGACTATTAACGCTGGTTATGTACTGTTGCGTTGAACTATAAGTGCAAGGCGGTGAATCGCTCGGAATAGATCGGCAGTTTATCTGTGCAATACGCGCGTGCCATGTCCGATATTCTGTGGCGCGACATTCGAGCTAATTTGGAAACACGAAGATAACCGAAGCACATACCTTTTTGGGCACGCCACGATTGCGGCGGTAAGTCCCCTCTTTGAGGAGTGGTTTGAGAGACGGCATGGCGTCCTCACCTTCCGCCTGACGCAGGTCCTCACCGGACACGGTTGTTTCGGGAGGTTCCTGTTTCGGATAGGGCGGGAGGAAACGCCCGGGTGTTTCCACTGCGAAGATCGCCCTGAGGACACGGTGGAGCACACGGTGGCGGTCTGCCCTGCTTGGGCGGAGCACCGCCGTGTCCTCGTGGAGGCGATCGGCGGCGGCGATCTCTCGCGTCCGGCCCTGGCCCAGGCCATGGTACGGAGCGAGAGGGCATGGGGAGCCGTCACCTCCTTCAGCGAAACAGTGATGCTCGCGAAGAGGGAGGCGGCGCACGTGAGGGAGAGGCAGCATATGCGCCCTCGCGACCCCAGCCGCCGCAGGATACGGAGACGCCCTGGGCGTCGGGAATCCCAGGCCGATTTCCGGCCACCGTAGGCATGGGCTTGCGGACGGCGAGTAATGGGTAGCTCGCTGTCCAGTAAGGACCAAGCCCAAGTCGACGGCGCGTTGTGTTCCACGCGCGCCTCAAAGAGATGTCAGCACAAAAAAATGATGGGGCCCGCAAGGGCCGATGCCTGCCAGGGGTGCGGGTTTGTTCGAAAGAGGCACCACAGCCCCTGGCTTAAGGGCTACTGAAGGAACACGGGTGGGTTTTAGTCAGTAAAAGTCTGACACGCCCTCCTGCTCCACCCAGAGCGGGAGAAGTTATTTGATGATTTCCCACCCAAAAAAAAAAAAAAAAAAAAGCACATACCTTTTCTGGTTTATCTGTACGTACAGCTATGTCGGTTGAATGCCAGCTGCGAGTGCGCTTGTTTGCGCTGCACGTGGAGCATGTTTATCTCTATGCGTGCGTTTTCGGACGTTGTACAGAGTGGTCCTACTGTACCTATCTATTCTATGGAAGCAGGCTCTAGGTATATTTGGTGTAAACTATTCTGATTATTAACTTACTTGTTATTCGAATTTGAAATTAATAAGTACATGTTCTGAAAATAATGATAATTCAGGGTCAATAATGTCTCAGACTCAAAACTTCTGAAGCCAAGTCAGGGATTCTGAAGCCACGTCAAAAAACATTGAAGCTGCAGTAGCCTAAAGTCACAGTGTGTAGGATTTCTGACATTTAGTAATTCTAGACATTCTACACCCATACACATCCATGCCTCTCATATTGTTGAAGCTCATTCAACAGAACTTATTATACCTATACTGTTTTGAGTACAACGTATGAAAAGTTTCACTAGTCACAACACTTTCATAAATACTTCTTTCATGTTCAAGTTATCTTGGTACTTCACTGGCTCTCTGCTATAAAAAGCTTTAGAGCTAGCATTTTAATGTTTTGTAAACTTCTTTTATTTAACGATCAAGGGTGGAATTGTTTTAGGAAAGCTATAATTAGTGAGTATCTTAATTATCGTTGGTGCAGTGATCGCAGCGCAACTGCCAAACATGATCTCCTGGTTCTGTTTCCCGGGTTGGGCACTGTTATTAGGTTTTTCCATTTAAAACATCTCAGGAGCAGCTAGGAGTCTGGATGTCATGTTTATGCCAAGTTACACAGTTAAAGCTTCACTTCTGTCTAACGCTTTGGGGATTATAGTCGTGATTCTTTTATGTTTCATTAAGAAATAAAATACTTGACCTGACCTTCTGTACCTGTTTATTCTGTGGCACAGTCGTGCCGATCGTAGCGCAGGTGCGGCAGAGCTCATAATTATTACACTTTGACACATCTAATTACAGGGGCGCTGTATTTTCTGTTTTGTCGGTAGAACTAGATGTAGTGTGTTGAATTATGTGTGTAAATAGACATTTTATTGGTTTTGATTAAAATAGTTAGGAAATTCGACTTTTTATGTTTTATTAAGTATTTTTCTAATCGCTATAGATTATGATGGACAAACCCCACCATCAGACGTGAAGGATTTTTTCTAGGATATAAGATGGCGGTGTCGTGTCAATTTCTATTTTGACAATGACGATGAAGAAAAAAAATATTTTCCACGAAACTCATGATTTTGGCTTGAATTTAGACATATCGAGGTTGTCATCAACCTTTTCAATTCAAGCAATGCAATCAACTTCTTAACCGTCCGTTCAAGTCTCACTTGATTTCAAATAAGGCATCTCAAGAATTTCCCTCCACAATAACCATTTAAAAAACAGCCGGAGGTGCTTTACGTCGAGCAAGCGTAATAACAAGAGCGGCATTCACATCCACGGCCTTTAATTTTCTCCCATGTTGCACGTCATCTTCGAAATTCGTTTTACTAAGAAAGATTATAAAAATACGGGTTTCTAATTGTTTTATGACACTCATTAGAAATAATACACAAAGTGTGGTTTGTAATTGTTTCAAACCAATGTTAAAGTGTCTTCTCTTAGAAAGAAGACACGTGCATTCGTCACACGTTGTCTTTTCGAGTACATTTTGTAGGTATTCTTCAAATCGTTTTCTCAGCAAGACAGATTGTTTACTGTATTAGACAAGTAAATAAGAATACACTTTAATGTCCTCACGATATTTTTTACCCACTTTATTTAGCATATCTAAAGCCCAAGATGAGATTTGAAATTGAATACTTATTTATTCGTAAATTACATTCTGATATTTTGTAATCTCAAATCCAGAACCTTGCTAACAAAATGCAGGTCCTTTAAAATCCAAGAACAGCTTTGAAGGTACAGATGCCAGCACATCAAGCTACCCCAAACTGTCTAATTTTCGCAATTGAAAATAAACCTTAAACATGTTATAAAGTTGAAAACTTATCAAAGAAAATTGACAGATTGGGGTAGCTTGATGTGATGGCTTTTGTACATACTTATTAAATTGAAAGTCACACTCTGGTACTTGGTAAGCTCAAACCCACAACCTTTCTGACAAAAACCAGGTCCCTTTACTCGCAGGCCTTCACATTATTCATTAAAAAGATAGCTATGTAAAAACCTTAGATGATATCAAAGAGAAATTCAGTCCACCGTCACAGTCCGCTGTGTCCAGGCGTAATTTCACGGGTGGCAGCCCTAGGTAAAAATAAATTCTGCGCCTGCCTGCGAGGCGCGAGGAAGTTCGTTTTAGGCACGTAATATGCGAAAAACGCGCGTCATCGTACCGTCACGGACTCGCGGCCGACAAGACCTTTGTGTGGGCCACTACACCCGACCGACTGCACTCCACTCCAACACAAACGCGTGCTAAGCGCTCACACAGTATGTTCACTTTCAACGCCTTTTGATTCGGCTTTAGTGCTCTCCATGGCATGAATTTTTTCGCACCCAATCTCCGATGCAAAATCGGATGACGAGTGCCCCGACCAGTTGATAGCGTTTGCTTTAGACTAAAAGGTTTCATTTTCTCATCTCCATTTTCGTAAATGCATCTTTTATTTTACGTATCGATAATCGATTTCGTTAATCCTGTATCGCTGTTACTTTAATTCGGATTGCAATTAACTTGAATTACTGAAATAACAATGCGAATCGTTAAGCTTTTAAATTGGATCAGTGTTGTATAATTTGACTTTATATTTCCTCTCTGTTGGGTACGGTCCTTCTTTCATCAGATTGCTTTCCCGATTTTCCTTCAAAAGATTTAAACATCGGCTTTCAAGTAATTGAGATGATTATGATATTGGTATCGTTTATTTCAAATAAATGTTGTTTATTTTCCTCTTGGACTGAAAATAAATGATAATAAAACATTGTTTATTTATCTTTCTGCAGGAAGAAAGCAATTGAGAGTTTGTTTAAGTTTCTTTGTGGTTGTTTGTTTCGATATTTTCGCATGATTATAATTTTATGGCCGGTAAACTTTTACCCGCGGTGCCTTCCGCTTAGAATTGGCTTCTTTGTAAACAAAGTGTGTTGTTTAGGGATAAATATTTATTTCTTTCTTCGTGTTAAAATTCATTGGGATTAAATAATTTTGTAAATTTTAAATTGAAATCTGACTACTGTTGATCGCAGTTCACTTAATACCAAAGAATGCTGTAGCGGTAAGCCAATTCCTTCTTCGATATGCGCTGAGCTTATGGTGTAGCTCGCACTGTGCTATGAAAGCGTAACATCCACGATACATTTTAGGATTATGAGGTTTTATTTAAAAACTCATGGCCATCATTCACTATAACATCAATATTATAAGATATACAGAGTAAATTTTTTACCAGTGCGCAAACTGTAACCATGAATTCAGAAAATCATTCTAGACTATAGCGAAGTAATTTTTCGACGGTTATACAAAAAAAAATTTGCTGTTTCATAGAAAAGCGCAATACCTACGCGGTTAGAATGTGTGGAAAACATTTTTTAACACACTTTTATTAGCTTCACCTGTATGTTTGTTTGTTTTTTGTTTGACAATTCAAAAGTGCCTGTGAAAGATTTAATTGAAATAAATGCTTTGAGTTTGAGATTGAGTTTTGTTTGTAACCGACTCCGGGAAGAGGAGTGTCGGTATAGCGTTGGCCGCTCTCCCTATCTCCTGCGGCCGAAAAGTGGTAGGCGGGAAGGTACGTTGTGTTTCACGTTTGCCGTCAGAGATGTCAGCGGTGGGGTCTGCAAGGGCCGATGCCTGCCAGTGGTGCGGGTTGTTCGAAAGAGACACCGTCGCCCCTGGCACACAGGCAATTGAGGGAACATGGGTGGGTTTTAGTCAGTAAAAGTCTGACACGCCCTCCTACTCCACCCGGAGCTGTAGAAGTTATTTGATGATTCCCAGCCTCCAAAAATAAAAAAAACCGACTCCTTTTTTAGACTTGATTTTAACCCACTTCAAACGGTCAGATTTCATTTAAACTATGTAGACTTATCAAGGACCGATCACAATTTAATAATAAGAAAAATAGTCTTTTGTAGTTAGGAGAACTAAAAAATAGAAAATAATTTAATTCTATTAAAGACGCGGGGTGCTTGATATTAATTGATTATAAAAATATGTCAAAAAGCACGCCACGCTTTTTAATAGAATTAAATCATTTTAAACTTTTTTAGTACGGTTTTTAAAGCGTGTTTTTTAGTTTTTTAAACTATTTTTACTTTTTGTGTAACCGACGAAAAACTTCTACGCTAGAGGGTCTAGAATGATATGCTGATTCATGGTTACAGTTTGTGCACTGGTTAAAATTTTATCCTGTATAAATAAAATACTATTTAGCCGTGCACCGTTAATTTACCAAACACGAATATACTTAGCCTGACATAAAAAAAACACACTATTACTTTCTGAAAACATTTTTCTCTAAGTGTATTTTAACATCTTAATGTTTTAAGAACTGAAGAAAAAAGATTTATGTGAAGCTTCATTGAATTACTTCAAGTTTTCTTACGTCTTTTATTAAAGTTTCAGCATTTATTTTGGTTTTGAAAACTTTAACAAAAGGTGTCCGTTATTATTTTAGCATCAGACCATAACGTTTTGTATTTTCAAATCATTTACCATTCTTTCAGAAAACATTTTGCAAAAATGACTTCAGAATTAATTTCATTCGGAATTTTTCTTAAGTCGCTACATGGTTTGATAAGGCACAATCTAGTAATTTGTTGGCAATCGGCATCCTATATCCTATATTGATGTTGCTGAGCCTATGGGTCGGAGCTCTGAGGCGGCTGATCAGTATAATAATATGCGAATGTTATACCATGAACCATGGGCTCAAATATGATGTCACAAAGTGCGAACTAATCGTTTCCAAAGTAGGCAGCGTGACATATTCTTGTATTCCTCATGTTGCACTGAGCGGGGAATCCCTGTGAAGAGTGGACAAGTTTAAGTATCTGTGCCACTGGGTCACGAAAGAACTTAAAGATAACTGTGACATTGAAAGGGAACGTAGGTCGCTGGCTGTCCGTTGTAACATGCTGTCCCGCAGGTTTGCGCGATGTAGGAGGGCAGTTAAAGTAACGCTTTTCAAAGCTTACTGTCAGTCCTTCTATTCGTGCAGCCTGTGGGTCAACTTCACTCAGCGGGTATAAAGCGACCTACGCGTTAAACATTATGTAATGCACTGAGAGTGCTGCTGCGGCTGCCGCACCGTGGCGCTGTAGTGCGTCAGGGATGTTTGCAGATAACAGCATTGATGGTTTTGCCGCCATTATTAGAAAGAGATTTGCATCCCTGATGTCACGTGTTCGTGGCAGCACCAACAGTGTTCTCAGTGTATTCGCAGATCGGTGGGATTCCCTGATGTTGCGAAGGTGGATGCAGCGCCTCGCTGAGTTTTAATTATTTAATAGTAATCTGTATCTGTACTAACACTAGAGAATAAGCAAAATTATTACTAATCCTATGGACTTTGTCTATACAAATTTTATAAAGAGGAAAGATTTGATTGTTTGTTTGTTAGTTTGTTTGCATTGAATAGGCTCCGAAACTACTACACCGATTTGAAAAATTCTTTAACTGTTGGGAAGCTACACTATCCCCGGGTGACATAGGCTATATTTTATCCCCGCATTCCCACGGGAACGGGAACTACGGGGATGAAACCGCGGCGCGCTGCTAGTCTGAAATAAAAATATTCTATTCTATTCTATATTGCTTATGCCATGCAACTTAGCGATGGCAATAAGACTTGATACGTGGAGTTTCTTACTGACTCTCCTCCTTAGGGAACGCCCAATTGGAACCGTGCACCGAGCTTCTGGCATTTCATAAGTGCCCATGTAGGTTCATGTGACATAAAATATTTTGATTCTGATATAAAGAAGTATCTCACACTAATACTTTTCCTCCAAGTCGTCTCTTTCTCAAGTAGCCTCTTTTCAATATTTATCAATCAGGTTGGACCATCTAGCACACCATAATATTCTACAACTGCATTCCTGTAAATATCGCCCTCATCATCAGCCTATAATGTTCCCACTGCTGGGACACAGGCCTCCTCTCAGTGAGAGGGATTGGGCCATAATCCACCACGCGGGCCCAGTGCGGGTCGGTAGATGTCACATGTCTTCGAATTTTTGGTTCTAGGACATGCCGGTTTCCTCACGATGTTTTCCTTCACCATTTTGAGAGCAATGGTCATGAAATAATTTACACAAAGTAAAACGCCTGTCTGGGTTCGAACTCACGACCTACAACTCGTAAGTCGCGGCCGTTACCACTTGGCCACCACTGCTCATATCGCACTGCAAATATCGCCCTACCTAAGGCCATTTACATCTGCCCATACATTGACATCGTGCTAATGAAGCCTCAAACCTATAATTTACATACTACATTAATCACGTCACATTAAGACTCTATTAGTAAGACCAAGCTAACCTTTTAAATAATAGCAACAGTCCTGATTACTCCGTATTTTATCTAGTAAGGCTTTAAGGGGAGTGCTCAATGAGGCTTACGGAGTATGCCCAGTCGGTTAAAAAGAGCCCAACAGTAATATCCTAAGATTACAGGAGACCAATGCCCGTTTTCACTAATACTAGTAAAAGAGCACTGTTAGATTTTATACTGTCGGCGCTGGGCACAGTGTTGGAAATCCAACAGCGCAGTTCTCTTTAGGTGTCGCCTACTGTTAGTGAAATCAGGCATTAATCTTAACAAAGAGCTTGTGGGTTTTCAAGACAACCTCTAAGTACGTATATTTGATGAAGACGATGTTTTGTGTGTAGAAGGATAGGAAGGGGAGAACAAATTATGTAGGATTTACATGGGATTTGGAGGTGCGATAATAGAACAAGGGTAATACATTGTAGATTTGTGTAACGCACATGCTAATAATACCTTAAAGATTTTTATACATCACGGATGGATTCAGTATGGTTCTGGGTATGATTACTAGGTCGGGCAAAGTACTATTCAATTTTCCAACAGGAATTTCTTAGAAACTGCCCAAAATCTCAATTTTGCCCTTGATGGCAATAGGCTCGCCCGTATAACAAAGGACTTTAACATAGCTGAAAAAATGTGGTTGTACTCCTCTGCCTAACCCTTTGTGGATTTCAGGCGTGAAGCTGTTATGATGTGAAGCCAATAATAGTTTGTAAAGTTCCAAAATAAATACATTTCGGCTTAGTCTCTGGAAACATCCCAATAGAAGTTACGAAATCTCTCCCCTCATCATCTGTATTAGCTGAATCTCTTCTTAAAGAAAACTTCAGCAAGGACATTCCAAGTTTTGAATTCAAACCCATATCTATTGCCACAATTAAAACAGCATTTAAAAGTCTTAACATAAAAAACACTGAAGACTTATGGGGGATTTCCGTTAAGGTTCTCGAAAATATCATTGACACAATTGCCCCTGTCCTAACAGGCATATTTAATCAATGTTTAGACAGCGGTACGTTTCCTGACTTAATGAAACATAGTAAAGTAGTACCAATTTTCAAATCGGGTAGTAAGAGTGATCCCTGTAATTATAGACCTATATCTGTGCTTCCAGCATTGAGCAAAATTTATGAAAAAATCATGCTGGACCAGATGTTGTCACACTTTAACTCGAATGGGATTTTACATAGTCGACAGTTTGGTTTCACGAAAGGTAGGTCGACGACTGACGCAGGAGTAAAACTCATCAGTCACATTTTGGAATCCTGGGAGAATTCCCAGGACGCCATTGGCATTTTCTGTGACCTCTCAAAAGCGTTTGACTGCGTTGACCACAATACACTGATCTGTAAATTACACCACTACGGAATTCGTGGACAAGCTGCTGATCTTGTACTTTCCTATTTATCAAACAGGCAGCAAAAAGTAAACGTTAATGGGGCGACGTCCTCGGGGTCTCTAGTTAAGATGGGCGTGCCTCAAGGTTCAATTCTTGGCCCTTTTTTATTTCTAGTTTATATAAATGACCTTCCTTACCTGATGGCTAAATTCTCGGATATCATTTTATTCGCTGATGACACTTCTCTTATTTTTAGAATAGATAGAAAAGATACGGATGTCTTACATGTCAATGATAGTCTAGCTGTTCTTTCGAAATGGTTTGCTGCTAATAATCTTTTACTAAAACTAAATGTCTTAAGTTCTCGTTACCAAATGTACCCCAAGTAGGTCTAAACTTAAAACTTGATGGCAAGAAACTAGATGCTATTTCGGAAACTGTATTTTTGGGAATTACTTTAGATTCAAAATTGCAATGGGGTGCTCACATTAGAGCTCTTTCAAGTAGATTAAGCTCAGCTGCTTACGCAGTAAGAAAAATAAGGCAGTTGACTGATGTGGCCACAGCTAGGTTAGTTTACTTTGCTTATTTTCACAGTATTATGTCTTATGGCGTTCTGCTGTGGGGATCGGCAGCTGACGTAGATTCAATTTTCATTTTACAAAAGAGGGCAATCCGCGCAATCTATAAAATGGGGCCTCGCGAGTCTCTTAGAAACAAATTCAGCGAAATTGATATATTAACTCTGCCTTCTCTTTATATCCTAGAAAATATCTTATATGTTCGCAAAAACTTAGGCCTTTTCAAAAAACGATGCGATTTCCATAATTTGAATACACGTAGTAAAGATGAAATTGTGATTCCAAAATTTAGACTGACTAAAACTAGCAAGTCATTTCTAATAAACAGTATCCGCTTCTATAACAAGTTGCCAAAGTCGGTTACAGAACTTAGCGATGGAAAGTTTAAAACGCACATCAAACGTGTCCTTATCAAAAAAGCATATTATGGGATAAAAGACTACGTTGAAGACAGGGAAGTTTGGCATTGATTCCTTCTGCACATGTGGCTTCCCTGGTACCTCATTAACAGCATAACTATGTGAAAGTCTATTAACTGCTCTCAAATACAATGTTCTTTTTTATTATTTTTATTTTTACAATGCTGACATAATCTCGTCATTAATTGACATTATACATCAATTTTATTTAGGTTCATTTTATTTATGTAGATTATTTTACATATTGTGAATGAGAGAACGTTGTAGGCCTTACTGACTGAAGATTTGTAGACGATTTTCTATTTTGTATTCGTCTAAGTACCTGGTACTTAAAATTAAAATTAAAATATTGTTAAAGCCAATTATTTTTAAAAGAGTAACCGTGGAGTTTCTTGCCGGCTCTTCTCCATAGGAAACAACAATTTGGAACCGTGCACCTAGCTTCTGACGTTTCATAAGTGCCCATGCAGGTTTATATGAAATAAAAATATTTTGATTTGATTTGATTTGAATGACGACGCAGTTGCGTTGTCACAAGTATTGCAGATGCTCTTGACACCGTACCACCAGGTCTCGGTTAACACGTAATTAGCTCAAATTAATCTTACTTTTACGTTTCTAAGATTGTCGATCGTGTAAATCGTTGTTGTAATTATACTTAAAATACCAACCTACGTTCGTCCACAGCAGTATAAAAGCCTCTTCTCATTGAGAGAAGGCACAAGCATCGCCAACCACGCTTGCTCAAGACGGGTTGGAGATTTCATCAGACTTATACTAACCAAAAGGTTTCCTCACGATGTCTGCTTTCACCAATAACACTCTCACGAATGCACACTTTATTAACACTTACATGACATAAGTAGCCTAAAATGTTCCCACTGCTGGGACACTAGCGTCCTCTCTGTGAGAGGTGGTGGATTGTAATTCACCACACAGTTGGTAGATGTCACATGTCTTCGAATTTTTGTTTCTAGGACTTGCCAGTTTCCTCCTATTGTTTTAATTCACCGTTTTGAGAGCAGTGGTGATGAAATAATTGACCGAAAGTAAAGAGCCTGTCATGGTTTGAATCTATGTCCTATAAATCGTACGTCATGGCAGATTCCACTGTGCCATCACTGCTCTTTCGAAAAACACTTTACTATCGCCAAACTTAAGTCAGCAAAAAAAAGAAATATGTCAAGCAGCTTGTCATAAGTTTCCCCTCCTTTTCCCATAAAACTGCCATGAAACTAAAGAACCTTTAACGCTATAACAAAGGACCCTTACGCTAGCGACGTATTAAATTATATCAGCTTCAGCCATAAGAGCGAACGTGTGGAACCATTCACTATACGTGCATGAGATAGAAGAGAACAGAAGGCTGGAGGCTATTTTATTCGATGTAGAAAGAAGTTTCCAAGTATTTTTTTTTTTATGTAGGTATGCACCCGCATAACTTTTTAACTATGTGTTCAATGCAGGTTCTCAAAGCAAGTTTTTTTTTTGCTTTTAACTCTGCTTCACACTAGGAATTTCAAGTGTATTGTGGGTGCGTTTACAAACATTTAAATCACATACATAAACAGCCAGACCCGAAACAACTTCTTGTAGGTCATAAAAATATTTGTTCCGTGCAGGTATTGAACCTGCGACACACAGCGTAGCAGTAATCGCTTAACCACTACGCCAACCGTGCCGTCAAATTACATTTAAAAGCATCAACTGTGGTCAAGATTGAGGCTAATAGCTTCTGTAGCTATATCCTATAGTATCTGTTTATTACTGATACTGTACTTACGCTTCTTTTTCATTCATCCACATCATATTTATGTTTTAGTATATTTTTACAACTTTCTTACTATTTTATATTTACTTATTACATATATAGATAGTTCGCACTTTGTTTTCTGTGTTAATACTCTGTGAATCGGTCTTAAACGATTCCTCTATTTATAATTACCTGATTTTACATTACAATTTCTCATCTTTTACATAATAATACACTCATGGACTTATTTAGAGGAACGCTTCATCAATTAAAGAAAAATAGTAATATATGTACAAAAAGTTCTTAATACAAACTGGCCACATATACATTAATATTTAGTTTGAAAAAAGAATTACTTCAATAGTGTTTTGTTTCTGGCTTTCATTTGTTTTTTCGTTTATTTGTTATTTTCACTAGTCTATTGGAATAATTTTGCTGACGTAGGCGTATTGATTTCATAAAATCTGTGTTTTTTCAAGTTTTTTTTTTACAAAAACGTATCGCAATGGTGGGTCCTTCCACATCAATGAATACCTGAAGGCACATGCCGGTCATCTTCCGAATTGTTAAACGTTACCGGCAGACTGGAGAATACACGAGACGTGCAGGGCAAGGTCGCAAGAGAGTCACTTCAGCGAGAGACGATCGATTAAAAAAAAAAAAAATGGTCTTCACATGATCTGACCAAGATTATGTCTGAAGTTAAAATGAGACTGTGACCTCTGAGTTTGTTTCGACCTTTCTTTTCAGAGTACTCATCCAGTTTAAAAAATATAATTGACGTGTAATAGTGTTTGTGTACAGAAATGAAATCATTTATATGTCGATGTTTGTAAACTCGACCTTCTGTACTTATTTATTCGTTTTGTGCCACACACTTGCATTGTTCTAATCCTATAATCTCGAGAATGAGTTCGTCTATTGTTACATATTGTCCCGTAAGTATGTCTTTTTGATACGACGGGATTTTGTGTTTGTTTGAGGTTTTATTCTGGTATCTAACTTTGGATGTTAGGTCTTTATCAAGCTATTTAGGGTGTTCTTTTACGTTAAAGTTCTGATTTGTCAAAATCATTTAATGCTGTCGTTTGTGAGTTCAAGATTTCTGTTTTAAAAATTGTTGCCATGTAATAGTAATAAGCTTATCTTGAACAAATTTTCTGTATGCTAGGAGGAATTTATGAACAATACGAATAAATTAACGATAGAAATGAATGAATACTTTAATGAAAACGCTCCCTTCTGAGTGGTCGTTGATGACAATTTTGCCGTAATAAAGGACAAAAGAAAAAAAAAACTGTAATTTCAAACATCCCTTAAATACGAAAACCGCGGTTGTGTCCTTTTCCCAAAGGTCAGGGTATGTTAAAATATCTCATGAATAAATAAAACCTCTTTTAAACCGAGATAATTTGACAAGCGGGATCATAATCTCAGGTGGCGCATAAAAAAATGAAAGAGGACTCAGGAGAAACAATATTGAATATTTTATTTTCAAAAAAGAGGAAACGTCTTAATAAAAAGTTGCTGGAATGATCTCGAGCAAATAAGTTATGTTTAATGCATCTGACGGATAGGTACTGATTTATTTTTCATAATGGCGCCCGAAGTAATTTTTCTGTGTGCTGTTTCTTTGTGAATTTAGTGCTGTCAAAAATAAACGGTAACTAATTATGCCGGTTGATAAGGGATTGTGTTTCAGACATTATTTAGATAAACCATTCTTACTACAATGGAGTTTTTTTTATCTCTTGACACACGATCTACGATTGCCAACCTGAATAAATAAAATATTAAAAATACCTGCCTTTTATTGTTCCCCTTCAGGGCAAAGATCCGCCCGTGGGCTCCCCCGCTAACGCAGAGTCTCCGGCCTCAGCTCGTGCAGGACGTGGTGAGCGCTCTATTACCCTCGCGAGGGCGCTCCCCCGCCCATGCCTCCGCCTCCGGCGGTGCCCGATGCGGACCACACCGACGTCGACGACTCTCCAGAGGTGACCGAGGTAGACCTGAGAGTGGCGGTACGTAGGCTGAATGCCAAGAATACCGCCCCAGGACCCGACGGCTTGCCCGGAAAAGCCTGGGTCCTGGCCTTGAAGGCTCTCGGGCCTCGACTAAGAGGGCTCCTAAGCGCATGCTTGGAGGAGGGCCAGTTCCCACTTCGCTGGAAGACGGGGAAGCTGGTCCTCATTAAGAAGCCGGGGCACCCAGCGGACTCTCCGTCCGCTTACCGGCCCATCGTGCTGCTCGACGAGGTGGGCAAGCTCTTTGAGAGAGTAATTGCAGACCGCCTCGTCGGGCGGCTGGTGCGGGTGGGGCCGGATTTGGCGGAGAGCCAGTTTGGTTTCCGCAGGGGGCGCTTCACGGTGGACGCCATCATGCGCGTGCGAGCCCTCACGACGGGGGATGCTGTGGCCCGGGGTGGGGTCGTCTTGGCGGTGTCTCTAGAGATCGCCAATGCCTTCAATACCCTGCCCTGGAGTTGCATCAGGGAGGCACTCCGGTATCACCGGATGCCGACCTACCTCTGTCGTGTGGTCGAGGCCTATTTGACGGACAGGGCTGTCATCTACCCGGTCACCTCGGAGAGTGGAACCGGCGAGGGATGTCGTGCGGTGTCCCACAGGGATCGGTCCTGGGGCCGCATCTGTGGGACATCGGATACGACTTGGTGCTGCGCGCTGACAAACTACCCTGACAGCGTCAGTGTAGTTTGCTACGCTGACGACACGCTGGTCCTGGCGCAAGGGAGGTCGTACCAGGCGGCGGCCGACTTAGGGACACACGGGGTTGCGACAATCATCGATAGGCAACTGGGACTCGAGGTGGCCTTGCACAAGTCCGAGGCCATGTGGTTTCATGGTCCTCGGCATGCGCCACCGACGGGTTCCCAGACGTTATCTGGGAACCCGGGCGTTTCCTCCCGCCCTATCCGAAACAGGAACCTCCCGAAACAACCGTGTCCGGTGAGCACCGGCGGCGGCGATCTCTCGCGTCCGGCCCTGGGCCAGGCCATGGTACGGAGCTAGAGGGCATGGGGAGCCGTCACCTCCTTCAGCGAAGCAGTGATGCTCGCGAAGAGGGAGGCGCAGGATACGGAGACGCCCCGGGCGGGAATCCCAGGCCGATTTCCGGCCACCGTATGCATGAGCTTGCGGACGGCGAGTAATGGGTAGCTCGCTGTCCGGTAAGGACCAAGCCCAAGTCGACGGCGCGTTGTGTCCCACGCGCGCCTCAAAGAGATGTCAGCACAAAAAATGATGGGGCCCGCAAGGGCCGATGCCTGTGATGCGTGCGGGTTTGTTTGAAAGAGATACCACAGCCCCTGGCATACGGGCTACTGAAGGGACACGGGTGGGTTTTAGTCAGTAAAAGTCTGACACGCCTTCCTGCTCCACCCAGAGCGGGAGAAGTTATTTGATGATTCCCCACACAAAAAAAAAAAAAACGTGGCAAAGATTCCTTCTCTTAAAGAGAAGACACGAGCATTGATTACCATGCTTGTTAAAAGGGGTTGGCAATTTTAGACTTATAGGTACTGACCATACCGTACTTGGACTTTCCCTACGCGACCGAATCAAAAATGAAGAGATCAGTAGGAGAACCAAGGTAACCGACATCGCCCGATGTATTAGGCCCACATTGCTCTCAGAACAGATGGCCGTTGGGGTCGGAAGGTTCTGGAGTGGCGACCATATACTAGAAGACGTAGCGTTGGAAGGCCTCCCACAAGATCCACCGAAGACCTGGTGAAGGCCGCAGAAATCCACTGGATGCATGCATTTACAGAACCGATCGAAATGGCTGTGTTCAAGGGAGCCTATGTCTGGCAGAGGACGTCTTTCAGCTGAGATGACTGACCATAAGTCCACGTTTCCTCGCGATGTTTTTTCTTCACTGAGTGCGACTTGCGTGTACACTTTAATAAACCTTACCTGGCCTCTTTTCTGGGAGAGATCGTGTGCCGTTATTCACCGCCCGGACCCAGTGCGAGTTGGGCATTGATAACCATGCTTGTTTAAGACGGATTGGCGATTTCAAACTTATATAATAGGTCTTTACCTATGAAATTGCCATTTTGTATGAAAAAATTTAAACGAATTTTTTTCATAAATTTTTTATTTGTATTAATCGAAGTAATCACCCATGCAATCAATGCATCTTTGCCATCGCAGTGGCAGTTTATTGATGCCCTTCTTAAAGAAATCAGCTGGACGGGAGGCAACAAATTCTTCAAAGGCATTTTGTACTGCCTCTCGGGTATTAAATTTTTTTCCCGCCAAGAAGTTATCCAAATTCTGGAAAAAGTAGTAGTCTGTAGGCGCAAGGTCTGGTGAGTAGGGCGGATGACGGAGAGCTTCCAACCCCAGTTCTTGCAACTTGGAGACCGTCTGCTGTGCAGTATGAGGTCGCGCGTTGTCGTGCAGGAGCAGCGGAGACGAGCGATTGACCAATGCTGGTTGGAGATGCGCCAGCTTCTCCATCATTGTGTTCAGTTCTTCACAGTACACATCTGCAGTAATGCTTACCCCGTTTGGTAAGAAGCTGTGATGAATCACACCGGCGCTAGACCACCAAACAGTGACCATCACTTTTCTAGGGGTAAGTTTTCGTTTAGGGCATTGTTTAGGTGCTGAACCAGGATCCAACCAACTTGCTGAGCGCTTACGGTTATCAAACAGAATCCATTTTTCATCGCAGGTAACAATGCGGTTCAAAATTCCTTCATTTGTGTGTCTGTTGAGCAGTGCAAGGCACGTCTCGACGCGTACTTCGCGCTGGCGATCATTGAGTTCGTGGGGCACCCATTTGTCAAGCTTTTTTACCTTGCCAATTTGACGCAAATGGACCAATATTGTTTTGACGCTAACGTCGAAAGCTGCTGCTAATTCAGCCGTAGATTGTGTATCATCAGCTTCCACAATCGCCTTTAATTCGTCATTGTCGACCAAAGTCTTCGGACGACCGCGAGGTTCATTTTTCAGGTCAAAATTTCCAGAACGGAAGCGAGCAAACCAATAACAGGTGGTGCGTTGGTTTGTAGTGTTAGCTCCGTAAACGTCGTTGATGTTGCGTGCCGCTTGTGCCGCGTTGCTGCCACGACGGTACTCATATTCCATAATTACTCGAATTTTTAACGTATCCATGATGACGAAAAAGATTGAAATGCGATGAAAATGTAACACTAATCAATAAAGAAATGACTACTTTTAGAAAAAAAAATCCATGTTTTTAAAATAAAATTAATTTGAAATTAGAATTCTTAGCCAAACAAAAATTATTTTGATTTGAAATGGCCAGTACTGCAGAACGGCAATTTCATAGGTAAAGACCTAATATATGACTAATTTATTGCTTAAATAAAATAGCAATATTTCTTAAAAACCTAACGGTCTATTATTCATTATCATCTGCCTAGCCTTTCTTCAACTATGTTGGGGTCCCAGTCTCCATTCAGCTCCCAGTCTAACCGGATGCAGCTGAATACCAGTATTTGGAGCGACTGCCTATCTGACCTCCATAACCTAGTTACTGGGTAAAATAACATACCCCTTGGTTAAGACTGGTTTTCAAATTTCGGGCTTTTGACATAACGACTGTCATAGATACACAAATGACAGGCGGGACCAACGGCTTAGTGTGCATTCCGAGGCATGGAATGGTCTCTTAGTACATAACCTATCGGTCTATGTGTATCAGACTAAAATTTAATTCAAATAGAAGTAAAAACGATGTAATTAAAACAGAATGTTCATACATTTAGCTGTCCCCTCGCTGTATCCAGTAGTCTTACTATTCCATTGTAGCAACATTGTAAAAGCCCGAACTAAAAATGCCCGAACTAAAAAATGCGCTCAAAACTTCCAAAACAAGAGAGGAAAAAATGTAAACAAACGAGAAAGTTTAGCGTCATCCTGCTGGAAGTGTACTTTCGCAAACGTCCACCTAACCGTGTTTAATAGCCGGAGGCTGGATAAATGAGTGAGCCTTTGGTAACACTGGGCGGAGATGTGCGACGAATGAGCGAAGCTGACTTAAAGAAAATGCTCCTGTATTGAAAAAATCTTTTATTTCTGTAAGTAGGTTTGTACAAACACTTTAACACGTCAATCATATTTTAAAAACTAGATGAGGTTCGCGTTCCCTATATGACTAGTCTGAGAAGAAAATCCGAAAACTACTCAAAGGTAACAGTCTCTTTTAAAGTCCAGACATAGTACTCGTACCTATTGACAGATCAGATGCAAAAAAAAAAATAAGGTAAAAAAAAAAAATACTATCATAATGTACATTCGCTAGCAGGTCAAGCTATCCCAAACTGTCAAATGTTCCCAACTTAACATAAACCTATCCTTTGTGATAAAGTTGAAAAACTATCAAAGAAATTTGACAGATTGGGGTAGCTTGATGTGCTGGCCTCTGTACATAATTATGAAACATATCAACAGGCAAAATGAGGTTTCATGTTTCATTTTGACATAGCATATTTCGGCCATTTATGTTAGTTTTCATTTTAGTTAGTAATTACGAATCAATGAGCTTTTAAGCATAATTATGTGCATTTATTTATATAACATGAACACAACATTTTACAGTTGAGACGTAATTATTTAAACGCAACATATTACTTAAATAAGCTTTTCCCCGCACTGTTTCCCTCCAATTACAATTTAACGTTAGCGAGGGTAACTAAGCGAGAAATGAGCTAGCTTAGGTCTTTGCGCTCCCGCCGCACTTGCCTGTGATGAATCTAGATAGCCTCACATTTTTCTGCGGTGCACGATGTATGGCAGCGTCATCTAGTCTCAGTGCCCTCACCTTTTCGTTTTACACACAAATAAAAAAAGAATTTTCGTGAAAACTCCGGAACATACAGACTGTGTAGGAAAATTCGGAAAATGTCTATTGGAACGGTGAAAACGAACAGTTTTTGAGGTAGATATGTTTGGGTAGAGGATTTGAAAGGTAAAGTAGGTATAGATAGGAATATTTTGACACAGGTCTATTCAACTTGACAAATTAATACCTATTCCATTGTTTTGTAATCATAAACTGATAGACGTATAGGTTTATGATGGGTATCTAATATACTACGTAACTATAATCTTTAAAAAACAAAACACATTCTAGACGTCACGCTGTGTAGTCAATTTGCGATCCAAATACTCCAATCTTTCTAGTAAATTTTAGATATGGACGTAAAAAAACGTTTGGGATGTGTGTTCTTTGTTTTTTAATGTGAAATTATGTATATTTACTATCCAAATATAACAAAAACTTTTTGAACTAGTGGTTTAGTTTTTAAATATTATTTTTTTGTATTTTTGTAACCCTAATTACAATTAAATTATTTTTTAATATAAAAACACACTTTAAGAATTGGAAACATAATCTGTTAGGTAATATCATAACGATTCTCTCGCTCTTATAATTAACTTAGGAGAAAATATCGTCGTTTTCAACTCACACGCCCGACTATGCGCAAGCGCACCCAGAATGGCTGTCATGACAGTTTCTTGTTCTAGGCTGACAATGCGGTTTAACTAGCCCAATCGAGGACCAGCCTTTTTGCGATCTTGGCTTACTGGCAACCTAGATAATTCTATCGAGAAATAGACGAAAAGAAACCGACCAATGTTTAGATTGACCATTGTTAATGTTTGCGCTGTTTGAGTGAGGTCCTTTGCTCCACAGCAAGACAATCTGAAATACCTAGTCATAAAAATAAAACAAATATAAATAAGTTAATGTTTGAATTTATTCCGAAATAACATTATACTTTTAGGGCCAAATATTTTAGAAAATGGCAACAAACTGTACTTAAAAATAAACAATAAACTTAATAGACCATTACAACAGAACCGGTGCTTCGCAGAAACTACTTGGCTACTGAAGTAAAGACAAAAAGCTCTTCGCAGTAATTATCATTATTAGCACCTCATTAAAAGCCAGCAGCTATGAATACTGCAATTTTTCCCTGAATGTATAAGTACCCTCTCATGAATATTTTACTATGCCACAGATAAGGATAAAAGGAGGTTTAATGGCGGGAGAGTCTATTATGAGGTTGAGCTTGCCTATATATTTACTTGTATTAATTTTCTTAAAGAAGCTGTTTGTAATTACTGATCTTTCTAAGTTATTCTAAAACCAAACTTAGATTTTTCAGAGTAATTATACTCAGACTCGAGTAATGAGGCGTTTTCTTTTTTCATTCTTCGATTCAGAGTAATTTTGATGACATAGGTACATACAGCACTACTATACTTTAATCAAGAATTCCAACATTATTTTGTGAATAAATTGACGTTTATAAACCAAATATGGTACAACAATTAACACACAATAAAACAACCAACAACAAATTTATAACAATAATCCTTTAGAAACATGAATTTTGCGTTTACAAAGTTGCGGTTTTACACATTTCACTGTAATTTACATACTGAAGTACGCATATGTACGCAGATAATAGAATTTAGTACTTTATGTAAATTACCTATTTGTGTTGGAGTCATGAATATGCGTTGCTTTACGTGGCGTACGCATGCAAGCGTAAAAATAATGTACGAGTATGTTGGGGTTGGCTTCCAGTCTAACCAGATGTAGCTGAATACCAGTATTTTACATGGATTGACTGCCTATCTGACTACCAAAACTCAGTTACTGGGTAATACGATACCCCTTGATAAGACTGGTTGACTTTAGACTTTCTGACGATCCGTAGCAACTGTTTAAGATTATTGTAATCTTTAACAGTTGCTACGGTATGTTTGTGCACAAACTGTGCTCAGCACATCACCGTGGTGGCTGTTATTAACCGCATGAAAAAAGGACGATTTCCACTGTATTTTTTTTGGGTAGTTTTTGAATTAGCTTTAACAGTACATATTTTTTCCACTTTGTGTATATTGTTGATGTTAAAATTATATTCTTGTCACTATTATTCACATAGCAAGTAGTGGTGTAGCTCAGATTATAAAACAAAGGCAGTCTTCTAGTGTTTATAAAAAAAAAAAAACACTTTTTATAAAAAGAAATCAACTGATTTCTAAAAAAAATAACACTAGAAGGTAAAAGTAAGTTTAATTTCAGTTGGTGACAAAAAAATGAAAATACGAATTCAAAAACATTGACTTCTGAAATTGAAAGTTATTTTGTACTTTGTAGTGTTTTTCTTTTCCAACTTGGTTATTTAATTTTTCGTCACACAAAAAGCAGACACGTAGAAGACTACTTGTGTCTAGTGCTACACTAGTGTCTAGACACTAGTGTAGCCAACATAGTTGAAAGTCAACTTCATTTTAGAACTAAATTGCTTGTTGGTGGTCGGTGGTCAATTATCTTATCAGAGACTAGAGAAGATAATCTTATCTTTGACCGCTAACCACAGGCTGTCTACAGCATTGTAAATTGATCTTTAATTTTGGATTAACTAGAGAAAGACATATTAATTGGTCGGAAATGTTCTATTGTATTAAAATTACGTACCTTATACACACTAATGGTTGCCCTTTGATCGAAATTCGACCATAATTATGCCATACGAAATTCAACCATTATTAAAAAAAAATGCTTTCTGCACTCCTTATCCATACATACTGTGCCAAATTTCATATTCTTCCGTCAGAGTAATTTTCTTAAAAAGGATTACAAAGTTTTTGCTTCTCGTTTTAATAATTATATAGATTATAAATTAAAGTCGATTTGCTTGTTGGTCGGTGTGACTAATTTGTTCTTTTAAATTACATAGGGTATTTTGATACGGCTTTCACCATCATTTAGAGAACTTATTCTGAAATGTTTTTGTATGAAAAAGTATTAAATTTTAATATTATAATAAAGTAGTAGTAGTAGTAGTATTTTAATATCGATGTGTTATCAAGTCGGAAAACCTGCAAAGCAGGGGCAGTATTGAATAAATAAATCAAGCATTTATCATTAAACCCTAATGGCCCTCCATTTGATTGATTACCTACGTCATCAGTTCTTTCATAAAAAGATACCGGAATCGACAAGCAAAATATTCAGCGGACATTTGTCATAAACTGCCCAATAAGGGATTGCAGTTATGATAAATGAAAATACTCTCACCCTTATCATATAGGATTTAATACCTTTCTGGCAAAACGCAGGTGTGTAGAACTACCTACATTTCTACCTTGGCCTTTCAGCTGTAATAAATAAGTGTACGCGTGACGTACACAATAAAATACTAGTAAATTATTGGTCAATGATAAACTAGTATTTGCTTTTTGAAATGATCCCGTGGAAACGTACTACCGGGATAAAAAGTACCCTATGTATTAATCCAGGTTATTAACTGTGTCAAATTTCATCCAAAACCGTTCAGTAGATTTTGCGTTAAAGAGTAACAAACATCCATTCATCTAAACTCACAAACTTTCACTTTAATAATATTATTATAGAGGGATTTTTTTATTAACTCATCATCACTATCATTACACAAATTTCCTAATTCAATAGTGTGGCCATAATTACAGTTTTATTATTTACCATAACATACACATCGTGGTTTTTGTGAACTCACTCAGTCAACAAGCAGAAAGATCTATGATGTCTGCTATGTCATTAAGTATACGCAAAGTCCGCGTTATAGGGGTTTTACTCATTAAATTTGTCCTATTACTGGGCACCGCCAATAGACGTGGCCGTCTCCTTCGCAATCCATTATATGAAATAAATCATTTTAATTGGGGGGGGGGGAGGGATTGTTCCCATAATCACCATGCTTAGCAATCGGGTTGGCGATGGCAGTCTGCCCATTCCATAGTAAGTCCCTTAGTCTTCTACGCCACCCACGGTAAGAAATGGAATGGTGCTATTCTTTACGTCCGGCACCACACAGAACAAAAGTCAAAAGTATTTTTCAATACTTAATAACCTTAACACTAAGACCACGTTTATATCACGCACTGGACTTTCAACTCTCGGTATTAGACCGACCTATGAGAATCCAACAGAGTGCATCCTAGCTCTTCGAAAACAACAATGTTCGATTTTCGACTCTCGGCGCTAAAGCACTACGTTGAAGATTCAGTGTTTGGAAAAATTCCACATTGAGAGACGTAGCTTAAAAATAAATCAATTAAATATTTCATGATTATTATTCCTCGCCTTATTCAACGTTACATGGGGTCAGCACAACACGTTTTCTTCTTTCATTCTCCCGTCAGCTGTCACGCTATAATTCATTACCTTATCTTAAACTTCAATTGAGCAACATACAGGGTTATTGAAAAATCACAAACATCGTTTTAAGAGGTCAATGTACTCATCATTATGAACAACTTTTACTATGGGACGAAAAAAAATCATCTGTTCCTATAACCTTACATTTTGATGAGTTATACGAACATTATATCAAGTAAGGAACAGCTCATTTTTGTTTCGCGATTTCAGTTTTGGTCCCATAGTAAGAGTTGTACATAATGATCAGTACAACGAACTCTTAAGAGGTTGTTGGTGTTTTTCCAATAACCCTGTATAAGCATATTATTATGTCAACAAAGTTGGCCTGAAATCATATTTTTTTTAAATACTTGACTGATTTTATACTATGACCTTGAGCTTTCTCAAGGTCGAAGTTTAAAAACAGCAGTAGAGTATAGTAGGTAACGACATTATCACTCATCTGTTTCCCCCGAAACCTTAAGGCAGAGACAGCTATAGTACTGGTCAAAAATATATAAAACTTTACTTTACTTAAAATAAACTTAAAGAAAGATAAAAATAAGCGAAGAAGAATCAGCAACAAATTGGCGAAGAAGTGTGGCGGGTGGAAATGAGCTCTTACTCCGTCCCTGTTTCCTTTCGTCCGCGATCCGCTCGTTAGTAAGACGTGTCTCATGTGCTGAAACTTTATCTACTTCAAATTGGTCCTTAGAGGCGGTCGTTTTAGGATCGTTGTTAAAGGGAAGAATAATGTTTGGTTTTGTAGTTCCAAAGGCCCTATCAGTGGTTCATACAGTTTTGGAGTTATTGGTTCGGTTTGTTTTATATAAAAACGTCAGTAACTTCAAACGCATTTATTTCAATTAAACCCTTTCATCAACATCATCATCATTTCAGCCGAAAGACGTCAACATCATCATCATTTCAGCCGAAAGACGACAGAGCACCGCCATTTCAACCGGTTCTGTGCTTCTCGCATCCAGCGAATTCCTGCGGCCTTTACCAGGTCATCGGTCCATCTTGTGGGAGGCCTTCCAATGCTACGTCTTCCAGTACGCAGTCGCCACTCCAGAACTTTCCAGCCCCATCGGCCATCTGTTCTGCGAGCAATGTGCCCTGCCTACTGCCACTTAAGTTTGGCAATTTTCAGGCTATG
Source organism: Polymixis flavicincta (assembly GCA_949987655.1). Classification (NCBI taxonomy): domain Eukaryota; kingdom Metazoa; phylum Arthropoda; class Insecta; order Lepidoptera; family Noctuidae; genus Polymixis; species Polymixis flavicincta. Next base: position 6,995,256 of record OX465180.1, read on the forward strand.
CCGGTTACCTTGGTTCTGCTACGGATCTCTTCGTTTCTGATTCGATCGCGTAGGGAAACTCCGAGCATTTTGGCTCCCTTTGGGTGACTTTCAGCCTTCTTATGAGGCCCATTGTGAGCGACTATGTTTCAGTACCATACGTCATCACTGGCAACACGCATTATTTAAAAACTTTCTTCTTGAGAGACTGCGGGATGTGTGACGAAAAGATATTGCGTATAAAACTCTTTATATCTTTTGAATTGTCAAAAAGTCAATCTAAGCTAGACTCTACGCTCTAAAGCCAGATTCTATACCTATGTGGAAACGTTATAAAAAATATTAACAATTTCAAATCTTAGATAAAAATAACCCAGGAGGTTAGGAGATGACCAGTCTTAACCGGCCGGGATTTCATAGAAAAACCAGTTCAGCAGCTGGTACTAAGTACTAAAACAACAGAAATGATTGTTGGTCCTTATGTTACGGAAGCTGTGATTGGTTCTCTTGATAAAGAACCTAGTTGCGATATAAGGTTCGTCTATAAAATACACACAAAAATCCGCTACATTTTAAAATAAACATAAATGAATAATCTGTTTGTTCTATTTCGAAACAAAACAACAGCAACGAACCAGTCTATTTGCACAATGCATTTTTATGGTAAACAAACAAAAACAAACCGGTACCAAAAGTTGAAACACGTAGCTACATGAAATGGTTTTCCAGAATATTTTCCACTATCAGACAAAGCGTGGGTAGCGAAATTAAAAACTCATTTACTTGTGCATGACACCGTCCGAATATTTTGCGATACAACCGTACAGACACATTGTTGTAACTGTGTTGATGACGTAATGCAACAGTGTCGTTTAATTACAGCAGTGTTATGATAATTGTATGATCTGTTAAACGAAAATAAACTGTATGACTATCTGGTTATCATACATTGTTTCAGAGCACAAAAAATGGATACAAACACAGAGTGTCCTAACTGTGTGGATGACGTAACGCAACAGTGTCGTTTAATTAGGAATGTTATGGTAATTGTTTGTGATATACCAAATTACTTTACGATTATCTGATGATCATACATTGTTTCAGAGTACAAAAATGTATACCTACACTTGAAAGGGTAAAAATAAAACTGTTTCAAGTTAGTTTCTTTGTAAATAAGAAATCTGATGTAGGAAATATAAATTTTAAACGATAACTAAAACGCTAAAATGTTATCATTTTCCAAGTCACGATAAAAACACGGACGTCAATTCGTACCTACGAGTACCTACTGTAATGAAAATATTTTATCTTTGTCTTAAGTTTCGGCTATGGAAACCGCGATTATAAAATACTGCTTTTTGCCAGCGGGTTCACCATGCTGGAGGTCGGAAATTTTCTTACGGGATAAAAAGTATCCTATGTGTTAATCCAGGCTATAAACTATCTGTGTGCCATATTTCATACAAATCCGTTTTGCCGTTTCTGCGTGATTGAGTAACAAACATTTAAACATACAAACTTTCACATTCATATTTTACTAGCTTTTGCCAGCGGCTTCGCCCGCGTGGAGGTCGAAAACTATCCCACGAGAAGGTAGTACCGGGATAAAAAGTCGGGCGTAAAAGAATAGCACCATCCCATTTCTTCCAGTGTCGTAGGAAGCGAAGGAACTTACTAGAGAATGGGCAGCAGCGTTCTCTATGCATTTTTACTACCATACTGCGATCGCCAACCCGCCTGCCGAGCGTGGCGATTATGGCAACCCCCCCCCCCCCTTTTGGGGGAGGCCTATGTCCAGCAGTGGACGTCTTTCGGCTGAAATGATGAGTAGGATCGTTGGATTTGACGATTTTAGACTCTAAAAGAAAAATGCTTTGGACAAATAAAAATAGGTAAGTTTTGAGTACACTTCTTAGTTTTTTAGCGGCAACTGGAAACGCTTCTAAACGTAGTCTACTCTGTAGTTTTCACTGTTCTGATAGCCACGTCTTAAAGCAAAGGAACAAGAAAGCAATGAGCGGAAATAATCCCGGGGCTCCATTTTTGTTTTGCGTTGCAGCGTAATCAGGGTTTAAATGAGGAATGATTCTCAAAAGGAGGGTATTACGCGCCTCGTTATTTTGCCGGCTGGAGAATAATTGTGAACTATTCATTCAAATGGAAATTGTAAAGTGTTTGTGAACAATTTAGATGATTTATTTTGTTACGGTGAATACATTTTTGTAGCTACTCTGCATAGTATTTTTATTTTAGGCCTTCTTTATTTTTTTATTCTTAGCCACAAGCCGGTGAAGAACATATGAAGACGATGCACGGAAGGGTCCGTGCCTCGGAAAATACGCTAAGCCGTTGGTCCCGGATATCAGTTGTAGATCTTTGACAGTCGTTACGGGTCGTCAGAAGCCCGAAAGTCTGACGAACACTCTTACCAAGGACTATTGTATTACTCAGCAACTAGCTTGTGAAGGCTGGTCAGCACATGTAAACTAGCTAGTATTGCATCTGGTTAGACTGGAAGCCGACCCCATCATAGTCGGGAAAAGGCTATTCAGATTGATTGAAATGATACAAAGCCAAATGCTTACCTACAAAATATCATCATCATCATATCAGCCGAAAGACGTCCACTGCTGGACATAGGCCTCCCCCAGGCTCCTCCACTTCGACCGGTCTTGTGCTACAAAATATACGTACGTATATTTCTGTCTAAATCTAAATCGACAGTTGATAAATTAAACTATTGTTTTTTTTTTTTTTTCAAACTAAGTACACACACACTCTAACATTACATAGGTCGCAAAACACCCGAAAAGTTATCCCTAGGGTAGAAAAAAAATGTAATTAAAAACTATTTATAGGTAGTTTCCACACCCTATACCAAGTTTCTGATGTTGTATCCGCGTGGGCTAAAAGTAGATCACCCTGTGATTAAGTGCGGGTGACGTAATAGGATACTAAAGATTAAATTAGCAAGACGAGTGGGAAGATCTACCTGTGTATTAACAACCCGGCTTAGTGGGTAAAAGCGTTCAAAGTTCAAGGACAAATGTCTTGTTAAGCGGGCGCACGTGCCACTCCTGGATACATAGTCGAAATGTATGTATAAACTCACGCTTTTTTTCCATGGGATGCGTGTAGGCAGACTAAAGAACGCCACCTACTACAATCGTTAAAGAAAGAAAGAAAGAAAGAACACCGTTTATTTGGACACAGTTCACGAAACACAAAATAAATAACAAAAAAAAGTGAATATATTATAAATAACTAGGTGAAACAGTGTGTGCCTCACGGCTGCGCCAAAAAGCTTCATTTCATCATTAATGCCAGACAGATGTTGTCTGACGCTGGTTATCTAATGAGCCTTTAAGGACAAGTGACGAGGAGTACAAAACTGTTTCAACATAGGTAAATTCATATTTTTATACGTATACTAGCTTCCGCCCGCGGCTCCGCCCGCGTAGAAGTCGGAAATTATCCCGCGGGAACGTACCGGCGGGATAAAAAAAACCCTATGTGTTAATCTAGGTTATAATCTATATGTGTGCAAATTTTAACCCTGTAGGGGTAGATTTTCGAAAAACCCTGATACACTTTATTCTTTGTCATTAGTTTTAGGTATAAATACTGAGTTTTGAGTTAATCAAACAGCGCATTAAAATTCTTCCATGCAAACTTTGACACCCCTCAATCCCCCTTTAGTTTAGAAAAACAATAAATAGCCAACTTTATAATTTACTTAGTTAAGTATTTGTGCCAAGTTTCAAGTTTATTCACTCAAGGAATAAGATTTTTCATACAAACAAAATCCCCCCTTTTCACCCCCTTAAAGGTCAAATTTCCAAAAACCCCTTCTTAGTGCTCCTCTACCTTATAAAAGGAAGCCGTGTGCAAAATTTCACGTTCCTAGTCCTAGTAGTTTCGGCTGTGCGTTGATTGATCAGTCAGTCAGTTTCTCTTTTTGCTGAAAGCTGAAATCACGAAAAAAAAATAACTCATAACTTAAATAAAGCATAACTCGTCAAAATGTATGGAACAACTGATTGTTTTTTCGCGATTTCAGGTTTGGTCCCATAGTAAAAGTTTGTTGTTCATAATGATGAGTACATTGACCCCTTAAGAGGTTGTGCGTTATTTACGTTACAACTTGTATATAGATAAACACATCATATAAACTTACAAGAAAAAAATAAAACGAAAACAACAGGAGCTCAGCGGAACCTGTTCTTAGTGTTTTTCTATGTCACAAAGCGCTCCAAGCCGCCGGGAGCGGCGGACATTACACTGTCAGTTATTTCGTAACATACTTTTTTTGCCTCGTTTACGTACATATATCTGGTCATTCACACACTCTAAATTTTTCTGGAAAACATCAGTACCTAAGGTTGAATTTTGCGTACAACCTGTAAAGTACAGGGTACACAAAGTTTCTCCAGTTTGTTTTAGTCCTGGGAAAATCCAGATGGACCGATGAATCGAACCCAGGGCCGCATAGTCAGCAGTACTGCTTGCAAACTCTAGACCCACGAAGCAGGCATTTAATGAAGCTTACCAATTTAAGGCGACGATAGCTGACAGCTACCTACAGCGATGCACTGCCGCCCGTCGCCCGCAAGAGACCCCGCCTCAACGCGCATCAAATTTTTCGAAAAACAACAAATGTCGATTTATCAAACACAATTCAAAGAAAACCCGTATACTAAATTTTGGGCGATTAAATTGCCTTTTAGATGGTGAAAGTTTCATGGAACTACTTCTGATAGTTTTTGCGTGATTATCGTTTTTATGTCCGCGATAGACCTTACTTTAAGAATTAATTACATTATATTTTAAAAACATGATTTAAAATATTCACATATCAAATGACGAAGAAAATTGTCTAGTTTCACATATATTTTTTTCAAATACATAAGACAAGCCGTTTAGACGTGGTCTTCAGTACAAAGTCCTTAAAAGTCGGCTGTCTGCGCCTTAAAGCAAACATTTTAGAAATATACATTTGTACAAGGTTTCTGTTGTGGTTTTATCAGGGTTAGCCGACTACTTAAAATAAACTGTACCTGTTGCTTGCCACGTTTCAGTAAACTCACCTTGTCATTTACCAAATTTTTTATATTGTTTTTTATTTATCTACGTATTATGTTTGTGAATCTATAAATATCCTTTAGTGCGTACACGGCACTCGTGAGCCATTCATCAATAGATCACTGACGTAAAAAGATTGATGCAAATATATCCGATCAGTTTTCCGTTGAGGAAGTACATAAAAATATAGGTAGGTTCGAATGTTTTTTAGATAGCAAACAAGCCGTGCCGTACCTATGGGATTTCCAATCAGTAAAAATCCCGAACTTTCATACAAACTTTGTTTAACCCTTGAGGTGATGAATTTCTAAAAAATCCAGCCTTGGTGCTAAATTTTGGTCTAGGAACTCATGTTTCATGTTTTTAGACTCAGCGGTATATATTGTGCGTTGTAGACTGTTCGTTGTCTGTCAGTGAATCAATGAACCTGAGATTTGAATATACATTCATAGTACCTACAATCATAAGCATAGCACAATCAGCCATTAACGTTCCCACTGCTGGGATACAGGCCTCCTCTCCGTGAGAGGGAGTGGGCCGTAATCAACCACACATGCCCAGCACGGGTTGGTAGATGACACATGTGTTCGATTTTTTTGGTTCTAGGACATGCCATGAATCCTTACGACGTATTTATTCCTTCACCGTTTTGAGACCAGTGCTGATTAAATAATTTACACAAAGTAAAGCCGGTCTGTGTTCGAACCTACAACCTACAACTCATAATTATTGGCCGTTACCACTGGGCCACCACTGCTTCTGCTTCTTCTCATACATACGTATGTCATAACATGTTCAAATTGCACTCGAGTCCGACCGAATAGTTAACGTTTTCGTTATTAGTCCGAAAAAAAATTCATTTTTGTTCGGTTACTGCAATAGACTATACTATCGTAGGGGGAAGATAGAAATGTAGGTACCGACAATCACAAACTGTCATTGGTGGTGTTTTGTTCAACGTAATGGGGCAAGCCTGTTGCTCATTATTGGGCACAATTCCAAATTCCGGCCAGCCATTAGGGATTTAGAAATGGAATTACGAAACAATACAGCTAGACCAGAAGGCCAATTCTCGTAATTTAAAACGTTCGCAGTGTCACCTCGGCGACAGACGAATTTCAAAAATTTGACAAAAATATACGAGTATAGGAATTTTTGACAGATTGAAACTGAGATCAGACTGTGAACGTTCTTAAAATTACCAGAATTGCCCCTCAGATAATTTATCGAAAAATACTGTTGTTTGAAATTCCTATTTGTGAATAAATTGATTAATGAAACACGTAGGTAAATAGTTATGGCATAGATTTAAATGGATAGGCTTCAAATTTCCTGAAGGCCTTATTTATTTCCATTACAACACTGTTTCTTCTCCCAAAAGTCACAATGTACACTGTTATCATTGTTTGCCTTTGCTTTTATACAATGTTATGTACCTATAATCATTGGCCCGTATTGTGTGTCTGTCTTGTAAACATTTGCCTGTTGATATTGTTTTTTAAGAGTACAAACAAACTCCTTTGTTTGGCTCCTTTTGACAACTCATCAAGGTAGGCCCGTGGAAACCCGGAGGCCCGAAATAACTTTGCACGCTAGAAATGATAAATCAGACATATAAAAACGGGTCTAAGGTTGAGAAAGACAAGATTATTTTTGTTTTTCCTTACATTTTTCATTGTTTATTTATTACTGATGAACAAAAGAGAAACGTATCAAAAGATCTGATCAAAGAAACTCGACTATGTTATGTCTGACTTTTTCATATTAAGTCCGTTAATTTTCATGGGTGAACATGGCCATCCCATAAGCAAAATTGCAGAATAGGGACAGATGAAAAATGACAATCTTTTGTTCAGGGGAATCGAAATGACCTTGTTTATGATGAAAAGTTCCATTACCATTCTCCGACGTGCCCGACCTCACTCATTTAAAAACAATAGCGAAACTAATTAACATAAAACCTCTTACACACTCACTGAACTCATAAAAGAGCCACTTCAAAGAGAATAATAATTCAATTTATCACATTCCGTGCCATCATCAAAGTCAAGTGTGGGCTCACCCTGATGTACGATACGCCTCGTAATATACTCCGGGGACACAATTTAGTCATCACCCTAAAACGGAATTACTATAGGTAATGTTATGGGACTGTTAACACTTCCATCTTACCATGAATTTGTTTAATTACTTCTGGGCAGAGTTGGAATGTTGGAATGCTGTTGCATAAAATGATAAATTATGAAGTAGCATGTACAATATATATTTGCCTAAAGAACATCACTAGAAAAAAAAAAACAATTCAAAGATTAGGGAAAATACGACATATATGTTTTTATTGCAGTCATCATGTGCCTAGTCTTTTCCCAACTAAATTCGGGTCGGGTTCCGGTCTAACTGGATTTAGCGAAATATCAATATATTACATAGGGCGATTGCCTAACTGACCTCCAAAACCGGTTACTGGGTAATACGATACGCCTTAGTAAGACTGGTTGTCAGACTATGGGGCGTCTTATTACCCGTAACGTCTGTCAAAGCTCTAGAAATGAAAACTGGGCCCAACGTTTTAATGCGCTTTCCAAGGCACGGAGGGATCTCGATAGATCTAATGAATAGTTACCCATCTACGAACTGACCTCGGCATCTTCAATCGACCCAAGTGGTTGTTATTAGTGGGGGTGGGACATCATCAAATAACTTCTACTCTGGGTGGAGCAGGAGGGTGTGGCAGGCTTTTACTGACTAAAACCCACTCGTGTTCCTTCAGTTACCTCTATGCCAGGGGCAACGGTCTCTCTTTCAAACAACCCGCACCCCTGGCAGGCCTCTCTACAGTGTGTATACAAAGAAAAGACGAGTACTATGTTATAATGAGGCCGCAGGAGTGGAGTGGTTGAGCTTTTAAATAAGCTCAACCACTCCACTCCTGCGACTTTATCAGTTATTTTGATCACACCTTACACTCAACATATAGTCTCTCATGAAATGTAGAAACAAATTTTACAAATCATTAGCTTTCCTTTGGGCATACCATCGAACTTTAGCTAACCCTTCTCAAATAATGCACGAATAGTCAGAAAAAAAAGCGAATTTAAGGACATTAAATGAATGAAATCGAATGTTATTGCTGTCTACTTGAGAAACTAGTGGCTAAATAATAACAGCCATACGGGTGGATCGAAGGGTAAGCCACGCTCGCCTAGGTCGGTGCGTGGATGGGTGACCACAACATATTGAGACTGAAAACAAAGTTAGACTTAGGTTAAACCGATAAGTGGTTCTAGGGATGGACTGCGGAGCTATCCTATCCTTTCAACTCCTAGCTAGCTATTCCTGAAGGTGACGGGGCTTCCGCTCAGGTCAAGCTTATGACAACAGTGGTGACTGCGGGGCTGTCGACCATTGTGCCTTAGTAGCGAGTGAGTGATCGTTCTTCCATGGTTGATCGTTTATATAGTCGGTTTTGACCGCGTGTGTCTTCATCATCTCATGCTTGTATATGGTTGTAACCTTCTTTGATGTCACGGATACTTCAGACGTCGAATATTAGATGTCACTAGTAGCCTGTAGGTACCATTGCTGTTATCGTCTTATCGCTGATTGATCTTGTTTGTGTTGCGATCTGCTCGGTAGCGTAGTGTTGTACGCACAATCAGTAGATGGCGTAAAGCGTCGTGTTAGAGACTCCTCCGAGCCTTAGAAATCACTTAAAGCTGTTGGTTCGACTGTTATTTGTACATCATTGACAATCGATACGAAGTCAGAAGCCCGAAAGTCTGACAACTAGTCTTACCAACGGGTATCGTATAACCCAGTTACTGGGTTGTGGAGGTCAGATAGGCAGTCACTCCATGTATAATACTGGTACTCAGCCACATCCGGTAAGACTGGAAGCCAACCGCAACATTGTTGGGAAAAGGCTAGGCCCCCTACTTCTACATATCGGTATACGAGTCTTTAAACTTGCGTCCAAACCCCGATCCCTAAAAATAGGAACTTTTAACGCCAACGGTATCCGTACCCAAAGGGATGAGATCGCCACATTCCTCCGCGACCATCACTTGGATATCCTGTTAGTTCAAGAGACGTTCTTAAAACCCTGCTATCGTGACCCGAGAATTGCCAACTATATAAAAACTTTTTTCCAAAAAATAACAACCGACTTCCTAAAACAACACTACAAAGCTCTAAATAACTTTAATTTCGGAAGTTGGTGACTTTTGATGTGTATTTTAATTATTTGTCACCGCCTTCCGAAATTAAAGTTATTTAGAGCTTTGTAGTGTTGTTTTAGGAAGTCGGTTGTTATTTTTTGGAAAAAAGTTTTTATTTTTCACTTTTTAGTTACCTACCCCACACTAATTCGAAATTTCATCATCCTTGGGGTCAAAACAATAAATATTTATGCGATAGCAACATTCGCGGTTACTTTGCTGTAATTTTTTGTAGAGTTCCGTTCTCTGTCTCCGAAACGCATCATCAGATCTATATGAAATTTTAATGGGACCATTTCGGAGTAAAGCCCTTTCGAACAAAAAAAGAATTTTGCAAATCCGTCAACATACGACGGAGTTATGCCCGAACATACATAAAAAATAAAAATAAAAAAAATATAAACATGTCGAATTGATAACCTCCTTCTTTTTGAAGTCGGTTAAAAATAGTTCGCAACGACAGAGCACATTGCCATAAGGGTGGAACTCTCATTTATTACAAAAAGTCCCTACACTGCATTCCTATGGATGCCCCCCCCCCTCTCCCGATTAGAAGTGTCAGTCTGCCGACTGGGCATGACGGGTCATCAACCCATCACACTAGTCTCAGTCTACCTTCCTCCCCAGTCCGAATCAGAGGACTTTCAACTGTTCACCAATGACCTCACCGCCCTGTTGAGCATGAGTGACTCCGTTATCATAGCGGGCGACCTCAATGCGAAACACCCCGCGTGGAATAGTTCCAGGGAATCGACCAGAGGGAGACACCTGTTCAACCTCTGCTCGACCCTGTCCTTCGACGTCATCGCCCCGATGTCGCCGACTCATTTCCCCCACACAGTGGATCACAGACCTGACGTACTCGACATTGCAATTCTGAAAAGGATCAACCTACGGTTGAATTCCATAGAGGCAATAAACGAGCTCACCTCTGACCACCGTCCGGTAGTCGTGCATCTGGCCCCCCGCACGGGTCTCCCAGATACCGACCAACCTCCGCTCACCAAAGTGGTAACAGACTGGAGGAGAGTAAGCGATTCGCTGAAATCCAACACATCCGCCCACTTGGACGCCATCCCCGACCAATTCGACTCTCTCGCGGACACAACGGCCGCGATCGACTCATTCACGGGTCACGTACAATCTGTCCTGTACGACTGTTCGAGGCGGGTTCCGGTAGGGGAAGACCCCCGCTGGAAGCTGCCGGACGATGTACGCGAACTGCTGAATGAGAAGAACGCGGCCGTTCGTGCCTACAGCAACTTTCCCTGCGACGCGAACAAAGCTCACATGCGCTATTTACAGCGAGCTGTAAAGACACGCATGTCGGAGCTACGTGACGCGGGCTGGGACAAGATGCTGAGCGAGTTGGAACCCACGCACTTAGCTTTCTGGGAACTCCAGAGGAAACTCAAGTCCCGAGAAATAGCCACCATGCCCCCCCTGACCCGGCCCGATGGCACCGTTGCTTTCGACGACATCGAAAAGGCCGAATGCCTTGCCGATAGTCTTGAGGCCCAATGCACACCCAGCTCTCTACCTGTAGACCAAGCACACCTCGATGAGGTGGACGCTGAAGTCGAACGTAGAACCTCTCTCCCGCCCGTCGAAGACCCTGATGATCCATTACCTCTCGTCACCCCGGACGAAGTTCACGAGATCATCAAGGGTCTGAAACCCCGAAAGGCCCCCGGAGCTGACGGCATCACCAATAAGGTGATCCAGATGCTACCCGCCCACCTGATCATGCTCTTGACCACCATCTTCAATGGAGCCTTGAGCAATAACATCTTCCCCCAAGCTTGGAAGCAAGCCACGGTCATTGGCTTTGAAAAACCAGGCAAACCCAAAACGGAGCCCGCGAGCTACCGGCCCATCAGTTTACTGGACAGCCTCGGAAAAATCTATGAGCGACTTATTTACAAGCGCCTCAGGGACTTCGCCGAGACTAAAGGCCTGATACCCAACGAGCAATTCGGCTTCCGAACCCAGCACAGTTGCGTACAACAGGTACACCGGATCGTAGAGCATATAGGCGTTGGTCTCCAACGCAACTATGCGACCGGTGCAGTATTTTTCGACATAGCGAAAGCCTTCGATAAGGTCTGGCACAACGGCTTGATTTACAAGCTGTACAAACTCGGCGTGCCGGACCGACTCGTACTCATCTTACGAGATTTTCTGTCGAACCGCACCTTTCGCTATCGCATCGAAGGGGCTCTCTCATCTCCCACCCGATTCGCGCCGGCGTCCCTCAGGGCGCCGTGCTATCCCCTCTCATCTTTACGCTGTTCACCAGCGATATCCCCAAGAGTGGTAAGGCACAGTTGGCTCTGTTCGCAGACGACACGGCCATCTACCACTCTGGGCGTAGTTCCAAAGCGATAGCCAAATCCCTCCAGACCGCAGTCAACGTACTCGGTGCATGGTTTAGGAAATGGCGAATCGAACTAAATCCGGACAAGAGCCAGGCGGTTCTCTTTAAGAGACCGCAGCGCCGCCAAGACCCCCTCCCGCCCATCTCCATATTCGGCAAGCCGATCCCTTGGGAAAAGCAAGCCAAATACCTTGGAGTAATTCTAGATCAGCACCTCTCCTTCTCTGAGCATATCAGGAAGGCGCGCTCACGCGCCGCCTTCGCTCTCGGAAGGTTGCATTCTGTTCTGAACGCACGTAGCAAATTGTCACTCAAGTGCAAATTGCGTATTTACACGGCGTGCATAAGGCCCATCATGACGTATGCATGTGCAGTCTTTGCACACACGCACTCCCGACACATCCATAGGATGCAGACCCTCCAAAACCGTTTCCTCCGCCAAGCCACAGGCTCCCCCTGGTACGTTCGGAACGAGATCCTCCATCTCGATCTGAAAATGCCCACTATTGCTCAATTTATGAAACGCAACTCGAAGCGTTTCTTCGATAAAGCCGAGATACATCGCAATCCCTTGATTGTGAAGGCCGCTAGTTATGTCCCCAGTAGAATCAGTAGTATTCGCAGGCCGAAACATGTCCTCTCCGACCCAGATGACCCCATCACTGTTCTCCAAGAAAAGAATAGGGCCACCAGTACAGTATACAAACACAAACGACGACCGTCCTACCGACCTCGCCGCCGAGGTCCTCGCGCCCCGCGAAGACTCCCGAGTAGCGATCAGACCCCCGACCGTCCCTTGCTCGTTGATGCGCCAGCCCGCGCCGCAGCTGAGCCAGTAGCTTTAAATTCCCCGTCTAATAATCATGAAAATAATATCTTGATCCAGCCTGTCCCTGATAGTACTAGCTGCCCCCCCCCCCCGCCAGCGACTCCCTGAGCCGAGGTTCGTACCCCACAACCCCACAGGGGGTGCCCTCAGTGCGCAGTCGTTTTAGGTTTAAGTAGGTTTACGCCCTGGCTGGAGGCTATTAGAATCCTAAAAACCTTCACAGGAAAGTCCGGTTGAGCAGTCACGGCCTCTCAAGGTCAACTGCGAGATGCCAATTCCAAAAAAAAAAAAAAAAAAATTAAACTTGCGTCACAAGACTAAGTACTCCGCCTGAAAGCTTACGTAAAACAAAAAATCGATACTAAGATAGTAACCTGAGGTACCTATGTACATAATTACGTAGTCACTATCCCCCCAGGATCGTTCGTTGTAAACGAGGCATAAGTACACCTGTACGGGCAGATACGGATGAAAATACACGCTCTCGTAAACAAGTATACAACATTGTGTTTTATTTTAATTTTAAATAGCTACCTAATAGTAAACCTGAAGAGTTATGTATGGTCAAGTAGGTACAATTAATTTAATGATTTTATTCTTCCTTTTGAAGTTGAAAAATAAATTAATTAAAAAGTGTTTATTCACAAAAAAGAGTTCGTATAAGTTACATTTACCTTGGCAGACGTAGCTCCACATTTGTAAATGTCTAATTAATAACATAGTTTTTTTTTATAATTACACTTTTTCACCTAGTTAAAACTTGCATTCTGTTGCATTCCTTAAATTTAAAACAAAAATAGTTTGTTTTATTATTATTCTCTACAGTGAGGGTTGACAAACATCTTCAAAACAAAATGTCGGGCTACGGAAATTGTAAGCACAAACGCTTTTATGGTAAGAACTTTTTTGTAGTGGTATCTTTTTAAAATGTCTGTATTATATCCAATAAAACAATCTCTAATGCTAGTATTTTCTATAAGACACACAGATGAAAAAAATGCTTACAAATTTGGCATAAGTTTACTAATTCAAGATGACTATTAAAAGCTCTTTTCGATTATTGATATCGAAATGAAGAACAATATTAATTCGAGTCATAACTTGATATTCATTTGAAAAACTCTCCAAATATTTCCACTGTTGCTTCAAGTTTTAATCGATCTAAAGTTTGTTTGTGTAAGAAAATTATTTAAGATTTTTTCATAACTCTCTTGGTAACGTTAATTGAGTTCTGAGTTTCCAAGAAATTCTCGCAATCAAATTCAAATAGACTAGATAGTAACATTATTTTGTTGTTGGTTTAACAAAACTCATTAAAAGTACTTACCTTAAGATTTTGACTTATTTATTTAGTGTTATAGAAACGGAATATTGTATGATCCAGATACACAATTTAATGTAGTTTCACTAAGATTTTGCTTCTTCTAATCTCCTTTTTGGCATTGGCTATCAAAATCATCATTTCAGCCGAAAGTGGTCCACTGCTTGACATAGGCCTCCCCCAAGCTCCGCCACATCGACCAGTTCTGTGCTTCCCGCATGCAATGCCTGCGGCTTTCACAAGGTCATCGTAGTTTCACTAAGATTTTGCTTCTTCTAATCTCCTTTTTGGCATTGGCTATCAAAATCATCATTTCAGCCGAAAGTGGTCCACTGCTTGACATAGGCCTCCCCCAAGCTCCGCCACATCGACCAGGGGGCTTACTCTTGAAACTAATTTTAATTTCAATCTAAACCCAATACAATTCCAATGTCAATTTTGCAGTCACGTGATTCGGTACTCTTGAACACAATAGTGTCAACATTGGATTGAAATTGGGATTGCCCCGCCATTATTTTATTCAACGTGAAGTTAGCTACGTTACGGGCCGCAATAGTGTTGTTCGACTCATTACAATAAACCGGTAATAGAGAATTAAAATGCTTTATCCTTTAAATAACGCGGCCAATAAATAAATATCTTATAGATAGTTGCTTAATTGAGTAATTGTGACGTACGTAGAAGGTCTCAATTTTCTATAGTAAAAGTAGTCAAGTTTTAGTTTGTTTAGAACAGTTAGATATTGTTCGCGTTTGGTTCCTTTGTAGTAAGAAATACCCAATGGCGTTCTTTATTTATGTAAAATAACAATATTGAGTGTGTCTAGTAATAATAAAAAAAACCTAGAAGAAAACCAATGAAAATGTAGTGTGGTATATTTTCTCTTACATTAAATCTTGAATATCTTTGGAACCCGTGGTACGCTTTACATAATTCCAACTGTAAAAATGGTTTTATCCATAGATCTATCGTTTAAAACCAAAATAAATAAAAACTGTACATAAATAAGAAATCTCATTTTCAACTTACGTAATTATACGAGAACCTTACATTATTTTCAAATATTCCGTATAAAACTCAAATTAGTACAACTGGATTTTATTATGAAAACTATGTAGATAGTAATGAGATCAAATTAAATTAACTAGTTAATTAGAAACCTATACATTGAGTTGAGCCAAAATCTCTTAACATTTCTCGTCTTTGTTTCCATTCTTTTTTAGGGAATTACGTAAAACACTGTTTAATACTGCTAATCGTGCCATATTAAACTCCTTTTACTTGTTTAGAACCACCTAAAATGCAAAACAATTTCAAAAAAGTTACACTTTTGCTATTGGAAAAATCACAATCTACAAACAATCCCAGCGTAATATTGATGCAATACACAGCTGTCAAAAAAACTCAAGAGTAGCGATTACCGCGCGCCAAGCCCGATCCCGATTTCATTTAGTTCTCCAAAAAGACACGCAATTTAAACACGATTTGGCGCTAGCGTCGAACTCAAGAGTACGAAACGTCACAATTCCAATGTCGATCGATCGGAATTAAACTCAAGAGTAAGCACACAGTTCTGTGCTTCCCGCATGCAATGCCTGCGGCTTTCACAAGGTCATCGGTCCACCTTATGGGAGGCCTTCCAACTCCACGTCTTACAGTATGTAGTCGCCACTCCAGAACCTTTCAACCCCATCGGTCATCTGTTCTGCGAGCAATGTGCCCTGCCGTTATTTGCTATCAGTTACCTTAGTTCTCCTGCGGATCTCTTCACTCCTGATTCGATCACTTAGGGAAACTCCAAGCATAGCCCACTCCATTGCCCTTTGGGTGACTTTAAGCCTTCTAATAAGGTCCATTTACCCCATCGGACATACCTATAACTTATTTATATTATCTTAATAATAATTTGACTAATCATACTTGCTTTTTGAAACCTTTTTGTTCTACAAAACATCTTCATAACACCGACAATCGGTTTGAAAAGTGGTTTCTCCTACAAAAAGTGATATTTTCGTTTACTTCCACATTTTTCAATCACAGTTTTATGGTACTTTTCGTGCCATAACGTTGAGTAATGGGAAGTGTCGTCACAAGTTATTACCTTGAGTGCACGTTTTTACCTCGTTAACTTATCGTAACCAGCATTATCCTTGTCGTTATTGAGGATCTCTTAGAAAAACTTGCATTTTTCACAGCTTGAATATGTGTGTATGTAGAAATTTTGTAAAGAGTTGTGTAGGCATTTAAATTACGTTATAGAGCTGTATATGTATTCAAATATGTATGTATATCTAGCGGATACCTGCACCCTAATTGCGTAACTCACGATTCATCATAATCTGTATCGTTTTGAAACGGATTGTTAAACCATTGCTTCATATGTTCGAAAAATGTGTCTGTTCGACAACATAAATAACGCAATGAATATTGTTTAACTGTGAAGACGAAACCAATTATGATCAATCGTGAGTTACGCAATTAGGGTGCTGGTGAGGACTACATTTAAGAAAAAAACATAATTCTTGTTTATTTGCTATCTTATTATTATTATTTGTTTTGTTTTTGTCTGTTTTGTTTTACTGGTCTAAAACCATCTTTGTATTATTGCCTTTCGAATGAAATCGGTTTGGGGCACATCGGTTGGATAGTTCCGGAATCTGTAACGGAGATAGGTAGGCAATTTTTGTGTTTCAGATGGTTTTGTGGGATTATTTTAGAAGAAAGAACGAATTTGCAAGTATAAAGTAGCAGGTGAAGTGTTTTAAGTGTAATTTTAAAAGAAAAACATTGATCAATCAATCTGCCTAGCTCCAACTATGTTGGGGTCGGCTTCCAGTCTAACCATATGCAGCTGCACACCAGTATTTTACATCAACCGACTGACTATCTGACCTCCACAACCCAGTTACTGGGTAAAACCCTTTGGGTCAGAGTGGTTTGGGTCAGACTTTCCGGCTACTGATGACCAGCAATGACTGTCAAATATCCACGAATGACAGCCAGAACCAGCGGTTTAACGTGCTTTGCGAGGCACAGAGGGATCTTGGTATGAAAGAATAGTCACCCACATACCGACCAACCGCTGAAAAGCTTATTTTGCCACCAGATTTATTTTCCCCAAAGAAAAACATTAGACGACAGAAAAAAAAATCAATACAAAAATCCCAGAATTTTTATTCAGTCAAATTCCTTCATAAATAAAATATCCCTTATCAAAGACCCAAAGGCTTACCACCCAAATCATCGCGCACAAACATTTTCAAAATTCCTACCTAATTGAAAACCTTTTCGACAAACACTTTAGCTTCCTGCCTTATTAACTCCACTGCCTCCAGTGTTAGCTGTAAAACGTGTCTGGCACAGACGGGGTACTTGCCTTTCAATTAACCATCCCTTATTGCTTTTTGTTTAAAGAGTGAGAGACTCTATCTTAAGAAATAATTACGCGGCAGTCTCAAGTATTTAGCTTAGCAGAAGTTAATTAGTATACGAGTAACAGTTGCGGTGGAGCTTAAGGTAGCTACTATGTACATAGGTACATAGTATCGTGTACTTTGTTAACCGACTTCAAAAAGAATGAGGTTATCAATTCGATATGTTGATATATATTTTTTATGTATGTTCGGGCATAACTCCGTCATATACAGACGGATTTGCAAAATTCATTTTTTTTGTTCGAAAGGGGTTTTATTCCAAAATAGTCCCATTTAAATTTAGAATAGAATAGAAAACATTTATTCGACACAGACACAACACAACAGCAACTAACGCAAAAAGAGAACAATAAACATAACAAAAATAAAAAAATTGCAGTATCAGTTGTGCTGAATTTCATATAGATCTGATGATGAGTTTCGGAGACAGACAACGGAACTCTTCAAAAAATGACAGCAAATCAACCGCGATTTCTGCCATCGCATAAATATGCATTGTTTTGACACCAAGGATGATGAAATTTCGAAGTGGTGTGTACTATAACTAAAAGTGAAAAATAAAACTTTATTTAAAAAAAAAAACCGACTTCCGGAAAAAAACACTTGTGGTGACAGAAAATTTAAATACATATCGAAAGTCACTGACTTCCGAAATTAAAGTTATTTTTCGTCGGTTGTTTTTTTTTTTTTTTTTAAACAGTTTTATTACCTTTGGATATAGTTTTTAGTGCAACATATTACCAATCCTTTATACAATTGTAATCTTATTAGTAACTTCGCGGCAGACCCCGTAGTAGATGGCCGAGCTGGAGAAAACATACGATCAGTGGTCCACTTAGCCCTGGATCTAAAAAGTCATGGGGAGAGGTCTTTGCCCAGCAGTGGGATGACGATGCTTGTATTTTATCCAAGATGGGGTTAGATTGTCACGTCATCATTAAAAATATAAGTTCTGTGGGTAATTAGCCCTGTTGAGTGTCAGCCTAAAGAAATAAGCGTGGATGGAACTGATCAGTATGGTTATCATGGAAAATGGTAATGGACGGTTTTGCTACTTGGGAAAGTAATTTTTAGAAAAATAAAAATAAATGAAATGCCTAATGATTGATGGTCAATGAAATATGCTAATGCTTTCAAGAAATTAAAAAAAAATGGTATACTCGGTATACCTACTGTTAAAGAATAATCAAATAATGAAGAATAAATAAATAATAATCGGCTCTTTACGTGATGAGATAGCTGGCCTATTTTCGTTATTTGCCCAAAGAAGCACTACGGCTGTTCAACGAGGCAATGCTGTCAGTCTTTTGGACACTTTGCTGTTGACAGAAATGTGGATGATTTTTTTGAATACTCTTTATGCTACATATTATTCTTTTAAGACTGTAGCTTTTTACATTTTGCTGGATCAAAAAGATAGAATAAATAAATAAAGTCACGAACGCACAAAAAATAAACTAAAATCAAATCCTAGATCCAGCACACTTGTTAGTCCCCAGAGATGCAAGGCCCCAGGCTTGTCAGCAACCAAACGCAAAGACAGCGTTTAGGTCAACTTGCGTCATTTATCACTGTTGTATGCGCTTCACAACTTGATGGATGACCCGCCCACGATCAAGACGCCTCGACACTTATGAATATCAAGTTTTAGGACAAAATGATAGTGTGGACATAGTTTCGTTGACGTAAATCTTAGTGGTGTGGATATTTAGTTCTTGTATGTTCGACGATTAAAGTTTTACAAGGCTTTTAATAGATGATGGATTTTTTGAGTGATCGAATCTCATGCTGGCCAGGTTTGCTTATGTTTTGAGATGGTAGTTTTGTGCATCCTGTATTTTCGGTTTCGGTTTAAAGAACTCTATTCTCATTAAGACAATTGTCACTTACATGAGAACATTCAATCTTATTACTAATATATTTTAACAGTGCGGGTAGAAGAAAAACAAAAAGGAAAAAAAAATACATACGTCAAAAAAAAAAACGTATGGATACTTACTAATGGTGACAGATGACCTTAAATGACGGAGTATAGAGTGTTGTGGCGCTACCTAGGAGAGGTATTTGTCCAGCAGTGGACTGCGATAGGCCAAGTGGATTGGTTAATTGATACCTTATAATAATAGTCACTTTGAGCCAGCCAGGTTTTTTATCGTTAGAAAAAGTACGTTTTTTAAATTCTCTTCGAAATCGAAGCATAATATTTGCCTCCTTCACATAAATATATCGAATGAATATTACGATATAACTTACCTATTAATATTTAAACGTGTTATCTGAGCGTGTCACCTATTTATATACTAAACTTGATAACATTATTTCTTCCAAAACTAGGATCATCAATACTGTTGTCGACAAACGACAGTTACTCAGTTACAAATCGAATGGAATACAGTTTAATAGAATATATGGAGGTGAACCCTTTCACGTTTTATTTGTAGACAACGACGGGTTAGACAAATGGCGCGTTTGGCATCCTTTTCAAAATGAATATATTACCGGTGGAAAGACAGTTCAGACACTTTTAGAACGATCTTCTTAATTAGTATTTAGAAATATACAGTTAGTTGTATTGTATATTAAGTAGGTACAGAAATAATTTAGCACAATCAGCCCACTGCTGGGTCACAGGCCTCTATTCGGGGGGGAGTGGGCTATAATCTACCATGCGGGCCCAGTGCGGGTTGGCAGATGTCACATGTCTTCGATTTTTTAGTTCGAGGACAAGCCGGTTTCCTAACAATGTTTTTCTTCGCCGTTTTGAGAGCAGTGGTGATGGAATTATTTACACTAAGTAAAGAGCCTGCCTGAGTTCAAACTCTTGAGAATTGTGGTGGTGATATCACTAGGCCACCACTGCTCCTATGCTATACAGTTTAGTCCAAAACAAGCTCGCCAAAATTCATCTCTATTTCATAACGTGAGCAAGTAAAACAAATAAACCAATGTCAAATTACCCTAAGTGTTCATACATTTTTGTTCTGGCTAATGTTACGGCCTTTCAGTTCCTATATTTTCCTCCACTTTTTCACTCCACAAAAAACGAAAAAACTTTTCCTATATCCAAACAATACTCAAGATTCATCAACAGCATCCTTTTCATTTACACGCATTTGTATCCTTGATAACAAGCACCATCCCAAACTGAATCAAATCAGTCAAGCGGACTGAACAATAAATATTTTAGTAGAACCCCACGCAGACGCAGAGATATATTGAAGGTTCATTGAATAAAATGTTGGCCGGCAGGGGACGCCTCGGTCGAACCCTTTATTATCGTGTACGGACTGATGTGGGGCGATAAAGGGACCGTCCCTAAGTATTAGACAAATACCTAGGTGTTTGTGCCGCCGTGACAAGTTTTGAGCAAGCTTTTTGTTGATACTACGCACGCCTTGCCAAGGATATTTTTTGATTATTTGGCAGGTTGTCATAGTGAGTTTTTCTTCGCTTTGTCGGCAGTTTCTTCAACAGATAGGGGACTTACAAAGGCACTGCTGTGACAAACGAAGGAATCTTTTGTGCAGGGATACAGTAATGAAACATGTTTGTTGAGCGACTGTGCTAATTATTTCTATCGGATCTTACTATGAATATTACTGTAATCTACTTCCTGCGGCTTATCAGCCCAATCTAACGCCTGCTGTTTAGGCAGTCTGCGCCCTCGCGACCCTAGCCGCCGCAGGATACGGAGACGCCCTGGCGTCGGGAATCCCAGGCCGATTTCCGGTCACCGTAGGCATGAGATTGCGGACGGCGAGTAATGGGTAGCTTGCTGTCCGGTAAGGATCACGCCCAAGTCGACGGCGCGTTGTGTTCCACGCGCGCCTCAAAGAGATGTCAGCACAAACGTGATGGGGCCCGCAAGGGCCGATGCCTGCCAGGGGTGCGGGTTTGTTCGAAAGAGACACCACAGCCCCACAGCCCCTGGCATACGGGCTACTGAAGGAACACGGGTGGGTTTTAGTCAGTAAAAGTCTGACACGCCCTCCTGCTCCACCCAGAGCGGGAGTTTTTGACAATTTCCCAACCAAAAAAAAAAAAAACGCCTACTGTTTTTTGTACAATTCTCCTTCTAAATTAGCTTAAAAGTTCAAATGTGATTAAAGTTGTTTTATCGACAACATAAGGTCGACTTTGGCAGAGGTTTAATTTAATGCATGCACATTAAAATAATTCCTACACGATTTTGCATGTTCGCCCCATTTATCAATACGCATATTTTCAAGTAAGTAGCATGAAAGCATTTGTAAATGATTTAATCATTTCCTTTTTATATGGCTATAATAAAAAAAGGGGCTTGTGGCTAAATAACAATAGCTGCACGGGTCGATCGACCAGGTTAAGCTACGCTTGCCGCAGTTGGTCCTTGGATGGGTGACCATCTTTACATACCAAGACCCCTCCGTGCCTCGGAAAGCACGTTAAGCCGTTGGTCCCGGCTGTCATTTGTGGATCTTTGACAGTCGTTACGGGTCGTCAGAAACCCGAAAGTCTGACAACCAGTCTTACCAAGGGGTATCTTATTACCCAGTAACTGGGTTGTGGAGGTCAGATACGCAGTCGCTTCATGTAAAATACTGGTATTCAGGTGCATACGGTTAGACTGGAAGCCGACCCCAGCATAGTTGGGAAAGAGCTAGGCAGATGATGATGGCTATAATATAAAAAACTTAAATATTGCTAAAAGATAATGTTCTTGTACAGAATTAATCTATTTTCTTTGTATTTCTTTGCGCCGAGCTCACGGCAAAGTAAACTTAGCTCTTTATACATACTGAAACCCAATCAGAGCAAAATACATTTTGTAAGTATTTGAACGTTTAATAAATTAAATTTGCTTTTTACTTAATTACTTATTCTAGTCTTTATGCATGTTAAACGTAATACATTTTCCAAGTATTTGAGACTCTTTAATTAACAGTGGAACGTAATTATTTATTTTCCTTTAGAACTACCACCGTACGTGTGTGCAATTAAATTGTATATTATTCTATGGATAATTTCATGAAAATGGCTCGATATTTACAGAAAAAAAAATCAACAGTAACAAATATGCGTTTGAATTTATTGTTTTCTATAACGTCATTTTTACTTGTTTATCTTATTCGTATTATATTGAACTGACAGTTCGCGACAAGGTTCACATGCAAACTTTAACCCGGTCTAGAGGTGGGTTTCGACCTCGACCTATTTATTGTTCATCCCCTCAGGAATATATCTTACTTTAATGTTCCTTTAGTTTATGTCTGTTTGTCTGTCACAGGCTGTCAGTCACGAAACTGCTTTTATCTTTAAATACCTATTTATTTTCCATTTCAGTGCCCGCCATGACAATAAACTAGTCAACGTGAAAGTACTTTAACTATGTGTAAAAATGAAATTGTGATAAAATAGTGTTAATAAGTGATAATATAGACCTTGGGTGATAGTTTAAGTGATGTGATAAGGAACGTTTGGGCGATGCTGCGATCTTTGGTGACGTCATGGCTCTCGATTCTACTCCTGTTTTGCAGTTTAAAACCAGGTAAGTTAACATCGGCACCATTGCCATATATAAAAATATAATAGAATAGACATCTTGTTATGTTACTCATATTTAAGTGAACAATGTAGGTATGTTCTATTAGGTGGCAAAATGGCATAGTTTGTAAATGTGATAAACAGTTACAAAATTTCCGTGACTGTACCTAGCTATTGCACTGGAACCAAAATAAATCAGTAAATAAATCTTGCCGGGGATAAAAACGATAAAAAATGCCATAATAAATGATGACCACCATATTTAGGCTCGGATGTTACATAGACGGTACCTGCGTAAATAATATCAGTTATGCAGACGACATGGTACTGCTGAGCGCGTCAGTCTGCGGCCTGAGAAAATTGGTTGCTCAATGTGAGGCGTATGCCAAAGTTCATGGACTGGTATACAATACTAAGAAGACGGAGGTCATGGTCTTTGAGGCTGGGGGTAAAAGTCCTGATGCAGTACCGCCTGTATTTCTCTATGGTAAATCTTTGCAAAGAGTCTACAGGTTTAAGTATCTTGGTCACATATTGACTCCCGACCTCAAAGACGATGATGACATTGAGCGGGAGCGGAGGGCGTTGTCGGTTAGAGCGAACATGCTGGCTCGCAGGTTTGCACGTTGCTCACTTCCTGTTAAAATCACGCTCTTTCGAGCCTACTGTACTGCTTTTTATACATGCAGCCTGTGGGCTAGATGTTCGCAAAGATCGTACAGCGCTCTCCGCGTTCAATATAACAATGCATTTAGGATGCTGGTGGGGCTGCCCCGTTTCTGTAGTGCGTCAGGGATGTTCGCAGATGCGCATGTAGATTGCTTTTACGCAACAATGCGTAAAAGGTGCGCTTCCCTGGTGCGCAGGGTGAGGGGCAGCTCCAATAGTATCTTGAGCATGGTTGCGAGTCGCCTGGACTGTCTATACGTGGGTCGCTGTTGTGCCGTCTCTCACGGGATGTCGCAACGGTGACCAACCGTTATTTCTTGTGTTGTTTTGTGTATAGTCTGTGTTTACTAACATAGTCGTAAGTTATACTAACAAGCTTGTTGAGTCTTGGTTACTCTAATAAATAAATATATTCTATTCTATTCATAGCACCTTTTTATATTTTCCTATTTCTTAGCTATTAGTACCTAAATACTTACTTAGGTACAAAATAGTTTTTCAAATAGTATAATATCTTTGAAATAAATTTATTTAAACCGAACCTACGAGTAACAGCCACCGTACCGTAGTAGTAGGAGTAGAACATATATCAGTAGTTGTAAAACAAGCACAATATATTTTTTTTCGTTTATTTTCTTTTGTACATATTAGGTATATTTTTAAATATTTTTACAAAAATAAAATAAAAACATTTAAAAATATAAAAAATAGTGGCCCATCGGTATCAGGAGCAGGGTCCAAGATGCCGGTGGTCAGGGCTCTAGAGAAAGGAACCTCCTGACTATGCGTGCCGTGTCTAGGAGTACTGCTTTCTGAATCAAGCCCTTGATCCAGCCGCGCAATGAGAGCCTCCTGAGATGTTGGTCGAGGCTCTTCGCTATTAGGCCATTTACTGTAATGATTATCGGTACAATGATTGCTGAGTCCACGTCCCACATGTCGACAACCTCGTGAGCTAAGTCAAGATACTTGATTTTCTTATCTTGCTCAGCTTTCATGAGATTCTCGTCATGAGGGACAGCGATATCAACAATCATTGCACAACGCTCTCGGCGATCTATCACCACAATGTCAGGCTTATTGGCTACAATAGTCCTGTCAGTGATGATAGATCGATCCCAATACAATGTGGCGTGACCATTCTCGAGAACTGGGTCGGGCACATATCTGTAGTATGGTACTTCAGACTCCACAAGGTTGTACTGCAAAGCAAGTTGCTGGTGGATAATCCTAGCTACTAGATTGTGTCTGTGCAAATACTCGCCGTTAGCAAGACGAGAACAACCGGAAACGATATGTCGGATTGATTCACCGGGACGGTGGCATGCCCGACAGATGTCAACCGTACCATCCTTGACAATGTATTTCCGATAGTTATTCGTCATGATAACTTCATCCATAATCGCACAAACAAAACCTTCGGTTTCCCCGAAGAGGTCGCCGAAACGTAGCCAGGATACAGACGCCAAAAAGTCTACATCAGGCCCATGAAGAGCCCGGAAAAAGCGTCCGTGTAGCTCTTTGCCTTGCCATACTTCCTTACGATCGTTAGTATCCAGTACTGCAGGTTTGCGCCAGTTCTCTTTCGCCAAGGAGAGCGGGGTGAGGCTCTAAACAAGCACAATATATTATTATTAAGAATACTATTTACTAATAAGTGAACGAAACACTAACTAAAATCTTAAGTGAAAAAAACTTAAAAAAGTTCCAAATCTTCACACAGTGCAGTTATTAGCATACCTAAGTAACCGAGTTCTGTTGATAGTGAATTAATTGGATTCATTATAAATTCAAATTAACTACCGTATCATCCAACTGATTTGCATCGAAAACTGCAGGCACTGTGTACTTTGACGATATTTCAGAAGTGACTTAATTAAAAATGAAGTAACTAGGTACCTATCGAACATTTTAACTAACTCCTCTATAGTGAGAATTTTGACTTATAGAGCAAATGAAAGGCTTCAACTACATTAAAAAATCATAATACTACTGTTACTATGATAGGCTATTTTTCTGTGTGCTAAATTTCATCCAAACCCGTTCAGCCGTTTTTTTGCGTAATTGGGTAATAAACATCCAAACATCTAAACATCCAAACTTTGACATTTATGATATTACTAGCTTTTGCCAGTGGAATCGCCCGCGCGGCATCGGCAGTCGAAAATTATCCCACAAGAATTAGTACCGGGATAAAAAGTATACTATGTATTAATCCAGGATGTGAACTCTCTGTGTGCCAATTTTCATCCAAATTCGTTCAGCCATGTTTGCGTAATTGGGTAACAAACATACAATTTTCACATAGTTTATAATATTCAAAGGAAGAAGGATATTAGGATGACCTATATTTAAAAAAAATGAGCACAAGTTAAGATAAAATTGGCTCAAGCAACATGTAAGTACGAGTCTTCCAAAATCTTTGAAACTTAAAATCCACGTTAAACGCCACAAAAATATAAAAGCGATCCTATTTCACAATATTTCCGATGTCACCGAGGTACGATAGCAATTTTGATACGTTCACCGACTTAGATACAATTTCCCCCGAGTGGGGACTTATCTCAAGCGTTTGGCTACAAACTTACATTAGGGCTGTCCCAACACTAAAATGGTACTTAGGACAATCCCTACGAGTAAATTAAGTTCCATTGACGCCGCTGGAATGTGAAGACGAAAGCGATTAAGTCACAGTAGGTCAGTCCCATCCTCCCAGTAATGGACGGTCCCTAGAGTTAAATTGGTGACGTCCATTTACCAGGCGACAGATTCACATTTTGATTTAGGGTCCCAGAATCAGTTTGACGGTAAATTGTTTTTATTTTGGTGCGTGGAATGAATGACCTTTAGGGCTGGCCTTGTGAAATATTCACGGGCGTTAGGATTCCAATTTAATCTCACGTAGAGTGAGGTTCAGCATTGCCTTTGACAGAACGCAGTGGGGTGAAAATGTTTCTGCCCTTGACTTTAGCAGGGGTAAGTTTTGGAAGGGATTTTATTTAAAACTGGCTTTTAACAGCGGCTTCGCCCACGTTAACCAATTTACACAAAACCTTAACAAATTATAATATACATACACACCTTCCTCATAAATCACTCTATCTATTGGTGAACACTACATGAAAAAACGTTTAGTAGTTTTTGATTTTATCGCGAACAGACAGACGCGGCGGACAGACGCCCAGTTTTTTATAATATGTAATGGTCACTTAATGCAGCAATTTTTTTACGAGCCTTTTTGTAGTGTAATTAATCCTTCTTTCAAAAAACAATGACGCTGCAACTTTTCCACAAATTGATAAGAAGCAAAGATATTGAAAATTCTTGCTCTCGCAAAGGAAATTCCCATGGCGATTCGGAATACATATAAATTCTCAATACTAACCATCGAACCATGGTTCGCTGCACATAATGCCTTATCTGGGCAGAAATTGTTTCCTTTTCGATATCGAAACTTGGTCTGTTTATTTTCATGTAGCTGTATGTATTCATTTTGTAAAAAGGGGAACTCGAAAAGTTCATTTTGTTTTTCATGAAATGACGTGCGCCATTTCCGTCATATTTTATGCAAGTTTTTTCCTGGACTTTTATTTATTTATTTATTTAACCAGTTAAGTACACACAGAAAAGAAGATTAGAACAGAAAAATAGGTACAGAGGTGATGCTTATTTCTAAAGAAATCTCTTCCAGCATACCTGCGATAGGAGAAAACATAAAGAGATGTAGACAACGTGTGTAAGGGTTAAAGGGAAAATAAACTACATATATAACCAAAAGCAATAATTCACTAAATTAATTAAACAAATACATACTTGGATCATACATACTTACACACATACATACATACTGTACATACTGTGTGGATGTTGTAAAATATCCCACTAGAACGTATTTCTGGGATTTAAAGTACCTTTTGTGTTAATCTAGGTTATGAAGAATCTGTCTGGCAAATTTCAGCAAAATTCATTCAGTCGTGATTGCACAAATCCGGAACATTCATCCAGACGAGCAGGCAAACGGACAAGAATACTAAAAACTATTTTCGGCATCAGATTCGTTCCCACGCCCCATAGCAATATTTATTTTTATTTTTAATGTTAGGTTTTGCCTTCGTTACTATTTTATTCTAACTATGTAAAGATTAAATTGAACTAGTTTCATATTGCGTATTAACTTGTCGTGAGATATAACTTATGTGCAGTCATAATCAAGTAAGTACCTACTCATTAGAAGTAGTTCAGATGGAAAAATTACAGCAGAATTCCTTCAATCTAGCTTTCACGATTCAGAATGATTTATCCAACCACACATTAGTCTGCGCCTAATGTACCGTCGCGCTAAACCTAGCAGAAGGTTCCCAAATCCCCAATACAGTAAGTTGCGTGTCAGTTGCAGCGAACAGCTGAACCGCGAGCCATATCACCCGACCCAAATCGAGCTCGACGGAAAAAATATATTACGTTGCCAGCTCCTCGATTCACTAGTTACAGTCTGTCTACTCAAATAGTGACGCTGCGCTGCATAAAATTCGGTGTGTAGGAATTTAATATTATTGTGCAATCTCGGTATCGTGTGGTGCCGGACGTAAAGAATAGCATCATCCCATCTCTTCCCGTGGGTGTCGTAAGAGGTGACTAAGGGACTTACTTGAGAATGGGCAGCAGCGTTCTCTATGCATTTTCCACCATACTGGGATCGCCAACCCGCCTGCCAAGCGTGGCGATTATGGCAAGCCCTCCCAAATTGTAGGAGGGGCCTATGTCCAGCAGTGGACATCTTCCGGCTGAAATGATGATGATGATGATGATGTACGGTCTCATCACCCGTACATTTACTTTGCGAACGCAGCAACCTACTTGCATGTCGTGAGTCATAAATATTACCTTCGCTATAATAAGAACGTTTTAAGCAAGGCGCATCGAGTCAAACAATGACTGTGGAATTAACCACTGGTCATTAGAAAGAATCGCTACCACATATTTAACTTGTGAACTTTCTACATTTTAATATTACTTTATACTGAACTTGTGGTTCTTTCTGTGTGCTCCATAACTACACCAACATTATCAAAGTAATAGTGTACGGTGCTTACAACCATTGGCTCCTACAATTATGATCATTTATTTGTCCATCTATGTTCGAGTCAGCTTTAGACTAACCAGACGAAGCAGAATTCCATTATTTTAAATGGAGCAACTGCATATCTGACCTCCACAGCATAGTTATTACGTAATATGATACCTCTTGGTTTCTGACTACCCACGAAAGATCCACGAATGACAGCCGGGACCAACGGCTTAAAGTCCTTTCCCAGTCACGGAGAGGGCGGCAAGCGTAGCTTAAACTAAGCGATCGATCTGAGCGGCTGTTTATACTTAGCCACGAGCCCTTCATTTGTAAGTCAGGATATGGTTCATTAATATGGTCTTAACATTAGTCAATGCTATCCATCACACTATGCCAAATGTGGCGTGAGGATGCGTGTGGCGTTACATATACATTTATTATACATCCATTACAGGAGAGAAAATTGGCATGTAGGTATAGGTACTCAACATTTTTTATCCATTTACTTTGTAAATGTATACATTTTAGTAGATAATATTTCTTGTGAATGCACGTTTGTAGTTAGCACGTTTGCCCGCACAAGCTTCACGGTAATTTTCAAAGAGCCGCACTACTGACTTTACACGATACTCTATTCCAGGGCGAAATGTCTACGATTTGTTTGTGGGAGCCCCTGTCTAGTCCTGACAATTGATTGGCTATCGTGCTTATATGTATTAGTTCGGTTTTTGTGTGGGCAAAGGTTAATTATATTGATACGGGTCACAACAACTGGTATATTGGGATCTAAAATTAATTGGGTGACGAAGGTTAGAAGGCAGACGTAACGTGAAAAATAATATAGCAGCGGTTCTGTTTAAGTACCTAGTATCAAAATCGGAACTTTTGACCTTTAAAAAATATATTTAAGTTAGGAAGATTTAAAAAAATACTGACTAGAGCCAAACGGATGAGAAAAACTTCACCGGAATGCTAGACCTACTAATAAGCAGTATATTTCATAAATCTCTTGAGTTGGCTCTGGAAAATTGTACAAGAACTTTCAGTTTTGTTTTATGTGTTTTTCTTTTCACTGTTTGACATTTTAATCGCGTTAAATTTGTTCTATTTACGGTCTTTGTTGTCGATGCGACCCTTATATGAGTCTGATTCGTTCAGTGGAAAATTAATAGGTAGGCACACTTTTCCAAAAGCAAAATATTATAACAAAGAAAGATAAAAGAAGTTACCTACTTGAATCTAAATGACATATCCTCGCTCTTTCGTAGGTACATAAAATTCTTTCTCATTACCAATACAATGTAACACAAACAATGCATGAATTAACTTTGACAGATTATCACAAAGGCTCTAATTGAACTCCATAATCATTATTCTTCTCCAAAAATGTTTGTTGCCAGTAAATATAGAACGGTAGCAGGTAATGAATTATTTAAATGGCAACACGAATTTGCTTTCAAACAAATTGAATTTCGGTCAAGATATTAGCTGTGGCCAGGTTTCAATCACTATTGGGAAGGTAACGACAATTCTATTATTACGTTGAGTAGCATTTATATGCCTTCATTTGTATGTCTTTGTCGATGATATTCAAATCTTAGGGTAAGTATGTACTTACCAAATAATTCGATTAAATTGGGTGAGTCGAAACACCTACAGGCTAAAGCGCTTATTACACTTGGCTGAATTTAGTCATCTAAATTCAGTCGTTACTGAATTTAGTCAAGTGTAATCGCAATTAGCAAGCTAGCCTCCATAGCTTTTAATGTTGCTTCTGAATTTAGATGACTAATTAGATGACTAAATTCAGCCAAGTGCAATAAGCCCTTTAGCATAACGCTTTCTATTTCTACTGAGAACATTGAAGGCCTTACAGACTGTAGTACAGTAGATTTGTAGCCGATTTTCTATTATGTATTTTCATTCGTCTAAGTACTTGGTACTTATTGACAGGCCTGCACTGTCCTCCCATACCTATTATCACTGTAATTTGAAAATCTTGTTAAAGCCAATTATTTTTAACGTGTAAGCGTGAGTAACTGTGGAGTTTCTTGCCGGCTCTTCTCCATAGGAAACAACAATTTGGAACCGTGCACCTAGCTTCTGATGTTTCATAAGTGCCCATGCAGGTTTATATGAAATAAAATATTTTGATTTGATTAGGTAACCATAGAATCGAAATCGCTTTTCTACATTTCTCGGTACAAAACCGTCAATTGTCTACACGGAAACGTCATTTATATCTACTCTTCCGTCGACAAATCGCTTTTCTACGGTTCTCGAGCTAAGCCTGTTGGAGAGGACGCCCTTGGAGGATGTTGACTAGTGATGTTGTGCATAAAGGACAGGTGCGTAGTACTCGCAACCGGCGAGCGTGTATGATTAGACCTATGAACGTAAAAGGAGTATGTAAGGATCGTAGCATGTGGCGATCTGTAGCATCTGCCTACCCCCTTGCGATCAAGGCGTGAGTTTTATACATGTAAGTATTTGTGTATTTTATCTTTTAAGGTATTCTGGCGTAATGTTATATTGTGTTTGTTATTATTTATAGAAAAGTAAGTAAAATTTATCCGTGTGGTGCCGGACGTAAAACGAATAGCACCATCCCATTTCTTCGTGTCGTAGAAGGCGACTAAGGGAGTTACCAAAGAATGGGCAGCAGCGTTCTCTGTGCATTTTACCACCATACTGCGACCGCCAACCCGCCTGCCAAGCGTGCCGATTATGGCGAAACCCCCCAAAATGACGATGATCCTGGGAGAGGCATATGTCCAGCAGTGGACGTATTTCGGCTGAAATGATGATGATATATATCATTTAATTTCCAACTCCAAGTGCTTTTTCAAATATATACTTTTCAGTTAATTCCAGCCTTATAACATTTCATTAAAATTGTATTTATCGTGTCTCCTTTGTCTAAAATCCATACATACATATATCCATATCACAAAGCACTAAAAAGTAAAACCTTGAAAAAGTAGGTTTCTTCTTAACAAGACTAACAAACTTGGCTAGAAAATTACGTCAAGATTATCTTGTTATCAAGATTTTAGCTTTCAATATAAAACTTACTACGTAGATTGAGCTTCTTTGGTATCATAATAAAACTTTGTAAAGGATAGTCACGTTTTTTGATAAATCTTTTAACGCCTATTGACATTACCTTGAGTGATTTTACTGATATTTTATAAAATATAAAGAGAAAAAACCGGCCAAGTGCGAGTCTGACTCTCACACGAGTACCACAAGCCAAGGCAAAACATGCCGAAAAAACACGTTTCTTGATAGGAGACCCTTTTCATTTTCAACTTTGTTTTATTTTTTATTATTTGTTGTTATGGTGGCAACAGAAATATACATTCTGTGAAAATTTGACCTGTCTGCCTATTACGGAGGCTTAGTAATAGGGTCCCGATGTTTATAGAACCCTAAAAACAATTTCACTAGTTCACTGTAACATTGAATTCAGTCATGATTGTTAGATGACAACTGAACATTTAAGCTTAACAGTTACTCAAATGTACAAAATGTAGCCTATTTCATATGATGTGATATTATCAGTACTTTTTTAACCTATTTTTTTTTTTTTAATGTACAGAAAATATTCATGCTTGCAGTTCCTGCGATAAACAACAGCTTTTAATCAACGTATTAAAAACACACTTACTATTGTACATAGATCCATTGTGTCAACAATAGTAGATAATCCTACTGAGGTTTAACAAATAAAGCCACAAAGTTCAACCATTTATTAAAACGTCTTACCATTTAATCCACTTGTTCATTCAAAGTTATGTTGAATACGACCCGTAAACAATTTTATCTACACGAGAGCAATAAATAATATTTCCAATTAGCCTCCTAGGTCTTAATAGCCCCATTGTACGTTACGCGAATGCTAGTTAAAACTAGGTCGTTTTATTGTAAGAACACGCTTTCCACTATAAACCTTCGACCATACTTACGCGACCAACGCGACTGTGAAAACACATCGCCCCCTTTTTTCTGTACCCGGGGCGTCAAAATGACACGTCAAGCAAGAATAGCCGATTCCTATATTTAACGGCCAGTAAATTGTAGGTTAAAATGAAGAGTCTCCAATAATGAAGCAAAGACATAATACCTTCGCAAAGTAGACCCCCCTTTTGGAAGTAGCTATCAAGGGTATAATTAGCTTACCAATCTATTTATTTGCCCGGTTTGGAAAAAAAATGCTACCATTGGTGAGCAAAACGATCCATTTTTGTTTATATGAACCGAACATTAGAAACAGACTGTCACACAGATATAATGCTGCAAGATCGAATGACATTAACGAATGAAGTCGTTTTGAATTGTGACATTGTATTGAAAAAACAAGATGGCGGCGGTAGACCCTTTACAACTAATGACGGAAATGACTAAAACATGATGTGCTAAGAAAAAATCTGCCTTCAAAGCAAGAGTGAGCAGGCATTTTCTGGGCACGCTCATATTATCATAGACTTCATCCATCGTCTTCCATCAGAGTCGTGATTGAGGTCAAATTTAGGTCCATTGAACAAAAAATAAAAAGTAAGGGCGCTCTCTGCACTCTAAGGAAACACATGACACACAACACTCCCCCTTCGCTGTCGCAGACTGTCGCTTCCCACGTCACTGACGCTCCAGTTTGGCCGAAGCTTAAATTAAATCACTGGAAAGATTTTGCTTTCATACTTTACAAATTCTACTTCAAAGTTTGGAAGGTAAGGGTTCGTATAAAACTCATTGGCATTTATTGTTCTTGAGCACACTATTTTATTGAGTTGGGAACTATTCCGTTTATAAGTCTTTATTACTGGGAAATCTTATATTGAGGCTATGAAACAAGCGATTGTGTACCGATAGCAGTAGTAACTCGAACTTTTTTTGAGGTGCATGTTTTTTATTGTTGTTCGTTTTTTTAAATTCAGTTATATTAAGATGTAGGTTATATAGCCTTGGGCAGTAAGATCTGGTATTAATTTTGTTGACTGGTAAAATTTGCATCACGCGTAGGTCTGTTCCAAGCCGCACTGGGCCCGCGTGGTGGATTTTCCTCTCATTGGAAGGAGGCCTGTGTCCCAGCAGTGGGACCATTATAGGCAGATTATGCTGTAGATCAGTGACCATCACTTTAATGACTAGTGACGAGGAATTTTAAGAATTCTTATGATAATTTTACTGGGACACTTTTAATACTTGTCCTTCACACAATAAAACTGTTTGTTTGGTGAATGCACAGAGAAAGAAACTTCTTTATTGAACTAACCATGGCAGTAAAATATATAGTCACATGTAGTTAGTTTGTAGGTATAGATGTCAGTACAATTTCCTAGTTTTGGTATAAGTATAATTTTAATCTTTAAAAAATAGAACAATCTAGAACTGCAGCGTCAGTGACGTGGGAAGCGTCAGCGAAGTGGGAGCATTGTGTATCCTTAGATGACTCCATTTCCTTTTGTTGAAGCTGTCATTCTGTTTCGGAAAAGTGTAGGGACGACAGCATTTTTTTTTATCACTTCTTAGTTTAGATATGTACGTCACTCATACAGTTGTAGTGGGATCTACCTTCAACACCTTGCGTTTTCAGTATAATTATTGGAAAAACTTATAAACTAAACTGCTAAATAATGATCTCTAACTTTCACACACACGCTTGCCAACCCCATCGCTTATTGCCCGGCCCTCCACGCCAGGTAACCTTATTTCCCTCCCGGGACTATCTGATGCATGAAGCATGTCGAGTACGTGGCAATCCTCAGGAGACTACATCGTGTAGCCATCGTATGAGCATGTAATAATCTTGTTAGCCCTGTAGCAGGTGGTTGTTGGTTTGATCATGGTAATAAGGTTGTAACTATGATGTTAGTGTTCTAAGATTTGGAAAAATATTGGCGTTGTAAGTTAGTTCTATAAGTGCATAAGTAAGATTGCTTTTTATGAATCTGGAAAAGAAACAAATGACTGACTTTTTGTTTACGGAATGGAACAAACACCCCATAACTTATTAGCAGTTTCGAGCAGTAGGTACTGTTTTAGCAAGTCTTACAGCTTGGCCGATTCCGCTGTACCACGCCTTAGGTATGGGCGCGGCGAGACGGGGGAGTAGTGCAGGCCGCTGATTCGTCAGTGCAAGCCGCTCACTCGTCACCACTCACAGCGTCCCGTCCCCCGCCTCGCCGCGCATACCAAAGGCGCGGGACAGCGGTATTGGTCAGGCTATAACTATAAACATTTTCTATGTAGCATTCGGCAGCTTACTTCCAAGGCCTGGAGGAGTCTAGGCTTGTGAAGGTGACCATCCATCCATGGACCAATCGCGGCAAGCGTAGCTTAAAAAATAACTTTTTAAATGTCGCAACATCGTGCTCAGATAGGAGCCTTTTGGCCTCGCACAGGACTTTCTGTTTTTATTTTATTTTCACTTTTTTTTTCTTTAAGTATATTGTGTTTTAAAGTCTGTGATATGTGTGCGAGTGACAATAAATACT
Organism: Polymixis flavicincta; assembly: GCA_949987655.1. NCBI lineage: Eukaryota > Metazoa > Arthropoda > Insecta > Lepidoptera > Noctuidae > Polymixis > Polymixis flavicincta. The sequence continues at coordinate 7,030,252 of OX465180.1, forward strand.
TCTTTTTATTTAAAAAAAATGGCAAATACTAACATAGTACAAATTCCTAATCACCTTTTGAAACTTGGTAAGTACTAACGGTTGTCAGTCGAATGTAAAAAAAAAAACTACTAAGGTTTTGATTTTCTAGTACAATATCTGTACGAATACTATCATTTATGCAAACTGCACCTACCGTCGGCCAGTCGTTATTGTCATGTGCGTCTACTATCGGTCACCAGCTTTTAGGGTAACGTTACCGTACCCAAAAGGTCAATGCGTCCTTCCGTCTGCCTGTATCATTATATCTGAAATAGCAAGCCAGTTGACTTTTTCTCTCAGTTACTAGAGGCTTTATTGTGGCAAATTACCAAACAACAAAAACTTAAAAAAAAATAAAAAAACAATGTCCAGAAAAACATTCAATTTGTAGTGTTTTTCCGGAAGTCGACTGTGTTTTTTTTTAAGTTTTCACTTTTTAGTTATAGTACCTACCCCACACCAATTCGAAATTTCATAGTCCTTGTGGTCAAAACAATGCATATTTATGCGATAGTAGCAATCGCGGTTGATTTACTGTCTTTTTTGAAGAGTTCCGTTGTCTGTTTCCGAAACACATTATCAGATCCAAATGAAATTTAACTGAAGCCATTTCGAAATAACCCCCTTTCGAACCAAAAAAGATTTTTGGAAATCCGTCTATGTATGACGGAGTTATGTCCGAAAATACACAAAAAAAAAATCATGTCGAATTGATAACCTCCTTCTTTTGAAGTCGGTTAATAAAAGAAGGTTAACTGTAATTGTGAGAGCACTCTTCTACCGAAAAATCCGCATTAAGAATGAAGGGTGAATTAAATAATATTTTCGTGCATTTTTTTAGTGAATTCGACAAAGTTCTAATAAAGGCGGTAGTTAATTGAGTAATATAAATTTTAAGTGTTATTTTGGTCATCCCTACTAGTTATTTTATAAGAGAGAAATATTTTCAGTTAATATGTCTTGTTTTATTGTTTCAATGCACTTTCAATAAGGTAACAAATCTACTTTTCCATTGAGAATAGCCGTATTAAGTAGCATATTTCGCTTGAAATATAACCCCGTGCAATGTTAATAAGGAATATTACTATGACGATTCCTAATGAAATTTGATAACGTAGGTATGAGAACTGTTAAGACAGTTGAGGCTATTCGACGCAGCCGTAAAGAAAATATTCCTGCTTATTACTTATAACGCACATTGCACTTATTATTTGATTTTTATGTTGAAGATATGCATTTTAGTATTCAGATAGTATTTGCTTTCTTAATTTTTATTTCTTGTTAAAAAGAAGTAAATAAAATATATTTTTGGTAGTGCAGACTTCTCAGAGCGCGGTGCCGACTCGCAATCTCAAAATTCAAATGTCGCTTTCAACGGTCTCCAAGATTAGGCATTCAGGGTTTCGAAAAATATCTGTTCTAGCTCAAAAAAGGGTCTTCATAAATTTTAAGTAGGTTCTGGCTTCCGAAAAGAGATTTCTATTCAGAGAAAATGAAAAGGCTTATTATTTTTTTTCGAGTTTTTGCTATGGAAATCTAAGGGGTATTTCTTTTCTCTTGTGGCCTAGAGTCATGTAAAAGATTTTTTTTTTTTTTTGATTTGGCCTCACTTCGTAAAATGTTTTCGAGACAGTCACAGTTATATTACAATTTGGGTTAATTTGTTAGTCATTATTACAACTTGTGGTGGTGGTTTATAAAACTTAGTGTGTGGTCATGTTTAAAAAAAAAATTACAGCCGCACGGCTCGATCGATCAGCTTAAGCTACGCTTGCCGCAGTTGGTCCGTGGATGGGTAACCATCTTTGCATATAAAACCCCTCCGTAACTCAGGAAGCACGTTAAGCCTTGTCCCGGCTGTCATTCGTAGATCTTTGACAGTCGTAAAGGTTCGTCAGAAGCCTGAAAGTCTGACAGCGAGTCTTCCCAATAGGTATCGTATAACCCAGTTACTGAGTTCTAGAAATTAGATATGAATCATATCCTGACACATAAATAAAGAGGTCATGGCTGAGTAACAATAGCCGAACGGATCGATAGATCAGTTTAAGCTACGCTTGCCGCGATTAGTCAGTGGATGGGTGACCATCTATACATACCGAGACCCTTCTGTGCCTCGGCAAGCACGTTAAGTCGATAGTCCCGGCTGGCATTCGTGGATCTTAAGAAACCTTACCAAGAGGTACCATACTACGCAATAACTGTGTTGTGGAGGTCACATAGGCAGTCGCTCCATGTAAAATCCTGGTATTCAGCTAAATTCGGTTAGCCTGGAAGCTGACCCTAACATAGTTGGAAAAAGAGTAGGCAGATAATAATAAATAATAACAATAAATTTTATTTAAAAATTAAAATAGGTAAAATACAGTATAAATCTTAGAAATAATATATGTAGTACAAAGTATGATGCCTGTACTAGATGATGAGTTCCTATTGATTACCGATATATACCCCCTAATTTGTAAACGTTGCTAAAATCAACTAATGACTGACGGATGTTTATCCGTAAATTTTTGACGCTTAATAAATTTTAACCTGGGTGCATAGTTTTCACACAATTATATAATTACAATTGTGTCTTCCCAGCTAAAGTACTAGGAAGTGTCGAAGGATGGGCGTTTGTGGGGGACTGTCTTATGTATTTTGACTTTCCAAAAGTGCTGATTCTCAGCCTAATTTGAATTAATGACTTTTGATTTTTATTTTGTATAATTATATAATTAATGCATGTTAAATAATGTACTTAAAATATTTTAAAAGAGAAAAGGTGGAGTTTCTTGCTCATTCTTCTCCATTCAAAACTACACTTTGAAAGGGGCGACTACTAGAATCAATTCTATTTAAATGTAAATGTTGACATTCGAAAGTGCCTATTAAGTGTCTATTTGAAATTAATGCTTTGACTTAACGTTTGCACCGTTTATAAATAAGGAGGAAAATAAAAGACTTTTAAAACTCAGTAAAAACATTTCTCCACAAAATTATAGCACCAGTTTCCAAACTTCCTTCCCGAATGCCATCGCATCAAACATGGATAAACACTTACAGGTGAATAACGTAAAAACGGACTGTGGCGTAGTAAAATCCTTTAAACACTTAAAAATCCATTAAGCTGGAGTGTGGGTCTTACCCCGGACCTCACGCACGTGTGACCGGGGTTTCGCCCGGCCGCTGGACGCTCCTTTTATATTTAATTTACGGGTTTTCAGTAAGAAGGCTTGCGTTTCACAAGTTCTGAGATTAGGGGAAGTTAAGGTATTCTGATCGTGTTTCGTTGTTATGTCTGGTTTGGTGTTATGTCAAAATGCTAGATTAGATGAAAATTGAAAATAAAAAATGCTTTATTATTTTAACAAGTAAAACTTAAGCAAATATACCTGTGTTAGGAGACTCCGCTCTTCCATAACCTAAATTAATATCTTTTACTTGTTTTATGCAAATATAAAGAACTAAGTAAAGAGAAAAGTAGTACTAAAAATAAAGAGTATAAAGAGAAATAATAAAGCTAAACATGCCAGTACAGCACGCACGCCGGCATGCGATGGTCTGTGAATGTGGGAGTGTGTGAATGTGATAGTGCAAATGTGAGGGTGTGAGAATGTGAGTACATTATGAATCAGAGCAAAAAAAAAATTACAGGCTGCGTTGATTTTCTAAACGTTCAATTTAATCAAGCTTTATTAAGAGCGTTTATCCTCACGCGGGCTGACAACGGCGCATTCATGCCAGTTTTTGGGGATTATTTTATTAAATGCAAACAAAAGTAAACATTTTTTTCAGCCCTGCACTAGATCGTTGGTATTTTCAAGTTTGTATGCTAGTTTTTTTGCAGTTATTTTGGTATTTACTTATAAAATCGAAATACCTTCGATAATTTTCTATTTTCATTACTACGATTAAATGTTTTAATTAAAGAGTAAATGTAAAAAAAAAATATTATAAATACCAAAGATGTAGTGCTTGGCTGAAAAAATAATTAAGTATTTTTGTTTGTATATAGTGAAATAATCACAAAAAACTACTATTAATGCGTTGTGCCAGCCTGTGTACAATGAACGCTCTTAATAGCATAATCAGCCTATTATGTTTCCACTACTGGAAGACAGGTCTCCTCTATTCGGAGGGAGTGGGTCGTAATCCACCATGCGGGCCCAGTGCGGGTTGGTAGATGTCACGAATGTTCTTCGAATTTTTGGTTCCATGATATGCCGGTTTCCTCACGATGCTTTTCTTAACCTTTTGAGAGCAGTGGTAATGAAATTAAATACACAAAGTAAAGTAGGTACCTGCTTGGGTTCGAATTCACGACCTACATCTCGTATGTAGTGGCCGTTACCACTAAGCCAACTCTACTTACTTCAGCTCCACTAATGTTCTTTTCAATTATAATTTCTGAGAGGATTTCGCTAACGCAAGCTCCAGTTGCATTCCCATTAATCCACACCAGAAATAACAAGCACGTCTGACAAACAAAACACGTCTGATCAAGACAATAGAGGTGTTCTATAGTTCAGATCCGGACGACCCGGTGTCCTACTTCCAAATGTAGCCCCGTAATCAAATTTGCACAATCTGGCAACCTCGCACGACACGTTCATTGTCCGGTGTCGGTGATGCGTACACCGGATGCACGTTCCCGGATGTCACCCCCTACAGGGAGGCTGTGTAGTGTATACACGTCTTTGCAACCCTCAAGACATTTGCCGCTATCTAACCTCAGTATATATATTGCTGTATTCGCAGTATCGCAACAAGTCGTGACATCACGGATGTTCGTGTGTTTGCATGGAAATGATACTCGAGATCCGTGAATATTAATCTCGCCAAACAATTTTGAACCTTATACGTACAATGCTGAGCTTTATTTTACCCAAATGCCTGTAGTACAAAGACCTAATTTGTTGCTGTGAAAAATAAACACCGTTTGCGAATTTCGGAGTAATGACAACAGTAATGTTTTCATTGGTATACTCACCTGTGCTCTTGTTTTCGTAAAAACAACTCAAAGGAATTTGATTGATGAGATAAACCGTTTTATATTTATGTCAAAACAAATAGAGCTATTAATCAATTAATGTCGGGGCCTGATGGACAAACGTTATATTTAAATATATAAATTCTTAAGCAATCTCCTTTTGAGTAATCAAGACTACATCATCAAAGCGGAAAAATAACATAAAAAAACATTTCCGTACATTTTGCTCTCTAAAGGAAATCCCGCATAGCATGAAGTTTGTTAAAGAATCCCTTGTTCTTTAGTTTGCAGAGCAAACAACCCGAGACACGTTTGAGTCGTATGTTAATAACATTAGGGGAGGCGGAACCGTATTATGTACATATTCCTTGTATATTCCAAGGGAATTGAATTTCCACCTAAATATACAAAAAAATAAGGAAAACGAAAAGGTCTCGGTCTTGAGTCAAATAGGTAAACAACTAACGGCGTTGTCTTACTGCAAACAATTACGTTTAGTTGTGTTACCTTTGGGAACTATAAAAATAATTGACTCGGTGACAATGTGCTAACTTCAAACACTTTATTATTTTGAAAATTAAAGAACCTGCAAAAAGGGCCTTTTTTAGTCATTCTCTTTGTACATATTTTAGCCAGTTTATTTATTCGGAGTCGGAAAGTCGTTTCAGTTAGAATTTTGTATCTTTTTTTTTCGAATCAAGTCCATTTAGACCCTCAGTAAATTTCAAATCGTTCAGGTCCTTGTTTGTTTCTAATCTCGTCTGAATTTGTTTGTGTCAGCGATACAGAAAATCTTTCGTGCGTAGCATACCATAAAGTATAGACTAGTTCACGGCTATGTGTTTTATAACATATCCTAATTTTGTGCGATGGCTCGCACAGTCTGATGGATTGGAGGGTGAGAGATTTGGAGGACACTAGTCACTGTGAATACCTTTCGCTGATATTTGTATGTCATGAATGAAAAAACATAGTGCGACATGTATAATTATTATTAGACCTTGACCTTAACCTACCTACGTTTTACAAATAAAAAATTCTGATTCTGATGGACAGTGGACCATGGTATATATAGTGGAAGTTCTTAAATAAAAATACAATATTCCACTGTCAAAGGTAGCGAGTAGGTACTCTACTCCCAAGTCGCCGTGAGGTCTCCAAGATCTAACCTTTCTCTAAATTGCTTCACTACATATTATAAAACAAAGTCCCCCGCCACGTTTGTCTTTCTCTCAGTCTGTCTGTTCACGATAAACTCAAAAATTACTGAACGGATTTTCATTCGGTTTTCACCAATTGACGGCGTGGTTCATGAGGAAGATTTAAGTGTATATTTTTGTTAAGGTTTTGGGTAAATTGGTTAACGCGGGTGAAGCTGCTGGCAAAAGCTAGTATAGTCTAAATGGCACCTACTTGTTTCTCACAGTTAAAAAGAACACGTGCCTAAAACTATCTCCACAATAAAGCTTACAACTATTCGATCGGCTGTCCTGCACACTAATAATCAACGTGGTCAGGCATAGATGATAAGCGTCTACTTTCAAGATGAATAAACTCTTTTCATTTAGGAAAAACGCTAAAATATCATTTGCACTGGCAATTTGTCATCCCGCACAGTCTATAAAAGTCACCTGAAGTAAATAATTTATAGACGAAGTTCTTGAAAAAGACTGGCTGTAAACCTGTCACCACGGAAATTAGCAAAAGCATCCGTCTGGAGCACCTAATCGTTTTAATGGTTTTAACTATGTGTTATACTGCTTTCGGGGAAACTGTTTTTACGATGCCTTGTGGGTAATTAGGGCCTTGGTTGTTACTGACCTGTTGATATTCTTAGCAATCTTTACAAAGGCACGAAGACAGAACTGAGATCGATGTAATGTAATTTTTGCTTTCGAGCGTTTTTTTTTTTACTACTCTATACTATCGCAGCCTTGTGCACCTAGGCATCCCCCATTTCTGCCACTTCTCTCGATGTTTTGTTTCATTCTTGAAGAAGTCATCTAATATACTTCTTCAAGAATTGGCGACTTATCTCATTGCTAGACAAACGACTTCTCATGCAGAAAATATTATTTACAAGATAATTTTGATTACATTGGCAATTTTAGACAACGGGGTCAGGCTATCACATCCAAATAAAGCATATAACGTCAAATTAGGTCACCCTCCTCATTCATATTTAAAAATTCAGTTATAAATTAAAATTTCTCTCCCAGGAAGCGGTCAGGCGACGGACGTGGATGTCCGACTGGTGTCGCCCGCGTGGGTGGCTCGGGGTGGTTCAGCCACGCTCCGGTGCCTGCATCAGGTGCCACCACAGCTTCTGTACAAGGTCGAGTTCTTACGGACTGGGACGAAGCTGCTTCAATATGTGCGGGAGAGGGTCCCGCCTTTTACCAGCTATACCTTCCCAGGAGGGAGGGTTAATGTGAGTATTTGAGTATGTTTACATTTAGCATAGACTTGACAAATATGTGATAGGTAAATTTGGTTTAACGACATAATGTTTTCAAAATATATTTTTATGTAGGGTTCAGTAAATTACATAGAATTAGGTACTGACACCACCAAATTTAAATTTCACTCTTTAAAAATATATTCTGCTCCACGACCTGATCCCACCATCGCTCTTTTATTACCGAAAAACCAGATGCGCTGCAGGGTACCATCCGCACTTGTTGATATTCTGACCAGTCGTACTCAGCGCTTCTCTTCAACATTCATTATGCGCACAGCCAAAGTGTGGAACTCTCTGCCTGCGTCTGTGTTCCCTTCCAAATTTAACCCGTCTTCCTTCAAAACAAGAGTGAAGCATCTTCTGGGTACACTCGTTCCATCATAGACCTCATAAATCTCTTCTTCCATCAAGCGTGATCGAGGCCAAGACCAGGCCCATTCAGCAATATTTTAATTTTATTATAATATGACTATCAAAAGCATACAAAACTCAACTCTAAGATACCTACATAACAACACACAATACATCTATATATTTATATACACGCATACTCAAGACAAACCTCCAGTTCGTTCGTAATACCCAGTTGATTAGGGCCGTAATTTCCATGACAATGGAACTAGTTTGTACAGAATGGGTTTTGGAGGACCCTTTTTATTCGTTTGGTTCATATACATAACCTATAGGTACATATACTAGGTATATTTGTCATGTTTTATGTCCTGTTTTGACAGACTGAAATGTATATTGTGTTGGATTTATGAGGTTGGAGGTACAGGTGACAGGTAAATTATGTGTCTGGGATTTCTTATCTCTTTGTGAGCTCAAATTCAGATTAGATGATAAATTGTGAATTTTATTTTTATGAGCTTAGTATTGTCACGAAAAAAAAAAAAGTTGTATTTTTATGCTAGTGCTAAATGATAGGACCATCTTTTGCAAGCGTGTCTGTGGAGGAACGAGACGTGCAATGGTAGGTTCCATGAGTTAATCTAGGAACAACTGAATTTGCGCTCAATTGATGGCAATAGGCTGGCTCTCTCAATATGACAAGGGATAACTAGCAATATGTGGTTGTATTAAACATTTGCTTGAAAGTTGCTTTCAAGCAAAGTCAAAGTCAAAGCATTTATTTCAATTAGGCACTTAAAAAGCACTTTTGAACGCGAACATTTACATTTAAACGGAATTGATTCTAGTCGCCCATTCCAAAATGTAGTTTCCTATGGAGAAGAACGGGCAAGAAACTCCACCGTTACTCTTTTAAAATGTTTTACATACAATTTATCATAGTACATTCATTTTACAAAAAAAGGTAACAAAATGCAACTGAAGCAATAAAGATAAATTAATTCTATGATATGGTGCTCACATATTTACAAACATTGTAAGAGTAAGTAAGCAATACCTTAGTTATGTTATGGTGTTTATTAAATAAAATAATCCTTATTACAGATGACGTTATCAACAGAGAACTCTATAACAATCGACAATTTGGACCCATCGGCGTCAGGGCTGTACTGGTGCGAGGTGTCGTTAGAGACACCCATCTTCACAGCAGCCTCAAACCCGCGACAGCTGACTGTCGTATGTAAGTAGACTTTAATACTAAAAAAATGAAAGAGTTATTACAAGTATTTCAATCTTGAAGCTTCGGAAATTGCGGTCCAATAAAGCCTGTCACGAACGACATCATAACTCTTAAAATAGGTAGTTGGTTTCTTGTAAGAAAGCAACATACATTTATTTTTATACGGCAGAAAATATTTGATATATAAACGGTGGTGAGAAAAATAACACCGCTTTGCTAATTTGATTCCAATACTCCTTGTAGACTCAGAAGCCTACAAGGAGTATTGCAGAATACAGTTCCTAGGTAACGGTTTACTTAGGAACTGTCTTCTTTCTCAGGAGTCACAGAGGCCTAACATAATATGTTGTCAAGTCAGTCATAATCTGCCGTGTAGAATTCTCACCGTGAAAACTTAAGTGAAGGGAGTTTAAACGGTGTTATTTCTGCAAATAGGTTAGGTACTCTGAGAATAAGGCCGAGACAAACTCAGAGGTCACAGTTTTTTTTAAAGTCCAGGTATAATCTTGGTCAGTCATAAAGACTATGTAGATTGATGTCTGAAACGGTCTTCTAAAGAAATAACCACACCGATTGAGTGGAACTCCCCAGTCAGTGCACCGCTTGAAGTGAGATATCAATAAAGTAAATCTTAATATCATAATACTTTATATCTTGTCCAGCGTGTCCGTGTGGTGCCAGACTTAAAAGAATAGCACCATCCCATTTGTTCCCGTGGGTGTCGTAGAAGGCGACTAAGGGACTTACTAGAGAATGGGCAGCAGCGTTCACTATGCATTTGCCCACCATACTGCGATCGCCAACCCGCCTGCCAAGCGTGGCGATTATGGCAAATCCCTCCCTTTTGGTAGGCTTATGTCCAGCAGTGGACATCTTTCGGCTGCAATGATGATGATGATGTCCAGCGTGTATTGCTGTCTGCACGCTAAAGGAGGTGATGGACGCTCCTGAAAGTGCGAGGCTCGTAGCCACGTTCTGCGCTGACTGTATTTAGATTGCTATCGATACGCTAAGAAGAATAGTGTCAATCCGTAACGATCTCTAGCATCAAGAGGAATGATAGCTAACCTTACCTTATATTTCCACGATGATTTTTTTACAAAATTAATCAAAAGCGAGAAACTAAAAGACCCCCATGATTTTGCGTGAGAAATTTGCCATTTTCCTTAAACTAAGAAATCGGGACCGCCACAAACCCCGACACATCTGGCCACACTAATCGTGCGTACACGTGCGCTGAATACAGAATACATACATTACAATGAATAAGTCATTTCAGAGGACGGTGGAACTCCTTTATGTTCGAGCGTTAGCTGAGATGGCCGTCTAACCGAATTGTTTTAGCATTACGCAGGGTGAGAATGACTTAGGAAATTGTGTAACGTTATCTAATGAAAATTGTGTGTTGTGATGTTTTATTATGATATTGGTAGGTTAGAGGAGAGACTACCAAGTCCTGCCGTTTTTTGGCGAAGACAATTAGTAAGAGTTCTGTCCGTTGTCATATTGGCGTGTGCTAGCTGACATAATTATGTCGAGTAATCGATTATATTGTTTTATGTTTCATCATGCATACTATTGTGTAGGATCAATTTCTTCTAATTTAACAGAGTACTGGGAGTTTTTTGTGCCACTTCTTCTTACCGGCCAAAGCACTAGGAAGTGAGTGGTGAAGGCCGAGCGTTTTGGGAGACTGTCTTATGCAATTTTGATGTTCAAAGAGTGCTGACTCTCAGCTTAGTTTGAATAGGTAAATGACCTTCGATAATAATTTTGCCTTTGGTAGATTAAACAGGAACATCAAACAAAAATAAAGCGCCATACATATTGCTTATGAAACAAATTTTAGGGATGCGAAGTCAATTTTTTTATAAGAATATTGGACCATTTCGTTGTTTCGTTAAAATTCAATAAATTGATTATGAGCACGTAATGGAGTATAGAAGAATGTGAGACTATTTACAGGTTCTAGAGGCCCTTTTAAACCCTCCACGACAATATTTTTTGCCGGAGCAGTTTTTTTTCTTTGGAAATTGTTGCGGAAGATTCAAGATTCAAGATTCAAGATTCTTTATTTGTGGAAACATGAGTACACATACAGAGCATGCAAGTTAATAAATTACAATAGTTGAGATCAGTCATGTTTGGCCTTAGTGGCGTACAAATATTTAAATTTCGTCATAGTTATTACATAAGAATTATTTAATGTCAATTAAAATAAATTATCATCATAGCAATAATATGTTGCTGCATGTATGGATTATGTCAAAGATGTACTGATAATATTGTCATTGAGAAATTCTAGAACACTGTAATATGCTTTCCCTTGTAGCAGTATCTTTAATTTATTTTTTAATTGGCGGACATTAAGCTCCTTCCAACTATTAGGGAGTTTATTGAAAATTTTAGGGGCCATACAGAAAACACTCTTGTGCATTAATGTCGTTTTAGACCTATGTAGACAGAGAATACTATCATCGCGTCTACTATGGTTGCGATCAACCACTTCTGATTGACGTGGAAATAAGAGCCGATTTGATTTCACAAACATGACAATCTCTAAAATGTAAAGGCACGGGAGAGTTAATATTTTATATTTTATAAAGTAGGGTTTACAACTTTCAGTTGACTGCAATCTAAACATAGTCCTGATGCACCTTTTTTGGGCTTTAAAGGGTACGTCCTTGTCAGTTGAGTTGCCCCAGAAAATGATGAAGATTAAGGGGCTTGTGGCTAAGTAACAATAGCTGCACGGGTCGATCGATCAGGTTAAGCTACGCTTGCCGCAGTTGGTCCGTGGATGGGTGACCATCTTTACATACCAAGATCCCCGTGCCTCGGAAAGCACGTTAAGCCGTTGGTTCCGGCTGTCATTTGTGGATCTTTGACAGTCGTTACGGGTCTTCAGAAGCCCGAAAGTCTGACAACCAGTCTTACCAAAGGGTATCGTATTACCCAGTTACTGGGTTGTGGAGGTCAGATAGGCAGTCGCTCTATGTAAAATACTGGTATTCAGCTGCATCCGGTTAGACTGGAAGCCGACCCCAACATAGTTGTGAAAAGGCTAGGCAGATGATGTTGCGGAAGTTCCAGAATACCCTTTATAATCCATAAATAGTCTCACATTCTTTCTAGCGAAGTTTCACATTTCTACCGAAGCTAAATTTGACCCATAATGGACAGCACTCCGAAAAAAGTAAAACCACCTAACCGACACGAACTGTTTTGTCCAGAAGTGTCTCATTTTGTAACAACTATCAAGTTCTTGACCCAACCGCCTAGCGAGAGTTTCTTCAAAAGTTGGTCAAGGCTCTTGGCTATTAGTCTATTGACCGTTCAAGTATCAAGAAAGTTATTTATTTGTATATTAAAATAGCTTTATTTCGACTGCACGACAGCAAAGACAGGGTTACGTGTTTAATTTATAACTGTAAATACTATGCGGTTCGGAGTTGTAGGAATACCCGTGGGAACTGTTGAAATTATAATGAATTATTCGCGTTAATTACATTGTTATTTTTGGACACATGTGTAATTGTTAATGAACTAATATTATACAAATTAATAATGTAAAAATAAATATTTTCAAGATTTAAGAACTGTTGGAGTAAAACAATTACAGAAAAAGACAAACACACTTGACCAGCCTAAAGCCCGCAGTTGTAAAGCCTTAAATGATGATGATGTTAAGTATGTATCTTCACAGTACTGGACAGTATTTAACTGTTCCAAATAGTTAAGATTGTAGTATTGAAGTAGCTTGTTGATATGAAACACATTACAAACAAACAATTTCAATAATAGGTACTATAAATGTAAAAGTTTGCATATTTAGATGTTTCTTACTTAATGAACTCAGAAATGGCTGAAGTGATTTGGATGCAAGGCACATATATAGTTTACTAGCGGTCCGTCCCGGCTTCGCACGGGTGGAAATTTCCTATGAATAAATATAGCCTATATTACTCAAGGATAAAGTAGCATTCTAACGGTGAAAGGATTTTTGAAATCGGTTTAGTAGATTTTGAGTTTATTCGCTACAAATATACAAATATATCCTCTTTATAATATTAGTGGAGATAACCTAGACATACACGATATACTATTCCAAGTTGTACGTTCCGATGAGATAATTTTCGATCTCCAAGCGAGCGAAACCGCTGGGAAAAGATGTTTAAAAGTAAAAGGTTCCAAAAAACTTCCTTGAAATCATAAAGATATCTCGTAATACACTAAATCAGATTATATTATAACTTCTTATCTAGCAACACAGCTCAAAATTATACAATGACACTTCCATTTTGATTATAGCTCCTATACTAGTCATGAATATAAATTGTTCAATCTTGAACGCTTCAGATGATTATAGTTATTTTGTAAGAAGCTCCTAGACTTTACCGGTAGATAAAATGACAGGGAATAATGGTAGAGGATATGATGAGAAAATAAGCACAAGATAAGAGAATGTCATTAATAATGGCAATTTGTTTTGTGTGATGTTAGGTGATATAATATTATTAGGAGGGTTTTATTGTGCTGTTTCTTGTAGCGTCTGAATGTGGCTGTGTCATGTATGAATAAAACGTTTTTAATAACTTGATCATAGGCTTTTTGTGAGAAGCGAATTTGTAGTAATAAGGGTTTCGTACTTTAAAACAGAACGAAATAAATAAATGATCACCGTGCAGTCACTGGTACAATCCTTTTTCAAAAATCTGTTTATTTATTTCTTCATAAATCCTCCTTATTGGAATGCCATACAGCAATTACATCATTATTATACAAAAAAATATTTCATATGTAGTGCAGCAGTTCCACCCATCCTTAGCGCGATGGACATTAAACGGGCGGCGATGCATGATCTATCTATCTACATAAATAATCTATATAAATAAAAAGAAAAGTCCTGACTGACTGACTGACTCATCAACGCCCAGCCCAATCTCTTGGACCTAGAAAGCTGAAATTTTGCACAGAGGTTCCCTTTATAATGTAGACAAGGACTAAGGAAGGATTTCTTGAAATTCAACCCCTAAGGGTGTTAAATAGGGGATAAAAGTTTCGCGCGGGTGAAGCCGCTGGCAAAGGCTAGTAAATGACAAAGCTAAGTATTCTACTCAAATACAATGTGTTGTAATACTTATATGTATTTATGCTGGCGTTTGGAAAAGGTATATATATACATAAACTCACGCTGTTTCCCATAGGAGTAGGCAGAAAAAACAGAATTCTAATTGCTACGATCCTCCATACTCCTTTCGCCTCGTTTATTTGATTATTACATCAGACTCATACATCGACGCCGGTCGCGAGTACTATGCATACAAACGCTTGTACGTGATTACAGCGTTACAGCAAATTTTTCAGAGATATTTTGAACACACATGTATTTTGTGGTTTATCTATATCTAGGCTTTCATGTAATAAAAACACACTTTAATGAGAAAAAATCAGCGAAGACGTCTCAAAGTCAGCTTTTATCTGAGGTTTGTCCGTTCATAATGCAAATCGTTTAAAAGTAAAGAAAACTCTTCTTATGAGATCTCCATCACATGTGTCTTTAAATGACAAACATTGTTTCAAAAAACTTGAAAGGCGACAATTTCGTTCGATGTTATCGAGTTCTCATCCGCTTGCATTGCGTTGAATGAATCAACAAGCTTTCAATCATATGTCGATTTATTGTAGTAACTAAAAACGTATTGTGGGCAGGTTTTGTTACTAAAAATAAGAGAAAATTGAACAACATTTTATAGAACAGCATTAATTAAAAAAAATGCACCACTTTTATCATATCCTAAATTATCCACCTCGAACTCACATCTGTCGGTCACCATCATTCAGCCTAGTGGCGAAAAGCGTTTATGTCATCACGATCAATGAGCCTGATCGCGACTGTCGTACATTTTGACCGATATTTGTATTAATAATAATCTGTGTCTGTGATGGCTAAACATGGACGAATGTTTAGACAATGGATAACGATGGCATAACAACGCATATCCCTTCCCTAAGACACGCCAACGATGCGACGTTAGAAATACACTTTTCGAAAGCCCTTAAAACATACTTGTTATATTCTCTCTATTGTCTGTGTTCACATTTCGTCACCCATCGCTATTATCACAAAACGCCTTCAGTAAAATGTTAACTCTATTATTAGATTTGATGTTCACATAATGATGGATGACGTCAAAAATACCCATAGATAGATAGGTAGTATATGCTGTTTGACTAAAAGCACTTCGATTAATAACATATTATACTTGTGAGGTATTGGACCCTGGATACCTGTTTTATTCCTGCGGATATTGTTATTAGATTTATTAGTAATTGATATTGATTTGTTGTAGTTGCTTACATATACAAAATGTGGGCAGATTTTCTTATTAGAAATAATAGAAATATTAACTTGTTTCACTTTTCACAAAAAAGGGGAAAGCAGTCAGTTTCAATAATAAATTAAAGAAACTATATTTCGAAAGGTGCTATTAATCTGTCAGTGATTCATAAATGATAATTATTTATATATAAATACTATCTCTTAATATGCTATGTGAAAATATTTTTTTTTTTATTATTTATGTACACACGTAAAATACATAGGAGATACGGCATAATCAAACAAGTGAGTACAAAGGTACTGCTTATTTCTTTAGAAATTTCTTCCAGCAGACCTGGGAAAGGAGAAATGAAAAAGAAATTCAGACAACAGTGTGTGAGAACGAGAAAAGGAAATATGAATATGTGACGTCTTGAACAAAAATATAGTTACACATTTAGTGCAGAAAATTTACATATACCTAAATAAATACATAATAATCTATATAAATAAAAAGAGAAGTCCTGACTGACTGACTGACTGACTCATCAACGCCCAGCCCAAACCCTTGGACCTAGAAAGATGAAATTTTGCACAGAGGTTCCCTTTATAATGTAGACAAGGAATAAGGAAGGATTTTTCGAAATTCATCCCCTAAGGGATACCCCTAGGGGATGAAAGTTTCGCGCGGGCGAAGCCGCTGGCAAGAGCTAGTAAAATATATAAATATACATATGTTACTAAACCTTGTGTCAATGGGCTTGTGCCATAAGAGTAGGCGGAAACTCCGTTCGCCTCGTTTATGTTCATACATCTGGATGTAAAATATGCACGTCGGTCGCGATTACTGTGCACGTCCTGACCTTTCTGAAGAACTTCACCAATAAGGTCACTACAGGTTCTCCTAGAGCGTCCCCTTCTGGCGTTTCCACTCACATCTGCCTTGTAAATACCTACCTTTTGTTAGCCGCCATTCATTCATTCTCTCAACATGAGCAAACCATGTAAGCGTACTCTTTTAATCGCTTTTATAATGTACTAGCTTTTGCCAACGGCTTCGCTCGCGCGGAACTTTCATCCCCTATTTAACTCCCGTAGGAGTTGAAATTCAAAAAATCCTTCCTTATTCCTTGCCTACATTATAAAGGGAACGTCAGTGCAAAATTTCATATGATTATACATTGCATTTCTAACGATTATTCGCTTAACAAATGTCATTGATTTATGATTTTACTTTGTACTAGGTAAATTAACCAATGCGCAAACTGTAACCATGAATTCAGCATATCATTCTAAATCCCCTAGCGTAGAAATTTTGCGTCGGATATACAAAAATAAAAACAGCTGTTTCATAAAAAAGTGCAATATCTACGCGCGTCAAAATGTTTTTTTTTTTTTTTTGTGAATGGCGTCTCGCAGTTGACCTTGAGAGGCCGTGACTGCTCAACCGGACTTTCCTGTGAAGGTTTTTAGGATTCTAAAAGCCAGCCAGGGCGTAAACCTACTTAAACCTAAAGCAACTGCGCACTGAGGGCACCCCCTGTGGGGTACGAACCTCGGCTCAGGGTGTCACTGGCGGGGGGGGGGGGGGGGGGCAGCTAGAGGGGACAGGCTGGATCAAGATATTTTCATGATTATTAGACGGGAAATTTAAAGCTACTGGCTCAGCTGCGGCGCGGGCTGGCGCATCAACGAGCAAGGGACGGTCGGGGGTCTGATCGTTACTCGGGGGTCTTTGCGGGGCGCGAGGACTTCGGCGGCGAGGTCGGTAGGACGGTCGTTTGTGTTTGTGTGCTGTACTGGTGGCCCTATTCTTTTCTTGGAGAACAGTAATGGGGTCATCTGGGTCGGAAAGGACATGTCTCGGCCGGTGGATACTACTGATTCTGCTGGGGACATAACTAGAGGCCTTCACAATCAAGGGATTGCGATGTAACTCGGCTTTATCGAAGAAACGCTTCGAGTTGCGTTTCAGAAATTGAGCAATAGTGGGCATTTTCAGATCGAGATGGAGGATCTCGTTCCGAACGAACCATGGGGAGCCTGTGGCTTGGCGAAGGAAACGGATTTGGAGGGTCTGCATCCTATGGATGTGTCGGGGGTGCGTGTGTGCAAAGACTGCACATGCATACGTCATGATGGGCCTTATGCACGCCGTGTAAATACGCAATTTGCACTTGAGTGACAATTTGCTACGTGCGTACACAGAGTGCAGCCTTCCGAGAGCGAAGGCGGCGCGTGAGCGCGCCTTCTTGATATGCTCAGAGAAGGAGAGGTGCTGATCTAGAATCACTCCAAGATATTTGGCTCGCTTTTCCCAAGGGATCGGCTTGCCGAATATGGAGATGGGCCTGGGGGTTCAAAATGTATGGAACAGCTGACTTTTGTATGTATAACCGACGAAAAATGTATATGCTTGGGGGTCTAGAATGATATTTTGAATTCATGGTTACAATTTACGCACTGGTTAAAAAGTTATCCTGTATTTTACATACTCAATAACTTGTACTGGATTCAATAATTGAATAATATTATGATATTTGTCCTGTATTTCAGGCAACTAAGGCCCATAAAACACAATACATAAATAAGTATAAAAACAATAACTATAAACTAATATATATTTTATAAAACGAAATTTAAAAACTATTGCACACGAAGTGACGGCGTCGTGTTACGCTGCGAGGTGTCGTGTAGCTGGCCGCGGAAACGCCTATACAGCATATCTTTCGGCCAAAACTCTTCCTTGAGGAAGGTCACCAATTGGTGAGTCGGAACACGCACCACGAACGACTTGAAGTTGGTGTTATGACGGGCCTCCAACTTCTCCACCCTCAAGGTCCAGTTGGTCTTCACCCGTAAGTACTCTACGATGTCCTTAGTCTTCGTAGAGTGGTGCAAACGGGTAGCAGCATCAGACAGAAGCATTTTGTGCCCCGCGACGTGTGTTCATATTGGAGCCGGTGACCCACTTGTCGGAATAGCGTTGCGCAACAACGCTACTTCGGCTCGCAATTCACCAATGGTTACATCCGATGACTCCAACTTAGACTTCATCTCAGCCAGGCTCACCTTCAGAAACGTGATGTCCTTTAGCAGCCTGGTGACGTCGACGTGGTCGAAAGTGACAGAAGGCAGCTTTTGCAGCTCCTTCGCCACAAAATCTGGCACGTCATCTGGATAGGTCTTCTTCAGCAGGTCAATGATATCCTGCAGACTCTTCTGGCCACCATCTCTCCGGCGAGATGGCATCTGTCCGACTTGGTCGAGTGATTGAAGCAGCAGCAACTTGGCATTGCACACTTCTTCCTCTTTGAAGGAGGACTTGCAGATCTGCAAGACGCTGACCTAGTCCATGTAGTCGATGGCATGCTTGACGAATACCAAAAGCTCGTTAGCAATGAGCTGCTTCGTTGCCATTGCGTACAAAATCTGGCAGCGGTTACCGCAGTGCAAAACGCGAATAAAATATTCGTGCTGTTTAGCGCAAATGCGTCCGTTTCCGAGCGCGCATCGCTACACTATAATGAATGAATGCCAGTAACACCTTCTCATTTCTATTTGGTTCAATGGAATCTTAATAATCATTAAAAAGGGAGCTCTCTAGTTTCGAGGGTGATGGTAGTCTACCACTGTACATAAAATAGCTAAATTAACTTAATTGTAATGTAACATTAAAATTATTACAGTAAATAAATTCAGTACCGGTAGACTTGCAGTGTAAACAATTTGGTTACGTAACAGCAATTAAATTAAATGAATCGTCAGCTATGTACACTAAACTTCAATGTTGTACCTTAGAAGTATTGTTGTATAATGTTATTACGAGTAACACTAAAATTCATTCTTTATCTCTGTGATGATGCCACAAAATATTATTTGAATTGTTAACTAAGTTAGTGTATATATTTTATCATCGATAAGGCCGCTTATCAACTTTTACTGCTGAACATCAACCATTATTAAAACGAAAATTTGGTCACTACAACTGCGGTGTTATATCATAGAATAGATCATAATATTTAGGTCTAACCAAATAAATATTTAAAATTATGTTGAAATTATTTTGTCACAGTTGTCCCTCTATCCCAGCACTATTCGATTGGTAGATTCATAGGGACTAGAAAATAGAACCCGTGATAGATATCACTAATACACCTTTGTACGGATTTGAGGACCCATGCCACCCGGCACGGGTCCGAATCCAAGTTCCCATGGCACCTTCAGGGGTGTCCTCCAGAGGTGCCTTGGGTCCGGAATGTCCTAAACAGAAACTTAGAACCTACTTCTTTTCCGTAACATTAATAAAGAATAATATTTCATGCAGATTCTCAAAAGCACCCGCCAATCATAACGTTCGGTAAGCCGGACGTAGTAGTGGGGGGGTTGCTACGTGCCAACTGCACGAGTGCGCCCGCTGCGCCTGCGCCGCGACTCACGTGGTACATTGACAATGAAAAGGTAAGTGAGGTTATTGTTTCTTTGTTTATGTGTTTTTATTGAATAAAGGGCATGAAATATGAGCAAAAAAGCCATTATTGTGCCAATCAAAATAAAAGAAAACAATAATATTTAAAGAATTGTGCAAAGATCGTTAAATTTTAATGGAAACTGCTTTCACGTAATTAACTAAATCCAGGGTTTAGATACTCGTATCTATGGTATGGTCAACTGAAAGTTTGTATAGTTATACTGAGTACAATTTGGCTAATAACTTGACACGAGTTAAAACAAATTCGCCTCGTTATTGTGTAACATTTAATATTGCATTGCTCATATTAGAAAGGCTAATTCGTGTTATATTTTAAGTTACATTTTACCAATCTGTACCTACGTGACATAATACTTGAACAAAATAAACCGCCCTCACTGCTAAGAAATAAAGACACAATCGAACACAAATTATTACCGTGGAAATTAAAACGTACCCTTAGCTTCAATAAAAGTTAATTCAAATGAACCAAACGTAACGTTCTGTGTCTAGGTCGACGAAGAATCAGTGAAATACTTCTCCTACCGCGTTTCAAGTTCCACCCGCACTAAGGGGGGAGGTGGCTACCGCAGTAGGAAGCACCAGCACCGCTACATCGCACCGGAATTTAACTACACGGCCAAATACTGGGCGCTTGTCAGCGAAACCACTGCAGCGCTACCTGTGAACACAACCAAGCATCATAAGTGCACTTTGAAGGATCAGCAGAGCGAGGAAATGGCTAAGGTTTGTCTAAGATAACTAAAAAATACTTTTTATCTTTCAATTTTTACTACCACACAAATTCGTATACCACTTCTTGCTATATAAACAATAGTGCTATCATCAAGATACATAAAGTGGATTAAATAAGTATTTTATAAGCAAACCCAAAAACTACCCCGCAACTTTAATTAACAACGGACCAATTGAAACCGTGCACCTAGCTGCTTGCGTTTCAAAAGTGCTCAGGTAGGTCTAGGTGAAATTTAGTATTTTGTTTTTAACCGACTTCCAGAAAAGGAGGAGGTTATATGTTCCACCGAAAGTATTTTTTTTTTATGTATGTTTCTCGATTTCTCCCCCATTTGTGGACCAATTCTCAAAATTCTTTTTTTAATTGAAAGAGTATACTCCTGAGGTGGTCTTGATCTTATAGGTATTAACAATGTTTTTCCTATGTTTTCTAATGCTATTGAGACATTTGCGTATGGTCACCATCATCTCATGACGCTGAGCTGACGATGGAAGGTACAACTCTTTAACATAGGAGTTAGGTGCAGATTCGGGCATAACTCCGTCATATATAGACCGATTTGCAAAATTCTTTTTTTGGAAAGGGTTTTATTCCGAAATGGTTCCATTTAAATTTCATATAGATCTGATGATGCGTTTCGGAGACAGACAACGGTACTCTTCAAAAATTGACAGCAAATCAACCGCGATAGCTGCTATCGCGTAAATATGTATTATTTTAACCCCAAGGATGATGAATCGGTGTGGAGTGGGTACTATAACTAAAAAACATAACCGACTTCCAAAAAACACTACAAAGTGAAAAACAACTTTAATTTCGGAAGGCGGTGACAAGAAATTAATAAAATACATGTCCAAAGTCACCGACTTCCGAAATTAAAGTTATTTTTCACTTTCTAGTGTTTTTTGGAAGTCGGTTGCTTTTTTTATTTTTTTGGAAGACGTTTTTATTGAATTTTGAAATTTTAGTGGGACCCTTGAAGCATACCCAATCCATTGAGAAAAGAATTTTGGAAATAGATCCACCAATTCTTCCCAATTTTATTTGGTATGTGTACACATACAAAATAAAATTGGGAAGAATTGAGAACCCCCTTTTTGAAGTCGGTTAATAAAATTTGCTTTGAAGTTAAATGTACCATGTTTTACCTATCGCGTTGCCCTAATAAACAGCGTACATAAACACACAGGTACAATAGATAGCAAAATAATCCTTCCCACTTTTCAATCCAAAAAATAAAACAAAAGAAGTCGGATGAAAATGGAATTGAATTTTCATATCGAAGGAAAAAAATATGGTAACCTAGCATTCATCAAATTGTAAGGGTCAAGCGTCGGTCGGTCAAACAATTCGTTGTTAACATTCATTTACAAGAGTTCCAACGATCCTGCATTAATTAACTTTTGAGCAATATGAAGCAAGTGGAGAGCAGTGGTGTCCCAGTGGTAACTGACTGGACTTACGAGATGTAGGTCGTAGGTTTGAACCCAGACAGGCACTTTATAATAATAGTAATACCTAAACAACTTCATCAGTCCCTTAGTTCCCTCGACCTGCCATTTAACACCTACCACCTGCTGCAGAAGGCAGTGATTCTTAACACATGCAGGCTAGTTAGAAAATTTCTTCAGTGTGAGTCTGACACCTTGCACCAATACTCCCACGCAAATATAGTTTCAACTAACACACAGTCTACTCATAATATGTATTACTCCCACCCTTAACCCCACTGCTGGACACTTGGCTTAGGCCCGTGCCATCAGTTTTACCCGGCTAAGCCGAGGAAAACAAATAAGAAACAAAATAATAATAATAATATCTTGACGAATAACTACCGGAGACATATTATAAAGGACGGGACGGTGGACGTGTGTCGGGCATGTCACCGTCCGGGTGAGTCCATCAGACATATTATCTCTGGTTGTTCTCGTCTGGCTAACGGCGAATACTTGCACAGGCATAACCAAGTAGCCAGGATTATTCATCAGCAACTTGCTT
The DNA here is from genome assembly GCA_949987655.1 of Polymixis flavicincta. Taxonomy (NCBI): domain Eukaryota; kingdom Metazoa; phylum Arthropoda; class Insecta; order Lepidoptera; family Noctuidae; genus Polymixis; species Polymixis flavicincta. The sequence goes on from OX465180.1 coordinate 7,052,848, forward strand.
TGCATTTAAACTTGTGGATTCTGAGGTACCGTATTACAAGTATGTGCCCGACCCAGTTCTTGAAAATGACCATGTCACGTTGTACTGGGACCGATCTATCATTACTGATAGGACTATTGTAGCCAATAAGCCTGATATAGTGGTGATAGATCGGTTAGCGCGCCGCACAATTATAGTCGATGTTACCATTCCACATGACGGGAACCTCGTGAAAGCTGAGAAAGAGAAACAAATTAAATATCTTGACTTAGCTCACGAGGTTGTTGACATGTGGAATGTGGACTCGGCTGTAATTGTGCCGATAGTTGTATCAGCCAATGGACTGATGGCCGAAAGCCTCGATCAACATCTCTCGAGGCTCTCGTTAGGCGGTTGGATCAAAGGCCTGATTCAGAAGGCAGTACTCCTCGATACGGCTCGCATCGTGAGGAGGTTCCTGTCTCTGGAGCCCTAACCACCGGTAGCTTGGACCCTGCTCCCGATGCCGGTGAACCACAATTTTTTTATATTTTTAAATGTTTTTGTTAATTTACTTTTATAAGATTATTTAAAAATGTAGATATTATGGAATGAAAATAAATAAAAGGAATAATAATAAAGCCATTTATTCCATATTGCCAGTTTACATTTCAAATGTTGTTAGTAGTTTGTCAGTATGTTTCCTTAGAATATGTTAGTACTTATGTTAATCTTCGTTGTTTGGAATATGGACCCCTTTTTGGGTAAAGGCCTCCTCCAGCTTCTTCCACACGTCCCTGTCCTTGCCTAGGTCTAACCAATTGTTTCCTGTCACCTGTATAATATCATCAGCCCACCTTCTCTTTGGTCTACCAATATTTCTTTTCCCTCCTGGGCCTTTCCATCGAGTGGTTTCTATGGTCCATCTACGAGTATTGTCTGTGTAGCGTGAAATGTGTCCTGCCCATTTCCATTTTAGTGTAAGGGCACGCTCGAGAGCGTCTGTGTTTTTCGTTTTTCTCCTGATGATTTCATTTTTAACTTTTTGTATTTTTCTTATCTTCAGCATACTCCTTTCTATGGCTGTTTGGGTGGTTTTGATCTTCTGTTTTGCTTTATTTGTGAATACCCAAGTTTGACATGCATATAGTAGGCATGGTAGGAGACATGTTTCGAACACAGTTTTTTTCAGATGTAATCCATAATCCCCTTTCAAAATTTATTTTTGAGACCAGAACTTTTTCCAAGTTATGTTAATTCTCCTGGTTATTTCTTCTTCATTGTTACATTTATTAAAAGACACTTGTTTTCCCAGATATTTATACTCTTGAACATATTCAATGGTATTCCCTTTGATTATGATGGGTCGCTTAAGACTGTTAGTCATTATTTTAGTTTCATTTAAGTTCATTTCTAGACCAATTATAGAGCTTTCATGATCAAGTGTTTTCATCATTTCTTCGATGTCCTTTGGAGTTTCGGCTACAATAGCTATATCATCCGCGAATCTTAAGTGGTTTAGGTAGTCTCCGTTTGCTAGCAGTCCTTTATTCGACCAGTTTTCTTCCGGAATATATTTTCGAGTACTGCAATGAATAGCTTCGGTGACAACGGGTCTCCCTGTCTGACACCTCTTTCTATTTTTATTTCATCTCCTCTGGTTTCAAGTTTAATCCTGCTAGTACCATTTGAATAAATATGTTTTAGGATGTTAATGTACTTTTGGTGGACATTTGAGTTTTGTAGTGCATTCCAGATTGAGCAGTGGCTAATACATAAGTAAATAAGACAGGCACTTTACTTTGTTTAAATTATTTACTCACCACTGCTCGCAAAATCGTGAAGAAAAATATCGTGTGGCAACCGGTATTTCCTAGAGCAAAATATTCGAAGATATGTGACATCTACCAACCCGCAATGGGCCCGCGTGGTTAATTACGGACCACTGTCTCCCTCTGAGACGAGGCCTATGTCTTAGCTTAATAAGTCGATAACGCAATATGAAGCAATGCGGTAGCGAAGTCGGGCGCTGACCTTTTTCAATTCAGTCTTGTTATCAAAAGCTCTTTAAAAAAAGAAATAAGACAAATGATTAAAGACGACGATTATCCGATTGTTTTCAAAGAAAACGGATCTCTTCTCGTAACTATTTATAGAACGAACATCTTTTAATCTCGCAATTGAAAATAACAAATTGAAAGATCGTAATGAATGTACCAGATAAAGAACAAATCAAAGCGGGGGTCTTACAATAAATAACAAAAGACAATCTCAATCTGAACTCGATTGGGCTCGAGTACAAGTGATTCTGTATCTCAATATTACTCTTTTCATCCTTCCTATTTAAATTGACAACCATCTTCAATCGAAATGAAAACGGTCGGGCTACGGACGTTTCAAGCACAAACGCTTTTGACGTAAGAACATTTATTTACGGTGGTAACATTTTCAAATCTCTCTGTATCTTTTTCTCTATTGTCCTGTTACATTAATGTCCCAATGTTTTGTGGTCTGAAAGGTGTTCTGAATTATAACTTTATGTAGATATATTATTTTTGTCACTTAGTTGATTCAATTGTGGTTTGTTTAGTAATTTATGGATTAAAATAACCTTTTTGATTTGTTTCTATTTTAATAAAATAAGTATATAAATAAGTGTATATTTTTAATATGGTGTTTTTTGTTTACGTTTTTAATAGTTTTAAATTAGAAGTAAGTTTAACTGTAAGACCGCGCTATCGCATTAGGTATACACCTGTAATGATAGTTGTAAGGGAGATTTTAATAAATAAATAAATAAAGTTACGATTTCTAAAGGCATACTATTTGATCCATGTAATACGTTCTGTTTGAAAGCTTTTTCTCTCTATTTTTTATTTGTTCATTGATCTTCCATAATATTGACTCTTACAATCGCCGAAATGAAATCAAACTAACCATTCCTTTAGGGAAAATTTAATATCTGCCAAAACTCGTTCCATTTTCCTGTGTCTCTAATACTTTTATCGTAATTCAAATTCCCGACCTCGACATTTGTTCCAATCGAATTTTTACCGAGTCCATACATTTCCAATTTCCTATTCTTTGACATCCGTGACGTAGTTGTAAGAACGGAAAATTAGCCAAGTTTGGCAGCTGAGCTGGGATTACGTTAATAATTTCACCCAAGTTAAGGCACTTGAGGAATATTTAATTGTTTTAGAACCTTCTTAAGAAATGTTTTCGAAGTTACATGCTTTACTTAAGTATGCTTTACCTAAGGAGTTTGCTTAGAATGCCATGGTTAGATTTCTCATGTTCATTTCACGGAATTCATTGAAAATGATTTTATGCAAATTTTCTTACTTCGCCTTTGTAAATGTTTTGGCAGAAGTACCAATCAAATCAATTCTTGACTCTTTGTTCGTGTATGAAACCATTCCAATCAAACTTTCCAACATTAGCAATGTCCCCATCAATAAGTTTATCAGCCTTCTCTAAATCTTCACCATCTGTTTGACTGACCTTTCTACTTTCTTCCCTATAGATTCAAGAAAGGCCACGAGTACCTCCAGTGATACCCATATCTCTTTGGGTGTCTATAGCAGAACTTAAGGCACCTGCACACGGCAGACTCCAACTGACATGTACTGCGACCATACCTGACGAAGTGGGCCCTGGGGAGAAGTTCGCTGATATAAAAAAGCAGACTGTTACTGGTGAGTTTAGATCTAGATGACAGCTTTGAGATGGTTTGCAATAGTCTAAAATATTACGAATAATGTTAAGTGCTTTCGCATTTGCCGTGCGTCGAACGTATACATAGCGTAGATGCTATGCAAACGAGACGAAAAAGGCGAGTCTATGCATGACATGCATTAAATGTCTTCGTGGCGTTTACATTTACGCTGAAAAGAGGTTCAGATTTTATTATATTCATTGAAAATAAATTATTTGCAATGCAGCTATATATTTTTAGCTTTTACCAACCACATGAATGCTAATTTTAACAACAACTGAAAAGTAACAATTCAAGAATTCGTTTTGTTTTACTTTTTGTAATTTTCCTTAAGCAAACTTAATTATACCACGTTATATCGTACTTTCCGCCTTTTCACTTACTTCTTACGCATTTCCCAAACCAGCTGAATGCTAATTTTAACAACAACTAAAAGTAACAATTCAAGAGTTCGTTTTGTTTTACTTATTATACTTTTCTTAAAGCAAACTTAAGTATTATACCAAGTTATTTCCTACTTTCCGCCACATCACTAAACGTTCCTTTTTCCAACTTCCTCCAAAAAAAAGAACTTAAATTCTGTCTATTATTCTGTTTGAAAGAACTTCGCTAAACTGCGAAACAAACTTTCATTTACATTAATGCGGATCCCGCAAGAAACTTAGCGAGTGAGTTAAGTTTCTGCTTAAAATAAGCAAAAGTCTGATCTGAGCGCGGTTCATGAAATTACGGCTAACGAACTATAACTTGCCTAGAAAGATACCATTTATTTTTAATCAGTGTTCATTTACGAGAATCTCGGTAGGTCTTCCTAAGTAAATACTTAAGAAGCTTAACTCTAGCTTAATATATAAAACTAAGATGGATGAGTTTCTGATTATGTGAGAGCTTTAACTACACTTCAACTAACTTCTCATTCACAATAGTTTATTCTTCGATAGAATGTTTCGAATAAACAATTTCCTATAATTAGCGCCACCTGAACAATGTGTAACAATTTTACATTGAAGCGAGAACTGATCGGGAGCGATGGCATAGATTAAAATACTCTAGATTTTTTATTGAAGTTATTGTGTATTATTAGCAGCATGTCCATTTTATGACATTCGAAATTCAACTCTATCTTTTCAGCAAAAGATCCTAACCTACTTTGCCTGAATATGCATTTTGATCTTTTAACTGCGTTCATACTAAACGAAGTCGGCCGTTGACAATGAGAATGTAGAAAAAACGACGTATAGACAGCCGCTGGCTGACTTGACGTTTGGTGTGAACGCAGCCTAAGTTACTCTTCAGCTGTGTTTTATGTTAATAAATCTTTACAGTGGCGGTCAACGAACTAAGTTTGAAGAAGCCACATTCTGACACAAGCCACGCAAACGCCACCTCAAGCTGCCTCCAAAAGTACCCGATATGGCTCCTCGGCTGCGGTCTCTTAATTCGTGAATTTACCCTTCAATTAAATTGAATGACTCTATGAATCTCGCCTATCCCCGATCAAATATTTTACCTGCGAAGCGGCTTATAGTATGTAGTTTCAATATTTCGTAGATTCTTACCCTTTATTTATACCCTAACTATACAATTTTGTGTACTTTTACGCTTTTCCTCGTCTCACTTCCAAGGAGTAAGGTTGTCCTAAAGTTTGTTTTGCTAAATAAATATTTTACATTTGTACACCCTTATTATATTTATTATATCTACGAGTAAGTCTATTCTGATGCCTTTCATATAAACCCTGAGACTTCATATTTGAAATAAAATATCAATATAATTTTACTGTGTAAAATTTATTTTATTGTTTTTATTTTACACAATATTGTTATAATGTAATTAGAGTTTATTGTTACAGTGTATAATAATTTTAAAATGATGTTATGGCATATTTTCAACCACTTCTTCGAATGTGTCTTTTTTCTTCCTGAGCTTTTGTATGTCAATTATACCTATCTGATCTAGTTACTACAGGGTTCCAAGGATTAACCAGACTATCGCTATTTTTATTACGGTATCGCATATAAAGGCTATTTCTGGATATCTGTCTAACTGCATTCGAATATGTACCATGTTAATGATAAATCATAAAATAAAAAACAATAATTAAAATAAGGTAGATTTTGAATCGGTACTTTGTATAACTGAACTTCCTTCAATGTTCCATTTGGTATGCGCCATCAGAATAAATAAAAATAAGAACATAACGTAATAAAGAACATTGTGGAACAAAATCCTTCTCGCTGCTGCTTTGAGTGTTGTCTTACCCTAGATTAAAGGTTACCATGAAATATTCAGAACTAAGTTCTCAGGGGATTATCCTATGTGCGTCTACGGTATTCTTGTTTCATCTCTACCTCCATAATTTGAATTCTTTATTGTTAATCATTCTAGATCTAAGATTATAGAATAATAGAAAATTATAACGACATTTATTTTGATTTTCTCGTTCGTAATCAGAATATTTCATGTTGGTAGGTGATTTTCAAAGTGAGAACGTATTTTGAGAATTAAATTATTGTCTAATATATTTCAGCAGAATATTTTCGATATGATTAGTGTTACGCTGTAAAGCAGAGGTTATGGTATTTAATCGTAATTGCCATGCGGGAGACGACTTGTTGTCGGAACAGTTCGATTAGCCCCTTCGGGTAAACTCGGAGAAAATGGAATTACACATCAGGGAGGAATTAACCCAATATTATTGTTTGATTTCGTTAGCTCAATAAGAAAACCTGTTTGGGGCAAATTGAATTAAGGGTTCCGTGACAAGGTTCCGTCTCCCAAATTGGTGTTGAAAGTCTTCCTGCAGCTCTTTACACTGACTATTGTAGAAAGTTTATTTGTTAGGCTAAAAGATGTGATAAGTTAAGAGAAATGTGTATATTGAAGCGAAATATATTTTAAAAATAGATTAATAATTATTTATGTGCTATTGTATAGATGAAATTATATGAATAATTGTAAAATAGATACATTTAGGCGTATTAGGTAACAACCATGAAATGTATCTGACAATCGCTTCAGTTGTATGTATAACTAACCCTTAAAATTGTTTATTCACATTCACATGTTGCCCTTTATGACGGAAAATATTTACGACCTCGTTGTGCTGTTTTTATTTTTAGCACCACTCGAATACGTGTAAGAACACCTTGTGCCTAATGTAATTTTCACATCTCCAGATGCGAAGACCTTATAAATTGGCACGTTTATTTATAACTCTTATGACATGTACCCACTTTCAATACAAACCAATTTAAACTGATTGTAACTGGCATAGATAAAAAAAAAACATACTAAAATGTATTCGTTCTGAATTCGATTAAAAAATTAATTATAAAGGCATTTTCTCCTCTCAATTCACGACAATTCTCTCGAAAACAATTGAAAACGGAACGCGAAATTGCTCGATAAAACTCACATTGTATGCAAAACAACAGTGAACAACAACCAGTTTTCTAATAATTGTGTACATGGCATGTTCATCCGGTTAAATTGTCAAAGTTGAGTGCAACCGAAATTAACACGCTCAATAAAGTGTCGATATTTGTTACAATTTATGCACAACTTGTTAAGTTAAAAATATGCTCCATGCTTACCTTTAGGCAAGGGCATTTTTCACCGATCAACCTAGGAGGATTTCGGCTGCTTAAGGCGGCGATTTCTTGAAAACGTTCAAAAAGGTGGTTTTTTATACCAGTGTATCTCTTTAACCGTAAATAATTTTGAAAGGAAAAAAATAAATGATATTTCCAAGTCTTTTTTACATACAGTGATGGTACTCAAAACATAATTATATATACTTTAATGCATCAAAAAAATAATCAAAGTCAGCTCTTAATTCTCTTTAAAACCAATAACAATTACTATTATAATTAAAAATATACCATAAAATGCCAAATGCCAAACTGCATCCAGTGATGGATTAATATTTATTAAATACTTAATATCTAATTTTATACGATTTTATTTGCACTTTTACGACAATACTTTCTTATTTGTATTTCGAATCTATTACAATAGATTTTAACCCGTATCGGATTGCAGTAAGAACTATTATCGCTCATAACGACAATACGACGAGTACATATAAAATTACCAGGGCCTTAACCACGCCATCTTGTCGATGCCTTAATAAATTAAGATCTAAAGGCGTCGCTGAGGGATGCCTTAAAGTCTGCTGCCCAGCAAGGCCGAATCGTATTGTGATAATTTAGGGATGAATTTGAAGGGTACTGGCTAAGCAGTGCGGGATGGTTCAAGCATGGATCGAGGCGGCCGCATCAGGCCGCATTGCATCACATTTTAGTACAAATACAAAGCGTAGTCAGGGCCCGCCTGTAGTGTGTGATGGTTCTTGCAAAGTAAACGAAAGAGATGTACGATGATTTTTGCGTTGTGGTGCAGGCAGTACAAATGTGCGACAGTTTTAAGGCGTAAGCAGGGGTACTAGTACAGCAAAATTTCACCAGCTCTATTACATATATAATTTGGGACAAAGTTTAAGTCATTAACTGGGAAAAACCGCACTTTTTTTTGAAATAAGTGAATAACTCAACCCGAGAATCGAATTCAGAACAACCGAAAGTGGTCACAAATACGATTGCTGACAATCGTATTTGTGACCACTTTCGGTCAACGAAGTATGATTTGTAAATGTGTGTTTTATTAGTTAAACATGTTGTTTATTTATGTAAACAATGTTATTGTATGTGAATGTAAACAGGACCATTGTTCAATTTGTATATTATTATTCATGTTTCGTTGTGTTGTCTGAAAATAAAGTGTTTAAAAAAACACAAATCTACATAAGATTCCACTGATTTATTTAGATGGTAAATGATTTCATATTTTCAGTTGTAAGAATATTTCCTTTAAATATTGTTATAAGATTTTTTATCAACGTGTTTTAATTATAATTACATTATGAAAATGCAGTAAATATCTGTTGCGGCTGTCAAAGAGTATCGGTTCCTGTAAAATACCATGATTTTTTTTGTGTACATACTAGACAAAATTGGTAACGTATATTCCATATCTATCTTTGAGCCTGTTATTGCCGGGTCAGTTTGCGACTTAGGCTATTAATTATAAAATCTTTATTTTCTTATATTTGTGTACACACAAGTGCAACATGCATAAAACTAACTTCTGTTATCAACTAAATAAACTAAGTAAAACATATTTTTTCCTTAAAATTTCATTGTCCCATTGTCCTTTACCAAATGAAATTGAGTTTTTTTTTTCTGTTTTTTTTTTTAATAAACAAAACAATTCTATAAATTTGTTCGTTAATTTTAATTTAGTACAAGAAGTTAAAATTATATATCCAGAAATGAAGATGATTGCGAAATAATTAATTATTTATTAAAAGTTAAAATTACAATTATTGTTGAATTATTTTTCATTCAAGAAGCGATTGTCGGCATTAATAATTTTCTTTGGTCCTCTGGCCATTTTAAAATTCAAATATTTTATGTACCTACATGGTCGTACAATGTGAATGATAAATAAAAGCTTAATATAAGCCTCTTTTGTATTTTCATTATCTTTTGAAAACCCTAAAATTAAATGGATGGTGACATACACATTAATTCTACCTTAGCACAACTACACTGATGAGGGTACAATACAATTATTTTTGACTTTTAGTGATCGCAGTCTAATGTCAAGTAGTTATTTTTACTCAAAGTGAAATACCTGAACACAAAATGAATCAAAAGTGAAAAATGAATTCATTAGAGAACCGATCCAACGATATAAGATTTCAGCACTTTTTCAATCGTCTATTGAAAATGAAATGAGCAGATTAACGTTCATTTCTATGTACATTGTCCGTGTCATGTGAACGTGTAATGGAACAAAAATGAACGACAGACTCTGACGTTGATTTTTCAGATAACAACTTAAACAAACAAGAGGACCCTAGGGCGTTTGTCCACCACAGCTGTGATAAGGACGTCTTCGAGAAAAGAGATTCGAGATCGAGAACCGTAAGTGGCGATCTATTCTGTAAAAGCAGTGATAACTAAAGTGAGGTAAGCTACCAATAGTGTCAATCCACAGCATCATTATGGAAAGTCAGCTTACTACACGCTTATTTAGATATAGAATAGACCAGGTGATGTTTCAGTGACGGCGATCGTTTGTCCACCGTGACCGATCTCAGCGATTCAGTATTTTAATTTTTGATTACTAGTATGTTATGATGAAAAAGCTGGAGAAACGGCGCCATGTGCCTGTGCGTCAGCAGTGCATGGACATGATCAAAAGTGTTATGCTCATCTCATAACCTCGGCGGCCGGAATAACGGCCTGAGCGACGGGCGTTCGGTAGACACGCGTCCATACTAAATGTATGTATCGCTACTTCGGTGCTGACATTTCGTTCTAGGTGACCGTTGTGGTGTACAAACGCACTTAACCTGCTGTCAAGCTTATGATCAAAATGGTTTAAGTTCATAACTAGTTAGACTGTGAATCTACATATACCAAGTAAGTATAATGCACCCGTTTCCCTTGCACAATAAGCTAAAGTTTACAATAAAACACCAAGTTATTAGGAGTTTTTAAGTAATCTGACGATGATGACACCCACACTCCGTGCTACAGTCGTTTCGTGTCCGAACCAATGCAACTTAATCGAAAAGTCATGTTCCAACAAAATGCTATTTCGATATGAATCTGTGCGCGAAGAGATCCGCTTCAGAACTGCCTTAAAAATATGGTCGTTATTCTACAGAAGACTGTGAATATTCTCCCGTCAAAAGAAAACATAATCCGATGAGGAACTATGAAAGGAAATTGCTAAGGAATTCGATTTGCTCCTTCGTAGAAACTGCTGCCTTCCCGTATATCATAATGTACTTATTATGTATATTGACAGCTCCATATAAGAGCTTCGCAGTTAGGACCCGAATTTAAATGTGTGTATTTACTTGACCAAAAACGCCTATGAATGTTTTGTCTCTAAATAGCTTTAGATGTGGCTGCTAAATAAAGAATTAAGTATTCTTTTTTTTTTGGGTTTTGGCTTCGCACGGTTTGTGCATTTAGCCAGTGTCAAGTTATTTTACTTTTCAATCAAGTAAATGGCCCGATATCAGGCACGAAGTTACAAAAAGTCATAGTCAGTCAAGTCAAAGTTATTGTAAAGCGGTAGTAACTTTACAACAACCTATTAGGAGCGACATGTTCCAAAGCGATCCCGCCAAAAAACAAAAAAAAAACCTCAATGAATTAGGTTATTTTTGAACTTTCATGGTATAGAAAAAGATTTTGGATTTACCTCGTGTAACAATTAAACTAAAATCTTGAAATCTCAATCAGCCTATTAAATTCCCACTGCTGAGACTCGGGGCTCCTCTAGAGAAGGAGAATCAAGTCATCAAAAGAAATGATCAAGCATCAGTGCTTGTTCCTATGTAGGTGTTAAAAAGGCATTGGCTCTGCAATAGGCAACAATAGGCAAAAACAACATCCTCGTTTTATTCAAAACTAGCTTCCGCCCGCGGCTTCGCCCGCGTGCAAGTCGGAAATCATACCGCGGGATCGTACTACCGGGATAAAAAGTATCCTATGTGCTAATCTAGGATATAGGTAATCTGTGTTCCAAAAGACCATGGGCAATTTGATCCAATGAAAAAAATCCCCCAACAGTGATGAAATCTATTGGGGTAGAATTTATTTCATTTTATGGCGGTTATGTCAAAATTGACCATGAACATGCTGTTTGGGCACATTGTCAAAACTGAGAAAGGATTATTTTAACAGAGCATTGCCTCATATTTTTGTTGATTTTAGAATTGCAGTTGCGCTTATTAATGCATTTTATAAAGCAGTCATGGATCACAGACTAGCCCGTGACATTTTAAGCATCGTTCATCATCATTTCAGCCGAAACACGTCCACTGCTGGAAATAGGCCTCCCTCAAAAGGGGGCGGTTTGCCATAATCGCCACGCTTGGCAAGCGGGTTGGCGATCGCAGTATGGTAGTCTAATGCATAGTGAACGCTGCTGCCCATTATCTAGTAAGTCCCTTAGTCGCCTTCTACGACAACCACGGGAAGAAACGGGATGGTGCTATTCTTTTATGTCCGGCACCACACGGAACGCATAGGCTAGCCAACATTTGCGTGAAAACGGTCTCTATAGAATAGAAATAAATGGGGAGAAGAACTTACAAGACTTGCATAATATGTTAGTTTGTAAAATATCTATTATGACTGCTCAGATGCCAAGTACAATCTCGAGACTTAAGGTCAATAACTCACATTTAGATAAGATTATTATTGACCATTAATAATTATGAGCCAATTATGTGTAACAGTTATTGATAAAATATAGAATTATTTTGTAAATATAGATTTTTTTTTTGATGGGAAATCATCAAATGAGAGCGAGCTACCCATTACTCGCCGTCCGCAAGGCCACGCGTAGGGTGGCCGGGATTCAGCCTGGGATTCCCGACGCCCAGGGCGTCCTGCGGCGACTAAGGTGGTGAGGGCGCATATACTGCCTCTCCCTCACGTGCGCCCTCTTCGCGAGCATCACTGCTTAGCTGAAGGAGGTGACGGCTACCCATGCACTCTCGCTCCGAACTATGGCCTAGACCAGGGCTGGACGCGAGAGATCGCTGCCGCCGTTCGCCTCCACGAGGACACGGCGGTGCTCCGCCCAAGCCGGGCAAACCTCCACTGTATGCTCGTGTCCTCAGGGCGATCTTCGTAGTGGAAACACCCGGGCGTTTCCTCCCGCCTTATGCGAATCACGAACCCGAAACAGCCGTTTCCGGTGAGGACCTGCATCAGGTGGAAGGTGAGGACGCCATGCCGTCTCTCAAACCACCCTCAAAGAGAGGACTTACCGCCGCAACAGTGGCGTGCTTATTGCGAAAGGGGTTGCGGCCCGCCCGTAGTGAAGGTTTTTTTTTTTTTTGGGTGGGAAATTATCAAATAACTTCTTCCGCTCTGGGTGGAGCAGGAGGGCGTGTCAGACTTTTACTGACTAAAACACACCCGTGTTCCTTCAGTAGCCCGTATGCCAGGGGCTGTGGTGTCTCTTTCGAACAAACCCGCACCCCTGGATTTTTGCAAACCAGTTCGTTAAATTTTTTTAGTCAGTAAAATTTCCCGTTGTGTCCGAATAAAATTCAGCACGAAACAGAAGTATTAAATGTAAAAAAATAATAATAATACTTGCAATTTAATTGAAATTAGAAAATATCATTTACAGTGAAGAAAAACATACTCGTAAAAAATACATGCATACATCATAAATTATAAAACCAATTAATTATCAATAAATTTTATAAGTACCAATTTAAGTAGTTTTATTTTATATAACAGTTTTAAGAACACTTTAAAAATCACAGACAAAATAATGACAGCAAAAACCACCCGCCCAAATGTGCACGAGCCCTTAAAAGGAACGAAAATAAAATCTACCAACATTTTATTATGCGAGCAATTGCATAAGACTTTTCTAGAATACAAAGGCGAGTTGACATCTTCTAGAAATGTTATTATGCGCCAGTTCTTATTATTAGGATAGACGATAAGTATTTTCTTTGACTTGGAACATAAATAATTGAATGGCTTTTCTTGGGGAATAGTTTATTTTGCTTTATTTTTGCAGGCATACTAATCAAGTCTTTAAAATTGGTTTATTTATTTTTATAGTATCGGCCTATTTTATGTAAAATCTATAATTAATTAAATAAGAAATTAGGTAAGGTAGGTAATTAAATTATATTTTGATATCGAAAATATACCGAAGCCACAAATATCTGTGATTGTTAAAATTTTGCTTTAATATTTTGAGCTAGATTATTTTATCATAAAATTATGCTCAATTTACAACTCTTCTTTTATATTTTGGATTGAGATATATTAAATCTAGTAGAGAAAGAAGTTTTATGTTTCGTTCATTGTTTTGGATGACTTTTCGCCGTCTTCTTTTCACAGTCTTATCATCACAAAAGCAGTGAATTGATAATTTCTGAAGTAAGAGTTTCTACACTTTACGTGAGTAGGTAGTACCTAATAATCAATTTCTCGAGTCTTAATTTGGTTTTATTTAATTATTTCACACTACTATTTGTTAGTTGCAAAGGTGTTAAAACTATGTTATTAAATACTAAAATCAAAAATAAAATAATGTCAGGTCAAAAAACGAATTAAAATAATATACAACAAAATTTTTAGGGCTCCACATTGATAAAAACTGAATTGGAAAACCCATATCGAAATCTTATGTAAAAAATCAGTAAATCGGCCTATGCCCTGCACACATTGTCGTCTATAATAGGTGTGGATGCATTACTTACAGCTTACTATGGTTTAACAGAATCTCATCTACGTTATGGTGTCACTTTTTGGGGCAACTCAACAGAAAAAGACATGGTGTTCAAGGCTCAAAAGAGATGTGTTCGTTCAATATTTAAAATTAAACCTACTGATAGTTGCGTGCCTTACTTTAAAAAATATAAAATACTTACTTTACCATGTCTGTACATTTTAGAGATAAGTGTATTAATTGTCAAAACAAATCCACTCCGATTTAAACGATTAGATGAAGTGAGAGAGTGGGAGATGCTCTCGAACTGCGAAAACATCTCTCATGCGCAAAAATGTTTTCTGTATGGCTCCGATGATATTTAATAAATTGCATAAAAGTTCGAGAGAACTGCCCTTGTCACTTTTCAAAAATAAGCTGAGATTTTTTTTAAGTTAATAAAGTGTATTACAATGTTTTAGATTTTTTTGAATGAAAAGGACTTTTCTATTCCGACTTCTAATATTTAAGGTTAAGAATACAATTTGATAATGTGAATTTTAAATCAATTGACTTTTGAATGATACTATTTGACTGCATACTAATGAATTTACTGGACATCATTTAATTTATTTTTGACTTTAATATACTAATCCTTTAATATCTTGGCATCAATTATTATTTGTTTGCTGTGTATTTTGTAATGAAATTTAAAATTACTTTAAGTAAATGCAATGAAATGTAATTTCTATACCTACAAAATTTGTACGCCGTTATTGGCAAAACATGGACACTCACAGCATATTAATTCAATACCCTGCACGTCTGATTATTAGTCAGTTTATGTAAACGCATGTTTGACAAATAAATTATCTTTATCTTAAGGTATCTTTATGTCAACCAAAAAAAATTATCACAGTTGCAGTGTCATCTTATCGTATGAAGCTGGATAAGTCTTCCTAGCACTGCAGCCTCTAGCCTCTCAGAGATCATCTTTAGGATCCTATTGGCGCTCCCCCGAATCTGACGCATCAGAGTAACTGTTTTCTTGCACATAATGGCATAAAAGTCATCGACTCATACGTCAGCAAACATGCCCAACGCGCAAATTAAAAAAAAAAATCCATATTCAAAATTCGTTTCATAAATCTCATACAATTAATTATCTATTAGGGAAAAATATCAAAATTCCTGATTTTCATACATTTTTTGAATGATTACGGCAAGACGAGATAAGGCAAGAATCCCGCGACACATCGATCGAAGAATCGCTGAATAATTCATTCGGCTCACACTGACTTGTTATCGCTCATAATTCGACGTGCGCCTACAATAATATCCCGCCTCATTCGTCGATAAATTTTATTACAGGGAAAAGAAAATATATAAATCTGAGAACATAATTCTTTTTATACCTTCCGTAGAAGAAACAAATGTTTAATATTTTCCTTGAAAGTTCCCATGAAACTATTCATTATAAAGTTATTGTGGAGTTTTATTACCTGTCTGAAGTGGGTTTCTCGAAGAAATATTTCTTCGAGTTGTAATATCGTTTTAAATTATTATAACAAGAATGGATAGTGAAAAATCAAGAACCACGCTCGCATTATGTATTTTGTACTTCATATATTTATAATGTAACTTGACGAAATATAAAACTACTTTAATTAATTTTGCTTTATTGATATAATATTTTAACACCGCGGTGATAAAAAAAACTAGAACTAATCCAATTAGCAGTACACACAGCATCACCCTGTATGTTCCCACTGCTAGGTCACAGGCCTCCTCTCATCTCTCATCAGAGGCAGCATGCCGTAATCTCAAACATACTTTTGGTTTCCTCTTATTAGTTATGGCGAATTATTATTTAGTATTAGTTTTATTAAATTATTATTTAGTATTAGTTTTAGTGAATTATTTAGCCCTAGTTTTAGTGAATTTACTTTATTATTTAAACCGTTGCTCTTTTATACTTTACCTATTATAATTTTATATAATCCTAAGAAAGAGACTGGATCTGGACACAGGGTATCCTAGTGCGGGATCCAGTGTCACACCTATACTGTAACACTTTTTTTTATGAGCCAACAAATAAAAAAAATTAAACCACGCGGGCCCAGTGCGTGTTAGTGGCTATCACACATAGTGTGTGTCCCTTCGGATTTTTTGTTCTAGGACTCTTCGGTTTCCTCACTAAATACACAAAGTGCCAGCCTACGTTCGAACTCACGAGGAACTCGTAAGTCGGGACCGATATATTCACTAGGCTACCGCTACTGTATCTAATAAGTATCGAAATTATAATGATCAGTTAGGTACTCCTAAGGTATTTCAACATCAGTCAATACCAACCAACACAAAATAACCAATAAATTCCAGATTGCATTTACCTTTGATGAAGTACAATTCTGCTACCACAATCTATAAACGGCTTTGTGACAGTATGACTAGATTCCAACACACGTGTAGATAGGCTACCTGTGTTTCAATATACCTAGCCTAATGGATTACTGGAACTATTCTCCAATCATCACATGAAAGCTTTGTTCACAGAGTGCATGACTGGTGACAGAGATTGCAAACCGGGATAGCCTAAAATAATAGCAACAGCAAGGACCTTGTTTGTCTTATCTGTGATTGTAATGGTTGAGTGAAAGTGGATCAATGTCCACACAAACTATATGTCGATTTATCTGGCTCCCTTGTAATATAAACGAATAATTATATCGATTACCACTTTAGTAGGTATATCTACTAATTATCAATTTTACAAAAAAAAATGCTCTTTTACAGTAGCAGAGTGTGGTTATGGATTGCTATCCTGCTCTGTGTATCCCAAAATGTTCAGCTAAACTGACGTCTGTTGTTTTGGGCCAACAAGATCTAAAATATAGTCATGTGACATGAAGAAGAAACAGAGAGTTATGAACTTAGAACCAAATTTAAAACAGTTTGCCGAAAATCACCACAAACACAAATTCGGCAAAGGTCAGGTTTAATTATGTGTTTGTACTCCAGCATTTTCAATTATTGTTATTGCACAGTTTATATAGCATTAGTGACTCAAAAGATCTCTCATAAAACAGTTGTATTTTTTTCATATTTTTTTTAAAGCTTATTACATTAAACTTTTTCTAATAATAATCTTTATGACTAAACACTTATTTATAAAGTAATAGGAAAACAGATTCAAGTCATCATACAATTTATAACAGTTTGCCGAAAATCACTCAAATACAGATTAGGCAAACGTCAGTTCAGTTATACATATGTTTGTAGTCTAGCATTTTTAATTATTATTATTGCACAATTTGTATAGCATTAATGAGTGAAAAGATCCCTATTAAAACAGTAAAAATTTTTTTCATCATTATTTATTGAAAAAAAAGGACATCACACATTCAACTTACGCTAAAACTAATCTTTTTATCTAAAACAAAACAGATTCAAGTCATCATACAAACAAATAGCGAAAAGGTATAAGGAAAGTTGTATAATTCATTATTTCTATTGGAACTGAAAAGTAACTTGTTGCTCCATATATAAATAAATACTTTTCAGAATGCCTTGATGCATTCAGTAACAGCTACTCGACCTACAAAACTGAAATCGATATCTTGTAACCTTCTATACGAAAGATCCTTTACATTTATATCGTGCCTGCAGACAACTATAGGTTCAATACTCAATACTCAATACTCAATACTTTATTGCATTCCATAATGTGTACATATAACAGTTGGTATGTGAAAACATTGAATCAATTATGGACCCTGTCGGGCACAGCAAAGTTAGTTTTTAGTAGGAGAGAGGATGAAGGCCCTTTTTGTTAAGAAAAAATTAAAATAGTATCATTAGAATAGTAACTATCATTAAAATAGTCTCATTAAAATAGTATAATTAAAATAGTATCATCAAAATTGTGTCATCAAAATAGTATAATTAAAAAGTGTCTTTAGAAAAAAAAAACATTAAAATAGTATCATTTGTTTTTATGGTAGTAAGCAAGTATTTATATATTTGATTATAAGTTATATTTCTATATTATTTATTGCACGATTTATTTTATTAATATTATAAATTATGATAAACTAAATATTTATAATTTTATTGAGCCTTGTAGAATATTATTTTAATTGTGCACTGTTTAGAATATTCATTTTGAATTTACAGTATTTAAATGTTTTAAACTAATATAAATATTTAAAGAAAAATTTAAAATGTAATGTAAAAAGTAGTGTTCATTGTTGTTGGAATTTATCTCCAAAGTATTCATCAATAGTATAGTAGCCTTTGATTATCAGAAATTGTTTTAATTTATTGATAAAGATATTATTTGTATTTATATTTTTTATGAATTCCGGTAACTTATTGTATATTTTAATTGACATTACAAATGTACTAGAAGAGTGCATTTTTAATCGTGAAGTGGGTATATTTAATCTGCTTTCATGTCTTAGTGCAATTTTTGTTTGGATATCTCCTCTTTTGGTATAAAATTTCGGATACTTTCGTACAAATTTACAAATTTCGAATATGTAGAGGCATGGCAGGGTTAATATTTTCAGGTCTTTAAAGTGGGGTTTACAGGAGTCTGTATCTTTGATATTCATTAATATTCTAATCATTTTTTTCTGTATAGTGAATAATGTAGGCGCGTCCGTACTATTTCCCCATAGAATAACTCCATAGTTGAGCCATGCAAATGCGTACGCGTAATAAGTTACTAGTGCTGTTTTGAGGTCTGTTGTTTTCTTGATTTCTCGGAGAGCGTATGAAAACTTGGATAATTTGGTTCTTACTTTTTGTATATGTGATTTCCAATCTATGTGTGAATCTATGTCTAGACCTAAAAGAGTGAAATTATTTACTGCTTCTAATTTTGATCCGTTGTACTTGAAGCTTATACCTATAGGTATTTTTTGTCGGGGGTGGAAAGTTATTATTTTTGTCTTATTGTAGTTAATTTCAAGGTTGTGTTCATTCATCCATTGTGTTGCGGTGTCAAGTATAGAACTCAATTTTTGGTTTAAATTTATATTATTATCGCATGATGTTAAGATAGAGATATCATCGGCGAATAATACGCATGACTCATTGATGTGGTTAGGGAGGTCGTTTATGTAAACAAGGAATAGCAGGCACCCTATCACAGTTCCTTGTGGTATAGAAGCATTTACGGGTATGTTTTGGGATCGAATTAATTCTATTTCTTTTGATTTATGATTGCAATGTTCTATTTCTACAACTTGTTCTCTGTTTTTTAAATAAGATGTGAACCACTCGTAGCCTTTTCCGCGGATACCGATGTTATATAGTTTATTTAATAGTATATCAAATTGCACCTTATCGTAAGCTTTTGTCATGTCTAATAACAATCCTACAGCATATTTTTTATTATTAATTATATTGAGGGCTTCTTGTATAAATTTATAAACAGTCAAAACGGTTGATCGGTTTTTGCGAAAACCATTTTGACTATCATTGAATATATTATATTTTTCACAAAATGCATACACACGATCGCACATGGCTTTCTCAAATATTTTTGAGGCTGTTGGTAAGAGAGCAATGGGACGGTAGTTGTTTGGGTCGGTTTTATTATTTTTCTTGTGGATCGGTTTTATAATAGCTTTTTTTAATAAATCGGGAAAAACGCCTTCTTCAAAGGATTGGTTAAGTAGTATGTGAAATGGCAAGGTTAATTCGTCAGCGCATTGTTTTAATAGAGTGGGTGGGAGTTCGTCAATTCCATGGCTTTTCTTGTTTTTTAAATTTTTAATTATAGTATTTACTTCGTAAGGATCTACTGGACTTAGATATAATGTATTTTGTATAGCTGAAATCGCCGGGAGTCCTTTTGATTTTGGTTTGCTGCCGGTAGGTATTGTGCTGTCCCCAGCAATAGAAGCAAAGAAACTATTAAATATGTTGGCTACCTCTTGGGGTTTTGAAGTTAAGCTATTATTTATTTGTAGAGTTATGTTGTGTTTATCACTTTTCCGTTTCTTGTTTGTGCGTTCATTGATTATTCCCCACATTGTTTTAACTTTATTGTTAGATTGCTTCATTTTATTTTTATAATGTAGTTTTTTTGCAACCTTGACAGTTTTCTTCAGTGTTTTTTCATATTTTTTATAATATTTTGTTAATATTGGATTTTTTGTTTTTATTATTAATGTCTTTAATAGTCTTTTGTTTAAACAAGACTTTTTTAAACCTACGGTGAGCCAATATTTTGTATATTCTGTTTTTAGTTTAATTTTACGCAATGGTATACATTGGTTTAGAATAGAGATGAGTATGTCGTTAAATGTTTTATAATTTATGTTAACGTTATTGTTGGTTCTAAGAATATCATTCCAACTAAGGTTTTGTATTTTCTCTTTGAATTTTGATATATTTGTGTTATTAAATAGTCTTTTCATTGTGTACCAGTTATGTGTTTCTGATTGTTTAGGTATTTTTAAATGTAAAATTGTACTGTGGTGGTCGGAAAAACCTAGCTCTTCTGTGGTTGTGTACATGTCTTTGTAGTTAAAGTTTGTGAATATTAGATCTATGCACGTTGCAGTGGTTGGTGTAATGCGTGTAGGGCTTTTTACATGTTGAGTAAAATTATGTTCCTGCATAAGATTTAAAAATTGATTTGTCTTTAAATTATCCGATATTATGTTAACATTAAAATCGCCGCCTATTATTATATTTAGTTTGTAGTATTTATTGTTTAAATATTTTAGAATTCGTTTTAATTGCTGATAAAATACTTCCTCCTCTCTTCTATTCCAGTACATAGTTACTATCAATAAATTTTCTATTGGTAATTCCGTGGCACATAGTTCTATTATATATTCTATGGACATTTCTGAAATATCATTTCTATTTATGCTGTCGATATGTTCTTGTAGAAGTGTACAAACACCGCCACCCGTTCTAGTGCTACGACAGAAGGAAGATGCAAATTTATAACCACTAAATTGAATGAGATCAAGTTTTTCTTGAGTTAGCCAAGTTTCTGAAATACAAATTGCTTTATACAATGGATTTTTATCAATGAATGCTTCAAGTATATCTTGTTTGTTATTAAGGCTTTGAATATTTTGGAACATTATTTTAAATGGTCGGTCGTTGTTTACGAAATGTCTGGTTCTCAGCTTCGTTGGACATATTTGTAGGGCAAAGTTGGTTGATGTTGTTCAATATTATATCATTTTCTTGGGTGTTGTAATCGCATTGATGTTTGTTGTTTTCCATGTTAATCAGTTTTCCGTCTACGTATAGATGGTTGTTTCTTATAATTGCATGAAATCCATTTTTCCTGGCTTTAAATAATTCTTCTCGCATTTGTGCTCTATACTTTCGTTCATTTGTGTCTAAGAATTCCGATATGAAAAGTCCGGTTCCTTGAAAATAAGTGTTATTGTTAATAATATATTTGGCCATTCTCTTACTTATAAATTCAATAACAAGCGGTCGGTTCTTAGGTCCACCGGGCCTTCCAAGTCTGTACAGGTCTTCTATATATCCTGAAACGTCTATGTTGACTATATCACGGAGCAGTTCGATTAATCTGTTGTGAAGTGCACTTTCAGGCTCTTTGTAGTAATCGGCCAGGCCGTAGAGTACAATTTTTCTTTGGTTATTTCCTTGTATATTTTGAACTTTTGATGCTTCTGCAGCTAACTTTCTTATTTCTTTCTTTAAGTTTTCGTTTTCTGTTTGCAGATTTTCTAATTTTTTATTAATATTTTCTATTTCTTGCTTTCTTTGGTCGTTCTGTGTTGTTAAGGCGCTTGTCTTATAATCTAAATCTTGTTTTAATTCTGTAATAGCATTATATATCTCTGTATGTATAGTGTTTCGTAATTCTTGTATAATAGATTTGTTGTTTTCTTTAAGATGTGTGATTATTAGTTCACTCAAACCTTGAATTGTTAAATGAGTATGTGTCTCATTCATGGTGTTAAAATTTTCTTTTGTGTGGACAATCTCATTTTTTTCCATGGGTATGGTGTCGCCTAAAAAACTCAGGTCGTCGTAACAAGTTGTGTCGTTATTTGGATTTATTGTTCTTTTTCTCAAAGTGACATTAGCTTCCTCAGGTGCTGTGGATGATAGCTGATTATTGTCGGTGCCTTTAGGGATACGTAAAGGGGTGTTTGTGTTTCCAGTCTTGGGTATTTTGCAGATGCATGTCTGGCATTTCCACGTATTTTTAATTTCCAGTGTCATTTTTTTAGTGTAGTAGTCTTTAGAAACACCTCCGCACTCTAGATCGTATCTGCATTTACAGAGCACACAAATAAGATTTTCTCTTATGGGTAGCTTATTTTTACATCCAGCGCATACAGGTGTAGATGCCATTTTAATAATATTTAAGGATACTTTATGATGTCTAAGCTAGTCCGCTGTGACAAAACTCGAATAAGCGACCTCTAGCGTGTAGCAGTAAAAGCAAAGTAGTTTCCGTGTTCAGCGAAAGATGGCGCTATTTTATAATATTGAAGACGATGACTGTCACTTTACAAGAATTTATTTTCTTAGGTATTATTTGAATGTTTATGTTTATGTACCTTTTTTGATGGTTTTCTTTCTTCTTTTAAGTATATCCCCCTATTCATCACTTTTCCAAAACGATTCTCACAACGTTGCTCGTAATTTTTCAAATTGTGGAGCCGTTAAAGCTTCTTATTTGTATTGTTTGTTTTTATATCACTGGATAGATCTTTCACGCGTACTCTAATATCACACACTACATGTCACTTTAACATTCGAATAAATACTTTTCCATATGTATCTAATCACATAAACTATTTTTATTATGAATTATAAGCACAGAGCAACTTGTTTGTTTACGCGCAGTCAGGTTTCACGCCCAATGACGTAATAAAAGACATCTGCTAACATTCCGACTTTCCGAGTGCGAGAAATGCTGTGTTGCGAAGATGTTGGGCACAAACCTTTGTCTTAAATAATATTTAAGCATAAGCTACTTTAAGTGGGTCCTGAATAGGGTTTGATTTTCATTAAAATTATGTCACTGGTCTTTTTAACTTTATAGTGATAAAAGTCTGCAATAATTAAAGTAGTCGTTTTTCTTGATTTTGTGATGAATATGAAATTGGTATTTTGTTTCGTGCATTCCCGTTGTCCCCGTAGGCCACGTCCCCGTTAAAGGGGATAAATGGAATTTAAACAAATAATTAAAATTACATAATATTCCCATTGTCCCCGTTAATTTATTGTAGTATATATTTTTGTAATTAAAGAAAAAAACTACAACTGTATAGTACGTTGATTATCGTTATGATTACTCCTATGTTTAGTACTTACCAAGTGCTCCTACCAAGTTATGACAACCTGGTACTACGTAGGCATAAAGCGTTTTCATAAAAACTTTCAATAATGAATAGCTAGAAAAAAAGTAAACCAGTGAAATTCTTTGAGATTTTAATTAAATTTTTACTGGCCTATAAACCGTGAAAGAAATAATAGCATGTGTATTATTTTTCCTTCAGCATACCGACCACGAAAGATAAGCAAAAGTTGATATTAAAAATACTTTATAAAGACTGATATTACGTAGACTAATATGTAATTTATGAAATGACTAACTATATAAATAAATACAAAAACAAAAGGACACTCAGGCGTTGAAGTACTCGTTCGCATCGCAGTCATCCGGAAACGTGCCTAGCAGACTGGCAGCATTTGGAAATTTTTTTGGCTAAAGAACAACTGTGCCACGTTTTTTTTTTTTGGGTTGGAGATCATCAAATGACTTCTCCTGCTGGGTAGAGCAGGAGGGTGTGTCAGACGTTTACTGACTAAAACCCACCCGTGTTCTCTCAGTAGCCCGTGTGCCAGGGGCGGCGGTATTTCTTTCGAAAAACCCGCACCCCTGGCAGGCATCGGCCCTTGCGGACCGACCCCTCGGTCACCCTGCGACGGGTCAACACAGTGGCCCCGCCGCCTACCCCTTTTCGGCCGCAGGGGATAGGGAGAGCGGCCAACGCTATACCGGCACTCCTCTTCTCCTGCGGCCCCACCGCGTCCGCCATCAAACGGTAACTCAGCCACGTCACTTGAAGTCTCAAGTAGGTAGTTAGCATTCCTTAAAAGGAGAACCCCGCGCCCGGGCCCCTGACCTGAGCGTTTCGATTCCAAACGGCTCAAAATTACCTTATACGGCCTACCTTACCTATTCCTCGTACACCTGTATTTGCGCCATTCGAGGGTCACACTAGCCAGCACAGCCTGCTGAACTAGGAACATGAAATGGCGCAAGGGTGGCGACACACGTTGCAACCCACACCAAAAGCCTACCTACCCTCCAATGCAAAAACGTCATGACGTCGGCGGTCTCTTTCCATCGTTACGTACCAAGCCTTTAGGTTCTAATACCGCTGGTACGCCGACGGTGACAAGGGCTCGACGAATAATATTTTTGTTATCGTAATATTATTTAGGTACCTTTGTTAAACATCAACATTTCAGTCTAAAGACGTCCACTGCTTGACAAAGGCCTCCCCCAAGCTCTTCCACGACCTATGTTGATGTTTTTTTTTTTTTTTCAAAATGGAATGGAATAAGAAATCCTACTTTATGAACAAAACCGATTATCCAAAGGAATTTTCATTAAGCTGCCATCAAAGAAAATTCTGAAAAAAAGGAAAGACATTATCGTATACGTGGTGATCAGAGCTTGTACCTTCTCGACATATATGAGTAAGACCTTTGCCTGCCGGGGATAGTAATAAGCTGGTATGACGCATATCCCACCACCATCATTATCATTCATACGAAAGACGTCCACTGCTGGACATAGGCCTGCCCCGAGCTCCGTTTTTCGACCGGTTTTGTGCCCCGCATCCAGCGAATTTCTGCAGCCTTCACAAGGTCATCGGTACACCTTGTGGGATGCCTTCCAACCCTACACCTTCCCAACATACCCACCATACACAAACATCTTTAAAAAACCCACCAAGAAAATAAAGCACACGTGAGTTCAAACGTCTTATGGCTACGAGTGATGGCCCATATGTTGTTGAGAAATGGCGCCCAACGACGTTGTTAAGACAGCAGCCGATATATTGTCGGCATGTTTTAAAATAGAGCATGATTTTAGGTTCAATGTTACCTATTTGGTTCTTTTAGTATCGTCCAAAGTTGACTCGGATTGGCGATTGATTTCAATCTAAGTTTTCTTCACGCGACCAGAGGGCTGGCCTATTTTATGGCCAAAGAATCAGCATTGCCATACAACGTGGCAATGCTGCCAGCCTTATGGGCACCTTTCCTATTGACAGCGATGCAGACGAACTTTTTCGATGCCTATGATATTTTTCTTTACATAGACTTGTACATATTTTTTTAAGACAGTTCTGATGCTTTATTTTGTATAACTAATTTTGATTGGTCATAAAACGGGTCATAAACGGGACTTATTAAAAGTTGCTCTCGTTTTAAACTATCCATAATGATGTGGGTCTAGTTTTTGTCGTTGTCTTAATTTTCACTACGAAATTCCATAACAGAACCTATTTTAGTATCAATCGACTAAATTGTATATATGTACCGTTCGAAGCAAATTCCGATAATAATCAACTTGTGAACATTTGTGAACATTTGCGGACTAATTATAATACCAATACTGATTTAGACTCCGTTTCAAAGTACCAATTAATGGATTATGACAATCATATTGCTGTTTGACTCATAACATTTGCTATCGTACTGAATTTAATAGGTTTATTATGGATTATAGAGCTCGAGTGATGTATTTAATTATGTATTGATTTATATGATGATGATGATTGTTTTACGTAGATTTGATAGTCTAGGGTCGGCAAAAGTGTTATTGGATTTTCTATTCGGAATTTCTCAGAAACCTGGAATCTGGAGATGTGCATGACTGATGGCAATATGCTCACCTGCTATTAACTTGGAAGCTAAAAAAACATTACTGCCGAATTAAGAGTGTTGCTACTGTAAAGGTTGTTCGCTTCACGAGGAACCTCACGTACATACTGGCAGCCAATGATTAGGCTGTGTCTATGTTCGAATAATCATTGACTAAATCTCACATACATTATATTTTACGAAAGTTTTTGGTTTCTGCTGGATATTTTTATTCTCAACGACACTGCGATGGTGTTTTATTTAATTTTCGAGTGTGAATTATTTTTAACCGACAAAGGGGGAGGTTATACGTTCCAGTGTATGTTTTTTTATGTATGTTCACCGATTTCTCCCCCATTTGTGGACCGATTCTCAAAATTCTCTTTTTATTTGAAAGAGTATACTCCTGAGGTGGTCCCATTGGCACCAAGTCAGGATCTGATGATGGAATCCCACGGAACTCTTCTAAAAATGACAGCTAATTAACCGAGATTGCTGCTATAGCATAAATATGCATTGTTTTGACCCCAAGGATGATGAAATTTCGAATTAGTTTGGGGTAGGTACTATACCTATCTAAAAAGTGAAAAATAAAAACTTTGTTCAAAAAATTTCGGAAGGCGGTGACAAAAAATTAATAAAATATATATCCAAAGTCACCGACTTCCGAAATTAAAGTTATTTTTCACTTTCTAGTGTTTTCTGGAAGTCGGTTATTTTTTTTTACAATTTCGAAAACCAGCGTCAGACGGCATGTGTTTGTCATTAGAATGCTGAAATTATCCTTTTTGGCGCAGCCGTGAGGCACACATTATTGTAGTATTTCATTTTCACGTTTCTTTTTAATGTATTTTGTGTTTCACTAAATGTGTTCAAATAAACAGTATTTTTTTCTTTTCAGTGGAGCAGACGAGTCCTGGAGTGGAGACCGCGTATTCGAAAGAATAGTGTGAGACGCCTCCCAGCTAGATGGACCGACGACCTTCGAAAGGTGGCTGGGATAGACTATATGCAGAAGACGGAGACTGGATAATTTGAGACCCCTTCATAAGACTAGTTGTCAGACATTCGGCCTTCTGACGACCCGTAACGACTGTCAAAGATATGCGAATGACAGTTGAGATCAACAGATTAACGTCTGGGGTAAGGGGTCTGGGTACCTATGTAAAGATGATCAGTTTGTCACTCAACCACGGACCAACCGCGGAAAGCGTAGCTTATCCTGATCGATCGAATCTTGCGCCTGTTATCTGTCTTTGCCATAAGTCCACAAGCTCGTCCATAAACACAGACAACTGATTAAGAAAATAGGCAAACGCTACAATGATCTTTAGGCACTCGAATATAGTTGAAGATGACAAATGTATTGAAAAACAAAATGGCCCCTCGCCAAATTAACCTTCTAGCACTGTACGGGGATTGTCATATTCAAGACCTAACAACAAATAACAACACTTATTCATTGGCTCACAAAATTCATTGTACACAAACAGATAGATAAACTTGTTACGCTATTCACTTCCACAAACACATTATGTAAATAAGTACATAAATCTATCTTGTCCTAGTTCATATACGTCGTGTAGTCGCAACGACGCGTACGTTGGTACATGAAGGAACGCATTCACGGGCAACTAAAATTGCGAAATTGCGAAATTCTTGGCAAGTGTGAGGTCACGGTAATATCGAGTAGGTACTTAACGGTAATTCCAAAATTGTAGCCAAATGTGCACGAGAAACCATTATATAATACAAAAAAAACTTAGGTGGATATCAACTAATTAAAAACTGCACGCCCCTACACAAAAATGTTTTTCCAAGCATTTTTAATGTCTAGGTATGCAACAAGCAGTGGAAGGGCGTGTAGTTTTAAATTCGTTGATTACTAATAGACTTAATTGGATTTTGGTGATGTTTATAGGACAGATAAATGGAGCAATTTAAAACAAAATTACCGAAACATGAAAACTAAGCAAAAACGACCTACGTGACGATTATAAAAGATTGCTCCACTACATTGCCGGAAATAGTTGCTGATAAAAATTGCCCGTGTAACCGTCACTCGAGACCGTTCTTCAATGTAAAATCAATTTTCCTTGACTATTCGAAGCGTCGTTTATCATTAATGGTGACGGGATGGTCGTGGAGAAATTAGCGATGTCGCAAGCGGAGGCTGCTAATGTATGTATCGGCACGCCTTCCCGCTGATATTCTGTGTGATATTTGGAAAACTGAAAACGTTTATTATGTTTTACCAAAGAATTACGGTTGTTGTTACTTGTGTTACAACTTTCGACAATAGATTTTAAGGGGTGTATTAAGACTGAAAATAATAAAATTTAAAAATACTATAACAAAAGCTGAACGCCCGGACGAAATGAAAAGACTATTCATTCACAGTATTCACTAAAGTTCTGTAGTAGTATCCACTAAAACAATGTTGATATTTGGCAATACAACAGAAGCTGCAGAATCAATACAGTTTGTTCAAGCATTGTTTACTCTCCTTTCAATATAAACTCGTTAAAATAATGATTGATTCATCCATGTTTTCCTTTTGAACTGAAATCGGAATGGAAAAATATTTTTTACTCTTCATTTTGCATACAAAAAGCAACAAACGCTGGGAAACGCGAAACATCATTCGAATAACGAATAAACACTCCAACGTTACCTTTTCAAAATGCATTCACTTTTAAATTTACCGATAAAAGTTATAAAAACGCGTTCATACTTTTGGTGGAATAAAAACAACAAAAATTCTAACCAGGAACGTATTTTTCAAGAAGCGTCTCTAATCCCTGAGGCTACCGGCTGGGGGCCGGTTTAGTCAAAGCACTTTGCCATGTTACAAGAGCAATGTTCTGTTTGTTACCTTTTAAACTCGCTCGTGCCAACGACTTTTCAGCTGGATTTCACTCTGAGTAATAAACGGGTAATCGTTTTGTGTAAAGCATAATTGTATGTGTTTGTGCTACGCTTCAGTTTTCCCTTGGAAAAAATGTTAAAAACTACTAAAAGTTGCTTAATTTTGTAACTCTGTTACCTTTTTTTATTTCTGTGTTGGCTGTCGGCAGTAAGTCCCCTTTTTGAGGAGTGGATTAACAAGCGCCACGGCGTCCTCACCTTGCGCCTGACGCCTGTCCTCACCGGACACGGTTGTTTCGGCAGGTTCCTGTTTCGGATAAGGCGGGAGGAAACGCCAAGGTGATTCTACAGCGAAGATCGCCCTGAGGACACGGTGGAGGACACGATTGTCCGGTAAGGACCAAGCCCAGGTCGACGGCGCGTTGTATTTATTCCACGCGCACCTCAAAGAGATGTCAGCACAAACCGGGGCCAATGCCTGCCAGGGGTGCGGGTCTGTTCGAAAGAGATACCGCCGCCCCTGGCATACAGGCTACTGAGGGAACACGGGTAGGTTTTAATCAGTAAAAGCCTGACACGCCTTCCTGATCCACCCAGAGCGGAAGAAGTTATTTGATGACTTCCCAACCAAAAAAAAACCCCCACCTAACTCCTAACTGTTAAAGAGTTGTACCTTCCTTCATCAGCTCAGCGTCATGAGATGATGATGACCATACGCAAATGTCTCAATCGTTTTAGAAATTATTTGAAAAACATTGTTAATGCCTATAAAATTTGAGGGTTGCCCTCGATTTCCCTGGGATTTCATCATCATATCCTGACTTAGTGCCAGTGGGACCACCTCAGAAGTATACTCTTTCAAATAAAAAACGAATTTTGAGAATCGGTCCACAAATGGGGGAGAAATCGGTGAACATACATAAAAAAATACATACAGTCGAACATATAACCTCCTGCTTTTTTTGAAGTCGGTAAAAAAATTGAAAACACGCTTTTACTACACAATCATCATCATTAGCCTATAATATTCCCACTGCTAGGACACAGGCCTCCTCTAAGTGAGAGGGAGTGGGCCGTAATCCACCACGCGGGCCCAGTGCGGGTTGGTAGATGTCACATGTCTTCGAATTTTTGGTTCTAGAGGACATGCCGGTTTCCTCACAATGTTTTCCTTCACCGTTTTGAGAGCAGTGGTGATGAAATAACAATAATTTACACAAAGTAAAGCGCCTGTCTGGGTTCGAACTCACGACCTACAACTCGTAAGTCGCGGCCGTTACCACTTGGCCACCACTGTTCTCTCTACTACACAATACAAGTAAAATAATAATAAACTCAACAAAAATTTACTTGTTTTAGTTTTGATGGAAAATACTGTATGACAAACTGCATAGGCCTTGTATAACGCGATATGAATGATAAATTCAAAAAGCGTGGAGAGCTTTTTGATTATGTGTACTTTTTTTCATTAATCTAAACATAGCGCTCCACACCTTTTTTAAGCGAAACATCATAATTTCACCAAAAACTTAAAAAAAAACATACTGTGTTTACTTTTACCCTAAAAAGATTGCCAATTAATCCAAAGTCAACCTATTTATACGTGACCTTTGCCTGCCAGTTATGATCATGGCTTCAGGCAGTTTGATACTCGTGTGTCTAAATTAAGTTATTTTATTTCAGTCTGGGACTATAGTTTCGTAGAACGCGTGGGAATGAGGGTTCGAGATAATAATATATATTATATTTAACTCTGTACTCTGTTTTGACTAAAATAGATCTGTTTTAAATAGAATATGGATTAGTACTGACGTCATTTCTGTTGTACTGTCCGTGTGTGTGTCTTATTGTAGATAGGTTTAAAGTCATTTTTCATGGACATGTTCCATGCCACCCTTTCTCAGATAGGAAACGCCGAACTCATCCACTTTTAATAATATTATTGACGTGTAAGTGTTTCTCAAAACCTATTAACGGAAATAAAATCACTTATCATTTTATCACTACTGTCACTCAGATCACTCACATTCACTCTTGAAAATATGGATAAACTGTTTCAGGCATTTTATCCTAAAAATAGAGGAACTCACTCAAGTAAATTTAAGTTTGTCCATGATTGAGCTTACAAACAAAGTCAGACTTATTTAAACTTGGGATTAGGACGGTGTCATTACATGGGCAAAGTGAGGATTTCCAAGGTACAGGTGTCTAACAAGCCTTGATGGACACACTTTAAATATAAAGAAAAAAAATACACGGTAGTGACTCGGATGTCCGGGACTCCGAATTCCGGAACAAGGGCCAAATGCGTGCTCGCCGTCGTTAAATCAAACAAAAGCCCTTTTTGGAAATGAAGGGTACAAATCTGAGGGAAGTCGGGATGCTGAAAGGAAAAATAGCCCCTCTATGTTATGAATTCCTGGTACTTTGATATTCATCGTCTTTGTGCAAATGTTTTATTGAAGATGCAATTTAGACGAGATGTCGCTCGGTCTTTTATAAATATGAGAGATTTATCTTCATTTGAATTTAATTGAAATTTTATGGAATGTAATCGTGGTGGTTTATTTTTAAAATTAATGCCCTTGTAAGCTATGTTCAGATTATCAAGACTGTTCTCATTGTTTTGGTTTGGTAGAAGTTTATTGATATTGGTCGCAGGTCTGGAGTTTAGAAGTTGGCGGTGTGATACTCCCGTGTATTGCGTCTGATCTCTCTTTGGTTGTATCGGATTGCGTGCTGTCCCATCGGTCTATAAGAATGATAGAAGAGAGAGTGCACCTGTGTTCGCGCATAGCCTTGTGCAATTATCTGAATTTAAGAAAGGAAAATGCCTTGCACTTGCTGATTGGGCCATTGCTATTAGATTTACACTTCATGTTTCACGATTTCAGTTACGAAACCAAAACGGTTGAAATAACAAAAAATGGATAGTCCCTACAGAATAGAACATTGATGAAAAGTAATGTACGGTCACTACAAAAAAAAAGTGAAAAGTGATCAGGGTAGTCGGATATAGTTGAAGCTTAGTAAGAAAACGATGGATTTTATGGAACAAAAAATAATTTCGTTAATAGCAAAAAAACAGTTCATTAATTAAAATCTATTTCTTATTTAACTTCAACTTTACTTATTTTTTTTGACGAGTGTACATCTTTTTGCAAAAATTATTTTACAACTTCACAAAGTTTCTGAACAACTCATTAATTCTTACCTAGTACTTTATGTTCATATAAACATAATATTCCTACATCTTAATATGATTAAGTATATAATGAATCCGTAAAAGTTGTGCGTACGATATTTGATGATATCTTCTAACTTTAATTACTTCGACGTCGAGTTGTTACTTCGTTGGTATAACATTACCAATATGTCTTGAAGTTTTGACGAATATTCTGTTTATTTCTAAGTATTCGATTGGATTTAGTAATAATACGTTGCGAGTAACATTTAGTAAGATTAATTAATTTCTAGTAAAAATATCAAAAGATAATTTATTTTTTTCTGCTGTCTTTGATAGCTGAATTTCATATTTAATTAAAAAAAAATATTTACCACAAAAGTTCTCCAAACCGTTGGAAAGACAATTCTTGGTAATTCCGAGGTAAAATGAAAATCACAGTCGAAACAATACAGTGCAAATTAAATGTAAAATGTAATTACATTGAAGTCGCATCCAATTAACTGCTTGTCATTTGATTTCTAAACAACTCCACATAATATTTAGATTTAGTACTTCGCACGATTTTGACAACTTAAACAAATATCGAAAAACATTTTTAGTATTAAAAGTTTAATATTAATGTGTATTTAAACACTAGCTTTTGCCGGCGGCGTCGCCCGCGCAGAGCTTTCATCCCCTATTTAACTCCCTTAGGGGTTGGATTTCGAAAAATCCTTCCTCATTCCTTGTCTACATTACAAAAGGAACCTCTGTGCAAAATTTCAGCTTTCTAGGTCTAAGGGTTTGGGCTGGGCGTTGATGAGTCAGTCAGTCAGGACTTTTCTTTTTATTTATACAGATTTATAAAAAATACAGATTAACCTTCCGAATGTATTCTCTAAATGATTATGAAAACCGCATCGAGATTTATAGCATAATTTATAAGACCAACGAGGTGAAACAGAAACACACGCAAAGCTACATTAATTAATAATATGAAAATAGATATAGAAGTGAAAACACACATTCGTATATTTTTGCGTTCAGCTTACAAGCCAAGCAAAGATCTAAAGACATGAAACCTACAGGCCGATTTCCGGCCACCGTAGGCATGGGCTTGCGGACGGCGAGTAATGGGTAGCTCGCTGTCCGGTAAGGACCAAGCCCAAGTCGACGGCGCGTTGTGTTCCACGCGCGCCTCAAAGAGATGTCAGCACAAAAAGTGATGGGACCCGCAAGGGTCGATGCCTGCCAGGGGTGCGGGTTTGTTCGAAAGAGACACCACAGCCCCTGGCTTAAGGGCTACTGAAGGAACACGGGTGGGTTTTAGTCAGTAAAAGTCTGACACGCCCTCCTGCTCCACCCAGAGCGGGAGAAGTTATTTGATGATTTCCCACCCAAAAAAAAAAAAAAAAAAAAGACATGAAACCTATGGCTGTATATAGGTCAAACCAATACGTACTCTAGACTTGCATAAGCTGAAATTGTTATGCGAAGGCACGGCGACTCTCGACCAACTTGTTAGCTTGACGTCATTCTGACCCTAATACCTTAAAAACGTATGTAGATATAATATGTGTGGAAGTTTTATGGGTAGTGAGGTATAATGTAGTGGAATAGCAATGCATTATCATTTTGAAGAATAAAACGCCATTAAACTGTGATGATAACACTTGCTCTTCGCTCGCGATTTCGTCCGGCTGAAATTTCGCCCCGCCCCGCGTCGCATTTCATCGCCCGCCGTTTTTTCGTTTTCACTTCTGCGTTACTTCCGACTTTTTTGCATTTTGCTCCCGTATGACTGAACTTCAAATCACAAGCTTTTATAAATAAATTCCTATTCATAAGCGGGAATATCCCATCTCTTCCCGTGGGCGACTAAGGGACTTACTAGAAAATGTCCAGCAGCATTCTCTATGCATTTTACCACCATACTGCGATCGCCAACCCGCCTGCCAAGCGCGGCGATTATGGCAAAACCCCCCCAAAACTGGGGGAGGCCTATGTCCAGCAGTGGACGTCTTTCGGCTGAAATAATGATGATGATGATGATGATGAAAAGCACCGTATGACTGAACTTAAAATCACAAGCTTTTATAAATAAATTACTATTCATAAGCGGGAATAATACGATTGCATACGATAATGTGTCTGGATTATATAAAATGCTCATATTGCTTTGTTGGTAGTAGGTATACGTCTTGGTGGCTCGAGGCTAAATTATAACAGCCACACAGGTCGATCGATGACTAAGCCACGCTTACCGCAGTTGGACGAACCAACTGAGGATGGGACCGCTTGCTGCTGGCACTCAAAGTCAAAGTCAAAGTCAAAGTCAAAGTCAAAATGTTTATTGCGAACTAAGTGTACAATTTTGGTGTTGTCTGTGTCTCCGCCGGTGATGTGACAGCTTGTAGTTCAAGCGCCGCTAACTAGTCGGTAGCTCACCGTTCACGCGCCAACGGCTAGTTTTCAGCTTGCAGACCGGTTTGCGAAAATGAGTGGGGGACGGCGGGCGACGACGGAGAGGCATGAGAACCGCGAGCGGGTTGCGAAATGCATATCGCTTGCTGGCGTTTCTTCGCCCGGGAACGGGCTGCTCATTTGAAGCGTGTGATTAGCGCGACTTGCGACAGCCGTCCACCATTCTGTTTCATATCATAAAATTTACTAAATCCTAACTTGAATAACAAGTTATTGGCCATTGTCGGAGCGTTGCTATTATAATGAGTGATAGTCTGATGATACACATACTACTACGAAGCGTGCTGTGGGATTAGTCGGTTGACAGCCGTGCGTTGAAAATCCAATTTAAGCATTCATTTAGTGTGGGTGCTGGTCAGTGTCAAAATCCTTGTTAATTGTCTTCAGGTTTATTTCTCCCACAAAGCGCTAAGTTAAATCAACTACTACACAAATAATATTTAGCTTTTGTGACATTTTCTGAGAAGCCAAATAACGTTAGTCTTCCGGTCGGCAAGGATGGGTGACCTTCCATTACATATCGGAATCCCTCCTTGCCTTGGCAGTCACGTTAAGATCAACGAATAACTGTTGGGACGCCCAACAATTATTCGTTGATCTTTGATGGTCGTTACTATTTACTTACTTAACACGTAACCAGTTACTGGTTTGTGAAGGTCAGATAGACACTAAAATACTTGTTTTCACCTGTAACCAGTTAGACTGGAAGCCGACCCCAACGTAGTTCGGAAAAGCCTGGGCAGATAAGTAAATCTTTGTAATTCTTTGTATTATTACCAGGAATGTATATAAAATGCTCTCTAAAAAAATATAAAAATTAATCAGTATCTTTAGAACATCGTTACACGTTCACAAACTTAGTAAAAAGAGTAATTCTCTCGTTTTGGTACATGAGTGAACCATAAAAAACCAATGAGACATAAATGTTTCATATATTTTTACGCTTACAAAGAAAACTGCGAGTGTGAAGAGATAGCGAGCTCGTAGCCGACATTTTACGATGGTAGTGATGAGACAAACTCATGTTTGGGGAACTGTATCTACCAAATAATGTATACAATAATAATAATAATGCTGAAAAAATAGTGAGTTGATTATTTGCTTCTGTGTTCAATTTATGGGTCTGAAATTGTCCTATAGCAACGCAAAGAGATCTTGCCTGTAATGTTGACGATTTCAGATGCATAATTCCAGTTGTACTCACCGCATAGTCCTTTAAATGGCCTCATTGGTCCTTGTTAAGTTTTGTATCCAACTTCTCTTGCATGGATCTCTTTACTTTCTAGCGTATTCTTTATGCATTATCAAATCAAATTATGCCATTACACGAATTTCAACCTAACAACAACCTTCACTGTGTCGACAATTTCCTCATTTCATAGCTTCGTGTACTCTCTAAATTCACATCCCTACGAGTACTTACACTTTCCACAAACTCAGACAGTTTGTATCCTATACAAACATAGGAATGCAAATGTTAGATCTATTTAGTAATGCCCCCGGGATGATATGGGTAACATATTACGACCGCGCCACCGCGTGTGATCGCTGTAGCTTATAATTCGTAATTTAAATATGAAACGATCACATCTCTTTATGTGGACAGCCGGGATGGGCTTTAATTTATTTGTTTGGAAATATGGCGTCGCTAGGGAGATCCTTGTCTCATCATGTCAATCTCAGACTACGTATATGTATGTTGGGGAATATGGACCAGTCATTGGACTCCATGAGGTTTATTTATAAACTCTGCTTATAGTTAAGTAATGATTGGCGAGCAATCATAAACTTTAAGCAAGTTAAGCATCGTTTATAAATAAAGGGGTTTAATTATAGCTTGCAATTAGTAGTTGATTGATAATCGGAGAATGTTGTAATTAGGATTAGAACAATCCGCACCTTGTAATTCCTAAATCGTCAGTTATTACTTTTTGCGTCTGGTAAGATTAACTTACATCTAGGGAGTACTGTTAAGTCTAAGAACTCAGTTTTACCATATGTGATTCGCAATAATGTAATAGGGTATTACACCCGCAAGTAATTTGAGGAAAACGCTGGATGCAGTGGACGCCAAATTGCTCTGTGGGTATGACGTCAGTTTGCTGTGTAGGTGCGCCGCGCTATCAAATACGGTGATATTTTATTTGATAATTGTTAATAATTTAAAAATATGACTTATTAATCTTCTTATCGTTGGTTTGCTGTTCCTGAATGCAAAGTATAATTTAAATAAAAAATACTTTGTTATGAAAATAATAAAAGTAAAAAGTTGTTCAATTGACACGCCGTATGACGTAATAACATGGCGGCTACTATTTCATGGTGTTCAAAAACAGATTAAGAAAACTGAAATCTTTGAATTGAATTTTAAAATTGGTTTTGTTATTTTATGAACTAAAACTAACATTTCCCGACTGCATTTTGCCTAATCTATCTCAATAATTATTCTCTTTTATATTTTATTATAAACAAGATCAGATAAGTGACAAGTATTTAAATTGCAGTTTATATCTTTATGTTTTCACTCTGAGTGTCTTTGAGTTGTTTGCGTTTCATAACTTAAATTAGTTTACTTTTTCCAATTAAACTTTTGTTTGTTAATCTCTCTATCTCTCGTTGACATTTTTAAGAGAGCTTGTTTTAATTTTTTACTCATTTTCATGACGGGTTCAAAAAGATACAATAGAATGGTTTCGTTGAATTCAAAGTAAGCAAATTCGATTCGCAGTCGTTGAATTCAATATACCGGGTGACATCGACGCACTTCCTTTTGCCAAGGATTTAGTTGGTATATGATTCTAAACGGAACTTTTTGGTCGGTTATTTAAAAAAAAAATCTGCAGTTTCATTGAAAATAGCAATACCTACGTGGCCAAAATGTACGGGAGAGGTATTTTTTTAAATCATCGACGAAAAATTACTACGCACGTAGCGTAGGAATTTTTCGTCGTCCATTCTAAGACCATATACTGGAGCAATTGTAACATGGTGCGTCAATATTCCTGCTACCCATTAGGTGAAGTAACTCCAGCTGAGTAGGCCATCTATTTCCAGTAAATATTATAATATTCATGTTCATTTATTGCATTCCATTTTGTAAAAAAGTTGTTACAAAAAGCACAAAGCTATTAATATAAAATAAGAAAAATGTTTGTTTTTATGAAACAATCGGACATAAAATTAAATGGATAGTATGTAAATGCATATAATAAAATAAGCAGGCAAAGAATCACTGGGCATCAAAAATTCGTCCGCATCGCTTTCAATAAGAAAAGTGCTCAAAAGGCTGGCAGCAATGCGGCGATGCTAATTATTTGGCCAAAAAATTGGCCAGCGCTCTGGTCACATGAATAGTCGACTAACCGCTTGGCGATGTCTCGAAAAGTGGGCACTCGGTATTTAAATTCATTAAAAAAATAAAATACACGTAACATTAATGACAGTCAACATCTCTATTAATACCACTGCCAGTAGCAGATTAACACAACAGAGGAATATGCCTCCCTATACTAATGCACGTATGACGAGTCTATGAAACGACGCACATTTTCCGATCTATTGTGTAGGAGGACGTGAGCGTGACGTCGACCCAGATATGTGTCCATGCCAC
Source organism: Polymixis flavicincta (assembly GCA_949987655.1). NCBI lineage: Eukaryota > Metazoa > Arthropoda > Insecta > Lepidoptera > Noctuidae > Polymixis > Polymixis flavicincta. Next base: position 7,090,828 of record OX465180.1, read on the forward strand.
AGAGTACAGGGCTACCGACGTTTTGATTTAATATTCATAGTGGGTAAGGTGTTAAATGGTGCTGTGGTTGTACTGGTGCCGTTGATTTTAGTGCGGCTACGGAGAATTACTACGCTGTGGTGTTAGGTAAAGGATTGTGGTGTTAACTGAGGTGGTTTTATACCGGTGACTAAGTTCTGCCTGCGGCTTCGGCTTGGCGGAAATTAACCCACGGGAAGTTGTTACCGGGATAAAAGCTTATATCACTCCTCACTTCTTCTTCCCAGTTAAAGCACTAGGAAGTGGAATAGTGGGTGTTTTGGGGGACTGTCTTATGTAATTTTGACGTTTGAAAAGTGCTAATTCTCAGCCTAATTTTAATAAATGACTTTTGATTTTGATTTAATAACATCTGCAACATCAGCATTAGCAGTTTTTCAAACCTTCCTTTCTCCTACTATTTTGCTGTGCCCGACATTTTGACATCGTATTACCCAGTTACTGGTTGTGGAAGTCAGATAGGTCGCTCCGTGTAAAATACTGGTATTCAGCTACCTCTGTTAAAGTGGAAGCCGACCCAAACATACATAGTTTGGTAAATGAGGATTTTTGTACTGTGTATTTTTGGATTTATTTTGTACTTCGAAGAAAAACATAATAATGTACATACCTACTCACTTTGGTAATACAATTCGTATGTTCGTATTCGTATATTCGTTCGTCTAAAAGACAAACTTTTATATGCGTAACCATACGAATTGTATTTCTCTGCGAAGTAATGATGTTTCTCTTCGAAGTACACAATAAATACCGCCTACATTGTCTAATAAATTGTTTCATTTGTCTTTCATCTTCATCATTAAAAGGCTGATTTTGTCCATAGCTTAACATAGAACCCCATCCCAGTATCTTACAAAGCGTATGCCGTTTCTGCCAATCGACTCAATTAATATTGGTTTGATTTTGATTCAATAGCGGTTACCTACACTGAAATCAAATCAATTTAACGAAGCATTGTGATAACCCTGCGCTCCATATCCGCGACACACAATGATCACATGTCGACGCCAAAACGGATGACTACGGAAAATTGAATTTTACATACATTTGTGTTAATGACACTTGATAATGATCATTAGTGTTGGCTATGATTGGAACGTTGAGAGCAATTAATTTTGTTAATGTAGTGTGCATTAGTGAAGTGTTTGAGAGCTTGAAGCTAAATAAGTATTTATACTAGATTGTTTCTTTTTTTGTGTTGCATTCGTGATGAATGAGCCTCCTCTTGCTTGACTTCGATTATTTCTGATATAAAGCGATAGATGATGCCTATGGTGAAACGAGCGTGCCTAGAAGATGCCTGATAGTGATCAGGCATCTTCTAGATACGCAAATTTGAAAATGTCTCGTAATTTCGTAGAGTTCCACGGGATGACGAGATTTTTTCAAAATTTGCGAGATTAAAACTCTAAACAATACAATTCAATTCAAATGTTTATTGCATATCTCATGTGTGTACAAGATCATAATAATAGTTACAAAGTTCACATGGACCCTGTTTGGCACAACAATTGAGTAGGTACAATTATACAATATGAATAGTAGCATGCTTTAAAACTATTAAATGAATAGAAAGTCATAATTTACAAAAAGGATATAGTGTAGGTATTTAGTTTTCATTAAAAAGATAATCAATTTAAAATTATTATTATTACATTACCATGCAATTGTAATAACCTTAATCGGTTGACATCGGTGCGGAGGCTTGGGGCTCCATTACAATAGAAAATCAATTGTGTCTCATTAGCCGATCTTGAGCGATTAAGTATAACATACATTTTTTTATTTTGAAAATCTCACGCATCGATTCATCTACAAACTTCTTTAAAGATACGGTAGTTGTGGGATTTGAGCTATGTAATCTCCTTAAAGTAAATATGTATGTAGGTGTCATTGTCTATTTACGAATGTTTGTTCGCTAGTATGTTATGTTCACAGACTTTAGGAGAGAGAGGCTTCACTATAATTGTACGGAATCCAACTGCGACCGCACGTCTTGGGCTGTCAAGAGATTGTAGTGTAGTTGGCTTGCCTTAAGCATTGAGTTGACTACTGATAAACCACAGTTTGAATGCATCCCGCCAGTTTACTCTACTTGAGTGGAATGATTAATACAACAAACAAGGGGAAATGAAGTAAATTATATTAGTATAAGATACCTTATTAGCATTGGCAGCCCATGATGTTCCCACTGTTGGGACACAGGCCTCCCCTCTGTGAGGGCCAGGAACCTCCAATCGTGCCAAGTGTGGATTGGTGGATGTCACGTGGCTTCGATTTTTAAATTCCAGGTTATGCCGGTTTCTTCAGGATGTTTTCTACACCGCTTTGAGAGCAGTGGTGATGAAATTTAATACATAAAAAATGCCTCACTGGGTTCGAACCTACGACCTCCAACTCGTAAGTTGCGGCCCTTGCCAGTAAGCCACCACTGCTCCTTACATTGCTCCCACCTAAAACTTAGTTAAAAATAAATAAAGACAACTTCTGTAACTCAAAGGAGTTTCATTACCAAAGTGAGTTCTTGGATGAAGAACGGGATTGAATCTGTAGTACATATCCAACGGGCGTATGCTGGCCTGTGATCTTCGACTTATACCACTTTAATCAAGCTAACTCTCTGATTGCTCGACTTGTTTTCCATTCAATCTTAACAAAATACCCTTCTATTTACTCACCTAAATGGCCTTTCTGTTAACTACTAAGACCAAAGACTGGCAAAGGCCCAACATTCAAGCAACCATGACCTCCACATCCCTAAATGTGTGTAAGTACTCGACCTCTCATCGTTTTAAACATAATACAGAATGAATAGCAGAGCCTACCTCTTTAAGATGTTATGTTAATGCAATATATTTGAGCATTCATAGTCAATATGGAAACATAAATAACAAAAAACTTATATTTACTATAGCATTTCGCCCGCGACTTCGTGTGCGTCTTTTTATTCGTTTTGCTCGGTTCGTTTTGGTCATAGCGTGATGATTAATAACCTATAACTTTTCCAAAGAATTGGACTAAAAAATGCAAAAAGATGTTTTCAAATCCGACTGAGATTACACCCTAAGTACAGAGGCCAGCACATCAAGCTACCCCAATCTGTCAAATTTCTTTGATGGGTTTTCAACTTTATTACAAAGGAATAAGGTTTATGTTCAATTGGGAAAATTTGACAGTTTGGGATAGCTTGACCTGCTGGCGACTGTACAAACTTACAAATTATATTGGTGTAGATAAAGTTGGCTACAATTATTAGATGTAAAAAACAGTACAATAAATTATTTTCTAGAGGTGTTACCAGACAATTCAAGGGGAACCATCCGGAGATCTAAGCATCTAGAATCACGCCAAGTCACAAACCTGTGCAAGAACCTACATCATCTGCCTAGCCTTTTCCCAACAATGTTGGGGTCGGCTTCCAGTCTAACCGGATGCCGCTGAATACCAGTATTTTACAAGGAGCGACTACCTATCTGACCTCCACAACCCAGTTACTGAGTAATACGATACCCCTCGGTAAGACTGGTTGTCAGACTTTCGGGCTTCTGACGACCCGTAACGACTGTCAAAGGTCCATAAATGACAGCTGGGACCAACGGCTTAACGTGCTTTCCGAGGCACGGAGGGGTCTTGGTATGTAAAGATGGTCACCCATCCACGGACCAACCGCGGCAAGAGTAGCTTAACCTGGTCGATCGACCCGTGCAGCTATTGTTATTTAGCCACAAGCCCCTCCCTACAAGACTGTCAAATCGATTTACTTTCCTTTAAATTAACTACGAAACATACCAAAGACCCATTATAGTAACGATGGCCTTCCACACAGTTAAATGCGCCCCGATCTCTCATCGCTCATAGATACACAACATAAATAGCGGCGCCTACCCCTTTTCATTTATCATTTAAACACGCTTAGGTATTATGATTAAAGGGTTGCGGATATCCTCATAACCCACAATGTTTCCTTTGCGGTAACTCTGATGATTAATTTACATTCTTTCCTTATGTCTATACTGTTGTATAGGCGGTTGCCTTTCTGGGGTTGGCTTTTTTGCTGTTTTAATTGATATTGAAGAAAATGAAATTTCATCTTTTCGTAAGAAAGGCTGACAAACGTTTATACTTGTAGGTGTCAAAATAAAAAAAAAATAAAAAACCTAAGTAAGTCAGGTCCTGTCAGCAGGTACTTAGACGAATACAAAATCGTCTACAAATCTATAGCCTTTAAGTAAAATAATCTACATAAATAAAATTAACCTATTTAAACACAGTGACATGATTTCCATGACAATCATTAAAATAGTCGATATTAAAATTGATGTATAATGTCAAATAATGACGAGAATAAGTCAGCATTGTAAAAATAAAAAGAATAAAAAAGAACATTTTATTTGAGAGCAGTTAATAGACTTTCAAAAACAGACTTTCTTGTCTTAACTTAAGCAAGTATTATCCCTCATCTTGCAGGGATCATCCAGAGAGTCTTAACATTTGTTCCAAGGTTTATTAGAATGTGAAAATTTTAATGGGAAGAAGTTGCTGCCCACAACTTCGCTCGCAGAAATGATCCCATGTTAACGTGATATCGGGACAAAAAACCTAAACTACTCCATAAAACATTACATAGCATCCAGTGAAATTCCCATCAAAATAAGCACATCCGTTTCGGAGATTACCCGGAACAGACAGACAGTCAAAAAAATTAAATGTTTCTTTTATAAAAGTACTGTTTAAACTTTCATAAGAATTTAGTAAAAACTTGTTATTTTGACATTACAAACAGCCATTTCAAGTTCAATTATTTGTATGTTTAGATGTATTTGTTTTTAAGAGCTTTCTGCAGCAAGTGTAATTAAGTATTTGCCATATGTAATTTGCCAAGTGACAGGCTTTTCCATCACTATATCTGAAACGTTTAAAATAGTCTGCAAAATGCATTTTACCACGACGTAAGTACCTAATAACTATTTTTAGTCGTCATTCCATTATTCAATATTTATACATAAGCTTTATTGTAAACCAGAAAATACATGCCAAAAAAAAAAAAACATTTAACTCTAAAAACATACAATGGGAGGCCTTATCGATTTCTGCGATCTCGTCCAGGCAACCTTGCATTCCATTTTATTTCCTACAGCTACATTTTTTTTAAACCGTCATGATAAATATCATAATTATTTTCCGTTCCAATCTCCGGATCTAGACAATGTTAGTCTGAACTTAGCTTTAAATGCAAGTGCTGCAGTATACTCCGCTTCTTCTAAAAAGTCACTGAAGTTTGATTTTTCAATAAAAGTTTAGATATAGAGAAATAATTCTCTAAACTTAGACGTATAAGTTTCGAAGTCGGATGTTAGCGGAACAATAACTCTATAATAATCGTTTTTGTTACTTCAACTGAGCACAGTCGTGTCAGTTTTGTCGTTGGTGATAAATCTTGGGAACTATTGAAGTTTTGATGGTATCGATTGCTAGTGTAGGTGTTCTTATTGAAATAGTACTTAATATCAAAGATAATAGTGATTTCAGGATAGAGTAAGGACATTCCTTAGACAACAAAAAAATATGAACAATAATTAATTTGGATGGTTACCTAATGTACATACGTTGTCTTTGTACCGACCTGAATTACATGTGTTAAACGTTTTTATTTCTGTAAGTAGGTTTGTACAAACACTTTTACACGTCAATCATATTTTTAAATCTAGATGAGGTCGGCGTTAACTATCTGACTATTCTGTGAAGGAAGGCCGAAACAAACTCAGAGGTCACAGTCTCTTTTAAAGTCCAGACATAATCTTGGTCAGATCATGTGAAGACCATGTGAAATGGTGTCTCAAATAGTTTTTTGAGGAAAGAAACACACAGATTGAGAGGACCTCTCCAATCAATGCACGCATTTATCAGTGTTCATGCAGCTCAACTACGAACTTTAGGAGCTCAACGATTTGACGAATAATACCAAAGAAAGGGCATTAGAGTGGGCTACATAAATTACTCTAACTGCCAGCCTGCCTACGTATATCTCATGCCCTATCGTGTTAAAATATATTCTTAATCAGCAAGTTAGATTGCAAACCGACTGTCGTGTAAGTACTAAATCAAAACAAAATTAAATTTACATCCAAATCTGTTAACAAACCTTCAAAATCTCCAAAACACACCATGAACACAGTAATAAATTTCTTGCCCTTTTTTATACCGTCGACCATAATCCGTAACACGATATGAGCCGTAATTGGCCAAGTAATTAAATTAGGCCCAAAAGTTAACCGTACCGCGGCTAATTGTGGCAGAGTGGGCCTTAGAACCCACCCTTGGGTAATAAGGGCTCGGGAGAAATAGGCCTAAACACTCCTTATCTCCGTTGAAATCGTTTACATACTTAACCCTTTCAAGATGAGGTTTTCATTGTAAGATGCGAACATTAAGGATAATTAGTTGGTGTATTGCTTTTGAGAATGTGGGAAATTCAATTGTTGATAGGTTGATGGGAGGTGAATGATATCGTGACGGTTGAAGGAGGAACGGAAGAGAACATTTTGGGTTGAGCTCAAGTGACATGGGTTAAGGTTCTGTTGAAAACTTTTGCATCTGCTTCTCTTGCTGAAAGAGCTATAGTGAAGCAATAAATTAATGCCACAGTTGTTTGACAATTTCCGAATGAACCGCATCGCGATCACAATGGCGGCCGGCCTGCTCCGCTTGAAAATATTGATAATTTTATGGAATCACCGCATTTTCGCCTATAATAAGACTTATATTCAACATTTTGTTTAACGTTTGGGGACAGTAAGTTGAAGCTCAATTGTTTCTGGACGGGAAAAGTGTACCCGGTGCACCGGCAACAACGCGAGCACGTGGCTCCTGTTAATGTTTTGTGTTTCCCTCCCCAATTGTTTCGGGCTGTATTCTATTGTCCTGCACCCACCGCAACTCGAGCTGCCTATCGCCAAGGATTTGTCTGTCGTTCTGGTCCGCATCGCAAAATACAGTCCAATGAATTAGCCTTTCGCGCCATCATTTCTTTGGTCAATCAACGAGGGCACATACTGGGCTCAAGCAATATAAAAACAATGAAGGAGAGTACCATCTTCATCTGCCTAGGCATTTCCCAACAGTGTTGGGATCGGTTTCCAGTGAAACCGCATGCAACTGAATACCAATATTTTACATGAAGCGAAGAAGAGTTACTGGCTAATACGATACCCTTTGACAAGACTGGTAGTAAGACTTTCGGGCTTCTGACGACCCGTAACGACTGTCAAAAATTCACGAATGACAATCGAGATCAACACATTAACGTGCTTTCTTTAAGGTACAGAGGGTCTTGGTATGTAAAAATGGTCACCCATCCACGCACCAACCGCGGCAAGCGTTGCTTAACCTGATCGATCGACCCAAGTGGCCGTTATTACGTAGCCAGAAGCACTTCAACGAAAAGTATCATCGACACGAAAAGAAGAGCTTTAGGTAGGTAGTATAAAACTGCACTTGTTTTTTTCGGCATACCTTTAACCAGACAGACACAGATACCTAGCAGTTTTCTATGGCGTATGATGGCTAAAAAGCCATCTTTAACTTGACATTTTTAACAGCCTCATAATTGTAAAGAAGCTCACATCTAATGATTGTAATTTTAATGAAACCGCTTTCAAATACTTTGTTCAGATAAAATGCAGCGCAGATTTCATTAAAGGTTCTCTGTGAAAATTACGTTTCAAAACAACATCTTTACTTCTCTCACTTTATTAAAATCGTAAAGAAATGGGCTGGGATTTACTGCAGGAAATTGCTGTTACCATAATATTGCAGAAAAAAACCATGATAAACGGTGTCCGTATTCTTTCACTTTTATATACTTCCCGGAAAATTCTAGATGTTTTCTGTAAGACTAGTCTATTTAAAAATTAATGTAGAATTAAGTGCATAGACAGGCAACAACATTTTATTATTGTATTTTAAAATCACTTTGAAATAGGTCTCATAATTTGTACCTACTTTTTGGTTTATGTTTAAGTTGTGTACTTCTTTAAGTGATAAATTCACCATACTAATAGATATCTAAGTTCTTTTATGTACTATGTTATTAGTGAATAAGTCGTTGGAGTACCTTATATAAATAAATAACCAACGGTACTATTTTTAATCTTATGTTTAGAATTGTTTCATTTTTTTTTTGTTCTCACATAATTAAAGGAGCAATATGAGGAGTTGATTTAAAAGAGTGACTTTGGAGTTTTCTTCCCGTTTTTCTTCAAAGATATCTACGTTTTGGGATGGGCAACTAGCTTCAACTTTTTGACTAACTGACAGAATTTTTGACAATTCAAAAGTGCCTGTAAATGATTTAATGCTTTGAGTTTGAACTAAAGTTGATTAACAGTTCAGACCAAAACCGTTCTGAACGTCCCTATTTGTGATTTTTTACTGTTGTTGGGCGCGTGATACTGTTGTTGGAGTTCAAAGAGGCTTAAGAGGCTTAACAAAACAAAATAAAAACGTTTCGTCTTCTGTCACGAGTCATTGCAAAATGTTTAATTTTTTATACCTAGTAGATATAGTTATTTTATTTAAGATCAGGTGGGATATATCATCTTTATATATCACACATATAAAATATTTTAAAAGAGTAACTGTGGAGTTTCTTGGCAATTCTATTGCATTTGAAAGTATTTTTTTGAATGTGCTCCTCGAATAAATTCTATTTCCCTGTTTGACGTTCAAAAGTGCCTTTTAATGACCTACTTGAAATAAATGACGATCCTGAAAAAATATCCGTATGTCATAATAGTGTGAATAAATTTTAGCACACCTCTACAAACCTTTCAAATAAAATCTTTGTTTACTCTGAAAATATCATTGACAGATTGGGGTAGCTTGATGTGCGGCCAGCACATCAAGCTACCCCAATCTGTCAAATTTCTTTGATAGGTTTTCAACTTTATCACAAAGGAATAAGGTTCATGTTCAATTGGGAAAATTTGACAATTTAGGATAGGTTGACCTGCTGGCGTCTGTACTACATAATAATAGTCGTTTCCATTTTATTATTTAAGTCCTGTGTATTACAGTACTTACTCTACTTTCTACGAAGTCAATTACTGGAACTTTATTGAGCACAATACTCGTAGTTATAAATTGTAGAAATCTTCTTTCTCTTGCACATTTATTAGTAGTTGGTTAGTTACTTGTAACTGCAGTCTGGAACCAACGGAAGGGGTTCGTGGTTAAATAATAACAGTCACGTGAGTCGATTTAAGGTTAAGCTACGTCTGCCGCGGTCAGTTCGTGGATGGGTGACCATCCAGTACACAACTAGACCGTCCATGCTACAGAAAGCACGTCAAGCCTTTGGTCCCGGCTGCCATTCGTAGATCTTTAACAGTCGTTACCGGTAACCAATGCCCAAAAGTCTGACCACCACTCTTACCAAGGGGTGTCGTGATACCCAGTTACTGGTTTGTGGAGGTCAGATAAGCAGTCACTATGTATGAAAAACGAATATTCAGCTGCGTCCGGTTAGCCTGGTAGCCGACTCCAACATAGTTGAGAACGGGGCTAGGCAGATTGACTTTGTTTTTTTTTTTTAATCTAAGAAACCTGGTAGACTAACTGAAAATAATCATACCAATTTTTATTAAAAAAATTATTAAACTTCACTTGTATGTATGTCCTGAAATTGTCTGATGCTGGAGCTGGAAGGTGACCTTATGAACTCCGCAATAAATCAACACAACCTCATCGAGTTTGGGCTCGTTTGATTCGTATTGACGAGTACTTTGATCCTATATGGTAAACAGGGTCTGATGCTGGAGCTGGAAGGTGACCATAATAACTCCGCAATAAAACGATACGACTCCATCGAATTTGGGATCGTAAAACATTCCCAATCATAACTAAAAAATAAAAAATAAATTAATGGTAAAAAACTTTTAAAAACAAGCTTTTATTTAATTGCCCTAAAAAGAAGAAAATAAACATTAAATTAAATTAAATCAAACCAATCAATTTACTCTCAATATAGACTCAATGGCGCCTCAGCGGTAATCACCAACATTACACACTAGTACCATAATGTACTATTTTACCATTATTTTTTTAGGTAATAATATAATACATATAAAATTAATAGTGGCAAGACTAAGAGCACAACATAATCCACTATTCTAAAATATATACAGATACAGACTGCCTGTATTCTCGTATTCAAGAATCCGAAGTAACCCAGTAACCCCGTATTATCCCTTTTCTACAATTCGATCTGAGACAAGGCGTCAAAAGATGCTGTTACTGAAATCCAGCTGACATTGATTTCTAGATGGTAATGTATTCTTAAGGCGGGGATCAGAACCTTGCTAGGCCTAATTCAAGGATATGGATTACTAACTATATACTATATAGTATGAAAAAGAAAGAAGAAATAAAAATTGTTTACTCCGCACAAACACTAAAAGGACTTAGTATACACATGCTTTACTTAGCAAAAAGCCTCGTATTCAACCAATTTAGTAACTAATAGTTGGTCACTTTGTCATCGTTGTATCATTTTATTTTGTTATTGAAGATTGTGTTGTTTTCTATTTGTAGCTCCTATTGAAAAATAAGTGCTATATTGTATTCTAAAACGGGAAATCGATGCATGACCGGATCAGCCTAGAAAACTTGCATAACTGCGCATTGTTCTGTAGAATATACCTACGGGTAGACGCTACGATTTTTAAGTCTTGCAAGCAATTTTGATTAAATCAAAGGTACACGTTATTTCTTTTTACACTGAATTTTATATTGCTTCAATTTGTGGGCGGCTATGCCGTCAATGGACTCGCAACTCGTAGGTTATTTTTTAGTTAGATTCCGATTTTGACAGGTAACTAGATTTTCATTTTCGACATTTCCTTCTGACAATTTTTCCCTGACATGCAAATATTGATATTATTATTAAAAGCCTGTGATGTCCCACTGCAGGGCAAAGGCCTCTCTACCCTCCTTCCATTTCTCTCTGTTTAGTCCTACTAGTGGTCAGTTCTTGTTAAAGGAGTTCAGCTCATCCCGCCATCTCCGTCTGGGTAAATATTGATAGACAAAAAAAAAACACAACCAGCGTCTCAAAAACAGCCGCATAAATAGGGCGCAATGTACGCATCAGTTAGTCATCTTGACAGTCTTTTAGGAAAATGCTTTGTAAAAACCATTTTTATTGATGCGTGTAAGGTTGACTTGGCAAAAAAATGCATATTATGACAACCATAACCACTGACGTATAATTGGGGACAGTTTTCAGTGTTAGTTTTGTTCAAGACTGTGCATCTTGGCTTTATTGTAAATCAATGCAAATAAATTATTGGAACGAAGTTCCTTTTCGCCTCAGATTATAAAATAAAGGCAGATAGACCGTGCGGAACACAAAGAGTGAACCCAAAAAACCAAATACTAAGGCGTCGTATTTTATGTAACATACAATGCGACGCTTTAGTATTTGCTTTTTTTTTGGTTTAGATTATAAAACAGGCAGATAGATCGCGCAGAACACCCAAGAGTCAAAAAAAACAAATACTAAAGCCTCGCATTATATACAATACGCCGCTTTAGTATTTGGTTTTTTGGCTTCACTCTGGTGTTCCGCGCGGTCTATCTGCCTTGTTTTATAATCTGAGCTTTTCGCATATCATACTGTGCACATATGGCGAAAGAGAGGTAGACCGAAAAAATTGGGACATTACGATTTACCATCACACTTTTTTATTTAGTTACTCTCAAATGTCTTTGAATTTCATTATACCTATTATTTAATGCATAATATACAGTAAAAGAAACTTTTTTGTTTAATAATTAGAGACAAATTATGTATTCCTAATTCAAAGTTATCAAACTAATCTCAAACATTACACAACACACGCTACTTACAATTTACATTTACAAATTAATTTACTTGCAAATTACATACGGGTTACAATACGTTGGCCTTATCTAAACAGCCGACTGTTTGTTTACAATACTGAGTTCACAGATACAATTAAGGGGAGGCTTATCGAACCACCACAGATTCAATAAGGGGGAGATCCGGAGATCTGGAGATCCGTGCTGGCCACCATAATACACAGATTACCTACATAAATCAGCCCTTCACTTCGAAACTTTGAATTGAAACCGCGTCTGCTACTTAAAAGTTATTATCCGACCGCGTGACTTTGCCTGCTATTGTTCGTTTTATTAGTAATTATAGGATTTAATCGTAGTTGGGGAAACGTGGAATTTTCGTTCACGTGACAGTGAAAAGTACCGTGTAATATTTAATTTTAAGACGACTTGTCAGCTGGTTATTATCGAACCTGGGAGGATATAATTATAATAATAATATAATAAAGGCTGATTCAATTTGATTCTGAGCCAATATGAGGAAATTGTTAAGTAGAATAATAATGCATAATTCAATGCCGTTTATTTTTTGCAACATAAGTTTTAGTGCCGTCGACCTAAAACATCGAGGTAGCCCAGAAAATGAATGCTAAAAAGATGCGTGGTTGGCCTTTGCTCAGCCGTCGGACAAAATAAACTTAAGTTTTTGTTTAATTTCTAATTGCTAGACATACTATGATATAAAAATATTTCAAGTACATCAAGAAAAACAAAAATATTTTTTTTTATTTATCTAAATTGAATTCGACATGTTGCCGCGAAGTTCAGAAACATTTTATTTATATTGTTGAACGGTTTCATTTGTTTCAAATTCTTACAGACAACCTCATACTGTGACTGATCTATTGTGAGGGATTCAGCTTCAAAAGACATGACAGGTTACTGGAATGAACAACAAATACTTCAGCCAACTTCGGCTGACGTCTTGTCTCATGTTGTCTGTCATATAAAATTTCCAAGCATTTTGTTGAACATTCAAAGCAATGCTGTATAAAACACAGGAACACAGTTTTCTAACAATGTAAGACAGTGTCCGTCTTACTTATTAAAGTTCAAACATATTATCGAACTTTATTCCGACTGCAAAAAGTTGTTATTATAAAACTGCCTTACCAAGAGGTATCGTATTACCCAGTTACTGGGTTGTGGAGATCAGATAGGCAGTCGGTCCATGGAAGATACGAGTACTTACCAGTATTTTGCTGGATCCGGTTAGACCGGCAGCTGACCTCAACATATTAACGTAGTATCCTACTAGCAACGGAGTAACAGAAAAAAAAGTTCCAACATCAGAGAGAAAGTATGAGATTGATTATATTATACCCATTTACGTGCATTGGTGGCCCAGTGGTAACGCCTGCGACTTACGAATTGTAGGTCGTGCGTTCGAACCCAACCAGGCGCATTACTTTGTGTAAATAATTTAATCACCACTGTTCTCAAGCGGTGAAGGAAAACATCGTGAGGAAACCGGCATGTCCTAGAACCAAAAATTCGATGACATTTGACATCTACCAACTCGCACTGGATCCGCGTGGTGGATTACGGCCCACTCCCTCTCACTGAGAGGAAGCCTGTGTCCCAGCAGTGGGAACGTTATAGGCTAAGTATGTACGTGCATAATTGTTCACACTATGTTGACTACTATTTAAGAACAAACAATTTCTTTTTTGTTAATGTATTTTTCTTGGAATTCCTGTTTCAAGGAAATTTTTAATCATCATTATTTTTTCTACACGACTAACTAATTCTATTGTCACTCGTTAGTTGAAACGAATGACGTTACTTTTAGTTTTCAATAGTCAAATAAACTAAGATTTTGCCAAGACTGTCTGTACCACACCCTTAAGTATAGCCACACATTTCTGATATATGCTGTATACAGATAGATTTCCAAATTTAGTCACATAATTACTTGTGTACCAGTGAATTCAGCAAAGTGATTACTGTAGCTACCAAGACTAATACGTTTTCCGAGAAACACGAAAGCTAAGGGGAAGGAAAACGCTCACTGTTTTATTAGCGTGGTTCCTAGGTATCATAGGAGTGGATAAATAAGTAAATACACAGCTCTGTGTACCTTAATCAAAAGGCATGATCTCGGGAATGTTACAATAGTCGTTCTGAACTAGAGAATCAGTTGTGTGGGTAACTTTACCACTTTGTGTTCAAGCAATACGTCAAAAGTTTCCGCTAACAGATAGTCAGCGCTTTTACCTGTGAATACTACTGTTTCCAAGTTAGAGGTTATCTTAGTTGTGTGCTGTTATAGGTTTGAAGAGAAGGATCTCGACGTATGAGCAACGCACTTCTAATATCGAAATTTGTCTTCTTTATCCGAAAACGGATAATCAAGATGACGATTTCTAGCTCCTTGGAATACCGTTTTACATGCAAGAGAAGATAAATGTAGTGACAAACATAATTAGTAAAATTTCATAAATTATAGAAAAGTACTGTAAATTATCTTTTAAGTACAGCCTTTTTCATTTACAAAATATTGAAAAGAAGTTTACGCCACACCGGCCGAGCGTTTTGTCGGCGTTTTCAATAATAACGAAAAAAAGCAATTCTGTTGAGTTTTGAAAAGACGGGCGCTTGAATGAGTTCGCTTATCGCGATATTTCTTTGAATGAAGATACAAAGTACGCTATAACTCGTGCTGGAGGCCTTTCAGTGTGCACTTGCAATCAAAACCCTGTTTATTTTGTAAAGGTGAAATATATGACGGTGTTTGCCCTGGTATTGCGTGGAATGTGTAATGGTTAACAAATAGTCATGATTGCGTACATTTATTTTGCCTTTCATATGCAAAAAAAAACCAAGGTTACCTTCAATAAGGGTAAAAATCTTATTGAAAGAAAGAAAGAAAAGAAAGAAAAAACGTTTATTTACGGTAAACATGACGCAAAAAGAAACAGGTGAGTACAAATATAAGAAAAAGTTGAAGGGAAATGCGTCACATCCACGCAAAACGGCTATCGCTCAGCATTTTGCTGCGACCCTATGCAAGACAGAGCCCCAGCGCTGGTTTTCAGCGACAGCCGGCTTTGACGTAAAGACGTCACCCGGTGCATCAAACAATAATTAGGACACTGTACTAGTACAGCGAACTTATAGAAAAAATAATATAATTAAATGTAAATGTGATAGAACTAAACAGGAATACAAAAATAATCAAAACAAAATCAAATCAAAATCAAAACAAAATGTAAAATAAAAAGGAAATAGACAAACATGCTACGAGAATATCATCCTCAATAAACATTTTACCCTTTATGAAGTGGCAACATTTCCAAGCGTCATCCATAGACGAAGTTGCGTGTGCGTCACAAAATTGATGTAAGAAATTACAAAATGGCCAAATTATGTAATGTATTTATGCAATAGTTGTGTTCCAGTGCCGTAGGTCAGTGTTTATGAGTAAATGTGATAAATGAGATGGACCCAATAAAAGACAAGACAGAACCTTGGAATCTGGAGGGTGACCCGACATGCCAAACACTATCTAAAGTGCTCCAAAAACAGGAATACACCATTGACGCGTAAGAGATCGAGAGTTTGCGGGCCGAACTGCGGCCAAGGGGCGAAGCCCTAGTCTCACTTGCCACGCCACCTGACGTGGGCGTTGCGACTTCCAACAACAAAAACAGGAAGGTAAGTAACAAAAATGGAATGGAAGTCAAGAATCATGAATACAAAATAGAACAACCTATCTTAAATAAATAATACGATTATTGGAATTTAATTTGATATTAAATTGTTATTATAAATATTAAACAATAAACATGGACAAGTAATATGATCAAAATTTATTCAATAAAATAGGTTGTCAACATAGAATGAATGTGGACAGGGGAGACGCTGCCAGCAGCCCAGGCAGACAGGGGACCGAATGCCATGCCGCAGCGCTGCTGGAGATCCAAAGCCAACTACTGCAGGCGATTTATTCGAAATTATACGAGTATGTTGTAGGCATTTGGGGTTCAAACTCTAGGGCCATGCAGTCCCACTGGGCTCCCCACTTGCTTTTTCTGGACATCGCAAAGCGGTTAGTCGACTCTTCATGTGACTAGAGGGCTGGCCGATTTTTGGCCCAAGGAATGTGCCAAGAATGTATTTTTTTGCTATTAAATGTGTCAATACTGCCAGCCTTTTGGCACTTTTTTGATACCCTATGATTGTTTTATTTTCTATATGCTTGTAAAAAATTTTATTTTAAGAATTCGCTGTTAAATTATGTACAGATTTTAAGATAATTAATTAGCACCTGTAATACAAATAAATAACATTGAAAAATAGGGTTTAATTAAAATCTAACAAATTGGTTTGCTTTGATTCCTTTACTTACATGTACATGGAAACAATCATCTTTATTTTCCATGATAATAATAGCTGACACTATTAATAATTAAATTTTTGAACATTAAAGAGTGCATAGATATATCATATATGCTTTCATCAACAGTTGACACTTTCTTTGTTATATTTGTTTTCAATTGGTTTTAGTTATTTAGTCATCAAGTTAGTTAATAAAAAAACAAAAAAAAACAAGAAGAAAACTATTATTACTCTGTAGCAAATTTTCTAGCCGATAATATACTATAATTAAAAATGTATTCAGATTTAGACCTCGTAAATTACTTTCTTTATATTTGTATAGCGATATTGGTCACAATATTTTGGAATGCTACAAGGACTCTAACATTATGTGTACCATCTGAATTGTAATACCTGCAAATGAAAATAAATATGTTATGTTCTATTCTAGATAATCTTCTTTTGAATGTGTCAGTTACTTACACTAGACATGAATTAAAATATAAAATTTACAGTTTTTTCATACTTTTATTCTTCCCTAAAATACGAGTATTGACCGAGGTATCACGAAAAACAAATGACTGAAAATTTTGTTAATTGTCATACCTACTTGCAAATAAAAGACTACCCTCCTTGAAAATGTTTTGTTTACGTGGCGCCTTGGTATAGAAAACAACATTGTTTGTCGATATGATTATAAAGGAGAACCGATATCAAGGATATTCAGGATATTATTAATATTGAGGTACTAAATTTTTATTGACTGATATTTTGTGTAAGAAATGTACAATGTTGAAGTAAATCCAGCTTCCAAGGGACAGGTTCCAATCGATCACTTAGACATGAATCCATTAACTGATTGGATATTTAGAATAAGCTTATTATTTTGTATTTTGCTTTCAACATCACGCGTGATTGAGGTCAAGAAAAGCAGTGCTGTTCTGTAAAAATCTCACCTTGATAACTTGGGCGAAGGAAGCTTAAAGTGAGCTGTCATAAGTATCAATCACTAGTGTCAGATGGAATGGCAACTCATCTCACCTAAGTTCCCACCTTTGAGATTTTCACAGAATACCCAAGGCAAATACAATATTCATTAAATCAACTAACGAGGACTTTCTTGGAAATTAGAATATCAGTAGGAAACCTTGAGCCAGATTCTGTAAAGTTCTAGCGAACAACGGCTTGCGCTAACTGGCGGAACGGCACAACCAAGGATTTTTATGTGACGGATAGGACAGTAATTTAAAGGACAAAAAAACAAGCTCCTTGAAATTTCAATTTAGGCTAGCCACTCAATAGATTTATTTCAAATAATCACAGGCACTTTTGAATTGGTAAGGGGATGGTTTTTTTATTTGAGGGTGGGAAATCATCAAATAACTACTCCCGCTCTGGGTGGAGTAGGAGAGCGAGTCAGACTTTTACTGACTAAAATCCAAACGTGTTCCTTCAGTTGCCTGTGTACCAGGGCCCACGGTATCTCTTTCGAACAACTCTATGAGGCGCGCGTGGAACACAACACGCCGTCGACCCGGGTTTGGTCCTTACTGGACAGCGAGATAACCATTACTTGCCATCCGCGAGCCCGCGCCTATGGTGGCCGGGAATCAGCCTGGGATTCCATATGCCCAGGGCGTCTCCTAGGTTAGTCAGAAAGATGAAGCTAGTTGCCCAACCAAAAGCATAGTATAGATGAAGAAGAACGGGCAAGAATCTCCATGGACACTCTAATAAATTTAATTTAAAAAAAAACACAATTTAAAAACTACCGGTGTAAAAGTAATATTATGTAGAAGTATTTATTTAATAAAATAATCATACCGTATGAAAAACTTCGTCTGAATCTTTGTCAACAGGAAAACTGCCCAAACGGCTGGCAGCATCGCCACGTTGCCGTTGTAATGCTATGCTGATCCTTTGGCCAAAAAATAGGCCGGCCCTCTGGTCACATGAAGAGTAAATATCTCGCAAAACCTACGGCACTAGGACCTAGAGTTTCAACCCCAAACGGAACATACAGGATACATTTTTATCCAGTGCGCAAACTGTAACCATGAATTCAGCATATCATTCTAGACCCCCAGCGCAGAAATTTTTCGCCGGTTATACAAAAAAAATCAACAGTTCCACACATTTTAACCGCGTAGGTAACGCGGTCAAACGCGGTTTAATAAGATTGGAATATTTGTGCGGTTTGAGGTTTTCCGCATTTGCCAAGCCTTGTCAAGCCAGCCAGCTATTGGGTAGGTTTTTGTAATAATTTTGCGTCAATTCATACTGTGCTAAAGTAGCTATCGAATTTTATTCCTGTCCATACAAATAAATAAGCCTTAACTATCAAGAAAACAACAAAAATAAGGAAGTTTTATCTCCGCAACAGATATAAAGAGACCTAAAGTGGTTTAGCGATGTCAAAGCTGTTTTTTCAAGTTTGTATTTTGGAGGGTATTCGGATATTTACTTAGTTGTTTACTATCTCTCTTTCCCTTGGGTCACGCTTAGTTTGATAAAGTTTATGCTATCAATTGAGATGTTACTTTGTGAGCCCATAAAATATGGATGGTGACTCTAGTGGTTGTGACTTGGTGATAAATAGTTCATAGATGAATGGAAACTGTTCAGTAAGATTATCGAAACAGAAAATGTCTACATCTCAGATTATAAAACAAAGACAGATAGACCGCGCGGAACACCAAGGGTGAGGCCAAAAAACCAAATACTAAAGCGTCGCATTTTATGTAACATGCAATGCGACGCTTTAGTATTTGTTTTTTTTTGGTTTAGATTATAAAACAAAGGCAGTTACTAAAGCCTCGCATTATATGCAATGCGACGCTTTAGTATTTGGTTTTTTGGCTTCACTCTTGGTGTTCCGCGCGGTCTATCTGCCTTTGTTTTATTATCTGAGGTCTACATGGTCACGTATAGTCGATCTCGTAAGAGAGATGATGACAGTTCTTTTTTCATCATCATCGACATCATTTCAGCCGAAAAACGTCCATAGGCCTCCCCACTACGATCGGTTCTGAATTTTAATTTATTTGCGTTTGTTTTTATTACAAACTCTCATAATATTTGATCGCTATTAGTGCAAACAATCTTTAAAAAAATCGTTTTAAGATAACTAGTGTTAAAATACGTACTGTCACAGAAATGACGCCACGACTATGTACTATCGCCATGCATTGGCCTTACCTTGTCCGCGCCACAAGGACGCGAATAATCCCTCCCAAAAACTTAGTGCGTTGCTTCTCTATACTTCCTATTTTACAGATTGTTTCGACTATCTCAATCTGTATTGCCTTCTTTGAAATTACATTTAGCTCTCATCATATGGCCGGTCTATTTCCATTTTAGTTCAACTAAATTATTACCATACTTTCCAAATAAAGACTTAACATATCTCATAGTCTTCTAACGATTATGTTGAAGTATTTATGTTTTCTTCTCTTGTTCTGCTGGATTCTACTGTTTTCGATAATAGATAATATTATGGCGTTGCTGCTAGCTTAAAACCTCTTTTAATAAGGTTTACCTTGGCATCAAGAGTGACCAAAACAACCGTTGTTGCAATCTTTTCTTTCTATTCGTACAAATAAGGCTTATATAGAGCTTTATTTCAAGTTTGAACATATAATAGCACTATTCAACAGTCAAACAGATCTTTCACGAATAACTAGGCAATAACAAACACAAAGTTCATTATCTAAATAAAATAAATTACCCACCATCGGATCCCTAACCATTATTATGCTACCGTAAGGCTGTTACGGCTTCCCCAAAATCCCCATCACGAGGGGACTCGGTCTAATTTAATTACGTCACTGATGACCTCATCATACTGGCCCTTGTTTTATTTAAACATCCTGGAAGGTTATTTGAGGAATGACTTTAACAAATTGATATTCAAGTGGCGTTTTGGAACAGCCGCGTTTAAAGTATCGTTTTAACTTTTCATTCATTGTTATGTTTCCTAACATGACTCTTTTCATATCTGTGCATTCGATGCGTAAAGAATTAATAGTGCCTTTAGTACCTATTCATATAAAGATTATGTAAAGTCAAAACAGTCCATACATCTTTACGCCATGGGAATGTACTGTGTGCAGAATATGCTGATTCGGTTTCATCTCATAGTGTTAATTTTATTTATGAGAATAACTTTGTTTTAATTGATTTGGGGTGATTTAATTTAAGAGTCCCGTATATGTCGCCGGGCGTAAAAGAATAGCACCATCCCATTTCTTCCAGTGGGTGTCGTAGAAGGCGACTAAGGGACTTACTAGAGAATGGGCAGCAGCGTTCTCTTGCATTTTACCACCATACTGCGATCGCCAACCCGCCTGCATGCGTGGCGTTTATGGCAAAACCCCCCCAAAGGGGAGGCCAATGTCCAGCAGTGGACGTCTTTCGGCTGAAATGATGATGATGAATTTAAGAGTTATATTTTATTTAAAATTGATTTTAAAAAATTGTGTTTGGGGAACTTTGCCTCATTATCGTCAGATTAGACCCCATCCTTAGTGGAGTTGGCTGTTTCTACAAGGAAAAATCGATAATCTTACGAAAAAAATTGTCGAGGCTCAACTTCCCTATACTCCATAAACAACAGCTGTGGTAGAAATCCCTTAAAATCAATTGTTTCTATCACATCACCCTGATTACGTAATAACCAAAAACTACTGCTCAAAACCTGCCAGTACTCTCAACTAGCCGCCAAAAACGCCACATCTCATAAAAGTAACAACATTTTAATATTTTTAAACACGACAGGAAATACATCATGGCCGCCGCCTGGCTGCCGCAGTTTGCAATAGTTGACAAAAGGAAATTGAATGTCGCATGTCAGCTGAGCGACAATACACGCGCGCAATAGCCAGCGCAACTTTTACTACTGGCAGACTGGATTTCTGTTGTATTGGTAGATTTGTTTTTAATCGTTTTGCAATTTTTTAAAGTATTTTTGGTATTTTGGATGGCTTTTCGAAACTTAATAATATTTTAAAGGAAATAATTTGATTTTTTGTAATGTTTATAACGCTTTTCGAAGATATTCGGATTAGTCCCAACTCGACACGAGAGACTCGATACGCGTGTTTCCAGTTGGTGAGACTCAAAATTAGTGTTAGTCATTATTTCGTAATTTGGACACGCTATGATTCTTAAGCGTGTCCAAATAGTGAAACATAAATTAAATCATTTTTAGTTTTCAACTGGACACACGTTCGCATTTGACCCGAAGTGTCAAAGTACAGTCACGCAAATGTAATGTTTTGTGTCACAATCATCATCGGCCATTAAACGTCCCACTGCAGCTGGGAATGGGTAATTTTGTATGTCGTTGTAAAATTATTCACCATTTGTGAATTTATAAAGAACTAGCTGACCCAGCTAACTTCATATCGCTTCAGAATCAATAAATATTATCTAAACCTATCAGCAAAACATCCTGAGTCATTGCGCATGTTCTCCTGCCAAGTTATGAAAACCTAAACTTCGAGAACTAAAGCATTTTCTAGCTGTCATACTAATGTCAGGTGTACTATTTCTGAGTTATGAAAGAGTACTTCGAAGACATAAAGCGTTTTCTAGCTGAAAATGTACGAGAAAGTGAATTTAACCCAATTTTTGTTTTCGTGTTTTTCGTATATTTTAAATATGTGTTCTGCTATTCGGGGCGAACACAAATCTAACAAATTAAAGATTTAAAAAAATCGGTCCAGCCGTTTTTGTGTTAACCTAACTTCGTTTTATTTATATAGATATATTTTTGACACTGATAGTATTCGAAATTCATTATCTCTATGCTTGTCTATAATCTTCTCGATGTAGCCAGTTCAATTACACTTTTTGTATTCCCAGCTGGCGGTTTCTAATAATGACGTAGTCTGCTCTGATTGGTTGAATCAGGTATTAAATCCCAACCCCTAACCCTTTGGTCATAATTCGTTATCAGTTTACTTCATTTCGTGTCTGCATTAAGTGCAGTAGTGCCTCGTTAATTAATTTAATGAACGAGGCGATCATTAACCTGACTGTACCTTTTATTTGCAAAAAAACTGTGTGTGTCCAGTTGGCGAAAGCATAAAGGTGATTTAATTTATGTTTCACTATGTAAACACGCGTAAAAATCTTGGCGTGTTCTGATGACGAAATAATAAGTGATACTTACTCATTTTGAGTTTCACCAACTGGACACAAGCATGTCCAGTCTCTCGTGTTGAGTTTTTGACTATCCCGATATTCCAACGCGATCGAGACTTATGCGGGTAAAACTACGGGGCGCAGCTAGTGAATAATAAAATGGGTATAAAAGCGTAAAATTAAACGAGTTAAAACTTAAAATTTAGCCATTTAAAATGCTTTTACTTTACAACCCCCTTTTGTTTTTATGGTTTTTTATAGTATAAATTATAAACACCTACAAGTTTGTGTTTATAAGTACGTAAGTTCTTTTTCATTTCTCCTTTCGCAGGTCTGCTGGAAGAAATTTCTAAAGAAATAAGCAGTACCTTTGTACTCATTGGTTGTTTATGCTGTCTCTTCTATGTATTTTACTGTGTGTACATAAATAATAAAATAAATCAATAAATAAAAATGTTTTGATTTACCCATCCACTAATACAAATACACTTTCATATCCATTTCTTTCGATTTTACTATTTAATTTAGGCCTTTGGTCTTCGAAATAATGTACAACTTGAAACAAAATGTCAGTGTGCACGTCTATAATTATGGAACAAACACTTTATTACTATAATAGCAGGGAGCAGTAATCACAGCCAGTTAAGTAAAACAACCTGATAATTTGTGGCCATTTCCTGACAACATGCGATAGTTGTTAAATTATCGTTTACAACAGTAATCCTGTGGTCATATCGGTTGGAAATTCTCGGAAATTAAAGTTTTTTGAAGGTTTGTTATTGTGCCCAGTAGTATGCCTATTTGTAAGCAGACCTACTAATGAATTATTATCGGATTTTTAAGGTGGTATTCAATACACTGCCGAAAGAACTGTCAGCTTCTCCGAAATTGGCACATGGAACTATGGCAGGTAAAAAAGGTTTCTTGGTAGAAAATTGGGCAATGCTTACGATTACTTCTTGTTCATCGCAAAACAAAAAAATAACGATAAAAGATGAACCGCAGCGGAAGGCCAATATTTTTAATTTAATAACAAGCATTTAAATTCAATATCGACAATGTCTAAAACTTGAAGCTACGAGTAATTGACGATATATTTGATAGAGAAAGAGAGCAAGAAAAGCAGTGGTGGCCCCGTAATAACAACACCGGCTTACGAGTTGTACGACGTGGATTCAAACCCAGTCAGGACGTTGTGTAATTTATTTTATAACCGCTGCTCTCGAAACAGTGAATGAAAACATGGTGAGGAAACCGGCATGTCCAAGAACCAAAAATTCATTTACATACATTTACGAAGCCCCTACAGGGCCCGCGTAGTGGATAACGGTCCACCACCTCATAAAAGACAGAAAGCCTGTGTCCCAGCAGTGGGAACACTGATTAAGTATCTTTGACAGATTGAGACTTCGATTTAAATGCGAACGTTCTTACAATCAACTTCAATATGATCCACTATTGACCATAGTTCCACTATTCACCTAACAACAATGATGTTGGTTCGTTACAAACAACAACACAGTCGCAAAAATACATTCTTACTTCCATTTCTAAAACAAGCCCTAATGAGCATCGTTTCAGACATGATTTACGGCCTTCGTTTCAAACCTTTCCATTTTAGTTAGTTACGTAATACGACACTGATCTTCGTTCGTCGATCTCTCTTAATTGCGAGCGCGAAAAGGGTCATCAATCGCGTGATAGCTTTAAAACGTGTGCTATCATGGATACGGAGAATTATGTAAAAGAGCCGAGGTTGGCCGAGCGCCAACGAGCAAAGCCGACACGTCAGTAGTTCAACAGGTCACCACGTAAACCTGAAACATTGGGCTCTTAAAATTTTATTGCAGTGCATTTATGACGTGTTAATATGTAGGAAGTGGTTTTCCTGTACTACGCTGTCTTTGCCGTATCTATTTTCTTGTTTAATACCAGAAACACCTCTTTTTGATTTAGCAATACCTACAAATAACATTGCAGATCTAACGTGGATGGGACTAGCACAGAAGTGTGGAGCTTGGTAAAAGCAAAAAGATACCCATCCAAGTGGGTGAAGTCGGGCTGTGAGTTACGATGATGACTGATGGATGGGTATTGTTAAAAATAAATAAGTCTTCTGTGATTTTTCAATTTTTTTCTGCTCAACTAAAACATTGTGGGATATCAATATTCTGGGGATTATGCGACTGTAACGTTGGCACGAACAAGTCAATAAAATAAGATCATCTATGGAAATTCGATTAATATGAAATGATTAGTTATTACCAGATCGAAACTAATTCAAATTTGTCACATCACTATTAGAATAGAATTGTACAGAATAGAATAGGATTTTATTTTGCAAATATGGGTAGTACACAATAGTTGTTAATATACTCGTACAATAAAGGTCAGCCATATTTTACCATTCGGCATGCAAACATTTACATTATTTATGTAAGTTGTACTTACATTTTGAAACCACAGCAATAAAAAAATGTAAAATCGTTACAATTATCATAATCAGTACAATTATTATCTTTATTTCACTTATATACATATAGCTTATATTTTTAAATATTTGTATAAAAATATAAAAACATTTAAAAATATAAAAAATAGTATCCCACCGGTATTATCGGGAACAGGGTCCAAGCTACCGGCGGTCAGGGCTCCAGAGAGAGGAACCTCCTAACAATGCGAGCCGTGTCAAGAAGTACCGCTTTCTGAATCAGGCCCTTGACCCAGCTGCCCAACGAGAGCCTCCTCAGATGTTGGTCGAGGCTCTTGGCTATCAAGCCATTGGCTGTAACGACTATCGGCACAATGATCGCTGAGTCCACATCCCACATGTCGACAACCTCGCGAGCCAAATCAAGATTAGTATATTAGTAAGATCAGTACAATTATCATTACAATTACAATCATCATCATAATAATTATTACCATTATCATTACAAATGTCATCCATCACTACAATTATCATTATAATCAAAATTACCATTCATTATATCAATTATTTAACTAATAAATTTTTCTCTGTTAGAAACTCAGTTACACTGTACTATTGCTACATATATGTGTTGTGTGTATTTGTTTTATAAATATTAAAACAAAGTTCCCCCGCTGCGTCTGTCTGTCTGAACGCGATAAACTAAAAACTACCAAACGGATTTTCATGCATTTTTCAGAAATGGACGGAGTTTTTCAAGAGGAGGTTATAAATAATTTAAGTATTATAGGTACATAATAACGTAATGTACAATAAGTAGGTACTTTTTTACACGAGCTTTTTGCGTTCGTATAATTTTCGACCTCCGCACTGGCGCTATGGAGTAAAAGGAAGTAAAACCATAATTTCTTATTATTTTCGTTCAGCTTTACTTACTTTGTCTACAAACGGTCTGCAATGAAATTATCACACGTGTCACAGCGATCCGGAACTTTATGTCCAATGCAGCTAAAACTAGTTGAATGGTTCTACACTCAGAATTTTAATTTGCCGGACTAAATGACAGCTGTGATCAACTTTTGTTTTTTCAACATGGCAGTTAGGCGATAGTAACAACTTTCATTTTGGTCTATCAAAGCAAATAAAAATTTAGAGTTATTATTATTATTATTTGGTTAGACATAGGTACTAGCAGCTACTCGTAATTAGCTGATGCGTATGTATCAAAAAGCTTGGAGGGATTTAACCTGTCTAATCCATTCTTGAAACAGTTAAGTGTGGAAGCCATCACAACATTTTCTGGGAGTCTATTCCATTCTGTTACAACTCTGTTAGACAAGAAGTGCTTCAAAGGCTTTAGCTTGGATGAATTTTCCCATAACTTAAGGGGATGCCCACGCAAATGTTTGTTGGCATTCAGAGTGTAAAGGTTTTGAAGGCTGGGCACTTCGTAGTGTTCTGAAAGTATTTTATACGTTTCAATGAGCCTACCCCTTTGTCTACGCTGTTCCAGTGTGTCTAGCCAAGGTCATCATCAACATTTTTTTTTTTATTACCCGGGAAATCCTCATGGATGTCCTCCGCCCCGGGGAGGGTGGAGGGCGGAGGACTCTTACTGACTAAAACCACCCCGGTGTTCTGTCTCTCACTTACACCGGGGATCCCGGGAATTAGTGCGACTTCCGCGATCCCCGGCTGGTGCCGGCCCGCCTCTGCGGGCCACCTCGCATTAGAAGGGGAGTGAGTCATCATCACCATAGCCTAGCCTTTTCCCACCTATGTTGGGGTCGGCTTTCAGTCTTACCGGTTGCAGAAGAATACCAGTATCTTACATGAAGTGACTGCCATCTGTCCCTCACAATAATTATATTATATATAGTATAAATAATGCGACCAGAACATGTTTAAAAGTTATATTATGTGGACCTGTTACAGTAAAATTTATCATCGTCACTAGAAGTTTTCAAATGTGTGTTTACTCCAAAACTACGAAGCTAGACTTTGTTCCAACTTTATGATTACTAAGGGTCAGCGCAGACCAACGGAGAACTGGCGAAGCGAGCAATTCTATAGGCCAACTTTAATGCAGTTTGCGTGAACTTTATTGCCTGTTCTTCTCCATAGGAACCTACTATGCTTTGGAATTGGCAACTAGCTCCCTTTCTGATTGATAGACTCTTTGACAGTCCAATAGTGCCTGTAACTGGTTGTATTGAAATAAATGATTCAGTATAAAAACTGGTTGTATTGAAATAAATGATTCAGTATAGAAACTGGTTGTTTTTCTTTACGGCTGAAAGTACTTCTTAATAAAACACAGCGGCTCGAAGCGTCGTCGCGCGAAGGCGCATGGAAGCGCTCAGATTCGCACGAAGACGTGGCGACTTTGTGAGGTCGGCGTTTAGCTTGATGTGCCTTGCGGCCGATAAACTACTCTTTATCACCACTTCATCGGTCTGTACTAACCCTCAGTTCGACGCAAACATGTTGCACTAATATTTTGTTGCTACTACGTTTTGGCAAATTAGCTTTGCAATGCAACAATGTTGATAGAACGGTTGCGAGCACTCTCACTCGCTGCCACTTTCTGGGGTTGGTCGTAAAATAAATTAGTCACTGCGGACAATTACATACTGGTCTCTGTTTAAAAGTAGGAAGTGTCCGGTAGCTAACAGGACACATCCTTGTAGCTGCATAATTAAGATTGATTAAAAAACGATTTAAAAAAATATTACTTACCCTCCTGCTGGTCAATTGCTCTCTAGTCTCTACCCCACAATTATATCCGATGCACTTCTGCTAAATTGTCCTCAACAGCGATAAATCAATTTGTATCAATTCAATAAAACATTATGTTGATGAATACGAGGTTTTCTAGTCACGTTTGCAACACCTTTTGTTTTTTTTTAAAGCAACCGGGACAATCGATTGACTTTTGTTCTTTGTTTCGAGAAACGGCAAACAAATCTGCAAACAGCCTGATTTTTAACCGACTTCAAAAAGAAGGAGGTTATCAATTCGACATGTTATTTTTTTTTTATGTATGTTCGGGCATAACTCCGTCGTGTATAGACGGATTTGCAAAATTCTTTTTGTTCGAAAGGGGTTCATTCCGACATGGTCCCATATAAATTTCATATAGATCTGATGATGCGTTTCGGAGACAGACAACGGAACTCTTCATAACATTACAGCAAATCAACCGCGAATGCTGCTATCGCATAAACATGCATTGTTTTGATCCCAAGGATGATGAAATATCGAATTGGTAGGTAACTAAAAAGTGATAAATAAAATCTTTTTTCAAAAAAATAACAACCGACTTCCAAATTTTAAAGATTTTTATCGTAGGAACAATTTGTAGCACATCTAACTGGAGAGAGGAGCAATATGATAACAACTACACGGGTCGAACTAAAGTTAAGCATACATTACATATTGAAACCCCTCCGTGCCACGGAAAGCACGCTAATCCGTTGGTCCTGTCATTTGTAAATCTTTTACAGGGGTTACGGTTAGTGAGAAGCCCAAAAGCCTAATAACCAAAGACTTTTGGTTTTTTTTTTGGGTCCGGGATATTGTTTTACCCAGTACCCTCCACAACCCAATGGTTGTGGAGTCACTAAATGTAAAATACTGGTATTTAGCTAACTCCCCTTCCACTGGAATCCGACCCCAACATAATTGAGGAAATATTTGGCAGATTGATGTTTTAGCTCATTTAACAGACGAGTCTATTCTGATAACAAAGAAACTCTATACAAAATAAAAAAATCGAAACGCCATACGTTAAATAAAATTCGAAGACTCAAGTAAAATTTTTCATGACTTGAGTTGCAATAAATTATTCAAAACTGAGTACAGCTCATTGAAAATAACGAGGAAGCATGTAAGCCAATATTATTTTTCCTTATTACTTCAAAATAAGGAGGGTGTACTGCTTAAAGTGAGGAAATGTTGAATTAAAGTAAAGCCTGCCTTTTGAATGTTACTTATTTTCTTTTTAGAGGCCGACGAAAAAACTGTTCGGAATCTTTTAAGCTGTTGCTGACTTGATTCTCTTCTTGAAGTTACTTTAGTTAGGAATTTATTGTTTTCTTTGATTGATGCTTGGGTTTCGTTATGTAAATGCGTCGAAAAACTAATCAAATGACTTTAGTTGCTCATGGTCTAGTTTTAATCTAATAACCATAAATGGCTCCTCTTATTTATAACCATGTACCAAAAGTGATCAAAGAGCAACCAATAGGAAGATTGAAAAAGCACTTTAAAAATACTAATTGAAAAATGCTATTACTCTGTAATAGATTTTTTTAAATGACAAGGCTATTTAGTTTACAATGTTCATTTATTAAGTAAAAATAGCTATAAGTAAACGTAATAATTATTGTAGGTTAAGTTAGTAAAAATTTTGCATGCCATGAGGCAGAATGTATAAGGATTAAAAAAATTGTAACACGTAATTGTATTAATTACCTACATTCTATGCAAATAAATAAATAAATCTATCTATCTATCATAGTTGTTTCAGTCTTTTGTAGTCCCACTGCAGGACAATGGCTTCTTCTCATACATAGAAGGCACGACCATTATATACGGGTTGTCGATTTCAGACTTACATTAATCACTAAATTTATTAACCGGACTGACGTTTCCTATCCGATTTTCAATAATTAATCCACATACTTAACATTCCATAGAAAAAAGGACGTCCGGTTTTTCGAGAATGTGTTAATTATTCGGCAAACTTTTCAGACTATTTGAATGAATCATTTGAAAAAAAAATTGCCAAATCGATGCAGCCGTTCTTAAGTGACGATAAAGTTTAGCTCACGATCTTTTCCTTCGTCAATTTCAGTATGTTCGAGATAAACTTAGGAAGTTTATGATTTTATCATTGGTACTTGCTTGATTTGAACTACCTCGTGCAGGCGTTGACATACACAAAGCGTAAAAAATCATGGTGGGATTTTTTTTGCGTTCTGAATCTTCTACGCATTGTTTAGCGTCGAGAGTTGCAAATCGGACTCTGTTTTTTGGACGCGCTGAGACTTACTCGCACTGCATTCTGTTGGATTTTTAATGTTCGGTTCATCACAGAGAGTTGCAAATCCTGAGCGCGCAAAAATCCCGCGGCACTTTTAATACGTCCGTGTGAATGTCAACCCGCCCGTATGTGTCGCCGGGCGTAAAAGAATAGCACCATCCCATTTCTTCCCGTGGGTGTCGTAGAAGGCAACTAAGGGACTTACTAGAGAATGGGCAGCAGCGTTCTCTATGCATTTTACCACCATACTGCGATCGCCAACCCGCTTGCCAAGCGTGGTGATTATGGCAAACCCCCCATCCTGGGGGAGGCCTATGTCCAGCAGTGGACGCCTTTCAGCTGAAATGATGATGATGATGATGATGAATGTCAACTGAGAGACGAAGTTTTAGCCACTGGACTGAATCTAATCTATCACTGGATTTAATCTATTTTCCTGATAATACCTGCGCATCAACAATACAAGAGAAATATCTATTGGAACAAAAAAAAACTGAGTAAAATAAAATAAACTTCAAAGTAAGATCAGTAGATTATGACTGCAATGGCATTTGCTTCCGCTGTCCTATATATGCGATCATCGTGCGAATACGCGATGACGTAATCGACATCGCGTATTTGCACGATGATCGCAGTCCTAATGGACTGCCAAAAGCCTCTGCTAAAAATAATTTATATTTATTATTTTCCAGATTTTTTTCTCAGCTTCACTAGGTAGCAGCATAAATAAGAATGTAGGCACCTAGAAAGTACCCAGACAGCGATTAAGGCATTTGTTTTCAACGCATCAAAGAACATTCAGGGTAACGTTTTCGTAATAACTTTGTTTCGGAATGGCTTCGTTACCAGACCAGACCAAAACAGATCTAGAATACCTAAGTAAGGAGATTTACAACTATATCAAAGATGGCAGATAATATTTAGTCTGGATTTTGTAATGCTTAAGAATATAAATAATAAATGATTTTGTTTTTGTTAGTAGGTTTGTACAAATACTGTTACACGTTAATCATATTTTTTTAAACTAGATGAGGTCGGCGTTTCCTATCTGACTACTCTGAGAAGAAAGGCCGAAACAAACTTAGAGGTCACAGTCTCTTTTAAAGTCCAGACATAATCTTGGTCAGATCATGTGAAGACCATGTGGATTGGTGTCTGAAATAGTCTTTTGAGGAAAGAACCAGAGTTTGAGTGGACCTATCCATTTAGTGCATGCATTTATCAGTAATCATGCAGCTCAACTCAGAACTTAAGGAGCTCAACGATTTGTCGAATAATACCAAAGAAAATATATTTGGGTAGGCCGCATAAAGTACCTACTTAAACTGCCAGATTAATATCAAAAACTAACTGAGAAAGAGATGAAACACAAAAAAAACAAAACAAAGCATAAAGTGTTATCTTCGATATTGATGTCATGAACATATAACAGATCCGTGACTGATAAGGCAGGGCCAAGTAGTATCAGCCTTTAAAGTTTCCACTGTTTCCACATGTCCGTGAACGGGCGCCGCCAGTAGGGACTGGTCATCTCTTAGCTCCCACGGCTTTTTTAGGGTTCCGTACCTCTAAAGGAAAAAACGGAACCCTTATAAGATCACTTTGTTGTCCGTCCGTCCGTCCGTCTGTCAAGACCGTTTTTCTCAGGAACGCGTGGAGGTATCAAACTGAAAATTCTATATGATACTTAGTTCTACTGTCCCTGGAAGCTGTAGAAAAATCAACCTTCTAAGTCAACGCAATCAAAAGATACAGCCATTTAGGCCGCAAAATTCCGCAAATTTTCGAAACTCGCACGAGAATCAAAACCTACAGGGTACTTCCCGTGAACTTAGAATCTTGAAATTTTGTACGAAGTCACGTCTTATAGTACAGATATAGGAAAAATTACGAAAACCGAAAATTTTTAGTTTCGTCATATAAAAAAAAATATTTTTGACAATTTTGAACTTTTACTTATATACCCACAGGTTTGTACGGAACCCTCGGTGCGCGAGTCCAACTCGCACTTGACCGGTTTTTTTTTTAATTTCTGAATTGTTATTTTTTTTTGTTCTACTTGCGGACGCTTTTAATGTGCACTTTTTACATCGTTCTCACATTGATAATTTCAGCATAATGATGTAACCAACTTTTTGTAACAAAATCATGATTTTAAAAGAGTGTCCATGGAGTTTCTTGCCCGTTCTTCTCCATAGGTACCTTTGCATTCTGCTTTGGAATGGGCTTCATCTTTCTAGCTCACTGACCTTGACAATTCAAAAGTGCCTGTAATTGGTTTATTTGAAATAAATGCTTTGAGTTTGAGTTTGACTGCTGAGACACAGGCCTCCTCTCTGTGAGAGGGAATCCACCACACAAGCCCAGCGTAGGTTGGCGGATGTCCCATGTCTTCGAGCTTTTGGTTCTCGGACATACCGGTTTCTCACGATGGTTTTCTTCACCGTTTTGAGAGCAGTGGTAATAAAATATTTTACACAAGGTGTAGTGAGTGCTTGAGTTCAAACCCACAACCTAAAATTCGTTATTCGCGGCGTTACCACTGGACCACCACTTCTCTCAATCAATAGGGGAACTCGAATGTTTTTTTTTTATAATACCAAAGAGGAAGAACGGATATCCGTAATACACGTGTAAGAAGTTTAGTTTAGTTTAATTAATGTCATCAATAAACTCAGGAAAAGATTAATTCGAAAAGGAAAAATATATGGAATACATCGAGGTATTTAAAAAAGTTGTGATTTCTGTGTACATTGATTCGAAATATTATCCTTGACATGATATTAGTAGGTAAAGATTAAATTAATGAGGTAAGTTATATAATTTTATAGCATAAAATCAGTTTAGGAATATTTATTTCCTCTTCCAACATTATGTCGATATTCATTCTTAAGTATTCATTAGACATCTTTTCAAAAGTATTTGAAAATGGTGGAATCAAATTTCGGTGTATTTAGGAACACAACAACGAGTCGTAATCGCAAAAATCAAATGAAACCACCTCTCGCCTGAGATGTCGTGCGGTGTCCTACAGGGATCGGTCCTGGGGCCGCATCTGTGGGACATCAGGTACGACTGGGTGCTGCGCGCCGACCTCCCTAACGGTGTCAGTGTAGTTTGCTACGACAGGCAACTTAGGGAACACGGGTGGGTTTTACTCAGTAAAAGTCTGACACGCCCTCCTGCTCAACCCAGAGCGGCAGAAGTTTTTTGATGATTTCCCAAACTAAAAAAAAAAAAACACCGCTCGCCTTGTGTTATTAGCATGTATTGGGAACTAGCTATCACGCCTTCCTCATTGTCTTTTGTTTCTGTATCGGCGTCAAAATCCAGTGACAATCTCAATACTTGCAACCTGGATATAAGACAGACAAGACTACACCCAACACACCTCCAACTTATCCTACAACATGATCTATACAAATTTCTAGTAAAAAGAGGTATAATTTTTGACTTTGTAAGTAGGGATAATCTTCGGAACTAATCATCCGATTTCAAAAATTTGTTGACTGGTAAAAAGCTACGCTATTGCCGAGTGCTATAGGTTTTCAAAAAAAAAAAAACATTGGGACGATGTGGTGGGCAGAAGCTACCAGAACTTAAAATTCCAACATTTGGCGCATACTAAATCTTTTGCAGTCAATTAATTTGCCTAGCCTTTTCCCAACTATATTGGGGTAGGCTTTCAACTAACTGGATGCAGCTGAATAACTAAATCTTTCGTAGTGTTTAGTTCAAAAACTTTTTAAGATTTACATCAGTACTAAACTTTCGCAGCTTTCCTCATTGACATAAAAACTCTCAGGAGTTTATTTATTGACGTTGTTAAAAATTAAGTAATGATTAGTGACTGTTGATACATACATTATTGACGTTTAAACGTCTCTTAACTTTAAACAATGCTTATAAATAAAGGGTTCAGTGTTATTAGCTGGAAACATAGCAAAGCAAATAATTACAATTACAGATACGAATAAATTAACAGTTAACCATAGTAGTAATTACAAGAGAATAATAGGCTTACATTAATTCGCCTTTGACCAATTCTAAGTGACTCGTTACAAAGCTTAATATTAAATTACCTTATTCTGGAATCTAAAGTTGATTTCAGGAGATCCTGAAAAGCAAAATTTACGTAATTATAATACTTTGGGATAGCAGGAAAAAGTCATTATTTTGTCTATTGCTTGCGAGATCTTTTTTAACTAAGTTTGTTTTTGCGAATTTACCTTGTGTGTCGATTCGTCGAAATTGTATTTATGATGTTTTGGTGTTATGTATGAATCCATCAAATCATTTATAATACTAAATAGGCACTGCTATACTCTACACAAGCTCTACACTATACTACTATATATTATGTAGGTACTATTTAAAATGTATTTTTTTTAATGATAGCTTGCATTCATCTGTGCGTGTCTCAAAAGAATGGCTCCACTGCACTTTAATAATACTTCCACTATCCCACAAATCCCGAGGGATACTTGCCTATGTTCTTGCGCATTTTGGGCTTACCAGAAAAAATAGCTACTATAAAATACAGCCGGGTGTTAAAATGCAGTGGTTCCAAAAGAATGAACACTAATCTTCAAATTTCAACATTATTGGTGTTCTTTTTTGGTCTATTAGACCCTACAATCTTTCCATTTTACCCATTATACCATTTACGAAAACGAAAACTAAATCGCAAGCTACCTAGCCCAACAAGACCCATCAAAAAATTTGTAATTCGCTTGAATTCCTCACAA
This sequence comes from Polymixis flavicincta, assembly GCA_949987655.1. Lineage (NCBI taxonomy): Eukaryota > Metazoa > Arthropoda > Insecta > Lepidoptera > Noctuidae > Polymixis > Polymixis flavicincta. Next base: position 7,125,479 of record OX465180.1, read on the forward strand.
TTTAAGCAACAAACATTTTACTGAAATACAAATTTGCGCTATGAATCCAACAAATTTTAGTACGTTTTTAGCTGAACAAAACAAAAGTGAGCTGTAAATCAGTGACGTCATAATTTCTGTGACGCGGGCTTGCCTTCCGGTAGAGCACCTGAGCCGCTACCGTGCCGGATTTCATTTTATGTGGATGAACATTTGTCTATGTGTAATAGGGCTGTTTATATAAATTACTCTTAGGTTAATAATATATCTTGTTTTTTTTTTTTGCAAAAATAGTTCGTCCATTTACAGGCTACACTTGCTGCTTACTTCTTCAGGTCATAAGTATGACTGGATTGAATAACGTGTGTATCTGAAGTGATATTTGCAAGTAACAGTGTGATGCCAAGCTGTCTTGCTTCCTGTAAGTGAAATATGAATGCTCTATAAGCATTTATTTTAAGCCACCCTGTAAAATAAAAATCTCTCATGAAAGTCTGAAATTTAACACCAAAAGAACGTACCATAATCTTTCAAAAATTACATGTACACTGCATAGTGTTTTAACCAAAACTTCAATGAAAAAATGAACACACTTAAATCCGCGAGCTGTCTGCACATCTGAATAGGTACCTAATATAAAGTTTTTAATTATACTAAGCCCGAGTTCACCTAAATTAATGTTGGTACGTGATTTAATTCATTATTTTGTAAGGCACGAACGAAAAGGTTACATACCTGAATTATTAATTAGGAATGATGGTATGTAATAAAAACTTATAATGTAACTGAAGTTCACCTCTTACTGGCGATCCCAATCAACCACACACTCACACTAACTCACTGACACACACATACACGCACACCCATACACATCATCGCCCTTATAGGCTTTTTCTTACCATTTGTTTTTATTTTGAATAACTTTTAGTCTTTTTTAATTTTATTTTCTTGCATATGTTTGCAATAATATTTTTAGCATTGGCTCTTGTAACACAAGTTAACCACCTAGTACAGGTGTTAGTGACTTCTCAGAATTTGTAACCACTTTATTTTGTAATAAAAGTAATTATTAACCATCCTGTTTGCTACGGTAAATAAAAGGCCCTTCTTAAAATAAGGCGACGAAAGGGTTTTGTAAAGAGAAAAGGCAGCAGCGTCCTTCTTCGTGCTAATAACAAAATGAAAGACTTTTCACACACATATGAAAAGCGACTTTAATTTAATGATTCATAGGTATAGTTTTTCAATATTTTTAGTTACTTAAGTTGTCACTAATTTGGCCTTTTTTGAATACTTAACTTAATTAACGTAAAATGAGGTCTTAATGTTTGTATTGGAGAATCAGAAACCGAGGCGGATGAAGATGTGGTAAAGCTCAATGATAATGAAAATTTGTACACAGATATATGTAAATAATAGTATGCAAAACTGATGATCGATTTAGTTTCTTTGCTTAGCAAGTTGCGTCGGATAACAGATTTGGTAGCGTATGATGTTATTTGTATGTAAAGCTCATGTCGACACATGATACTTTGTGTAACAAGATTTCAGCGCTTCTAGATAAGTTTTACTTGAAAATATTAGCATTGTTACAATATCAAAGGGCATTTTTTGTGAAAATGTTCATGCTTGCGTACTTTTTGAAGATACCAATTTTGTAATCATTATTTAAATGAGGCTCTGCAATCTTACTGGAAACCTCGAACAACGAAATTCTAAACATAATAGTTTAACTATACAATTACGAAGTTAGTTAAGATAGTCTTTGGTGAAGAATCCATTTATGTGCCGACATATTGTTACTAAAAATGGGCTTGTGGCTAAATAACAATAGCTGCACGGGTCGATCGGCCAGGTTAAGCTACGCTAGCCGCGGTTGGTCCGTGGATGGGTGACCATCTTTACATACCAAGACTCCTCCGTACCTCGGAAAGCACGTTAAGCCATTGGTCCCGGCTGTCACTTGTGGATCTTTGACAGTCATTACGGGTTGTCAGAAGCCCGAAAGTCTGACAACCAGTCTTACCAAGGGGTATCGTATTACCCAGTAACAGGGTTGTGAAGGTCAGATAGGCAGTCGCTCCATGTAAAATACTGGTATTCAGCTGCATCCGGTTAGACTGGAAGCCGACCCCAACATAGTTGGGAAAAGGCTAGGCAGATAATGATTTTGTTACTAAAAATCTTGCTTGTTTTATAATGTTAGTTTTTATTTATCTTGGAAATTATCCCACGAGAACGCAGTATCGGTATAAAAAGTATCACTATCACTTCACTATCTGTGTGCCAAATTTCATCCAAATCCGTCCAGGTGTTTTTGCGTGATTGCGTTGAATAATATTCAAAAATCTAAATATGCAAACATCTAAACATACAAACTTTCACATTTATATTATTAGTGGGATACAGGATAAAATTTTAACCAGTGCGCAAACTGTAACCATGAATTCAATATACCATTCACCTCCTAGCGTATACTTTTTTCGCCGGTTATACAAAAAAAAATCAGCTGTTCCATACATTTCCACCGCGTAGGTATTGCACTTTTCTATGAAGCAGCTGATTCTTTTTTGGATAACTGACGAACCATTTCTACGTCTAGAACGATATGCTGAATTCATGGTTACAGTTTGCGTACTGGTTAAAAATTTACCCTGTATAATAGGATTTTATTAATTACACACTAATAAAATTAAAGGACCAACACGCACTGGGTCCGCGTGGTGGATCACGGTCCACTCCCACTCATCGAGAGGAGGCCTGTGTCCCAGCAGTGGGAACATTATAGGCTGATTGTGTTATGTATGTATGTTAATAAAATAATAGAATTCCCTACTAACAAATGAAAATCATCAACATTGAGCAGTGGTAGCCTAGTGGTATCGGCCCGGACTTACGAATCCTAGGTCGTGAGTTCAAACCCAAGCAGGCACTTTAGTTGGTATATCTAATTTCATCACCACTGCTCTCAAAACGGTGAAGGTAACTAGGTAAGAGGAAGAAGGGCACATCGTGAGCAAACTGGCTCGTCCAAGAATCAAAAATTCGAAGACATGTGACACACTATCCATCAACCTACACTGGGCCCGCGTGGTGGATTATGGCCCACTCCCTCTCACAGAGAGGGGGCCTGTGTCCCAGTAGTGGGCTCATTATAAACGGGTGTTGTGTGTGAAATGAACATACAAGTCTATTAACCAACATAGCTACGAGTATGTCTAGTAAATTCCTAGCTATATAATTAATGAAGCGTTGTCTTTGAGAGTCACCTACATGTAATCATCAAGCGTTCTCATAACATTACGTGCACGGTAACGTTACCCGTTTTATCTCGTGTTTGAGCGTACCATCGCGTCGTACCGCGTACCGTTTCACATAAATCATTAGGGTGGCTCCCATGACTGCGGAGTGCGTGATAAAATACAGATACAAGTTACGACTGAAGGGTTAGATACCTAGCGATTTTCTGCTACTACAGAAGTTGTGCTGAGTGACAAACGCTTTCGTATCGACTTAAAATAGGGGAAATAGGTATTACCTTTTTTTACAAGAAAAAATAATAATAATAAATACTAACTTAACTAAAAGTATTCACAAATTAAAAAATGGCGTCGAAAAATTCATCCACATCGTTGTCGACTGGTAATGTTTCTAAGAGACTAGCAGCATTTCCACGTTGTATGGCAATGCTTGTCCGCTGGCCTAGATAGCCTTTTCGAGATTTAATAGGTATTTACGAGTATTTAATCTTTTTGTGACATAATTATCTTCTAACCGCGATGTACGGTTTTTTTTTTAATTAATGTAGTCCTAAAAAAATCGGTTTCTAATGATGTACACTTAAAAAAAGCCCCTTTTAAACTTTCTGGTCGTCTCTCAAATTTGGTCGCAGTAACTGAGTGGTGCTCGCCCTGACTAAAATTAGAACTATGATCAACCACGCTACATCTAAACTGGTCATATACTGGTTAATTTTATTTATTCGTATGTATAAAAATGTACTTCAGTATGTATTTAAAACAGACAGTCACTAAGGTCACGGTCTGTCAAACCCTAAGATGCTACTCAGTTCATGTAATGAAAAAAACAAAAACACATCAACTTGAACTAAAACTGACTGAATTTAACTTAGCTCTGCACAATGTGGCTCGGGCACATGTGTATATCAGAATGTAATTTAATGACATGATCTCGGTTTGTGGCCACCGCGAGAAGTAATTAAAAGCGACAGCTGTCTTTTTGATAAAGGTGGCTTTAATGTTACGAATGCGTTTTGATTTATCACGAAAACAAATATGTAGGTATACTTCACATTAAACATTACTAGTGGTTGCTTGGCAGTCGAAATTTGACCATAATTATTATTTTAAAACTTAATGTATTTGTTAAGCAGTACTATGTAAAAACATGAGTTTTCTGTAGTCCTTTTCCGTAAAAACTGTAACTGTGCTATATTTCATACTACTTAATTTTAGTATTGAAGAGGTATACATGGATTTATGAAGAATACTAAAGTTTTTAATGCATGTTGGCGCAAAGGCCAAAGTATTATATTTTTAGTATGTACTTTTATATAAACCAGAGATAGTGGAAATTTCAGCTTTTATCAATTACATCTTTCTATACTAATAATAAAGCCGACGATTTCGAAAAATACAGTCGGATTTGCAACATTTGATAGCTTCATTGTTGAGGAAGACTATAGGTTACTTAAAGTCATGCTGGGACCCTTAGGACAGGAGCAAAAAGCAGAAAAGAAACGGTAGAAAAACCAATGTGCGAAAGCAAACTAAAAGTCTAAAAGCGCGGGCAGGCGATGCAGGGTTGGGCAAGAAATTACTAGCGGACGAAATTGCGGATACGTCTAGATGAAAATAAAATAGCCTCAAGCCAAGCACAGACTAATAAATACTCACTACAAAATACTACGAAATATCCTGGTATCATTTTATATCACAAAACTATAAAGTCGCCCGACAAATCGATTCCAACTTTGTCTTTTCCTAGAAACTTCTGTCTCGTAGAGATACAGACTTCCACACAATCATTGCGAAGGTTTAAAAAGTACACTCTATTTTAAACCATGTCACAAGGTTCTAAGGGTCATAATTGCTTGTATAATTCTTGGATTACATGTAGAATGTGTTCATTAAACTTGAAATTAATTGTTTTGTAAGCAAATATACTACACTAAAATAATGTTTGTATAATTGTTTGGGGATATGTTTGTTAAATTTCAAAGATATTTATTGTTGTAAGTTGCTTTCAGAAAATTTTGAGTTGTAAGCTTTAGAGGAGGAGGAGGAGGGGTCTTGGTATGTTAAGATGGTCACCCATCCACGGACCAACCGCGGCAAGCGTAGCTTAACCTGATCGATCGACCCGTGCAGCTATTGTTTGTTTTCTATATTATTAATAAAGAGGAAAGATTTGATTGTTTGTTTGTTTGTTTGCATTAAATAGGCTCCGAAACTACTGAACAGATTTGAAAAATTCTTTCACTGTTGGGAAGCTACACTATACCCGGGTGACATAAGCTAGATTTTATCCCCGTATTCTCGCGGAAACGGGAACTACGCAAGTGAAACCCCAGAGCGCTGCTAGTATGAAATAAAATTATGTATTAAAAGTAAATGAGGACCTCATTATCATTCTTCAAAAACCTTGACCAAAATCGGGAGGCAATATATATCTGACGAGCCAATAGGAAAGCATTTTTGTCGAATTTTCATAAGATTGTGCGAAGGCATTTTCCACGAAAATTTGAATAATTTTATTTAATAACCGTGACGACTAGCCTTGTACCTATTTGAAAATGAAGAAGGACTTAAATGTAATTAGATTATAATTTTATATACCAGCTAGTTTATGCCCGCGGCATCGCTCGCGTAGATGTCGGAAATTATCGAACGGAAACATACTACCGGGTTAAAAATTAGCCTATACTCTTAACCAGGATGCCATCTTTCCATGATTTTTATCGATATCCATGAAAAGATACCAGACAGCTGTGCTGCTGGGGAGTGTGTTGCGCCACTTCTTCTTCCCAGCTAAAGCACTAGGAAGTGTCGAAGGGTGGGCATTTTTGGGGGACTGTCTTATGTATTTGACGTTCGAAAAGTGCTGATCCTCAGCCTAATTTAATTAAATGACTTTTGATTTTGATAGCAAATAGACAAACTACCTACTTTTGAATTTATAATATTACTAGCTTTCGCCAGCAGCTTCCCCCGCGTGGAGGGTGAAAATCATCACGTTTATAATATTAGTAGGAGAAGTAGGATTTCATCATCATCATCATTTCGCTCCGCCAGTTCGACCGGTTCTGTGCTTTCCGCATCCAACGTATTCCTGCGGTCCTCACAAGGTCATCTGTCCACCTTGTGGGAGGCCTTCCAACTTTACGTCTTCCGGTACGCGGTCGCCACTCCAGAACTTTTTGGCCCCATCGGCCATCTGTTCTGCGAGCAATGTGCCCTGCCCACTGCCACATAAGTTTAGCAATTCTTCGGGCTATGTCGGTTACTTTGGTTCTCCTGCGGATCTCTTCATTCCTGATTCGATCACGCAGGGAAGCTCCATGCATAGCCCTCCCCATCGCCCTTTGGGTGACTTTAAGTCTTTTTATGAGGCCCATTTTGAGCGACCACGTTTCAGTTAAGAATTTATAATTATATAATAAGATTAGTAGTATAAGAATATTAGTACGATAGTATGGATAATACTCTAGTGTAGTTGGCCATACGTCAGTGTCAACAACACAAAAGAGAAAAGAAGAGTGGGCAGGCCGAAAAGAAGGTGGGCTGATGACATAATAGAAATAGCAGAGAAAGACTCACAGACGGCAAAGATAGAAGAAACACATGGACGAAATTGGAGGAGGCCTTCACATAATGAGAGCATTGATGGCACAGTGGTAACGGCTGTGACTTACGACTTGTAGGTTCGAACCCAGAGAAGCGCTTTACTTTGTGTAATTCATTTACAAGCACTGCTCTCAAAATGGTGAAAGAAAACAACGTGAGGAAACCGGCATATCCTAGAACCAAAGATATGCAACACCAAAAAACAAAAAAAAAACAAAAAACTACCAACCCACACTGGGCCCGGGTGGTGGATTACGGCCAGCCTCCTCTCACAGAGAGGACACTTGTGTCCCAGCAGTGGGAACATTATAGGCTGATTATGCTATTATGCTTCACCCAAAGACGTGTTTTTTTTTTTGATCATGGGAAATCATCAAATAACTTCTCCCGCTCTAGGTGGAGCAGGAGGGCGTGTTACTTTTCCCGATTAAAACCCACCCGTCTTCAGTTGCCTGTGTGCCAGGGGTGACGGTATCTCTTTCGAACAACCCGCACTGCTGGCAGGCGTCGGCCTTTGCGGACCTCACCAATTGATGCTGACATCTCTTTGAGGCACACGTGAAACAGAACGCGCCGTCGACCCAGGTTTGGTCCTTATCGGACAGCGAGCTACCCTAATGGGTAGCTCGCGAGTAATCTCGCCATCCGCAAGTCCGCGCCTAACATCATCATCATCATCAGTCTATAATGTTCCCACTACTGGGACACAGGCCTCCTCTTGGTGAGAGAGATTGGGCCGTAATCCACCACGCGGGCCCAGTGCGGGTTGGTAGATGTCACATGTCTTCGAATTTTTTGGTTCTAGGACATGCCGGTTTCCTTACGATGTTTTCCTTGACCGTTTTGAGAGTAGTGGTGATGAAAATAATTTACACAAAGTAAAGCGCCTGGCGGGGTTCGAACTCACGACCTACAACTCGTAAGTCGCTGCCGTTACCACTTGGCCACCACTGCTCTATAGTGACGTCGTGTAGTCCGCGCCTATAGTGGCCGGGAATCAGCCTGGGATTCCCGACGCCCAGGGCGTCTCCTGCGGCGACTAGGGCTGTGAGGGCGCATATACTGCTTACCCAAAGATGAGTTCATATCTGAGAAAATAACGAATTTGTACGCCAGTATAAGCTGGCCTCTTATTCTATTGAAACTTTATACTGCGCTAGGCTAACTCAAGGTCAAAGTATTACCAGTGACGCTCAGTCTATTGTACATATTTTAATCTTATTGTAAAAGTAAGGGGTCATGCTTATTCGCAGGGTTCTCATTATTATATTTTTATCAGACTTATTTATTATTACTATGAATAAAACCCTTGCATTATTTGACTTAAGAGGTTCTTCTGAAGAAGTCTCTTTAATAGGGATACATAGGTCATTTATTTCAGTAGGTAGGTACTGCTAACATTGATGTACAAAAAACTGCTAAATAATTCGTGACCTAAGATAAAATTCTTCACCTAAGTCTGCCACGATTGTTCGACATTTGATTGTATAGTTACTATAAGCTTTCAATAAAAATTACTTGACAGGTGGTAGGCGTGAACTGCCTTCCCCACTTAAGTTACAGTGTTTTTATTAAAGAGTTAGATAAGATTTTCTTGTTATCTTGTTTTGTAGGCCGTGTTGTCCCCACTCTTTGATTTTTTGATAAATTTATACTTGGTTCCTATATCGAATGAATCGTTTTGGTTACCAATGGTAGCATTTTTTTGTTGCCTTAATGGGCATATAAATAGATTATATCATATTATAAATGTAAGCTACGTTTGCCGCGGTTGAGCGTGGATGGGTGACCATCTTTACAAACCAAGACCCCTCCGTACCTCAAAAATCACGTTAAGCCGTTGGTCTCGACTGTCATTCATGTATCTTTGACAGTTGTGACGAATCGTCCGAATCTCGAAAATCTGAAAACCAGTCTTAGCAAGAGGTATCGTTTAACCGTCTTGGTAGTTACCTAGATGGGTAACCCAGTTGGGTTATGGAGGGCAGATAGGCAGTCGCTCCATCTAAAATACTGGTATCCAGCTGCATGCGATTTGACTGGATGCCGACCCTAATATTCGCCGCTGATTCCCCGCCACCGTAGGCGCGGCCTTGTGGACGGCGAGTAATGGGTAGCTCGCTGTCCGGTAAGGACCAAGCCCGGGTCGACGGCACGTTGTATTCCATGCGCGCCTCAAAGATGTTAGCATCAACTGGTGGAGTCTGCAAGGGCCAATGCTTGCCAGCGGTGCGGGTGAGATAGAGATACCGTGGTCCCTGGCACTCAGGCAACCATTTTTAGTCAGTAAAAGTCTGACACACCTACTCTACCCAGAGCGGGAGTAGTTATTTGATGATATCCCAGCCTCAAAAAAAAGCCGACCCTAATATAGTTGGACAAAGGCTAGGCAGACCATGTCCTATCTGTATCGAGTAACTGCATAAAGACAATGATAATTCGACTAACAAAACACAAACAGACAAACAAGTAATGAATTAGTCAAACGGTACGTACTTAACACTACAAACTACAACAATAGGTAGGTATTTGGTTGCGAAACTGCTGATATAGTGATTCGTACATCTCATTCCCCGCAGAATACAACACAATGTGTTATCATCAGAGGCGATTATGTGATCGAACCGTATTATATATCGTATTCAAGCTGACATAATACAGGATTTGTGTAAGCAGCTCTAAGATTATTATTGCTTTCATCAATTGATATTGTTTCAAGGTAGGTAGGTAATCCGATTATTAATTAAATGCAAGTAAAATATCTTAGACGGTATAATCGCTGATTAAATATTTGCATTAGTTGTGGTGTGGTGAGTTTCTAAGTTTATCTTGGACATTTCAGCATTAAAAGTTCTATATCCTAACCTGCGTCATGGGCTACCCATGTGTCAAATTTCATCTAGATCCGGTTAGCCGTTTCAGGGTGAAAGCGTAAGAAGGAAACAAACAAACACGTGACTTTCACATCTATAACATTGTAAAAGTTAAGATATACATAATTTCTGAAAACGCTGCCTCATCTTGAGCAAACCTGGTGATACATACTCGTACCTTGATGATGATGATGGTGACGATGATGATGAGACTCCCTTTTCCGCACTTAGACTCCTATTCGGTCCGGGATTCTGGCTAACAGAGCCAGCTTAGCTCCGCCCAAAATCACAGAAGCTTCCTGGGAGCTTCACTGGTTTCGCGGAGTAACCTCATAGTTCCGAGGATTTCTTCACGTTGTGAAGCTCCGGCCTCGCATTCTAGGATGACGTGGGCGGCTGATTTCTCGGCGTCAAGGCAGCCCCTGCAAAGCGGGCTGTCTGTGGCACATTAGTTAAGACGATGTTTATTAAGGGGGTCATACATGGCCCGTAATTGTTCCTATTATTATAAGGTTATTCCTACTCATGCTCGTACCTTATCTGAATGAGAAGAGGCCTTTGTCCAGCAGTTGGGCAGTAATAAGCCGGTACTATAAGTGGCGAGTTTAGTTCAAGTAGCAAGTTGTATCCAAATGTCAGTTCAAAAGTGACATGGTTTTATGAGAGGCTTTTATGTGGGTATTGAGTTCTGTTTACGTTTATTGTTTCGTTTTTATAGTTTATTTGTTTCTGCTTTAGTTTAATGACTATGTTTTGTTGGTATATTGGCGTGTGCTAGCTGACATATGGCAATTAATTTAATTTTATGTTTTGTGTTTAATAATGTTATTTACTTACCTATTATTGTATAGAATCGACGAATTGACGGCACGGTTGGCGCAGTGGTTAAGCGATTGACTGCTGCGCTACGTGTCGCGGGTTCGATTCCCGCACGGAACAAGTATTTGTATGACCTACAATTAGTTGTTCCGGGTCTGGCTGTTTGTGTATGTGAGTTTTAAATGTTTGTAAACGCACCCACAATACAGGAGAAATTCCTAGTGTGGGGCAACGTTTTTAAAAAAAAAAAAAAAAAAAAAAAAATCAATTTCTTCCGACTTAACAGACAGCTGTGCTGCTGGGGAGTTTGTTGCGCCACTTCTTCTTCCCAGCTAAAGCACTAGGAAGTGGTGAAGGGCAGGCGTTTTGGGGGACTGTCATATGTAATTATGACGTTCAAAAAGTCCCGACTCTCAGCCAAGTTTGAATAAAAGACTTTTGATTTTGAATTTTGATTTTTAAATTTGATTTTGAAATTTTTCATGGTGAAATGTTACGTTAACATGTCATTTTTCTGACTCAACGATGGTAAGGACTGGGTTCAAAACTAGATCCTTCAAAACGGACGATGGGCAAGCGACTATGGATTCCGTCCCAATTAATTTTTTGATCCAACAGAACTATTTTTGTTGTCTCATATTTTCCGTTACGGGCTAGATACATCCTAACAAACCGTTAGTTTTAAAACTTAAATATATGGGAAAAAATATATTTCTCAAATCAAATCAAATCAAATCCTATCCTACCTATGTAATGAAAATACAAGTGTTCGTTTTAATTTTCTATTATTTTAGCTGAAAACCCAATACTTTTGATGGTTGTCGCCATAGTAAATAATCATCAGTTAGCTAAAACCTTTTTAATTAGATACGTCTCAATTCTGTTGACTAAGTTTAAATTTTGTGGACGCAAGAGCCAATCTTCGTTTAAATCAGTCTTTACAGCCGGTGTCAATAAGACTTAACAAGTAATCTTCGTTAAAATTCTGTATTTCGTGACAGCTTGTTGTGATAGGTTGCTAAAAATAACAAAAGCCAATCAAATCACTTGGAATGTGACTTGACAACAGATCAAATTGAGTTTGAGCATTTTGCTTAAAAATTGAGGGTGAAATTACCTGAATTAACTAAGTACCTCATAATCATCATCATCATTTCAGCCGAAAGACGTCCACTGCTGGACATAGGCCTCCCCCGGGCTCCTCCACTTCGACCGGTCTTATGCTTCTACATCCAGCGGATACCCGCGGCCTTCACAAGGTCATCGGTCCACCTTGTGAGAGGCCTTCCCACTCTACGTCTTCCGGTACGCGATCGCCACTCCAGAACCTTTCGGCTCCATCGGCCATCTGTTCTGCGAGCAATGTGCCCTGCCCACTGCCACTTAAGTTTGGCAATTCTTCGGGCTATGTCGGTTGCCTTGGTTCTCTTGCGGATGTCTTCATTTCTGATTCGATCGCGTAAGGAAACTCCGAGCATAGCTCTAAGTACCTATTTGTAAAATAAACAATTAATCGTCCACATTAACCCTGGATCAAGACATGGGGAGAGAGGCCTTTGATCAGCAGTCTGTTAATGCAGACTAAATTGAACAGTACCTATACTCCGTTTGAAATAAGATTACATTTAAATAAACCTTTTTTACAGTCCGTTCAAGTGATTTTGACCTCTATTGTGTTGGAAGCATGACAAATGGCGTCTGCAGTAAACAGTTGGTATTGTAACCACTTTTTTGCTTTTTATGTCATCCTTGTGCCCCCGGAATAGAAGTCAAAATCGGTTGAACGGACTGTAAAAAGGTTTGTTTATATGTTTAATGTTATTTCAAATGGAGTATAGCTATTACTAAAAGTATAAAATACCATAAATAGTGGACAATATTTTTTATCTGTCACGAAACGTGTAGTGATTAAAACTTCATGTCTATTGTCCTGACAAAATTGACATAGCGCCATAATAAAATGTACGTAAATGGCTTGTATATTATTAGGGACTAATATAAACTCAGTCACACAAAAGCCAATTATAACGACCAACTTTATTCACGGTCATTATTTCAACTAAAAGACGTCCACTGCTGGACATAAACTCTCAAAAGTGGGGGTTGGTAGCCGCGATTGGTAGGCTAGTTGGCGATCGCAGTATGGTAGTGAAATGCATAGAGAACGCTGCTGCCCATTCTCTAGTAAGTTCCTAAGTTGCCTTCTACGGCACCCACGCCACGGGATGAAATGAGACTATTTATTTTATATCCATGGTATGTCACGTTTGTGGCTACGTAATAACAGCCGCACGGGTCGATCGATCAGGTTAAGCTACACTTGCCGCGGTTGACCGTGGATGGGTGACCATCTTTACATACCACGCCTCTTTCGCGCCTTGGAAAGCATGTTAAGCGTTTGGTCCCGGCTACCATTCGTGGAACTTTGACAGTCGTTACGGGTCGTCAGAAACCCGAAAGTATGACAACCAATCTTACCAAGTGTTACCCAGTTACTGAGTTGTGGAGTCACTCCATGTAAAATACTGGTATTCAACTGCATCCGGTTAGACTGGAAGCCAACCCTAACATAGTTGGTAAAAGGCTAGGCAGATGAAATCATGGTACTTCAAATTTATGATTGTTTATGTAACTGTCTGCCCTCAAAGTTTCAACGAACTCTCCTACATTAAAAGGTTGCATCTCTCATTTGGCATTATCTCAGACAATTCATAACAGCGGCATTGCAAAGCGGGTGACATTTTTCATATCTGTGCAAATTTAACTTACACTGAGCAATATGAAATGCAAATTGTAGTATTGCTCTTTGTCACAGGGCTTGCTTTGCACTAGGCATTTTTTTATTTTTTGAGTGGCATTGGAAATATCAAAGTGCTTACTGATAATTGGGGCAGGTTCGTCTACGTGTTTCTTTTTATAAAATAAAATTACACTTAGCAATACTGTAGCTTCCTATTAGCAAAATAATTTTGGAGACGAATTACTACTACTACTACTTCCCATTTTTTTTTTAAATGTTGTCTGCTTCATGGCAATCTGTTTCCCAACAATAAGGCACTTCTTTGTTTATGTTTTCCTCAAGAGCCATACTTGTACGAAAATTATTTTCGCACGACTCTCTTGATGTCAAGTGGTTAAATCTTTTATGTAGGCTCGGCATGTCACTTTTTTTCAACCGGGTATTCTGTGGAGCGCCTTCTCCACTCAGAGTTTGGACGGTCAGTTTCTCCTGGTATTTCAGGCTGTTTTGAGCTATTTCCTGTCGAACTGTTTTTAGGCTGAGGTCGAGGTATCTATTGCCTATACAATGAGGGATGCTAAACATTGTTCTCAGAACTTTGGTCTGGAATCTCTCCAGGGTACACTACTTCCCATTAGTAAAAGAATTTCGGAATCGGATCTGTAGGTTCAAAAATTAAACCCTACATACAAGCGCACAATATATGTATCTTCGTAATATAATGAGTATAGATGAACGCTTTTAGATTACATTTACGGTATTTTACAATGTTAATACTCTGTCAGAGATGGCAGAAGGGACAGAGAGAAGTTCCAAATATTTGAAGCGCCAAACGCACTGAGTAATTTGTGGTGAAAGCGTGCCTAAATAGCATAAAAGAAAAGTTACAGCAAAAAACCTGACATCAAGTATTTCATAGTTGCCAAAAGTCTTACTGTACCTTCATTCACTTAGCTAATACTTCATGAACATTAAAATATTCATAATTTTAGCTTTAGCTTGGAAAAAGTAGCAGCATGCAAGACCGCTCTTAGCTGCATTATTATTCACCTCCTAAAGTTTCCTTTATAGAAAATATGAATATAAATTTAGTATGTAGACACAAAGACTACTAAAATTTGTACTGTTTTGCATCTAGATTATTTAATTAGTGTTGACTGTTTTGATTCTAGAATCCTCAGTGACTATTTATTTTTGCAGTCTATTGATGCTAGATTATATTAATAAACGTGACCATAGTCTGTTCTATTATTATTTGTTAACTAGCTTTTGCCAGCGGCTCCGCCCGCGTAGATGTCGGTTATTGCGAAAAAGTAGCCTATGTCCTTCTCCATATCCCAGGCTATATCTCTGCCAAATTTCATGACGATCGGTTCAGCGGTTTAGGCGTGACAGCGTGACAGATAGACAGACAGACAGTTACTTTCGCATTTTTAATATTAAGTAGGGATAAGTAGGGATTTTTACCAATTTATGAATTAATCAAGACACGCAGTAAATTCATCCCTTGTAAAATTAACTACCCTTCTTTACCCCTTTAGGGGTCGATTTTCGAGAAACCCTGATACGCGTTATTCTTTATTTTTGGATTATGTATGAATACTGAGTTTCGAGTTAATCGTAACGCGCGTTAAAATTCTTCCATACACATTTTGACACCCTCCAATCCCCCTTTAGGGGGTAGTATAGAAAAACAATGAATGACCAACTTTATAATTTACTTAGATAAATATTTGTGCCAAGTTTCAAGTTTATTAACTCAAGGAATAAGATTTTTCTTTCAAACAAAATCCCCCTTTTCACCCCCTTAAAGGTTGAATTTCCCCCCCGAGTGGGTTCCCGCATTGTCGTTGCGGGGGGGCTTAGTAACCGTGGTCTCCCATCCACGGTGAAGCCAAGAGGAACCCAACGGTGGGGCCGCTCGTCAGGGCTTTTGCCTTCAAGCCATTGACGTAGCGGCCAAAAAGTAGGTTGCGGTGAGGTGCACCGCAACTGAGGTGGGCCGCGATGTCGAATGGGAGGCATCGCGGCTGAGGGTTACGGGCTGCGGTAGAGGAGGAGTGCCGGTGCTTCTGAGCAGCGCTCTTCCCTTCCGTGGCCTGGACGGGGCCGCCACCGTTTGATGGCGGACGCGGTGGGGCCGCAGGGGAAAGAAGAAAAAAAAAAAAAGGTTGAATTTCCAAAAACTCCTTCTTAGTGCTCCCCTACATTATAAAAGGCAGCCGTGTGTAAAATTTCACGTTCTTAGTCCTAGTAGTTTCGACTGTGTGTTGATTGGTCAGTCAGTCAGTTTCTTCTTTTATATATATAAAATAAATATAATATATATAAAGAAGATACTCGTAGATGAATAAGTGAGCAATGGCCGAGTGGTCGAACTCAGGCAGGCACTTTATTTTGTGTATTTAATTTCAACATCTCACAAATAAACATCTAAAATTAGTTGAGTAATCACTTTGTGGTCGTTAACAATTGGTGGGTAAGAACTATCAAATGCTTAGAATGGAGGGATTCACAGTAAACAATTTTACTAGCCAAGTATTAGCTATCAATATACTGAATCATTCCATGGCTTACAAAAAAACGATCCATATTTTATACCAAAATTCAAAGATATAACATTGAACCAGAATCACAATGGATTCTTGTTTGAAAGGCCAACTAGGATAATTACAACGGCAGACTATTTGCTAACGGTTTCCGATCATTCGATAAGCCTAGTGAACCGTGTGATATGCATAATGACTGCTGTTTCATTATTACTGTCGATAATTATCTGTGGTCTACAAACAGATTTACTGAACGATATTTCTAGGTGCTTAAAAATATTTTGTCTGAGTGCATAAATTTAATATGTGTGTGTTGCCAGTATTTTCACTAAAGTTAATGGGTCACTACAGGCTTATCAAGGGGTATCGTATTATCTAGTGGGTAACTGGGTTGAGGGGCTAAGATAGAGCGACTGCTCTCCTTGCAAAAACTGGTATTCAGCTACATCTGGTTTGACTGGAAGATGACTCAACGTAGTACCTATAGCTTGAGGTTTTTTTTTTTGACAGTGGAAAATCATCAAATAACTTCTCCCGCTCTGGGTGGAGCAGGAGGGCGTGTCAGACTTTAACTGACTAAAACCCACCCGAGTTCCCTCAGTTGCCTGTGTGCCAGGGTATCTCTTTCAAACAACCCGCATCCCTGGCAGAACTTGATGTTTTAGAGGAATTCGGGGTGGAAGATTACATAATTTAATTACTATGTCATATTGGTTCAAGATATGATAGGTAAAGGGCTGTTTTAAAAGCAGCGATAGCTATATAAATATTGGACGCCTAGTTTATACAGTCGTTATTAGTATCGTAAGAAAGTATAGGTCTATAGATAATTTCTTTGCTAAGAAATCATTCTGCTATAATTACAAAGAACATAATCTAATAAGTTAAACCATCATCTGAAATAAACTCATATACCATGTCCACCTAACTTATGTATTACCGTTTGATTGAGATGCTTTGATCTTACTATGAACCCTCGCAACTCCATTACAAATGGCTCAATCAAAGCATATTGTGATGATGACAATGACAATAGTTACGCTGATAAGACAGATAGACGGACAAGACAATTTGAATTGATGTGATCACCTATTATTATGTGCACCGACCGCCCGAAAGGCTTTGTTCATATTACCCTTCATTGTGAGATGTCACCGTTCATCCATCGTTTTTAGGCAACTTGATTAGCAAAAGAGGCCAACAAAAGCCCATACAACTTTGCCCAAACATGTACATCGAGGTACAAGTCCAAAATATTCGAAAATAGTTGTAATTTCAAGTTTTAATAACCTGAACACAATTAAAAGATGTGCAATTGCGTTACTTTTGGTTGACACTCGGGTTCACATTATGTCGTTAATGTCATTCGGTTGTCATTCCGTTGAATATTTCGGTTCCAACTACACACGATACCATATCAAAGACAGTAATCAAAGCATATTGTGATGATAACAATGTTCATAGTTACATTGATATCCGACAAGACGATTTGAGCTTGATATGATGATCACATTATTATTATGTGTATGGAATCAGAAGTACCTACTACTACTATTTTTTTTACTGTCAGAAGTCAGAGATTCTTTAGGTGTAAGTACATTTTGGTAAGCAATGTTAAAGAAAGTTCATTTTATCATCATCATTTCAGCTGAAAAACTTCCACTGCCAGACATAGGCCTCTGCAAATCGGATTCATGCGACCAAAAATTCATTTACAATCCTACAATAGTTATTTTTACAGCCATAATTTCCCTTTTCCGTCCAAAAAGCGAGAACAACAACACTAAAGCAATTACAGCAGAATGATTGAAATTTTCATTGTTCATTCACATAACTAGGGGCGGAGTGTTTTAAACTGGGCCGCTCGTAAACCGCCTGTCCGCATACCGTAGTGTATTGCCCAGATGCCGCGGCTACGGTCACTATCTAGCATTATTAAATTTGTATTCACGTGTGTAATTTTAAGGTCCTATATGCAGTGGCCCAGTGGTAACGGCTGCGACTTGTAGGTACTACTACTACTACACGAGTTGTAGATTGAGGGTTTGAACAGGCTTTCAAAACGGTGAAGGAAAACATCGCAAGGAAACCGGCATGTCCTTGAAACAAAAATTTGCAGACATGACATCTACCAACTCAACCACAACTCAAACTCATATTAATTACTAGTTCTTGCCAGCGGCTTCGCCCGCGTGGCGATTGGAAATTATCCCACGAGATCATACTAGGATGAACAATATTCTAAATGTTTTGTTATGTTTACATCCAGGTTATAAAATATCTCTGTGCCAAATCCGTTGTGCCGTTTTTTGTGCGATTGAGTCATCTAAAAAAACAAACTTTTAACGTTTATAATATTAGTAGGATTGTTTTCTATGAATTTATGATTTTATTACTTTTATTATTTACTTAATTGTCTTTAATTCGTTGTTTATACATATAGATTATATTTTTAAATATTCGAACATAAAAAGATTATATAAAAAAATTAAAAATATATAAAAAGATAGTAGCCCACTGGTATCGGGAATAGGGTCCAAGCTACTGGTGGTCAGGGCTGCTGAGAGAGGAACCTCCTCACTATACGCGCCGTGTCCAGTATTACTGCTTTCTGAATCAAGCCCTTGATCCAGCTGCCTAACGAGAGCCTCCTGAGGTGTTGGTCGAGGCTCTTGGCTATAATGCCATTGGCCGTCACGACCATCGGCACAATGATTGCTGTATCCACATCCCACATGTCGACAACCTCGTGTGCCAGGTCAAGATATTTATTTACTTTATTATTGGGAATTGTTAGAATTATGATTATTTTAATGCGTATGTAAGAAGACTTCGAACCCAAGTTATCCATACAAGTGGGTATTCATGGACGGCTCAGATCTCCGGTGTGTGTGCGGCGTCTCTACACAGACAATAGCTCACCTCCCGTCTTGCACCGCATGTCCTATTACCTGCACACATGAGGATCTAATGGCTGCATCAGCGAACGGTATTCGCGTCGCTGAATTTTGGGCCAAACAGATTTAAATAACTGTATACAGGAAAAGTTTTAACCAGTGCGCAAACTGTAACCATGAATTAACCTTATCATTCTAGACCCTCCCAAGCAGCACATTAGCGAAGATTACATCCATAAACAAGCTATATAACAGCCAATGGCTCTTACGTAGCTGTACTAATGGATAAGACGATTCTTGGGGCTGCATGGGGGGTGATCTCTACACTGTTAAACAGCACAGCTGACTAATGGCTGTACATTGGACAAAAAAACATCAAAATGCATTTTAGTATAACTTGAAAGAACCATTGTCCAGCGTTTGGCTACGTATAATGCTACTAGTAGGTCAAGAAGACCGACGCTTGTAAACAGCTGGCTAATGAGTTATAGTAACACCCTTTCTAAGCATTGAACTGTATTAGAGAATTTAATTATGCCATTGGTATTCTTTTATGGTGTAAAATAATTATATTATAATGCTTCCTCAATGAGCTTGACACTAGCTGGCTAAAAGCATTTAACGACTGCATGAGCTGTAAATTAGTGTAGTATTACTCCACTTTAATTCCAAAGCTTATAGTGTAAATATTAGCTATTTCACAGCCTCTAGAATTATTGAAGAGTAGACTTAGGTGAGTAGTGCTATGATAACGTCAATTTTGTCATAACCCCGTAACGCGAATTAATCACATAGATTTTGTTACCAATGATCATAGTTCCGTACAATTTAAGGATACGGTCAGTGACCTTTCTAAAACAATGATTGTAAGTAGAAGTGGTGGGGGTGTGAAAGTTTTGAATCAAACCAGATATGAGGGAGATAATATTATATTTTATAGGCAATAAAGAGAAATATTGCTCAAGATGCACTCATGGAATTACTAATAATAGTGAATTAAAGATTTTTGAATGAATGAAATGAATCGTTCTCGGATCTTTTCGTACCAGATATTGTACAAAAAGATCCGAGAACGATTCTACATAGGTACAGGTAGAAAAATTACCGTAAAATTAATCGAATCTGGTGGTGAATACTGGCACAATGTACTAATCAATCCGCTAACTATAGTTTTAAGTAAGTGGCATTGGTGCCAATTCTGTTGTACACCGAACTAAACTAATTAAACTATGACTCAAATTCCTTACTTTTGACTATGAGAATCTTAACTAAAAAAAAATATCTCCAAATTTAAAAACAATTTTGACACAACTAAAATCGAATTTGACAATCGCGACTCGCACGTGGTATGTTTTGGCTTCGCAACGTGGTACTTGTTTGCCCTACCCCGTGTTTTTTTTTAGAGCCAGCGGCGCGCAAGGATGGCAGCCTCGACGTGATTTATATGGAATTTTCACTATTTTCGTGGAAAATATGAAAAATTATTACCCACATGTTGTGTTTTAGAGGTGTTTCGGGTTTCATAAAGGGGGTCGAAATTTTCATTATTTTTGCGATAGGACACACCATTTTCGATATATAAGCAAAAGAAAAGAAAAAAAAATACGGTACTATTCTTGCACCAGAAGTCGAGGTGTCGGTGTGAATTTTATTTCTTGACTACTAATTTTATTCCACACCTATTTAATCGGCGATTAAATAGGTGTAGAATAATGATTGGCCGATTTTGTGTAATGTTTTTGAAATAGCCAACCATTTATCATTGGCGTTTATTATGGTGTCGGAAAACCGAAGAATCTTGATATTTATCTAGAAGATTTTGTAGTAGAAATAAAAACAGTTATTTAATGACGGAATCCTTCTATCAACTAGCAAGATCATAGCAGTCATGATTAGATGTTTTTTTTCTGCAATTCACCCGCAAGGGCTTTTATAAAACGTACGTACATTTTCATGCCCTCAGCGCCACGTCTTTATGAGAAGACAAATTTTAATATTGTTTGACCGTTACAAAACAATAAAGACGTGTCAGTGGCACTCAGAAGTTTTTATTTATTAATAGCTGTTGGGTAAGGAATGGTCAATAAAAATAAAAGTAATGGTATACATTTACTGCGTTTAATTTTATCAGTCACATACTCCATATTTGGCTTTGGTAATTCTATATGTTAAACCATTAGTTGGTTATTTAAGCAGAATACTGTTTAAATAACCAACTAATGAACCAAATATTAAAAAAAAACACTTTTGAGTAACGTCATGAGATAACGTTATTAAATATGTAGGTACTAAATGTCAACGATTTCGTCTAATATATTTATTTCTCCAGACGTGTTACTATGGTTCAACATTTCAGTTAATTCTTTATATGCATTATTATAAGTTGCAATGGATGACCGTTTCATTATGCATTGCATTTTTTTTTCCAATCTGTATGAGGCTTTGAATATTCTAGTTTATTCAATTTCGAAGTGACGTTTTTAATAGGCCATCTCAATCCTTTTCCCAAGCACTTGGTATGATAATTTTTCTTTCCCTCTTTCTTATTGAACGACATTTCTATTTTCTGAAAACAAAAATAATTAATTAGCAATAACATTAGCATCTTTACCTACTACGTCATAAGTAAGAGATAATTAAGTATGCGAATTTAGTATTTGTGCCATTAAGTAAAACGCTCTAAAGCGCCAAAGCATCTATTACAGGCACTATAACAAAAATATGTACACTATTATTAATTGATTACAAAATGCCCGAAATGGTTTTCTATCAAGATTAGAGACCCTAAGACGCTGGCTTTCACCATTCGTTAGAATAACTGAAAACCATTGTACAGCTAGCGTCCAGTTCTCAGCTGGTTAATAGAATTAAATATGGCCATTGCACGGCAAAGTGAAGTTGTAGAGAAACAAAACTATTAAATATGAAAAAAAAAAACTGAAATCTGTTAATTTTTTATGATATTTCAGAGCTATTAAAGTAAAACACACTATTTCATAGCTACAAATAGATGATAATGCTCATAAGATGGTATTTTTTTTGTAAAAATCCATAAATGATTCCACACCGTATTTATTTTGTATATTTTTTTAGTAAAACTGTATTACTTCGATGGCGCGTGTAATATTTGATAATATCACCTAATATATTAACAGTAAAATTGCACCCGCAGTACAATTTACCGATAGAGATGCAAATAAACGTGAAAAATTACTTACCTTAAATTGGAAATTAATTATATTTGCCTACAGATTATAGTTTGGCATACCAGTTGCGCTGTCCAAATAGACTTTTGTTGCTATTTCTTTGTAGATTTAACAATCGCCGTTATTAAGCCATACAACATCTTTGGGCTGTCTAAGAGAATCAAAGGAGCTAGATAGTGGCATCTTGACAGCTGTCTAAGCTATTGTCCAGCCCATGTAATGCTCTTACAATGCTCTGGAATGCTATTAACAAGCTACTACAATGCTCAGGGCTGGTTAATTTGGGGCCAAATTTAGAATTATAGAAGCTGTGTAGCCGGATATAATGCCCTTGTACAAACGGCATAACAGCCATGAGTTTTCAAAAATTCTGTTGTCCGGTGGCTATACAGCTATGTGTGCGGCTTGGGCTCTAGCGCAAGAAAAATTCGCCGGTTATACAAAAAAAAATCTGCTGTTCCATACATATTAACCGCGTAGGTATTGCACTTTTCTATGAAACAGCTGATGTTTTTGAACCCCAACTGCAAAAAATTCTGTCTGTCTAGAATGATATGCTAAATTCATGGTTACAGTTTGCGCACTGGATAAAAACTTATCCTGTATATTATGTTTACGTTTTTTTGGTTGTATTTTTGCCATCTACACGTTAAGAGGAAGAACATCCTTGAGGGAAAATAAATCGTTAAGGAAGCTTCTGAGTAGCTTGCGAAGTTCAAATTTTCTTACGTTTATGCAACTTTTAGGTCAGTATCAGGTTGTATGCTGACTGCTTCATGAAACAGTCATTCAATGGAATTAACAAAACTGTAATTCACGATTTTAAAAATTCTTTAAATGCGTTTTTCTGTCGCGAATCATATTTTATTCAACATACACCCTAAAACTTACCTACCTGCAAATTAAAAACGTAATAAAATATTAATTTCGCAGGCTACATTCATCATCATCATCATCATCATCAGCCTATAATGTTCCCACTACTGGGACACAGGCCTCCTCTCGGTGAGAGGGATTGGGCCGTAATCCACCACGCGGGCCCAGTGCGGCTACATTCATGCAAAACGTGAAATCTACGGATAATCCCCCATCCGTTACAATTTTGGCTTTACTTAACCTTCGCTTCCCCAATTGACACAGGTCAACACTCAGGATAACCTCAAAAAGTATTATAAGCCGGTCTATTAACCGGTGACAGAATAAATTGGTATCGTTCGCACTGACACGTGCAATTACGGACAGCTTGTCCGGCGCGACTGACAGCCGGAAGCCGGACACGGTTGTATCGATTCACAGCCGCATGCGATAAATGCCGTCTGAATCACGATCACCGTTATTATTTGTTTTAAAATATTAATATTCTAAAAGTTTTCATTTTTTTTCTGGTTTCGCAAAGTTCTGAAATCGATTTAGAACATGTCGTACGTAGTATTCAGATCGGAAACACCGACATCATCTAAAAAAAATCCCAAGTGTCTATGTGTGTGTCTGTCTGTGGCATCGTAGCTCCCGAACGGATAAACCGATTTTAATTTTGTCTTTTTGTTTGAAAGGCAAATTAGTCGGAAATATTCTTAAACATGTTTCATCAAAATCGGTTCAGTCGTCTGAAAATTATCAGCTCTTTTCTGGTTGATGAAGGGATTTGAGCATCTTCCACGGGTCTGATCAAGTCGTAATTTGGTATTCTATTACTTCAATTATAATATACAAATTAAGTAACCTTGAACTGATGCTGGAGCATCACATGAAATTTCTAGGTTACCCAAGTTACGCACCAACAAACAGCAAAAGTATCGTGTTTGGGCTATATATAAATAGGTTATGGATAAATAGCGATCAGGACGAGGAATGAGGGTAAATTAGTGACAAACTTCATTGTGGGAAACACGCAATCCTGCGCAGATTTAAGCGAGATATTAAGTTTAAAAAACAGAAAATAAAATAAAATTAAAAAAAAACCCCCCGGCCCAAACAAAAACTCTAAAAAGTAAAATAAAAAAAAAATGTCTTTTAAGTTATTGGTAATATTTTAATCAAGGCATTGTCAAGTCGGTGGATGGTCAATGAGAAAGCCAAACAAAGAAGGCCCAGCATTTTCATTAGCCGTTCCCCGACGTGACAATGCCTCAAAATACCTATTACCTACAACTTAGAAGGCCAATAAATATTATGGTAATAGTACCCGAAGGGTACTTCGGGTTCCAAGTGCGCGTCGGGCTCGCAAATGAAGATGGTTACCACCAACGGGACCCTCGTTGGATACCCTTGGGGTACAAAAGAACCCTAAAACAAACTATCTATACAGTAAAAAGTGTCAAATGTTACAAAATATGTACATTCAAATATTGTGTATGCGTGGTTATTCCTTTAAAATTCACTTCACTGAAAACAAATAGACACCACCAGAGTATTCAAACAACTTTGACTTTCGAACAATTGATGAAAATACGAGAAATAACCGAAGTTCACCGACGAACAGTTTAGATTCCAATCTATATGGTATTTTTAGCTGCCGGAATGCCCGTTCACTACGATGTCTAACATTCTATGAAAATGAATTTTCAGTTCAGATTTCTGACATGTTTACGCGTGTAGAAAGAAGGATTGATTATATTGTCCCTAGTTCTACGGGTCGTTTCGGATCATTAGTATTCTCTTTTAGTTAAAGAAACATTCTTCAGCAAGATTTATGTTAATCGGGTCCTTGCGAGTCGTTGTCCTCGTAAAAGGCTAAAACATAAAGACAAATTCATATGCGGTTAACACCGTACAAAAAATGCGAACATCAATTTGCAAAGAAAGGGCTAGTTCCCTTTCTTTGCAAATTGCAGTTTGGCAGAAATCAGATATACCTATGCAATTTATTCGGACATAATAAAAAAATAGAAAAAGTCCAGCGGCTTTCAATGCAAGTTTTTCTTACAAATTAGCTTTCTAGGTTATCTAAATGCAAATACCTACGTAAAATAATCAATAAACTATACATACATACATACTCATCCTATACACGTTCCCACTGCTGGGACACAGGCCTCCTCTCCATGAGAGGGAGTGGCCCGTAATCTACCACGCGGGCCCAGTGCGGGTTGGTAGATGTCACATGTCTTCAAATTTTTGGTTGGACATGCCGGTTTCCTCACGATGTTTTCTTTCACCGTTTGAGAGCAGTGGTGATGAATTTATTTACACAAATTAATGCGCCTGGCTAGGTTCGAACGCACGACCTACAACTCGTAAGTCGTGGCCGTTACCACTGGACTACCACTGCTCTACTGCTCTCTCAATAAACTATGAACTATCTCAAATCTATATTTATATGCCTGGACGTATCTGTCCAATGTATTTCAATCAATCGTCAGCACGGCCACTGGCTGCAAGCTTACTATTTGCATACAGTATGCTGTTTGTTACTACGTGATTCAGTATAGCTATCCTGTTATCATAGGTATGTTCAGACTCCATTGCAATGCTACACGCTGTGTGGTATTAGTAAACAGATTTTTATAAAACCCTAATCGGGTTTTATAAAAATACTAGCTTCCGCCCGCGGCTTCGCCCGCGTGGAAGTCGGAAAGTATCCCGCGGGAACGTACCACTGGGATAAAAGTATCCTATGTGTTAATCTAGGTTATAATCTATCTGTGTGCCAAATTTCATCCTAATCCGTTAACTCGTTTTTGCGTAATTGAGCAACAAAACATTCAAACATCTTCACAAACTTTCACGCTTACAATATTAGTAGGATAAATATTTATCTTCTGACGTCAACAATATAAAGTGATATGATCACTATTACCCTTCACACAGAACCACCTAAGCAAGTTTCAGCTTTGTATTAAGTGTATATTTACTTCTCTACAGAAAACTCTTAAAACAAACTATATCATCCCCAAAGGGGTTAATTTTTAAAGTTTTTTTTTTTTACATTATTTGACTTATAGGTTATTTATACCAATTTTCGAGTTAATTAAGACACGCAGTAAAATCATCCCTTGTAAAATTGACTACCCTTTTTTGCCCCTGTAGGGGTAGATTTTCGAAAAACTGTGATACACGTTGTTCTTTATATTTGATTTTAGACATAAATACTGAGTTTCGAGTTAATCAGTCAGCGCGTTAAAATTCTTCCGTACAAACTTTGACACCCCCCAATCCCCCTTTAGGGGGTAGTTTAGAAAAACAATATGTTACTAACTTTATAATTTACATACATAAGTATTTGTGCCAAATTTCAAGCTTATTAACTCAAGGAATAAGATTTTTCATACAAACAAAATCCCCCCTTTTTACCCCCTTAAAAGTCTAATTTCCAAAACCCCTTCTTAGTGCTCCCTACATTATAAAAGGAATCCGTGTGCAAAATTTCACGTTCCTAGTCCTAGCAGTTTCGGCTGTGCGTTGATTGATCAGTCAGTCAGTTTCTCCTTTTATATAATATAAATAGATTCAAATCTGAAAGCCGTAGTCGTATGCCACTTTTCCATTAAGTTTGTGACCGCTTATTACTGTTTCAATGTATTGTTTAGGTGGCATACGAACACGGCTTTTAGATGAAAATATTTTATTGTTTCATACGTTTTAGAGCGTGATTTCTAAGTAGCCCTAATTAAGCCCTTTCATTTAATACCCAACACGGCATTACTGTAAAAGTAAATGTTTTAGTTACTTACTTTATGTCCTTATGAAACCTATAACCAGCGGACGATCATGATGCTTTCAACGATACCTTTGTAAAATTATAGGAGATTAGAAGTTATGAGGGACTGCATGAACATACATATATACCCAGATACCGGTCTAAATCATAACCCTACTTTGTGCTTATGACCATACGATAGAAGTCAAAACTTACGACTGACCAACTTTAGCACTGCCAGGGGTGCGGGTTTGTTCGAAAGAGATACCACAGCCCCTGGCATATGGGCTACTGAAGGAACACGGGTGGGTTTTAATCAGTAAAAGTCTGACACGCCCTCCTGCTCCACCCAGAGCAGGAGAAGTTCTTTGATGATTTCCCACCCCAAAAAAAAAAACAACTTTAGCAGAGTATACTATATTTACCATCACCAACCCTAGCGTAACAGTTCAATTTCGTTCACGGCAGAAAGAGCGCGAGTCTGAAGAAGCCCAAAAACAAAAGAAGGCTACCCAGCTGCTTATTACTTCAGTAACTACTTAGAATATCTCTAGTTTTTACTACAATCTAACCACAAGTTTACGGCAAGGAACAGTTGCCCCTATGATCTTTAAATGCAACATTGTCGCCTTATGAAGTTTTAAACGGTAGTTGCGGCTATGTTATGAGGCATAACCTCCAGTTTTATTTGTCTCTTGAGGAGCTTTACCTTATATTACGTCATTGTGATGACTGTCCTCTTGGTGAGTTACGTGAAGTACTACAACGTGATTAAAAAAGGATAGCAAATAAAAATAACAATTTTGTGGTTTATTCTACATAAGTAGTAACCATTCTACTGCCGCCTTTTTGGCCTCGTACTGATCTTTCTTTTTTATTTAAATGTATTTTTCTTTGCTGGGCAAAGCCTTCCGACTTAGGTTTTCGAGCTAGAAAGGATTGCGTTTAGAATGATCAGTTCGCCCCCAAAGGGTTGGTGGGACTCCCAAAATCATAGTCAAACCACTTCTTTCAATTTCAATTTCAATATACAAGGACTCGGTCACTCAGAAAGATGAAAGTAGATACCCATTCCAAAGCAAAGTAGAATCCTATGGAGAAAAAACCACAATAAACTCCAACAGGCTTAGCACGAGCACCGTTTTGTCGACGAAAGAGTAGACAAAAATTACGTTCCGTGTAGTCAGTAGAAAGTTTTGTCACTGTTACAAATGTCCAGTGTGATTTTGACAGTTTGGGATATGAAACTTTATTCTGAAATGGCCTCTATAAAAAAGGACCTAGACAAAGATCGTTAGAAACGATAGACCTAATGACAGATTGTATACGAATTTCTACGGAGCAATGTCAAAAATGGTGAAAAGAAATGTCACTTTGTACAAAAAGACCTGTGTAGTCACAGGTCTTTTTATACAAAGTGACATCTTTGGTAGAAATAGAAAGCGTTTTTGTCGGCCTCCATGGAGACTTTCAAATCAAGAGATATCCCTTTCTGAACCAAAGCAGACTGAACCAGAACTAACCTTCTTGCAGAAGCAAGCTTTAAAATGTCACCAGCCATTAGCTCAGTAGGTTATAAATAAGGCTCGCTCGAGCCGCTGCGCTAAGAAAGGTCACTGAGGTGTTTACGTGGCACGTGACCTTTCCACGACAGATAACTTCTATCTACATGCAGTGGGCGGACTGTAGGTTTTCTTAAGTTATTCTCGTGATGGTTCAACGTTTTATAGTTTAAGTAACAGGCAAGTTTAAATAACGTGTATCTACATTATCACTAGCTTTTGCCAGTGACTTTGCCTGCGTGGGGATTGGAAATTATCCCAAGGGAACGTACCTACTGCCGGGATAAAAAAATATCCTTTGTGTTTATTCTGGTTATAAACTATCCGTGTGTCAAATTTCATCCAAATCTGTTGAGCCATTCTTGCGTGATTGAGTAACAAACATCCAATCATACAAACTTTCACATTTATAATATTACTAGTATAAATGATACCTAATGAAAATGATAATAATCTTTTTTGACCTAAATTTTATTAAAAAAAAGAACATGAATCGCTAATAAAATGCGAAAGTAACTCTGTTTCGATCTATCTGTTACCTTTTTACGCCTTAACGGCTGAATGGTACACCTGGTAGGCCATGACCTTGGTTGGGGCATTGTGATGCCAGTCGTACCCACGTTCTCGTGGGATCATTTCCGACGTCCACGCGGGCTAAGCCACAGGAAATAGCTAGTCTATTATCACTTATAAATGTAGGTAATTTTCATTTCTTCCAGTGGGTGTCTTAGAAGGCGACTAAGGGACTTACTAGAGAATGGGCAGCAGCGTTATCTATGCATTTTACCACCATACTGCGATCGCCAACCCGCCTGCCAAGCGTGGCGATTATGGCAAAACCCCCCTTTTGAGAGGCCTATGTCCAGCAGTGGACGTTTTTTGGCTGAAATGATGATGATGATGAAGTAGGTATTGCCAGTGCCTTCTTTTTCAGATTGACGATGGGTGGTCTTTGGCTATTCAGCTGCATCCGGTTAGATTGGATGCTGAATCTAACATAGGTGGGAAAAATAAATCTGTCTAAGATGTATTTTTGGTTGGTGGTCTTTTGTCTTACCTATAGTCAGACTACTGGATAATACCGGAAAATTAACTGAAATGCCGTTACAATACCTAACGCTATTTACCGAAATAATAACATAAATACTGTTAATTTATACTCCTAGCGCTTTCCCAACTGTATTTGAGTTGGTTTTCAATCTAATACCATTTCCCGGTACCTATCATCATAAATAATATGGGTAAAGTGCCAAGCTAAAATATATATTTTAAGACGGCACTATAACTATCTAGAAAGGAAAATAGCCGACATTTTTACGAACAAAATATACCTACTTTGTACGAGAAAAAATCTCTTGAGTAAATGTACACACCTGCTTATTTTACTTGTAAATATAAATTGCCCACTTCGTTTGAAGGGAACCGGTGAGGCTTCAAAATTCCAAGAAAATACAACATAAAGGGAAGCGAAGCCATGTTTAACGTATATAATTCCTATACTCACGATTTTTTTCCGACAATTTTACTAATACAATATTCTCCGGGAGCTTTCTTTGTGAAATTTAATATATTATAAATCAAATTTTATTACGAAAGTCGACTATTGCTAAAGCAAAAATGCTGCTAAATGGCCTCAAGGGTTTTTATTTCTCTCATAAATCATATTAATTGTTTTCGTGCACCGACCGCCCGAAAGGGTTTGGATTTGTTCTTGGTACCCTTTATTGTTTAATGTCACCGTTCGTCCATTGTTTTTAGGCAACTCGATTAGCAAATTTTAATTAGAGGAGTATACTCCAAACCCAATTCCGAACGTTTGTTTTTAAAAAAAAACGCTAGCATTCGTTTTTAAAATTAGATTTTCGAACGCCATAACGTGTGAATCAGAACAGCTTTTTTTTCTAAATTTGAATTTATTCGGGTCGCTACACACGATGGCATAACACAGACAGTGTCGGCGTAAAATACTTATACCTCTATTTTCATCCAGTCAGCGCTGCGTCAAATCCCGACAGATTTTATGTGAGGTCCCTGGGGGCTTGCAAATAAAATTGAAACCCTTTGTAATGCAAGAAAATACCCTTTGAATATCAATATTAGAGTAAGCTGGTATCACGCCTATACTTGACGATCATTCTTGTTTTCTTTCTACAGTTTTTATACGTAGTTGAATGGAATATTCATGCTATTGTGGTGAATGGGATTTTTGCCTCTGTTCGTTTTATTTTTTTCTGGAATGAACAGATTGAGTTTTAATCTGATAGATAGAGTTCTTTGTTGCAATACGACAAAAAGTTTGTAAACGTTTTTTTCTTTATTTAAATTGCGATTTCATTACAGAAGTTATTATTGATTTTTTTTTTCTGAGTTACTTAAATCACTATATTCTTAGTTCTTAACCAAGTTCCTTAAAAATGAAACAATAACTAAGGCATTACACCATTAAATAACAAATAATAAAATTAAAATAAGCCGTAACTTTTTCATGTAGTTCATTTTCTTATGTTAAGATGGTCGTTATGCAGTGCGAGCAACATAGAAATTATGCTGTAGTGTGTAGTAACCTAGCGTAAATGTCCTTAGATTTAACTTTTTCTTAATCTGTATTTTTTAAAGTGGAGACCTGTAATTGACGTTTTGTCTAATGTAATGTCCTTGATCTGTTTGCTTTCGCTTATAATAAATAATCTAAACATTAATTAGTTTTAACAAAGTAAAAAAAACATTTTAAAATTCTTCTCCCACCCTTCATTAGTTTCTTAACCACCATTCCTTAAAAAAAACCGTAACAAATTAGAGCCAGCCATATTGTCTTACGGGAGACCTCTAATTAAAGAGTTCGCCGGGCGAAAAGGTATGCAATTATAATCCCCCGTACGCCATTCGAGACATTCAAATTCAAATTGCAACTGGGAATTATTCTCGGCAGAATGCTGTCGTGTCAATTTAACATGCAGCTGTACCTACATAAATAAGTCTTGTGTTTGAGTTATATTTGAATATTGTTGAGAAATTCAGATTTCAGTGTAATTATGGATGTTGTTATTGTTGTCGTATTAAGAATTATGAGGATAATTGGCACGTTTGATTATCCTATCCTGCTATCATTATAAATGTGAAAGTTTTTATGTTTAATAACGACAAAAAAAAAATGGATTTTTTCTTTCTATCAGGAATATTTTAATCCCGGTTGTAAGTTCTCGTGGGATAATTTACGAACTCCACGCGGGCGAAGCCGATGGGAAAAGCTAGTCGTTTATAATTACGGTCTTTGTGATACGGTAAATATGATATAAGCTTTATTGAGGATAGCAAAAACAACGTTTGTGTTCTTTCATCAGAATTAGCTTACGTACTGACAGGTTATATGAGTTACTCCACAACATTGTTTATTTTATTTGACTGTATAAACCATTTTTTTTTTAATTTTTATTAATGAAATTTTAATGTTTTGATGAAATTTAATTACTTACCTATTATTGTATAGAATCAAGTTCTTCCAACTTATCAGACAGCTGTGCTGCTGGAAAGTTTATTGCGCCACTTCTTCTTCTCAGTGAAAGCACTAGGAAGTGTCGAAGGGTGGGCGTTTTTGGGGGACTGTCTTATGTTGACGTTCGAAAAGTGCTGACTCTCAGCCTAGTTTGAATAAATGACTTTTGATTATTTTTTTGATTTTGAAGCGTGACTTACGGAAATCTCATAAGTTAGATACTAAAAATTACAGACACAAAAGTAGAAATTTTACAATGGGCGGTCGTATCGCTAAAAGCGATCTTTTAAAGAAAACTTTTGGATTGATTAAAGGGAGAATCAGATACCATTCTAGGTAGAAGTCAGTAGTGTACCATTTCATTATACAATAAATACATTCATACAATTCGAGAAGACATTTATACAGCGGTGAACTGAAGAATCAGTTGGAAGAATCACATCATAATTGCTCAGTAATTGGATGCTCAGTTCCTCAGATGGCAATCACCCTGTGTAAGATACCGATGTTGATTCGCATTTGATTGGGCTGAAACCGAAACTAATTTATTTGGAAAAAGACTAAGCGGGTTATCTACTTTGAAATATCGTTTCTTCTAAAGTTTCAGAGGTCAGAACAGTGACCAAACCGGTTTATTTCATAAAATTCTTACCGTGGAATAATTTTCACAATAGGTAAGCTGTCACCACCCCTATCACATCCCGTCTTCACCCACTTCTGGGCATTGGGCAAAGGCCTCTGTTTTCTTGTGCCAATCCCCAGGGTCCTGTACCACCATCATCAAGGTTTTTCCCACGATGGCAACACTGCTATCACTCCACATGATACTTAGGATTGAGACAATTAAGAGCTGACTTCACAATAATTTTCACGGTGAAATCTTACAGAATAGGTCGGTCGGTAGGTCTCTAAAAAAAAGTTACCTAACAACGACTACATAATATTAAATTCTTGGAGAACTTTTCATTCAAATGGATGGATGCAAATAATGTCCTCTTTACACAATAATGGCAGAAATATATCTTGCCAAGTATTTATGGAAGCGTTGGCGATGCCGCGTCGTGATATTGACAATGTTGGAGTGGCAATTTATTTTTTATCATAGGTAGTCAAGTAATTTATTAAAAGTTGCGGTCTGAATAACAGACATGATCATTAATTTATTCAGTAGTGAGAGGTCATGATGGGGATCGTTATCATTCAGTGGTAAGACGTACACAGCTGGAAATAGGCCTACCCCGAGCGTCACCATATCAACTGGTCTTGCGCTATTCCCATACCTGCAGAGGATTCTGGCGATAACAGTTATAGTTGCACTTTAAAAATACATTATAACAATTTACATTGGAACAAATACGTAGCAAATCCATTTGAACGAATCTGTTCTAAGTTACGAAAAACTAAAACCTATTCGATTGTCTACACGTGCCTGAACATACAATTAAACTAAGCTAAAACTCACTAGAAACACATGCATCATGTCTCATCCCGCTAACTTTGCCCAACTTGTCGCCCAGTGTGCAAGAGTCCTTATTCGTACAGAGCTGGTGCCAAGTTTGCCCCATTAGCAATAAGCTTCGCGCTCGCCCCAGTCGCAACTTGTTGCAATTTCCAACAACTTTGCCTTACCTACCCAATACTATGCAATTTGCTACTTCACCCAATGAAACTAGATCTTCTTTGTCGTTCGCGAAGTGTTTTTACGAGTAATCTCTTGCTTGGTGCCAAGTGGAGTGATTTTTCGTTATTCTGTAGCTTTACAGTATAGTTTTAATCTGTTTATTCAATTAGTGTCTCGTCTCGATCGGTACTACTACATGGTGAAGACCCCAAATGTCGACTAGTGCGAGATTAGGGCAGCTCTCGAGCCACTAAAGAACAACAAGGGACCTGGTGATGACGAAATAACGACAGGGCTCCTCAAAGCGGGCGGGGCTGCAGTCCTGAGATAGCTAGTGAGTATTTTCAACTACCTACGTCATCCAAGCGAGTACGACGGCCGAGGTGTGGAGCAGAATCGCGATGGTACTGTTCTTTAAAATAGATGACAAAACGGGGTGCGGTACTAGAAGACCTCCTCTCCTACTCTTTGTGGAGTTGGGGATAAAGGATTACTCTCTGATTATTGTGATTCAAATCCTTTAACTATTGGAGGGCGTAGCGCAAGATCAGGCGGAGAGTTGTGGCTGCAGAATCTTAAACTCACCACAGGACGGGCTGCCGGGGTTATTGTACATTAATGCAGACGAAAAGACTAGCTGTGGTCAAGGAGGTGGTCATACGCGTGTTCTTTGACCTGTTAGTCGGCACGGTGGACATACAGGATGCGTGATCTTGTAAGACGAACTTTCTGGGTCATTATACATGCCATAACGGGTCAGTTTCGCAGGCTATAAAGCAGAATTTTGCGCTAAAGTTCGGAGTGGACTCCCGCCAAGAATGAGCCACTGAGACTGAGTATGGACCAAGGTATAACCATTTTTTTTACTGTCACTCTGATTTTAGCAGAACATATGGTAGAGAAGCACAGACGGTGCTCGTTGTGCACTTACACTGGCAATGACCAAGCAGTGGTTTCATTGACTTCAACCGTCGAGCTCGTAATCCGGAAAGAGAATTACGGTCGTGATTCATGACTTGGAACGGGAGCCCAAGGGCTGGACCAGGAGGAAGTTAGCAAAAAAAAAGTCACAGACAGACCGAGTTGCTTTCGCGTTTATAATATTAGTTTGGTCAAATTATTATCACGTACATTTCTTTTTGATATTCGATTTCTAAAACCTACATAAAAACAAAGCAAGATTGTTTTAGCCTAAATTGGTTTTAGGTACTCGAATAAGCCAATGTTGTGTTAGTGAAAATAGTACCCACTATTCTATAACTAACCTTACCCAAATCAGTTACGGACCTACATAAGACCTGCCCTACCCTAATCTCGGGTTGTGAGCTTTACAGAACAGTCATAAACTCGCATTACTTGCCCGTATTCTCGCAAGGAAATCTGGCTGGGCATCGGAAGATTAGCTTCACGATGCCTCTGAGTGAAAGGGCAAACTTTAGATTCTTGGGTAAAAGGTCTTTTTTCGGCCTTTTTGTTTCGGTTGGAAGTTTGTGGTGTTGGGTAATTAGTCGAAAGTTCTTTGAATGTTCGGCCGTGTATACAGTTAATGAGCCAGTCGGCATTTCGCCAAAATCTCACAGAAACAAACGGTACTAATCTAATTGCTTATTCAAATTTTCCGTGATAGTCTAATCACACACAGAACTCTAATTAGGTAAGTAGTAGAAATCAACAACTAGCAAATTTTTCCCAATTATGTTGGGGTCTGCTTCCTGTCCATCCAGATGCAGCTGATTACCGGTATTTTACATGGAACGATGGCCTACTTGCCATAAACAACCCGGTTATTGGGTAACACGATATCCTTTGGTAAGACGGGCTGTCAAAGTTTTAGGGTTATGACTACACATATCGGCTGTCAAAGGTCTACAAATTACCGCCGGGTCCAACGGTTTGACGTGCTTTCCCATGCACGGAGGGTTCCCCATTTTCAATGGTTGGTCACCTATCCACGAACTAACCGCGGCAAGTGTAGCTAAACCTTCGATCGACCCGCGTGTCTTTTATTATTTAGTCACCAGCCCAACATACTACGATCATCAATTCACTAAACTTTAATTTTTAACAATAGTTTTAGAAGTAAACTTATTCTAGACTAGCTTTCGCCAGCGGCTTCGCCCGCGTGGCGGTCAAAATTATCCCACGGGAACGTATTCCCGGGATAAAAAGTATCCTATGTGTAATCTATCTGTTCACCAAATTTTATCCAAACCAGTTCAGCCGTTGTTGCGTGATTGAGTAACAAACATTCAGATTTCTAAACATTCACATTTATAATATTTCAAAATCAAAATATTTATATTTCATACAAACCTGCATGGGCACTTATGAAACGTCAGAAGCTAGGAGCACGGTTCCAAATTGTTGTTTCCTATGGAGAAGAGCCGGCAAGAAACTCCACGGTTACTCTTTTAAAAATAATTGGCTTTAACAATATTTTCAAATTACAGAGATAAAATGTATGGGAGACAGTGCAGGCCTGTCAATAGGTACCAGGTACTTAGACGAACACAGAATAGAAAATCGACTACAAATCTACAGTCTGTAAGGCCTACAACGTTCTCTCATTCACATTATGTAAAATAATCTACACAAATAAAATAAACCTAATTACCTAAACATAGTGACATGATTTCCATGACAATCATTAAAAATAGTCATTATTAAAATTGATGTATAATGTCAAATAATGACGAGAATATGTCAGCACTAGCTTTTGCCAGCGGCTTCACCCGCGCAGAACTTTCATCCCCTATTTAACTGCTTTAGGGGTTGAATTTCGAAAAATCCTTCCTTATTCCTTGTCTACATTATGAAGGTAACCTCTGTGCAAAGTTTCAGCTTTCTAGGTCGAAGGGTTTGGGCTGGGCGTTGATGAGTCAGTCAATCAGTCAGGACTTTTCTTTTTATTTATATAGATTGTAAAAATAAAAAGAATAAAAAAGTAGTAGGATTAACCTTTCCAAGGGCCAAAGCCTCATTCATCACAATCACAACCCATTATCCCTAAACACAGTCCATTCATACAACATTATAAAGATATCATACCATTATTATACAAGATCTACCCAAAATAGTACCAACGTGAAATACAAAAGGACCCATCGGAGTCTTTGTCTCGACACCACAGATCGCCCTCACGAGATAAAACCAATATTTTCTTCGCGTCGAATGGCCAATATTGTGTTATATTTAGGAACCGCTGTGATCTCTTTATCTTTTAGCTAACAAAGGAGGTTATTTTTAAGCAAATAGAACTAGCTTTTGGGTAAAATATTCTGCGGTGTTTTGCGACTATACTCCATTTACGACCTGGCCACGGGAAATACGCCATAGCGAAAAAACGCGCGGTGCGACCGCCGAGGCGTCTAGCGACTGAAACAAACGCATAGAAATGTACTAATCAAGCCACGCGGGGCGGCGACCGGCGGGGCGACCGGCGGAATGTACCAAGCGAATGGCACGGGCGGCCGGCGGCGCGGCCGGCGAGTGAAACAAATACATGAATCAGTACGGCGCGAGCCACGGCGTCAAGCGGCAGTCGCGGCGACTAGGGCAGCGATCAAACGAGTTTAGTTGTTTTCGCCGCGAATAATGAACACAGATACTTTTATTGCTGAAATACTAGCAAGGCCACCTATTTGGAAGTCTGGCCACCCACAGCATAAATATAAATGTGTAGTGAAATGATTGTGGGAAGAAATTAAAATAAAATTTCTAGATTTTCTCGTACTTCTTGTGGAATTCTCCATCTATACCTCGATTCCTATTCAACTTAAATACTTCACAATCTCTTCCAAATATTATAATTGAACCAAAAAACTATTACTTTCTAAGCAATATCGAGATAACTTTGATAAAAACATTTCGCTCTCGGACTTCCTTACTGGTCGTGGCGGCGAACGTGACTCCCCGTGGCCTGCAAACGATGCCGCGCGAATTGTCGCCCCGCCTGCCGCACCGCCGTACGCACCGCCGATCCCCGTGGCCAGGCTGTTAGATAGCATTACAAAAAAGAGGCTCATAGAAGCAGGAGTGCAAAACATTTTATTTCATAGTTACGTAATAACTTTTTAGATATATTTAAGACAATTTGGATGGGCAGCAGCGTTCTCTATGCATTTTACCACCATACTGTGATCGCTAACCCGCCTGCCAAGCATGGCGATTATGGCAAAATCTCCTCTTTTGAAAAATGAGATAAAAGAAATAAAGGTACTTGATTTTAAATAATGCTTTATTTATAACTAGCTTTTGTCAGCGGCTTCGCCCACGTGGAACTTTCATCCCCTATTTAACTACCTTAGGGGTCGAATTTCGAAAAATCCTTATTCCTTGTCTACATTATAAATGCTACCTCTGTGCAAAATATCAGCTTTCTAGGCCCAGAGGTTTAGGCTGGGCGTTGATGAGTCAATCAGTAAGTCGGGACTTTTATTTAATTTAAATAGATGATGTCTTCATCACACATTACAAACTTAAACGAATAATAGAAAAAAAAAAAAACAATCACCATGATGATTTAAATTTAATTCAGATTAAAAGAAACAATTTTTTTTTTTTTACAAAACTTTAATTTAATAACAACTTACAACAAACAATACGTTGGTGAAACTTCTACGTCTTCATTAGATAGCTAATTTAGTCACTAAACGTTCTCGGTATTATTCACTCCTGCTTCTTTTTTGCTTTGATCATTGACACTTTAATTTTAAATTGGAATTAAATAATTATATGAACAAAAGCCACTTAGTTTCATGAGATAAATAGTTAAAATGATTACAAAAACGCTGGTAAATAAATAGGTTTTTAATTAATTTGGCATTAATCGTAACTGTAATTAGACAGTTACGATAAAATTAAATTAGTAGGTATTATAATAGTAATATTTATTTTTATTGATCTCCTAGCGATTCGCCACTGCTTCGCACGGTTTCAACGACGTGCCTAGATACATTGCGATTTCTTTATTCTGTGTTAAGTATTAATGTATTTACACACGGGATCGACCAGAACAAATCTCTGAAGTACGGTCAGAAACCACATCAAAACTCATTGTGTAGGTTAAAAAAGCTAATGCCGTCATGCAAACAGATACGAAAACCTTATTTAATTTATAATGTTTACTTTAATTAAAAATATTAATATTATGAGTGTTAGATTGAATATTGTATTCGTATTGAAGGTTTGTCAATATTATAAATAAAACAAAAAAACTTACCATCATCTGACCGGCAACTGCCCATCTTAGGAACTGGTTCGTGGAGAGCAGACAGGCAGTCGCCCCATGTAAAAAACTGGTACATTTTCGGCTGCATCCCGTTAGACTGGAAGCCGACCCTAGCATAGGTAGTTGGTAAAAGACTAGGCAGATGATGATAATCCACTCTTGAATGTTGAAGATCAAGATTTTCTTGTTCGGCAAACAAAAAGGCCCAACAAACACCACGCTTTACATTGCCTAACATATTATTTGCACCTATACTTATTTCAAACGTTAGTTACCTGCTTACGAATATCCTTTTCCTCTTTTGACACACTAAGATTGTATGGCCAACCCACACACCTAAACCCATACCAAATCATGAACCAGAAACGATAAATCAAGGAATTGTCGATTACCTACCGACCTTACGAATGAATAAACCACAAAATTATTCAAATTATTCCAAGTAAACAAACGAAAGTCACTGTCGTTTTTAATTCAAAGTCGGTCCGGGTGGGTTTTACCACGGATCGGGGCTTAAACCGATTATTATTTTCCGGTTACCTAATTTCGGGTCCTCTCGTAAAACCACGTTGTTTGGATTACCTATTTGTGACATTAGTGGAACTGAGGTCAAGGGTCGAATAGTTTGATTGTTGTGGGCAACTATCGTCTGCTGTGGTGGGAAATTGGTTGATTTAATTCGGTACCTAGGTTCACCAGCAATAAGACGCACAAAAAAAAAAAAAATTAGCAAATTACACGCCTTTTTAACCAACTTCCAAAAGAAGGTTATCAATTCGACATGAAGACTGACTGACTGAAGAAGAAAATTAAAATACATATCCAAAGTCACTGACTTCCGAAATTAAAGTTATTTTTCACTTTGAAGTGTTTTTCCGGAAGTCGGTTGTTTTTTTTTTTTTTTTTTTTTGAAAAAAGTTTTTATTAGAGCAGTGCATCAGTAGTAACGGCCGCGCGTGGTGATTTACGAATTGTAGATCAGCCGATCTTTGTGTAAATTATTTAATCACCACTGCTCTCAAAACGGTGAATGAAAACATCGTGAGGAAACCGGCATGTCCTAGAACAAACAATTGAAGATATGTGACATCCACCAACCCGCGCTGGGCCCGCGTGGTGGATTATGGTCCACTCCCTCTCACAGGGAGGAGGCCTGTGTCCCAGCCGTGGGAAAATTATAAGCTAATTAAGCATCACGCCTTCTAGACTTACATTGTTTTAATTTGGTACAGTGTTTGATACTTTTAAAGTTAAGTTAACAACTTACTGATATAAATCGCTGCGACATTTAATACTTGAATACGAAGCGAGTAAAACAATTTCAATAAATGGATTTTAATTGATCACTCACAAGGACCGATGGACGGTGGAGCAGACGAGTCCTGGAGTGGAAACCGCGTATCGGCAAACGTAGTGTGGGACGCCTCCCAGCTAGATGGACCGACGACCTTAAAAAAGTGGCTGGGTCAGACTGGATGCGGAAGGCGGAGGATAGAGTGTTGTGGCGCAGCCTGGGAGAGGCTTATGTCCAGCAGTGGACTGCGATAGGCTGAGTTAATTGAATTGATCACTCACCAAATTCATTAAATATTAACCAACCAACCCATCTCACATTGAATTCCTAATTAATACGTTCCACTAACATCTGTTGGGCATAAAAGCCAACAGTGTTTTCCTCCATTTTACAAAGGAAACAAATAAAACCTACGGGTCGGGTAACACCGACTAGATGCAGCAATCGCATCCGAAGTTAGACATAAATTAGTTTCCTGTTAGTTCACAGCAAACTCGAATAGACTAGAAATGTTATTGACTTCTAAAATAAGCTTGGGAACTGTTAACAAGTGGGTCAGGATTCAAGCCCAAACGCCCAAACTCGACCCCATTAATCCTCAGATCTTAACGATTGTTTTCAAGCTTTTAAAGCCATCTGTGGCGGGGCGACTTTCGGGAGACTTCCGAATGCGAGGATTTGTCTTACAGCTCTAGGATAAATGGATTCCTGATTGGATGATCGAGTATGCAGACCGAGTTTAAAGACCTAGTTTAGCTAGGAACGGGGTCAATAAGTTAACGTGGATGGTTTCAAGTGATTTTTAGGGCGCACTACGAATTCTTATAGCGTTGGATGTTTGCAGTTTGGTCTTCTAGATTTCAAATTTCTAGACGGTAGATATGCAGAGATGTGTCATGTCATACTTGTAATTTGAATAAAATAAAATCTAATTAAAACCAAATCTCACAGGACATGGAAAAAGAAAAATATTCTTCTAATAGATTTTTTATCAAAAAGATTTCATGAAGCTGCATACGTGGAAAAAAAGGTACCAAATAAGTAAATGGTCAGAAACACATCTGTGGTTTAACCGCTTGCACTAACTGGACAGGTATATTAACTCGAATCTATATGGTTCTTTCCTCAAAATAACTTTTTTTACATTAATCTACGTGATCCTCACACGGTTCTACCAAGATTACGTTTAGGCTATGAGTCTTTTTGTAAGAACTCATCTAGTTTTCAAATCTAGCTTATTTTTGACATCAAAAAGTATTTGTACAAACCTACTTACAGACAAAATAATTAATTAAAGTTTAGTAGCCATCTTCCTTACTACCTTTTACCGTTTAACCGTCGAAAGACAATAAAATCTGTCTAATTGCAAACCGAACTACAACAGCCTAACGTATCTATAAAATACGACGGAACATAGCAGATGTCTGTAATAAAGAAAATATGTTTGAGGAACATCGTTTTCACATCAGTTCGGAGGCTGCGCCCGTCTGGCTTCTCACTCTATTTCTCCGTGTTATCAGGCATGTTCCAAGCTTTCGCTTAGGGTTATGACTTTCTAATACGGGATAATTTAATTAGGTACTTAATATATCGTCGAAGGATTTGCTAAGTCCAAAGGGTATTAAGAGTAACTGGGTTGTGGAGGTCAGATATGCAGTCGCTTCATGTAAAATACTGGTATTCTGCTGCATCCGGGAAGATTGGAAGTCAACCCCAACATAGTCGGTTAGGTCAGGAAAAGGGCCTCAAAATGTTCCACCAGTATGCAATGGGAGGCAGACGGTGAGGGTTGTGGCGAGGTTCAGACACCTTGGTCACACACTGACATCGAATATGAAAGACGATGCGGATATCGACTATGTACAGACGCTAGCACATTAAGCTACTCCAAACTGTCAAATTTAACCAATTGAACATGAACCTTACGTTTATGTGATAAAGTTGAAAATCTATCAAAGAAAGACAGATTGGGGTAGCTTGATGTGCCAGCTGGCGTCTGTAAACTTATTTATAAGATACTTACTATGACGATATTTATTCAAAGATTTTCTTTAAAGAATAATTGAAAAGGAAAATTTTGTTGAAAACTACCGTTTTTTCCCAACCTGGAGATTTTTTTTAGTATCAGCAACATTCCCTTTTTTTTCATTTAACAGCACACTGTGATGTGATAACACACAATGTTATTAATTCCAGCAGTATCTATATTAACTGTCGTATTAAACACTGAATTGTAGCGATAGCTCATATTCATTTACATTTGCATTTGCAATTAGGAAAAATAACGGAACATAACGACAAACTCACCTACATCATTATCTATCTAGGAACCTACTAATATTATAAAGATGTTAAATTTGTGAGTTTGTATATCAGGGGTAATCTTCGGAATTACTGATCCGATTCCGAAAACTATTTCACATAAGGGAAGCTACAGTATTGCCGAGTGTCATAGGCTACATTTTATGTTAAAATTAGAAATTTCACGTGGAGAAAGTCGCGGGCAGAACTTAGACGTACAAATATATTCATTAGATAATTGAAAACCCAGGTTATTTAGCAAAGCCTGATAATGGTACCTAATAAAATCTCCCTTTTCAAGTAAGTTCGGTGTTCAAGTGCCACTTATTATTTAATTCCTTTGGAAGCTGTTGTTAATTTAAATTGCTTTTCATCTTACGTAATAATGTGCCAACTAAGTAAATTATATTTCAGAAACATTCTGTTTATATTACTAGGTTCTGCCCTCGACTTCAGTCGCGTGAATTTTCGTCACCCGACTGACCATGTCATGTTGGATCGTGCATCCCGCATTCACTTTGTTTTCAGATTTTTTTTCTTTTTGCACGGCTGCTTAGGGTCGTAGCGTGATGTTAGCCGTTTTTAACCTTCCTTAATGGACTATCAAACAACTTTCAAATGCGGCTATTATTTCCAGAGATGAACGCGTTCGTTTGTCTATAGATAAATTACGTTGCAAAAAAGTGGATGTTATTTCATTGATCACGTCTTCGTTATAATTTGTTAATTGCACTAGAATTTAACTAATAGCTAATAGACATCAGTTAACAAAGAAAATAATGCGTTTACGTCCATCCCATTTTTTTTTACTGTTTATAGTAAAAGTCATTTAAATTCATCGATAATAATTTACAAAAAAAAAAAAAAAAAAAAAAACCTACCAGCTTTTCAACCCCCAAAACAGTCGACCATGAATGCACTTCCAAAACCAAGAGTAAAACTTTCGTCCACTAGACTAAAGGTATACGAAACCAATCCTTAAAATTAAAAAAAGATTTTCTTCTGCTTCCTCAAAATTAGTGTCGGCAGCCCTACCCGCATCCGAGACGGTACATAGCTACAGCAAGGTATCTACCCCTGTTCCGGTTTGAGTAGCTAAAAGAGCTTATGGTAATTTGGGCTGTCTCAAAATGTCAACGTCACCACTCGGCGTGTTTAAGATACCTTAAATAGTTTAATGAGAGATATATATTCTTTTTTAAGCTTAGTCAGCTAAACGCCGATTAGTTTCACAAGTCAGTTCAACAGGCTTTTTTTTTTTTTTTTTTGGGTGGGAAATCATCAAATAACTTCTCCCGCTCTGGGTGGAGCAGGAGGGCGTGTCAGACTTTTACTGACTAAAACCCACCCGTGTTCCTTCATTAGCCCGTATGCCAGGGGCTGTGGTATCTCTTTCAAACGAACCCGCACCCCTGACAGGCATCGGCCCTTGCGGGCCCCATCATTTTTGTGCTGACATCTCTTTGAGGCGCGCGTGGAACACAACGCGCCGTCGACTTGGGCTTGGTCCTTACCGGACAGCGAGCTACCCATTACTCGCCGTCCGCAAGCCCATGCCTACGGTGGCCGGAAATCGGCCTGGGATTCCCGACGCCCAGGGCGTCTCCGTATCCTGCGGCGGCTGGGGTCGCGAGGGCGCATATGCTGCCTCTCCCTCACGTGCGCCGCCTCCTTCTTCGCGAGCATCACTGCTTCGCTGAAGGAGGTGACGGCTCCCCATGCCCTCTCGCTCCGTACCATGGCCTGTACCAGGGCCGGACGCGAGAGATCGCCGCCGCCGATCGCCTCCACGAGGACACGGCGGTGCTCCGCCCAAGCAGGGCAGACCGCCACCGTGTGCTCCACCGTGTCCTCAGGGCGATCTTCGCAGTGGAAACACCCGGGCGTTTCCTCCCGCCCTATCCGAAACAGGAACCTCCCGAAACAACCGTGTCCGGTGAGGACCTGCGTCAGGCGGAAGGTGAGGACGCCATGCCGCCTCTCGAATCACTCCTCAAAGAGGGGACTTACCGCCGCAATCGTGGCGTGCCCAGTTCAACAGGCTTAGCATGATGCTTTCTATTTCTACGAAGAATAGACAGTGCCTTTTCTATCATCATCATCATCATCATCATTTCAGCCGAAAGACGTCCACTGCTGGACATAGGCCTCCCCCAGAATGGGGGGTTTTGCCATAATCGCCACGCTTGGCAGGCGGGTTGGCGATC
Source organism: Polymixis flavicincta (assembly GCA_949987655.1). Classification (NCBI taxonomy): domain Eukaryota; kingdom Metazoa; phylum Arthropoda; class Insecta; order Lepidoptera; family Noctuidae; genus Polymixis; species Polymixis flavicincta. The sequence goes on from OX465180.1 coordinate 7,169,755, forward strand.
GCAGTATGGTGGTAAAATGCTTAAAGAACGCTGCTGCCCATTAGTAAGTCCTTTAGTCGCCTTCTACGACACCCACGGTAAGAAATGGGATGGTGCTATTCTTTTACGCCCGGCAACACATACGGGACACATATGGGCCTTTTCTATACAAAGTTACATTTTGTTTCTTCATTTTTGACATCACACCGTAATCCTTCGACAATCAGTCATTTTGTTTTTCGTTTCTAGCGATCTTTGTATAGGTCCTTTTATATGTAGACTATTTCAGAAGAATATTACTTCCCAAACCGTTAAAATCACACTGAGAACAAACTTTCTACTCGACGGCCACAAAGTATATACGATTAGTAACAAAATCATGATTCGTTTAGAACGCATAACTGTGATAATTAACAGAAAAACATAGCTATCATCCCCTATTGTCCATCATTTAGTTATTAGCTTTTTATTAGCCGATAAAATAAATAAAATAAATAATAAAAGTTATGTCTATTCTTCCGTCGACAAATCGGTGCTCGTGCAAAGCCTGCTGGTAGACTAAGGGTTCGCTCTGGCAATCCTTCTCAAGGGCTGCAAAGTGGGTCCTGAGTAGGTGCTTGCATTTTTATCATAACACAATATCACGCCTTGTTTTCCCGAAGAGTTAGGCAGAAGTGTATCTTAAGCACACCCACATTTCGCCAGTTACATTTGATCACAAATCTACTGATTAATTAATTAATTTGTATATTTTTGTGCTTGCATTTATTTGTCCCTAAAATTGTGTTGGCTAATTTAATCATATTAGTTCTATTGTAAAGATTAAATATTAAACTGCTGATACATTTAATGATTTATGTACAGTCTGTGGTTCAGCAAATTTGCACCACACGGACACACGACTGGACCTATGATTAGAAATATACCATTATGTGAAAATTAAATCCAGAAATATTGTTCCTGGTGATTGCTACAACATGTTGACTAAGGATCAATTCGATAGCATTCTTATAGGTACTGAACACAGGATTCCTAAAATTACGTTATACTTATTACGTCACAAAAAATCTTAAAATATTTACACTGTGTAAACCTGTGAATGACAAAATTAAAGTCGCTTTCTGTGTCTGGCTGCGTGGATCAACGGATAATTTTGATGCAGTTGTGACCGTCTCTTAACAAAAAAATGTTCGGGAAGGTTTGTAAATTATTAATAAACTTACGTTTTATAAACAGAGATCGGATATTCGGATGCATATTTACCTAAAGTTAATTTTTAGCTGTAAAGGTATGGAAGCAACTTCTAAAATTACTATTTTTATAAAAAAATATCCCGTGGTGCCAGGAACACCGGCAATGCATAACTAATCGAGTGTATAGTATAGGAAGCGACTTATAAAAAAATATTTGGTTGGAAGAAAAACCTGGGATTATTGGATTTCATTACTATTCATATGCTTATTTATTTAAAATTAATATAAAATAACCCCCGATGCAAATTTGTATATGTAGGGTTAGGTTAAGATTTTTGATAAAAAAGCGCAAGTAACGCAATTTAGCCACAGAGTGATAAGAAATGGAAGAATCACGCGCCAGTACACATCATTCAGCAATCCACTTCAATTTAGAAAGGCACGCTTTTAGCTTAAGGCAAGTGTAATTTTGTAACATTTTAAGATTAGGTACAGCTCGATTCAAACTTTATGGCGGCTCGGAACACGAGGCGAGTGGCTGCGCAGTAGCAAATTCATGGGTCATTCATGGGTTGAGGGGTGGGGTACTGCGCAGCGTGTAGCTCACTTCAGAGCCGCCATAAAGTTTGACGCGATGTATACTGAATATTTAACCAACTCTGAAATAACAGTGAATTATAATTGTTTTATTTACGTCAAAGTGTCCAATATAATTATTTTGGTTAGTTCTACTGATTTGGTACAATACAATATCGGTTGTGTGTTGTCTATATACAATTTTGACCTCACTGAATTAATTGCTGTCTTAGACCCACAGTTCGATTGTACTCCATTATCATTTTTTTTAAAACCTTCAGTTATACAAAAACACGTATCCAAATACTATGCAGCGTAACAACTAAGAGAAAGAGAGTTTTCGATGAACCTTGGCACCCAATATATTTAAGATTTGACTTGTATTTCGGGTGCGTCCTCGCCTATAATTTGAACATAACATATGTATGAGTAGTTGTAAAACAAGCACAATATATTATTTAAATGTTTTAATAATTTACTCATAAACCTTGCTGTAAGGTGACATTGTCCACTTTAATCTTATTCTTTTAATAGAGACATCTTAATACTTTACAAACCTAATTTCTGTCTTAGCACCCCTTTTCAACTATACTCCATGATTCTAAGCTCGTGTTATTTGGTGACATCGTCCACTTTAATCTCTCGAGATGCCGCCGGCGTAACGACACCTGCTTGTTCAAAATTTCATTACCTTCCCTTAGGTTAACAATACTAACCCCAATTTAGTAACCGCTTAATTATTTAGGCATATGTTTAACCGGCTTTTGGTCTGGATTGATTTCAGATCTATTAGTTTAAACACTGTGGTTGAATAATCGAAGGGATACACTCGAGGTGGAATGTTGCAGCCGCTACGAATACCTATCCCGTCTTTATTCAAGAGCGTGACTGGAAGTTTACACAAAAAGGAAGAAATAGAAAGCATATTATTTGGATACAGTTTGTGAAACAAAATAAAATTAAAAAAAGTGAATATGACGTCTTCAACAACAATAGTCTATGCCTCACGACAGCGCTAGAAAGGTCCATTTCAGCATAAACGCCAGACAGATAAGTACTGTCTGATGCTTTCTAATGAAACAGTTTCAATTTGCCTGATACATAATTTTTATACTTTTATTAATAAATCAAGTAAGAGGAGCCTGTGGCTGAGGTAGAACAACCGCACGGACATGGATCTGTGACAGTTGTTACGGGTCGTCAGTTGTACGGTTTGGGTCAATCGTCATCGAGAACAAACATACGGAAGAAAATTTCAGAAAAGTAGTATCACTTTTCCGGGTTAACTTTTTCTAAAAGCCATCTGCTACATTTAAAATTTTACTACCTTGGAACCAGTGCTGCCATCTAACGCTAGAACCTTTAGTTACAAACAACCCTTACATAGTCTACTTCAGGGAAGATTCTCTTTCAACGTGAAAACTTAATTCGTACATGTTTTCGCCGTAAGATGGCAGTTAAGTATGAAATTGTAAAGTTTGACTATTCTACATAGAAAAATAATAAGATACTTACGGCGTTAGTGTCATAAAATTGTGAATAGATTAGGTTTATTTTTTCAAGACTGCTTACTTACTGCACCCTTCTCTTCCTTGATATTTCTTTCTTTCTTTCTTTCACAACGGCCTTCTTCTGCGGTTCTTTGTAGGCCGATTTTCTATTCTGTATTTTCATTCCTCTAAGTACCTGGTACTTATTGACAGGCCTGCACTGCCCTCCCATACCTTTTATCACTGTAATTTGAAAACATTGTAAAAAAAACATTTTTTTTTAAATAGTTTCTTGGCGGCTCTTCTACATAGGAAGCGAAAAATTGGAACCGTGCACCTAGCTTCTGACGTTTCATAAGTGCCCATGCAGGTTTATGTGAAATAAAATATATCGTTTTTTATTTTTTTTATTTTGATGCCTCTCTATTCCCAGATGCACGTTACAATAAATACATTATGAATCGAACAGATGTCGCTTTGTATCGTAGTATAAACCTTCAAGGAATATTCTTGCTTGGTGCGTAGCGTAGAAAAACCACCGTGGACAATATTATAGAATAAACCAATGGCATATAATTATTGTTTTGGTACAGTAGATTTGAAAAATTGTGATTGTTTCCAATTTAATAAAATTCTTGAGTTACGTATAAAATCAAGCCCATTAATTCACGAACCTTAATTCTCAAATCTTTGTATAGAGTTGTGCATAAATTGTTTATGCACAACTCTATACAAAGAACAATTAAGCAATGCAAAACATTTTGTGCTTTATTCGACGAAATTGAGCGGCAAATAAATATTACATACATAGGTAAATACATACTCAGCCTATTACGTTCCCACTGCTGGGACACAGGCCTCCTCGCCGTGAGAGGGAATAGGCCGTAATCCACCACGCGGGCCCAGTGTGGATTGGTAGATGTAACATGTCTTCGAATTTTTGGTTCTAGGACATGCCGGTTTCCTCACGATGTTTTCCTTCACCGTTTGAGAGCAGTGGTGATGAAATTATTTACACAGAGTAATGCGCCTGCCTGGGTTCGAAACGACTACACGACCTACAACTCGTAAGTCGCGGCCGTTACCACTAGGCCACCACAGCCAATATTGCCACTGGCAATGGCAATAGCTTTGTCAAAATTAAATCTTCATAATGAGCTGGCATTTTGGCAACAAATTCCCGTTTAAATAGACTGAAATGAACAATAAAGTAATATTTGTAGGTACAAAGCCTTTAGGGACAGTGAGAACAGAATCGGGACGAACTTGAATTTCTTAATTATGCAAACTGGGCTGATATTCTAGCCACCATTGTTATTAAGAACTTTTATTATACCATTGTTCTATTTGTTAGAAGTTTCATGTAATACGACGCATATTTTGTTATGGTGGTGACCCGCTATTCTGCTTTGCACAGTTTTTACAACTTGACTTGATTTTATCATTGATGTGATAAACACATAAACCTTTCGGAATCAACTCCCGAATTAATGGTGCAAACTGCATCAAAATTCGTTGCGGAGTTTAGTACTCCGTCAGGAGTATATGTGTTCTGTGGTTTAGTACAACAACGGTGTCACACGGAAAGACACGAAAAGCGACTTTAATTTACAAAATGTGTAGATAGATTTTTATTAAAATAGGTTACATGGCCAAATTCATATTCAGTTTTTGTATTCCTGTTGTACCTACTACTTAAAAAATAATTTGATAAAATTTACAAAGTTCTTATAACGAGCTCGGGTAAGGACACTTGGCTGAATTCATATGAAATAAATAAATCAAAGTTTATTAGGAACAGTTTAGGTAGTATTCAATACTTTACAAAAGAAACGAAGAAAGATGAAGCCGGTCACAAAATACATGGAAGACATTAAAATTTGCTCCAGACTTTCACATCTCTATGGAATACCCATACCTACTAAATTATGAATTACAAAATAAAAATTACACTAAAAGTTTGTATGTAGACTTGTAGAGTGGATGTGAGTGTTAATGTGTGAGTGTGCGTATGATGTGATTAAAGGCTCGTGCACACTAGCGCGACGCGACGGTCGCGTGCGATTCGGCGATTTATATCCTTAGAACAATTTCTATGAAAACGCGCGCGACACTTCACACAGGGGCGATCTGACGCGCCGCGACACCGTCGCCCCGCGACGACTAGCGCGACTGCAAATTGGTACATTTTGTATGGCGTCGCGGCGCGACGACGCGATATCGCGGCGACAACGCGATATCGCGGCGACGAGCAGCGCGACAACAATGTTACATTTTGTATGGTGTCGCAGCTGCGCGGACGCGACACGCGCCGTCGCGCGCGAATCGCGCGCGACACCACACGAGAGGGTATAAATAGCGGTGCAATCCAAGCTGAGCTCAGTACTAGACGAATTTTCGTCAGAGGACTAAGGTAGGTCTGTGCCCGTTTGCGGCATAGGGTTAGGTTAGGGAGGGTGAGGAGGGACCCTCTCCGAGGAGGGTCTCTCCTCTGGGGAGGGTCGACCCTCTTGGGAGGGTATCCCTCCGAGTAGGAGGGCCACTCCTCTGAGGAGGGTATTCCTCCTCCGAGGGTCCCTCTCCTAGGAGGGTTCCTCTGTGAGAGATCCGTGTCTCCCTGAGTTGAGTGATAGTTTTTTTTTTTTTTTTTTTTTTTTTTTTTTTTTAGCGCATTTATCTGCTGTCGGGAGGACGTGTCGCGCTCGAAAAGATGGAAGCCCTGGTGTTTCATGGACCCCACCATCGACCACCGGCGGGCACCACTTTAGGTAGTGAGCTAATCATGGAGCGGGATCACATGACATACCTACTTGGGCTAGGAGAAACTTCGGCCAGCACTTCTACCGACTTGCCCCGAAGTTGATCAGCACAGCTTCCACTCGAAGTCGGAATCTGGCTGGACCGAGTGCGGAGTGCCGACGGCCTAGCACGGGGGTGGTGCACTCGATGGATGGCCCTGTACGGCACCCCAGTGTGAGCGGCTCCCGGAGCCTACGATGAACTGCCAACCATTTAGCGGAAAATCCATGCCACAGTATATCATATTGCAGTTGATCAACTAAATTAATTTTGCTTAGGTTCGATATTTTTTCCTTACTTTTAGGTACCTACATTTTATGGTAGAACTAATATTATTACTAAAAATGCCCTATGTTGGGTAAGTGTCCTGTAAGTTACCTATTGAGCGTTTTCATATTATCAGATATCGACACCAACCCGATACCGATATGTTGCCAGCTATACGCATACCGATTCGAAACCGATATAATTATTATCGGCTTGATGATATTGGTGAATATCGATGACCATCGCGACTCACCTAACGATCACAGTATAGTAAGTATCGACGTCTTGAAGTCGGCAGTGGGAATAAGTGTGATCAAATGAAAGAATGGCCAGTTGTCTCACCTCTATTGTGCTGATATCGGTGTCTTAAGGATAGCAATAGGGTTTCTGTTACACCTTGTATAATGTGTTTTTTTTTTGTGTGTGATATCATCAAATAACTTTTCCCGCTCTGGGTGGAGCAGGAGGGCGTGTCAGACTTTTACTGACTAACACCCACCCGTGTTCCCTCAGTAGCCTGTATGCCAGGGGCCTGGCAGGCATCGGCCCTTGCGGGCCCCATCCGTTTGTGCTGAAATCTCTTTGAGGCGCGCGTGGAACACAACACGCTGTCGACCTGGGCTGGGTCCTTATCGGACAGCGAGCTACCCATTACTCGCCCTCCGCAAGCTCACGCCTACGGTGGCCGGAAATCAGCCTGGGATTCCCGACGCCCAGGGCGTCTCCTGCGGCGGTTAGGGCCGTGGTTGTCGTTGGTGTCTTACGACTTCCACGCGAACGAAGTCGCAAGCAGAAGCTAGTTACAAATATAGCACTAGTTACAGGTTTTGCGGTTGGTAGGTGAAAATTATAAATGCAATGGTTTTAACATTGCAATAAGAACCCTTGAGCAATTTGTTCTTTGAGAAAATAAATGTCTTTAAACCAAACTCATGCTTCCAGACCCAGAGGTTGGGGCTAAGCGTTAGTTGTCAGTGAATTTAAGAAATTTATCAAGTAAACAAGCCGTGAGCCCGACGGTATTCTCTTCGACAAAGATGGTAGATTTCCATACAAATTTTCATGGGCCCGCGTGGTGGATTATGGCCCACTCCCTCTCACAGAGAGGACTGTGTCCCAGTAGTGGGAACCTTATAAGCTGATTATGAGTTGGTTAAGTAGAATAATGAATGATTCCATAACCTGAATACACGTAGTAAAGATCAAATTGTGATTCCAAAATTTAGACTGACTAAAGCTAGCAAGTCATTTCTAATAAACAGTATCCGCTTCTATAACAAGTTGCCAAAGTCAGTTACAGAACTTAGCGATGGAAAGTTTAAAACGCACATCAACGCATTATCAAAAAAGCATAATATAAGATTAAAGACTACGTTGAAGACAGGGAAGTTTGGCATTAATTCCTTCTGCACATGTGGCTTCCCTGGTACCTCATTAACAGCATAACTATGTTATTATATTAACTGCTCTCAAATACAATGTTCTTTTGTATTCTTTTAATTTTTAAGATGCTGACATATTCTCGTCATTAATTGACATTATACATCAATTTTATTTAGGTTCATTTTATTTATGTTGATTATTTTACATATTGTGAATGAGAGAACGTTGTAGGCCTTACTGACTGTAGATTTGTAGACGATTTTCTATTCTGTATTCGTCTAAGTACCTGGTACTTATTGACAGGCCTGCGCTGTCCTCCCATACATTTTATCTCTGTAATTTGAAAATATTGTTAAAGCCAATTATTTTTAAAAGAGTAACCGTGGAGTTTCTTGCCGGCTCTTCTCCATAGGAAACAACAATTTGGAACCGTGCACCTAGCTTCTGACGTTTCATAAGTGCCCATGCAGGTTTATCTGAAATAAAATATTTTGATTTTGTTTTTTTTTTTGAGAATAGGCTAAAAATGGTCGTACTGTTTCGCTTACACTGTAACCATATTCTTTTGCTTATGATGCCGCCGCTCAGAAAGAACCTTAAATATTGTGACAACATATGAAGAAATAATTACCGTACTTTATTGTCTAGTGACGAACCTACTGCTCCAGTTGTAATTTATCGAATCTATTTTTTTAGGACATCAAAATTAATTTAGTACATAATACAGGTTTTTTTTATCCAGTGCGCAAATTTTAACCACGAATTCAGCATATCATTCTAGACCCCCTACCGCAGAATAAAAACTTACCCTGTATATAACCGTCCCCGGTCTTGTCGGATTACGGACGCATTGGACTATTTACCAAGTGTCATAGATGCGAGTATATGACATAGATACGAACTTGATTGGGAACATGAGCACCGAGTTATGCTGTCAGCGCATAACCTGACTGCGTTAGCACGGCGCTATTTTTCAAGCACGTTATAATATTTTATCGTATACAATAGTGACAGTGACTGTTTGCGTGTGTCAGTGTCTGTGTGTTTGAATTCAAAATTGAAAGCCAATATTTTAAAATCACGGATTCGAGAAAAAATCTAGGTATACAACCGACAACCGGACACATTGTATACTATGTAATATTAATGTAGGATATGATAGTAGGGAAGACAATTCGGTGGAGAGGAACTATCACGGATAAATCTGATTAAAAACTTCTTAGAAAACTGCGTTTTATACAAACTTCTTCATAAACGGCGATAAAAAATTAAAGACTACTCTCACTTGACTATTATTTTATCGATAATAATTTGTAATGTGTCAACACTATTTTAAGATGACAATTAAACGTCATCATATTGTCTCAAAATAATCACATTTTCGAAAATAATTTCTGTATTCTGAGACAATTTTATTAATTAAAACTAATTACAAGATATTTTTTGAGGTGGGGCAGCTCGTCAGGAATTTTTCTGCCAAGCCGACGACGTAGCGGCCAAAAACGTAGGTTGCGGTGAGGCGCATCGCAACTGAGTATCGTATGGGAGGCATCCATTGAGGTAATATGTACTGTACGTTAGTACATATTACCTCAATGGAGGCATCAGGGTTACAGGCTGCAGCGGAGGAGGAGTGCCGGTGTTTCTGAGTAGCGCTCTTCCCTTCCGTGGCCTGGACGGGGTCGGCACCGTTTGATGGCGGATGCGGTGTGAACGCAGGGGAAGAAGAGTATCGGTATAGCCGCTCTCCCTATCTCCTGCAGCCGAAAACTGGTAGGCGGTGGTGCCAGTGTGCTGACCCGTCGCAGGGGAACCAAGGGTGCCATGCAGAGGGTCGTCTGGCACCCGTGTGCTATTTGGTCCCTGGGGTGGTTACGGCGTGCCATGTTTTCTAGTCGGACGGAGCGGCAGGGTCGTGAATGTTCCCGTGTTCCAGCCACAAGCGGCACTGGAGGTCACTGTGGAGTTTTAGTGACAAAAAATGTGCCGCTTGTGACGGGGACACGAGAACATCGCGAATCTGCTGCGGACGTCCGTCTCCGGACCCTCCTCGGAGGCTCCCCTCCTCATAAGGGAGACCCTCCTCGAAAAGGGTACTCTTCTCAGAGAGCGGACCCTCCTCGGAGAGAGGACCCACCTCAGAAGGGAGTCCCTCCTCGGAGAGGGGACTCCGCAGAAGGATAATCCAAACCCTTCTGCGGAGTTTAGGAATTTAGGTATTAGGGAATTTAGGTATTTCAAAGAATTCGCAGATCAAACTCTTATTAGTCCAGTGCTAAATTGTCAGTTTTGTAAAAGGAGCTGTTATTCTATTTCAGTTCTAAGTTCTTATTTCATAAACAGGCTCGGTGGTTTAAACCATACCTTAAGAAAACACTTGTTTTGTAATAAGGGGGATTATCTCTAGTAATATTATAAATCCGAAAGCAACTCTGTCTGACTGACCGCCTGTCTGTCTGTTACGCTTTCACGCCTAAGCCGCGGAACTGGTCATCATGAAATTTGGCAGAGATATAGCCTGAGATATGGAATAGGATATAGACTACTTTTTACGTGATGACCGACATCCACGCGGGTGGTGCCGTGGGCAAAAGCTAGGCTTTATTTATACTTTTAAAGTAGGTTCGGATTACTTCCAACAAGTGGAAAGTTGTCAGAGGAAGCCTCTGAATCTAGAAATAAGGATTTTCGCACACATTTTTCAAGAGCTGCACAAAGCATAATAATAATTAAGTAATCAAAATTTGGACGATGAGGCCGAAACCCATATATAGAACTTGGCTTTTGTACAGACGCCAGCACATCAAGCTACCCCAATTCGTCAAATTTCTTTGATAGATTTTCAACTTTATTACATAAGTTTAAGGTTCATGTTCCATTGGGAAAATTTGACAGTTTGGGGTAGCTTAATGTGCTGGCGTCTGTATATTATTATATGAATCTTTTCCAGGGTTTAAAAGCGCCCCGTTACACTAATCATTGTTTCACGCTAACTTTATTTCATAAAATATCTATGTTTTTATATTATTCCAAGTGGATTAGACCACGCCCAGTAAACGCTCAGTTTTTTTTTGGATCGTAAAATGAGTTGCAGGCGACTACTTTTACGAAATTACATAAATTGAAAACTAAGAGAAGAAACGTTTGCATTCCTACCGTACTTAGCCCACCAGGTGGTAGGTTTGGTCACTAACCTACCTCCCCGGTGGGTTGAGCGTTCATTACAGGGGGCTCAGTAGCCGTGGCTGCCCTTTACTGTCACCGACGCAGCGGCCGGTTCCCGTAAAAAAAAAAAAAAAAAAAAAAAAAAAAACTCTCACCTAACTCAGGGAGACACGGATCTTGAGAGAGGTACCCTCCTCACATCCTCGGAGAGGGGCCCTCAGAGGTTTGGCCCTCCTCGGAGGGACAACCTCTCAAGAGGGACAACCTCTCAAGAGGGACGACCCTCCTCAGAGGGAATCCCTCCCAAGAGGGACGACGCTCCTAAGAGGAATTCCCTCCCCAGAGGGACGACCCTCCTAAGAGGAAATCCCTCCTCAGAGGAGAGACCCTCCTCGGAGGGGGTCCCTCCTCACCCTCCCTAACCTAACCCCACGCCGCAAACGGGCACAGACCTACCTTTGTCCTCTGACGAAAATTCGTCTAGTACTGAGCTCAGCTTGGCATGCACCGCTATTTATACCCGGTGTCGCGCGCGATTCGCGCGCGACGGCGCGTGTCGCGTCCGCGCAGCCGCGACACCATACAAAATGTAACATTGTTGTCGCGCTACTCGTCGCGCGCGATTCGCGACGTCGCGGCGTCACGAGTCGTAGCGGCGCGACGAGTTGTCGCGCCTGTGTGAAAGGGTTTGCGTCGCGATTATCGCAGAATCGCCACCGCGACATGTCGCGCTGTCGCGTCGCGCCTGTTTGAAGAAGCCTTAAGTCTAATAAGGGTTTATGAGAGAGCGCCAGCATTTGTTTTTATTTATGATACTACAAGTTGCTCAGTTGCATCTTATGATATCGTTATAAGCCAGTTTTTTTTTTCCTCGGTTGACCCCTTGTTAAGGTGTAAATACCCTTACCCGATCTCGAAAGTATTTACCAAAACTTGACTTAATGAATAAATACAGGATGTTTTTAATATTCTAAGCCCCGCGCCATCTCAAAAAAGGATGTTGGAACATAAACCTCTGTCAAATTCAAACGTCGAATTAAACTGTCAGTAGATGGCGCATGCCGCATGACCAAGGAAGAACCTGACCTAGTGCAGGAAAAGGCCCGTAGATGGGTGTATCATGTTGATAATAATAAAACAACGTTACATTCATGCACATGTGCTTATATTTTAGTTGGTTTACATACATAGATCGTTATCGGACGTCATTACCGTCTCCACACTAGTGTTGTCTATTCATAATCTACTATTCATTATCATAGGTATATACTATATAGGTACTTCAAGAACTAGAAAGTGGTGAAAGGGAAGGGAATCTTGGGGGACAGCCTTATGTGATGTTGACGTTCTAAAAGTGCTGACTCTAAGCCTAGTTTGAATAAATAACTTTTGATTTTGATTCTTATGTAATGCTGAACTTTAAACTCATACAAAATATAAAGTAGGTATACAATTTTGCTACATCTTTTCCTTTTAAAGGCAAATTAACCAGTAGATACCCAGAGTGATCTGAGGAAATTTCAAGACTTTTTTCTTTACTTTATAATGCATCAACAACCTGTGTGACTGGGTAAAAGCATGACTTGAATCATTATTACAAACAGTTCAGCTGAAAAATATCCACTGCTGCACGTAGGCCTCCCCCAAGCACCGCCACTTCCAACGGTTCTGAGCTTCTCGTATTCAACGGATTCTTACAGGCTTTACCATGTCAATGGTCCACCTTGTAGTAGGCCTTTCAATGCTACGTCTTCCGTTACGTGGCCACCACATCAAACCCTCATCGGCCATCAGTTCTGCAAGCAATTTGCCTTGCCCATTGCCACTTAAATTTGGTAATTCTTTGAGTTAAGACGGTTTAAAGCCTGCCTGTGCCTAACAAATTTTATAATAAATACAGGAAGCTTTTTGTATTATTAACGCCATCTCGTGAAGGGATGAAGAATGTGCTTGAATTGAAACGACTTCCGAGGGAAAAAGTCTCACTAAACTGTTAATAGATGGCGCACAGCGAATGCCCAATGGTGAAGTAACATAGTGCTGGAAAATGCCTGTAGATGACACTTGTGTAATGTTAAATTTCATGCCCTTCAAAATTTCTTCGATAGGAGGAAACTAAACTACATATCTCCCTTCTGAAATAAACTTTACTGGGAAAGTTGCTTTCACAAGGGCGATATAATTATGTGAAAAAAAAAAACTTTATAAATTTTTACGGGCTAACAGTTTCGCCGGAGAAGTTCAACATTTATTATGTTTTTTGCAACTTGTAGGTTAGTGTCAAGCTGTCATCATAATCAGCCCTTTTCTCAACTATCTATGTTGGGGTTAGCTTCCAGTCAAATCTAATGCATCCACTGAGATTCAGGTGCATTCAATTAAACTACTGGTTTTACGTGGAGCGTCTGCCTACTAGGGTCTTGTGGCTAAATAATAAGAACCACTCGGTTGATAGATCAGAAGGCCAATTTTCGTATTTAAAAACGTTCAAAATCCAGTCGCAGTCACATCTCAGCGACAAGCAAATGTCAAAAATATATGAAAAATGGATGTATTTTTGACACACTGAGATCAGACTGTGAACGTTCTTATTCGTAAAATTACGAGAATTGCCCCTCAGGTTAGGCTACGTTTGCCGCGGTTAGTCCGTGGATTGGTGACCATCTTTTTACACTAAGACCTCTCCGTGCTTCGGAAAGCACGTTATACTGTTGGTCCCGGCTGTCATTCGTGGATCTTAGACAGTGATTGCGGGTCGACAAACGGGCGAAAGTCTGACAACCAGTCTTACCAAAGGATACCGTGTTAGTGTCAGACTATCTATATGTTGAACAAAATATTATTCGCGACCTTTACGCGTATTTGTAGAATTATAATAATTAAAATCATAAATACAATTTTTTATTTTATATAATTCAATGAAAAAGTCATAAAAAGGGTTTACATTCATTTATTTACTAAGGCACCAAGTCCCAATAACAAATTACAAATACATGCAACTCATTATAACATTAAAACAAATTACATTGAAAATTAATTCATTATGTAACTATGGGGGCCGCAAAATCAAATATCTCATTTGCCGACCGGACTGAACCGGTATGTATGTAGCACCCGAAAAAGTTACTCAATAGGATGTATACAGTCGGGCGGCAAAATCGACTATCCCTTTTGCCTTTCGGCTGTGCCGAATCATGCCGATCCGAACAGGTATGTAGCAACCCTAAAATATCTACGTTGCAAAGGTACCTATCACATGACATAACTACCTATCCTATAAGGAACAGGACCTTACATCTGACCCACAAATAAATTAATCATCCTACAAAGTACCGACACAAGTTCCCTATCACTTATAGTGTTGACTCGTCCGCTCGCAACAAGATTGTGTTTACATAATTTTATCTGATGCACGCTTTACGATTACGGCTCGCCTTTGACATGATACTCATCTGCTCTGTACATAACGTTTCCCGTTTGTTTTCTCTCCTGGTTGGGTTAATGTAACGTGTTTCTTGATTAATAAAACTGCGTGAATTTTATTACTCTTGGTATAGTATAAACGCTTGTTTGTGGTTGTTTTGTGGTAAAACGCGTATTAATGTTACTTTTATGTAAATTGGACTTGACATGTCTGTGGTGTGTTACATGGACAATGGTACAAGCTTATGACTCTCTTATAGGAAATGATTTGAAGATGGTAATGGCGAAATAACACTGAATAAATATGAGATTTAGGTATTAGCTGGTAAAGGAAGTTGAATGAGAGTAGGCACAGGCAGGCATCTCCTCTGCAGCAGAGCTCGTGGTGTTTTTAAGTAAGTTTTCATTCATATTGTTAGTGGTTTTCTATTGTCTGAACCTCAGGATGGATAAGCAAGTACTTGCAAACCACTGTTTATATTCTAAATAAGATTTTGAGATGAGATTGCAGGGCGAAAATTGTACCTACAGATAAATAGAGATAAGTAAAACCGAACCAAGTTTTCAGATTTTTGAAAAGGAAGCGAGTTTAGTCGGGGATTGAAACTGGGATGTTTTAGTTTTCTTTAGAATTTAGCTCGTCACTCCTCTCCAATTTTCCCTTTGAAAATTTAGTTTTTGGCCATAAAATTCGTATCTCTAAAGCTCGTATTGTACAGGTTAAAAAATTGCTTACATTATAACATTTGAATGTGCAGAACCTACCAACATTTTTGTGTAGAAGCTACCCTTTTCTGATTTTTCCGGATTTTTTTGAAACTGTAATGTGTAAAGTTTGAAGTAAACGGCTTGAGCTGTATTTGAAAAAGAAAAAGCCTTACAAATGTTGACTTCTTTTTAGCCATAGAACCTATTTTTATAAAAGAAAATTAAAGCATGATCTTTGCGAATTAAAGAAGATCAAATTAAGTTAGCTAGCGATACTTCACAGACGTGGTAGATATCGATATCCAAACAAGATAATTAAACAAAATTGGTTAGGATGTTTTAGGTTTAACAACCGAAGGTAGGCGTTCTTGAAATTGTGTAACCTTCAAAGGTGAGGGGAGCAACTGAAGAAACGCGGGTGAGCTTTTGTCAGTAAAAGTCTGCCACGCCCTCCTGCTCCACCTGGAGCGGGAGAAGTTGTTTGATGATGGTCCACTCTCAAAAAGCGGTGTTAACATCTAGACACGATTTAAAAAAAAAAGAAACGGATTTGTTAAACTTATACTTCAAGTTACTGGACTAACTGCACATTAAAAACATCTTTTCGTTTTTAATTTTTTATAGTGTTGAGATATAGGTATAGGTTTGTGTAGTTTAACTTGACGTTGTATAAATCAATCGTTTTGTATGAATGATTAACGGCCTTTAATGTATACCTGATTACACGAAAACAGCTGGATCGATTTGGAAAATTATTTCTTGTGTGAAAGGGATTATTTTGCTGTGGTAGCAACAAAAAAAATATATTAGGCAATTGAACTTTTTTTATAAAAAATAAACAACCAACTCCAACAAAAAAACTACAAAATGAAAAATTGCTTTTACTTTGGTAGCTGGTGGAAAATACAAAAACCAATTACACCGTTTTCCGAAATTAAATTGATTTTTCACTTGAAAGATGTTTCAGTTTTAGTACGAATATTTTCAATAGCCTGTTTTCATTTTCAACGTTCAATACTACTGTAATAGCTTAAGGCAATATAAGTCAGTTCATATTCAGAGCGAAAAGCGATTCGCAAAAAGAAAACGTTACATACACGCTAGTTTCCTGTTCAACCGGGTTGTGTAAGTAAAAAAAGATGGCCATGGTTTTTACCCGCAATGCGAATCTTTTCATCTTTTTTGTCTGTATCCTTCCTTTCTACACACTTACAGAATCATGGAATTCTGCTCAACCTCAACCTACTTTCATAAGAAAATTGTAATCGTATGGTCTTTTAATTTATTTTTGCAGTGAAGTATGTTGATAACAGTAATAGGCTGTATTTCTCGCATGTAGGAGCTCGTGACTAAATGATACGAAATTCAAATACAAAATGTATTTATTGACAAATTAGTAGGTACACGAAATTGTAGATTTCTCCGACTCCTGCGCTAGTTATGTAACTGTGGTGCGGGAGCCAGTATCCTCCCGTAATACAGAAACACAGTGTTTTGTTGTTTTATGACAACACAAAAAGTAAAAAAAAAAAAAGTAAACAAAAAATACATTCGATACTCCTAAGAAAAAAAAAGTACGAACCCCCACTAAAAAATAAAGAAAAAAATTATACAGCCACACGGGTTGATCAAAGGTTGCCGCGGACGGTTTTTGGATCGATAACCTGCATCCATATCGACACGGCTCCATGCCTCGGAAAACACGTTAAGCCGTTGGCCCCGACTGTCATTTGTAGATCTTTGCCGTTGTTACAGGCCCGCAATTGTGCCTACCAGTCTTACTAGGGGGTACCTACCGTATACGATATACCTTAGTCGAATAGGCAGTCGTTCCATGTAAAACACTGGTATTCAGCAGCATGGGCGTACCCAGGGGAGGGCAAGGGGGCGGCTGCCCCCCCTGGATTTTGTTTACGTTCCTACTAACTATCTACTTTTGTCGATAAAAGTTAAGAAAAATAACTTTTTGCCATTTTCAATACAATATACAACTGTTAAAAATGTTGTCTTTCATGGAAGACGTCATAAACAGTTTTCCTGAAGACCGTCGAAAGTCACTTTTAAAATAGTGTTTAATTAAAGAATCTACTAATACAAAAAATTACCTATTTTAATTTGTTTACTTTTTTGAATCGGTGATTATAAAAATCTGATTTCCTTCCCTTTGGCCCAGAACCTGGATACGCCCATGTTCAGCAGCAACCAGTTGGGCTGGAAGCCGACCTCAACATAGTTGGGAAAAGGCTAGGCGTTTGTGAACGGAGTAGATGAACAACAATATTTCGCTCGAGATTTTTTTTGCAAGTCAACTTAGAACAGTTGACATACAGTCCATACAGAAAGATTCTTCTTGCACAGAAGCAAGAAGAAGAGTAGTGACTTAAAGCGAATCTAGTCATGGGCTCGAACTCACTGGTGGGCCTGGCTAAAAAGCACGCTGTCTCACCAGGCATTGTATCCGACAGAGGTAGTATCAGTAATGAGCAGTTAGACGCTAGTCTCCACGCTCAAAGTTATTGAGTGAGATGCAGGATCATTTGGTAAAACAGGTGCGTTTAAAATTGAGAAATTTCCTTCGGAAGATCGAGTTTTATGAAAAAACCACTGCATGAACCAATTACCAAAAAAAATTATTGAACTTTTCGATTTTTATCGGTGCCGACTTGGTTTTGAAGATTTCACACTTCTTTCATTTCTTAACCAAGCCCAAAGTTAGATTCACCAACGCTACAGATATAGAAATAAATCCAAGTACCAACGTTACTTTTAAAGTATAATTTCACAATAAAAGTTCAATAAAATCTTTTTGGTCAAACTGGGTCCAAATGTGCCATGAGCAAGAGTCGTTTAACCAATACTCGTACCTTTTTGCTTTAAGAGTCTTCCATAAGGTGAATCTAGTCGATTTTTTTTGCATCCAAACTTCGGGAGTGTATTACTCCGCTGTTCGACAATGTACATCAAAATTAATAATGAGGCTGCTTTTTACCGCCCATTATTCCGAACCTTGAATTTCCCTTGCAGCTTGTCGCCTATTTTGGTCCGCAAGTGGTTCAAGATTTTTCACGCGATCAATAACGATATCGCAGACATAAATCACAAGGCGATTCTTGTACATAAATACCGAAAAAATCTTGATTGGATCAAACCTCATTTGCATGAAAATGAAAACAAAAAGCGATCATAATTTTCAACTTTACGATGTTCATAATTTTAGATAAGTGTTATTTGTAAAATGTATAAAAATTCATCAGGATAAAGTTTTTTTTTTCCAAAATGATTTTATAAAATGACCTCAAACTGGACAATAAATTTCGTTTAATGGGACCCATAAACCTATTTAAATTTCTGAGCGGTACAGAATTTTTATCTTAACTCGACCATCCCATTAAAAAGTCGAGGGAGGTATTTTTTTTTACAAAGTCTTCCTTCTTCGCTTGGGGAAGATATTCAGGTTTGTTTACAACAGTTGATGCACAAAAGTTGTGTTGTTTGCATACTAGAACAATGATTAGCTTATTGGTAAGATTCGTTTTATCTTGACCTGTGAGGTATTTTTGTAACACACTAACAGTAGGAGTGCTTTTTAATTTGACAATTCAACATCATATATTTATGTGATTTTTTTTACGGTGTGAAATCATTAAATAACTTCTCCCGCTCTGGGTGGAACAGGTGACAGAATTTTACAGACTAAAACCCAACCGTGTTCCTTCTGTTGCCTGAGTGCCAGGGTCCACTGGCAGGCATCGGCCCTTGCGGACCTCACCAGTTGGTGCTGAGTGCTGACATCTCTTCATTTATGTGGTTGAGCAGAAACATTTTTCGAACGTATGAAGCAATGAATTAGCAATACCTACATTTCAAAATTATTCAGATTGTGATTGATAGTGTGATAGGCAAATAGGATGCTAATTATTTGTCTATTAGGCCAACTTACACTATCAGTAAACAAATTCGTTTAACGTTAAACGTATTTAAAATATCATTTTCTGTTTCTGTAAGACATTTGAAAGAGGACATGAAAAATGACATGTTAAACTTCTAATAATTTGTTAAACTTCGTATTTATAAAAAAAATGT
The DNA here is from genome assembly GCA_949987655.1 of Polymixis flavicincta. NCBI lineage: Eukaryota > Metazoa > Arthropoda > Insecta > Lepidoptera > Noctuidae > Polymixis > Polymixis flavicincta. Next base: position 7,188,821 of record OX465180.1, read on the forward strand.
TAATTGGGCTAAGGGTAGGGAGATTGATTGGGTACATAATATATAGGGTTAAAATCCGGGCAAGTAGACTTTTTCATTTATATGTAGGGCACGGCTTCTTTGGATGATATCAAACGATATTGGAAGGGTTTTTTAATCATACCTCTACATGTTCGGAAGTTATGAGAACTTTTACATTGATACCAGAAGCCGAACTTTTAAAATTGAAATAAACACATCACTCGGAAGAGATTTATCGTGATATTGGCAAGTAACGTGGAAAGTTATTGACCTACGTAGTGCGGTGATACATTTGTGATGATTTGAATTTAAGAAAAATTCGAAACCGAAAATTTGGTATCATTTCTTAGAGTATATTATTTTGAGCTGAAACTATGTATAGTGATTCTATACCAGCTCTTATCTTTAGTGCTTAAAAATAGCAACAGGGTTTATGTTACACCCTGTACAGTTATTATTCAGACTGAAATCACCAGACCGTCTAATTGTGGTGATTGATATGTATGGCTTCTCTGTTTAAGAAGATACTTTTTTATTATTATTATTTGTTTTTATTTCGGAGAAAGAATCCATAAAGTGTTAGTAAGATATTAAAACAACTTATTAGGTATCTAGTGTTAGTACCAATCACCCTCTGCACAAACTGCTTTACAATTGGAGAACCGAAACTCTCCGCTACAGTTCTCAGGATGAGGTTGCGACTGCCTCTCACTCGACTCAGTAGCGAAGCGGTTTTTCTGCGCACAATCGCGTGAAAACCGTCGGTACGGGCTTGTGCAAACATCTCCGGCGCGCTGCAATATCGAGGAAATTGCAACAACACCCTGAAACCATTAATAAACTGGATTTGGACTGATTTTAGTAGGCAGTAGGACAGTAACAGGCGGTTTAAATTAGACTAAAATTAATTTGAACAACGTATGTGCCATTAATATTTAGGTTATCAAAAATGGCTTCAGGCCAGCCATTGTTTTTGATTTAATATCATGTACAATAAGCCACAAAAGCGGCTGTAAAATATTATGCTCCATTACAGCACACCTATAACTACAGAACAACGTTTGTGCACACACATTACATTCTATTTTATTCATAGAACCACTGAAAATATAACGACAGTAAATATAAAAACCAATGTTTTTTTTTTTGATGTGGGACATCTTAACTGCCTATCCTGTTTCCAACCATGCTGGAGTCGGCTTCCAGTCTTACCGGATGCAGTACCAGTATTTTAGATGGAGCGACCACTTATCTGACGTTAACAACTCAGTTACGATATCCCTTGGTAAGATTAGTTGTCAGACTTTCGGGGTTCTGACGAACCTTCTATCTAAGATCTACGATTGACAGACGGGACCAAGGGCTAAACATGCTTTACGAGACACGATCATTATATACCAAGTGTAACGATCACCCATCAACGGACCAACCGCGGGAAGCGTAGCTTAACCTGATCAATAGACCTGTGTGGCTGTTATTACTTAGCCACAGCCAATTTTTTTGTGAAACCCGTACTTTTTTGTGTGGATGCCAGTCTAGTCGTAACATGGTTTGAATAGACTTTAATTCTTCAGTTAAAAGCACCAACGCGCGATTTTACCTTCATACTATCACGGATGACGTCGGTCGTCTTCTCGTCCCACATAGCGCAGTGTCTCAAGACGAAAGTCTTTGACCAGTGCGTGTTGCCAGTGATGACATATGGAACCGAAACGTGGTCGCTCGCAATGGGCCTCATAAGAAGGCTTAAAGTCACCCAAAGGGCGATGGAGAGGGCTATGTTTGGAGTTTCCCTGCGTGATCGAATCAGTAATGAAGAGATCCGCAGAAGAACCAAGTTAACCGACATAGCCCGAAGAATTGCCAAACTTAAGTGGCAGTGGGCAGGGCAGATTGCTCGCAGAACAGATGGCCGATGGGGCCGAAAAGTTCTGGAGTGGCGACCGCGTACCGGAAGACGTAAAGTTGGAAGCCTTCCACAAGATTGACCGATGATCTTGTGAGGCAGGAGTCCGCTGGATGCGGAAGCACAGAACCGGTCGAAGTGGCGGAGCTTGGGGGAGGTCTATGTCCAGCAGTGGACGTCTTTCGGCTGAAATGATGATGATGATGAACCCAAATGCAGAGGTCACTTCTATTAAACGCGGTGGTTTAATAATACTCTTATTAAAGCAATATCCGGATCAATTTATTTAAACCATTTAACTTAGTTTTAGCACTTGTCAAGCCGTTAAAAAGTTATTTACGTAATGACTGCTCAACAACCCGGCTGTAACTATTTATGTTGATATAAATTACGCTTTAAACATCAACTACAAATTATGCTCCATTTAATAGAACGTCAAATTAAAGCCTTTTTGTAAGGTAATATTTGGTCCTAATTACTTTGAAGACAAAACAATCATTGATACTATTGATAGGTATCACTTGCCGATTGAGCCCCGTTGACACGAACCCAGAACACTCGAGCGAGACACTTGTAGCTACTACAAACGGTAATCCGAGCACACTTGAACGTGGGCATTACGTGACTTTGGAATTGGACCTCTGTCTAATTTTACTAGCTCGCCGACATACATGAGGTGAGTGTACCTACTCGTATTACCCGTATCATGATAACGGGGCTTAATGCAACACATTGTATAATTATGGACAGTGATAGCATCCAAAAATGCAGTAATAGGTGGAAGCGCTGCATTCTGGTTAGCCAATTACCAAAAATATTATCATTGCCAATGTACGTCAAGGGTCAATGATCGACTCAAAACCATATAAAAGCCTTCAAACTTTTTCACCACTATATTGCATAAGTATTGCGTTCAGAGTAGTTTGGGAAGCAGCCAATCTATCTCCTCCCCGAGTGGGTTCCCGCATTGTCGTTGCGGGGGGGCTCAGTAACCGTGGTCTCCCAGCCACGGTGAAGCCAAGAGGAACCCAAAGGTGGGGCCGCTCGTCAGGGCTTTTGCCTTCAAGCCGATGACGTAGCGGCCAAAAAGTAGGTTGCGGTGGGGCACCACAACTGAGGTGGGTCGCGATGTCGTATGAGAGGCATCGCGGCTGAGGGTTACGGGCTGCGGCAGAGGAGGAGTGCCGGTGCTTCAGAGCAGCGCTCTTCCCTTCCGTGGTCTGGACGGAAGGGAAGAGGAGTGCCGGTATAGCGTTGGCCGCTCTCCCTATCCTCTGCGGCCGAAAAGTGGTAGGCGGGACGGTGCGTTGTGTTCCACGCGCGCCGTTGGAGATGTCAGCGCCGACTGGTGGGGTCCGCAAGGGCCGATGCCTGCCAGGGGTGCGGGTTGGTCGACAGAGACACCGTCGCCTCTGGCACACAGGCAACTGAGGGAACACGGGTGGGTTTTAGTCAGTAAAAGTCTGACACGACCTCCTGCTCTTTACCCAGAGCGGGAGAAGTCATTTGACGATTTCCCACCCTCCAAAAAAAAGCCTATTTATCTCATCAATATTTAACACCTCATAAATGTCAACTTCTGAACAATATTCGCTAATCAGTAAAGAGCATTATTACCATAATCACCATGCTTCGTAGGAAAATTGGTGATCATTTGTTGTAAAAGGCAACCGTACGCTACTATGCTGGTGAAGTGCTGATCTTACTGTAATCCCTAAGTATTAACGAAATTTTAATTATCTTATGTTTTTTTTTACAGTTAGCAATCAGTGTCAGGTTGTAGGTAAGTTGATTAAAATAATGATTCGCGACCGTAATACGTGGAGGTATGTATTTACAGGTTTCGTGTGTTGCCGGACGTAAAAGAATAGCACCATCCCATTTCTTCCCGTGGGTATCGTAGAAGGCGACTAAGGGACTTACTAGAGAATGGGCAGCAGCGTTCTCTATACATTTTATTTCACTACCATACTGCGATCGCCAACCCACCTACCAAGCGTGGCGATTATGGCAAACCCCCCCTTTTGGGGGAGGTCTATGTCCAGCAGTGGACGTCTTTCTTTACAGAAATACCTATACGTATAATCATTAAATTCTTAAATACAACCCTCTAAGTGCATAATTATAATTCCATTGAATGGCAACTTCATAAAATTTGAATTTTATGCAATGAAATGCATGCTCTTTATTCATTTACACCCAATGGTCGCCCAGTAATCGAAATTAAACAATAATTCATTTAAAAGTTAATGTATTTTCATTGCATCTGTACTAATATACTACTGAAGAGTTTGTTTGTTGGATAGGTTGAACGCGTTAATCTCAGGAACTACTGGTTCGAATAAAATTAAAAAAATAGAGTTGGATAGACCATTTATCGAGAAAGGGTATAGGCTATATAACATCACGCTAGGGCCCTTAAGAGCTGAGCAAAAAGAAAAATAGTCACGAGCACGAAGTAGGTACTCGCACAACCAGACGATTCGATGCGAGGGGGTGGGTCGGGGCAGCAAGTAATTTGACGCAGATGAAGTTGCGGCAAGAAGCTATAGTTATTAAATATAAATATTTGTTTTCTGCACTCCTCCATATAAACTTTAACTGTGCCAAATTTCATACTCCTCCGTCTGTGTAATTTTCATAAAAAGGGTACAAAGTTTTTGCTTCACGTATTAATCTACCTATAGATACTCGTGACTGTCGCGAGTCATTTTTAATCAACATAAAACATACCCCAAGTCTTGGCCGATATCACTGGCCCCCTACTTATCTCAATGGCTAGCACTATCTATTTCCATATTTTCATTTTGTTTTGCTTGTACAATATTCGCTACATGAAAGGAGTTTTTAGGGTGCATAAAAAGAGCCGCTAAGAGTACACTTAAGTACGTCTGGCGTGCCGTGGCCAGTCAGCTCCGGTTAACACTTTCCTGAAGAAAGGAGACATAATCTATGCTGCGTTATGTATTTTACTTGAAAATTTTGTGACTTTTGTAATGTAGACATAATATGTGTGTGTGTGATATAAATATGTGCCTACTTTTTAAGTTTATCTTGGATAATACGGCAGCACCTTATAAGTGTGAAACGGGTATTTCTATCATATTGACATTTAATTTGCTTCGAACAAAGCTCCACTAGTATTCGGATTAAAAGAAATCATAATGTAATCTAATCGAAATTATCACCAGCTGGAAAGAAATCATGATTTAATAAATCTTTAAAATTCTTTGCATTACATTCTTTTATATACCAGTTCATGTTATTATTTTAAGACCAGTAGTTTTAAAATTATGTAAATATTATACAAATAAACTAAAAAATATTTGGAACGAAAAGGAATAAATTGAAAAAAAAAAACTTATTCTTTATTTGCTAGAATTCTAAAAGGATATCACTTAGCTGCTATGTTTACAAAAAAGTTTTATCGCCACTGCCATTTTAGCCTAGCAAATTAAAATCATTGTTTAGTTAAAATCCAGTAACAACATTCTGTCCTATATATTACTCCACACAGGCTTGAACACCCACAAAAATGTCACCATGAGGCTAGGTATCACGTTTGTTAGCCTACAATGCGGAATATTTTTGTAGAGACACATCGTTTTCGTGTGTCTACCGACTGTTTTCCCTTGTGAGATAGCTGGTTACATCTATAACTGACAACATGTTAGGTTACCATGCTACGTTTAATTCTAAGATTTATATCTACGGATTTTTGTTATTCTTAAATGTCTAAATATGTAGATGGTAACTTAAAACTTATGTAGGTTAAAACGATAGTTTAAAATGATTCATCATACTGCGTAAATAGTGTTTTTGTATGTATTACATGAAGCCATGCTTTTGTTGACCTTACATTTTTGTAGAATTGAATGCATTTCAGGGCTTAAAGACAAAACACATTTCTGTTAGCGTTCTCGCCAAACGCTACACCAAAATGTAAGGGGATTACATTCCCTGTGGAAAGGACACGACCGACGGCGACGTAAACTTTCCGTAGGTAATGTCATTCCCATACATTTTGGCTTAGCGTATGTCGTGAACGTTAACAGAAATGTGTTTTGTCTAGGCCTGTAATGTGAAACATCTTATGTATCTTCAGACTGGCGAATAGCGTCAATACGCGCTGTTTTTTTTTAAGTGTGAAAATTTATATTCATGAATATTAAAAAAAAAACTTCAAAAAATTGAATTGGTAGGTACATATTTTGTTTTTAAGCATGGCGTATTTATTTCCTTTAGTAAACCATCTTTTCACGCCTATTTTCTATCTTATCTTATATCTACGTCACGGAATCACACGTGAACGGCTGGACCAATTTTGCTAATAATTTTTGTTGTGTTTGTTATTGTCAGGAGAATGTTCTTATGAAACAAAAATAAAAGAAAAGTTGCACGTAACATAATATATTCATAGCTAAGACAGGACAACGTCTATCGGGTCAGCTGGTATAAAATAGATTCGATGCTTCACACCTGCCTTCCACGATAACTCATTTGTTTTTTTATTTAATTCACTATTACCTCAACAGTACTATTCCCACTATTGGGACAATTTTATAAATGATGTAGACATAATTATCATAATGAAAGCTTTCCAAGCACTTAATATTAATAATTAATTATCGGTGAACCTCATCGTTCCACTAAGTACCAACACTCTAAATCTTAGAATAAGCCTTAAGTAATTATTAATTAGTTTCTACACTACTTATCTTAATATATTCTCGATCTCATCGGTTTTCGTAATAATAACTTTTAATTATGTAATCTCTCATAAGATGAGTATATTTTGGTATTACTTTTAAAGCTGTGATCGAACATTAGCGAGGTTCAGTAAACATGAATTTATCATTGTTTTTAATACACAGATTAATTATAACAAAAGTTCCGTGTGTGGCCCGGACGTAGACAATAGCACCATACCATTTCTTCCCGTGGGTTCCATAGGAGGCGACCAAGAGACTTACTAGAGAATGGATAGCAGCGTTCTCTATGCATATTACCACAATTTAGCGATCGCCTACCTGCTTGCCACACAATGCCTGCAATATTTCATTTTCGCAATTAAATTAAACGAAATTGTTTATTCAGGAGGGGCTTGTGGCTAAGTAAAAACAGCCACAAGGTTCGATCGATCAGGTGAAGCTACGCTTGCCACGATTGGCCCGTGGATGGGTGACCATCTTAACATACCTTGACCCCTTCGTGCCTCTGCCAGGGGTGCGGGTTTGTTCGAAAGAGACACCACAGCCCCTGGCATACGGGCTACTGAAGGAACACGGGTGGGTTTTAGTCAGTAAAAGTCTGACACGCCCTCCTGCTCCATCCAGAGCGGGAGAAGTTATTTGATGATTTCCCACCCAAAAACAAAAAAAAAACCCCTTCGTGCCTCGGAAAGCACGTTAAGTTGTTGGTCCCGGTTTTCAAAGATCTTTGTCAGTCGTTACGGGTCGTCAGAATCCAAAAAATCTGACAACCAGTCTCACCAAATGGTATCGTATTACCCAGTGTTCGGGATTCTATCAGGTTTTTAGCGGGAGATATAATAAAAACGACTTGAGTCTTCAGTAAAATTGAATGTATTAATATAAGTAAAAACTGCCGGTAGAAGTAGAAAAGAAATAAAAGAAAAAGAAGTCTTAGCTAAAACACACGTAGCTTCACGAGTGCTATGATCCCGTTAGCAGGCGTTCCGCGCAAACATACCCCCGGGCGTTGAAGGCTTGTCTTTCAACCAGAATAGTCAGACTCGGGGTAGATCGGCAATGGACAAATCTTGCAGAATGATCTGCGGAGCAGGCCACTGGAGGTTTTGATGTCTGCAACTCTGATCACGCCATCGGGACCTGGGTAGGTAGCGACAATACGACCCATTTTCCACTTCAGAGGTGGCGTGTTGTCTTCCTTTAGAAGTACCAGGGAGTTCAGCTTCAGAGAACCCTTACATGTGCGCCATTTCGTCCTGAGTTGGAGCTCCGATATATACTCCTTGCTCCATCTATTCCAAAAATGTTGTCGGAGTTGTTCGATGCGTTGGAATCGAGATAAGGAACTGGTGGAATGGTCATGGTAAACAGGTGTCGGCAAAGATGTCAAAGGACGTCCAATTAAAAAATGTCCGGGTGTCAATGGTGCCAAGTCTTCAGGATTCGATGAAAGTGGAGTCAGTGGTCGGGAGTTTAAAATAGCTTCTATTTGCACCAGCGTAGTATAAAGCTCCTCATAAGTTAGGTTACAAAGGCCCAACACTCTGACTAAATGATGCTTGGTTGACTTGACACCAGCCTCCGCAAGGCCAGCAAAATGAGGAGAGTATGCAGGGATGAAATTAAACTGAATTCCCTCTTTAGCCATCTCCTCAGATAACGAATCGCAATTAGTTTTAAGAAATTTTGATAGGTCATTGTATGCACCAACAAACGAGGTGCCATTATCTGAAAATATATTAACCGGTTTACCCCTACGCGAGATGAATCTCTTTAACGCCATTATAAAAGTATTGCTGGTTAAATCACCAACTAATTCAAGGTGTATTGATTTTGTCGTAAAACAAACAAAAATTGCGATGTATACTTTCACCAATTTACAGCCACGACCTTGTCGAACAGCAGACTGTATTGGACCCGCATAATCCAAGCCAATATTTTCAAAAGGGAAACCTCCAGCTAGAAGTCGCTGCCGTGGTAAATTACCCATGATCGGTGTGACAGTTTGACCTTTAAGACGACAGCAACGTACACACCTACGGTAGCACAACCTGGCTAAATTGCGACCTCGTATGGGCCAGTATGTATCCCGTATAGAAGCTAACAGCAACTGGGGCCCAGCGTGAAACAACCGTTTGTGTTCATACTCGAATAGTAATTTTGTAAAGTGATGACTAGATTGTAAAAGAATTGGACATTTTTTATCATAAGGTAAATCCGAGTTTTGTAATCGACCTCTAACACGCATTATTTTATGGTCGTCCAGGAAAACGTTAAATTTCAATAAAGCACTTTTCTTAGGTAATTGTTTATTATGAAGCAACAATTTGTATTCACTAAAAGACTCCAGTTGACTTAATCTAACAATCAAATTTAAAGAATTTTGTAGTTCATCATTACTAAAGGGACCATAAATAGATCGTTTTTTACATGCAGCAATAAAACGTAAAAGATATGCTACCGTGCGCTGTAGCCTTAAAAAACTAGAAAATCGGTTAAAGTTAATAAATTCATTGGCCACATTCTCGTTATCGATAACAGTACCGTGTAATGAGACATTTGATTTAATTTCCGGCAATAATTCATCAATAGATTGTGTAAATCTAGAAGGCCAACATGATACGTCGTTCTTTAAAAAACTTGGACCAGACCACCACTCATCTAAAGAGGGTAATAAATTAATGTCTACTCCTCGAGAGACATAATCAGCGGGGTTCTGATCGGTTGGGACATGTCTCCACTCACAGTTGCCAGTCTTCTCTAATATTTCAGCAACTCTGTTGCGAACGAAAGGCTGCAGCCTACTTGGCAACATTTTAAGCCATCCTAGGACAACAGTGGAATCTGTCCAAAAGAACGTACGCGGCCTAGTGTTTAAGCGTAATGATGCGACCACCTTTTCGTATATTCGAACTCCGACCAGAGCACCGCAAAGCTCAAGTCTGGGAATGGTGGTTGGTTTCAAAGGGGAAACACGACTCTTTGCTAACAATAAACGCACCAACACTTGATGTTCATTGTTAACACTGCGAACGTATAAGCATGCTCCGTATGCTCGTTCGGACGCATCAGTGAAAACGTGAATCTCTAAAATCTGCATTGAATCAATTAAAACATGACGTGGAATATAAATTTCATTCAATTTTGGTAAATTCATTACTAATTCAGCCCAAACTTTCCTAATGTCCGGCGATAGTTGTTCATCCCATGACAATTTGTGTAACCATAGTTTTTGAAGTAACATCTTCATCACTATAATGCATGGAGCTAGAAGCCCCAAAGGATCAAAAATTTGTGATATGATCGAAAGCATGTCACGTTTTGTATCTCTACAAATAATTGGTTGACTAATGGGAAAAGAAAGTTGATCAGACTGTGATTGCCAACCCAGACCTAAGGTTTTGGTAGACTCAGATCCTCCAATATTCAAATCAAGTGAAGATTGGGGACAGTCAGAACCAGTAACCAAACGCATATCATTTGACTTCCACTTTCTTAGGTTCATTCTAGCTGAAGCCAGAGTAGAAGTTACTTTATGACGCAAGTCTCTTACTTCATTGAGATCATCTCCTCCCGTCAGCAAATCATCGACGTAGAAATCGCGTAGAATGACCTCAGCAACCCTTTTATCAACGCAATCTAAACCTAATTGTTTAAGACACCTCGTTGCAAGGAACGGAGCGCTAGCGGTGCCGTACGTCACAGTATTGAGCTGGTACGTTTGCAACTGAATTGACGGGTCATCACGCCATACGATTTGTTGGAGATGTCTGTCATTTGGATGAACAAGTATCTGCCGGTACATTTTTTCCACGTCGGCAGCAATAATATATTTATGTTGTCTGAAACGTAACAATATTGATAAAAGATCATCCTGTACTACAGGTCCGGTCATCTGTATATTATTAAAAGAAGTGCCTGTAGTAGTGATGCTGCTGGCATTAAAAACCACTCTTAATTTAGTGGTGACACTGCTGTCACGCAAAACTCCGTGATGAGGGAGGTAATGAGCAGAATCATCGACATTCTTACATTTCGACATATGACCTAGACTTTCGTACTCTGCCATGAAATCTTTGTACATCTTGGACAGTTGAGGCTGGCTTTTGAACCTACGCTCTAGAGAAGAAAAGCAATGTTTAGCCCTTAGAAAGGATTCACCTAACATATCCGGGGAACATTTCAGTGGAATTCGAACACAAAATTGCCCGTTCTCCAAACGTGTAGTATTCTTATTAAAATGCTCCTCGCATAGCTTTTCTTCTTGCGAATACACTGATGAAGGACAGACCTCTTCTAATTGCCAAAATCGTGTGAGTTGATGATCTATGGCAATATTTAATTCATCGTTACCGTCAGACATAATCTTTGTAAAATTACATTTTACCGTTTTTGATGGTGTCGAAGCATGACTAATTTTAGTTGGGCCTGAAACCAGCCATCCCAATCTAGTTTCACAAAGAATAGGTTGTCCATCTCCTAACTTAATTCTTTGGGATCCTAGTAAATCCCAAAAGATGTCAGCACCGATCAGAATATCGATTGGGGCCGGTGAGTAAAAGTTAGGGTCAGCCAGACAAATATTAGATGGGATTTTCAATTTTAATAAATCTACATGTCTACTCGGAATATTATCGGTAATTGAAGGTAGAACAAAACAATTAATATTAACAGAAAAGTTATCGTTTAAAGATTTCATTGAGACAGAACACATTTTATTGATAAATGAAGATGAATTATTAATACCTAATATGGAGTTGTTCACAGTATTGGCAGTTAAACCTAGTTGGTAGTACAGTCTTTCAGTCATGAGACATGATGTGCTGCCACTATCAAGCACAGCACGAGTAACGTATTGCTGACCGTTTTTACCTATGATCTTAATTAACGCTGTGGATAGCAATACGTCACCACGTTCAACATTAGCAGAAAGAGACAAACCTGCACTAGAAGCTGACGGAGTAGGGGCACTGGTCGCATCATCACTGTTAGCGGAAGTAGTAGGCAAGTCTGACTTCTTCGAATGATCTGCGACATGCACCAAAGTATGATGCTTGCGCCGACATATTTTGCAACATGCCTGTTTACAGTTATTAGCGTAATGTCCTGAAGACAAACAATTGTAACAAATCTTATATTTCGGTAGCAATTGTAACCGTGCCTCATTACTCAACGCCAAAAATTGAGGACAGTTGGTTAATTTGTGCTCACCGTTACATTTAACACAACTCTTAGGTTTAGAAGAACTATTGTTCACTTGATTATTCTTGTCTATTTTATTATTTGAATCCTGTATTACCATTGTCCTAACCTTAGAACTTTTATTAGTGTTTGAATGTTTATCAATTGTTGAACTTGACATTTCTAACGTTTCAATTAATTCAGCACGATTCTTAATGAATGTGAGGAACACAGTAAATGTAATCTCGTAGTCCTTGTCAAGGCGACCCTTATACTCTTCCCATTCACGGTAAGTTTTATTGTCTAACTTGTATCTCATAATGTGAATGAGTAAAGTGTCCCAGTGGTTAACAGGTTCGCCGAGGGATTCCAAAGCACGCAAGTTTTTATTAATGTGATCGATTAAAGCTTTTAAATTTACAGACGACTCCTTACTAATCGTCTCAATATTAAATAAAGCTGAAACATGGTGTTGAATCAACAAATGTTTATTATCAAACCGATCACAGAGTAATTTCCAAGCGACTGAATAATTAGCGGCAGAAAACTGAATTGAGTTTATCACCACTGCAGCTGAACTTTCTAGTGATGACCTCAAATAATGAAATTTGTTTATGTCGTTTATGCCGTCATTAGAGTGGATAAGGCTGACAAAAGTATCGTGAAATTCTAACCAATTGATGTAAGAACCGCTGAATTTTGGTAACTGAATAGTCGGTAATTTAACAAAGCTGTGATTATTAGAACGTGAACCTACCTCAGTATCAGTTGAATCCCCTTTCTTATAATCATCAAGCACTCTCTGAGCTTCAGAGAGGGTTTTGTAATAAAGAGACTCAAACTCGCTACGTTCTAACATTTGACCATCCAAATTATCAGTGCTACATTCCAGTGCTAATTGCACCTCGTCATACTGGCCATACAATGACTCAAGCCTAGTTAAACGTAGTTGCAACTCGCTTACCTCAGAAGGACTCATAGAAGGTTTTAATGAATTTAAATAATTCAAGAATATTGTAACCCTTCCCTTGTAACTCGCCCTTTTTCTAATGAGCTCCTTATCCTCTGGCATTGCGTAAACTGGTGCAGACAACCTGGAATGTATACAATAAAAGTTTTAACAGCGTCTACAATTGTACGATACCTGCCTGTAAATACCCACATGAGAATTAAAAAACAGCAAACTTTTTGTAAACTGTTTTGTAGGGACTTTTATACTAATTAACTATCAAACGTTTTAACAATAACAAAATCGGTACAATACCTAATTAACTACTTTATTCACAATGCATTTATGAACCTATCTAACTTTTAATGTGATTACATGAATAAATGACTCAGTAACTGTTACCTACCTAATAAAGTTATAATAATGCAACTATTTAATAGCTACTCTTTATAAGGTACAAATAACTATGATTATCACAAGATAAATCGGCTAAAGTCTGAGCAATTATGACTATTTTGTAAGCACTGATAGGGTTTTACAACGATTAGGTATATAACTCTGTACTAACCTGGTTATTAACAATAAATTACCACTAAATACAACCTGATTATAGAGTGTTGGGTGGAACTTATGATGATTTCGATTATCCAGACCACGGAAAATTCCAAATCTTCGCAATGACACAGCAAAATGAAGGTCACACAACCAACTCCGCTTGTAATTACGAGTTATCCACCAATTCTCTTGAAATCCTTATTATTAATAGCTGATCGAAGTTTTTCCAACGTGAAATCTTCTAATCCAGGCTCGAAGGACCATGTTCGGGATTCTATCAGGTTTTTAGCGGGAGATATAATAAAAACGACTTGAGTCTTCAGTAAAATTGAATGTATTAATATAAGTAAAAACTGCCGGTAGAAGTAGAAAAGAAATAAAAGAAAAAGAAGTCTTAGCTAAAACACACGTAGCTTCACGAGTGCTATGATCCCGTTAGCAGGCGTTCCGCGCAAACACCCAGTAATGGGTTGTGGAGGTCAGATAGGCAGTCGCTTCATGTAATTGGTATTTAGTTACATCCGGTCAGACTAGAAGCCGACCCCAAGATTGTTTGAAATAGGATAGGTAGATGATGTTTTTTTCAGTAGTAGTAAAAAGTAAGCTATATAGACGCAGTCGACATTTGTTTTGATACTGATTAGGTACCCCTGAAAAGAAATGGCGTAACAAACTCAGGGGCTATTCAATCAATTTTCAAAAGTCAAAAATTGCAGAATTCTATCCTTATTTACTCCATTCGGCACCTTAACCAAATCAACATAATTTCTGAATCATGAAATAAATAAGATCACGTTTATGATACCCACATAATTTTCCTCTTATGTAAATTGAAGATGCTCTAGGGGCTCTTTTTGCGTAACGGATAAAATATGAGCAAAAGGTAACTTTCTCACTGCCTTTTTTTGATGTCTCGTTGGTGTAGTGGTTGCAGGTCGCTGGTGCTGAGTAAGAGGTCTTGGGTTCTCAGGTCGGGCAAAATGTTATTGGAATTTTATACCTGGAATTTTTCAGTAGCAACCTTAAGTCTGGATTTTCGCCCGCTTGGTGGCAATAGGCTCGCCCCCTACTATATGGGACTTAAACATCATCATCTGCCTAGCCTTTTCTCAATTATTTTAGGGTCGGCTTCAAGCCTAGTCGGATGCAGCTGAATACCAGTATTTTACATGGAGCGACTGCCTATCTGACCTCCATATTCCAGTTACTGGGCAATACGATACCCCTTGGTAAGACTGGTTGTCAGACTTTCGGGCTTCTGACGATCCTTAACGACTGTTTAAAGACCCACGAATGATAACCGGGACCAATGGCTTAACGTGCTTTCCGAGGGGCGGAGGCGTCTTGGTATGTCAAGATCACCCATCCACGGTACAACCGCGGCAAGCGTAGCTTAACCTGATCTATCGACCTGTGTGGCTGTTTTTACTTAGCCACAAGCCCCTCCCTTACTAAATAAACAATTTTGTTTAATGTAATTGCATTTAATTATTTTAACACAAGCCTTACTTACTTACTTAGTCACTTAGACATAAGTGATAAAATGTGGGTGTACTACAAGTACACCCCTGCCCATCCCTGCGGGGATATAAGTCGTGATGTTGAGTTATGGTAACTTTCTTAAGACCAACAGGAAAGGTACTGACGTGCTAACACTTTCAAATAGGAAATACAAAGGTTCAATCTAAGTGAGTCATACCTTGAGCTAAGTACAGTTAGTAGCTACTATGGCAATGACTGCATTAAAACGAACTAGCTGCTGCCCGAAACTTCGTCTGCGTGACATTTCTTGTCTTTAGAATAACTTAAAATCTTAAATTATAAAACAAAGGCAGATAGACCGCGCGGAACACCAAGAGTGAAGCCAAAAAACCAAATACTAAAGCGTCGCATTGTATATAATGCAAGGCTTTAGTATTTGTTTTCTTGATCTTGGTTGTTTCGCGCGATCTATCTGCTTTTGTTTTATAATCTAAACAAAAAAAAAAAACTACTAAAGCGTCGCATTGTATTTAAGATGAAATGCGACGCTTTAGTATTTGGTTTTTTGGCCTCTCTCTTGGTGTTCCGCGCGGTCTATCTGCCTTTGTTTTATAATCTGAGCTTCAAATATGTCTGTATGTGTATGTCCTATGACAATCCGCAATAATGTAGCGTCCTATATGTGATTTTTTTTTTCAAGATCGGGTAAGAAGTTCCAATGACTAAGAGGGCTGACTAAGACTGAGAGGTATAATTTTACAAGTTCGTATGTAGGGGGGACCCCGACCGTCCCTTGCTCGTTGTCAATGCGCCAGCCCGCGCCGCAGCTGAGCCAGTAGCTTTAAATCCCCCGTCTAATAATCATGAAAATATCTTGATCCAGCCTGTCCCTGATAGTACTAGCTGCCCCCCCCCCCCCCCCCGCCAGCGACTCCCTGAGCCGAGGTTCGTACCCCACAGGGGGTGCCCTCAGTGCGCAGTCGTTTTAGGTTTAAGTAGGTTTACGCCCTGGCTGGAGGCTTTTAGAATCATAAAAACCTTCACAGGAAAGTCCGGTTGAGCAGTCACGGCCTCTCAAGGTAAACTGCGAGATGCCATACACAAAAAAAAAAAAAAAAAAGTAGGGGGGACATACAAACTTGTAAAATTATACCTCTTTATAATTTGACCTGCGGAATAATTTCGTCACACTAACAGTAGGAATGTCTTTCAATTTGACAGTTCAACAATATTCATTGCGTTTTAAACGTTCTTGAGCAGAACAATTTTTTGAACCAAGGAAACAATGGATTACATATTTGCTTCAAAATTAAGATAGTAATTTTTAGTGTGTTAATCAATTAGGGTGACGAATCGATGGTCACAGTTGGCTGTCATAGATAAATACTGTCATTTTTCCTATTTTAATCATGCAATCACTAAAAAAGAAAAGAAAAAAAAGAAACTGCGGAACGTTTGTATTATGAAATCCCCTCTGGACAATTTTAAGCGCCTTGGCACTGTCCGTACGAGGTTCTGACGTCACACGCATCATGAACGGGATAATCGTCTGACTAGCCTACAAAACCGGTGTGAGAGAGTGACTAGCTTAACCATTTTACCAACCCGTTTAGGCTATTGTCTCGAATACGGGCACAATCTGGGGTGTAAGCTATATTAATTTATGTAATAATTCGGTTTTACTCAAGGATTTACATCGGGTTTTGACTAGACTTGACCTCAAAATTACCTTTATGCCTGATCTCCAAAGAAAGTTATGAGCTGTGCTCATTGAGCCAAATCTAAAATATACTTGAAATACAAATTACGAGTATATATTAAACCCTTTTATCAATTTAACTTTGATCCAAATTAACTTAAGATGCACTTCTGAGATTGACACAGTATCTCGTTTTTTTATCTACCTTAGCATTTTTAAATTTAATTTTAATTATACACAAAATTAACCTCTTCCCAGATACCTACAGAAAAAATACTCACAAAAACATATTCAAATCCCGACAGCATTGATTACGCGCAATTTTCTTATTTGCGACAATTTCTAGGAAAGACCTTTGGCACCAGAAAGATTAAAGATTAAGTGCTTATTAGCATGATTATTACTCTTTTAAGCAGTTAGACATGTAGTAAATAAAATTATTCTAAACTCTGCTTACCCGTCCGCCACGTAAGTGGTCACATTCCTAGTACGATACATCTTTGCGCGATAAGGAACGTTATGCAATTGTACTTGTACGATTCAAACTTACTTGGCAAATACTAAAAAGTCGAGAAGTGGATGTAGGCAGAAACTAGATCATCAAGAACAAAATAGTGATTGTTATGAACTTTCGATCATGGAGTGCTATTGGTACTTATGAGTACAAAAATGTTCCATGTCTTAAAACGTTCCCTTTAAAGTGGAAACTTTTGAAACGTCTATCCAAACTTTTCCGTTCGATTTTACTGATAAAACTTAATTGCAATTCATCCTACAAGCCGTACAAACCTACCCACTAATATATCGTTCACAAACACCACACATATAGGCAGAATTCCTTCCTTCTTCCATCAAACTGGAAATTGCACGAAGTTTATTGCCAAACTTTGGAAACTTCGCACACTCGACGGAATTCGAGTTCGCACCTACATGCACCGCAATATAGATCGTATAATAGGTCCTACCTACGGTGCTTGAGTGTAGTTCCCTAAGCAATTCTCCTTCTCAATGCCGCAGTGCTTCCTTGTTTACTATGCGAACCTCCCTAGAGATTAGTCTGAGGTACATACAAAGATAGTTAGGTACCATACAATGTCTAGGTCCTAGGTAATCACGTAAATTGAGTACCAGGAGCAATTCTTGCTTCCGTTGCCAGTTCCGTTTTGAGTTAAATTCTTAAGCTTTTTTCCCGCTACCGTCGATGTTTGATGAGATTGGGATAAAAATCAGAAAATTTGAAGCCTTTAAAGAAGAAGAAATACTTTAGAAATACTTTACCTCCTAAAGTATTTCTCTATCTTTAAAGGCTGACAGAAAATAAATACCTGTACTTATTTTCTGTTGGCGTAAACCGATGCAATTTGAGTCAACATTCCTTTGCTTGAAACACCGAATTCGATCAAGAAGAAAATAATTTCCTTGCCTACCTATAAAGAAAAACCAAAACCCGAACTTTCGTTCCACGATAGTAATTCCATCACCTTCCATTATCTTGTTCAAAGACACCATACAGTAAATAATATACCAACGTAATCCCCCGACGATACTTACTTCCGTGCCCAAGTTAATCTGGAGAACAATAAGATATATTTTGATGCGGTTTTCGCTTCCACACATAACGTTGAAGAAGATTTACGGGAAGACTCCTTCTCTGTGTCACACTATTATCATAGTGACAAAGGGAAGACGTGAAATGTTAACAATGAATAAGCTGGGAATATTATAATCTGAGTTTTGTCTCTGTTATTAGGTCATACGACTTTGGATAGAAATATGAATGACAAAATATTTTTGAAAATATCAGAGAGAAAATTCCCGTAATTTGAAGAACGTTGGTATTCTAATTTAAGTATCAATCTGTCAGAAATGCCTCATAATTAAATAGCTACATTTTTGAAAAGTATTTTACATTTATTTTCGCTTTGAAATTTAAAGAATTTTATGATGATCCTCGTTAAACATAATATACCTACTAGTACATAATTACTCCAATGATAATGATGATTTCATGTTAAGGCACGATACGTGATACGTGATATATAAATTACCTTCAGGTTTTTTATGGACAGTAAATACCATCTATCGGTCAGAAATCTGATATTTTTTATTCGGCTTCTACTACATTCCTGGAATAACTCAAATTACCATGTAAATAAAGACTTTTTTCCACTAATAACATCTCGACTAAACATCCCAAATTAAGTACCTAATCAAATACCCTGAATAAAAGGGTGAAAGTAATAATCAAGCTTTTATTTACAAACAGGACGTAAACAGCCAAAGAGAAAAGGTAATTTTGACCCCGTGTGTAGACCTACATTTAAAGGTTCATGACCCGAGTTTGGGTGTACTCGTTATACTAACTTTTAACAAAATAAGGTCTTAAAAACCCATGACTTTGTCTCTAGATAGACTCTCCTTTATCCTGCTGAATTGTTTTGAACTTTGCTGGATCAACTTTAGATTTATTCCGTCATTCAACATTCATGTTCTACTTACGAATACCTCTGTTGCGTTTCTGACAAAAGACCGAAGATCGAGAATATCTTCGTGACACCAAACTCTTTTTCTTATGTAGATAAAACAGTTTACTCAGTACTGCCAAGATGATTAATTTGAAACTCCATCCTCCCAGAGACAGTGGGACGTGCCGCTCTGCAGTATTATACGGAATACCCTAGTAAATACGTCTACTAATACTGTTGAGCGTGCTCGTCTGCTGGCTGTGGCAGAATGGGAGTCAGGCTTGTGGCTTCAGGCACCCCCGTCATCCACCATAGACTACAATGATGACTCATCGTTTCGGCTCTCTACGTGTCTCCGCTTCGGCGCACCTTGTGTTGCTCCGCATCGGTGTCACTACGGTGAAGCTGTCGACATTTTCGGGCACCATGGCCTGTCCTGCTGCAGGAGTGCAGGTCGCATAGCACGCCACGCCAGCATCAACGATATTTATTTATTATTCGTCGAGCCCGGTCATCGCCGGCGTACCAGCGGTATTAGAACCAAACGGCTTGGTACGTAACGATGGAAAGAGATCAGACGGTATGACGTTATTGCCTTGGAAGATGGGTAGACCTCTGGTGTGGGATGCAACCTGTGTCGACACCCTTGCGCCATCTCATGTTCCTAGCACGGCGGGCTGTGTTGGTGCCGCTGCTGCAGCGACTGAGACCCTCAAGCGGCGTAAATACTGTAACCTTGTGAGTAACTACAGTTTTGAGCCGTTTGGGGTGGAAACGCTCGGGTCATGGGGCCCGAGCGCACGTCTCCTCTTTAAGGAAATTTCTCACCGGCTGGTCGACACTTCACGTGACCAGAGGGCTGGGTCATTCTTCGGCCAAATTAGCATTGCCATTCAACGTGGCAATGCTGCCTGTCTTCTGGGCACGTTTCCTGATGACTGCGATGCGGACGAATACTTCGACGCCTAAGTATCCTTTTGTTTTTATTTGTTTAGTTATTTAGTTTACATTTTTGTGATAAGCTTATGTATTAAATTAAAATAGATTTTCACCAAACAAATAAATACTAATTATAAACCACTACAAGGTGACCAAGTGATAAACTTTGCCCGAACCGGGAATCGAACAAGGACCTAAGAAACTGCCTATTTTTTATGCCTACATAAAGCTCACCTCATCTAAAAAGTTCGAAATGCTATAACATTTTCCTAAAACCGTTTTCAGACAGCAATAAAAATTTACCTACTTACTTCAAGAAGCTGATTTATTGGTTATATCAAATTGTGGGCGAACCGCCTCGGTCAAGTAACTTTAGCGAACAGATTGAAAAACTTTTTATTTCCGATACTGAACATTTAGTTTAAAAAAAAAATCTTTCCGCGGTACTTTCTGTTGAGGGAATCTGGGTTTTATTATTTCTGCATTCTGTCTTTTTATATTTAGTTTGGCGGATATTGTGGAAAAAAAAAAACAGAATATTTCAAACAAACAGCTATTGCGCCGACATTGGCGAAGTTGGGATCAGCATTGTTGGAATTGGCGTGTCGGGCGTCGCCTTAAGAGCGCCAGATGCTGTATACTTTTTGAAAATTTGTTCAATCGTACTTTGAAGCAGACTGTGTCTAAATCAACTTTACTTATCCTTATTATTAATTTAAATTGTACTAGATTCTACTAAATTTCAGTGATTGTCTGTTGAAAGAAGAAATCCGATTGAGTTTAAAATCTTAAATCATTTGGCACTAAACCGATTTCCTTAACAGCATAAACCGTCTGCGAATCCATAATCTTTAGAGGAAATTAAACAACAAACTCGTTGAGGCAGTGCACCGCGACCACTTTCCTCCAGCCACAAACTGCTCACATAGCACGCTCCAATTTAGGAGGGCCTAAATGTTACTACAGTCTGTACGACATAGCACCCTCCCAAACATGGTAGTGTTATAGCAAAGACACAGTAAGTATCACGGCTAAACGGAGAAATGGCATTTTCGAATTTAATCAGCGCGGGAAGGAATGCCCAGGTATTTCATTGGATTCTGTGTTTGTTACCTATTAGTCGTGTGTGTGTTTTGTAAAATGGGTATCAAGTAAGACGTTTTCTTTTTAATTCGTTCTTTTTGTGACAATATTTCCAACAAAAAAAATTAAGTGCTATTTTTAACCGACTTCAAAAAGAAGGAGGTTATTAATTCGACATGTTGATTTTTTTTTCTTTTTAATGTATGTTCGGGCATAATTCCGTCGTATATAGACAGATTTGTAAAATTATTTTTTTGTTCGAAAGGGGTTTACTCCGAAATGGTCCCATTGAAATTTCATATAGATCTGATGATGCGTTTCGGAAACAGACAACGGAACTCTTCAAAAAATGACAGCAAATCAACCGCGAATGTTGCTATCGCATAAATATGCATTGTTTTCACGCCAGGATGATGAAATTTCGAATTGTGTGTTTCAAGTGAAAAATAAAAACCTTTTTTCAAAAAAATAACAACCGACTTCCAAAAAAATACTACAAAGTGCAAAATAACTTTAATTTCGGAAGGCGGTGACAAATAATTAAAATACACATCCAAAGTCACCGACTTGCGAAATTAAAGTTATTTTGCACTTTGTAGTGTTTTTTTGGAAGTCGGTTGTTATTTTTTTATAAAATGTTTCCATATTTCTTACCTTTGTTTTTATTTTTCTCGTTCTAAAATGGTGTTATAAAATAAAACTTTCGTAGAACAAAAACTCGGTTCGTAAAGTTAGGTAAAGTTACCGTTGTTAAGGCAATTTAGTTCTAGTTTATTTTTAATGCTCTTAGCTCCCGCTTTAAAAATATTACTTCATAATTAGGTATTTCACAGTGCTACTTTTATAATAGTGATTGAATTGAGAAAAACATCTTAAACTTCCATTAGTAACTCAAGATTTTGCCACAATAAATCTTTGGACCATAAGACAAAAACAAAGGACAGTTCAGGTACACTATTCATGAAGCTTAGAACTCTTTACAAATTCTTGGTCCTCAGCCATTAGCGTCAAAGGCAGGTGTAGCAAAAAATTAAAAAAAAAATACAGTAAATGGGCTCGCGGCTTAGATTCCCGAAAACTTTAGAGATAAAGTAAAAGATACAAGATACTGGGAGAATATACAGCCAAATTCCGGCCTCGCCTTCGGCTAATAACACAATTAAACAGTAAATAACTTAAACTGGAAGCCAATTAATTTCCGGAATGGTCCTGTAAACAGAGCTTGGTAGAAAACACTGGAACACGGACGATATTTTTTAAAATTCAAATGTTCCATCGAAATGAATCTTGCGCTGAATTATGGACGCCTTTAATTATTTAAATAAGCTGACTTGGTTGTTTGTTCTAGGCGACGTTAAATATTTTGCTATCATTTTCTAATTATTTCTTGGTATTTTCTATTTTGTTTGCTAAGGGAAAAGGTGTAACTTTAAGGATGTGAGAGGATCTAGTTATAACAATTTATTTTATATCGTTGACAAAACAATTAAAATGAAAATATACTTTTCCATCGTAACTGGAACCAAACACTTTTATGGAACTTCCTTCCTGAAAACCTATATTTATGTTCCATGTAACGTCGGACCTAAAAGAATAGCACCATCCTATTTCTTCCCGTGGGTGTTGTACTCGTAGTAGGCGACTCAGGGACTTAGCAGAGAATGGGCAGCAGCGTTCTTAATGCAATTTACCGCGATGTTGCGATCGCCAATCCGCCTGCCAAGCGTGGTGATTATGGCAAAACTCCCCTTTTGGAGGAGACCTATGTCCAGCAGTGGACGTCTTTCGGCTGAAATGATGATGATGATGACATTTATAAAAAATACCATTTTTAATTCTAATGCAATCCACACACAGTGGCACTCATTATCGTTATGTATTTTCTTTTGTTAATATGCGTATGATGTAGTGTGCTGCAATGTTGTTAATATTTTGTACTAGCTTCCGCCCGCGGCTTCGCCCGCGTGGAAGTCGTAAGTTATCCCGCGGGAACGTATTATTGGGATAAAAGTATCCATTATCATAATCTAGGTTATAATCTATCTGTGTGCCAAATTTAATCCAAATCCATTTAGTCGTTTTTGCATGAAAGAGTAACAAACATACAAACTTTCGTGTTTATAATATTAGTGAGGATTATTTTTTCTTTGTTCCAACACATATTATAGCTGTTTATTGCCCCTGAATTAATAAAATAAAATAAAATCATTATTTCAAAGGCAGTTGATTAAGTCTGCGCATGACGTCATAAATCCAGTAAGTTCAATTCAATTACTAGTTATCTACTAATTACTTTCATAATCTTTCTTAATCCCGAAATGTCTTTTTCTTCACAAAGTTATAGAACTTACGAAATTATATTCTTAGGTAGGTCTTTTTTCAAAGAGATTTAGAAGAGAATACAATTTATATATTCGAGACGATCCTGTACAATCCTGTTAGAAAAAAGCAATCTTTTCCGAGAAAAAAAGGCCATTTTTCACATTATTTCCTTCGGTAAGTCGTTGAAGTACATATTTCTTGAAATCCTTTGCTCTGGCAGCTTGCCAATGGATTTTTTCGCGGGAACCGATGATATTTCTTCAGACTTATTATTTTTCTTACAAATAATATAAATTATTCATAAGCAATTAGGAGTTTTCCCGCATTCTCCAGGGTATATAAATTATATAATGTTATTATATAATGTTATTATATAAGATGGCGCTGCCGTCACGTAAACATTGAGCTCCGTATTTATTTCTCTTAAAATATTAAAAAGTTAGCCTAACCATGATATGTCCTAATAATTATTAACAGTTACGTGTAAAGTTTAAGTGCAAGTGTTATCAAAAATTAATTTTCACATTCAACGAAGTTATAATGTGTTAACTTTCATATCTGCTATATGAGGTGTAAAACTAACAAAAAGTTCAAAATAGCAAACAATAATAGTACGGTAATATTATAGTATTCATTTAAAAGTGCCAACAAGTCATAATTCTCTGGAAAATTCTGTGGTAAATTGGTAATCAATAATACCAAAAACAAAACTGGCAGTTTAAAGTGCGCGCGCATGTAAAATCCATAATTTGAAAAAAGACGCGTCCACTCCTAACGACCTTTCTTTTTTTATTTATCTCTACAACAAAAATAGAAGATCTATTTCGATTCAAAGCTCGTCGGTCAAATCGGCACATGGAGATAATGCTCGACATGCAAAGTATGCAGTTGTGAGTTCGCGCCCCGCTATCTGCATGTTCTTTTTGTAAAATTTAAAATTGCGAAATAATTGTGAAATTGTATAAAACAATTACCGAACTACTTTAAAAGCAATAAAAATGGATTTAGAAAATAATATTACTTTTCGCAAAAAAACACGAACGATCTCTATGAACGAGACTGTTACTGGATCTCTCGATACAACAATGTTCAGCTTAGCCAATACGTCACTAGGTGGCGCTAACAGTTGCTGTGAAGAACTACAGGGACAGATAGGAGCATTGAACTCTAAACTATTGTCCGCCCATAGCGAAATTCATAGCATGCATAGTGAAATAAAAGAATTAAAAGATGAACTGCAAAAGTGCTGCGAATTTATAACAAAGCTTAAAAATTCTGCTTTCACCGAAAATTACACACAGACCAGTTTATCGGGAAAAAAGCCTAAAAATAAAAACAAAAGCAAAAGTATTGAGCCGCTGTCCTCACCTATTTCTCGCAAAAGTGAAGAAACTGAACCGATTCATCAATACATACAAAATCCCTCCAAAAGCTGCAAGACGCACCAAAAAAATGCAGTGAAAAACCTTAATGAGACTGGATCACAAAAAGAACAGCCGCATAGAGATACGTATAGCATGATCGGAACCAAGAGTCAGATCAAAAGTATCAAGACTTATACTCAGCGGTTACTTTCTTCAACCAAGAATAAAATATGCCTACTGAGCACCGACAACAAGAACAAGGTCTTATCGGTAGCACAAAATGTTTTACAGGAAAAGTATGACATTTGTCACTACCTTAAAACTGACGGAGACATAAAACATCTGCTCTGTGATTTGGAAGAAAAGTTAAGTGATTTTACTTTAAAAGATTTCTGTATTATTTTGATTGGAGAACAAGACTTTAAAGTAACGAAAGATTACTCTCAAATAATTGATTTTATACGAAACATACTACAAAACATTAAACACACAAATATAATTTTGTGCTTACCTACCTACAAACTTGGTTATCACTTTAATATGTATAATTGCAGGATTGAAACATTTAACAAATTAATATATCTTGATATATGTACTCATAAATATGCATACCATTTCGATTCGAACCTAAGTTTAACAGCAGATTATAGTATGTTTCATAGGCACTCGGGGACAATAAATAACCCGGCCCTGAGAGTCAATTTTGAAAATGTAATCTCATTGATTGAAAATATTGATTATTGTGTAAAAATAAATTCATATAATACCGATATACAAGTGAGAAAGGATAGATCTACAGATGATTGTATAACTTCACAAGTAAACTGTGTAAATGGAAACACTGGGATAACGCTGGATGTTACTAAAAATTATGATCATAAGGATCTTTTTCGTGTATAAGCACATACTTATCTTACATCAGAATATTAACGGTCTAATAGGAAAATCAGAACAATTAGAATTACATTTAGATGAACTTTTACAACAAGGAAAAGTAGTAGATGTTATATGTATCACTGAACATAACATGAAAGAAGACGATATAACACAATTACGTTTAACTAATTATAAACTTGCCACATATTCATCAAGAAATACCAGAAACGGAGGTTCTTGTATACTGATAAACCCTAGTCATAAGTTCAAAATTATTGATATCCAAGAATGTTTTGTCTCCGGCGTTATAGAATGTTGTGCCGTTGAGCTTATGGTCCACCAAGTGATTGTTATTTGTATTTATAGGCCACCAAAATTCAGTAAAACTACTACAGCCGTGTTCCTTGAAAAACTAGATCGTATACTTTACTTATGTAGCCGAAATATTGGGAAAAAAGTTTTAGTATGCGGTGATTTCAATATTGATATACTTCAAAATACAAGATTAGCTATAGAATTCCAGCATCTTCTTTTGAACTACAACATAAAACCAAGTATAAATAAACCTACACGTATATCCAGCGGTAAATGCATTGACAATATCATGCATAATGTCAAAGGTAGTAAAGGCGAAATTTTAGATTTAGATTTGTCTGATCACACAGCCCAGCTCTTTAAATGCCCAGTAAAAAAGACTTGTACGATTGATCACTGGTATATAATTTGTCGAGACTACAGCTCTGAAAACAAAGATAAGTTTGTAGATTGCCTACGTAAACTAAGCTTTGATGAGGTATTTAATAGTGCCGATCCCGAAATAGCTTTCAATTCATTTCATGATTTATTTAAACTTTTCTATGATCTGTGTTTTCCTACTGTAAAGAAAAAGATCTGTAGTCGGAAATCTCCCAAATGGATTTCTAAAGGCATTAGAACTTGTACTAAACGTAAAAGACATATACTTTGGCAATATAGAAAATCCCCTTCTGATGAAAACAAACAATTACTAAAACAATACACGAAACGACTCAAAAAAGTAATTTATCTAACGCAAAGAGCACAAAATAATTACCTTATAAATAATTCTGAAAACAAAACTAAGACTACGTGGAAAGTTATAAAAAAATGCAAATCCAACTTTCCTTCCGAATCCGTATACAAAATACATACTAATGATATAGTAATAGATGAACCTATAGGAATCGCTACAGCATTTAATGACTATTATGTGGATGTAGTTGATCAAACGAGTAGCACAAAAAATAACAATGGTTTTTCAAACATAAATCATTATCCGAAATCCATGTTTATGGCACCTACTGATCCGTTCGAAATATTCAAGGTTATTAATTCATTGAAAAACACAAATAGCGTTGGATACGACGGTATTACAACTAATATCCTAAAACTAGTAGCAAACATTATTGCTCCAGTGCTAAGCCATTTAATCAATATATGCATAGAAAATGGATACTTCCCAAGTAAGCTAAAAATCTCAATAATTAAACCACTACACAAAAACGGCGAAAAAACGATCATCTCAAATTACCGCCCAATAGCTTTAATTCCAATACTGTCTAAAGTGTTTGAAAAAGTTATCTATAATGCCCTATATTCTTTTCTTGAATCTAATAATATACTTGCCGATGAACAATATGGATTTCGGAAAAGTAGAACTATAAACAAAGCAGTATATGAGTTATTATCTAAAATTGTCCTAAATGTTGACAAAAAAATACCTATTGCAGCACTACTAATGGATTTGTCAAAAGCATTCGATCATGTAGACCATTATATACTATTAAGCAAGTTAGAGCGTTATGGAATTAGAGGCAACATATTAAAATTGATTGAAACATACTTAACAGGCAGAAAACAATTCACTGTCATAAATAGGATTTGCCCAAAGACAAAAACAGAAGTTGCGTACACATCTCCAACCAGATTAACAATATGCGGGGTTCCTCAAGGAAGTGTCCTTGGCCCCCTACTATTCATTATCTATATAAACGATTTACCAAAATGCATTGACCATCAAACCATTTTATTTGCCGATGATAGCACAGTAATTGTTCCAAGTAAAAATTTAAAAACCTTTGAAAAGGATATAAACAGTTCCCTACAACGTATAATTAATTGGCTAAAAATTAATAAATTAAAAATAAACTTAGATAAAACAAAAATAATGTCTTTCTATCAACGGGCGCACCAATCAAAATTAAAAGTAATGCATGAAAATACTATAATAGCTAACACAAGTAATGCCAGGTTCTTGGGCCTGCATTTAGATAGTAATTTATCTTGGAAGTCCCACATCGAAATTATCTGCAAGAAATTAAATCAATACTCCTATGCACTTTATAATCTGAGAAAAATTGTAAATGAGTCCGTCGTCCTAGTAGCGTACAATGCCTATGTAACATCTACTCTACGCTATGGAATTATATACTGGGGAAATTCTACAGATAAACACATCGCATTCAAGGCGCAGAAGAAATGTATACGATCTATCTTTAAGCTACAATCAACCGACAGTTGCTTGCCATTTTTTAGAAAGTATAAGTTGCTGACCCTACCATGTTTGTATATTTATGAAGCGGCAGTTTTCATAAAAACAAACATACATCAATTCGAACTACTCAAGTCGAAACGTCGCAACAATGAAATTTGCGCTAATACACACAACACAGCATTCTACACAAAAAGTTTTTTAGGTATGGCACCCAGATTATACAACAAAATACCGAAGCCTATTCGAGACAAATGCGATTTGTGTGATTTTAAAAAAGATTTAAGCAGCTTCTTAGCGCAGATGGCATACTATTCAGTTAATGAATACCTAGAAGATTATAATGTTAGCTATGTATAAGGATAAATATGTGCAATAATAATCATATCTTTTTCGTTATTTGTAAGTAGTAGCAGTTATTTTATTTTAAGTACGTAGCCTAAACGCATTATAAAATGTAGATTTAACTAACCATTAGTATATAAATGATATTTGTACGCCGTCAACGGCAAAACATAGTGTACTTGTACATATTTTATACACAACACCTTTTTTACCTATGTTTTACAAATAAAAAACTTTGACTTTGACTTTGACTTTGACTTTGACTTTATTCTTATGATACTATGTGAGAAGACTAATTGTGGAAACAATAGAAATTAATTTCTTTGACAATCGTTATCATCATCATTCTTCTCCATGGATGTCTGTTTTTACAAAAAAAAAAAAAAAAAAAAAAAAAAAACTACCAAATATAAAAAAAAAAACCTGTTTTACAAAATTTGATCTTTGTAGAGCAATTATAATTTCCTAATTAATTTAGAGTTACTAAAATACTAGGCACTTTACCGTTTTAAAAACCTAGTAAGAATTGAAACGTGCTCTAATTAATTGTTCTCTTAGAACATAAACTTTTTACGTTGTTTTTTTATGGTCTTCACTTAAAGATAAACTAACCGCAGGCATAAAGTTTAGTTTAATAGTTGTATCCACATTAAGGAAGGAAACTAGCCCCAGGCTAGTTTATTCGTTGACAGAACATCACGCTTCTTTCCCCTGAAGGCGTAGGCAGTGAGATAAGCGTGACACACTAACATTAGGAATGACTTTCATTATGATAGTTCAACAACATTCATTGCGTGTTTTACTTTGTTGAGCAGACCAAATTTTGGAACATATGAAGCGATGGATTAGCAACATTCTTCAAAAGGACTTACATAGTGATTGATAATTTGTTACGCAATTAGGATGCTGAGTTGTAGGTACGAAGTAAATAACTTAAACTTTAAGTCCCATGAAATAGGGGGCAAGACATCAACTAGACACTGATACTACTACACTCTGGGCTGCTTCTGAGAAATTCTTCGAGACTCAATAATACAGTGGTAGTGCTTAGGCCCATTGGGTCTATTTGTTTCCAGATTTTCTTAAAGTTGGATCATATGTTTTTAAAGTCGGTTCAGCATTTTTCTAAGACCGCTACTTTGTTTTTTCCAGACTGTTAATCCTGTTGGCGTTGCTGGTAGGAGTTCTGTACAGTCTTCATCTTCTAGTACAGGACTACCAGGCACTGACAGCGGCGTCCAAGCTTCTGAGGTTTCTGTTCAAAAGAGATCTTAGCTCACAAACTCATACTGTAAGATATCTTTATATTATTATTTTATCTATTCAGTCAACTCAGCCTATCGCAGGCCACTTTTATCTATTATTATAATCTAATTATAATTTAGTAGTAAGCTTTGTTACACAACGTTTAACAGAATAAACGCAAGTCTGGAACGTAGTTTGTTCATTGTTCGGGCGCCGTCGACTTTCTTCGTCAGGCGTCGGATGGTCGCGTGGCCAACGGCCCGGGTGGCTTTGACATTTCACTAGCGAGAGCAACTGATGGCACTCGCACTATATTTCTGATATTTTACATTAATTTTGGATATACCTGAACAGTCTATACAGTCCACTGCTTTAATTTCAAAGTCCATTTTAAAACCCTTACATTTTGGTCCTTCGAGCCGGCTACCGGAGCTTAAGTTCATTTTAAGACCCTTACACTCATAATCGCCTACTGAATCGATTTTAGTAACTTTTAACATAGGTATGTTTTCTACATAATTAAAGACAGGCAGGAATTTGAGGTCGTGGGCGCTCCCGAGTGGGGATTCTGATCGCCTACTGAGTAACCTCAGAGAAGAAGGAGCACAGTGGTCACGTGCTGCCTCGCACACTTGCAGAGTTCGGTTTCGGTGAGACCCCTTTACAGTCTCCTCAGAGATGTGCCATAATAGGCGTTGCATAGAGGGGGCTTCGGATCGGTCTTTTGAGAGGTAACGATGCCCCATATGTAGAAGATGATCACCGGGGCGGTTTTAGTGAGGTAAAAATCCCACACTCCCCGGTCTTATCCCCAAAGTCCGGGCGCCTTTTGAAGGTTTCCCCCGAAAACAAAAAAAAGAAGGTATGTTTTCTATTTTCTAAAAATATGTATTTTGCCATACCTACCTACCGCCGATTGCGCCATAGAAAATAAAATAAAATAATAGTTAGCTTTAAAAATAATAAGTTTTGGTCATTGTACTGTGCTTTTAACTTAATACTGTAATTGTGGTGATCGAATTGAGGTCTTGGGTTAATATGTTACAAATTGTACCTATATTGAAGTCTATTAAGAATATTAAAGATGGAGATTTTTTTTCCTAAACAAAATAATTATTTTGCATTAGAAAAAGATTAAAAATGTATAACTTCTATAACCGTCTGCAATTAACTTTGACAGCGCCTAAGTTCACACTTAACTGTGTGGGACGCAGTAAGCCTTAGTAAAAATGCGTTGCATTAACAATAAGTGAATGCCCGAATGCTGTCAGATCGTATTTGTTGATAATTAGGATTAACTTCATTTAAAAGGTTTTTTTTTGGAGAGCTCTCTGACTTATCCAACTTTAGTCCAGACGTAAGTGTTTGCCAGAAAGATTTAGGGATAACCAAACATTTAAATAATAGCCATACTACAAATTATCTACCCTGATATGGATGTTGATGTATAGATGATGTAATAACACACTCTGTACAATGCAACTGAGGAATTACTAACTCATCCAAAATAGTCCATCCTGCTGGTTTTCCTACACATAAAATATCACCCTTTTTACCACTTACTTCTCGTTTTGTTTTATTATTCGCTATCCATTCATATTTACTAAATAACTAATGTTAACATACCGTTTTTGTTTTTTTTCTTCTTTGGGTTAGAAATCATCAAATGATTTCTCCTGCTGGGTAGAGCAGGAGGGCTTTTACTGACTAAAACCCACCCATGTTCCCTCAGTTGCCTGTGTGCCAGGGGCGGCGGTAACTCTTTCGAACAACCCGCTCCCCTAGCAGGCATCGGCCCTTGCGGACCACACCAGTGGTTGCTGACATCTCTGACGGCGCGCGTGGAATATAACGCGCCGTCCCGTCTACTACTTTTCGGCCGCAGGGGATAGGGAGAGCGGCCAACGCTATACCGACACTCCTCTTCCCCTGCGGCCCCACCGCGTCCGCCATCAAACGGTTGCGGCCCCGTCCAGGCCACCGAAGGGAAGAGCGCTGCTCAGAAGCACCGGCACTCCTCCTCTGCCGCAGCCCGTAACCCTCAGCCGCGATGCCTCCCATAAGACATTGCGGCCCACCTCAGTTGCGGTGCATCTCACCGCAACCTACTTTTTGGCCGCTACGTCATTGGCTCGAAGGCAAAAGCCCTGACGAGCGGCCCCACCTTTGGGTTCCTCTTGGCTTCACCGTGGCTGGAAGTCCACGGTTACTGAGCCCTCCCGCAATGACAATGCGGGAACCCACTCGGGGGGGATGTTTACATACCGTGTGGTATGTAAACATTAGTCATTACCCTTGTGATCTGCTATACAGGTATACCTAGTGCAGACGCCAAATCTCTCACAAACTAGTTTCACATAGTTTCGAGCATTTTATTCCATTGTTTGCGAAGAGATTATTAACAGGGAGGGTGTTTCATAACTATAAAGCATTATTTATTTTTCTTTGTACCTATTATCTTAACTAATGGTAAAAATGTTTCAATCGCGCCTAGAAGTATTTTATGACGGAAGCATTGAGTGGACCACCTTTGTAAGACAACTAAAATGTCAAGGTGTATAAGCCTTTGAGTACACCTTCGGGGAAATACAGACATAATATTATGTTATTAGAAATTTCTAGTCTATTTCTATTTCATAATTAAGACATTCCTCTCCTATATTCCTTCATAATTTAATTTCTAGGAATATTATAATTTATATTGCTCTCTCTTCAAGATGCTCCATAGTTGTGTTTGCTTAAAACCATCTTCAATTACAAACAAAATACCTCAAGAATTATGGATATTAAATTGTAGATTATTATTTTATTACATTTTGTGAGTTAGCTTTTGGCTTCGACTTTCTATATCATTCAAATTAAGTGAATTGATTATTATGTTTATTTATGTAAGTTGATCTTTGTGAAGACATTTTAACCCGTCAATATTTTAAAACTAGTTGGCACCGGCATTTCCGAGCTCACTGATCTCTGAGACAGGGCTCAAGGAAAACATCGTGAGGAAACCGAACCTAGAACCAAAAATTCGAAGACATGTGACATCTACCAATCCGCACTGGGCCCGCGTGGTGGATTACGGCCCAATTCCTCTCACCAAGAGGAGGCCTGTGTCCCAGTAGTGGGAACATTATAGGCTGATGATGATGATGAAGATGATGATCTCAGAGAAGAAATGCCGAAACAAACTCAGAGGTCATTGTCTTTTTAGAGTCCAAACATTATATTAGAAAACATAATTATTAGAATTTTATGTAAGTCTAACAATGCTTTTTGAAGATTGTAGCTTGGAGCGGACCAACAGACAGCATACTTACATCAGTGATCGTGTAGCTCAACTCTAATTTAGGAGCTCAACGACCCGTCACAAGACACTACTAGATCTGTAGGACATTTTCGTGGGCTATATACAAAATACTCAAAACCACCAGATAGTTATAAAGTCATGAATTTAATCTAGCCTGCATGGTACTATTGTTGCTGGACTGCTGAGTATTCCCTCTTGCCTTTTTGTGTCATGCTTTCCTGGTCTTCGTAAGTCTCATCCAAGTCTTCCCCACGATCTTCTGTTGTTCATTTCTATGTTGGTCAAAGAACGAACAAATTGAGGATTCATAGCAATCAATCAATCAATCAAAATATTTTTATTTCATATAAACCTGCATGGGCACTTATGAAACGTCAGAAGCTAGGTGCACGGTTCCAAAATGTTGTTTCCTATGGAGAAGAGCCGGCAGGAAACTCCACGGTTACTCTTTTAAAAATGATTGGCTTTACCAATGTTTTCAAATTACAAAGATAAAATGTATGGGAGGACAGTGCAGGCCTGTCAATAAGTACCAGGTACTTATACGAAATCGTCTACAAATCTACAGTCTGTAAGGCCTACAACGTTCTCCCATTCACAATATGTAAAATAATCTACATAAAATAAAATGAACCTAATTAAACATAGTGATATGATTAACATGACAATCACTAAAAAATAGTTGATATTAAAATTGATGTTTAATGTCAAATAATGACGAGAACATGTCAGCATTGTAAAAATAAAAAGAATAAAAAAGAACATTGAGAGCAGTTAATAGACTTTCACATAGTTATGCTGTTAATGAGGTACCAGGGAAGCCACATGTGCAGAAGGAATTAATGCCAAACTTCCCAGTCTTCAACGTAGTCTTTTATCTTATAATAATGCTTTTTTGATAAGGACACGTTTGATGTGCGTTTTAAACTTTCCATCGCTAAGTTCTATAACTGACTTTGGCAACTTGTTAAAGAAGCGGATACTGTTTATTAGAAATGATTTGCTAGTTTTAGTCAATCTAAATTTTGGAATCACAATTTTATCATAACTACGTGTATTCAGATTATGGAAATCGCATCGTTTTTTGAAAAGGCCTAAGTTTTTGCGAACATACAAGATATTTTCTAGGATATAAAGAGACGGCAGAGTTAGAATATCAATTTCGCTGAATTTGTTTCTAAGAGACTCGCGAGGCCCCATTTTATAGACTGCGCGGATTGCCCTCTTTTGTAAAATGAAAATTGAATCTACGCCAGCTGCCGATCTCCACAACAGAACGCCATAAGACATAATACTGTGAAAATAAGCAAAGTAAACTAACCTGGCTGTGGCTACATCAGTCAACTGCCTTATCTTTCTTACTGCGTAAGCAGCTGAGCTTAATCTACTTGAAAGAGCTCTAATGTGAGCACCCCATTACAATTTTGAATCTAAAGTAATTCCCAAAAATACAGTTTCCGAAATAGCATCTAGTTTCTTGCCATCAAGTTTTAAGTTTAGACCTACTTGGGGTACATTTGGTAACGAGAACTTATGACATTTAGTTTTGTTCGCATTGAGTAAAAGATTATTAGCGGCAAACCATTTCGAAAGAATAGCTAGACTATCATTGACATGTAAGACATCTGTATCTTTTCTATCTATTCTAAAAATAAGAGAAGTGTCATCAGCGAATAAAATTATATCCGAGAAGTTAGGCATCAGGTAAGGAAGGTCATTACTATAAACTAGAAATAAAAAAGGGCCAAGAATTGAACCATGAGGCACGCCCATCTTAACTAGAGACCCCGAGGACGTCGCCCCGTTAACGTTTACTTTTTGCTGCCTGTTTGATAAATAGGAAAGTACAAGATCAGCAGCCTGTCCACGAATTCCATAGTGGTGTAATTTACAGATCAGTGTATTGTGGTCAAGGCAGTCAAACGCTAGCAAAAATCAAATAAGATGTGTGTGGCTCTAGCAGCGATGAAAAGTTCAGCACTATACTATCATCTACCTAGCCTTTTCCTAACCATGTTATCGTCGATTTCCTGTCCCCAGTTACTGGGTAATACGAAACCCCTTAGTAATACCGATGGTCTGACTTTCGGGCTTCTGACGGTAACGATTGTCAAAGACTCACGAATGAACGCGGAGACCACGGGTTTAACGTGCTTACCGAGGAACAGAGGGGTCTTGGTATCTAAGATGGTCACCCACCCAGCTACGCTTGTCGCGGTTGTCGCTACGGTTGTCGCTTGTCGCGTAGCTTTATCCGAAAACTCGACTCTTGTGGTTGCTATAATTTAGCCACAAGCCCCTCAGTTCAGACCTATACCGTATTCAGAAAAAGCCTGTTTCTCCTAAATCTGTTCAGCAGCTTCTTCTTCAATATTCAACAAACAAACAGTCAAACCAAAACTTCTATTACTATTATACCAACGTACAAATTGGTGTAATCCTCAGAGAAATCAACAGGAATTTAATACTTCGTAACTGGTTGAGTGATTTCAACCATCAAAGGAATAGTTTACGTTTTCCTTTTAATGTCGTTAAACAAACTTCGCGTCTAATAACAGGCATTAACATTTAGGGAACTTAAGAGGATTTCGGGTTCTTTCCTAGATAGTAGGTAATTAAATAGATCTCGAGAGTATTTCGGTTGGGTTGTTCAGTGCCTAAGTTAATTGAGAATATTGTAACTTAGTTTTAACCGGGACTCACAATACTTATATAATAGACACATCACTATCTACAGATTAAAAAAAAAAAAACATTTTTTCCTACCCATATTGTGTGTAGATATGTCACATCTCTATCCTCAGAAAAAAAATAACGTCATTATTCTCTTCACAATCGGATGAAACTATAAAGACACAGCAAACTCATTATATTTGTGAATCCGTCTGTCTGCAAAGCTGTGTTAATGTATGAGACCCAGGCCTCTTCGTTACGCCCTTTTGTCATTCCGGAGGTTTTTTAAACAAAGGCATTCGTCCATTTTGCCGTCAGCACCCGAATAATAAACATTGTTGTTTTATTCATTTGCTTTAAATAAATTATCAGCTATTGCAAATGAACTCATTTTCGGGAAGCTTTCGGCAGGATTTCATGCCTTATTTATTTTAAAACCAGTTTTAACTAGACCATGGTAATAATTGCTGAAACCTCAGTCCGGGTGCAACAATATCATTAAATTGGTATGTTTGCGGTGGGCTGTACAACGATCATTATGTATGCATTTCATGTTCATTTGGTGTGATTTTTCAGTTTTTATTACTGCTTTAACGATGTTTTTTCGGAGTTTGTTAGCTTTAATATCAATGTTAACCACTCCCCGTGACACGGGACAATTTTGTTTTTCATAAAACGTTTAGAAAATGCTAAAAGTTCGGAAAATGGAATGTGTACGAAAATTTTACGTTTTCAGTTTGGTTAAAATTAGACTGCGGTGGCTAGTGTAGGCGAACTAAAATTTTATTATTAGGTAAAAAATATTTTCATCTGTTATTTAAGTTCCATCATCCTACATTTGACCCACCCTTGCGTAGGCGGCGTGTCTACACAACATTTAACCTTTAAAAGTATCCAAATACCCCACTTTTAACTTGTTTGTTCGTTTTTTTAAGACGAATCGTTTAATTTTCTTACGCAACTAATTGTTGGTTTACGGTTAAGAATTAGAACGTTTCATCATTTTCGTTACGATAAAGAAAGTTATTACAAAAAGGAAATTTCAAGAAGTCTGTTTTCCCGGATTTTTTTAACCCGTGGGTGTCATAGCAGGTGTATAAGAAATTACTTAGAAAATAGGCGTACGAGAAGATAGGTGGTATCGTTATCAGCCTATTATATTGTTAGAGGAAGTGGGCCGTAATACACCACGCGGGTCCAGTGCGGGTTGGTAGATGTGCATTCAAATTCTTGGTTCTAGAACATGCGTTTCTACACGATATTTTCACCATTTTGAGAGCAGTGGTAATGAAATAATTTACTTAAAGTAAACTGCCTCACTGAGTTCGAACTTACGACCTACAAACTCATAAGTCGCGGCTGTTATCACTGGGCTACCATTTCCCACACTGGGCCAGCACCATTATCGGTGGTATAGTAAGCTTATAATAAAAGCCATAAATTGCGATCATAATTATGTTTACCAAGCTTTTGACACTACCTACGTGTTATTCTCAAACCATTACTATCCGCTTGGGAGTTTGTAGCGCCACTTTATTTTCCCAGCTAAAGCACTAGGAAGAGATGGAGGGAAGTAGTTTTTTAGGGTCCTTTTGATATTCAAAAAGTATTTTTACTCTTGGCTCAATTTTAATAAATGACTTTTGTTTTTGATTAATTCCTGCTGTAAGCGAGAGAGCAGTGGTGACCAATTGGTAACGGCCGCGACTTACCACTTGTAAGACTTACCGCTTTAGTTTGTGAAAGTTATCACCACCGCTCTCAAAACGGTGAAGGAAAACATCGTGAGGAAACCGGCATGTCCTTAAACCGAAAAATTCGAAGACATGTGACATCTACCAACCCGCACTGAGCCCGCGTGGTGGACTACGGCCCATTCCCTCTCACCGAGAGGACTGTGTCCCAGCAGTGGGAACATTATTAGCTGATTATGCTATGCTATGCTGCAGTAAGTAGGTAGATAAATAATTAACTTGCAAATTATTATTGATTGAATAGGAGAAATCTTACAAATATGCATCAACCTGCTTTGCTTGTTCTATTTTTGCGACTGGGATGGCTGGTAGATCGTTAAACTCCAGTTTTTAACCCCCGACGCAAAAACGACGGGGTGTTATAAGTTTGACGTTGTGTGAATGTGTGTGCGCGCGCGCGTGTGTGTCCTACTGTGTGCGTGTGTGTGTTTGTGTAGTGGAATGTGTGTGTTTTTTATATTTTCATCATCTTCATTATCCTTCCCTTATTCCAATTTATTTGGGTTGGCGCAACATGCCTTATCTTTATCAACATATCGAGCAGAATCGGAAATATTTTTTTATGATTCAAATCAAGACAACACACAATCTTTCGAAGAAAATTAATATCAAATTATGAATCTCAAACACTTCAAATTGAAAGTAAATAAATTGTTAACCTACGAAACAAACGTGTAAAGTTAATTATCGGTTTAAAATTAATTAGTTAATTATTAGTTAAGTATTTCTTCGTAGCAAGAAATTTTTTGTATTTGTTAACAACTTCGTTTTCGTGTGTTTCTATCTAGGTATATTTATTTTGGTTGGGAAATCATCAAATAACTTCTCCCGCTCTGGGTGGAGCCCTTGCGGGCCCCATCGGTTTGTGCTGACATCACTTTGAGGCGCGCGTGGATCTCAACGCGCCGTCGACCTGGGCTTAGTCCTTACCGAACAGCGAGCTCATAACTCGCCGTCCGCAAGCCGTGGCCGGAAATCAGCCTGGGATTCCCGACGCACAGGGCGTCTCCTGCGGTGGCTAGGGCCGTGAGGGCGCATATACTGCCTCCCTCACGTGCGCCGTCTCCCTCTTCGCGAGCATTACTGCTTCGCTGAAGGAGGTGACGGCTCCCCATGCCCTCTCGCTCCGTACCATGGCCTGGACCAGGGCCGCATGCGAGAGATCGCCGCCAGCGATCGCCTCCACGAGGACACGGCGGTGC
Source organism: Polymixis flavicincta (assembly GCA_949987655.1). Lineage (NCBI taxonomy): Eukaryota > Metazoa > Arthropoda > Insecta > Lepidoptera > Noctuidae > Polymixis > Polymixis flavicincta. Next base: position 7,227,386 of record OX465180.1, read on the forward strand.
TCCGCCCAAGCTGGGAAGACCTCCACCGTGTCCTCAGGGCGATCTTCGCAGTGGAAACACCCGGGAATTTCCTCCCGCCTTATCCGAAACAGAAACCTCCCTAAACAACATTGCGCGGTGAGGACCTGCGTCAGGCGGAAAGTGAGGACGCCATGCCGCCTCTCAAACCACTCCTCAAAGAGGGGACTTTACGCCGCAATCGTGACGTGCCCATTTCTATGTAGGGTTAGGCCCATTCTAGGTATTCCATTAATTTATTTAAAAATTGTTTTTTGAACTATTAGTTTATTCGTATAATACGGCCCTGTTAGGACAAAACGCTGTAATCTGTAAAACGTCAATTTGAAAAAAACGGGTTTAAAAGTTTACATTTTTAACTCGTTACCAAATTTTATCCAGTATAGATAATAGTATAATTGTTTTTATAACTTATTTGTCATAATATTTACTCAATTTCATTTTAACATCATATTATCATATTTTATATAGATACCTCACAATATTAAAAAAATATGTTTTGTTACAACAACATGTAGCTAGCCAATATTCGTCTTTGTTGTGACATAACAATGTAATCATTGATTACTGCGTTTTTAAGTGACAGACTTTTCTGTTTTATTGTAATCTGCATTGACTCAGACTAAAAGTAAAAATAAATGTATTCTAGATATTGTAGACATTGTACCTACAGCTAACAAAATGTACTCTTTCTAACAGGAACTTATTTGTAAAGTAAATTAATAAAATAAAAAGTGGTCATTAAAATTTTATTGTAAAGTAGGGAAAAGACAAAGAAATTTAAAGTAAAAAGTAATAAAAAAGCTTAGGTAAAAGTTTCTGAAGCAGATTCCTCCAAATCTTCGGTGATATTTTCATTGACCAGCAAATCTTCATAAAACCGATGCCTGGATTTTGGCATAAATTTTAGTAATTTTAATATGTCATCCTTCTTTTTTCGTGAAATACCCTCTGCTTCTGTTCTTCTTGCTACATTGATAAACATGTCAACTTCTTTTCCTACAGTATTCATGATTTCTTTCTTAAATGTTTTAGACAATATATCGAGCTCCTTAAAATAATCAGCTTGGTAATTATTTTTTACAAACAGCTTAGGTTTGCCTCTTCGGAATTCAACAATTTTAAAACTGGAAATGTTGTAATTTCTAGGGAAAACAGATTTCAACTCGCTTTTAAATAGCATAACTTCTTTGTGGTCATGTACGTGAGATGTCAAATTTTTTCGAGACTTTTTAAATGTCTCAACGTAGTCATCTAAATCATATAAATTACCTGACTTGTTCATTTTATTGGTTATGGCACCATGAACACTGTCAGCTGACATGTAAGTGTGACCAGGCTCCAGATATTCAACTTTGATGGTTTGGATCTCATTGCAGCAATCGTTGATTAGTCTCAGAAGCGCCGAGTATAAAATTTTATTTTTATTTTGTGCGTTGCAATTGTCTGCATATAAAATAACCGTTTTATAATCTCTGCAATACATTTTTAGAAACAGAACATATGCCGTTGCTACATCAAATGCTTTTCGACCAGATTCACCTTCATGCCACAACATCGCCGTCGCTGGCTTATTTCCTTTACCTATCCCTGCAAAGGTTTCATTGAATAGGTTCAGTTTTCGGCTAAAGAAAAAATCTTTGTTATTTAGTTGTGGCATGGTTATACATTTTTGCATATCTACTGTAAATATCGCGATCCCCGAGTTCTCTTTTTCAGCATCCTTGCTGTCCGCATTCATGTGAGCTCTTGAAATATTTTTATTGTCCAAATGCTGCGGATATTGAATGCAAGCTTCACAATTACATTCATGGCATGAATGGTCCGTGATGTTTTCATCTCTAGGTAGCTTAGGTTTAGGGTGAGCTACATCATGAGCCTCACACTTTGGACATTTATCCTGTACAGGTTGCTGAGTCGAAATGTTTTTCATTTTAATCCTCTTGTGGAATGCAGACCAGCTACATGGCTGCTTGTTTTTACGTTCTAAGTGTTTTTTTAGGAATAGAAACATTTGAGAGAGCGTCAGTCCAGTTGGCAAATATCGTCTGTTGGGTGCATGCTCTAATCTATAATGAGATGATGCCGGATGGAATAGTTCAATGAAGTCATCAATCTCTTTTAAATATTCGTCGGAAAAAGAATGTTTTGGTTTGTGACGACCTCTCAAATCTGGCGCTGCTGATACCTTCGCCGAAACTGGAGTTTTAGACATCTTGAAATTTGCTTTCAATACAGCTAGCACTGCTTGATCATTAGTGTAGCCTAAAGTCCTCAGGAACATAGTTTTGCATACACGATGATTAAGTAATCTGTACGTGTAGGTGTGGTTTCTCTTGGTGGAGTTAGAATACCGTATGGCAATTTTATTGTTTTCAACGTTACGCGAAATAAAATCTCTTCTTCTTTGTATATCCATATTCCAATAGTTATCCCAAATTGTTTGTCTTTGTTCTTCATTAATATTTACTGTACACTTTCGTATGCATTTATCTTGACAAGCAGTGCCCATTGGATGTTTCTCTTTGCTAACTTTTAGTCTATCTTCAGGATCTTTAATACGTTTCTTCTTTGCAGGTGGCGGTTCAATAATTTCATCTTCAGTTACTTCATCCGGTTGACAATTTGGGTTTTTAGGATTATTTTCAAAATAATTAACTGCTGTCGACATTTCTTCGTCTTCAACGATTCTATCCTCTTCCAGCTGTAAACTGAAGTGATTGTGTTCTACTACTCGTACAGGGGGTATCGTGTCATTATTATTTTGGGATTGGAAATTTAAATATTCGTTTGTTATTCTGGTAGGTGTAACATTTCTCATTTCCACAAAATCAGGCTGTAGTTGCGTTGGTGGTAAATTATATATCTTCATTTACGTCATTCGGGTGCCAATTTTGGTTATCAAAAATATTTTCGATATTAGGAACTGCTGCTGACATGTCTTCGTCTTCATAGATCCTGTGTTTTTCCGATTGTATTTTTAAAATTTCAGTAGATTGCTCGACAGGTAGTATTGCGTCTTCATTATGTTTCTTGTTTGCTAGTGGTAAGTCGTTCTTATTATTTTTAGATTGTTGATTGTCGTTTTCAATTATCCCAGTAGGTTCCGTTTTTGTATTTCTCGTTTCCACATAGGTTATAATTGTAGATGTAACGTCGTTTTTTACATTAGGCTGACCAATTGGAATTTCTTCGTATTCTTTACAGTTTGATGGTAAACGAAAGTAACTATTTTGAATACTGTCCTCCTGAAACAAAACATGGAGAATCCATTTAAATAGTTACAGGTAAAAGCATCCCAACATAACCAAACGTTAACTTCATTAATTTTTAAGAGGTCAATGCGCTCCTGTTGTGTGCCTTAACTTAACAATTTAAAACAGAATAAGGTAACTTTAAAAACTTTAATAAAACAAAAAAAAAAATATGCGACCTTTTTTTTCGTTACCTATAAGTTGTTTTACAAAAAGTCCCAGGCTCTGTTATTGATCACAGATGTTTGACCACTGGTCAAACATCTGTGATCATTAACAGAGCTAGATACAGAGTTAGATTCTTGACTAGTAGAAACAAAACAAAAAACAAGGACCAAGAAAGAGAAAGTTTTTAACTGTTTTATTAGCGCCGTATTGGTGGTGAGATTTCGTCCGAGTTGATAGTATATACTCCCGTACTAAAAAGTAACCTTTATGCTATTCCAGACTAATAATCTACCTCTGTGCCAAATTTCATGAAGATCCTTTCAGGCGTTCTGATGTGAAAGAGTAACAAACATCTATCCATCCAGCCTCACAAACTTTCGCATTTATAATATTAGTAGGAAGTAGGATAGGATGTTATGTTACGCAGGAAGCTACCTACTTAAGTGTCATCAAGTAATTAAATTATGATTACCTATCAAACCTATCATAGAAATAAATTTAAACACACACTTACCTGTTTACTGTATGAATTATTTCCAAGCACTGCCAAACTGCATATCTTCTTAATGCGTTCATATTTCGGCATTTTGTTAATAACTAAGGAACTGTCACACACCCAACTGCTTAAAGCGATAGATGAACACTAAAATAATGCATTTGCAATACAATACGCGTGACGAGTGCTGGCTCAGCTGTTTATTATTGTTTTGACAAAACGCAGCAAACAAAGCTTGCAATGTTTTACCAAAATACAAGGACGCACACGGCTCACCCGCGCGCCCGCACACCCTTCTACCTATCACGGTAAAACGCTGCAATCTAGAGTACAGCGTTTAGCAAAAATAATTCCTCCGAACTTAAGGTTGCCGTGAAGTGGAACTTTGAGTTTTTTTGTCAATGGAAACCGTTATTCAACAGTATACCGAACCCGTACCAAGCTAATATCGTGTAGATTATTTTATGTTGTATTACCATAAAACAATGTAAACCGGGTTGCAGTGTTTTGTCGTAACAGGGCTGAATACCTTGTTATTTATTTGCATTCATTACTAGCTGTGCCCGGGGCTTCACTCACATGACTGTGAGTAAGTAAGTAAGTAATGATTTATTTGCCAAAATGTAGGTGCACAAAGTAGTATGCTGTTTTTCTCGTCTGAACTGTTGAGAAATACAGACATAACGCAATGTTGCTAATCTCTCATAATAACAAATCTATCTAACTACATTGTACTATCCCACTACTGGCCAAAAGACTCCCTCTCCCTTTTCCACACAATTCTGTCCTTTTCTATTGCTGGCTAGCCCTTTCGATAGGAGTGAAGCTCGTCTTGCCATATTCTTGTCGGCCTGCCGCGATGGCGTCGTGCCTTTAGTAGGATCCAATCGGTGGTTCTTTTATCCCATTTGTCATCTTTCATGTGGCAAACATGTCCGGCCCATCCCCACTGAGCAGCAATTCTAGGTCGTTACCTAGAAAGCTCCGTCCGTGACCTTGATTTTGGGGCGCAGTGTTGTGTTCCTTTTACGGTCTGAAAATCGAACCCCTAAGAAACTGCGCTCCATTACACAGAATATAATTATTTTACTCAAATCTTCTAAATATACGATCTACCTACGTGTAAATCATTCCTACAATCAGTTCGATCTTTGACAAGCTATTAACATCGGCTTACAGTTTAAGTCGGATCGTCTGAAAACTTGGCACGTTAATAACGCACAAATTATCGAAGTAATTCGAAAACTAGAACTTGACATCTGGCAATTTGGATAAACGCACCTTGGGGCACGTTTTAATGGATAGTGATATTGTTATTGACTTTTTAGTTTATATTGATGACATTTTCTGAAGTTTTACGTGGTAGAATAGTTTTATTTGTTGTAAAAATTACAAAAAAATCGAAAATAAATAGTTATGATTAGCGATTACTACTTTTCTGTTCATAGCTATTGATTGAAAATGATTCGAAAAAAAAATAAGACTTTTCATTGACGTGATCCCAGTGATTCAGAAAGCATTGGTAAGTAGGTAGGTACTTATTGGTTTAGTGAATGCTGAGCTTGAGGTTCTGCGTTCGATTCCCAGGCCAGGCAAAGTTTCTTTGGTTTTTCCACCGGGAATTTCGCAGTACCAGCCCGGACTTTGGATTTGTGCCCTGTTGATGGCAATAATCTCACTCCCATGGGACTCCACATGGGACTTAAACATAACTGGCGCAATATGGTTTTTTTTTTGGGTTTTGGCTTCGCACGGTTTGTGCATTTAGCCAGTGTCAAGTAATTTTACTTTTCAATCAAGTAAATGGCCCGATATCAGGCACGAAGTTAGTCATAGTCAGTCAAGTCAAAGTTTGGGACAACGTATTGGGAGTTTTTGGGGGGAACACGAAAATTCTGCGTTAGCCACTTATTTTCACCTTCACTACACTTGTACACTCACACGTAACTAAATTGAATAATTCACTACCAAAATTATACAATTTAATTCGATAGTTCACGAAATTTCATGAAAATTAAAATTCGTACGACATTGTCCAACGCGATCCCGCCAAAAAAGCTCGCAATATGGGTTTTTATGGGACCTCTGCCTTACTCTTAAGGGTTTACAAGCGTAGTGTTATGTTAATGATAATAGTCATGGATCTCGTAATACCACTTCAGACAACAATTCGCGGTATTTTTGGACTCTATTATGGTTGAAAGCATGTAAGTTGAACTGGAGGATTTTAATTCCGAGTTACTCACTTCGAATTCACTGACACATGCCTGCACTGACTGGGCAGGCCCACTGAATCTGTGTGGTTTTTTCCTCAAAAGGCTACAACAGACATCAATGTACAGTGAGCTGCATCAAATGGGTACCACAGTTGTATTGAAATTTTACCAGCCCACTGTACATGCTCTTCAACTAATCTGACCAAGATTATGGCTGGACTTTAAAAGATACTTTTTTTCGACCTGTCTTCTCACAGTAATTTTAAAAATATGATTGAAGTGAAAAAGTTTTTCCATAAAACAAATTTTCGAAATAAAATCATTAATCCATGAATGGTCAATCAGACTGAGGATTATGATCGTTATAAATTTGCCGAGACTTTGGAGGCAATATAACATACTCGTATTAACCAAAACGAAGAATTTTGACGTCACGGCAATGTTCAATAGATTTAATTTAATTTGAGGATCTCTAAGTGTTTTTTTTTTTTGTATGTCCTTTAAAAACGTATTAACTGTTTCCAAATTTTACCTATAATTAATATTGTAACTTTTTTAGCTTAGTTGTTAAGTTTATTGTGCTTGCTGTGGTCTCCTAGGTATAAGTGAAGGAGTACACCTACTTAATACCTTATGTTGCCCTGTGTTTATGTGTCATGTATTGTGTACATCTTGTGTTGTAGAACATTATATCAATAAATAAATGTAATATCTTTTAGATTTAATAAGCACAATATATGCTTCTGGTAAACCATTAACAAATAGACAGCGTCATTGGTCCCGTATTTGTTACGGATGAAAGTCGTAGGTGATTACAACGCATTACACGAAAAAGATCAAGAACAGAACGTTTACTACATTAACGCCACTCGGAGTAAAGTTTAACTACCCGAAACGTTGCTCGAAACTTAAGGCCTGTTCAGACGACTGCCACAAGGATAATAACTGGGGAATATTTTGGACCGAATATTCAAAGACTTGTGAAAGTAACCGACACTTAATGTGACATCAAATATTACAATTAATTTCGCTTCTTAGATAACTACAATATGTAACTGTGTACTTTTTATTTCATCACGTAATATTATATTTTTATATTAACACCTCTCAAAACAGTGATTGAAAATATCATGAGCTCTAGAACCAGAAATTCAAAGACATTGAAATGTGACAGTCACCATTCCACATTGGATCCGCGTGCTGGATAACAGCCCACTCCATGTCAAAGAGAGCAGAACTGGGTTCCAGCTGTGGGAACGTTTTTGGCTGATTACAGCATGATCGTTCCTACTCCTGAGACCCAGGCCTCCTCTCTGTGAACTCTGCGAACGTTTAGGTCGTGTTTTTTAAGATCCAAACACGCTCAAAAGTACTTTAATTTTGCACTTAAACTTCTGAGCAAGCCCTTACATTTACAGCCCACGAATGTACACAAAACTAAACTGTATCCATTACAACCAAGCAATGTTCGTTTCACTTTAAATGTCTAACAATATGTTTTGAACAATTCGCAGAAGCCTGCCGTGAGATGGAAAAGAATATTGCTGTGCGACCCAATACAATGCGCGAGGTACTTCTATTGTGAACTCGGGGCACTGCCTAGCAACAACGAGGTGCTGCGAGGGTTCGTCTATATGCTTACGTAAGTTAAAGTATCTTGTAAAAGCTGTGCAGTTTCTTTTCATTGTTGAATGCTATTATGGTAAGTGGCGTGCAATGATGCTGATCAGCTCTTCTGATAGTAATTAGAGAGCTCACGAAAGAAAACTAAACTAGTCTGGGTCACTGTCTCCGGATACGGTGGAGAGTACTATACACTGTGACATTTTAGTCATCTTACAAACGGTGCATTCAATGTATCCGACATAAAATACCTCTAGGCGTGATAAAAAAATTGTTACCATTAATTAAGATAATAGGTACAGTCACGAGCAATAATAGGTATACGCTTACCAACTTTTAAAATGATTTACTCCACTTTTACTCATTATAATCTTATTTTATTATGAAAATAATATTTTAGAACCCACACTATAATGAAATACCCAAGTTATCTCAAAGTTGCAATCGCTATTTAAAAGAAAATCGCTTTTGAATTTGGCGATGTGTATACATATTAATGCTCGTGACTGTACAAATAATAATAAATCATGCTTTAGAATTATGAAACATCCTGTTAATGTTTACGTATCAAAGGGTAGAAGATACCTATACCATTACATTCCATTACTCATTCCATCTCCATATCACGGTGTTTCAAACTACGTCATGCGTCTTAGTGAATATTTTTTCTTTATTATTCACATAGCCATAGTATGTCCTTTGGCTCAAATGATTTTGATGCTGAGTTTTGTAGGTACTGAAAGTTGATTTGTATAAGCTTAAGTGTCTTGGAGACCACGTTGAACAGTCAGTACCACAACAGGTACTGGTACAGGTTTCGAAATATACAACTTCCAGACGATTACTTATAGTTTTGGTGGTAATAAGGTTTTGAAGCTCAAATGGTTTCATGTCTTTAGCTGTAATTTCACATTATCGTAGGGTTATATAATCAAGTAGCTAAGTACAATGAATGCTTATTACTGCAGAAAAAATGAATATTTTCATAAAGTTAATTGGTTTCTACTTTTTTTTCTGAAATGGCTTTTCTCTGACTTTATTGAGTTCTAACGAGAGATCTGAAAATATAATTATCGCAGCCTGGAGTGGCTTTTTCAAACAACATTTGAAATCATACAATTGAAATGGAATAATGATGACTCTTTCAATAATTTATAGCAAAAAAGCGACCAAGTGCGAGTCAGAGTGGCACACGGAGGGTTCCGTACCACCAACCAATATTTGACACTACATTGCATATTACACTATACACGCTGGATCGAGGAGGCCCTGAAAAAGGATCATTATCATAATCATAATTTCAGCCAAAAGAGGTCCACTGTTGTTGGATATAGGCCTGCCCAAGCTCCGCCACTTCGACCGGTTCTGTGCTTCCCGCATCCAGCGGACTCCTGCGGCCCTCATAAGGTCATCGGTCCACCTTGTGGGAGGCCTTCCAACTTTACGTCTTCTGGTACGCGGTCGCCACTCCAGAACCTTTCGGCCCCATCGGCCATCTGTTCTGCGAGCAATGTGCCCTGACCACTGCCACTTAAGTTTGGCAATGCTTCAGGCTATGTCGGTTACCTTGGTTCTCCTGCGGATCTCTTCATTCCTGATTCGATCACGCAGGGAAATACCAAGCATAGTCATCTCCATCGCCCTTTAGGTGACTTAAAGCCTTCTTATGAGGCCCATTTGATTTGTGGGAGGCCTCTGCTCAGCAGTTGGACAGTGTAGGCTAATAAAATAAAAAACACATAAAGCTATAAACATTTCTAGTTTACACTGATTTCGCACTGTACGGATATCCTATACAATACGAGATCAGCTTATACTGGAAATGTATAGCTTGATGTGTAGCCGTGTGTAAATAACATCATGATTTGTTTTCTCAAAGGGTTGGGCAGAGGTGTACTTATAGTACAACCACATTTCGTCACTTATGTTTAAGTCCCATGTAAATATTTTAAAATAATAATACTTATTTTTTAAATACTTTAGTGTAAACACACGTTTCTTCCGTGGAGACCCTTTAATATTTATTTTTATAATTTATTGTTATTGCTGCTGTAGAACACACACTGGCACTAGAAAAATTTCAAGTGTCTACTTAAAAATGTTCAAAAGATAAAGATAATTGGTTTCAATTATTATTTTTGGCAGTTGCTTGTTTCTGAATTCAAAATCAAAATATTTTATTTCATAGAAACCTGCATAGGTTTATATGAAATACCGGTCGAAGTGGAGAAGCCTGGGGCAGGCCTATGTCCAGCAGCGGACGTCTTTTAGCTGAAATGATGATGATGATAATATTTCCATGAAATATTATAGATTGAAATAAATTAACGAAATGTTACGTGATTTGTTATGATCGAATACATTAAACGTTGTAGTTACAACTTGTGGGTAGGGATTAATTTTATAAGAAAACGTAAGTAAGTAATTAAATTAAAGGATACCCTCAAATATGATAGTCTATCGATTATACTGAGACCTAAAGATGAAGTGACTCGGACGATAGTTGATAACAATTTCATCGCAATACGTATGAGCTCGCTGGCTAGTTTATCAAACTGCCACTATGGCACTGCCGGTATGAATATGACGACACGTTCGGTGATGCGATGACTCGAATCCAAGTCGAAACAACAAACTCTTTTTGAAGTATACTACAGTGTGTGTGTGTGTGTGTGTGCGTGTGTGTGTATGTGGGGCTTGTGTGTGTGTGTGTGAGCAGTGTAACGCCACACACATGTGCAGAAGGAATTAATGCCTAAATTCCCTGTCTTCAAAGTTTTAAATTGACTTCCCTATCACAGACAGACGGACTGTACCGGTTGGTAACCTTTGGGTACGGCGCCCTTAAAACTACACTTAGGTCACATTGGGTATTAAAATATAACAAAAAAATATATTAATGGGACACAGTATTTTTCCATCCATTTTGGAGTGAACACGTTTTTCATTTGAACAAAATTTTGCATAATATTTAAAACCTGAATGAAAGAGTTCTAACTTGCACATTGTCTAAACTTTAATGGTTTCAGAATCAGTATGAATTACGGTAATCCTGGAAGTGATATATTTGTAGAAATAATAGGGTGCTTTCTGCAGGAATGATTGGGTAGGTCTCTATTACTTAATGTTCTTTCCACAGCTTGTATCAAAATTGTGTGGTGTAGGAGCGCTATTACTTCGTTTTCACTTTGCATGCTTTCCGTCTTTTTTGTTTTGCTTGGCTCTAGAATTAGGCTATCAAAAACAAAAGTATTGATGTTTTATATGGTGTAGCAGATTTTTATTTTTTCTAACGTTGTTGATCCAATGAAGAAAGTTGTTCAGCTGGTTGGCTTGTACCATACCTTAAAATATGACCAGCCATTTCTCATACATGATATTTCTCTATCATTTACTATCTATGGGATTATAGACCATATCTAAATAATAGTTGCTCTGATTGATCGATTGCAAAAACCGTTGCTTTGTTTAGAAGGACAAAAAGCCACACAAACGGACACAAAAAAGCAACTTTATAATATGTGTAGATATAGAACCACTGTTTTCAGAATTTATTTCCAAAAGTGACCTCGTTTTGTATGTGAGTAGAGTCAATTTAGGGTAAGTGAAGTTGCGCACATAATTATTAAGTATTTGCAGTCGTAAGTTAGAACAGCCGATAGCCATCGTTTCCTGCCTCTGTGCGTTTGCCGACTCTAATATCGTAAGTTACATCCATGAAACGTGAATCGTTTTAGCAACTAGTTTGTGCTTTAATACATTATGGATCTTTTCTATATTCCAGATCCTTATACCGTCGGAGACCGACTTATTCTAATGAATTCTAAATAGATTAAGTTAAAATAAGTCGATGTCCTCTAGTCTAGCATACACTTTTTTAGGGTTCCGTGCCTCGTAAGAAACTGGCCATGGTTATGTCGGTTCACGCACAATGAAGGGTTCCGAAGTTGGGATGTTTTTATCACAAGAACAGTATAGTATACATAGATGGTTACAACACGTAAAGCGCGCATAGCTTCGTGAGATAAAAATACTGTATATGAAAATGAAGCAACAAAAACTATCATAAAACCACACGGCTTAAAACAACATGGCCGCCAATGCGTTTGTTCGGTAATCATGGTGCAGGATATGCAAGCTTTCACGGAACCCACATGATGTATCGACAGAATCGTCTATATAGCTTTGATAGGCGTTTCAACTCGTGGCAAAAGATAAAAAAAGAAACCATGTTTGGCTATTAATGTCACGAATATGAATTTTCAATTGTGCATCAGGATGAAATTCACGTTAGACTCGAAAAAAGTGACTTGGCTGGTAATACATTAATTATTATTTGTTTAAGAACAGTTTTCATAAATTTGTCCGGACTTGTATTTGCTATTCCTTTTTCATTTGATACTTTTTATTTGTGATTAATATAATATATTCATGAATATAATTTATTCATAAATTAACTTTGGTTAAATTAAAAATACAGCCTGTTTTTTAAAGCCTATCCAATTTAATTTGCAGTCAAAATATAGTTGTCATCTTAAGTGTTTGGGTCTGTTAAAAACTTAGACTGTGTCAAAATAATTACAAAGATGAATTTCTTTGAGAAAAATCGTTTCGTGTAATTTTTCCCACTAACATCTTACGATCGATACGATCTTTTACTTACTACCATTGATAGCAGTTTTTTGGGTGCATGTCATAGAAACTGAAGGGCCTGAAGTCGCCATTTTAATAACCAATGATTGATAAAAAACATTTGCAGTGCATACTCGTATACAATAGAAACATACAGACAAAGAAAATGTGAATTTAATACGCGTTTTTAATACTGAGCAATATATTATAAGTTTTTATAAAGTCTCGCAAAGTTGTCGTCTACTTGAATTTTCATTTTAACCGTAATTTCGGCTTTAACACCCTCGTAAACCATAAAAACGACACCCATGATAAAAATAATGAAAACTGCCGCAACCGCCATCTTTTGTTTTTTTTTTTTTTTTTGGGTGGGAAATCATCAAATAACTTCTCCCGCTCTGGGTGGAGCAGGAGGGCGTGTCAGACTTTTACTGACTAAAACCCACCCGTGTTCCTTCAGTAGCCCTTAAGCCAGGGGCTGTGGTGTCTCTTTCGAACAAACCCGCACCCCTGGCAGGCATCGACCCTTGCGGGTCCCATCACTATTTGTGCTGACATCTCTTTGAGGCGCGCGTGGAACACAACGCGCCGTCGACTTGGGCTTGGTCCTTACCGGACAGCGAGCTACCCATTACTCGCCGTCCGCAAGCCCATGCCTACGGTGGCCGGAAATCGGCCTGGGATTCCCGACGCCCAGGGCGTCTCCGTATCCTGCGGCGGCTGGGGACCGCCATCTTGGATTTACATTTTGACCACACTATCGACTTAAGCTGCCTCAAAAACCATGAAAACGACATCCATGATGTAGCTACAGAGCGATAGAAAGTCGCATGGAGAGGGCATAATACTATTTACATAGTTATGTAACGATTTGTACCAGTTTACTCTTGCCGTAAGCCGCATTAAACAACTTCGTCCCAATAAAAGGTAATGATTTAATTCAAAATTAGAATACCAGCTTATTATTGTCTGACTGCAGAGCAAAAGCCTCGTCTCATGCAGAGAATCCAAAATAAATAAAGAATTCGGGTCAAATTTCTGCTGCTTATAGAGAAAATGATGAAGGAAATCTATGTTTGGTATCATTATATGGACAACTAGGAATGTATCCAGTCTGTTAAACAAAATCATTCCTAATACTTTCTAGGTCAGTTGGATATCAGCTGTAAATTTTCGGCCTAACTACCCTTCCAAACACCCCTCCATAATTAATTGCAGGTATTAAACCTTCATTTACAGTGAGCCAGTATCTTAAAAAGGCTACAAGAGTTCCTAGTTTCGAGCAGGGCTTTATTAAAATGAAAATTAGTCGCTTCAATTTTAGTTCCCAAAAGTGATAGTAAATGTTTTGCGTGCAATGTGAGAGAGGAAGAAGATAATTATTTACTATAGAACATGGTATGCTCATAAGACTGTCGCTCAGCTCAAATCGCTTAAGATTAAACGTGAATAGAAAGAAGTTGTGGTTTAAAACGAAGACGAAAACTGAGAAAGAATTTCGGAGCAATCTTCCCTTAACTGGGTGCAAAAGGGAAAAAAATTATACATAGAAACAATTTTTCAAAAATCAACCCCTGTCGGGGTGAAACATGGTAATATCATCGGCATGGAAAATTGGAGATTTTTCGGTTTAGAAACTTAAAACTTGGCACAAATATTTCTTTAGGCAATCATTATTTAGCAGAGTATAAAGAAAGAAGATAGATACGTTTATGGGCATTACAGCTACATCCTGAGCAAGAGCATTCTGTATATTCTTTTAAACATAAACACCCCTTGTATAAATTCCTATGAGAAAGTACACAGGTGAAGACGCATGTGAAGTACTAGTAAAATATAATGTAGGTACTCCTTGTTGGCTGTTCTATATCGTCAAGGCCACGAGATATTGCTCCCAACGAAGCAATATCTCGTGTGCATACTCAGAACTGTGCATAACTCGGCAGAAACAAATATCCTGTACTGACTACTCATATTTGTGTTCGTACTTTTTTGAATTTTAAAATGCTGTACGTAAAATAAAGTGAGATGCAACAGTTTGGAAGCGGTCTATCACATATTCATATCACAGTAGTTATGTTTTTTTTTTTGTAATTCAAGAACTTTGTCTTGAAGTTTTCCTTTAATTAAACCTGACTTTCATGCTCGTTGACATTCAATGTTTTTCTTGCAGGTTTTTCATTCTTATACATGTAAGTAGTTATTTTAGTTTCCTATTTCGTTTCCTTTAACCCATCTCGTAAGTTGTCTATACAACGAAATCTCTACTGAATCAATAAAATGATCACGAAACCTTTTATCAACATACAAAACCTTGGGAAGCAGCGGTCTCGCTCGAGAATCCATCTAATGCTGTGAATTCACCTCACATTTGCGGGTGTAATGGGCGGCGAAATAAATTCTCGAAGATTTATCACGTATTCCATTATTATTCCTCCAAAAGGAGAAGTTTGGGGTGTGTCAAAACAATACCAAAGTTAACGAGAGTCCTTAGAAAGCTTGGGCTGTGTTATTTTTCTCGTTTTCTTTAAATTCTGTTACATTGTGGAATTGTTGAGCGGATATTAGTTTAAAAAATAAACTGAAAGTACCGTGAATTTCTATCTTCCACGAAAAACCGATAGAATCTATTTTGGCGAACTTACGTTCGGCAAATTGGAGATACTGTAGGAAACAAATATTTTGATCAGCATTTCATATATTAAATTGTTAAGTCTCGCGTATGTTCAACATTTCCATGGCAACGGTGTTGCGTGCTTCCTTAGAATTACTCTATACATAGAATTAACTCATGATTTGAAGAGACGCACCCTGGCTATATTCAGGAGTTTCATTCCTTTGCTCGGAATAAAAAAACTAAGGAATTTCGCAATTATTTTGTAGTTTATATTTTGTCAAGTAAGGAGGATCCATCAATCTATCTACAAGTTCTTGGTAGGTCCCTTTTGAAAAGCATAATATATGTGGTGCAGCAGCTTGCAAGGAAAGTAGAACATGATAATATATTTTACCCGACTGGACGCACACTTCTAGGTACCCAGCCCGTACATTAACGTCCTTTCTAAAGCCCAATAAATCAGTCGACAAGACGTAAGTACAAGAGAACGTTATCGAGCGAACTCATAAAATTTAGATCTTTGTCGTACCTAGTAGATCGGATTTGGCGGTGGAAAGTGCCGCTTTCAAGCCCTATCGCTTCTAGAACGATCGATCGGTCAGCTTAGTAATTGAAGCCGGGCATTTAAAACTTTTGGGCTATCGTTGCGGATAAGTACGCTTAGGCTTTATGAATATACATAGTTTCGAATATCGTCGGTCGGAATCATTACCGGTACAATTCAAAATATTTTATTTTTTGAAAATCCAAGTTAAAGTTTTTAGATGCTTTGAAAGGCTAATTTTGTTCATGTAATTTTCAGTAATTATTAGTACTGATTAACGCGTAATTGCTTTAGTAATATCTATTTTAATTTTAATTATTCTTCCATTTACTTTTAATAAAAAAATTGTTCCAGTGATTCGGAAAGAGTATTTGATTTTCTATCATTCTGCATACTTAATTCAAAACACAGAATGTTGGAGATGTTCCAGTAAGGACTCCGACCGACGATATGTAGGTGTATAGATTTTATGGACACCAATAATAGGTAGTTTCGACAAGTTTTCTGAGTTTTAGTTGTTCTACACTGTATGTGTGTTTGCCTTGCGCCTTCTCTCCATGGGGGTAGGCATAAACTATAGAACGTCATATTTTTGTTCTCTTTACTATCTTTCATAAAACTTGAATTCACTCAATGACAGACGATGGAGAGCCTAAAGCAAAAACTCATTATCATCATTTGTATAGCGTTTTTCATAAAAAGTATAAAACAAAACAAAAAACGAATCTGACAGCCGAGGTCGTATGCCATCTACTCTAAAAAAAAAATACTGGCAGTAATAAGCTAACATAAGCTTTCGGCGAAAGTGCTAAACGACCACAGCATTCGGACAAGAATATTTTATTGTTTCATACTCTTTATCATTTTGAAATAAAAAATGTTAGAAAATATAGGTGGGTCAGTGTAAACTAACTAACCTTAACTATAGTATTCTCATAACTTGTCTACATACCAACCAACGTGTAAATGTAATCAGAAACTCAAAATAAATATATTGTATCCATTACGCTTCTTAAAAACCTTTATGGAATTATCGTGTTACTGTAAATTATTCGGTGTGAAAGAAAATAGGTCTACATATAAAATATTTTTATTATTTTATTTAAAGTTTCAGTAGAATTAACTTTTGAATTACGATGTTATTATACTTGTTACGGCATCGTGGCACGCAGGCTTGTAATATTTAAATGTGTGAGTATTCGCCTTAAAAATGTTCTGTTTATTTTATAAAATCAAGTCTGACAACCAGTCTTACCAAGGGGTATCGTATTACCCAGTGGCTGGGTTGTGGAGGTCAGATAGGCAGTCGCTCCATGTAAAATACTGGTATTCAGCTGCATCCGGTTAGACTGGAAGCCGACCTCAACATAGTTGGGAAAAGGCTAGGCAGATGATGATTTTATAAAAATCAGGACAGATTTTTAAATTGAGGTTAGGTGTCTCCGTAGCCTTGGCCACGGGGAAATAATAAATGTACCTATTAAATTTAATTTAGTAGGTCTGTAGTTACGTATAAGTTAAATGTACATATATATAATTTTGGTCGATTTTCTTACCTAATCTACATCGTCATATGCGATCTGGGCATCACACTGAATGACGTCACGAAAATTCCTGCATCGAACATACAAGGTCCCGAAACACACGTCGGGCAAAGCTCAACAGACCTAGCACACATCTGGTCGGAAGATCATCTCTTTTCTATGGAGGATGGGTGGACTTTACACCCTGTTCCGCTTAACTCCTATCGATCCTAAGTCCATAATTGGTATTCTTTTCCCTCGCCTATGACTATAATATAATTAAAGTATAAATATGTTCCACATTATTTTTTTTGTAGGTATTGTTAGCAATCGGTGAGCCAACAACGGTACCGTAATAAATCAAACGCATCATTTTAATCGCTACAGTATTATAATAATTAGATATTTTAATGTATACTTTAGAAAATCATTGGTGGATCTTTGACAGTTGTTACGGGTCATCAGAAGACAGAAAATGTGACAACCAGTTTTACCAAGGGAATCGTATTTCCCAGTATGTAGGCTGTGGAGGTCAAATAGGTAGTCGCTCTATGTAAAATACTGGTATTTAGCTGCATCCGGTAAAACTGCGAGCTGACCCTAACCTACACCGACGAGTGGGTTCCCGCATTGTCGTTGCTCAGTAACCGTGGTCTCCCAGCCACGGTAAAGCGAAGAGGAACCCAAAGGTGGGGCCGATGACGTAGCGGCCAAAAAGTAGGTTGCGGTGAGGTGCACTGCAACTGAGGTGGGCCGCGATGTCGAATGGGAGGCATCGCGGCTGAGGGTTACGGGCTGCGGCATAGGAGGAGTGCCGGTGCTTTTGAGCAGCGCTCTTCCCTTCCGTGGCCTGGACGGGGCCGCCACCGGTTGATGGCGGACGCGGTGGTGCCGCAGGGGAAGAGGAGTGTAAGTATAGCGTTGGCCGCTCTCCCTATCCCCTGCGGCCGAAAAGTGGTAGGCGGGACGGCGCTTTGTGTTCCACGCGCGCCGTCAGAGATATCAGCAACCACTGGTGGGGTTCGCAAGGGCAAATGCTTGCCAGGGGTGCGGGTTGTGCGAAAGAGACACCTTCGCCCCTGGCACACAGGCAACTGAGGGAACACGCGTGGGTTTTAGTCAGTAAAAGTCTGACACGCCCTCCTGCTTTCTACCCAGAGCGGGAGAAGTCATTTGATGATATCCAAAAAAATCAAAAAACCCTAACCTACCCCAAAAACTCAATTAGTCGACTTGTACCATCAAAAACAGGAATCGTAACAAGAAATGCCAGTAGACATTAGAATGCTATTATTCGGACCTCAAGTTGGCTTTTCATCAGTCTCAAATACTTTACTAGTATCAACTGATCAACTTTCACGAAACAAATGTTACTGAACTGGAAACTAAGACGCTTTGGATAGACTTCGAACAGTTGTGCCTTCCTCTGAACGATTTATTGGGTCACATAAATCAGGTCAAGGGTTTTGATAAAATATTGGACCGAATTCAGAGAATAGACGCAACTGAAAATTGAATCTGCACCTCGTATTATAGTTATGAAGGCAAACATTGTTTCTGTTGTTAGTGTTCCTAGAAAACAGGGTCTCAGTAGCCCGAAAGTCTGACAACCTGTCTTACCAAGGTGTATCGTATTGTCCACTAATTGAATTGTGGAGGTCAGATAGGCAGTCGCTCCATATAAAATACTAACTCAGCTGCATTCGATTAGACTGGAAGCCGACCCCGACATGGTTGGGAAAAACTTAGGAAGGTGATAACCTAGTAAAACGGAACCGTTGTAAAATCAATAAATGGTATCGTCTGTTTTGCTTCCGTCTGATGACACACGGTTCTCTCGAAAACATCGTGGTGTAGTTACCTATTCGAAAATGGGCAAAACCTCCCAAACATCTTAACCAATTTGTATGAAATTTGACACACGCAGCAAGTATTATTTCAGGCTTTCATAACTTAATACGTTACAAGCCCGTCACGCTACATAAAAACACTCGTTTGTCATAAACGGAGAGATGTCTTCCCCGATTTAATATAACTTGACTGTTGTGTTTACTTTTCATTAGGACGCACGGTACTTCGGCAGTAAAAAAAACCATCGCGTTGTTCTCAATAAAGCTTTTTTTGTATGTACTAAATCTTTGTGCATTCATTCTTAAGGATGATGTGCAAAGCTAGCCCTTGAAACTCAAATTTTCTTACGTTTTTTTTTTTTTTCAATTTAAAGGTCAGTGTCGTCATTATCCCAATTCCAATTGAATGACTTTTGACGTGAAAACGTCTTTTCGCTAGGAGCTAGATGGTAAGTTCAATATTTGTGACCGACAAAAACATGTAAGATTTAAAACGCTAATAACTACGAGAGTTTTAGTGCTAGAGTAAGGGTTCAGCATTTAAAAGATAGGTATATATAGATCATATTTATAACAATTTTTAAACGGAACATAATTTACCCAAGACGTCACGCTGTGTGTGCACGCGCATACGCGTGATCTTCAATTTTTCTCAAAAAGTCGTAATTCCCATTCGTACAGCGCAAAAACGTGTTCAGTTAGAACACTGATTCTGAAGTCGTTGTCAAAAGTTGAACAAGCAATACTAGAGCATGGAGGAAATCAATTTAAAGTTGTTAATAGCAAAATAACTCCATATATCGTGTTGGTGGTCAGCAGTGTACGGATCCTATACAGGACGTAGAGTTCAAATCTTGCACGAGTAGCAATATGCAGACAGCTATATTAAATTGAGTCTACCCTACGAAGCCCTCAATTCTTAAAGAGGAGCTAATTAATTTACATTAATATTAGTATTAAAATAATGTTAATACATTATTTTCTTTCACAAACCACAAAGGACCTTCCATCACAAAACAAAGCTATCATTCGAT
This sequence comes from Polymixis flavicincta, assembly GCA_949987655.1. Taxonomy (NCBI): domain Eukaryota; kingdom Metazoa; phylum Arthropoda; class Insecta; order Lepidoptera; family Noctuidae; genus Polymixis; species Polymixis flavicincta. The sequence goes on from OX465180.1 coordinate 7,247,361, forward strand.
GTAATCTCTAATTAGTAAACGGATGTACTCTCCCATAAGTATGGTGGTTAATTAGTTCCGTGGCTTTTCTTCTTATTAATTAACCCTTTAATAAAACCCTCTGTTATTATCTTACTTACATATCCCACAATTTCTTATCTTCAGATGTCTAATACGAACGTAATATATTTTTATTATAAATAAACCGTACAAACAAACAAAAAACAGAATATTTTGTAAAAAAAAAAACATAATCAACCTCTAAAATAATGTTCCCACTGCTGAGACACAGGCCTCCTCTCTGTTAGAGGGAGTGGGCCATAATCTACCATGCGGGCCTATTGCGGATTGGTAGATGTCACATGTCTTAGGATTTTTGGTTCTAAGACATGCTGGTCACGATGTTTTCCTCCATAGTTGAGAGAGCAATGGAGATGAAATTAAACACACAAAGAAAAGTGCTTTTCTGGATATAAACTCACGACCTACGAACCGTAACCCGGGGCGGACACAAGTGGGTGAGCACCGCTTTAAAAAAAGTTAATTAACAACATTGATTTTGACTAGCGACTATTTGAAATACATCATGACATTAGAGCAGGAATTTTTTAACTAAAATAACGATCAAAAGGATGACACGTTTGTCATTATGTTTAGTAGAACCTACATACGTAATGTTTACATTTGAGAAGCACACACACAGCGACCAAAGAAACGGTTAAGGGAGATGTTGTATTGAAAACATGACAAAAGCGCCTTTTGTTTCGGGCGTTATTAAAAACGAACCCTTCTTTGTTCCGTGCTTCTATTAATATTTTGTGCAATATTAAAACAGTATTCATTTGGGACAAAGGCTTTGACCCATTCCATTTTGAGTTAAGTCACTTGCAAATTCGTAAGGCAGTGGTAGGTAATGGGTTGACAGACATTTTGCATTTTTCATTTCATATCGTAAATATAATATTGTCACATATCACAAAAGTCACGTGTCACATGGCGTCCTTAGCTGCAATATGGCCACTCGGATATACGTGGCATTTTTTTTTCAAGTCTGCTTTTTTGTTACTCGTACTAATTATCTAAAAATAATTACAAAATATAAAAGGCAAATTTTAAAATAATCATATGGACAAATACTTTATAAAAAGGATATAATTAGAGAACATAAAAAAAAATCCTCCGCGTCGTTGTCAACAGGAAAGTTGCCCAAAAGGCTGGCAGCAATACCACGTTGTATGGCAATGCTGGTTCTTTGGACAAGAAATAGGCCAGCCTTCTGGTCACGTGAAGAGTGAGCACTTGGACCCCATAGTCCTAGAGTATCAACCCCAAACGGCTCGAACATATAATTTCCAATAATAGATTGTAAATTTTTTGGGCAAATCCTTTTATTAATCAACTATTTTACTAAGAATACGATCTATCAACTGATTTAATTGAAAAGTATTCTAAATCTGACAGTAAAGTTGGCTAGGCAACTGTTCAATACTTGGTACTAAAGCGTGATCGACGTGAAATTGTGAAATACCATATAGCTCGGAAAGCAATGTCCAACTGTTGACTGGACAGGCGGCCATATTGATTAAATTCTGATGAATTACTAAACAACGATCTCTCTGTTTATAGTTTTTTAGGTTTCGATCTAAAAGGAAAAACCAAGGCTTCTGTAAGATCATCCTACTATCCGCCTTTATATAATCTACTAATCCTACTTCTAGGTACTTATATTATAAATGTGAAAGTTTGTGAAGATGTTTGGATGTTTGTCACTCAGTCACGCAAAAACGTCTGAACGAATTTGGATGAAAGGCACACAAATAGACTTTAACCTAGATTAACACATAGAAGACTTTTTATCCCGGTAGTATGTTCCCGCGGGAGAAATTCCAACTTCCACGCGGACGTAGCCGCGGGACGAAGCTAGTAATATTATAAATGTAAAAGTTTGGATGTTTGTAAATCAATCACGCAATAACAGCTGAATGGATATGGATGAAATTTAGCATACAGGTAGTTTATCACCTGGATTAACACTCGGTAATTACATTCGCGTGGGATAATTTTCGATCACCACGCGTGCGAAATCGCTGGTAATTTTTTTTTGTCCGTCCGACGCATAGGTTTATTTCAAGACGTATGCAACGTAAGAATTTGAATTTTGGCATAATGTCGCGCACATAGATCCCTAGTCAAAGACTAAAAACATATTTTTTAGATTGATTTCTACTAAACATGCGCCTTCTAAAAGAGAACTGAAAAGTTATTGCAAAGAACAAACAAAACGTGAATATTACAACTGAACTTGACTTAAAAATAAAAGCCCGACCACTCTTCTCCAGTGTCTCGTTTCAAGCCAGTATTGTGTGAGCCCCTAATATCTCACATTTACCAACTCGCTTAAAAAGGCTCGCTAGCCCATAAGGGTAGCTTATTAAATAAGTATGGCGGAACTGCCACATCCGTAAAAAGAAACGCATGTTTGAAAACAATTTCCGTGTACAAGGGAATGCTGAAGTTTTTCATAAGTGAAAAGTTAGAGGCATGAATGTGACTTGTCGATTATTTAGGTGAAAAAGATTTGAGTTTGTGGTGTTATTATTTACATGTTCAAATATATTTTTGTGCGATACATCCTTAATTGTTAATGTTTTCTGCACCGTGTGCTAATTTTGAGTTGTCCCAAGTTGCCTCTTACGAGCTCTATTAGCTTTTTATGCGGCGAGGTCTCTAGTCGAAATTAATTAATTTTATAATTATATTTTTTCCAGCGGCATTTCACCGCGTTAACCAATTTAAAAAAAAAAAAACCTTAGGAAATAATACACATAAACCTTCTTCACGAATCAAACTGTCTATTTGTGAAAACCGCAGATAAATCCGTTCAGTACTTTTTGAGTTTATCGCAAACAGACAGACAGACGCGGTGGGGGTCTATATTTTATTAAATGTAATGATGAAACGTAAATCATTTTTATTCAAGATAGAAGTAGTTACATTTTCCTAGATAATTGTAGCAGTCTTCTACAAAGTTATGAGCTAGTTGTATCACACTGTATTTCATAAAGCGTACACATAAAATAAATACCTCATTGCCTGCAAGCGTACACATAAATACCTCATTGCCTGCAAGCGTACACATAAATACCTCATTGTCTGCCACTCTAGCCCGCGGCATGACACACATTCTTTTCTTGCAGACGATGAGGAAACTGGGAAAATTTCAGTAAATACTGAAGAGTAGGGAAAGTTGGGGTAATTTCGAGCACCTAAGAGAATTTTAGAATAAAACAAAGGAATCTTAAGGTTTTACTTTCTTTTATTGTGTTGGAAGTTTTTTTTTTTGCGTTATAATTAAAACTTTTAAATCGTTAAATAATAGAAAAAAAAACTCCTGCAATTCGGGTTTACCCGTTCTTGGTCGGGTAATCACGATTACTGTTGGGATAATCACAACTTATATTATCGTCTTCAAAGATCAAACCTATTGACCGCTGATCTATATTGTCAATCCGTACATTCCTCACGAGCCCAGTGTTTACACAACATTCAAGTTATCCAATCTTCAACGTGTGGGCTTTCATATTATTCATGGCAAAAAAGGCAATAAAAGTAATCAGTTTTCTTATTTTCTTGAGTAATTCAATTTTGCTTTATGCCTCCATGATCCTCATAATTATGGGTTTATCAGATTCTGGCTTCAGTCTTTATATTTCAGTACATCTCAGTGTTTTCGTTTCAGTTTGTTCTTTTTTTAAAATTTAATATCTTCCTGTTCTCTTTTTTATCCAGATCAATTTTAACATGCGTATTTTTTTTCTAAAATCATACTTATTTTCATTTATAGGTACCGAGCACAAAAATTTCTGATATAAATCTGTCGAATATTTTTTTTTATCTTAGTGCCGCTTAGCACAAGACGTGGCGCGACTTTTAAGATTATGGCATTAAAAAAATTGCGGCGAATATTTCTCCCTTTCTACTCAATGTTGACTATTTTCAATTTTATTTTATTTATCATGCCAATAGCTTATTTATCTTCGAAAATCCGAAACGATAGTCACTGTTACAATTTACAAAAAGTCTCTACAATGAACAGTCATTTTGAATACAAAATGAACCGTGCAATATCCACAAATCCATTCATATTTTTCTTCAATCTCCGCGCTGTATCGGATAAGCCTGTACAATAATATCTATTTATAGACTCCACTAACAATGCAGTATTGATGAAGACCGAATCAATTGGAATTGGAACCCTATGAATCGGAATTTAATCAAAGCACGCAAATATTGATACTACGTGCATCGGGCCAACTTAGCGCGACCGAACCGTAATCCTGTTAAAGTTTCAATATCCACTATTGTGTATCTGTGATATTGTTTGAGGATTAAGTAGCGAGGTGGTATTAATACAGTTCGGAGATTTGCGTAATCTTTTTCAGCGAATCGCGTTTGTTTATTAAAATAATAACGATCAGCCTCGTTTTCGCACGGGTGCAAATAGTAATTCTGTTGACGAAACGTTTGTACACTAATTTTGAGCAGTAAATTAACAAAGAGTACTAGGCTTGCATGAATTCAAGATAGTACCTAATTCTTTCATTAATATTATTATTTAGTTTTTGCACTGCCCAATTGCTGTTTATTTTTTTTTGTTTTTAGAATCACGTGCTGAATTCATGGTTACAGTTTCCGAATCAATGTCTCTATCACCTAGTATACATACATGTTATGCACGTGCAGGGCGATGATATCAACAATTACACACAAACCGTATACTTGCTTTCTATTATGCTTGTAATTTGTCATCATCTGCCTAGCCTTTTCCCAATTACGTTGGAGTCGGCTTCCAGTCTAACCGGATACAGATGAATATCAGTATTGTACAACCCAGTTACTGGGTAATAAGATACCCCTTGGTAAGACTGGTTGTCAGACTTTCGGACTTCAGACCCGTAACGACTGTCAAAGATCTACAAAAGACAGCCGGGACCAATAACGTGCTTTCCGAGGCACGGAGGGGTCTTGGTATGTAAAGATGGTCACCCATCCACGGACCAACCGTAGCAAGCGTAGCTTAACCTGATCGATCAACCCATGCGGCTAATAATAATACTTGGCCAACGCGGGAAAAGACAGTCATATGGTTTCATTTATGTGATAACCTATTCGCCACCATATACATAATTTCAAACCATAAGTCCCACGTGTGTGGCTGTGTACGAACTGGTTCCTATTATTGTCTTTCTTGTGAAATTTTCCTCTGGAGATGAGTACAGGTTTTCAATATCAGACTGCTGGAACTCTAGCCTCCTTTTAGAGGAGTCCTTTGTATCAAGAAGAATGGGCCATAATTCACCAGCCAGGCTCAGTGAGAGCTGGACGTCATTTATTTTCTATACCTTCAAATATTTGGTTATAAAGACGTACTAAATTCCTTACAATATTATGTAAATCATGTATGATGAAGTTACACAGCAGTGCATCTATGTGCTCATGTAAATAATTCAGTACCTACATTTCGGAACTTAATCTCCAGCTTAGGTACAGCAAATTTCTTTAGCTAGCTATTGCATTAACTACTCAATGCACACATTAGATAACTTACTAAACTCAACTTGGTACGAGTAACTTCATGTTGCAGAAATTTCACTTGTCTGCTGGCTTAATCATAACATATTTAGTAAGATGTCTACATTTGAAGCTTTATTCTATGTGAATGAGGATAATGATATAGGAATAATTACCTAAAATGTTTTTTTTTTTGGTAGAACTGGTGATCCCACAAATATACAGAAAAAGTTTTTATCCAGTGCGCAAACTGGAACCATGAATTCAGCATATCACTCTAGGCCCTGCATCGCAGAAATTTTTCCCGATTTAACAAAAAAATAAAAACAGCTGTTCCATACATTTTGACCGCGTAGGTATTGCACTTTTCTATGAAACAGCAGATTTTTTTTTTCTATAACTAGCGAAAAATTTCTGCGGTTGGGGTTCTAGAATTATATGCTGAATTCATGGGAACCTGTAAAACTTTTTTTGCATTTAATAATACACAGTTTTTCCGTGTGGTGCCGGACGTAAAAGAATAGCACCATCCCATTTCTTCCCATGGGTGTCGTAGAAGGCGACTAAGGGACTTACTAGAGAATGGGCAGCAGCGTTCTCTATGCATTTTACCACCGTACTGCGATCGCCAACCCGCCTGCCAAGCGTGGCGATTATGGCAAAACCCCCCATTTGGGGGAGGCTTATGTCCAGCGGTGGACGTCTTTCGGCTGAAATGATGATGATGAGATTTTCAATAATTGACCCTGTTATTGAAATTGGCAGGCATCGGCCTTTGCGGACCCCACCACAGTTGGTCCTGACATCTCTTCGAGGCGCTCGTGGAACATAACGCGCCGTCGACCCGGGCTTGGTCCTTACCGGACAGCGAGCTACCCATTACCCGCCATCCGCAAGCCCGCGCCTAAGGTGGCCGGGAATCAGCCTGGGATTCCCGACGCCCAGGGCATCTCCTGCGACGACTAGGGCAACTTGGCAATCCAGTATTTTCAGGACCCCAAAACAGAGATTATTTGAGGTTCACAAAAAGAGACGCAGTCATTACATTTGAGTGTTCAATCAATTTTAAGGAGAGCAAGATGGCTATTCGATTAAATACATGCCCTGAGTATATAGCCGTTAGTATAAGTACATATAGCACACATACAAAATCAGTCTTAAATGTTCCCGCTGCTGGGGAAGCCGGAGCGGGCCGTAATCCAACCACGCGGGGCCAGTGCGGGTTGATAGATGTCACAATGTCGTCGAATGTTTGGTCTGTTTCCTCACGATGTTTTGCATCACCGTTTCGAGAGCATTAATGATTAAATTATTTACACAAAGTGAAGCGCCGATCTGGGTTCGAACCTACGACCTACATAACGTAAGTCGCGGCTGTTACCACCGGGTCAGCACTGTTCTGCTCTGCTAGTACCAGTTAGACGATAAAACTTTAAAAACACTTTATTGCAATCGACGCGACTAGAAATTCCGTGTAAATTGAGTCGATTTAGTGACTGTAGTAGAAAAATGGTTGAACCTCACAAAGAAAACTACGAGAATTACCTCCACATAAAGGGTTAAACATTACGACCTAGCTTAAATCATAAACTACTGGTTATTCTTGGTTATAACTATTTTTATAACTTGTTTAACCATTTATTGGTCTGTTTATGAAGGAATATGATTGGTATATTTACTATTGAAGGCATCGTAAACGTATGTGGGTATGGCGGAGATAAAATATAACATTATTACTACTTTTCCGTGTTTATAGTGTTTGTTGGGACTTTATTATTAAAAGTTGATTGTGTGTGAGAAGATCGTGGCTAAATCAAAACATCCGCAAGGGTTGATTGATGGTTACACAACGCTTGCTACGGTCGCATCATGCCTTTTTTTCAGAGTCGGCAATCATCAAATAACTTCTCCCGCTCTGGCTGGAGCAGGAGGGCGTGTCAGAATTTTACAGACTAAAACCCTCCCGTGTTCCTTCAGTTACCCGTGTGTCAGGGGCCACGATATCTCTTTCGAACAACCTGCACCCCTGCCAGGCATCGGCCCGCAAGCTACCCATTACTCGCCATCCGCAAGCTCGCGCTTGCAGTGGCCGGGAATCAGCCTGGAATTCCCGACGCCCAGGGCGTCTCCTGCGGCGACTACGGCCGTGAGGGCGCATTTACTGCCTCTCCGTCACGCCTGGACTAGGGCCGGACGCGAGAGATCGCCGCCGCCGATCGCCTCCACAAGGCCACGGTGGTGCTCCGCCCAAGCTGGGCAGACCCCCACCGTATGCTCCACCGTATCCTCATGGCAATCTAATAGTCATATCGAGACGTGCCTCGGAAAGTACGTGAAACCGTTGGACCCACCATGAGACGCTTTTGTGTAAACTTCGTTATTACGGTGTCCATAACGATGCTCTAAACGTAATAAATTCTTATTTGCAAAATAGGGTTCAATGTGTAGAAATTAATGGTAAAAAATCTTCCGGGCTGCCAGTTCAGTTAGGTGTGCCTCAAGGCTCAATACTCGGCCCATTCTTGTTTTTTAGTATATATTAATGACTTACCGTTCTATTTAAAGGGTATTTGTGATGTTGTACTGTTTGCAGATGATACTTCTCTTATTTTTAAAGTAGATAGGAATAGACAAGACTTTGACGACGTAAACAGTGCACTCTCAATGGTTACGGATTGGTTTACGGCAAATAACCTTGTTCTCAATGCCAAAAAAACGAAATGTGTAAAGTTCGCCTTACCGAATGTTAGAAATCTAGGTCCCAATATCGTCTTAGATAAAGAGGTGCTTGAAACCGTAGACACGGCAGTATTTCTGGGCATAACAGTAGATGCCAAACTTCAGTGGGGATCACACATATCAACACTAGCAGGGAGGCTCAGTTCAGCCGCCTACGCCGTCAGAAAAGTAAGACAATACACTGACGTCGATACAGCTCGATTAGTATACTTTAGTTATTTTCACAGCGTTATGTCCTACGGTATTCTGCTGTGGGGCAAAGCCGCTGATATTCAAAATATTTTTGTCCTTCAAAAACGTGCTGTTCGTGCAATTTACCAGTTAGGTGGCAGATTTTCCTTGAGGGACTTTTTTAAAGATATTGGTATTCTCACAGTGGCATCACAATTCATATTAGCTAACATCTTATTTATTAGGCAACATATACACTTGTACACTAAAAACAGTGATATTCATACCGTTAACACTAGAAACAAGGACAAACTACGTGCTCCCTTTCACCGGCTTCATAAGGTTCATAACTCATTTGTTGGGCTTGGTATAACTTTTTATAACAAGCTTCCCACTTCTTTGCTAGATTTGCCTTTTGATGCGTTTAAAGTTCAAGTAAAATCCATCCTTTGTTTAAAGGCTTACTATTCCATTAACGACTATTTAAATGACAAGAATAGTTGGTCGCTGTGATTAACACAAGACAATGTTTATGTTCTTTCTCCAGAATTAGCGTACCTAGTGACAGGTTATATGGGTTCATATATTTATTTAGTTAAATACTTTTTTTTTAAATTTTATTGACCAAGTGTTTTTTTATTATCTATCTAATAAGTCATTAGTTATTGACATATAGAGCCCTTTATACCAGGAAACTTTTATTTTTGGTAATATGCGTTATTGTTTATTACTTTGCCTATGTATGTATAGAATCAAGTCCATCCGACTAAACAGACAGCTGTGCTGCTGGGGAGTTTGTTGCGCCACTTCTTCTTCCCAGCTAAAGCACTTGGAAGTGTCGAAGGGTGGGCGTTTTTGGGGGACTGTCTTATGTATTTTGACGTTCGAAAAGTGCTGATTCTCAGCCTAATTTGAATAAATGACTTTTGATTTGATTTGTCATTTGATAGCAATTCAATGTTCCTGCCACCCTGTATACCAAGTACTGTAGTGTACTCATTGTAAAATATTATATTTTCTTGCAGATTGGAGCCAACAGAACAGGACAGTTCAGCCCATGCAGTCTTCAAAGAAGCTTACGAACATGGGTTGCTGTACCCAGACAAGTGCAGAGAAAAATACGCCTTATGTCCATTCAACTCATCACTACTATTCGAACTGATAAGATATCTATTACGTCATCCATAAAGTCTATTTTAGGTACAGATAAAGTAGAATAAATTGAAGTAATTTAACACGTTTTTATCTTAAAGAGCTAGCAAATTGCTTGGTAGTAAAACTTTTTCTTCATTTTGAAATATAAAATGACCAATTTAGCATTTTCTTTTGAAGTGAAAGAATGGAATGAAAAAGCTATTGGCCGTCATACAAGGTTTACTAATAAATCTAATAAGGCAAGTTTTAAATGAGTGTGGGTATAACACCCTGAAGAAATATACTCATTTTCACACCTAACATCCCGCCTAGTTTCAAGGTTGGGCCGAGGTGTGCCTATACTACACCTACATTTCGCTAGTTAGGTTTAAGTCCCATGTTATATGTAGTTATAGAGAGCGAGCCTATTGCCATCAATTGGGCACAGATCCAAACGTTCAGGCTGCTACTGAGAAGTTCTACATAGAAAACTCAATTACACTTTTCCCGACCTAGAAATCGAACCCAGGACCTCCAGGACTAACCACTAGACCAACGAGGCAGTCACAGTATCCGTCTTCTTTTCACATTCCGTTAAAATCAATATATCGAAGTCTGATTTGTTGATTAGTGAGTGCTTTACAAGATAAAAGTAATTTTAGTACCGTCATCATCATCTGCCTAGCCTTTTACCAACTATGTTGGGGTCGGCTTCCAGTCTAACCGGATGCAGCTGAATACCAGTGTTATACATGGAGCGACTGCCTATCTGATCTCCACAACCCAGTTACTGGGTAGTACGATATCCCTTGGTAAGACTGGTGGTTGTCAGACTTTCGGGCTTCTGACGACCCGTAACGACTGTCAAAGATCCACAAATGACAGCCGGGACCAACGGCTTACTCGTAACGTGCTTTCCGAGGCACGGAGGGGTCTTGGTATGTAAAGATGGTCACCCATCCACGGACCAACCGCGGCAAGCGTAGCTTAACCTGGTCGATCGATCCGTGCAGCTATCGTTATTTAGCCACAAGCCCCTCAATTTTAGTACCGTCAATCACCAGTTAATTCGGAACACTTGTCATACGAAAATCGCCTTAACTACTAGGACCTAAATCCCTACTAATATTATAAATGCGAAAGTAACTCTGTCTGTCTGTCCCGCTTTCACTCCTAAACCGCTGAACCAATCGTCATGAAATTTGGCAGAGATATAGCCTGGAATATGGATAAGGATATAGGCTACTTTTTTACGCGATAATCAACATCCATGCGGGTGGAGCCGCGGGAAAAATCAAAATCAAAATATTTTTATTTCATATAAACCTGCATGGGCACTTATGAAACGTCAGAAGCTAGGTGCACGGTTCCAAATTGTTGTTTCCTATGGAGAAGAGCCGGCAAGAAACTCCACGGTTACTCTTTTAAAAATAATTGGCTTTAACAATGTTTTCAAATTACAGAGATAAAATGTATGGGAGGACAGTGCGGGCCTGTCAATAAGTACCAGGTACTTAGACGAATACAGAATAGAAAATCGTCTACAAATCTAGTCTGTAAGGCCTACAACGTTCTCTCATTCACAATATGTAAAATAATCTACATAAATAAAATGAACCTAAACATAGTGACATGATTTCCATGACAATCACTTAAAATACCTAGTCGATATTTAAATTGATGTATAATGTCAAATAATGACGAGAATATGTCAGCAATCAAAATGTCACATTCTATGAGTTCCAAGAAAATTTGTCGACATTATTAAATACGATATTAGCAGATTTCGTGTGTGATTGACGTTGTTACGAGTAAGGAATCGTTAAGTGGTTATAGTGAATTCAGGCCCTGTCAAACTGCGTAACAGTCAAGGGTGCTGCCAATGCCACTTGTTACTTGAGTGGTTGACTGTCTCTAACATGTTTTACGACAGACATAATCTCAGACGATTTCTTTATAAATAATAATTTAGCCTAGTTTTTCCACTGAGCCTGAGTATTTTCTATTTTTATAAAGTACGATGAAATACTAACTACAATACCTTTCTAACTCATTGTTGATCCAAAGCAATATCATTATAATTAGACTAAAAGGAAAGCAGAGTATTTCTTACGACAACTTAGTTGTGTGGTGAGAAAAACGCTCAGATGTTGTCAGCACCTACCAGCAAGAATGTCATCGACGATAGCGAAATATTGACTTCCCTAGCTTATTGTCCAATTGTTGCGATCGCATGTGTAGTGATTCGGACCACAATCTCATAATTGATCGCCTATATCGGGATGTAGTATCCGCTCTAGGAGAGGTCGCCATTGTTAGCAGGAAGACACGAGTCAATGGTAGGAGGCCGAAGCGCCAAGATCGGCTAAGACGTCCATCTGAATTTGGTTTTGGTGATTCTGGCACAACTTTAATTTGGATTTAAAGATCCTACGAGTGTCACACATTTCAGTAACGCCAGATGTAGGTTGGCCACAATTAAGCCACATATTAAACTTAAGCCTAGCGTGCGAGTGAGCCTCACCGACGTGATTCCAACCTACCACGCGCTTCGGCCTCCTACCATTGACTGGTGTCTTCCTGCTAACAATGGCGACCTCTCCTAGAGCACACTGTAAAAAGACTTTCGGGGCTTCTACAAAAAAGCGCAACCTTAAACCTGGTTTGCGGGTGAGCATGGTTGACGTGTCTGGTGAAAGGGATATCGCTAATGTTTTTAAATCGCTATTTTATGTCGAGCCAAGCAGTATTCCACCCTCTGAGGTGGTCGATGCTGACTCTGAGTCACAGTGTACTCAACTCAAAAAACTCAAAGCATTTATTTCAAATAAACCAACTACAGGCACTTTTGAATTTATTGTCAAGGTCGGTGAGTTAGAAAGAAAACCTGTGGAGAAAAACGGGCAAGAAACTCCATGGAAAGTCTTTTAAAATCATGATATTGTTACAAAAAGTCGGTAACATCATTGTGTTGAAATTACTGTCCCGGAACCCAGTGTTAAGTTCTCAGCTGCGGGGCATACAGACCATAGGATGTATGACCAGGAGTAAGTCTCCAGGACATGCCGGACTCAGCATCGAACACCTACAGAATGCAGGTCCCCACCTGTCACGTGTTTTGGCCATGCTGTTCACGTTCTACCTTCGTCATTCGTACTTGCCGGACGAACTAATGAGGACGGTCGTAGTTCCAATTGTTAAAAATAAAACAGGTGATATATCTGACAAAAAAAATTACAGAACGATCTCATTAGTGACAGCCATCGTGAAAGTATTTGACAGCATGCTTAATGCTCAGTTAAACAATTCAGTAACTTTGCACGATAACCAGTTTGGGTTCAGACCCAAACTGTCTACAGATAGTGCTATACTGAGTTTAAAGCATTCTGTCAGTTATTATCGATCGGAGCACGCCTGTTTACGCCTGCTTCCTTTATCTGTCTAGAGCATGTGACCTGCACCCTACTTGCGTAGCTCACGATAAATCATAATTTGTTTCGTTTTAAAACAGATTGTTAAATCGTTGCTTCATATGTTCGAAAAATGTGTCTACTCAACAACGTAAGTAACGCAATGAATATTGTTGAACAGTCAAATTGAAACAGATTATGATTAATCGTGAGTTACGCAATTAGGGTGCTGGTTTCATACAAAGTGCTGTGGAAAAAGTTGCTCGATAGGCAAGTTGCGCCTGAAGTTCTTAAAATCTTCCAGCACTGGTACGGGAACCAAGTCCATAATGTTAAACGTTCGGGAGCTCTGTCGGACTCGTACAGGTTGGAGTGCGGGTTGAGGCAGGGAGGATTGAGCTCACTAATGGTCTTCAATCTGTACATCGATGGACTTGTTGCCGAGCTCAGCAGCCGCCATGTTAATGATGTGTGCTTTAACATCAGCTATGCTGATGATATGGTGCTGCTGAGCGCGTCGATAGGGAGACTCAGAGAGCTAGTACCTATTTGCGAAACGTACGCTCATACACATGGCCTAAAATATAATGTCAAAAAGAGCGAGCTTATGATTTTCAATGCAATTTCTAAGTGACCGGCGAAGATTCCGCCGTAAGGTTATGTGGGGTGCCTTTGGAGCGGGTACATACTGGGCCATGTTGTGACGTCCGATCTGAAGGACGATGCTGATATTGAGCGAAAAAGAAGGGCGCTGTCGGTAAGGGCAAATGTGATTGCCCACAGGTTCGCTCGTAGCTCCAAGGACGTGAAGATCACCTTGTTTCGAGCCTACTGCACATGTTTTTATACGAGTATTCTGTGAGTGTCATATTTGCAGAAATCCTACAGCGCTCTCCGCGTTCAATACAATGACGCGCCGAGGGCGCTGCTGCGACTGCCTCGATTCTGCAGCGCATCGGGAATGTTCGGAAGCGTCCGCATTGACCTTTTTATACCAGCATGCGCAAGAGGGCGACCTCAATAGCGAGTAGAGTACGGGGCAGCGGCAACAGTCTTCTTACCGTTGTTGCCAACAGGTTGGACGGGCCTTTCATGCAGCACTGGCAGGCCTTATACATGCACCCGTATATCAGACTTAGGGCAGGTAAAAATGTAAAATAATTGCCATTTGTTTTGTTTGCAATTTTATACATACTCGTAGGTATAATCTTTAATGTTTATAACATTTTACCATTTAATTTTATACGATTCTGACATTTTTTATTATAATTTTTAATGAGTTACTGAATATTTTAATAATTAATCACAATCGTATTTTTGCTTTTTATGTTTTACATTTTAAAATAGTTTAGATTTTAATTGTTCATACAATTAAAGTGAAACTATGGACTACATTTATGTCTGAAAGAAAAAAAAAAAAATATGTGCACACTGGCTACATGACGCTCTTCGTTATTTTGTGCTTACAACGACCATCGTTGCACGTCACAAAAGAGCGACTTTGTGGCTTTTAAAAACATTGACTTATACAATGCAACAACTCCATAACAAGCATTAGACGAAGTAACATCAGACATCATTAGCGATCTTCTGGGAGTACCTATGTTTGAAGACACTTTAAAGGCACGGAGTAAATATTCAACAGATACGAAACTTCATATCACGCTGCAATTAATAAAGCTGGTGCGTCGAATCGAAATCGAATGGAGATCAGCAACCAATGATGTAATTCTTTAGATTCCGAAAGACGGTCACGTTTCTGTGTTGTGGAAATTTGAAGATACTATTGTTTGAAAATGGTAACTGTCGTTCTATGAGGGCTGTGTAAGCGCTCCCTTTGAGAAGAGAGCATACTGAGTTTTAGACACAATATTTGCGCTACTTAAATACGGTGAGTGTAGATCTAAAGATTTAAATCTTTGACAGTTACCTACCTACTGCTAGAAAGTATAGGCGCTTGCATTGTCTAATTGTAACCATGGTCGTGCGGTTGGCTGCATAGTTCACACAATCTGCCTTGCCTTTTCTTAACTTCGTTGGGTTTAGCTTTCAATCTATTTGGCTGCAACCGAAAACAAGTATTTTATGCAGAATAAGTTTTTTTGTATAACCGACGAAAAATTTCTGCACTCTAGATGATGATTCTGGGGTCTAGAATGACTTGCTGAAGTCATGGGTACAGATCGAGGTCAAGAACAGGCCCATTCAACAATCAAAATAAATACTTGTTCTGTTTTTCTAGTTGCACTCGAACGAAACACGCACACATATACTGCGCCATTGATAACAGCTGCGAGGGTTTAACGAAGGTTAATCTACGCTTACGGCGGTTGGTTCGTCGATAGGTGACCATTCAATACGAAAGCTCTACGTGTCTTGAAAAGGACGTTAAGCGTAGATCCCGGTTGTTATTCGCAGATCTTGATAGTCGTTACGGATAGTCAGTAGACCAAAAGTCTGACAACCAGTCATTAGGGGTATCATCTCATCCAACAACTGGATTGTGGAGGGCAGTTATGCAGTTGCTTCATACAGGATAAGATTTTAACAAGTGCGCAAACTGTATATGAAGGAACGACCGGTCCTAGTAAATGCCCATTCAGTCTTGCTTTGTAAGCCTGCCAAATGTGAAAAGAATATAGTGTTTGTACACAGTCTAAGCTTTTTCTCTGTAACCTCTCTACTCTGTGATATCGATACTAACAAGGCTACAACACACATAAGAGCGAACCGCAACTCAATCGCTTCTGAATCGCTTGTATGAATTTGCTGTTTGTCTATACTGACATAGATACTATAATACTAGTTATACTCGCTGACTTCGCTAGAATATACACATCATATTTGCAATGGCTTGTTTCTTGCCAAGTTGTGTAGTCGAGCTCATAACTGCATAATATCTTTTGCCATGAATTTCCATTAATTGAAACTTCGTTAAGGTTGAAATAATCGAACTGTCACATAGAAAAATAGCCCGCACTCTAGTTACATAACACATTTAATCCCAATCTGTATAATTTTAAAGCATAATACTAATAATCCATGGCTTCATAAGTTAGATTATTTTTCTGATCAACAACGTAAATACCTAACGCAATTAACGTTTTTGAACCGTCAAAATGAAAGCCATTCCTACAGTTATTGTGTTACGCAATTACAGCTTGTCCTATTGTTACTATATTACGCAATTACGGCTTGTCCTACTGTTATTGTGTTACACAATTACGGCTTGTCCTACTGTTATTGTGTTACGCCATTACGACTTGTCCTACTGTTATTGTCCTACAGTTATTGTGTTACGCAATTACGGCTGGTCCTACTGTTACTGTGTTACGCAATTACGGCTTGTCCTACTGTTATTACATTGGTATTTACAAACACAAGTCCTAAAAAGGTACATAATAAGCGGAGAAGCACCACCGTACAATATTGAACACTACATTTTTAAACACGTTTCTTGTTTTGTTTGGCTCTCAAAAAGTCTCAGTAGTTCAACGGTTGAATAACTGAGAAAAAACATCTGACTAGTTCGACGATCTCGAACTAATGAATCGAGGTAGTGAGAACAAACGTTTAATTTTTCAATCATTTTATTTTTGATCGATAAAAACAAAAACAAGTGCTTATGTATTACAGGGGCAAAAGATGATGCCCTAGCTATGATCGTTGCATTTGCTCCGTGCCTGTGATAGACGGATGGATAGCGGCGCCTTAATAATGGGGTCCGTTGACACCCTTGAAGTACGACACCTAAAGTAATCTTCTTGAAATTTCTTAAAATCTTTCCTAAAATTGAACTAATCCGCTGACACTAATGTATATTTTCTCAACCGACTTTCATGTTGAACTTTCATTCGTATTTGAATTGATAGACTAGGATTTACGAGTATGTCTGAGCTACAATAGCACTCAGAACAAAGGGATATGAGGCAACATATCAAAGTTTAAGTAAACTCGCTCAGTGTAGCGGGTTTTCTAATTTCTGAATAGAATCACAAGGCAGTTCGTGTTGGATTATAAAATGATTATGATGTGCAGACGCCAGCACATCATGCTACTAATCCGACAAATTTCTTTGATAGATTTTCCACTTTCTTACATAAGCTTATGGTTCATGTTCAATTGGGAAAATTTGACAGTTTGGGGCAGCTTGGTGTGCTTGGCATCTGTACTAACTTTTGCCAGCGCCTTCACCCGCGTGGGCGTCCGAAATTATCCCACAGGAACGTAATTCCAGTGCAAAAAGTATCCTTTGTGTAGTATCCAGGTAAAAACTATCTGTGTGCCCCATCCAAATCCGTTCGGCTGTTTTTGCGTTATTGAGTAACATACAAACTTTGACATTTGTAACTGTGTAGTATTATGACCGCGCAGATGTTCTGAAGTTACCGACATAGTTTGCAGAGTAAGTGAACTGGAGCGGGGCAGTGGGCTGGTCATGTTTGTCGAAGAACCTATGGACGGTAAAACAAGCGTAGTCGCCCCCTAGCTAGATAGACTGACAGTCTCAGTAAGATGACTGGGATCTGTCACAGTCATCTTACTCAGTCTACTGAATCCAGAAGGCGGAGGACAGGGTGTTGTGGGTCAGCCGCGGAGAGGCCAGAGGAGAGGTGACTCGGCTGATCTAAACGATTTTAAATAAAGTTTCATCCAAACAGCGCAGCAGAAACTCATAAGATTTTACTGCTTCGGAATCGGAACAGAAGTTCCAAAGTATTACCCCGTACATACAAAATGTATATCCTTTTAATAGATTATTAAACACGGAACGTTTGGTCTATAGTCAGTTGTAGCCTTTCGTCCACATCCACTAACGCGTTATATAGCTTGGATATAATTCAGAACACAATGTGTAGTAATAATTTACCTATTAGCTGTGTTAAATGAATATCCAAGATTACTTCATTGTCTGTGTTAAGCTGGGGTTACACAAGTCTCACAAGTCTGCCTGTGCTTGAGAACAAAGGCAAAAGATAAAGCTGTACCATAGATTATGTAACAGCGTTTCACAAAGAGCTCTGTATAGTCATTCAAAAATACATTCCCGCGTGTTTTAATAATAGAATGTGGTTTAAATTTAACGAATATATGGATACTTATTTTATTTTACATTATTGGCAAGCACTGAAACATTTTTGTTTTTCGAACCATTTAAAATAAACACAATACATGACAACCAGTGCGCAAACTGCTAGTCGTAGAAATTTTTCGTCGGTAAAAAAAAAAATCGGCGTTTCCGTACAGTTTTTCCGCGTAAGTATTGCACTTTTCTATGAAACGACAGATTACTTTTTTTTTAATAATCGAAGAAAAATGTCTTAAAATGTATCCTGTGTCATTACGGGTAGTTCTTTATCACAAAGTAGTACTAATTTAAGAATCATTAGAACCTTTGATTATATATAATCAAAGATTAGAACATATGTCTATATATTATTACAACAGAAAATACCTAGAGGTCAAAATTGGGACATTTACGTGCAACTTAAATCGTCCAGGCCTAGTCAAATCTTCGTACTTTTGTATGCTATTTTTGTGTCCCAAAAATACTTAAAGCCAAGTAATTGCCACCGGCTTGCGCCTGGTTAGTCACAGTTCCCACCTAACATAACTCATTAGGCCGGATTAGACTAGCTTATTTAAATAAATAAATTAAATAAAAGTTTTTATTCTTTCTCATACAATTAATTGTTTTACAGTACAAAATTGAGGCAGCCCGGTAAGTTATATAGTCCAAGATCCCAGAGCTTTCTGAAATGATAACTTATTCTCACAAAGATGAAACTTTAGGTTCTGAGTAGTGGCCTAATGTACTTTTAATACGCAACTATAGAATAATACGTGATCGGCGTCCTGTGGAATAAGCGGCATCACAAGTTGAGTACGTAATCGGCTGTCAAAGTGGTTCATATATTTTTTGTAGAACTTTAAAGCGTCTGACAAAAGTTCCGGCCCATGGAAAGCGTCTGATACTTTTGATATTATTTCAGAGTAATGTTCTACAATATATATAAAAATCAGCAATGTGAATTTAAGTAAAGTAACACTTATTTTTAGTTACCTTTCTCAACTGGTACCTGCCCAGGTGTCACTGAGCGAACTCCACAAACACGCAAGTATTAAAAGTACATGAGGCCACTACTCAGAATCTAAGGTTTCATCTTTGTAAAAATATTTTATGACAGAAAGCTCTGGGATCTCGCACTAATAAGGATACTGGTGTTTGGTTACCTCGCAACTTCCCATGGGTTGCTAGGTACAATATTGAGACAATAATTAAAACTGGAAAGAAAAAGCTTAGGTCCCAAGGTGTTACAAAATTGTTGTAGCATGTTCAGGTATGTGCGGTGTCTGTGTGTGTGTATGTGTGTGGAGGAGTGAATGTGTGGGGTGTAAGGGTGTGAGTAGGCATGTGTTTTAATGATTGATTAACTGATGTATGTTATGATTGGCTGAAAAAGGCAAGTAAATTGAAAATAGGCTCAATTATTTAAGAAAGTCTGCATCATCATAAGCGCCAACAGTTTTAGAAGGTCTTTAAAATATAAAAAAAAAAAAACATAATTTGACGATCAAAATGTTTTTAAAGAATCCGTTAAATATTTTCCGTAATGAAATTCAAATAACATTTCCATTCTGTGTTGCCATATTGCCGCTTATGATTTGGTGTTCAGGAGTAATTTGAGACCGGTTTAATAATACAAGCCCTACTAGTGCTAAGTGTACAATTACGTAATGAGTATTACGTATTACAGCAGCAGGCTTAGCACGAGCACAATGCAATGTTTATACAATTTGCTCATGGTGGTAAAGAAAAGTATAGGATACTTACAATTTCATAATAAAACATCACGCCTTTAAGACGGGCAGAGATGTAGGTACCTATAGTACACCCACATTTCTCTAGTTATGTTAAACCCCATGTAAATAGGGGGCGAGGCTATTGCCATAAACCTGGCACATAGACTCCGCGCTACTACTGCGCAATTTCTAATGGAAATTCCCGGGTCGAGAACAACACTTTTCCTGACTCGGAAATCGAACCCATGACCTTATATTCAGCATTAGCATTTGCAACCACTGGACCAACCAGGCAGTCTTAAAAACACTTATTACATGCAAGTATAAAACAAAACAGTTCCGACACTATCTGATTGACAGACTTACAACCTAAAACGCTAAAAATAGACACAAAACCTTTATGTTCCATACAGGTTGTGAAGCTAAAAATAGTATTTTCTCAAATAAGCAACAAAATACCTCGGGTAAAAATATGGTGTGTTCATATAATCCGACTCTAATACGTCGGCCCGAATTCAAAATTCCGAAAAACAATATCTGATAAGAATAGCACCCCGAAAGACATTATCTTGAATGAATATGATCCCGAATTACTTTATTCCGAATGGCCGCTATCCCGAAAGAATGTAATACTAATTCATCCACGCGAGCGGGCGAACTTGCGAGCAAAACCTAGTTCGTCTTAAAGCCCTAGTTAGTTTTATATTTGAACACTTTGGGGTTTATTTATATATGTTGCTTAAAGTTATTTCGTGATTAGCGACTATTTAACCACATAGTTTTGGCGTTTAAACATTTCTTCATCATCATCATCACCAGCCTATAATGTTCCCACTGCTGGGACACAGGCCTCCTCTCGGTGAGAGGGGATTGGGCCGTAATCCACCACGCGGTCCCAGTGCGGGTTGGTTGATGTCACATAACTTCGAATTTTTGGTTCTAGGACATGCCGGTTTCTTCACGAGATTTTCCTTCACCGTTTTGAGAGCAGTGGTGATGAAATAATTTACAAAAAGTAAAGCGCCTGGCTTGGTTCGAACTCACGACCTACAACTCGTAAGTCGCGGCCGTTACCACTTGGCCACCACTGCTCACAAACATTTCTTAACTATATTATCTCCCCCCCGAGTGGGTTCCCGCATTGTCGTTGCGGGGGGGCTCAGTAACCGTGGATTCCGGCCACGGTGAAGCCAAGAGGAACCCAAAGGTGGGGCCGCTCGTCAGGGCTTTTGCCTCAAAGCCGACGACGTAGCGGCCAAAAAGTAGGTTGCGGTGAGGTGCACCGCAACTGAGGTGGGCCGCGATGTCGAATGGGAGGCATCGCGGCTGAGGGTTACGGGCTGCGGTAGAGGAGGAGTGCCGGTGCTTCTGAGCAGCGCTCTTCCGTGGCCTGGGCGGGGCCGCCACCGTTTGATGGCGGACGCGGTGGGGCCGCAGGGGAAGAGGAGTGTCGGTATAGCGTCAGCCGCTCTCCCTATCCCCTGCGGCCGAAAAGTGGTAGACGGGACGGCGCGTTGTGTTCCACACGCGCGCTGTCAAAGATGTCAGCAACCACCGGTGGGGTCCGCAAGGGCCGATGCCTGCCAGGGGTGCGGGTTTGTTCGAAAGAGATACCACAGCCCCTGGCATACGGGCTACTGAGGGAACACGGGTGGGTTTTAGTCAGTAAAAGTCTGACACGCCCTCCTGCTCTACTCAGCAGGAGAAGTCATTTGATGATTTCCCACCCAAAAAAAAAAAAAAAAAAAACTATATTATCTAATGTTTATGAATTTAATATAGTTAATAATTATTATAAAAGTAAGTTCAAAAAGTAAGACCCGAATACTGAAAAAACAGGCTCAAAAAATTCATAAACTGGAAAATATTCGTATGTGAAAGCTGTGGTCGTATGCCACTTTGCTCTAAAGCTTATGATTGCTTACCTGATAAAATGCATTGTTTTGTTAGGGTAGATGGCATGCGACCACGGCTTTCAGATAAGAATATTTACTTGATTTTATGTTTTAATGGGTTTTTGTTTTTATTGCGTGATTTTTTAGTAGTCGTGTTTTAATTTTAGAACTGACTTCTAATTTAAATTATTTTGGGGTATGCTAGCAATATATATTTTATTTTCAAAGTCAAAGTCAAATTCAAAGCATTTATTTCAATTAGGCACTTAAAAGGCACTTTTGAACGTCAATATTTACATTAAAATAGAATTGATTCTAATCGCCCATTCCAAAATGTAGTTTCGTATGGAGAAGAACGGGCAAGAAACTCCATCTTTACTCTTTTAAAATGTTTTAATTACAATTTAACAAAGTACATTAATTATATAATTATGTGTTAAAACGATGCACCCAGAATAAAATTACTAGATACTATACTAAAACAGGTAAAAAAATAAAAAATGCAATTGAAGCAAAACAGATAAATTAATTTTATGATAGATACATGGTGCTCACATATTTACAAACATTGTAAGAGTAAATATACGATTTTCTAGAATATTAACAAGTAATAAGTCAGTGTGTGAGTTAATCAATGTCATAAATATAATTATTTATACAATTCAATTAGCAACCAGTTTGATTTTGTCTAGACTAGTTAGATTATCCTATGGAGCAGGGCCAGCATGTTTCCAAGCATTCTTATCTTGGATATAATCCTCTAATTTATAATACGCTTGTTTACAAAGTTTACTTTTGTGTGTGTACTAACACGGCTTCTTTAGTTCAAGACTTTGTCCTCCAGAGGACGACTTATTAAATTGAATGTGATGTCATATTAAATTCAACCAGTGGATGATCAAGACGCTTCCCACGATGCTCCATTTGTTTAATTATGATAAGAAATTTATAAGTTATGAGGGAGCAGATAAACATAACTTCCAAACATACCCAAAACCCACATTACACACAAACTAAGCAAGTAGGTGAAGCAAAAAGGATGGTTATCATTTTGACCAGTAGGTCAAAATGATAACCATCCTTTTTGCTTCACCATAGTCAGGTAAAAACTACGTAAAAGCCAGTAAATTTCCACAGAAATCCGTTTTCTGTTCTATATAAAGTTAGATACTTCAAAAATAAATTATCATAGTTTCGCGCGTTTAGAACGTAAACTAACGGGGCAAGCTGCTGGAAAGTTTTTCCTTCGTTTTCTCTGCGGTTTAGCCTCTAGTCGCCATAATTAGCAATGCTGTGAAAAGATGTCGAGTTATTTCTTTTAAAGACAATTTAAAATGTTAATTAAATGGTCTTATTTTAACGTTTACAATATTTAATTTGGCATTTAACCGTAAGTTTGTTTTGCCCACGAATTCGTCGTGGATGGAAAGTGGATTTTAGGCTTCACAGAAAACCTTTTAAAAGAGATTAAGTTGTCTGCTGTTACTGAAATAGCTAGAGGACCGAAACTGTTAGGTCTTTTCGGCGTGATTGAGTTATTAATATTTTGAACCATTCAGAAAATGGAGGGGGTTCTCAACTCACTTGTTTTTTTTTTTTTTGTTACGTCGGAGCTCTGGCATTTATAAACCGATATGAAAAAATCTTCTGTGGTTTTAATTTTTACCGGATGGTTCTTTATAAATTAGGTCAAGTTTTATTAAGTGTTTTTTCAGTATGCAGCAGTTATAGTACCGACGGACCTTACGTTTAATTTACTAAGTACGTATAAATTACCTACTTTTGCTAACCATAGTTTGTTTTGGTTTATTTTGATATTGTATTAAGTTTATTTTAATTAATTTATTGAGTTCCTTCTATTCAGTGCAACTTTATGACATAGTCTTTATTTCTACTTTTTTTGTAAGTTACAACAACGTTTTGTGTGCATGCAGAGTTTACCTATAAGCAGTGGCGGCTGGTAGGTCATGGAACTGGTGGTGCACTTTACTAGCTCACTAAGTATTATGGGCGATAAGTAAATAAATAAAATTTATTTATTTCAGATAAGTAATTTAAATCTAAACGAATAAGAAATAAACAATAGTATTTAGTTTCACGTAAACTAAACTTCGCGGTGACAATAATGAGTCGGTCATTCATTATGGCCGGCATGCAAACTTCGCCAAACCTCGGGCGCTCTCGGTAATCGACGTTCGGTAATATTCGGTTCAGTTCGACAAACTTCGGTTCCCCCGTGCGGCGCACGAGAATGGACAAATTACTCCTTAACGCTCCATACAGTTATGTCAACTATCTTCTGTCTCACGCGCTAGGCGTTTTAGCTCGGATCTCATAGAAATGTATGAGCATTCGCCGTGCGCTTCGGCATAGCGCACGAGGGATCTTCTGTACCGCGAAAATAAGTCTTAATAGTTTAGCAAAGAGCTTATATTGGTTCGTCAGTTTTGTTAGTATTACATATACCACAACCACTGGCCACAATGCGATTATTAAACATTTTGTGATTCTTTCGACACCTATTAAAATATGGTAGTTCAGCGCACGAGTGCACTTAAGGGACAGCCGCCCCTGCCTATAAGTGATTGTTACATTTTATTCTGATTTGTTGCTTTGTTTCATTTACTTATGCTTACTTACACAAGTGTAAACAATTGTTGGTGAACCAAATAAATAAGTAAATAAAATAATCCCCTAACTTCACATGACAAATTTTACAGGAGAGCACTTCAAATTTTCAAATACGTGTATATCATGTTCTAGTTAATGTAATATCATGATGGATTTAAAGTGCATTTTGGAATTTTTGTAAAACTAAACGATAGTATAGGTTGGCCCGAAGGTCACGGAAACAAAAAACGCAAATCACGTTTCTATCACTTTTATTTTAATGATATCTATCTATCAATACGTGTAGCAAAATCCGAAAATTACGCGGATGGATTATGAAATTTGGCACAGCTAAAGTTTATATGGAGAAGAAGTGCAGAAAGCCTCTATCTAATATGGAATAATGCATTTCGTTTTAAAAATAATAATGGAAGAATTTCGACCACTGTGCGGCCATTAGTTATAATAATTTCATGTCACTGTTATTTACTTAGCAATTGAAGGTATAGAAGGTACGAATTTGTGTGCGGTAGGTACCACAACTTAAAAGTGAAAGATAAAACGGTTATTAAAAAAAAAGATTTCCAAAATTAATTCCAATTTAATTTCGGAAGTCGATGGCAAAAAAAACTAAAATACAAAACCATAGACACCGACTTCCGAAAAAGAATAATAATGATGGTTATTTCTTTTTTACACTATAAAATGTCACCATCGTAATGTGCTACCCGAAAAAGGATTTAGGTAATATTACGTCATCATCAGCCTATAATGTTCCCACTGCTGGGACACAGGTCTCCTCTCGGTGAGAGGGAGTGGGCCGTAATCCACCACGCAGGCCCAGTGCGGGTTGGTATTACGTATTTAATGTTAATATTAAGTCATCTTTAAGTACTAACATAGCTATAACCATTTTGTATTCCCACCAGAAATGAGAGCGAGTCGATTCTAGTCGAAAATAAACCGATGGAAAATAGGAGTTTGCTTCAACAGTCATTAGCCTGCTTCAACCAATCACCGTTCTTTATTTTATTTTTCTAGAACTATCGGCAGCTGCAGGCTGGAAGTTTTTGTAGTTTTTATAACAGCTTTGTTAGAAGAAAAATAAGCGAAACAGGTAATTAATAAATAACCAACGTTGGTATTTTTATGAAAAGTTGCTTATAACAAAGGTTGTTAGAAAATGCAAGTTTTTTTTACTTCCCGCCACTTCTCTCTAAAATTTTAGTAAAAAATCAGCGCCAGATAGCATCCGTCGAGTTAACGTTGACATGGACCTTTTTAGCGCAGCCGTGAGGCGACACTATTGTTGTTTAAATATGTTGAGTGAATGTGAAATTGTATGAGGACTGAATATTATATTGTGTTATTCAGCGCAACGTACCATACGCATCTTTCAATTTTAAATCATGTATGTGTTACTACACAGAACTGATAATTATATTTTATAAGTCAGTGTTTCTTTTTGCTTTATTTAATTTTATCTTTTTGGTTTTGATTTTGTTTTTTTACAGTCTTAATTTGGTAAAGATCATGGGAAGGAGCGAGACAACCCCAAAACAAGTATTATTAATTACTTACTGGGGCTGTCTTATTACATAAAAATCTGAAAATGTAATAATTTGAGAACCAATAAACAATTTTATTTTTATTTGTTGTATTTATGTGTATACAGCTAACGTATACAGGATATGCTGCGCAATAGCTGACGCCTAAACATATGTATGTGTGTAAAATATATATACTTGTATATTTGCATATTCAACGTCAATCATACTACAGTCGTGCGGCGGAGCTGACACACACACGTTTTTTTTAATTTGTAACAGGTACTGTATGGCCCGAAAGGTCCCTCGTACCGGGATGTAATAAATGAAACACTTGTATGCATGTAAATATAAATCAGATCGTTTATTCTACGTTTTAGATCCTTACAGCTCCGCGCCTGTTAATCATCTTTTTACTTCCAAAACAAATATCTAGGCCAAATTCTTTGAAGGATTGTTCTAACTCATTGACAGTTCGAATGTGACCAAGCCATTTCATTGCCTGCCGGTACGAACATAAAGTTGCATCCGGTAAACTGTCAGTAAATTATTATCAGTAAACAGTCTTTACAGTACTTACACAGTTCGTAAAACACAACAAACTGTATCCAAATAAACTTTAATTTCTTTCTTTCTTTCATTCTGTTGATGGATGTTTTCAATACAATCCATGTTTTGATGATGTATTTAAAACTCTCAACTTACGTCCTTAATTTGTATGTGACGAGAGCAGGCTGTGTTCATTAACGAATCAAAGAAGAAAATAATTTCCGAAATGCTCCTAAATATATTTTTTTAATGACGTCTGACCACTGACCTCGATAAATTAAAACCACTTGATCTACCTAATGCTATTCGAATGGCCTTTGAGGTTTATTTAATTAGATATATATATATATTTTCGTAAGATATTTGACTATCAGCGTCAATAACATTCTCTACAGAAGAATAAAAAATTAAACATTACTGAAATTTAATTAAAAACTTTACACTTTTCAATGATCCGACTTAAAATTCCAATTTATTCTGAAATTAATAACTTTGCAAGTCTTAATTAGGGAATGAGAAGGCACTAAATGGAGTTGGCTAAAATCTTTCGCTCACTAAATGCTTAGGACCACTAACAGTTTGATAACTCGAAGTTTCGAAAATTATTTTAGAAACCCGGTTTTAGTACTGTGAACTGGGTACTAATTAATAAAGTTATCAAAATAAATTATTTTTTATTTTTATTTTTATATTTAGTTTGGTAGAGTGCTGTTAAGTCAAATATGGTTTTAGTTATATTTTATAGCGCTAGTATTCGTTTATTGCCCATATCCAAATATCTTTGGTACGTTTGCGAGCAAAAGAGTTTGTAGGTCGTGAGTTCGAATATATAACAAGCAAAATAATCCTGGAATGCGATTTTATAATGCTACGTGGACTTATAACACTCCGATGATAGTTTTGGTGGCCGCTACTGCGCTTTTAACAGCATAAATAATAGGTCTTTACCTATGAAATTGCCGTTTTGTATGAAAAAAATTTAACGAATTTTTTTCATGAATTTTTTATTTGTATTAATCGAAGTAATCACCCATGCAATCAATGCATCTTTGCCATCGCAGTGGCAGTTTATTGATGCCCTTCTTAAAGAAATCAGCTGGACGGGAGGCAACAAATTCTTCAAAGGCATTTTGTACTGCCTCTCGGGTATTAAATTTTTTTCCCGCCAAGAAGTTATCCAAATTCTGGAAAAAGTAGTAGTCTGTAGGCGCAAGGTCTGGTGAGTAGGGCGGATGACGGAGAGCTTCCAACCCCAGTTCTTGCAACTTGGAGACCGTCTGCTGTGCAGTATGAGGTCGCGCGTTGTCGTGCAGGAGCAGCGGAGACGAGCGATTGACCAATGCTGGTTGGAGATGCGCCAGCTTCTCCATCATTGTGTTCAGTTCTTCACAGTACACATCTGCAGTAATGCTCACCCCGTTTGGTAAGAAGCTGTGATGAATCACACCGGCGCTAGACCACCAAACAGTGACCATCACTTTTCTAGGGGTAAGTTTTCGTTTAGGGCATTGTTTAGGTGCTGAACCAGGATCCAACCAACTTGCTGAGCGCTTACGGTTATCAAACAGAATCCATTTTTCATCGCAGGTAACAATGCGGTTCAAAATTCCTTCATTTGTGTGTCTGTTGAGCAGTGCAAGGCACGTCTCGACGCGTACTTCGCGCTGGCGATCATTGAGTTCGTGGGGCACCCATTTGTCAAGCTTTTTTACCTTGCCAATTTGACGCAAATGGACCAATATTGTTTTGACGCTAACGTCGAAAGCTGCTGCTAATTCAGCCCTAGATTGTGTATCATCAGCTTCCACAATCGCCTTTAATTCGTCATTGTCGACCAAAGTCTTCGGACGACCGCGAGGTTCATTTTTCAGGTCGAAATTTCCAGAACGGAAGCGAGCAAACCAATAACAGGTGGTGCGTTGGTTTGTAGTGTTAGCTCCGTAAACGTCGTTGATGTTGCGTGCCGCTTGTGCCGCGTTGCTGCCACGACGGTACTCATATTCCATAATTACTCGAATTTTTTACGTATCCATGATGACGAAAAAGATTGAAATGCGATGAAAATGTAACACTAATCAATAAAGAAATGACTACTTTTAGAAAAAAAAATCCATGTTTTTAAAATAAAATTAATTTGAAATTAGAATTCTTAGCCAAACAAAAATTATTTTGATTTGAAATGGCCAGTACTGCAGAACGGCAATTTCATAGGTAAAGACCTAATACATGCTGTTTTTACTCAAGTACGTTTAATCCTAAAATTTGTACTTATATCGGTATATAGGATCATATTTCCTGACAAATATAGGATCAAGACTCCTATAAAAGCATGAAACAAGAGTAATTGCACTCAGGAGTAATTACTCCGGTAACTCAGACTTATATGTGCCTATAAGATATCGTCTGCGGACCATTTAAATCTTTATACTCCTGTAGGAGCATGTACCAGGAATATATACACTGAGGAGCAATTACTCTTGTTATTTTTACTTATAACCTCTTATAAGCTAAAAATGTATGACCAATTTAAGTAAATTAAAGTTAAATAACTGTAAATCATTTATGTATCTGGTTTGGTTTTACAGAAACTTAAAAGTAAGCGTTAAATGAATTTCATATCCACGTTTAAAAAATAATTGATCACCAAGATTATAACAGCACTCGGTAGGATAAAGTGTTCTCTATATCGATTTATCGTATGCCGTTTTAAACCTAGACATATTTATATAGGTATTCCACAGTAGTGTTATTGTCTAAGTAATCTCAAACAATCCTGGTTAAATCTCTTAAGAAGCCACTTTTGCTTGAAACGGCCAGTACAGGTGAAAACACGCTTTATATAGTTTTGCAAATTCTATTGTAGGATTTAACATCAGCCATTTTGATTACAACTGTTTTTGTCTACAAATATTGAAAATGGATTTTAATAAGTGGAAGCAGTTTAAAAAAGTCGATCTGATAAAAGAAAAGTAAAAAAAAAAACATATAAAGAAATGTTAACCGCAGTGAGCAACGATTTTTTAAATTTAACTGGTGAAGACCGTATCGCGAATTCTAGCGAGGGTTCTGGCAAGATAATTGTAGTACTACTTTAGATGGAAGAGGTTCAGACTAGGAAAGTACCAAATCTTTGAGCGATGTTGAAAGTGATCATAAGGAAGAACTTTCGGATTATAACAAAATTTAGAACTGCGTGATTCTATTAATAACTTGGCCTTAGATTTCAATGTTTCTCATGCTGCATTGAACTCTTTACTTGAAATTTTAAATAATAATATAAACAATGTTTTGCCTAAAGACGCACGAACATTACTAGATACCAATAGAGAAAACCTACAAATCAGTATTTCAGCCCCAGGACACTATTAGCACAACGGTTTGATCAAATGTTTGAATTTTTTTTATCACAATGTTCCTTGTTTATCAAATGAGATTTCTCTAAACAAATGTTGATGGATTACCAGTTTTCAACAGTTCGACATACCAGTTTCGGCCTATATGATGTACACTGTTAATAGAAACCACGCTGTGACAACCGGGACATATCTCAGACAACAAGAAATGTGTAACACTCCGAGGCCATTTTAAGTTCTTTCAAGGTCGGAAATCTTTTTTGGTTAAAAATCGATCGATATCCAGGAACATATCCGGCATAGTCTTGTTTAAACCATCGGCAACCTGTTATATAATTAAGTCAAATAAAAACCATGTTTAAACTGATGTTTAACCTTGCACGTAGAACAAACCCTTAAATTATTCCTTTAACTTACTTATCTATAAATATCAATCGATTTTCATCTGGTCATTGCGGAACCCTAATCGGTAACAATGGCGAATCTTTTTCGGTTTTGAGATAACCCAATATAGAACCAATATACTTATATTGGTATTATGTCACGCTTGGAAATGCTAAAATTACTTATTTTAGCACTATATCGTACTTGGAAATGCTCACCAAGAAAATGGCAGCTGCCTTAATAATATTTATTTAATATTAATTAATACTAAAATGTAAATAAGCAAATTTCAAGAGGCGCTTTATTTTTTTATCAAAACCATGATAGATTTCACAGAAAATTTACATTCCCCGACCACTAAGCTATAAGACTAACAATTTGACAACAATAAGATTTTGTTTTTCTACTAAGGTTGACATTAATAAATTCTGATTCACATAAATACTACCCTAAAATATTTTTTTACAGACCACAACAAGTGATACCTTCACTTCGACTATTGACAATATACATTTCTAATCTCATTTTTGACTATAACTTACTTATATTGAGATTTACAGGAGTAATTGCATTGACGTAACTCAATTACAGGAGCATTATAGTCGTATATGGCATTTCAGCGGTCTGATATAAATACCTTATAAGTAAAAGTAGACTTATAAAGTGGGCCCTTTTCCAGGGTTATATGAGGATATAAGTTTCATATAGTCCTCGATAAATGATGGTTCTGGGATAGTTTAAAAACCACTTTTTGCTAGTTGTAAGCAGGCACTTTACTTTGTGTGAATTATTTCATCACCACTGCTCCTAAAACGGATGAGGAAAATATCGTGAGGAAACCGGCATGTCCTAGAACCTAAAATTCGAAGACATGTGATATCTACCAACCCGCACTGGGCCCGCGTGGTGGATTATGGCCTACTCCCTTTCACAGAGAAGAGGCCTGTGTCCCAGCAGTGGGAAATTATAGTCTGATTAAGCTATACCTTACTAGTTTATTTAATTATTTATTTTCAATCCTTAAATATGGCGTTAACTTTGGAAAACTTTTACATTTTGTTTTGTTCATTTTAGATCTTTCTCTCGATCTCCTTATCCTAGTGTCTTTGGTACATTTACGATGCCCACATTGCACACGAGTTTTCTTAAGCAATGCTAATGACCCAACGCTATTTGATCGATGAAGTAACAAAACCTCATGTTTCTTGGTGCAAAAGTGCATCAATTTATAGTACCTACACCGACATTTCGCCAGTTATGTTTAAGTCCCATGTAATAGGGGGCGAGCCTATCGCCATCAACCGGGCACAAATTCAGACTCCGGGTGGCTACTGAGAAAATCTAGATGGAAAAACTCAATAACACATTGCCTGACCCGGGAATCGTATGCAGGACCTCGTGCTCAATAGCAGCGCAACGTTTATCCACATTACAACAAAAAGTAGATTCAGTTAGTATTTTAATTCCAACAAATAAAAAAATCGGTCAAGAGCAAAATGGATTCGTTCGCGATCGTTGAGTCCGTACTCGATCTGCGTCCCCACTTGAAAGCGACCCCTGTTTGCCTCTTCAATATCCAGACAAAAATGATTTTTGCCTTTTCCTTTGACATTTTGATACAGCATGCGCACGCAGTTTTACAATTGCAGCTTTCATACAGACGGATGGGTGTTTTCCTACTCCATTTTGAAATGACACTTTACAAAACTATCAAAGTATTGAACAAAAGTTGCACAACAGTGTTGCAGCAACATGTTTTTTGTGTAAAAATTTAGGAAACAGTAAAGAGAGATGTAGGCGACGCGTGATCGTATCGATATTGTACAGACACCAGCAGGTCAACCTATCCCAAACTGTCAAATTTTCCCAATTGAACATGAACCTTATTCCTATGCAATAAAGTTGAAAAACTATCAAAGAAATTTCACAGATTGTGGTAGCTTGATGTGCTGGCCTCTGTATATTTTTGTATTATAATTTGTTTAATTTGTACCTAGCTTGATTTCTGTCGGGAAGGGTGCGCATGCTTATCGGCGCCGCGACTTAGAAAACAGTTTTTTTAGATTTCTCTACGAACGATTGCGCATGGACGTACGAGTATGTGTCGTTACGTCCCTTCACCCTTTCGATGATTTCACGTAATTCACTGTGCACACCCACGTCCTCTACAAGGCACTCGTAGTTACATAATAACAATTGCACGGGTCGATTGCCGAGGTCAGTCCGTGCATGGGTGACCATCACTTATCGAAACCCTTCTGTGCCCGGAAAAGCAGATTTAACCGTTTGTAGATATTTGACAGTCTTCACGGATGACAAGCGCAAAAAGTGTGATAATCAGTCTTAACGAGGGGTATCGAGTTGCTCAGTAATCGGCGTGTAGAGGTCAGATAGGCAGTCGCTCCATGTAAAATACTGAAATTCAGCTGCATCCGGTTAGACTGGAAGCTGACCGCAACATATTTGGGAATAGGATAGGTAGAATGAGTGACTTTTAGTGAGCAAAATGTTTGCAGCAACGCAAAAACATGTTGCACAGTCTTTGTTTACCATGAATACTGCTTCATGCATCAAAAAATAGAAGTAGACGTTTGACTTAATATACATCAAATTTATAAAATCACTTTGGTTTAGTAACGAAAACCAACGTAGAACCCATACACATGACATAAAGCTGTAGTGCCATAAGACATGGACCCGAGGGTATAGCAAATGGAAATGTATGTTAGACCGGACATACGTTACATAAAGGACTATAGGGATAGATGAATGTTGATCTCCGTACTGGAGGGTAGTTTGTACGTCTGCATTGCTACTGTTGCTAGGCAACGTGTGAATTTGTTTTGTTTAAATTAGAACATTTATCATATAAGTTGTGTCTGGGATGATGTGGACGCTCAGAATTTTGCAAGGGAGAATAAAATACAGAAATTGCATTGCATTGAGATTTGTTTTAATAAAACAGTATTTTCTCGCTAATACATTCTAATCGCACAACTGTACTCTTTCACCATCCTGCAATGACTGCCTTTCCACTACACTTTCCCATTTTGAAATGAATTTTGCTCCACTCAGTAATAACGACATTTACATAACAAAGTGGGAAGCACAAGACCGGTGGAAGTGGAGAAGCTTGGGGGAGGCCTATGTCCAGCAGTGGACGTCTTTCGGCTGAAATGATGATGATAACAAAATTAAAAACTTGTTAAAACCTTAAAACTTTGATAGATTTGCCACAGTGGATGTTACGATTCAGTTATTAAGGTTATGCATACTTTTAAAAATAAAATCAAAGAAATAAACTGAGTAAAAGTTTTGGATTTTGGTTCCAAAGTCTCGTGGAACCAATTCAAATTTTTACTCAGCAGATTCAAACATAAAAAGCCTTTTTTATTAACTTGAAGACATGTTCTGTAGCCCAGTTAAGTTATAGGTACCTCCTAGGTCCTTATGATTAAAGTTAAGTTAAAGAATTAAGCTTCTAGGAACAAATCTTCTGAAAGTTTCACTACACCGAAATTTGAAAAGAACACTAACTTTTTAAAAATCAAAGAAGAATGAAGCACTAACAACCAAATTGGTCATAAATTTCAGAATAGTGCCAACATGAGTTCTTGTAGATATTTTTCAAACAAGACTTTTGAAAAATGTCCCGAACTATATTCACGACGCATTTTGAATACACAGCGGATCCAAAATATGGACCATGAAATTCTTCATAGCATTTTCAGTTGAAAGTTAAAAAAAAATCACAAAATACCGAACCTTATTTTTGTTTTCAGCACTTCTGAAAAAAGCTAGGTAATAAATAACTGAC
This sequence comes from Polymixis flavicincta, assembly GCA_949987655.1. Classification (NCBI taxonomy): domain Eukaryota; kingdom Metazoa; phylum Arthropoda; class Insecta; order Lepidoptera; family Noctuidae; genus Polymixis; species Polymixis flavicincta. Next base: position 7,281,324 of record OX465180.1, read on the forward strand.
ATGCGTTTAAACGAACCGCATTGTACTAACATTTGTTTACGAAAAAAAAAACTGTTTTTTTTTTTGTATTATTCATAACGTTTTCACGGTGAACCATTTACTGCGCAGTTCTACGAATTTACATTTTAGGCCTGGCTTTGGCATAATGTTTATTGGGTAATAAATGAAAATACAGCCTGTATTTATGCACCACAACTTTCGTGTAGGTTTTGCCACATATTTTTTTTATTTTAACCTATACTGTCCCACTAATGAACAAAGAGCTTCTCTAAATCTTACCAGGCATCCTTTTCTAGGGCCACCTCGATCCAGCTCTTTAAATACGCGTCTAGGTCGTCATGCCTCCTTTTCTTGAGCTGGCGTCGGCGGCAGCGGCGCCGCGCCTTCGCGTCCATTCTCAGGCACCCACTGTGTGGCAACTTTTACCCAGTGCTCACTGTGCATGTGGCTAGTAGCGTGACGTAAGCAATTATACGATAAACATAATAATACAAGCCTATTACTGTCCTCCTGCAGTACAAAGTAATCTTCTCATACAGCGTATGCTCGTGGCGTTGATCGCCATGCTTCCGCAAGACGGGTTTGCGATTTCAGAATTACCTTAACTAGAAAGTCCAGGACCACACGAACACGATGCTTTTCTTGGCTGATGTCAATAATATTCAAGATAAAATCAGAAATTACTGTTAGAATTAATATTATTAGGAATTAATAAATAAATAAATAAATTAATTAACATTTCTAAAAACATATTTGTGTTAATATTGTGTTCATTCAAATGAAGCTGAGTAAGTTGATTGTTATTAAACGAATAATTTTGTCTACTTGTAAATGAAAAAAAAAAAAAGAAACTGATTTCAGTTGTCCGTTTTTTGGTTTTGTATTGTCGTTTTTTCCATCGACTTCCGAAATTACAGTTTTTTTTTTTTTCATTTTGTTGAGCGTTCTTTGGATGTCAGTTAGTTATTTTTTGTTGGTTAATTTTATTTTTCACTTATTAGCTTACTTACTTACTTGACATAAATTCGTATACCTTCAGTAGTTAAGTAAATAACAGTGTCAGGAAGTTATTATTATTATTAGAACATACTTACATTAATAAACGCAAAGTGGAAAAAAATACGTATTATTGAAACTAACCGAAAAACCACTCATCATAACTTGATAAAATTTATATTATGGGATCACTCGACATAATTATGTTCCTTTCAAACAAAAGAAGAATTTTTAAATTATTAAATTTTTGTAACCGATGGAGTTCTGAGGTAAAAAACAATATTAAAAAAAAAAAAACATTCAAATTGAGAACATCCTCGTTATTTTGCAGTTGGTTACAAAAGCGATGTAACCCTACATTTCCAATTACTTTTAGCACTGCACGGCACTATACCCTGAAATTACTAACACTGAATTTTTATTCAATTAACGTAGAGAAGGCAACATAAAAGGAAGAATATAAAGTGAAACATTTAATATGCAAATACTTTTATATAAACAAATTATGTACCGTGTGGTGCCGGACGTAAAGAATAGCATCATCCCATCTCTTCCCGTGGGTGTCGTAGGAGACCACTAAGGGACTTACTAGAGAATGGGCAGCAGCGTTCTCTATGCATTTTACCACCATACTGCGATCGCCAACCCGCCTGCCAAGCGTGGCGATTATGGCAAAACCCCCCTTTTGGGGGAGGCTTATGTCCAGCAGTGGACGTCTTTCGGCTGAAATGATGATGATGATGATGATGAAACAAATTATTGCTATCGTTTCCATACAAATAACGATATTTATAGCAACAACGAACCACAATACGAGACTATATTGAAGCCAAAATTAAGCAATTTTATAGAATGTTACATTCAGGGTTCGTAAATTTTAACACGATCCATGAAGGTAAACGCACTAATAAAAAGTTACGCCAACCACGTCTAAAAGGAAATTTCGGTGTACGCCATTACATGTACAGGGTGCGGTGTAAATAGTGAAGGTCCTTTACCTGTATAACCCTTTTACGGTGAATAGTTGAGATAGACGCCACAGTCATGTAGCTACGTATAAGCTAAAATGGTTATGAATAAACTCTTCCAAAAAAAAAAAAAAAAATTTCAATGACTTTAAAAACTAATAAAACCAAAAAGCAACATCGTCCAACTTCAAAAAAATTAATCCGCTGATGTAAAATCCACAACGAAATTGCAAATTGAAACGAATATCTAGGTATAGGTACCAATAAACCGTTCGATAACTATCAGTTCTTGCCACCTCGCCCTGTATAAGTGCTCGTATAAAAAGCCCGGTAAAGATTTCAAAGCTAAAGTTAGTGGGCCACCTATCTCTCGATCCCGCGCACCGGAAAAGTTCACCACACTCAATAACCATCTGAATATCAAGTGGGTCGTCTGAATTGATTGAAAAAACTTTGGTACACATACGCTGCAGGCACTATAAAAAGTTATGGAAACTAAAACTAAAAACAACTATCGCTCTTCGTCTGTTTAGAAATATCGTGGCACAGAAATAAATGACGGTTTGTTTGGGAATTTGAAAGTGGAATTAGAGCATTCGAAAGTTCTCTTTTTGAATTAGAAGTCCGGAACCAATTAGCAGCGTAAATACAGTGGGGATTTTCTGAAATGACGTACTCTAGGTGCCCGAAATGAGATGTCTGTTCCGGGCACTTGTCAAAAGTGTCAAAACGCTTAAATTCATTCATAGTCGTGACTGAATGACGAACGAATGAATGAGATGTGAACGAAATCTAATATTTATATTCGTTGTCGAAATGAAAGATCTCTTGTCAAAGTGGCGCTAACTAGTGGCGTGGTGTTTTTTTGAAAACTGTCATTGAATTTTTCTTCTGGTGAATAAAATCTGCTAATCATTTCTGATATCATACGGAAAAAAATGGCATATTAATCAAACTAAGGAGTGTAAAGATCTAACCAGTAATAATCTTGTTCTAATTAACATGAACTTTATTTTTCTTCAACATATATTCTGAAATAAAAGGAGATAATTTAGCAATGCGACATAACTCACTGGTAACGTCAGGGAGATTAAATTGGTTGCGCCCTGTAAAATATCAATAGTCAGCAGCGTGGTTAAGCTGAAACGACGGCAGCTTCAAAGCGGTTTGACAAAAACATATACTGTTAACGATTTAAACTTTATGGTACCTACTGAAGGTGCAATGTGAATCCTTTTTAGTATCTCAGAATTATATAATCAAATATCGTAGTTATCATCGTCGTGTGTAAGGAGCCATATACCATCAATAATTCATATTTTGTACGAATTGTTATACCCTGTAATTTTAGTGCAAAGTTATTTTACGTAACTAGTAAGAATCAAATCATGAAAATAATACTGTTGTCATTATATTTGGCTCATTAGTAATAAAATTCGTTCAACTTTCTCCTCTAATCCAGAAAGTTCTTTTTTTTCTGCATAAAACATGTTGAATTGATAACCTCTTTTTCTTGAAGTCGGTAAAAGATTCGAAATGTGCCAATTGCCATAAACGTATTAATGAAATTGTCGATTCACTCACAAATAAATTACCTAACTTCGTACGAATTGCCGACAGAAAACATTATAATTATTATTTAAAAGTTTCAATTCACCCGTTTCGGGCGAGTAAATTCGTGCGAATTGACGTAAGTCAATTCAGAAAAAGAACATAAGTCAAAAAAGAACTTTAGTAGGTACTCCATTATTTTACAAAAATAATGGCTTATATAATTAAACCTTTATTTTTGTAAAATAATGGAGTACCTACTAAAGTTCTTTTACAGCCGTCGCTCTATCGAACAAAGAGGGAGCACTTTTTACTTCTAAAGCTTTGCACCACAGACTTCACATGTTACAAGCAACGCGACTCTGGCTAAGGCACCTGTCTCACCACCAGCGAGGAAGCGGCTAACTAGTCAACGATTTTCTCGCTGAAGAAACAAACAAAACATTGTAAGTCTCATTTATGTAAGTAAAAGAGATGCTTACATAATTAGTTGACTGTCAACTATTCACATCGTAGGCGAGTACTCTTTTGTTGCAACAAGAGCTATCAAAAGAGTACTCACTCAGCGACGCTCGATTGGCGAGCAGAAAACTTGCTGGAGACTCACGCTTGGTACCTACATACGCGTACGCATACCAGCGAGTAATCACTCGTTACCGTCGCGTACTCGCTGCTCTTTACTCTCCAACTCGTTTATAGTTGCTACGAGCAGTGGTGGGCTAGTGGTAACTACTACTACTTGAGAGTTGTACTTTGTGTTAATTATTCTAACACTACTGCTCTCAAAACTGTTAATGAAAACATCGTGAGGAAACCGGCATGTCTTAGAACCAAAAATTCGAAGACATTTGACATCTGCCAGTCCGTACTGCAGGCCTAGACAAAACATGTATGGGAATGACATTACCTGCGGAACTTTCCGCAGGTAATGTCATTCCCATACATTTTGGCGTAGCGTTTGGCGTGAACGCTAACAGAAATGTATTTTGTCACTAGGCCCTGGGCACGCGCGGTTAATTACATGTCCCAGCAGTAAAAACTATAAGAATATAACTATAAGAAATAGGCTGATTATGAGCTTTACTGGCTTCTCTTTAATCGCCGGCGGTGGGACAGGTGCCTAAGAGTTGAAGTACACTGTCGCATAACTCATGACTCACATGTAACATTTGCTCGCCAAGTTACACTGGAACTACTGGAAGTCACACTATGACTTAAAATCAGGTTGCGATAGTGACGCTAAATTCATTTATTTAATTACTAGCTGTGCCCGCGACTTCGTTCGCGTGCATGTCGGAAAACAATAATGTGTCGCTTTGAAGGTGTAGGTACCACTCCTCCGATCTTCCGATCTATCCTGGTAGGAATCTACCACAGCTTTCCATTACTTTTGGCGTTCACGCTAAACGGTACGCCAAAATGTATGGGAATGACATTACCTGCGGAAAGGACACGGTAATGTCATTCCCATATATTCTGGCGTAGAGTTTAGCGTGAACGTTAACAGAAAGGTGTTTTGTCTAGGCCTGCAGGCGTCTTTAGGGGTTATAATGATATTGCGACGAAGTCTCACTCAGATTTTTAAGAATAAATATAGATCAAAGCGCCTGGTCGAGGCTCATTTTATAATAAATGTGCACCTGCCGTAGGTACAGTAAAAGCTCTTTATTCGCGAGGTATACGTTCCGTAAAATACCTACCGCGAAAACAGAAACCGTGACTATGGAATGGTAATTTATATGGGATTATAGGGGATACGTTCCTAAGTGACAAAAAAAAAACAATTTAATTGAAGTTTTTGACCATATTGATTAATTGTATGAGCGTGATATGGATGCAAGCGACTCTCCAAGGCGTAAACGATCAAGCATTTCTATGCGTTAAACAGATTTTTTCGCGTCGAAAATCGTTTTTAAGTAAAAAAAAAATTCAACATTTTGCAATAAATGGAAAGATGAAACAATAGGTAAAACACGCAAAGCGGCTCGTACCAAAGGATGGAATGTCTATTAAGTCGCAGCATTTATAAATGTGGGGGAGGCCTATGTCCAGCAGTGGACGTCTTTCAGCTGAAATGATGATGATGATGATATATAAATATACTTCATGGTGATGAGGTTGGTTTCATTATGTTTGTTTACATTCTCAAAAAACTTTTTTCAAAAAAATACCAACCGACTTCCAAAAAACACTACAAAGTGCAAAATAACTTTAATTTCGGAAGTCGGTGACGTTGGATGTGTATTTTAATTATTTGTCACCGCCTTCCGAAATTAAAGTTATTTTGCACTTTGTAGTGTTTTTTGGAAGTCGGTTGTTATTTTTTTGAAAAAAGTTTTTATTTTTCACTTTTTTGTTACCTACCATACACCAATTCGAAATTTCATCATCCTTTGGGTCAAAACAATGCATACATATTTATGTGATAGCAACATTCGCGGTTGATTTGCTGTAATTTTTTGAAGAGTTCCGTTGTCTGTTTCCGAAACGCATCATCAGATCTATATGCAGGGCCCAATCTAAGGGGGGGCAAGCCGGGCAAATGCTCAGAGCGGCAAAAATGAGCGGCGGCAAAATGTATACTTACAAACATACCTACTCTCATGAATTTTTGTATACTTGTTCAGAAGCCGTAGTAGACTAACGTATGTGAATATTATATAGTTAAAAGAATATCACATAATTATGGTCATACCATCTTTGATGGTGTTAGTGCAAAGGGCGGCGAATGTTATTTTTGCCCGGAGCGGCTAAATAGCTAGATCGGGCACTGTCTATATGAAATTTCAATGGGACCATTTCGGAGTAAACCCCTTTCGAAAAAAAAAAGAATTTTGCAAATCCGTCTATATACGACGGAGTTATGCCTGAACATACAATAAAAATATAAACATGTCGAATTGATAACCTCCTTCTTTTTGAAGTCGGTTAAAAACACCGACCGCGGCGAAGGCGGCTATTGTAGATGTCAAAGGCCGAACCAATACAGCGGCGATATCATTTGACAATGTACTTTAGGCGAAGTTGTAATAAGGTCTATTTCACTTTTTTATAGTCCATCTGACGACGCGTTTACAAAGGATATTGGGTTGGATACCTATTGGAATCCTTTTTGTTATTTGTTAATATGTATGTACCGATGTACCGATTAGACCCCCAAATAAATAAATCTTTAGCCGCGGATATAGGAATTGGGTCGCATTTTTTTAATCCGCGAATAGTGAAAACGCGAATGAAGGAAGCACGAATAAGGAGCTTTTACTGTACTTACTCAATAAATCGACTGCGCGTCTGGTTGAGTGTGCTGAAGCATTATTCCACGCGGGGGCGGGCGCCTATCTCGGCCCGTACAGGCGCGTGTCTTTTAGCTTTGTTTATCAAACGTTGACCACTGAATAAAACCACAGCAGTGGGAATGCTCTGCACGGACTGCGATAGGCCTCGACAGGTAGCAGTGCAGTAACACCTGACGCCACCTGTCAGTTAACGGCCCGTGGGACCATTGCGTTATCACGATGAAGAAAGATCACGCTGTAAAGGTGGATACTGACCGGCGTCACGGGTCAAAATGCACCTAATATGTTACCAAGCAAGTATTCGTGCAGTCAGTAGTACCTACGGCAAAACATGCGAGCGAGCAACACTGATTTTAGCACACGGCGTAAAGACATGCTCGCTGCGAATGTTACCATTACCTACGCCCCGTAACGTCGGTCATTATCCACATTAAAAGCGCTGTTGAAAAAAAAAAAAAAACCAGGCAAAAAAAACTATTTAATTGTATAGCACGGGTTTTCTATGAACATAGTAAGTACGATGTTGTTGCTACGTAGTGCCATACCGCGCGCGCCCCCACCTCTCTCCCCGCTGCTGACGCAGGCAGCAGGAAGAGAGAGAGCCCGATCCCGAGGATAATGGACGTAACAGAGCGATCCTCCGCGACTCTCAGTTGCGATGCCTTTTTATTGTAAATTGTAATCAAAAATGTTTCAGTGTTTCTTTTGTTCAGCCATACATTTATTTGTGGACCAATAAATAATTATATTTTAAGAAGCGACTTTAAAATTGTCAATATTTTACTATTGTGATTTCTATTGTTCCTGTGTAGGTAATGTATCCTTTGTTGGAGATGCCAAATGGATAAATAAATACATTTTTAAACTTGTTTTAACTAAGAAAATGCTTCTCTGTAAGCGATGTTGCTCGGAAGAGCATCGACATAACTACAGTTGCCCGTGTGAAAACCTATCTATTTACTCAAATCCACCAGTAGTTATGGTCGCAATTTTGGATTTTTTTTCCTGACTTTCACCATCCGACCTCGCTTGAACCCCTCCCCACCTCGAAAACTAACATCACGAAAATTAGCACATAAGTATTTACAACTCTTTACTCCCAAAACTCCCATTATTTGAATCGAGTAATGCTGTAAACACGCATTTAAATTTAACATTATCAAATTTCGCGCGAAATCAAGTTGTTGTCTTTGCATGTTTGCTATTCAAACCTAGATGGCGTTACTGACGCTAGAGATTAAGAATTTCTATGGAGATGTTCCTCTAGCCGCTCTAATTTTGCTATATTATGCTAGATGGCGCTACTAAGACTTTTATCACAATTAAAAATGAGATTTCTTCCCCTCTATTTGTATTAATTTGATTGATAAAACTAATAAATATTTATCTAACATTGCATTCTAGGTATATGACTCAGAACACCACGTCAGTTAATATTATCACAACTTTTTATTTGAAATTCTTTTAGTTTTTTTGATTCGTGGGAATCAACCACCAACGGAAAGCGATTTTAGTAATCAGTATCATTACTTTTTGAAATAACACAGACACAGTAAGTAACTTAAATGAGAATGTCGTGTTAATATTAAGTATTCGTTAGTACCGTTTCACGCCAATAGATGTCGCTAAGTGTTTCAACATTACGAAAATAAATTCTTCTTGATCACTTTAAATTATTTAGATAGGTTGACCGAAGCGATTGCGATGAAACAAAGACTAATATAAACTCTGAGTTATAAACAATATTTGAGTATGAAAGATAACCATATTAGTTTCGTTCTTTTGACGTGATACTTGATCTATTCAACATAGAAACTGAAAAACCGAGCTACAGACAAAAAATTTGATAAGGGTTAAAATGTCATCTGTTGATTATCCCTTACCACCCCAAGCAATTATTTTCGAAATATTTTAAATGTACAGAAAAAGTTCCTTTACAGATTTATTATATGTATAGATATAGATTTAACAAAAACTAGGCAGGTATGCCTTATAATGTGCAGACTGTGAAATCAGTTCGTTCACAATAAAATCCACGGGGTAATAGCGTCATATATCGCATTTTTTTAATTTTGGCAGCCCAGCCACGTTTATTGCTTAATTTGTATTCTACAAAACAGACGATTTTTTCAAACCTATGAAGCAATGGATAAGGAATTTCCTTCGAAATCTCGCTAACAAGATTGAAACGCACTTAGGATCCTTATAATCAATATGTCAACCTGCTGTCATTTCGGAGGCTTGGGACCAATCGACTTTAAAATATTTTATAAATCTACATTTAAAAAAAAAACGCTTGAATCACGACATCCCCAAGACACGGAATTAAGAAAGTAAAGCATTTTCTTAGACTTTTCTCGACTATGTTGAGGTCGGCTTCCACCTGAATACTATTATTGTACATGAGCGACTATCTGATTTCCACAATTAAATTAAAATAATAATAATAAAACTTTATAACTAAAAAGTAGTCGTTTCTTCTGTTTTTGTAATTTTTTTTTCACTTACATACATTTAGACTTTATTTTTTGTATTTTTTTGTTTGTGTTGGTTGGCACAACGTCGAATAAATGTTGGATCAATCGAAATTAATAAGTGTGCACTTGTATTTGTATGTCGGATTTATGTAACACTAAACTCTATTCATGTATCTAACAATCTATCTAAATAAGTTAAATGTGATTTGTAATCTGCATTTCCTACTTCTATATTTAATGCATGCCGTGGCAGCCTTTAATTAAGGATACACTATAAATTGTTAGATTGTAAGTGCCTTAACGTGTATTTTTTGGTGTAAGCTTTGTTGATTGTCCTTAAATAAATAAAAAATACCCAGATTTTACATTGGCCTCAACTAGGGAAGCCCGTATCTTGGGCACCAATATCGAGGGTTAACCAGTTTAACATTTACTCTAAAAACGTGGTTAGTGATAAACGCAAAGTATGTTTGCTTCAAAATACAAAAGAAAACACAAAATAAGAATCAAGAATCAAAATTAAAATTGAAGGATCAAAGTTACTGTGTAACACGATATCCCTTGCTAAGACTTTCAGGCTTCTGTCAAACGGACTGACCTCGGCAAGCGTTGCTTAACCTTGATCCGAGCGGCTGTTATTATTTAGCCGCGAGCCCTTAAATTCAAAATCTAGTTATAAATTATTAATACTTAAAGGTAGGCTTTAACCCCATTACAAAATAAATACTACCTACTAAGAGCTCTAAACAAAATCCAATAAATCAAAAATAACCTCCTCATTATAACCAAAAGTTGGTAGAAACTGTGGGGAAAATTGTGTACCAAGATTTATTAGAAGTAAAGTCTCTAGCTGGTAGACAAGTTGACAGCTAATAACAAGTGGGGTATTAGTTCCGGATTTGGCCCCCCATTGTATTGTTACGAGGTATTATTGAGAAATACTCAGATGCTGGAGAAAGGGCCTGAATCGGGTGACCTCGTTATGTAAAGGGAAGATCGAAATTGTGTGCGGACCTTGGTTTAAGATTGACAGTTTAGTAGGTTGATTTTTTTATTTGTGTAGTTTGTTGAATCATAATAATTAGCCTATAATTATCCCACTGCTGGGGCAGAGGCTTGTCTTTGGGAGGGAGTAGGCTGTGTTCCACCACGCGGCTTCAGTGTGGTTTGTTAGATGTCTCATGTCTTAAAAATTTTAGTTCTAGGACATGTTGGTTTCCTTCACCGTTTTGCGAGCAGTGGTGATGAAATTATTTATACAAAGTAATGCTACTGCCTATTTTTTATTTTTTTATTTTACAAAATATTTTTTTTTTGGTTTTAACGATTTTGCTCGCAAAACTTTGCAGTTTGGTGGTGAACGTGTGTGTTGAATGACAATACAAAAAAAGTAATTATTTTTTACTGAATTATAAATTTGATATTTCGTTTCTGTTCCATTGGGGGACAACCACAGAACAGAGGAAAGAGGGGACAGCAGTACAAAGAAAAGTAGTCGAATTTTGGCAATCAAACTCCCGTTTGTCAAATCAGTGAAATTTCATTCTACTCTTAACCTTTTTCGAGCATCTTTTTTCTTTTATGGACACGGTCATATCTCAACAGACAGACCATTACAAGCAGTATATCAAAATTCCTGATAAAAAATGACAATATTTCGTACAAACCTCCACACAAATATTTTTATTCCGCTATAAAATGTAGATAGCTGGTGTATCCCCTTGTTTTATACGTAAACCAACAGATACCCATTTTATATGTGCAATAAAATATGCATATCTTAGAATTGATAAAAATATGGGACATGGTTGTTGCTTTTATCTTATTGAGCATGTTTGAAAGCTCAATTCACTCGAATACAACAAACTTGAAGATTTTGACACTGAATTACCTGTTACAATTTTAAATAGTGAATAACGAGTAGTGCAAGCGTATCTAATAGGACAAACTCAAGCAAAAGCTTATTGTCAGTCTTCTTATACGTGCAGCCTATGGGCCAACTTTGTGCAGCGAGCATACAGTGCCTTGCGCGTACAGCACAACAATGTGTTTAGGATACTGCTAGGGCTGCCGCGGTTTTGCAGCGCTTGTACGATATTCGCGCAGGCGCAAACCGATGACTTTCATGCTATTATTAGGAAGCGGAGTGCCTCGCTACGAAGTCGCTTCCAACGCAGCACTAAACAGTATCCTGAGCGTATTGTCCGAGTGCTGGGACTCGGTGTTGTTGGAGAGGTGGATGCACCTGCATGCCAGTTCGTCACCATTTATTAAATGATTAAGAATTGTTTTTTTTTATTTTATTAATTGGAATCGAATGCACCAACCCGCACTGGGCCCTCGTAGTGGATTACGGCCCAATCCCTCTCACCGAGAGGAGGCCTGTGTCCCAGCAGTGAGAACATTGCTGATGACGATGATGATGATGATGATGATGGAATCGAATGAATTTTAACGTAATGAATTGTGAATGTGCTGAAACTTTATTTTTTTTATTTTTTATTAACTTTAATTTATCATTTATTTGTAATGTAATGTTTTTATGTGTAATATTATAATGTAATATTTTTTATTTATATTTCCGTGAAATTTGTACCACTTAATATGGGAATAATTTTCTGAAATAAATGATGATTTAATTTAATTTAAAAGACAAAATGGAAAACAATACATATTTTAATGAGCTGAAGTGGGTCTTGGCTGACCACGTCTGCCGAATGCCCAATTAATTGTGTACTGGTCTTGTGCCTTTGCCTAGTAGTTGGATGATGTAGGCTAAGAGTAAAAGGAATATATAAAGGTACTCTATTAGTAGATATCTAAGGTCTAATGATAAATTCAGAAGGCGGCCAAGACAAAAAAGTAAAAAAAAAAAATTTTTTGACCCTAAAATTATCAAATTTTAAGCGACATTTGTCATGTATGTATATTCTAGGTTCAGAATAACAACCCTCTGCTAACTCATCGTCATAATATGGGCATAGATATGTAAGTTTTAGATATTTTCACAATATTATATTATACATTTTATAAGCTTGAGGCCAGAGGCAGTGTATTATATAGTAAACCTGTATAACGGAGAGCGTACATCAGTACCTCAAGATTTTAAATTTATAATAAATTTAACAATTATGTGATAACCTAATAATACACTGGCCAGCATAACGTTCACCTAATTAATTGTAAGTCGATGCCTTGTGCCAGATTTGTATACTTACATTTTATATGAAACTTTCGTTTAATGATTAAAAGCCTCGATTAAAGTAAGTATACCCTTGATTAACACTCTGGCCGCAAAATCACACACAATCTAAAAGTTCAAAACATGCTTTGTAATTAAGTAAATTGATCGATACGCTTTCTACTACAATTAAGAAAAAGACCTAGCTTCTGACGTTTCATAAGTGCCCATGCAGTGAAATAAAATAGTTTGATTTGATTTGAATAAAAGTATTAAACTAGTAAGGTTTGGTTCACACAGGAGTGCCATTGTGTCTCTCAAAATGAGTTGCGGAATCACGTTTGAATCAATTTTCAAATTTTCCGAAAGTTAATTTAACGACAAGCGCGGTGAACCTCAGAACCATAATTATTATATAACGTATTCTTGGAAACTCACTTTGTACAAACTCACTTTGTCTTACGCTCGTGTAGCCTCAGTGTTACGAGACTGTTCGATTTCATGCCCTTGCCTACGACAACAGCAAAAGTGACCTTATAGATCTCAGGCAATTTATTTTATTCAATACAAATTACTTCTAGACAAGACGAACATATAAAACTTCAAGTACCCACCTAAGTATATTGATATGTACCATCAACTTAATAATGCGTGAAAAGGTTCGATGTGCAAAAAAGAATAGCGAAATGATTTATTTTAGGCTCGTACTGGCGATATTTTATGCGACGATTTTTGATCTCCCACTCAATATTGAACTCTGGACGTTGAGCCGAGTATTGAGAATCCAAAAGACTGCATTTCAGTGCGTCAAAAATTAACTGTTGCGTTTTAAACTGTAGGCGTTAAGCAGTAGGTTGAAAATCCAGTGAGCTATAAAATTCGCCCGTGAGTACATAGGCTTAGTCTACATTTGCTTTCAAGAGATTTCTTTTATCACATTGAAATGGATCAATTCTATTCTATTCTACTTTTATTTTAGTTTTTCAGCACAAATATCGACCTACGTGAATTTCTAAAGTCTAGAAATTCAGCAATGATCAGTCAGAAAATGTCCCATTATTTTTAATTGTCTTTCCTCAGTGCGAGCATTATTTTAATTGAAGTTAATAAAGGGAATGTAACATCGTGATCCGCAGTTTAGGTAATTACATAGTGACCCTACATAACCGAATGCCTAATGTAACTTAGTTTAGGGCTTTGAAACGGCGAGTGAAATGCTAAAGGCTAACAGCGGATAAACTGACATTTTTAAAAGACTAGACCTCTAGGTCTGGCCTCAATCCATCAAATAATGTATTTATTACAATAGGAAGCATTTTGTTGTATTGTCGCGAATGATACAATACAACAACTCTGTCTCAAAACAAACAACCAAAAGTTCCTGTCAATGTTAACTTAAAATAAATGTTTGAATTGACAGAAAATTATTTACATACCAAAACTTTAGACAATTTGTAGGTATTTTATCAGGATGGAAGTCAGGCCACAAATGACGTCAACCCAAAATAACAACATGACTGTGTTGATTCAAGCACGTATGGTATTCAAAATAGGAAGTCATTAAATTTCTATAAGCGTAAACACTTCCCCGCTGCCTCGCTCAACTCGAGGCCACAAGCCACCATTTAATATAATACAGAAAGTGGCCTTTGTTTTACAAAACAAAACCTTCCAACAATAAAGGTTTTCATAATATGTTTATTGTTATTTCTACGCAACAATTCGTACACATGTGTTGGGATTCTTTGGCCTTTGCATACATTTTGTATGAGAGTTGTGGACTGGAATTCAACCACGTTGCGCCGCGAATAGGAGGCAGGCAAGGCCTCACGATGTAATTTATGCTGTGGCGCTTAAAATAATAGCGAAATTATTGTTAGCAAAATAATTTTATAGTATTCTAAGTTTATGTTATTTTCGAAGCAAACAGTGAAGTGAGACAACGTTTCACGCCGATTTTCCTCGTTTGAGGTAATGTGAGGAATGCCAATAGCATAGCTATGTCTTGCGTCAAAGTTGAAAATTTTGTAATAGGATTTCCAGATATCAGATATCATAATCTGGCCGCTAGGTGTACTTACCAGGGTATAACCTACACTTCGGAAGTCAGTAAGTCTTTGATTTTGTTTGCTGATGTTTTTTTTTTAATGATTAAACCATGAAAAATTATTATGTCTTACTGTTCAAAACTATAACAGTCATCTTACTAACACATACAAAGCGAAGCGAAGCGATTTGAACGAGAATAAAATGATAACTGTATTTTCAACACACTTGCTCATAAAATGGCTCTAATTTCACTGCAATTAGGCACATAATGACACCTATTATCAAACTGTGACTTTTTTTTTTTTTTTTTTTTTTTTTTTTTGTGATTACTATTATTCACTAGTGAGTTATAGAACTGGTTGAGTTGCTTTGTTCTTAGTGAGTTATAGGTTGTTTTTTAATTGGTTGAGTTGCTTTGTTCTTAAAAACAACGATTATGGTGATGATGATGATGATGATGATGATGATGATGACGATGACGTTGACGATGACATGACGATGATGATGATGACGTTGACGATGACGATGACGATGACATGACGATGACGATGACGACGATGATGATGATGATGACGTTGACGATGACGATGACGATGACATGACGACGATGACGATTACGATGCCGATGACGATGACGATGACGATGACATGACGATGACGACGATGACAATGACGATTACGATGACGATGACGACGATGACGATTACGATGACGATGACGATGACGATGATGATGATGATGATTATTTTGTAGTATTATTTTCTTCGCATGTGTGTTGAAAAACGTCGTATGATACACGTGTGTATTGATGATTATCGCTGAGGCGCCATTGAGACCCGAGCCGTTAGGCGAGGGTCTTAAGAGAGCCGAGGACGACCAACGTTACACACTAGTACCATAATGTACTATTATCAATAACTAGTCGAATATTTTTTCACGAGAACATTATTCTATGACTGTTTGTCATACTAACAAGTGGGAATACATTTTGTTATAATATTAACACTTTATTCTCGTAATTTAAAACTTGTTTTAAAAATCTTTGAATACTATTGTAATATTTTGTAACTTCGTAAATACCTGTAGAAAAATTACGAAAAAAATTAAGCAGATGCAACCACAGATCCCAAAAATGACATAACACTAAAACTAAGATAATGGCAGTTATCATTTTATTCTCCGGGGACGGCGATTTCATCATTTGTGTACTTTTTTGTCATGTAGGAAGTGTAAGGTTGGACTACCAACATACTTTCGTTAAACATATAATGCTGCTTCAGAATTACTCATGTAAATATCGGGCAAAATTATGTAAATATCACATTTTACACAAAACATGATCAATTACAGCTGTGTTCATTATTCTGGCGGCCATTCCGCGAAATGACTACTCCAGTATTTAGCGCTTTGTACGCAATTCGTTTGGGCCGAGTACTGCGGTCGGGTGTCCCCGCGAACTTTCGGTAATTATCGGAAATCATCAAAATGGTATGTGTAGGTGTTTCATTTAATTTTTACTTGAACCTTTTAAATAGATCGTTGACCGTTGGAGTTATTAATCATCATCATCATTTCAGCCGAAATACGTTCACTGCTGGACATAGGCATCCCCCAAGCATAGGCATCCTCCACTTCGACCGGTTCTGCGCTTCTCGCATCCTCGAATTATTAATATATAGGATCATTAAAATTTTTCATGCTAAAAATATTTTATGACATTGAAGAATTTAATCTTTTTTATTTCTGTCCCAAGTGTTTTGTAAATTGTCTATTTGCTGAAATATTTCCGATCAATATCAAATGCATATTCACACATATCTAAAACAGAAAACTGAAGGATACGGGAAATATAAACCAATTATGTTGCGAATTTCATTTTTTTTATCACGTACATAACATATGAAGTGCTGTCAACTACAAAATACCTACTATAAATTTTAAATAAAAAGTGTTTTTATTTGAGCGATGTATTTTTAGGGTTCCGTACCTCTAAAGGAAAAAACGGAACCCTTATAAGATCACTTTGTTGTCCGTCCGTACGTCCGTCTGTCAAGACCGTTTTTCTCAGGAACGCGTGGAGGTATCAAACTGAAATTTCTATATGATACTTAGTTCTACTGTCCCTAGAAGCTGTAGAAAAATCAACCTTCTAAGTCAACGCAATCAAAAGATACAGCCATTTAGGCCGCAAAATTCCGCAAATTTTCGAAACTCGCACGGGAATCAAAACCTACAGGGTACTTCCTGTGAACTTAGAATCTTGAAATTTTGTACGAAGTCACGTCTTATAGTACAGATATAGGAAAAATTACGAAAACCGAAAATTTTTAGTTTCGTCATATAAAAAAAAATATTTTTGACAATTTTGAACTTTTACTTATATACCCACAGGTTTGTACGGAACCCTCGGTGCGCGAGTCCAACTCGCACTTGACCGGTTTTTTTTAGGTAGGCCAACTTTTTTGAATCATGTCATATATCATCGTACAAGGCATATAATAATGGCATATACTACACTGTCTAGCTAGCCAGTGTAGCCACCATAGCAAATACCGTTTTATTTTTTTGAGTCGACAGTCATCAAATGACTTCTCCCGCTCTGTGTGGAGCAGGAGGGCGTGTCAGACTTTTAGTGACTAAAACCTACCCGTGTTCCCTCAGTTGCCCTTGTGCCAGGGGCGACGGTATCTCTTTCAAACAATCCGCACCCTGCCAGGCAGCGCTACTCAAAAGTACCGGCACTCCTCGGACTCCTCCTCCGCCGTAGCCTGTAACTCTCAGCCACGATGCCTCCTATTCGACATCGCGGCCCACCTCAGTTATGGTGCACCTCACCGCAACCTACTTTTCTGGCCGCTACGTCGTTGGCTTTGAGGCAAAAGCCCTGCCGAGCGGCCCCACCTCGGGGTTCCTCTTCGTGTCACCGTGGCTGGGAGACCACGGTTACTGAGCCCCCCCGCAACGCGGGATGCGGGAACCCACTCAGGGGGGATAGCAAATACCGTAAAGTAGGTTTTTCGGCAGAAATATGACAAAAACCCCAACTTTTTCAAAAACTTAATTCAGTGATATAAGATTGTTTGCATAAATGGTTTAGCCTGCCACATAGCAGTTGAAAACACCTCGTTTTCCTTGAACATGTTATTGTATTGAGTATGGTCTATTTCAAAAGTATTCTATTAAAATATAAACAAATGGGTCTAAAACAGCTACTTTAAAATTGAACATATTACTACTTAAATTCGAAATTCTAATTTCAATATCACACAGGACCAACAGTAAAGTTAGGTTGGTCGAACTTTAAGGAAGAGGTCAAGGAAGCGCTCCAGAAGCTACGCAATATCTTCCCGTCCTACATACTGTAGTGTTTCAAGACGAAAGTCTTTAAAACCAGTGCGCGTTGCTAGTGATGACCTATGGCACTGAAACGTGGTCGCGCACAATGGGCGTCTTAAGATGGCTGAAAGTTACCCAAAAGGCAATGGAGAGGGTTATGCTTGGAGATTCCCTACACGATCGAATTAGAAATGAAGAGATCCGTAAGAGAACCAAAGTAACCGACATAGCCCTAAGAATTGGCCAACATAAGTGGCACTGCGCAGGGCACATTGGAACCGATGACCGATGAGGCCGAAAGGTTCTGGAGTGGCGACCCCTACTGGAAGACGTAGCGTTGGAAGGCCTCCCACAAGGTGAATGAGCTGGTGTGATGCGAGAAGCACATAACCAGGCGAAGTGGCGGTGCTTGGGGGAGTTCTATGTCCAGCAGTGGACGTTTTTCGGCTGAAATGATGATGATGGTGACGATTCATTTTGTATAGTTCTTAACCCCAATTTTCTTAGACGATTTTTCATTAAAATTTAATAACGTTGTTCCGACTAATTTTTTTGGAAAACATGGTGAGATGTAAAGTTGAAACCTTCTAAATACAGGTGAATGTGTACTGATTAGTGAAAGCATTTAACCTAAACAGGGTTTGCTTACTATTTGATCCATGTTTTTGAAACACTACAGGAATTAATATTTCCCATACCTGCACGCTTTGCAGAAGAACCGTAGAGAAGCGTTTTGTCGACGGAAGAGTAGATAAAAATGACGTTTCCGTGTAGAAAATTGACAGTTTTGTACTGAGAAATGTAGACAAGCGATTTCTATTCTACGGTAGAGTAGAAATAGAAAGCATCATGCTAAGCCTGCAGGTGCAAATGGATAAATTCAACATATTCTCGCTCTAAATTGGACGTGGATTGCGCAATCACCATGACAGGTCGATGGTCGCAACGATGCAAGTCCCTCCAATTTATTTCGAATAATAGGTGTCAATTTGCACCGTATCTACAGCTGATAATTCTCCCTCGATTTGACCTCATTCTTATACAAATTTCAACTATAGAAGCGGTATTGAAGGTATTCCTATTATAATTCTAATACCGTAAAATTGAATGTGTCGTCGGTACGGTTATGTTTATAATACTTGGTTTTCCAGCGGCTTTGCCCGCGTGGGAGTCGGAATTTGTCCCACGGGAACAAACTGCCGGGATAAAATTTATGCTGTGTGTTAACTCAGGTTATAAACTATCTGTGTGCCGAATTTCATGCAAATCGGTTCAGCCATTTTTGCGTGAAAGAGTAACATCTATTCATCCGTCATCACGTTTATGATATTAGGAGGATGATTGGTCAATGATCCATGTCAGTGACCTTTGGTAAATTATTTGAATATAAGTCCATACTCGCTTAAGGGTCTATTATACTACTAAACATTCCCACTTCAATGGGTCAAGATTATGAAAAGGTCGAGTCTTGTGAGGTTTGTCTAATAATTCAGTGACTTTAATTGGTGGTTTCAGAATTTCGGTATCATTAGCAACACAAAAGAGAATGTTTCTTGAAAAATCTTTTAATCGCCTTTTTACAACAATCATGGTAACGTCAAGTTTTGTAACATCACGCCTGTATTCCTTAAAGGGCTAGGCAGAGGTTCAACTATGGTACATCCACAATCCAGAATTTTTTTTAAGTCCCTTGTAAGGGGGTTACCCCAATGCTATCATCATCATTGGCAGCTTTGTTCCGTTCACTACGGAATACAGATCTCCTCCCTTGCTGTTTGTATTATGCTTTCCCAGTCCGAGTTTCATCCAAGTCTTCCCCGCAATCTTCTGTAGGTCGTCCACCCATCTGGCCATTGTACTGCCAACGCCTCTTCTACCGTTTCTCAGCATTGCCAACAACCTGGTAGAAAGCCAGTTTGCTACTGATAAATTGTATGGAAGAATGACCGAGAATTAAACCCAGAACCTTATACTTGGGTATAGCTTGCCACCACTAGACTAACAATTCCTCAATAATTAAGAAAAAAATGTCGTTACCTCCTCTTAAATATTCCTTCCTAATATTATAAACGCGAAAGTTTGTATGTGTGTGTGTTTGTTACTCTTTCACGCAAAAACGGCTGAACGGATTTGGATGAAATTCGGCACACAGATAGATTATAACCTAGATTAGCATGTAGGATACTTTTTAATCCGGTAGTACGTTTCCGGTAGTACGTTGTTTACGGCATAATTTCTGATTTCTACGCGGGCGATGCCACGGGTGGAAGCTAGTTATATTATAAAGTTTCATCATCTACCTGGCCTGTTCCTAACAATGTTAGGGTCGGCTTCCAGTCTAGCCGAGTGCAGCTAAATACCAGTACGTTACATGGAGCGACTGCCTATTTTACCTCCACAACCCAGGTACTTGGTAATACGATACCCCTTGATAAGACTGGTTGTCAGACTTTCGGGCTTCTGACGACCCGTAATGACTGTCAAAATCCAGACGACAGGTAGATGGGACCAACAGCTTAACGTGCTTTCCGAGGCATGGAGGGATCCTGGTTTCCCATCTACGGACCAACCGCGGCAAACGTAGCTGAGTCCGATCGATCTAACCATGTTGAGCCACAAGCCCTCTAGAGTCTTGGGCGTTGAAGCAGCTGGACCGGGAGCTTCTCCTGGAAGCCTCGATCGTGCAGGCCTGGGCGTCATCACCGGACAGGCCTGCCGACATCAACGACGAGGCCGAGTGGTTCCGGGAGACCATGTCCGAGGTATGTGACGTGGCAATGCCCCGGGTCCAGCCAGGTCGTGCTTCACGCCAGGTGTACTGGTGGTCGCCGCAGTTGACAACACTGCGCGAGGCGTGTGTTGCTGTGCGACACCTTTACTCCAGGCACCGCAGGCTCCGTATCCGCCCTCCGGATACGGAAGCCATTGAGGCGGAGCTGTACGAGGGGTACAGAGTGGCGAAAACCATCCTCCGGGATGAGATCCTGCGGGCCAGAGTTGTGGCCCGCGAGGAGTCGCTGGAGACTCTGAACAGAGACCCGTGGGGACGCCCCTACAAAACGGTGCGAGATAAAATCCGCCCGTGGGCTCCCCCGCTGACGCAGAGTCTCCGGCCTCATCTCGTGCAGGACGTGGTGAGCGCTCTGTTCCCCTCACGAGGGGAGCACGCTCCCCCGCCTATGGCTCCGCCTCCTGCGGTGCCCGATGCGGACCACACCGACGACGACGACGACTCTCCAGAGGTGACCGAGGTAGACCTGAGAGTGGCGGTACGTAGGCTGAATGCCAAGAATACCGCCCCAGGACCCGACGGCTTGCCCGGCAAAGCCTGGGTCCTGGCCTTGCAGGCTCTCGGGCCTCGACTAAGAGGGCTCCTAAGCGCATGCTTGGAGGAGGGCCAGTTCCCACTTCGCTGGAAGACGGGGAAACTGGTCCTCATTAAGAAGCCGGGGCGCCCAGCGGACTCTCCGTCCGCTTACCGGCCCATTGTGCTGCTCGACGAGGTGGGCAAGCTCTTTGAGAGAGTAATTGCAGACCGCCTCGTCGGGCGGCTGGTGCGGGTGGGGCCGGATTTGGCGGAGAGCCAGTTTGGTTTCCGCAGGGGGCGCTCCACGGTGGACGCCATCATGCGCGTGCGAGCCCTCACGACGGGGGATGCTGTGGCCCGGGGTGGGGTCGTCTTGGCGGTGTCATTAGACATCGCCAATGCCTTCAACACCCTGCCCTGGAGTTGCATAAGGGAGGCACTCCGGTATCACCTGATGCCGACCTACCTCTGTCGTGTGGTCGAGGCCTATTTGACGGACAGGGCCGTCATCTACCCCGGTCACCTCGGAGAGTGGAACCGGCGAGAGATGTCGTGCGGTGTCCCACAGGGATCGGTCCTGGGGCCGTATCTGTGGGACATCGGGTACGACTGGGTGCTGCGCGCCGACCTCCCTAGCGGCGTCAGTGTAGTCTGCTACGCTGACGACACGCTGGTCCTGGCGCAAGGGAGGTCGTACCAGGCGGCGGCCGACTTAGCGACACAAGGGGTTGCGACAATCGTGGATAGTATCCGGCAACTGGGACTCGAGGTGGCCTTGCACAAGTCCGAGGCCATGTGGTTTCATGGTCCTCGGAATGCGCCACCGACGGGTTCCCAGATAACGGTGGGAGGGGTTCACATCGGCGTCGAGTCGACAATGAAGTACCTGGGACTCGTCCTCGACAGCCGGTGGAACTTCGCGGAGCATTTCCGCCGTTTGGCTCCCAGACTGGAGCGGGCCGGGGCTGCGTTGAAGCGGCTCTTGCCCAATCTAGGGGGGCCAAACGCCTCCTGCCGGAGGCTCTACGCGGGGATCGTGCGGTCCATGGCCCTATACGGGGCGCCGGTGTGGGCGCCTACATTGAGGCGCCAACCAGCTCGCAAGTTGAGGGCGTCCCATAGGGTCATGGCGATCAGGATGATCCGAGGATATCGCACGATCTCCGGCGAGGCGGCGGGCCTCCTTGCCGGATTACCGCCATGGGATCTGGAGGCAAAGGTCCTCGCGCAAATATGGGAGTGGCGCGAGGAGGCAAAACGCCGTGGCGTAACTCCGCTGCCGCGGGAAATCGCGGCACAGCGGACAGAGCTCCGGCGGGATCTCATGGTGACATGGAGAGAGCGATTGTCGCAACCCAGTGCTGGGCACGCCACGATTGCGGCGGTAAGTCCCCTCTTTGAGGAGTGGTTTGAGAGGCGGCATGGCGTCCTCACCTTCCGCCTGACGCAGGTCCTCACCGGACACGGTTGTTTCGGGAGGTTCCTGTTTCGGATAGGGCGGGAGGAAACGCCCGGGTGTTTCCACTGCGAAGATCGCCCTGAGGACACGGTGGAGCACACGGTGGCGGTCTGCCCAGCTTGGGCGGAGCACCGCCGTGTCTTCGTGGAGGCGATCGGCGGCGGCGATCTCTCGCGTCCGGCCCTGGTCCAAGCCATGGTACGGAGCGAGAGGGCATGGGGAGCCGTCACCTCCTTCAGCGAAGCAATAATGCTCGCGAAGAGGGAGGCGGCGCACGTGAGGGAGAGGCAGCATATGCGCCCTCGCGACCCCAGCCGCCGCAGGATACGGAGACGCCCTGGGCGTCGGGAATCCCAGGCCGATTTCCGGCCACCGTAGGCATGGGCTTGCGGACGGCGAGTAATGGGTAGCTCGCTGTCCGGTAAGGACCAAGCCCAAGTCGACGGCGCGTTGTGTTCCACGCGCGCCTCAAAGAGATGTCAGCACAAAAAGTGATGGGACCCGGAAGGGTCGATGCCTGCCAGGGGTTCGGGTTTGTTCGAAAGAGACACCACAGCCCCTGGCTTAAGGGCTACTGAAGGAACACGGGTGGGTTTTAGTCAGTAAAAGTCTGACACGCCCTCCTGCTCCACCCAGAGCGGGAGAAGTTATTTGATGATTTCCCACCCAAAAAAAAAAAAAAAAGCCCTCTAGAGTCTATAACATAATCGTTACACACAAATGCATTCATTTAGAATCAACAGAACACTATGCAGTATAATACGTTACTTAGTTAGTAAATAGCTATTTACTAATCAGTCTCCTTACACTTAGCGAGTTGAAGCCTTTGGGGCACAAACTAGGAGCTTAACACTCGCAACCAGAGTATTAACTAACATTAATTATATTTGGTACAGCTTGGAGCTAATTATAATAAGATGAAGCAAGTCTTGTACGTCCCAGGTTGTTGATTGTGTGGGATATCCCAAGGCTAGTTAAGGCTTTATAATTTTGTGATATAATGTAGGTATTCTATGTGCATTAGATATGAGTATGGCAACACTTATAATTTATTTAGAGAGCCCTGGAACCACTGTAACACGGGTTTCATGTTAGCTCGGGTGCCAGTATTTTATGAAATTGTAGAAAACATGTGATAATAAATTTATCTCCTTTTTCCTACCTAGCCTTTTTCCAATTATGTTGCGGTCGGCTTCCAGTCTAACCGGATGCAGGAGGAATTACATGGAGGAACTGCTTATCTGACATCCGCATACCAGTTACTGGGTAATACAATACTCCTTGGCTATCAAACTTTCGGGTTTCCGACGACCCGTAACGACTGTCAAAAATACGACTGACAACCGGACCAACGGCTTTTCGTGCTTTCTCCTCTAACTCTAAACAATAAATCGTATTATACAGATTAATGTAAAGTATAAGCCCAAAGCCATTCACAATTTAAATCATTTCACCTCAAGATATATTATCTTGTCCTTACATTAGTTTCAAAGAAGCAATTGACCTTATATGAGGCACATTGTTTGCCTAAGTGCCTCTTAGCTGACTGGTTAGGGTTCAATATAATAATTTAAGTACTGCATAAATAAAATAAAGGGCTTAAGTGCGCACTTGGGTGTTCGATTTATTTGGACCACTTTCCCCCTTGTATTTATTTAGATAGGGGTCTAAGTGACCACATGTTTGCTAACCCGTATTGTAAGTTATTTTTTCCGGTCACAAGATTAGCAGGTAAACCTACGTATTTGGAAAGGCGAAAGTCTCTTGTTTGGAGTTTAGTAAAGTTACTTCCGGCAAAGTAAAAAAAATAATGTTTATTTCGCCGAAAGGCCTGTATTTACGACTAAATCATAAAATACCTAAAAAATTGGTCAATATTTGAATACTGTGACTTAGGAGTCGGTGATTCTCCGTAGCAACAAACCCATTAACATATAAAATAACTTCGTTTTTATAATGGTCGTTGTTTGTTCTTTTTTTTTTTGGCTGATCTTCGCAACGCCTTTAAAACTTAAAAGTGAAGCACCAACCTAACTTAGTAAGCGTTAAACTTATTTTTTAATGTCAGTAGGGTAATTGCGTTACACGAAGGTACAATGGGAACGCCTTTCATTATGAAGGTTTAACAACATTCATTGCATTATTTACGGTGCTGAGGAGACGATTTTTCAAACATAATATATCACATATTATAGCCACACAGCATAAAAGCAACCCATTTCTTCCCGTGGGTGTCGTAGAAGGCGGCTAAGGGACTTACTAGAAAATGGGCAGCAGCGTTCTCTATGCATTTTACCACCATACTGCGATCGCCAACCCGCCTGCCAAGCGTTGCGATTATGGTAAAACCCCCCTTTTGGGGGAGGCCTATGTCCAGCAGTGGACGTCTTTCGGCTGAAATGATAATCGCGTCGCTTAGTTTTTGGCTCATCGAATTTGGCAAAAATATTTTGTTTTTCTTTGATTAATAAACTTTATCATTATTATGTAAACGATTTCATTTCTGTAAGTAGGTTTGTATAAACACTTTTAGGCCGTCATTCGTATATCTTGGACAGTCGTTAGAAGGCTGAAAGTTTGGCACCGGTCTTACTAAGGGGTATCGCATTACCCAGTAACTGGGTTGTGTAGGTCAGATAGGCAGTCGCTCCTTGTAAAATACTGGTATTCAGCTGCATCGGGTTAGACTGGAAGCCAACACTAACATAGTTAGGAAAAGGCTAGGCAGATGATGATAATAATATAAAGTAAATGTATTTATGCATTAATAATATAAAAACTTTTTTCAAAAAAATAACAACCGACTTCCAAAAAAACACTACAAAGTGCAAAATAACTTTAATTTCGGAAGTCGGTGACTTTGGATGTGTAGGTATTTTAATTCTTTGTCACCGCCTTCCAAAATTAAAGTTATTTTGCACTTTGTAGTGTTTTTTTTTGGAAGTCGGTTGTTATTTTTTTGAAAAAAGTTTTTATTTTTAACTTTTTAGTTACCTACAACATACCAGTTCGAAATTTCATCATCCTTGGGGTCAAAACAATGCATATTTATGCGATAGCAGCATTCGCGGTTGATTTGATGTGATTTTTTGAAGAGTTCCGTTGTCTGTCTTCGAAACGCATCATCAGATCTATATGAAATTTATATCGGACCATTTCGGAATAAACAACTTTCGTCAACAATCCGTCTATATACGGCGGAGTTATGCCCGAACATACATAAAAAAAAAAAAAAACTCCTCCTCCTTCTTTTTGAAGTCGGTTAAAAATACTTCGGATTGTAATTGTGTGTTGAATTAAAGTGGTGACTCCCGAGAGTAACGTAATAATGGATAATTAATTCTGTCTCATTAGTCAAGACGTGACTGGAGAAAAAAAAAACTATGTTTATGTTACAAAGTCTAGAATCTAGATGTTTGTTATATAAACAATTTAAAACAGACCAGTTTCCACGTAGCTGCAGAGAACAGGGAAACACACGGGTAACGAGGTGAAACTTGAAAATGTTTCTTTTTCACCCTCATTGAGCAGCTCGGTCGGTCTTAGGAAAATATTTCTCTATTTTTAGCAATGTCATTTCTCTTCGAACGAAGTGAGGATGAAACGAACGTTTTTCAGTCGGAGAAAAGACTTCGTTTTCTGTGGCTTGTGGGGGTAAACAGAGAATTTGGTGTGTTCAGACTTGAGTTTAGATCGATTTCTAAAAATGTAGTACTTACAGTTTAATCTGCTACTGTTCAAACCTAACGTAAACTAATCATCATCATCATCATCATCATTTCAGCCGAAAGACGTTCACTGCTGGACATAGGCCTCCCCCAGGCTCCTCCACTTCGACCGGTCTTGTGCTTCCCACATCCAGCGGATACCCGCGGCCTTCACAAGGTCATCGGTCCACCTTGTGGGAGGCCTTTCCACTCTACGTCTTACGTAAACTAATAAATAATCATTAATCATAAATCAGTCTATAATTTTCCCACTGCTGGGCCACAGACCACCTCTCTTTAAGTGGAAGTGGGCTGTAATCTACCACGCGGGCCCAGTGCGGGTTGGTAGCTGTCACATGCCTTCAAATTTTTGTTTAGCTTTGGTTCTAGGACCGGGTTCCTTTACCGTTTTTAGAACAGTGGTGATGAAATTATTCCCACAAAAATCGCCTGCTTGGATTCGAACCCAACTGCAACTCGCAAGTCAGGCTGATACCACTGGACCTTCTGTTCTCGTTGTTCTCACTTAAATGATTCATCATCAGCCTATAATGTTCCCACTGCTGGGACACAGGCCTCCTCTCGGTGAGAGGGATTGGGCCGTAATCCACCACGCGGGCCGAGTGCGGGTTGGTAGATGTCACATGTCTTCGAATTTTTTGGTTCTAGAAAATGCCGGTTTCCTCACGATGTTTTTTCACCGTTTTGAGAGCAGTGGTGATGAAATAATTTACACAAAGTAAAGCGCCTGTCTGGGTTCGAACTCACGACCTACAACTCGTAAGTCGCAGCCGTTACCACTTGGCCACCACTGCTCTTAAATGCTTAGCAAACTAAAACTCCTCCGCATCGCTGTCGACTGATAATGTACCCAAGATACTGACGGGCGGCGTTGCCACGTTGTATTTAATTTAATTTAAATATTTTTTAATGTTATTTAATTTAGTGGAAGTTTATTTAGTGAACATATTTTTATGCTCCTTAATAAAAATACACATGTTGTATGTGTTTTTTGATAAATTATAAATGATTTATTTCTGTAAGTAGGTTTGTACAAACACTTTTACACGTCAATCATATTTTTTTAAACTAGATGAGGTCGGCCTTTCCTATCTGACTACTCTGAGAAGAAAGGCCGAAACAAACTCAGAGGTCGCAGTCTCTTTTAAAGTCCAGACAAAATCTTGGTCAGATCATGTGAAGACCATGTGGATTGGTGTCTGAAATGGACTTTTGAGGAAAGAACCACACAGGTTGAGTGGACCTGTCCATTCAGTGCACGCATGTATCAGTAATCATACGGCTCAACTCAGAACTTGAGGAGCTCAACGGTTTGACGAACAATACCAAAGAAAAGACACATGGGTAGGCCGCATAAAGTACTCAAACTGCCAGATTAACTTTAAAAATGAACTGAGAAAGAGATGAAACACAAAAACAAAAATACCACATGGTCCTCACATTCACAATAATTAAAGCAAAAATAATATTATACTTCTCAAAGTAAATATTCATGTCAAAGTGTATATAATAATAATCAAATGTCAAAGTGTATGTAATAATAATCGAATGTCAAAGAGCAAAACAAAAATAAAAACAAGATTCAGTATACAAAATTGGAGCAGGTCAATCCCAAGCTTTTTTGTCCTCAATATAATCTTTAACAGTATAAAGGCTTTCAGGCACAACTTACGTTTAATGAATGATTTAAATTTATTGAGACTTAGATCTTGAACATGGCGTGGAAGTTTATTATGAAAGCGTATACATTGACATCTGAATGACCCACCTATTTTCTTGAGCCTTGATGGTACAACAAATTTGTGTTTGTTCCTAGTATTTATACTATGGATATCACTGTATTTTTAACCAATTTTAATGGGCATATAAAAGATTTTCATAAATATACTGTGAAGGCACAGTCATTACATTAATCTCCTTAAATTTCTCTCTGAGAGAGTGTCTCGGACTTAATTTATAAATTGATCGGACAGCTCTTTTCTGCAAGACAAAAATAGTCTGAATGTCGGCGGCATTTCCCCACAATAGAATACCATACGACATTACACTATGAAAATAGCTAAAGTACACTAAGCGGGCTGTCTCTATATCAGTTAAATTACGTTTTTTTCTAACAGCAGAATTTTTAAGTGGCAACAGTTCCGATATAGGTGGTTTTTTTTTAACCTTATTGGTTGGTTAGTGAGCGAACATTATTGGTACTTTCTATTATAATAACAAACTCTAACCAGAAGAGAGTTCTCAAAATAAATTATTTATGAATGATAAGCTTAAGGCTCCAAAAACAGGGTGATAATCTGTAACCCAACACGTACTAAAAGGGTGTCAAAAATGTATTTGACGTTTGGTGACAGGAAGGCTTTCGGAGAGGGAGACCTTTTCCAAAAACCGGGAAAAAACACGTTGAAAAAAACTATATAAGTTTTTCTTTTAAATTCATCACGATGAAGATTTCTTGGTAATTTAAGAATATACGACTTTTCCTTGCTAAGTCGTCTAGACCTTATTTAATACCGAGTGGTAAAGGCCCTAGATGTAATAAGCCCTAATACGGTAGAAAAAGCTCTTTTGACAAGCTTGGTAATCCTGTAATGTTACACACATTTCTACTCAATAGCCGAACGTCTTGACGATTTTGAATGAAAATTAAATATAGTGCTCGGTTATAGCATACCTAGAGCAATTAATAGGTATTATAAAATTATTTGAACGACTGTCGATCTACTGATGACCGTATTGATGTATAAGGGCCACTGCTTATAGTATTTCAAGTGTGCTACAACATGAGAGAGAGGTTAGTTAGCGGTATATTTACTGATTTAAAAGCCTGTGCATAAAATTCCTCGCTGAAGTTTAGGCAAATTCATTGTGATACTATGTTTGTGGGCACCATTCACATACACGTGCCTAATTTTTGAGCGTAGTGATCGCTTAAACAATTTTGATAGTAAACAGCAGTAGTAATACAGTTTTAGTATCTTATAGATTATATTTTTTAAATTATTTAGGTATAGTTGAGAAATAAAAGTCTAGAATGTCTGTTTATATTCGTTTGTTATATCTATCACAGTAAACAAAAATCGTACAATTTCGTATCAGTAGCATGTAGGTACATTTAGACATTCAAAAACATTGTGGGAAGCTTTGTACATAATAGAGTAGTTTGCATATTTAGGAATGTAATTTTGACTTCATCGATGTCAATAATGGCTAAGATAAACTTAGAAAGCACAAAAACAAATTGAAAAAGTCTATTGAGATTGAGCCCCATACTTGAAAACTGTATTTAAAATAAAATTATTGAATTGAAAAAAAAAAAAGCTATCTAACGTACAAAACATTTAAAGAATTTAAGGGTTCCATTTTTACAATTTGACCAAGAAACCGTTAAGACAGCATTACATTTTTCTTACCATGTCTAATTGTCCTTCTTCAATATTTGGGACTACGGATTTTTTCGAGGTGTGACTTTTGAATCATTATCTTCCTCATTCTTAAAGCATAAACAGTTAAAATTCATAAATTATTTATATAAGACAACGGCGGCTTTTTTATTGATTTCCTAAAATTAACAACAATGAATATGCGAATGTACTCGTAAATACTTCTTTAAGTACTTCTAACGCTGATTGAAAATAAAAACTAACACGTTCTTGAAACGAAGGCTTCGTTTCAAGAACGTGTAAGTTTTGGTTGGAATTAAGTTCTGCAAGAATTTGTCTGATACGTGCCAATCCCACGTTTCGTCCTTTTTTTGGTGATGCACTGGTAAGGTGTTACTTTCTCTCGACCCACATATATCTACAAAAAATATTAATATCAATAACCTACACTGTTGGGCTCAGTCACAAAAATTTTCATTCGATTGATTTGTCGAACTTGGTAACGGGATCGAAACCCCATCGTCAGGAAAGAAGTTACTTGTGCTTTTCTTCAACTCCGAATGTAACGTCATTTAATCTATCTTTGAAACACTCGAAACTTTATTTTGACATCACTATCGGCTTCAGCGCCTTCGAAAACCATGAAAACCACACCCATGTAAAAAAAAAGTTTTTTTTTTTTGCAGTCGCCATCTTGAATTTTTATTTAGACTTCACCATCGTCAAAAACCTCAAAAACGACATCCATGATGATTTTTTTTTACTTTTCGCAACCGTCATTTTGGATTTACATTTTGGCCTCACTATTGGCCTCAGAACTCACGGAAACCATAAAAACTATCTCTCTATTTTAAGTTTTTCTATTACATATCAAAAAAAGACTTTTGATGATTTCACGGAAAATCGTTATGCCCATCATAAAGGGTAAATGGTAGAAATCTATCATTTTCTATCATTTTTATTATGAGACGATTTCTAAAAGTTTACCTACCAAGCTCCGTTAAAACGACCTTCCAATAATCTATGAAACATACAATCAAAATATGTATAATTAGCGGACCCGGTAGACAAACGTTGTCCTGCGACCCTTCTCCCAGGTCCAACAAAAGCTAAGAAAGATCCAGGCGACACAAAAAAGATATTAAAATCAGACAAGTCGTTTACGATTAGAAGAATTACGAACACACCGGTATATCAATAACATTTTTCAAATAAGCAAAAAATAAACAACCGAAGTACTTAAAATAAAATGAATACTCACCGGATCAAAATGTGGTAGTCGGCGTACAATTTTTGGAATATTTTTACCTATATCACTTGGGCTCTTGCGATGCAAAGTGATACGTCCTCACGCGGGAAGATCGATAGTAAGGTCGAAATCACTTTGACTTATATTTACAAAACGAAGTTGTTATTATAAAAATAAAATTTAGACTATGTTCAATGGTTAACTTAAGATTAATACGTAATAATTTAAATTTCATAAAAGTGATTTTAAGTTATAGAAAAAATATTTATTTGTGTGACAGTTTTATACAAATTACGTTATTTCAATATTTATTTTCTGCTATATTTCGTATAAAAGTCAAAGAAACATAGCCCGAAGAATTGCCAAACTTAAGTGGCAGTGGGCAGGGCACATTCCTCGCAGAACAGATGGCCGATGGGGCCGGAAGGCTCTGGAGTGGCGACCGCGTACCGGAAGACGTAAAGTTGGAAGGCCTCTGTGAGGGCCGCAGGAGTTCGCTGGATGCGTGAAGCACAAAACCGGTTGAAGTGTCGGAGCTTGGGGGAAGCCTATGTCCAGCAGTGGACGTCTTTCGGGCGAAATGATGATGATATCTCGATGATGTTCTTTAATACTTACTGTCACTATTTTTTACATAGCAGGTAGTATTATACGTGTCGCAGCCATCTGGTTAAATTAGCCAGCTAAGTGGACGCCTAGGCCGCTCATTAAAATCCAATTAAATAGCTGAAGGACAACTTGCCAAGTGATTGAGCGCAACGATTAACCAGATGACTGAATGCCGTGTAGTCATTGAGCTAAATAGGATATTGATGAATTTGTGATTTTTGGTCAGCGATGAGTTCACAAATCATGTACGACTACTTTTTACTAAAACGGACCAGTAAGTAACTAGTAATAGTGATGTAAAAAAAAAACTCACTTAAAATTGCACACAACAACGAAAAATAACATTCACGGTTTGCGCTTTTGACGCCATATTTGTGTGGGTGATTACTAGCGCCGCAGTGAAAGAAAACGAACGAAATTGAATCACTTGGCTGAGTCTTGGTCAGTCATCTTCAAAGGCCACTGATTTTAATACGCCAAGTTGTTAAACGTTGAATAATTCTAGTTCAATTAAGTATCGACCTAGGCATCCAACTGGATGCATTTAATGAACGGCCTAGGCGTCCAATTAGCTGGCTAAGATGTCTGCGACATATATATTAACAGAAGTATGATCATTGAAATCATCAATACAGGGATGTTGTATGTGGTTAGTTGTATTTGAGTTCATATGATCCCACTGAATCACTAATTACATGAACAATTAATTTATATTGCGCGGGTTACCTTACGTATCCTCTATAAGTAAACATGACCTAACGAACACAAATTAAAAGGTAAAATATTAACCAACAGATAAACAATGGTTACCTATCATATCATCGGCGTTCACACGCTAATCTCCTGAATACACTCCAAATGTTCAGTACTTCACAGAATTAGCTCAGCTTTGCAGCACAGCCTGCCGCTGCCGTGCTAATCCCATCACGTAACCTCTAAGCTCGGGATCGTCTTGCTAAACTACTATAGCAAACTATACAACCTTTACGGTATAGGCTGCAGTATAGGCCTATAAATAGAGGCTAGATTTGAATGACAATGGACGTTGTAGGCTGTTTTGAAGTCGATAATTTGATTTAATTCGGGGAATTAATTTAGGGTTCAGACCTAATGAAACAACTAAACAAACATCCGTATAATTGATTGTTATTAGAACTTTTACGAAGGAAACTGTTAGGAGGAAAGAATTACGATTAAAAGGTCATCATCATCATCATTTCCGCCGAAAGATGTCTACTGCTGGACATAACCCACTCCACTCCTCCGCTTCGACCGGTTCTGTGCTTCCTGCATCCAGTCGATTCCTGCGGCCTTCACAAGCTCAGTGGTTCATTTGAGGCTTTCCAACGCTATATCTTCCGGCACGAGGTTGCCACTCCAGAACCTTTCGGCTCCATCAGCCATCTGTACTGCGAACAATGTGCCCTGCCCACGGTCACTTATGTTTGGCAATTCTTCGGGCTATGTCGTGTGCCTTGGTTCTGCTGCGGATTAAACGGTAACCGTGAAATATTAAACTAAAGTTGTTCTTTTTAATCCCTAATCGGACATTTAAAGTATTTATTGTTTGCGTTTTTGGTATAGGAGTTTGACATGACTTTGACATTCCACCTGTCAGATAAGCCCCTGGGATTAAAAAACTAACTTTACCTACTTAGTTTGTTTATATCTTTTTATGTGGGTATTATGGAAGGCAATTTTTTTAATACTAGGTACCTGAAAGTACCTATAGGTAGGATAACATTGTACCTTGACATTCTGGTAATAGATACCTGTTGCCGGCAATTATTATACATTTTATTAAGTTGCTCGAAATAGATCCACTAATCTTTTACCTTCCACTAAATTTGCGTGCATGTGACGCATACATTTTTTCCCCCAACGTGTTCTTTTTTGTGTTCGTGTATTTTGTTTGCGTTATGTTTTACCGCAACAACGTACATTTTTTTAAAAATCTTGTGTAAGCACTGCGTTACAAACATTTCGATCCCCATTTGATATGTTATTTGAACAGTTGGTCAACTATGCAGTACTTACTCAGATAACATAAGTCACGGTGTATTTACTTCGTCAGACAACTAAATCCCGGCCTAATGCTTAAGTTACTTCGCCAACAATTTGGGGTTCCGAAATACCTCAACAGTCAACTTGTAGTGTTCATTGAGAATCTCTAATTTAAATTTTCTATTGAGGACAGAGTTCGTGCCTACTGCAGGACTTGACTAATTTTCTACTTTTTTTCAATTCGATGGTACATTTTTAGAGTATTTATATCTCAGGAGGCAACGCGTGCTTTACTTGTGGTTACAAAGTGTACAAGCATGATGGGAATGTGTGTGCAAGCGCAGGAGGCCTTGGTACCGTCTGTGATAATGGCGAAGTCGGATGAGTGTGTACGTGTGTGTGTTATATGCTAATGCTGCTCGTCTTTACGGTCACATTCTACGCGTTTTGTACACTGGGTTACCACAAGAAAAGCGCGCGTCGCTTCGTGAGACAAAAATTATATCTAATACGGTACCTATAAACGAGCAATTCTTGTAAATATATACATAATTTGAATCTCGTAAACGGCTTCAACGATTTTCATGAAATTTGGTATGCAGGGGGGTTTCGGGAGCGATAAATCATATAATATTATTTACTGTGTAAAATAAGCATTAAAAAGACAAAAACAACAAAAAACGTAAGCCGTGGCAGATATGGGATGATCAGTCCCGACTGCCGCCGCCCATTCACAAACGACGTATGGATAAGCCATTCAGCATTCACTCAACCATATTGAAGGGAACTTCGGTTGTTTGTTTCCGAAGTACTTTGTGAGGAACCTACCTAAGTAAACAGATACATAACCATATCTGGTTCTAGGAACTACATACATGTTGCTGACATTTACCTACTTAGCCAAAACAAATTGAAATTTGGCTCAGTTAAAGTTTATGGAGAAGGACTGCAGAAAGCTAACATTTTTGATTAAATTTGATTAAATCAATTTAAAAAAATTATAGATGCTAAAAGATTTATTTATAAAAGTAAGGTACAAACACTTGTACACGTCAATCATATTAAACGGTCTTATTTAGCTTGCCCTGTTTGTCGTTTTTTGTTTGGATCAAATTTAGTACTTCAGATTTTACCCCCTTCCTGTTGGCAGATTGATCTGATATTTGGTTCACACCTTTAGTTTTGATAACAATAAAATGTAATAATTTGAAAAAAAATATAACTAAATAGAATGAGAAATATTAAGTAACGAAATAAAATATTGAAAACAAAATAACTAAAAAACTTAACACTAAAAAATAATTCGGTAATATAAAATCGTGGGGCGTAGCGTAACATGTTGATCTTTCACTCGCCCCACGATTTTATTTTACCTAATTATTTTTTAGCTTTTATTTAAAACCATTGAACTTAAAAACATTTTTTGAAACTGTAGCGGAATATCACCCTCACAGATAATACAACAAGTAGGGTATTTAACATTAATGTGTTCCAACAAACTTTTTATATGTACCCACTTCGTATAAATTTTTGTAACAGATTTTGTATATAAGAAACCGATTTTTCTGAATATATTCATTCCATACTCAACCTGCAAAAGCGTCTCATTTTCATAACCTGCATACCTATCTAACAGTGGTGACCCCGACGGAAGGAACTCCAACCAAGAAGCAAAAATGAACCCGAGTACTTCGAGATTGGACGATAGAAGCGAAACTACATCACCGCAAAAAGTATCGCACGAACTGTCAGCCGTCTCGTACAACCAACGAATACCGCCTCTATGGAGAAACAGAATAAAACTATGGTTTCTGCAATTTGAAGCGATCGTGTCTGCTGGAAAACTAAGCGACAAGGAACTCTCAGAGCTGCTCATCCGCCAACTCGACCTACAAGACCTAGACGAAATTCAAGACATCATGTTCGATACCAAAACTGCAACAGAAAACAACAGATACGCTACCATGAAGATGAGGCTCATTCAAACCTACGACGAGAGCGACCACACTAAACTCGAGCGGCTACTATCCAACGTGGAACTTGGAGATCTCAAGCCTTCGCAACTGCTACGCCGCATGCAAAATTTAGCCGGTAACAACATTGCCGAGAACACGCTGCGTGTAATATGGACGAAGCACCTACCTCCATCCGTACGCGCCATTCTAGCTGTGAGCGAAACGATAGCCAAGAAAACCGAACTAAATGAGTTAGCAATAATGGCCGACAAAATGCTAGAACAACTCCACCACCAAATATCAGCAGTACACAACACTTCGTCACCATCAACACCATCCACTCCACC
The DNA here is from genome assembly GCA_949987655.1 of Polymixis flavicincta. Taxonomy (NCBI): domain Eukaryota; kingdom Metazoa; phylum Arthropoda; class Insecta; order Lepidoptera; family Noctuidae; genus Polymixis; species Polymixis flavicincta. The sequence continues at coordinate 7,317,219 of OX465180.1, forward strand.
TGTAGCTGCAAATCATGAAAACGCATTACTTCACGTGAAGATCGACATGTTGGCGAAAGAAATATCGGAATTAAAAACACACCACAGCCGCTGCGAAGAACAGCGCGGGCGCAACTGGCGAGGCGCGCGTCATCGTTCACGCAGCTCATACCGATCACCGCATGGTAACCGCCACCGGTCGGATTCAAATTCAAAACACAGAAGCGAGTATAACGACAATTCTGTTTGTTGTGTACAAAACTATATGAGGTCGACGTTTCCTATCTGAACACTCTGAGAAGAAAGGCCGAAACAAACTCAGAGGTCACAGTGTCTTTTAAAGTCCAGGCATAATTTTGGTCATATCATGTGAAGACCATGTGGATTGGTGTCTGAAATGGTATTTTAAGGAATGAACCACACAGATTGAGTGGACCTGTCCAATCAGTGTATGTACGCATTTATCAGCAATCATGCAGCTCAACTGAGAACTTGAGGAGCTCAACGATTTGACGAACAATACCAAAGAAAGGCCTTTGGGTAGGCCGCATAAATTACTCAAACTGCCAGACCATGATTAAAACTAAATGAGAAAAAAAGAAACCAACCAAAAAATTAAACAGCCACAATAATTAAAGCAATATAATACTTTACAAACTAAATATTCATGTCATTGTTTAAATAAAATTCATCAATGTCAATGGATATGTAAAAATCCGGAAATAATCGTGGTCAGATCATTTGAGAACCATGTGGATTGGTATCTGATATGGTCGTTTGAGGAAAGAACTACACAGATTGAATTGACCTATCCTGTCAGTGCACGCATTTGTCAGTAATCATGCAGCTCAACATAGAACATAAGGAGCTCAACAATTCGATGAACAATAAAATATAAAGGCCGTATGGTCGAATTTCGAGTACTGGGCGACCACTAATATTATCAGCAGTGATCGGAAAATCGGGCGCTCATATACCTAAACTTCTTCCCATGAAAGAATAATATCGATATTCTTTTCTGAATAAATAAGTAATCCCGGGTTCCGAGGGACTGAAATTTTTTGTAAAAACAATTATACCAAACTTAATGAAATTATAGGTGTGGTTATTTTGATTAAGTATCTTTATTCTATTCAAAACAAATGGAATATCAATAAAAAATTATATTGTGCACAATGTGGTCAAATAGTGGACTAAGACTAAGTCTAACTATATTTTGTATGCAGCAATCTCAGGAAATTTAACAAACAAAAAGGAATGTCCGTATTATTCTTTCGTGGGAATAAAAGTGAAGTTTAGGTAAATTAGCACCCGTTTAAATCCGATCATTGAATTTATTAGTTAGCTTCGCATGATTATTATCTAACTTTATTAAAAACTCGTCCAGAGTGTGCCAGAGACGTACTTAGATATTGAACCGCTACTCACACATCGATCGTCGTTCTCGGTTTGGTCAAATACATACAATATTATCTTGAACGACTTAGTAAACATAACCTGATAGTTGAAGCATCAAGCCGCATTCAATCGAGGCAATAAATTGCACTATTCATTAAGATAAAGTCGCTTATTGAATTTTTATAATTATTTGAGTGTTACAGATTTGTCTGTTTGTTTGTTTAAACGCGCTAATCTCAAGAACTGCCAGTAGGATTTGTAAAAAAAAATGTTTGTGTATGATAGCCACATTCATGAGGAAGGATATAGGCTACTTAACATCACGCTAAACCCTTTAGGAGCCAAGCAAAAACAAATAAAAGTCAGCAAGAACGCTAAGTGAAAATTAAACAATAGCGCGTGGATGCGACGCGGACTGACGGTGACGGTGACGGCCACACGTCGGCAGTGCCGCGGAGTGCGAAGGGTGTTGGCCAGAGGTGTACACCCATATTTCATCAATTATTTTTGTAATAGGGGCGAGCCTATTGCCATCATCCAAGCACAAATCCAAACACTGGCTGCTAATGAGAAATTACAGATAGAAAAACCCAATAACACTTTGCCCGACATGGGAATCGAACTAAGGAAAACAAAATAATGTACACATTAATAAGACAGTCTTACAAAATACGTGGGTGAGCACTGTTTTCCTAGCTAGCAAGTTACAAAAATCTGTGGTATATGGAGATTTTAATTTTCTGTAGTAACTTCTCAAAAAAACTTTGTTGTGAAAAGTGTTTAATTTTCACTTTTTAGTTACCTACCCCATACCAATTCTAAATTTCGTCATCCTTGGGGTCAAAACAATGCATATTTATGCGATAGCAGCATTCGCGGTTGATTTGCTGTAATGTTTCGAAGAGTTCCGTTGTCTGTCTCCGAAACGCATCATCAGATCTATATAAAATTTATATGGGACCATTTCGGAATAAACACCTTTCGAACAAAAAAAGAATTTTGCAAATCCGTCTATATACGACGGGGTTATGCCCGAACATACATAAAAATAAAAATAAAAATATAAACATGTCGAATTGATAACCTCCTTCTTTTTGAAGTCGGTTAAAAATTGAAATGCACTGGCACAAGAGTCTTCATGATAAATCATGGCAGAGAACGCCATAATCTTTACGTTCAATAAGCGAATTGCTCTTCAAATTTTGTCGCAGTTTTGTTGGTGGGACCCACGAACCTCGGCCGGCTTAGTAACCGGCCCTATTGGACCCAGGAATGATGAAATTTGGCACACAGATAGTTTATAACCTGGACTAGCACATTAGATACTTTTTATCCCAGTAGTACGTTCCCGTGGGATAAATTCTGAACACCACGCAGGCGAAGCCGCTGACAAAAGCTAGTATTTCATATTTAGCGCGCGAAATTACACAGCAGAACGCTGCCCAGTGAGTGCCAGCTGTCTTTTTAGGGTTCCGTACCTCTAAAAGAAAAAACGGAACCCTTATAAGATCACTTTGTTGTCCGTCCGTCCGTCCGTCTGTCAAGACCGTTTTTCTCAGGAACGCGTGAAGGTATCAAACTGAAATTTCTATATGATACTTAGTTCTACTGTCCCTGGAAGCTGTAGAAAAATCAACCTTCTAAGTCAACGCAATCAAAAGATACAGCCATTTAGGCCGCAAAATTCCGCAAATTTTCGAAACTCGCACGGGAATCAAAACCTACAGGGTACTTCCCGTGAACTTAGAATCTTGAAATTTTGTACGAAGTCACGTCTTATAGTACAGATATAGGAAAAATTACGAAAACCGTAAATTTTTAGTTTCGTCATATAAAAAAAAATATTTTTGACAATTTTGAACTTTTACTTATATACCCACAGGTTTGTACGGAACCCTCGGTGCGCGAGTCCAACTCGCACTTGACCGGTTTTTTTAAAAAACATCTCCCTAAATCAGTAACTTCATTGAGTCGTCCTCGCCTTTAAAAATGTCAACATAAAAAGCAACTCAATTGGATAATTCGGATCCGCCTTCATAAACCTAACGACAGTCGTTATGTAAATAGATTTACGATTTATATAAGGAAGCGAGAAAGCTGTAAAGTAGTAAAAAAACATTGAGAAAAGAATCGTAAAGCGGACAAATTGATTTTCTCTTTATATTTATGTGTTTAATTTTGGTGCGAAGACTTGCACACACAAATCTTTTTATTAGGCGGGGTTGGAGATATTTAGGTGGTCTCGTGCTGGTAAAAGGCATGTAATTGCAGTTGTAAATTCAGGAAGATATCGGTTTAGGTCGGCTAGGTAACAAGACGTGTGCGTCACAGTTCAGTCGCCTCGGGCAATGATTAAAATATAGAGATAAATACTTCATGATTTTGTGCGTAAATACTTTCGGCCGTCGAGTAGAAAGTTTTGTTGTCAGTGTGATTTTGACAGTTTGGGAAGAAATGTTCTTCTGAAATAGTCTACATTTATAAGGACCTAGACAAATATCGTTTGAAACGAAAGACTTAATGACAGATTATAGAAGGATATCCACGGTACGAAAAAAAAAAAAATTGGAACGAAATGTCACTTTGTATTGAAAAAGCACTGTCTATTCTTCGTAAAAATACAAAGCGTCATGCTAAGCCCGCAGTTACGATACGTACGATATCGTATACGATAATTTTCGATTCTGTACGTTTAATTTAAAACGTTGTAAGTGTACGTTTGTTATACAACACACCTCTAACTAACCTTTGAGGTATATACCTAAACTTACGCCTATATGGCGTACGTTTAGGTTAGGAGGCGTGGTATTATGTTAAAAAATACCCACTAGTTTCAATTTGAAAGCAAATTTCAGTCAAAAACCCTGAAAGTCTAACAACCAGTCTTACCAAGGGTTTTCATATTACTCAGTTACTGGGTTGTGGAGGTCAGATACGCAGTCGCTCCATATAAAATACTGGTATTCAGCTGCATCCGGTAACACTGGAAGCCACCCCGACACAGTTGGGGAAACCAACTGTATTGGGGTGGCTTCCAGTCTGTGCGGTATTTTTTTTTTGGTTTGAGTTTTATAGAAATAGCAATCATCATCATCTTCAGCATCGTAACGACTGTCAGGGACCAACAGCTTAACGTGCTTTCCGAGGCACGGAGGGGTCTTGTTATGTAAATATGGTCACCCATCCACGGACGAACCGCGGCAAGCGTAGCTTAACCTGAACTATGGCCCCGTGCGACTTATATTACTTAGCCACAAGCCCCTCTTTTATGGAGATAGCAATGTTGTTTTAAACAATCGAAACCGTACATGGTGCTGTGTTGGTGATAGAGTCGTTGGAGTGTGTTTTCGGGTTTAAGTTGCAAATTCAAATCTGTATGTAACTTAGACTTATTAACCTGCAGTCCCCAACTTTGAACACGTTCAAATTTAATTAAGAAAAAACTTTCATGTTGGGGTCTTGTTATTGTATGTTTAAAATGCGAAAAGGGTGGAGAATGTAAGCCCACAAATTTGCAGTCAAGAATTCAAGATCAGAATTTGTCATAGTTTCGTCGTGTTTATCTTGTAAGTTATGTTACTACATAGTTGTGAATTTTACTAAAATATGTACCTAAGTAGCTTTTATTAATTAAACAAAGCTTAGCTTTTGGGCATAGCCATCACTTTTTATATCGGGTAAATCCCGTATTTAAAATTAAATTTAAAATTAAATATTCGTAATTTCAGGAAATTGTTCCCATAGTAAGCACTAAAAATAACATAGAAATATACATAAGGATTCATTATACATTTAAACATCACACATTAAAACCATTGCATTAAAAATAAATTTAAGTTAAAAAATTGTTGTTATTAGTTTCTATATCATTTGGTTGAAGGTTAAAATTAATTCGATTACATTTAATTATAATAATAAAACAATAATCACTTTCTAAGTTGTGATTTTGAGCAAATAAATTATTCTTATTCTTATATTTTTTTATGCCAATAAAAAGAGCCATCAACGGTAACAATTAAGCCAAAACAATAGTGTTCCATGTAACTTTTCTGGCACAAAAGTTTTGCGTGACACTTTTTTACTGGTTACCAAGAGAAATGTAAAGTTCAAAAATGTCGTTATGACCCCCAAAAGTCTACTTGTATTCAAGTTGGCAGTAAGTCGCACCTGCTCTTAGGATTTACTTCGAATGTTGGTCGGAACTCGAGTTTTTTGGGCACTCATATTACCGTTTACAGACTGTAGTACCCACTGGTGTTTTTTTAGTCCTCGGGTTGGTAATACGAAGTTTTGGTTCCAACTTTTAGATTAGGGTAGTTTGGTTGGCAAAAAAAAGGAAATAAACGTTAAGGTATTAAGCAACCAGACCAAATCAGTGAAAATTACATGTGTTCAAAGTTTTTTCTACCTAGGTGGAACTTGCATTTTGATATGAAACAGCCGATTTTTTTGTATGTCAGAGCTAGTTCCTTTATCTAGGAATAGGATTGTGGCTGACTAATAAAAGCTGCATAGGTTGAACGATCAGGTTTAGGTATGCTTGCCGCGGTTGGCCCACATTACATTCCAAGATTCCGGGCCTCGGAAAGTACGTTAAGCCGTCCCGGCCGTCATTTGTGGATCTTTTGCAGTCATTACGGGTCGCTAGAAGCCCGAAAGTCTAACAGCCAGTCTTACTGAGAGCTATCGTATTACCCAGCAATTGGGTTGTGGAGGTTGGTAGGCAGTCGCTCCATGAAAAAACCCGTATTCAGCTTCATCCAGTTAGACTAGAAGCCGATCCCAACATAGTTTGCAAAAGGATACGCAGATGAAGAGAGCCCAATTATAGTAGAATAATTTTTATTCACACCTTGAAAGATGACAAAAAAAAAAAAAAATCAGCTAGTGTATTTCAGACTGCGTAATTGAAGACTTCATCACTCACACACCTAGTCAGTCTACAATTTCCATTTGCAGGGAAAATATATTCAGAGAGATACGGATTCAATATTCGATTTAATACGAGCGTATTGTCTTGTTGGTATCTCAGAAACCGACGGAGATCTACAATAGTACTAGTAATTGGCAATAGGCTTGTGTAAGTCCATGTAAATCAGACCTAGACCTAGAGAATTAGCGGACACCTCCGAAAAGCTTTAGTTCTTTATGTAAGCCTTATAATATGCTGTTCATCTTTTATGATTTAAAAGAGTATCCATGGAGTTTCTTTGTTCTTCTCCATAGGTACCTACATTTTGGAATGGGCAACTAGCTTCATCTTTCTAACTCACCGACCTTGATAATTCAAAGGTGCCTGTAGTTGGTATACCTATTTGAAATAAATGCTTTGAGTTTGATACAGGGTCAAATTAAATAAGCTGATAACACTTTACCCACGTGTTGGGATCGATATCAAAACGAATGAAAAAAAAAAAAAAAAACATCTTTCCATGGGCGTTTTTTTTTTTTTTTTGGGTGGGAAATCATCAAATAACTTCTCCCGCTCTGGGTGGAGCAGGAGGGCGTGTCAGACTTTTACTGACTAAAACCCACCCGTGTTCCTTCAATAGCCCGTATGCCAGGGGCTGTGGTGTCTCTTTCGAACAAACCCGCACCCCTGGCAGGCATCGACCCTTGCGGGTCCCATCACTTTTTGTGCTGACATCTCTTTGAGGCGCGCGTGGAACACAACGCGCCGTCGACTTGGGCTTGGTCCTTACCGGACAGCGAGCTACCCATTACTCGCCGTCCGCAAGCCCATGCCTACGGTGGCCGGAAATCGGCCTGGGATTCCCGACGCCCAGGGCGTCTCCGTATCCTGCGGCGGCTGGGGTCGCGAGGGCGCATATGCTGCCTCTCCCTCACGTGCGCCGCCTCCCTCTTCGCGAGCATCACTGCTTCGCTGAAGGAGGTGACGGCTCCCCATGCCCTCTCGCTCCGTACCATGGCCTGGACCAGGGCCGGACGCGAGAGATCGCCGCCGCCGATCACCTCCACGAGGACACGGCGGTGCTCCGCCCAAGCAGGGCAGACCGCCACCGTGTGCTCCACCGTGTCCTCAGGGCGATCTTCGCAGTATGGGCGTCATGTCCGTAATTTGTCAGCGAACCGCGTGGGCTGGGCCCATGTAGATCGCTCAGCTGTTTTTGTAATATTTCGTGGAACTTGGATATTATATACGAATTTCCAAAAAAACATATTACAATAGTCGTTTAGTTACAACGTTAACGTACATGGCCAGTAGAATTTAAAGTTATGCATGTAAACAAAATTCTAAAAATCGTTTTTATTTTTGTTTCGTTACTTTTCGATATCCGTGAATAAAGTAGTTAATTTAATTTGACCCTATATTTTAGGTATTCGAGTTATGCACACGATGTTTCTTGCTCAATCAAGCCTAAATATTGGATTTTAAATGTGTGGCACATAGAATGTGAAGGACGGAATAGATAAATCTATTTTGTGGAGGGTATGCCCCAAGTATACCTAAAATAACTGTGGTAGCGGTGTGCAGGGTATGCCCTAAAATAACTCATAATTATATACCTTTTCATTGAAAACTACAAAATACGTACACAGGATAAATTTTTAACCAGTGCGCAAACTGTATCCATGAATTCAGCATATCATTGTAGAATAGAATAGAATAGGATTTTATTTTGCAAATATGGGTAGTACACAAGAGTTGTTAATATACATTAAAGGTCAGCCATATTTTACCATTCGGCATGCAAACATTTACATTATTTTATGTAAGTTGTACTTACATTTTGAAACCACAGAAAATAAAAATAAAATAAGTAATCGTTACAATTATCATAATCAATAGAATTATCATTACAATTACAATCATCATTTCAATTATCATCACAATTATTATTGCCATTATCATTACAAATAGCATCCATCACTACAATTATCATTATAATCAAAATTACCATTCATTATATCAATTATTCAACTAATACATTTTTCTCTGTTAGAAACACAGTTACACTGTAGTACGTTTTATCTATCAAAAATTTACGTAGTCTACTCTTAAACAGTACTGTATTTAAATCTTTCCTCTACGGGTCGAATATTTCGTCAGCTATACAAAAAAAATCTACTGTTCCATAAATTTTGACTGTGTAGGTAGATATAACTTTTCTATGAAACAGTTAATTCTTTTTTGTTCAACAGATGAAAAATTTCTACGCTAGGGGTCTATAATGATATTATTATATGCTGAATTCATGGTTACAGTTAGCGTACTGATTAAAAAAAAATCCCTGTATCTAATACCTTTAAACGAGCAATTCTCGTATATATTTCTGAATCTCGGAAACGGCTCCAACGATTTTCATGAAATTTTGAAAGCAGGGTGTTTTGGGGGCGATAAATTGATCTAGCTAGGTTTCATATTTAGAAAACGTCACGGTCATTCAGCTATTGACTATAATCAGACTAGGTTTTTCCCGCAGCATCGCTCGCGTAGATGTCGGAAAATATATTCATAAAATCATGTCTTCTCCCATGGAGGTGGGCAGTAACAAAAGAACGTCACCTGCAATGATCCTTACATACACCTTTTGTCTCGTTCTCTCGTCCGGAAAACATCCCGCGGGAAAGTATAACCGGGATTATATAATATAAACTATATGTTTGTCAAATTTCATTAATATTTACGCCCAAGTCAGCACGATATTTTTCGACATCTTCAACAATCATCTTTATATTTCAGTCAATTTACACGAAACTTTAATTAATAATACACTTGAATCTTCCTCACAAATCACTCCATCCATTGGTGAAAACTGTATGAAAATCCGTTAACCGGTCAAAGTCAGAGTCAAAGTCAAAACGTTTATTGCGAACTAAGTGTACAATGTTGGTGTTATCTGATGTTAGTACTTATGACTTAGCAGCCTTTTACAAGCATTGCAATTTTATAATTCGCCTGCCCTTTTCATAAAAATTTTGCACGCATTAAAGATTATTATTATTTAGTTATTCTGTTTTATATTATAAACTAGCTGATCCGGCGAACTTCGTGCTGCCATATTTTATTTCTCCAGTCGCGACTGAGGAAATATAAGCCTTCCAGTAAAATCAAATCAGTTAGATTTAATTATGTTCAAATCTATATAATTTTTATAAATTTCCAAACAAACCTTGTCCTGATAAAAAGGAACACATAAAAAAAAAGAATCATCCAATTTGGTGCAGTCGTTCGGAAGTGATGCGCGTACATACATTTCGGCGATTCATTTTATATATATAGATTTTTATATAGATTATAGTTAAGTCCAAATTAATGTCAATAATAATGAATTTAATACGTAAGAATAATTAAGTCAAGCCCAGTAGTGTTTGAGTTTATCGCGTTCAGACAGGCGAGGCAAGGAGACTGTTTTATATAAAGTGATTTTCTGCTTACTACATCATCATCATCTGCCTAGCCTTTTCCCGACTTTTTTGGGGTCGGCTTCCATTCTAACCCGATATATCGCTGAATGCCAGCATTTTACATGGATCGACTGCCTATTTTATCTGCAAACCCAGTTACTGGGTAACACGATTGCCCTTGGTAAGACTGGTTGACTTTCGGCTTTTTAAAACTACCTATATGCCTCATAAAAAAAACAACACATATAAAAAGTTTCTGAAGAAATCGCCTTTGACAGACAGTAAGCTACATATAAGTACCTACAGCAAGGATTACTGAAAACATCAATATTTCATAAAAAAAACCTATCTCTTTTTGAAAGGATCCCGTCATTTTAGTGGGCCGCGGATAAGTCGTGGGCTTAGGTCGTTAGGCCCTTGGAATCCTGTAAGGTCGCTGTAACTTGAGAAATGTCTGGAAATGGCTTTTGGTATACCTACTTAATGCCAAAAGAGAAATTCCACTGACTGACGTGTATTTAGTTTTATGTATAAAATGTCGGCAAATCGTGTTCATTCCAAAGTAATACAAAGTACCTACACTACAGTATGACTATTTTCTTAATTATCTTCGGGAATCATCGCATTTAACACACAAACGAGTTTTCCTGCCATTTTTAAAATAAATAGTACCCTAACCCACACCAATTCGAAATTTCATCATCCTTGGGGTCAAAACAATGCATATTTATGCTTTAGCAGCAATCTAGGTTAATTTGCTGTCATTTTTCGAAGAGTTCCGTTGTCTGTCTCCGAAGCGCATCATACGATCTATATGAAATTTAAATTGGACAATTTCGAAATAAACCCCTTTCGATCAAAAACAGAATTTTGCAAATCGGTCTATATATGACGGAGTTATCCGGAACCTCCACCTAACTCCTAACTGTTAAAGAGTTGTACCTTTCTTCATCAGGTCAGCGTCATGAGATGATGACGACCATACGCAAATGTCTCAATAGCTTTAGAAAATATATGAAAAACATTGTTAATACCTACAAAATTTAAGGGTTGACCTTGATTTCCCTGGAATTCCATCATCAAATCCTTACTTGGTGCCACCACAGGAGTATACTCTTTCAATTAAAAAAAGACTTTTGAGAATCGGTCCACAAATGGGGGAGAAATCGATGAACATACATTAAAAAAACAGTGGAACACATAACCTCCTCCTTTTTTAGAAGTCGGTTAAAAAGAGTATTAACAACTGTAAACGTGTACTTTCAAGTAGATTGAGAGCGTCCGGTCTGCACCACCAAATGCGAGAGATCGCTGCCGCCTCCATGAGGACACGGTGGTGCTCCGTCCAAGCCGAGTAGACCTCCACCGTATGCTCCACCGTGTACTCAGGGCGATCTACACAATGGAAACTCAAGAGCGTTTCCTCCCGCCTTATCCGAAACAGGAACCTCCCGAAACAGCCGTGTCCGGTGAGGACCTGCGTCAGGCAGAAGGTGAGGACGCCATGGCGCCTCTCCAACCACTCCTCAAAGAAGGGACTTAATGCCGCAATCGTAGCGTGCCCAACCACTTGCAACTGATGAAACAAGAACTTAAAAAAAATAGTTGTACTATACGTGCCTGACCAATGTAATTCCTAAAAAGTGTATTGTCCTATAAAATTAATAAAGAAAAACAATTACTTAAAATAGACACACACAAACATAATAAGTAACTTTTCGTGGTCGAATATACGACAAAAAAGGCATTCAATTTACAGTTCAGTTTTACCTTCGTTGGTTTGATATCAGAAGGCTAATTCTACTAACTAAAAACGTTCGCAGTGTCATCTCGGCGACAATCGAATTTCAAAAATTTTACAAAAATGTATAGGAATTTTTGACAGATTGACATTGAGATCAGACTGTGAACGTTCTTAAAATTACCAGAATTGCCCCTCTGATCACTATACCAAATTGATAACAAACAAACCAAGCAAGTGAACAAACATCGATTCAAAATTTATCGATACACAAAATTTACTAGTGATGTACACCGCATTTGTTATGCAAACTGCTGTTTAGTTAGTTTCGTCAATACGCTATGATTAATTTGCCTTTCAACCGATATGATTTGGAACAATCGATTTGGGTTATAATCGTCAATTTGAACGTTTCAGTAATATTGCCATTTGAATAATTTTGTTTGATGTTGGAAATGTGTATTGGAATCATAATTGTATAGACGCCGCTCTCGACTTATTTATTATACGTGTGGTGAAATGGAGAAATAAAATTGATTAATGTGGTGGATTTGACAGATTTTTGATTACGTGTCGCTGCTATTATACCCATTAATGAATCAAGGCGTTTCTGGCGACAGCGACCCAGCCTACTTCTCTCAGCTTTCATGAGCTCACTGATGACTAGCATAGATACCAGTAAACCGCTTTCTACTCAGACCTCGTACAAGGAAAACACGCACAGGATGTAATACTTGCGCTACAAAAGATGTCCTCAAACTTGACCAAAAGTACGATTTGCAGCATACCCGTCAAAACTTGCTCGAAACCGTTAAAGGTGCGCACTTCAAGGCATTATTAGCAACCAAACAAATGGCCTACATGACGGTAAGGTTAAATAGGACCGGCTTCGCACTTCCACCTATAATGCCAGCCTGCATTGTAGGTGGGAGCTGCTTTGCTGCCCTAATTACGTAACACACAATCATAATATTTTTATAAGATATTGCTACATTGCTTCATACGGTCGAAAAATTTGTCTGCCCAACAACGTAAATGACGCAACGAATGTTGTTGTGTCGGCGCACCACATATGCGCGTGATCAACGGCGGCAAGGCGCGGGGTGTCGGGGTACCGAACCCGGAGAAGACGACCGCTGCGCGCGCTCCACATCACTCAGCTCACAGACGCGCTCCACTACGGGCATTGCATTGTTCATTTCTAATCGTTATACATTGTTAATTATGGTATTACACCTATTAATACAGTCCACTTCTTCTTTTATTACTAAGCCCAGTTGAGCCCATTCAATGGTCCTTCGATTGCGCAAAATAATACCAGTTTTGCCGTAATTAACGCCGTTAACGTCGTCGGTCGTCTTATTCACCTGTGTGGACTTTGACCGCTCGCGGACACCACGCGGTGCGATCACGAAGAAAGGAACAGAGAAGTCGTTCCCGAAGCAACCTGCATCGTCATCGTGGGAGCTGATGTCATTCTTTGGGAGTATAATACTGTATTTGAGTGAGTCCGTTCCAATTAGTTATTTTTCTGCTTTCTTTTACTTTCCGAAAATCGTTGTTTCATCTTCCAATCTTCCAGTTTCCATACAGTGCTTCAATATTAGTGTTTTCATAGTATTTTCTACGGCACTGCTTGTTGAATACGCATAATTTGTATCGAAAACGCATGGTCATTAGCTAAATCGCACTTTGTTACCGCGTGTCGAGTCGTTGACCTTGACACTGATTCTCGATCCCATTCATTAACGCACATCTGTTTTGCAGTTTTTTATCTATTAAGTTCATTAGCATTAGTGCATACAGCTGTTAAGTATTTAACTTTACAATGGCAGATAATTTAAAAACATGATAAAGAAACGTAGTTCAAGTAAATCAAAGCTTACTATTTACAGCAACTATTTAAACTTAATCAAAAGTAGTTCCGCAATATCTGAGTTGCAACGGTTAGATTTAGAGGAGCGTTTTAATAAATTAGAATCCTTACACACCGACTTTGATGCCTTACAGACACAGATCGAAGTGCTTTCCGATGACGACGAGTCTGCATTGGCTGAGCGTGATGACTTTGACCGCCAGTTTTTCAACCTCGTGGCACTCACGCGCAGCTTGCTCGGTGTCTCGGCCAACGGTGCTGCGTCGGAGGCGGGCTTCAGAGATGCTAACTCAGGTGCACATGTTTCATTTAGGAATTATTTTGTTCGTTTGCCTAAAATAGATTTACCTCATTTCGATGGGAACTACCAGTGCTGGCTTGAGTTTAGGGATACTTTTGGGTCATTGATTCACGACAATTCCAGCATAAGTGATATTAATAAGTTCCACTACCTGCGAGCTTCACTCCAGGGAAATGCGGCTTTGATTATTAAAAACATTGACTTCAAAGCCGATCATTATAATCTTGCGTGGGACTTGTTGTGCGAACGTTACAATAACAACCGACTTTTAGTTAAAAATCATTTTCAAGCTTTATTTGACATCGAGCCCATCAGAAAAGAGTCAAGTGTTTCCATCAGAAACCTTGTAGATTGTATTAATAAAAATGTTAGGGCACTAACTACATTAAAAAAGCCCACTCAATATTGGGACGATATTATTATTTATTTTATGGTTAAGAAATTAGATTTAACAACAAGTCGTGACTGGGAAGAACATAGAAACAATACGTATAAAGATGATCCTACTTTAATTCAATTTTGTTCCTTTTTAAGCAGGAAAGCGGACTGGTTAGAATCAGTGGAGTCTAATCATAGTTCTTCTGAAACGAATACTACTGTCGCCTTAAATAATAGTCATTCACATAAAACTGATTCAAAACATAATATTAATAAAAACAGTAAATGTCCACTTTGCTCTCAAGCACATACTTTATTTAAATGTGAATCTTTTAGAAATTTGTCAATAGAAAATCGCATGCAAAAGGCAATTGAATTTAAAGTCTGTATTAATTGCTTACGCTTCGGACATATTTCTAAGAAATGTAGATTTTCACATTGCAAATATTGCAAAACAAAGCATAATACGCTTTTGCATTTAGAAAGTAACGAGCCCAAGCTTGTTTCCGATCCATTGCCTTCTGCCATGCCTTGTACACTGCCTTCTGCTTCGCCTTCTTCAAATGTTGTGCTTTCAGCCAATTCCATGCAGCTTGCTACTTCTGCGCATGTTTTACTGTCCACAGCTATGGTGAACGTGATTGGCGTGACGGGTAAGAAGTACACAGCGTGCCTATTGCTGGACAACGGCAGTACGGCGAACTTTGTTACGCAGAGCTTATCAGAGAAGCTGGGTTTGTTACGACGCGGTACGAGCACCAAGGTAACGGGTATTAATAATCACATTTCCACCAGTACACAGTCTTGTCACCTCACAATAGAGTCTTTATGCTGTGCCTTTACTGTAGATATAGAGTGTCACATTTTGCTTGAAATCACAAAGGTTCTACCGTCTTCATTCGTGCATATCAATCACGTCCCTATACCTTCAGGTCTTAAGCTAGCAGACCCGAACTTTAACGTTCCGTCGGTCGTAGACATTCTGGTAGGGGCTGAAGTTTTCTGGAATGTCTTAGGTAGCAAAACGATAGACTTAGGGAAAAACCTACCTAAATTATGCGAGACCAAGTTAGGTTGGTTAGTTTCAGGTAGTATTTCGCACCAGTCATGTTTTTCCGCTAATCATTTTTGCCATCATTCCAATGTCACTCCCGACCTCACTCAATTTTGGGAGCTTGACAACGTCGCTTCAAAACATTCACTCTCGCTTGAGGAGAGAATGTGTGAGCAGTCTTTTGGTCAAACCACCGTCCGTAATGATGGTGGGGGATTTCTCGTCACTATGCCTTTAAAAGGGGATCCTAGTACATTAGGTCATT
Source organism: Polymixis flavicincta (assembly GCA_949987655.1). NCBI lineage: Eukaryota > Metazoa > Arthropoda > Insecta > Lepidoptera > Noctuidae > Polymixis > Polymixis flavicincta. The sequence goes on from OX465180.1 coordinate 7,332,581, forward strand.
CATTTATGAACGCTAGGAATCGTTTTCTTTCCCTTGAACGGCGATTTACGCGCGATCCATCATTTCATAAAAAATATAATGAGTTCATGAGTGAATATGAACGCCTAGGTCATATGACATTAGACTCAGACTGTACTCCATCACCAGAAAACTCCATGAATAAATATTACATTCCACATCATAGAGTCATTCGCAGTTCTAGCACCACTACACAACTACGCGTAGTTTTCGACGCATCAGCTGCTACCAGTGTTCAGGGGTCGCTTAACGACATTCAAATGGTCGGTCCCGTAGTTCAAGACGATCTGTTTTCTATTTTAACACGTTTTCGTCAGCATAGGTATGTGGTCTCAGGTGACGTGGAAAAGATGTACAGGGCCATAGAGTTAAATCCAGTTCAACGACCTCTTCAAAAAATTATTTTCAGATTTGAACCTTCAGAACCTCTTAGAACCTACACTTTAAACACGGTTACCTATGGTACTGCTTCTGCACCCTATTTAGCCACTAAGTGTCTTGTAAGTCTGGCTGATAACATTGAGGACAGGCTTGCCCAATGTGCCATTCGACGTGACTTTTACGTCGATGACTTTCTTAGTGGAGGGAATACCATAGCTGAAACTGTTGACATTTCAAAAAAGGTACATTCTGTTTTATCATCTGCAAAATTCAATTTACGTAAATGGCGGTCAAATAATCCTCAAATTCTTAAAGAAATTACACGTAGTAACGAGTTACATAATACTTTAAATTTTTCTGAGCAAGGTCCAAACTCATCTCAATCCAAGACTTTAGGTCTTAACTGGGTTTGTGATTCTGATTCACTTACATATACCATAAATATCACCTCCACCACTAAATTCACCAAAAGTCATGTTCTTTCCGTTATCAGTCAAATCTTTGACCCACTGGGCCTCGTTGGTCCATGCGTCGTCGAAGCAAAGATAATTATGCAGCGCCTATGGCTGGACAAGTATGACTGGGATGACGAAGTATCGCACGAAATTAGAAACCTTTGGTCTACATTTGAAGGCACAATAACAGCTTTAAATAATTTAAAAATTCCTCGTTGGGTTTTGCGTGAAGACTCTGTTACGCATGAAGTACACGTCTTTACCGATGCGTCCGAAAGGGCGTATGGCGCATGTGTGTACATTCGGTCATGTAATGGCAGCGGATCCATAGGCGTACAACTTTTAGTCTCTAAAAATCGTGTAGCGCCCATCAAACCAACGACGATACCGAGGCTTGAACTTTGTGGAGCTTTGTTAGGTGCAAGGCTGTGTACTAAGGTTCAGGAATCGCTTACCATGCCCATTCATAAATGTAGATTCTGGTGCGACTCAACCATAGTCCTGGGTTGGCTCTGTACTCCTTCTAACCAATTAAAACCTTTTGTCAGAAACAGAGTCAACGAGATACAGGAAATTACATGTGGTCATACCTGGAGCTACGTACCGTCGAAGGACAACCCGGCGGATCTTGTTTCCCGTGGCCTCAGGGCCGACGTAATCATAGACACACCTCTGTGGTGGTCTGGGCCCTCATTTCTACAATATAATGAAAATGAGTGGCCCAGTATGCCAAACAACGGGAAAGATAGTCTGCCGGAAGTAGTGACTCATTTCATTGGTAGTGATAGTAACAATCATTCATTAAGTAGTAATCATTCAGATGTAACCATTCATTCATCAATCATCCATGATTTATTATTGCAGTATTCTAGTTTAACAAAAATTCGAAATATGTTTACGTATGTACAACGATTTATTTACAATGTAAAAAACAAAAATAAATTGCATGGTAATTTATCAACGACAGAACTAGAAAATTCCTTAACTAAAATTATACATTATTCACAGATTGAAATGTTTCCAGAAGAGTATAATTTGTTAAAGTCTGGACAAAAATTACCACGCAAAAGTAGATTGCTTCCTCTGACACCGTTCATTGACAATCATAACCTTATTCGCGTGGGCGGGAGGCTCGATAACTCCCCCTACGATTTTAGTGTGAAACATCCTATTGTTTTATGCAGTAAGCATATACTTACAAAACTTATATTTCAAATGCAACATTTAAAGCTTGTACATGCTGGTCCACAGTTGTTACTGTCACATATACGACAAACTTATTGGCCTCTAGGGGGCAGAAACTTGTCTAGGTTTGTCGTGAATAAATGTCTTAAATGTTTCAGACATAAGGCTTAGAATGTACAGCCTATAATGGGTCAACTACCTAGCTCAAGAACAAATCTTGAGTTTTCGGTTTTTGAATAGTTATGTTGACTATGCTGGGCCAGTATTGGTGGCCAATCGTAAAGGCCGAGGATGCAAACTTGCAAAGTCCTATATGTGCATCTTTGTTTGCTCGGCAGTGAAAGCTGTACATTTGGAGCTCGTCACCGACCTCACTACTGAGGCCTACATGGCCGCTCTAAATCGTTTCGTGGCGCGTCGTGGCAAGCCTCGAAGCATCACGTCCGATAACGGGACTAACTTCGTAGGAGCATCAAACGAGATGTATAGGTTCTTGCAATCATCAAATGTTGCATCTGAAATGGCACAGCAGGGGATCGAATTTATTTTCACGCCCGCATACAGCCCGCATTTTAATTCATTGGCTGAAGCTGCTGTAAAATCATGTAAGCATCATTTAAAACGGTTACTGCATCATACACATTTCACCTTCGAAGAGATGGCTACATGTCTCACTCACATAGAGGCAATTCTTAACTCACGTCCTCTTACTCCTCTTTCTTCAGACCCTAACGATTTTTCGGCACTCACTCCCTTTCACTTCCTAATTGGACGGCCATTCTTATCAGTACCACATCCTCAGGTGACTGAAGCCAGCATCACGCAGCTGGATCGCTGGAAGAGAATCCAGCACACAAGGCAGCATTTCTGGCGACGCTTTCATAATGAGTATACTTCTCTGCTGCAGGCAAAATCCAAGTGGTTTCATTCCAGAGGTAAAGTGAAGCCGGGGTCCTTGGTCCTGATTAAGGACAAAACAACGCCACCTCTGCTCTGGTCCCTGGGCCGGGTCACGAAGACCTATCCCGGCGTCGACGGAGTCACGAGAGTGGCTGAAATGAAGACGAAGCGGGGCACCATTCGTCGTGCCTTCAACTGCATCTGCCCCCTTCCAGTTGAACATTGAAGACTTCCTTTCAACCCGGGGAATATGTCGGCGCACCACATATGCGCGTGATCAGCGGCGGCAAGGGGTACCGAACCCGGAGAAGACGACCGCTGCGCGCGCTCCACATCACTCAGCTCACAGACGCGCTCCACTACGGGCATTTCATTGTTCATTTCTAATCGTTATACATTGTTAATTATGGTATTACACCTATTTTAATACAGTCCACTTCTTCTTTTATTACTAAGCCCAGTTGAGCCCATTCAGTTGAAATATCGTAAAAAAAAAAAAAAACTGACATCCGGAAGAACACTAAAAAGTGAAAAATAACTTTAATTTCGGAAGTCGCTGACTTTGGATGGGTATGTTAGTGTAAAAAAATTGTCACCGCTTTCTGAAATTAAAGTTGTTTTTCACTTTGTAGTGTTTTTCCAGAAGTCGCTTTTTTTTTTGTTTTTGGATTTTTATTTTTATTTTTCACGTTTTAGTTATAGTACCTACCTACCCCTCGCGCAATTTGAAATTCCACCTTTGGTCAAAACAATGCATATTGCGATAACATATATCAATAAATGCAATAAATGCCATCATTTTTTGAAGAGTTCCGAAGTCTGACTCTGAAACACAGCATCAGATCTATATGAAATTTTAATGGGACCATTTCAAAAGAAACCCCTTTTCGAACAGAAAAATAATATTGCAAATCCGTCTTTATATGACGGAGTTATGCCCGAACAAAAATTAAAAAAAAAAAACATGCCGAATTGATCACTTTTTTAAGTCGGTTAAAAATGAAAGCCATTCCTACTGATAGTGTGTTGCACAATTACCCTACAGGTCTAGCCATGAAGTTGTTTCAGCTTTTATACGAATATAATAAAATAGTATAAAACAATTCCAAGAACGAAAATATTGTTGTTGTAATATTATAATAATTTTGCTAAGGAAATTGTTATTAGAAATATGTATTTGCATGCTAGGTTTAATCTTAGCACAACATGTCTGCTCTATTTTTGTACTGTAAGACCGTTTGTTTTACGCAAATAAATATATAAATAAATAACACCACAGACGACAGCTTACTTAATGTCTTGGATCAAAAGTTGTAACTTGAAAGTAAGAGTTTTTTAGGGTTCCGTACCTCAAAATGAAAAAACGGAACCCTTATACGATCACTTTGTTGTCCGCCTGTCTGTCTATTAAGACCCTTTTTCTCAGGAATGCGTGGAGGTATCAAACTGAAATTCATATCAAATTCTCAAGTCTACTGTCCCTTGGAAGCGTGAAAAAATCAAACTTCTAAGCCAACAAAATCAAAAGATACAGCCGTTTATGCCGCAAATTTTCGACAGTCGCAAGAGAATCAAAACTTACAGGGTACTTTCCGTGAACTCAGAATCTTGAAATTTTGTACGAAGTCACGTCTTATAGTACAGATATAGGAAAAATTACGAAAACCGTAAATTTTTAGTTTCGTCATATAAAAAAAAATATTTTTGACAATTTTGAACTTTTACTTATATAACCACAGGTTTGTACGGAACCCTCGGTGCGCGAGTCCAACTCGCACTTTACCGGTTTTTTTTTTTATAATCAATGAAAAAACCATAACTTTTACATAAATACCTACAGGTTTATTCGGAACTCTCGGTGCACGAGTCCGACTCGCACTTGGCTGGTTTTTATTCCTCTAGTGGGAATTATTTTTAAGCTTTTCGGGCTACACAACAACTACAAGCCAAAAGTAAAGAAATAAAATATATGTTTGGGAGACGAAACATATTTTATCCCCTTTTTTTATTTTTGCCTTGTTTCAAAAACACTATAATATTAATTCAGTAACTGGTAGGTGCAGCGGTTCGTACTTAGTAGAACTACAAAAAAAAAAAACTAATAACCCACATCCAGTTGCGTTCCATTTCAATATTTTCCCCCGATACTACCCGATAGAATTCTCAGCAGTGTAAACAAACAAACACGACACTCAAAGTTAACAACCATAAAATTCTTTACAAAACAAAAATATACGTACACATGCGCAGAACAGACGCACAAATAAATATTTCATAATCATGGTCGCAAGGGAAGGATAAAATGCTCTTCCGGTTTTATGCCCTCCTGGTACCCAAAGTGCAAAGTAATCTTTGAAGTATTGGCCCACAACCAACTGGAAATGTAAGATAAACATTTATTTGGTGTCCACCGTTTCTTGTCTCATGCAATAAATATAAGAATCAGGGTACAGTCGACAACACGTCAATGGTAATACTTTGAGTTTGAGCTGACCTGCCTTAGTGCGAAGTTTCAATAGAATACGAGGCCAGCAAATTTTACCTACTGGTTTTGTTACGACTGCCGTGCAGCCTAGCGTACCTGTGGGTAGGTTTACTCAATGGTGCTCAGGGAAGACTACGTCGCTACCCTTACATTATTGTCACTATAAACACTCACTCAGGCGTTCCTGGAACAGTTTGCAGCTTTATTTATTCTGGGAACAGGAAACGTAAACCGAACGGTAGAATACAAAATCGATGCTTCGGCAAACAAAAGATAAACATAATTTTGAAAGGAGGCTGACCTCTAGCCACAGATATTTAGACACGTTAGTTTATGTAGCTGTACATGTATATTACATTGGCCAAGAAAAAAAATAACAAAACTTTTATCACATACCTCTCACTGTCTTACTTCAACCAAAAAGAAATATTAGATCACAAAAATACCAGTTACTTTTGTCTTGTTCTACGATATAATCACAAAACAACATTACCGTGACATGGTCGCTTCGTTCATCATATTACGCCTTACAAAAACGCGAAAAAGTTCCTCAGGAAAGTCACATTATGGTGCGTCACCGGAGAGTCGTAGTGATATCCAACTTTACCTGGAACTGTGGCAACTTTCGCATGATGTATGATCCCCTGGTACGCGACCGTCATATATTTTTGTCTGAAATACTCAAGACTATTCATTTTACTGACTTTATAAGGCAGTAAGTAGTTATTGTTACGACACTACTTTCCGGTTCGGTTACTTCAATTATGTTTTCGGGTACAACTAGGTCTCTAGACAACAAAGTATATTTTTAACTGATTTTAAAAAGGCGGAGGTTCTAAATTCGTCTGTTTATTTTTGTATGTCCGCGTTATCTCTGGAAATTGTTGACGGATTCAATTTTTTTTTTTACACCCCTGGGCGTCCTATATAATTTTTTTTTTTTTAGTTTTTGCGATAGCTTTGATAGTACGTATTCAATCCACCTTGTATAACTTGATGATGTTCTAATACACTGTCACTGTTGTTTATATAGCAGGTAGTGGTATACGAATTGGTATGGGGCAAATTACCTACCATATACATATAAAAAGTGAAAAATAAAAAAACGTTTTACAAAAAAAAAAAAAACACGCGTGTCTGTCCGGCCGGTATCTTTGGTAAGCTAGTTTTTTGCCACCGACTTACGGAATTAAACTTTTTTCACATTGTAGTATTTCTTGGAAGTCGGTTGATTTTTTTGTGAAAAAATTTTTTTCCTCATTATCTGTCGCTAAAATATGAAACCACAAATTCGTGTTTAAAAATCACTGCAAATTGAAAAAGCTTTTTTATTTCCCGAAGATTCTTTAGATCTCTTATGTTAGTTTTTTGCCACCGACTGGGACGAAATCAAAGTAATTTTTTTACTTTGCAGTGTTTTTTTTTAATGTCGGTTGGTTATTTATACTTAAAAAAAATACAGCTCATTATCTGCTGATAAAATATGAGAGCACAGTTTCTTGTCTTTCATATTTTTCTTAGCGACGGCGTTAATAGTCTTATAATTAGATTTTCTAGCAGTTTAACTCAATACACCGTGAAAATCTAGAAACATTGCTACTGGGAGCAATTTTATCTTTATAAATATTGTACTCCCCGTTTGTTGGTTTTACTATAATTGCCAAAACTGACCAAAATATAACAGCTTTCCGATGCATAGAGGCTATTCAATATCGGATGGGCAGAGGCAGCATTATGTGTCCGTGTATACAGTGTGCAAGTAAATCCCAATATTGCTGTACTGTGGATCATGAAATGATTTATTTATTATTTATATATACTTCATTGTACACCACAAAAATACATTACAATAAAAAAACAAGGTCTACTATAAAATATACAATGGGCGGCCTTATCGCTTTCCGCGATCTCTTCCAGGCAACCTTAGCATGGACAGCGATTGGTCTGGATATAAAATGGGGATGTTCTTGGCGCAAATAATTAATATACTAAAATAGATACACATACATATCCTATCCTAAATAATAGATACATAAATACATACATACTAAATATATAAGGAACGAAAATAAAAGAAGACTTTACATCGATAATTACAGTAAAGTATGAGAACCAGATTACAACGACAGGTAATGATCCTTGACGAGTATTTTAAACACATATAAAGACTGAGCGCGTTTAATTTCAATAGGCAATGCATTCCACAAACGAGCTGCCTGGACAGTGAAGGAATGGTCGAGGAAAGTTGTGGAATGCATAGGCATTTTAAGCTTCAAGTTATCTGATGACCTTAAGAATTTAGTGTGGCAGTCACAAAGAAATGATGTTTCCTTCTCCGGAAGCAAAGGTAATTTTTACGTCATCATCTGCTTAGCCTTTTCCCAACTACCTTTGGGTCGCCTTCCAGTCTAACCGGATGCAGCTGAATACCAGTATTTCACATGGAGCGACTGCCTACCTCACCTCCACAACCCAGTTATTGGGTACCACCATTCCCCTTGGTAAGACTGGTTGTTAGACTTTTGGGCTTGACGACCCGTAATGACTGTCAAAGATCCACGAATGACAGCCGCGACCAACGGCTTAACGTGCTTTCCAAGGCACAAAGGGGTTTTGGTATGTTAAGGTGGTCACCCATCCACGGACCAACCGCGGCAAACGTAGCTTGCCTGATCGATCTACCCGTGCGGCTGCTACAAGGTGTCTTACTTTACGTATTGAACAAAATAATTCATTTTTATGTCACGTCGGAATATGGTTGCGACACCACGTCGGAAGGTGGCCAACTCTCATTACTATATTCAGGCCAAACGCTTTTCCGCGCGTTTACTCTAGGTTGGCTCATAAAGAGAATTTGTGCCGTACATTCGTTATTTTGTTTACGTAATTTATTTCGTAAACTAATGATGTGCCTGCTGTTTATGTGCCACTGAAAATAATCACCATAATTAAACTGTCGTAAAGTCTACGCTTGTCTGATGTTTGGTGGCCTACTGTGAAAAGTCAAAAAGCACTGTTAAACCTTTGGCAAAATAAGAAAGACAAGAAAAAAATACAGTTATTTTGCACAGACTCGAAAGTCACACAATTTTCTTATACTTTTATCTGCTGTATAGCAGATGCAAAATATATTAATAAATTAAAAATAATAAAGTGGGAAAAGGCTTTAGTAGGAAAGTGTACCTTACGATTGCGCCAAAAAGGCCTAGTTACGCAAAACTGCCAGACAACGGCTGACGGTGGTTTTCAACTAGACCTGCACCCTAATTGCGTAACTCACGATTATTTACAATCTGTTTTGTTTTGAAACGGATTGCTAAACCATTGCTTCGTATGTTCGCAAAATGTGTCTGCTCAACAACGTAAATAACGCAATGAATATTGTTGAACTGTCAAAATGATTAATGGTGTGTTACGCAATTAGGGTGCTGATGACCTAAGACCACTCATCAAACCAACCAGACATTCACCAAAAGAAGAAAAAAGTGCTCATCCAGTAATGTAAAGTCGGGAAATGTAACCTCTTATTTATTAACGTTGATTAAAGTTAAGAGATGTTTAAACATCAAGGGTCGTATTCATAAACGATGATTAAAGTTAAATGATGTTTAAACGTAAAAATAAATGGTTAAACGTCCGTTTAACCATACATTGTATAATTAAACAACGTTAAGCAACGTTTATGAATAAGGGGGAATAACTTTATTTTTTTAAATAGATGCTAATCATTACATAAGCTTAAGCAACTTTTTATAAATAAGACGAAAATGTTTAGTAAATCCTAATCCTAACTTAATATTAGAAATGCGAAAGTAAGTTTGCTTGTTCGTTAGGCGTTCACGCTAAAATGGCTGAACGAATTTGGATGAAATTTTTCACACAGATAGACCATAGATAAGGACATAGGCTACTTTTCTTCCTATATCACAGACGAAATCGCGGGCAACATCTAGCTTACCAGAAACTAAAATTTTATATATATTCAAACCAGAACTGATGGTTTTTGATAGTTATAAATGACTATTATATGATAATCCGTTACGAAAAATACGCGTTTTAATATGGAGACACCAGCCCGTAGTGTCAATTCGATAAACAAATAATTTCGCTGACCGTACAGTAGTCAACATCTGCGGTGAAGATGGTCATACTTTGCCAAGGATTTAACAGTCCTTTGTGACTTCACAGTAGGTAGGTATATTGACGACGTTCGTACCTACCGAAATACTAATTTATTAAAGTCACTGACTTTACTATCTGGTCTTATGGGACACACAGACTCACACAGCTCTTTCGAAAGGTTTCGTTGAAAAAGTAATGAATGCCCCACATGGGAATTTCATTCTGAATAACGTAATAGTCAAAATTCACGATGTTAATGAATAAACTGCTGAAATACTTCATTAGTCTTTGTTTTATTTGAAACATTTTTACAGAGAAATGTTACCTCTGACAAGTGACTGAATTTAAATCTCATTTAGTGAAAGATATCAGTCAGGAGCGACGATCTTCGCAGGGTGGCTGGTAGCAGCTGGATGAGAGTTGCCGAGAGCTGAATTGGCATAATAAGCCGATACACAGGCCTCCTCTGTATATTAAAGTGAATGGGCCATAATCCACCCCGCAGGCCCAGTGTGGGTAGGTGGATGTCATATGTCTTAAAATTTTTGGTTTTAAGACATACCGGTACAACACGATGGTTTTCTTCACCGGTTTGAGAGCAGTGGGGATGAAATTAAATACATCAAGTAAAGTACTCACCACTACTTCCTCATCATCACTGCTCCCTGGCTACTACTGCTGATATCGAGTTGAATGGCGTGCAATTGGAGAGGCCAGCAAATTTCCAGGAGTGGATTGCCGTAGTCTTACGATGGTGATCATGATTGTTTGATCATTACCGACGCGTATTACCTAAAAACTGCGCTGTTCCAGATAATTGTAAAACAATTTCCTAATACTACTTAAGAGACAGTCCGCTACAAAGATATTTAAATTCCCTGGAAGCGAACTATCTCTCTAACTCGTTTTAACTTACCCTCACAGACTCATCAAAATTTTATAGACCGTTTACGAAACGACAAATGTCCGGACTAACCGACATTGCCTCCCCCCCGAGTGGGTTCCCGCATTGTCGTTGCGGGGGGGCTTAGTAACCATGGTCTCCCATCCACGGTGAAGCCAAGAGGAACCCAACGGTGGGGCCGCTCGTCAGGGCTTTTGCCTTCAAGCCATTGACATAGCGGCCAAAAAGTAGGTTGCGGTGAGGTGCACCGCAACTGAGGTGGGCCGCGATGTCGAATGGGAGGCATCGCGGCTGAGGGTTACAGGCTGCGGTAGAGGAGGAGTACCGGTGCTTCTGAGCAGCGCTCTTCCCTTCCGTGGCCTGGACAGGGCCGCCACCGTTTGATGGCGGACGCGGTGGGGCCGCAGGGGAAGAGGAGTGTCGGTATAGCGTCAGCCGCTCTCCCTATCCTCTGCGGCCGAAAAGTGGTAGACGGGACGGCGCGTTGTGTTCCTCACGCGCGCCGTCAAAGATGTCAGCAACCACTGGTGGGGTCCGCAAGGGCCGATGCCTGCCAGGGGTGCGGGTTTGTTCGAAAGAGATACCACGGCCCCTGGCATACGGGCTACTGAGGGAACACGGGTGGGTTTTAGTCAGTAAAAGTCTGACACGCCCTCCTGCTCTACTCAGCAGGAGAAGTCATTTGATGATTTCCCACCCAAAAAAAAAAAAAAAAAACCGACATTGCCTTGAAAAATAGGTTAGCTGGGAGATTTGCTACGTGAATTGCTGAAAGTTGGTGCTTTCGGTGTACATTTTATTTAAAAGTAATTGTATTAAACTAAATTTTGACGCCGGTACATCCGCGTGGATGTCGAGAATAGGGTATTTTACTCTATATGAGGAAAAATCAAAAAAACCACTATTGAGATAGCGTAGGAGAAAAGCAGTCGAAAAATGTTAGTTTTGGTTCATGAAATAACAAAATAGATTTTAAAATTCAATTCAAAGATTTCAGTTTTTTAAATCTATTTTTGAAAACAGTGAAATAGTAGCCGCCATGTTATTACGTCAAACCGCAGAATAAACGAATCAACTGAACAACTTTGTAGCTTTATTATTTTCTTAACCAAAGTAAATTTTATTGAAATCATATCTTACATTCAGTAACAGCAAACCAACGATATGTAGAATAATAACTAATTTTGTCGATTGCAAACAATTATCATACAAATTATCAGCGTATTTTTTTACTTAGCAAACTGACGTCATACCCACAGACCAATATGGCGTCCACTGCGTCCAGCGTTTTCGTCAAATTACGCGCGAAATATGAAAATTTAAAATTTAAATGCATTTTCATGTGTTTTCTTTTAGTGGTTTATTAACATTTTAAAATCTAATTAAGGCACTTTTTAAAAATGGATGTAATACCCTATTATCATTTGATCTACGTGGAAAATTGCAAAGAAATCTGTGAAAAGGTAACAGAGAGACAGCGTTACTTTCGCATTTATAATACAGATTAGTATGTACATATTATTGCAGGACTGCTTTGCTAGGCAAAGGGCCGCAAACGTGTCTCCTGAGTGTGAGGTCCTGGGTTCGATCCCCTGATTGGGACTATTTATAAGAATAGTTAACGGTATTCGACACCTTCCATTTTACATGAGATTCAGTGCGAATTTCACCAATTAGAGGCGTTCAACACGCAACATGTCGTGAATCACTCTTTATTTTTAAGATCTTGCATGCATGTATTATTTTAATTCTGTGTGTATACACATGTTCAAGCAAATAAAATTTCTTTCTTTCTTTCTTTCTTTCAAATGCTGTCAGTGTCAAAATTATTGAGGAATGTTGACACTGACAGTTCTTGAACGCGGTTTAGTAGTGCTGATCGCGTTATGTTTTATTGGTGAATTTCGTCCTTAAAGTCATAACAAAGAAATGTGGGTGTCCTATACACCTTTGCCTATCAAATAAAGTTCGCAGATACTGCGGAAACTCAACATCATCATTATTTCAGCCGAACAACGTCCACTGCTGGCCTCCACCGAGCATCACCACACCGACCGGTCATATGCTTCTCGCATCCAACGGATTCTCACTTCACCAAGTCATCCATTGTGTGGCAGAGTCGTTTCGGTGTGTGTATGCAAAAAACGGAAGAAAATTTTAATTTTGCGGTTTATCTTAGCGCGTCCACTTTAACCAACGAATGATCGGGGTCTTAATATGGCTTTACAAAATTTTAATTATTAAAGTTATCAATACAATCAACACCCTTTAAGTTCATCTAACCCAAAAAAAAAACAAAAAAAAACCCATTGAATGTCAACTGATTCGGTTCGCAAGGCCCGATGCCTGTCACGGGTGTGGGTTGTTCAAAACAGATACCGTGGCCCCTGGCATACGGGCAACTGAACGCGGGTGGGTTTTAGTCGGTAAAAGTCTGACACACCCTCCCGCTCCACCTTAGAGCAGAAGTTACTTGATGATTTCCCACCCAAAAACAAAAACCCATTGATTGTTTATTTCATGAAAAAAATATTAAATGGGACTGAATAAACTTTGAAGGTTGTATTGACGATTTCTATGATTGTAATTCTGTAACAAACGACTTACAATTCGCTCAACATACAGCCTGAAACTTAGCAGAAAATTAAAAAAAAAACGTAAGAAAATTTGAATTTTGCCGCTACCCTGGCGCTTCCACCAGCTTCCACCTTAAACGGTAAAACAACATAGTTTAGTAAATTAACTAAGTGCCTAAACAGTAGAACACACAGGTAACTGGCGTGACCACAAACCACTGTAACGGTCAGACGCTGCGGTTTCCTAAGCTGTCAGTGGTTTCAACAGCACGGTGCACATTACCGGATCAATGACCCATATGGTAATGCCTTTGTAATAATTAAACGTGTCTGTAGACTGGATCTAATAATATATTTACTGAAAAATAAGTGCACTGACATTGGAAAATTAATGCAAGACGTCGGACGGATTGTCTTTATTGCCATGGAAGGTGGGTCGGCCTTTAGAGTGGGATGCAACGCGTGTCGATAGTGTTACACCATCACATCTTCCTGGCTCGGCGTGCTGTGCTGTCGCTGCTGCTGCGGCTGCAGAAAACCTCAAGTAGCGTTTGTATAACAACCTTTTTGGTAAATTTCTATGTTTTCAAGAAGTTTGGGGTTAAAACCCTCGGGCCGTGGGATGTGAGTGCTCATGGTCTATTTAAGTAAATCTCGAAACAGCTGACTGACACTCTGGTGGCTGGTAAACCAGCCCTTGGTTTACTTGGTTCAAGTTATAAATAACTTGGCCAGAGGCATTGCCATTCACATTTTCCGTTGGAGAATTGACCGCGACGTTTGTACTTATATCGGTATGTGGCAGAACATTTTATCAGCTACAATGTTGAGTTTGTTTTTAGAATATATTCATCCCAACTACGGAACCCTTCATTGTTTCGACACGACCGTGGCCTAGTATTATTAACCTACTACCAGAAATTTTACTGAGAATAGTAAGGAACTGCCAATGTTTATGATAATAATGCTTCATACACTATCACCCTGATAAATATTAATATCGTGACGTCTTTATATTGCGTATATAGAGCCCTACAGATGCGGCACATGACTCATTACAGCTTAAGAGATAAGTCTTTTGTTTACCACGAGCATTTATTTACCAAACGCTTATGTTGGCAGCTCTAGCCGTATACTTGGAAAGCAATAAAAACCTTAGGAAAATTCTCTTAAAATATGCTTGTTTTTTACCAAGAATAAACAAAGTTATAGCAGTGTTGAATACAGATGAATTAGAGATAGGCAATGTTTTGTTAGTTGATCAGGTATTCAATGTATGATTGAACGTAAGTAAGCATTGCAATAATTTTGTTAATCTAGACAGCTGTATTGGTGAAATTAGCGTGACTGTATTATTTTATTTTATTTAATTACATATTATACTTCAGAATAAGCGCCTTACGTCTGATTACAAGTCATTCACTGAAATAGATAATAATACCGATCTACTCTCAAATGATTATTAAAATAACTGAAATTCGAGCTTCGGACGACTCTCGTTATAAAATTATATGTTAGTGTATGATAAAAAAACAGACACTTTTCTGGAAGCTGTAATTTTCAAGTGGTTTCTGTATTTCAAATGTATCTATTATCAGCCTATAATGTTCCCACTGCTGGGACACAGGCCTCCTCGTGAGACGGAGTGGGCCATAATCTGCCATGCGTGCCAGTGGGTTGGCGGATGTCGAATATCATCGAATTTTTGGTTCTGGGATATGCCACTTTCCTCACGATATTTTGCTTCAGCATTTTGAGAGCAGTGGTGATGAAATAATGAACACAAGTATAGTGCCTACTTAGGTTGGAACCCAAGACTTACAACCCGTAAGTCGCGGCCGTTACCACTGTGCTAGCACTGCTCTCAATATATTACATTCTTAGGCATGTACTGACACGCAAAAATTCACATATTTTTTTCGAAGAAACGAATAAATTGCTAACAAGCAAAGCCTCATAATTTACCTAGTCTCAAGAAGTATAATCACGCACTTACAGAACCGTCTCAGGCATTGTTTGATACGCGATTTACATACTTATATTGCCAAAGTTATTTTCTTATTTGAATTTATGTACACACTGGTGAAGTTTGACGCGAGAACGAGCGAAAATAACACCTCGAGTTTCAGCTGGCAACATTTCGATAACAGTTAATATAAAATGCGTGATTGTGTGAGGGGAAATACGTGCTTCAAGTAGGCGGGTAAACGAGGTTTGTACGCGAGATACCTTATTCAAAAACCTATATTAATTCAGAGCGGATCTCATTATAGCTGTGCCAAATTAAATTGGAGGCGTGTGATCATTCGTGCGACGAGCACCGACCGTGTGTTAGCTCTGCCCGTAATGAGACGGAGTTTATTTTACACTCTACTCGAACATTTTTGCATTTATGTTGAAACTCACTCGACCACATCAAAAGATTTCTTGTTTTAAAACGTAATCTATTTATTGTTTTCATAAAAAGTTGAGTTTAGAATAGTTTCCACAAATTGAATTGCAGAAAAAGTTTGCGCGGGTTATGAAATAGTCTGCTTTTCAAAGATCGAACGTGGTTGGAGAATATTGAATAGTTTCAGAAGACAAATTACAAACTGTCTCTCAGCAAGCAAAGAAACATTGTTTGAGTATTTTCATTTGATGTCGTAGTAAATCTTTTTTTTTTACTTTTCCATTTTCCATCACTCGTGTTTCTTCAAACATTAGATTCGTATTGCCTTAATACTTTTGTGTTTGTCAGTATTTTTTTCCTGCAGTCAATCAATCAGACATTTGCGTAGGAAAAAGCGCTGCCTACCAAAACTCATAAGTATTGAAATTGAATTAAATGTTTATCTATGTACGCAGGTAGATCTTTTAAAGCAGTTTTACACGTCAATGTGATATTAGTCAATATTTTAAAACTAGATGGCGTCGGTATTTCCTAGTTCACTGATCCCTGAGAAGAAATGCCAAAACAAACTCATAGGTCATGGTCTCTTCTAAAATCCAAATAATATATTATTGGGATGTAATGTGAGTTTCAAAAAGAGGATTTTGCAAAAAGACTAATTGCAGCTTTTAGCTTTTAGTCCAACAGAGCCGCATTCATGCATCAGTTATCGTGTAGCTCAACCCTTTTTTAAGGAGCCGTCACCAGACGCTACCAGATCTACAGGACATTTGCGGCTTTATATAAAATACTCAAACCCGCCAGACAGATATAGGGTTATGTATTCAATCTAACTTGAGTAGTTTGCATGGTCCCCCCCCCACATTCACAGTCAGTTTTCTCTTATTTCACGGACATAATTATTTCTTCTTTCTCCCACTAGCGAAACCATAGCACCACTATTACCGTTCTCATTTTATCATGATATATTTGAAACACTTTATTTCTTTATATTACGCGTGTTGAAAGAAAGCTGCCATCTAATTCTGTTAGTTAATGATTGCAATAACCAGATTTGGGCCACGCAAAATGAATGCCACAATATTTATTTTCCCTAGCGACACGTTCATTATGACTGAGCATATACACGTACATAGTTTATATGGAATATGGATGCGGCCCGTCACAAAAAGATATATACATGAACAAGGATATATTTGATTGTCTACAATTTGAGTTTCATTCTTGAGGTTTTTTTTTTTTGGTAATGTCATCTCGCAGTTCAACCTATGAAGTTGTCGTCTGCTTAACCGGAATTGCCTGTGATATATGTAAAAAAATAAAAAACATTTATTTCAGGGGTTCCCATTAAAATCACAAGTTCAAGTTCACGTTCATAAAATCACGAGATAAATACAAATCACAGAGTAAAAATAAAAAAATACAATGTCATCTAATTAAAAATACAATGTCAAATAAAAATCCCTACTAATATTATAAATGTGAAAGTAACTCTGTCGGTCTCGCTTTCACGCCTAAACCGCTGAACCGATCGTCATGAAATTTGGCAGAGATATAGCCTGGGATATGGAGAAGGACTTAGGCTACTTTTTTACGCGATAATCGACATCCACGCGGGCGGAGCCGCTGGCGAAAGCTAGTTCTTAATAAATCAATATTACCAGCGAGGGCTTAGAAAACTTAAAACTAGAGTGACTGCTCTCTAAGGGCACCCCCTGTGGTGGACGGCCCTTGGCTTAGGGCATCACTGTTAGAACAGCAAGGGATAAACTGAATCGGACTGAAAAACATTCTTGAGTTCTTGTTGATTTGATTCTGTTTGAGGCTGACTGTAGTAGCGTAGGTAGGTATGATATCGTTTGAGAGCCACCCTATGGATGGTTAATTACGTAGGTACCTATCTCCAACTTCCAAAACTGTAGGTACATCTCTGCACAACCCTTTGCAGAATACAGGGTTGAAGTTATGTCTTTCAGTGGATGTTAAAAAAAAAAAATCACCTTTGACTTGGACACATCATATTTTATTTCTTTTGATAGGTCTTTGAAAGGTTCTGGAGTGGCGACCGCGTATCGGAAGACGTAAAGTTGGAAGGCCTTCCACAAACTGACCCGATGACCTTGTGAAGGCCGCGGAATCGGCTGGATGTGGGAAGCACAAGACCGGTCGAACTAGCGAAGCCTGGGGGAGACCTATGTCCAGCAGTGGACGTCTTACGGCTGAAATGATGAGGTCTTTGAATGACTGGAATGTGGCCTTTAGGTAGAAGTGAGACAGTACAGGCTTGCTATTTAAAAATACCTCCCTTGTCACCTTTTCTGATGATTAATAACGGCACATCGCAATAAAACTCATAATCATCTGAATATAGGTAACAGCCACACAGGTCGACCACTGGTTAAGCTGCACTTACTTAGGTCGTCTGTGGATGGGTGACCATATATTACATAACGAGGCCTCTTCGTGCCTTGGAAAGCACATTAAGTCCTTGGTCCCGGCTCACATTTTGTAGATCAGTCGGAATTCAGAAGTCGGAAAGTCTGACAATCAGTATTACCAAGTAACCCAGTTATCTTTGTTGTGGACGTCAGACAGGAGTTTGTTTAATCTAAAAACTGGTATTCAGCTGCATCCGGTTAGACTGCAAGCTGACCCCAATATGGTTGAGAAAAGGCTACGCAGATTATCAATTAAAGCAATGACTTACGGATGATGATATTATTTAAACAAACTTTAAATCATTATATTGGTAGTGAAGTACTTTCATGTCGATGAAAAATTTCAAGGAATAAGTAAAAATTCACATAATTTTCAAAAATATATCCACACCTATGTATACTAAATGATAGAATGTACCAAATAAAAAGCCTATGTTATAGTACGTAACATAGATCTGTTTACCAATGAGATAGGTAATACGATAGCAATGCTGGTAATCGAAACATCATAATATCAATGAAGTACATAATGAAGTAGGTTTCCGCGTAAATATTATTTGATTGGCCTGAATACGGACAATCAGGCCATAGGAAAATAATGCGAGATGAGGGAAAATATACAAAATGAAGGTGAAATACTGACACTATTTATTCGTAACAATACCGAAATGTTAAAATAGTTTGAGCATACCAAATTAATAGATTTATAAAATACTAGCAGCGCTCCGCGGTTTCACCCGCGTAGTTCCCGTTCCCGTGGGAATACGGCGATAAAATATATGTAGCCTATGTCGCGGGGATAGTGTAGCTTCCCAACAGTGGAAGAATTTTTCAAATCGGTTCAGAAGTTTCGGAGCCTGTTCAATGCAAACAAACAATTAAATCTTTTCTCTATAGAATATTAGTAGAAAAAATACCATTGTATTGCTCCTGACATTTTGTGGAACTGATATTTGATATTTGCATTTTTTACCTCTGTCTAGGAAATACGAAAAGGATAAAACCAATTACTTCATCTGCCTATTCTTTTTTCAAACTATGTTACGTTTGGCTTCTACTCCGAATACAGCAAAGTACCAATATTTTACATGGAGAGACCTATCTGACCTCCATAACCCAGTAACAGTAATGGAGATCATCAAACAACTTCTCGCGCTCTGGGTGGAGCAGGAGGTCGTGCCAGAATTTTACTGAATAAAACCCACCCGTGTTCCCTCAGTAGCCTGTGTGCCAAGGGCGGCGGTATCTCTTTCGAACAACCCGCACCCCTGACAGGAGTTGTCAGACTTGCGGGCTTCTGACGACCCGTAACGACTGGCAATTATTCACTAATGACCGCCTGGACTAATGGCTTAACGTGGTTTCCGAGGCACGTCGGGGTCTTGGTATGTAAAGATGGTCACCCATCCACGAACCAACCGCTGCAATTTTGGAAATTGTTATGAGTAAATACAGTTTAAACAGCGGTTCATGTTAAGCTGTAAATATTTTATGATAGGTGATTATTTTTGTGAGAATATTGGTATTTATACTCTTTCCTCTCTTTAAATAATTATTTTTATATTTTAATGTGGCTGTATAAGCTTAACAGACCTCATGTTGAAGATATTTATTTTAACTTAATTTATGAACTAGCTACGCCCCACGGTTTCATCCGCGTAAGTCTCAAACCGAGTCCAGGAGTGGAGACCGCTTATCGGCAAGCGTTACGTGAGACACCCCTCGGCTAGGTATACCAACGAGGTATAAGAAAGATGCTGGGACAGACTGGATGCAGACGGCGGAGCATATGGTGTTGTGGTGCAGCTTGGGAAAGGCATGTGTGCCGCAGTGGACTCCGATAGCCTGAGTTAAAAAAGTCCCGTGGGAATATCGAGACAAGCATTAAGTTCTAGTCCAGGTCATGGTCTACTCATGTGTCAAATTTCATCCAAATCCATTCACCCGTTTTAGCGTGCAAGCGTTATAGAAAAAATACAAAATATATTCTCTTTATATTATAACTTATGATAATGTATCAAGAATAGGCGAAAATATTATATTCTATTCAGGCAAACAAATCCTAGCCTAGTTGCTAGACTTTTCAGCAAAACAATGCCCTCTTTTTGACGAGAATACTTCCTATGGGCCTCTATGAAATTAGAGAGGAACATTCTGTCATTGCGTTTGACGAGTGTCTTGATGGGTAATCAGTGCAGGACAGACTGACACTATGTCTCTCTGTCTGGCAACACCGAGGACAAAAAAAGAAAAAGATGACATACAAAGGAGGTTCAGACTCACCGAACATCTTTTCCATGTATCTGTGATCTGAAGGCCAATTCTCGTAATTAAACCGTTCAAAGTCTAGTCGCAGTGTCATCTCAGCGACAAGCAAATGTCAAAAATGTATGAAAAATCGAGGTATTTTTGACAGATTGACACTGTGATCAGACTGTGAACGTTCTAATTGCCCCTCTGTTCATTTTAACGTGTTATCCTCAAATAGGAAATTATTATACATCGAACTGTTTACACTAGGTACTACACTAAATTATTACATATGCAGTGTGTTTGTGTCACTAAAATTTGTGATATTTCATAATAATTTATTTATTTACTGTCGCTTCAAGAGTGTTATCCTGGCCCTTGTACAAGAGCCTTTCAATTTACAGGTAAAAAAAAGAGTAATAATAATAAAATGATTTTATTCAGTTACGACGGTGTTCTCTAGAGGTGTGAGGTGTGTGTGAGGGGTGTGTGAGGTGTGTGTGAGGGGTGTGTATGTGTGTGTATTGTGTGTGTTGAATAAATAAAAACATAAATGTTCTTATTTATGCTTCAGCTTACAAAAAAAGGTTTCGTGTTTGGAGCATTTATTTTTGGCTGGGAAATCATCAAATAACTTCTCCCGCTCTGGGTGGAGCAGGAGGGCGTTTTAGACTTTCACTGACTAAAACCCACCCGTGTTCCCTCAGTAGCCCGTATGCCAGGGGCTGTGGTATCTCTTTCGAACAAACCCGCATCCCTGGCAGGTATTTGCAGACTCAAGTTATCTTTATAGTATTATTCTATGGATCAGATTTTTAATGTTTTTGTAATTTATCACGATTTCTTATGCAACTTATTATTCCGTTTGTAATCCACGGTATAATATTAAGTTAACTGTTTGATATGGTGCTGGCGGTACACACGGCTACACATCAAGCTATACACTTCCAGTTTACGCTGATCTCGCACTTTACGGAAATCCTATACTGGAAATGTATATCTTGGTGTGTAGCTGTGTGCACTACTGTTTTTTCAAGTATTAGCGAGTTTATTTAAGAGAAGGTGGGTCAGTAGATTTGGATTATTACAAAACAATAATTCGACTATATTATTTTCCTGTAAGTCTTTCATAGCTAATTCAATGTGGCTGCGTATGATGTAACGCTGCCGAATTCTGTTTCGTCAAAGTCGTAATTTTCCGGCCAGTGAATAATAGCTTTTTGAATTGGTAGTAGTTTAGTTTAGATGTTTTTAATATTGTAGGTAAAATTAATAATCTCATTTAGAGTATTTACAAGAATTTCAGTCTTCAAGGAGACCTTGTTTTACCAGATACTTATTAAAAAATTGTACGGAATTTAATTGAAATATTCTGTGAAAAAAAAAAAACATCAGAGCACTTGAAATGAGCTTGTATTTTGCGAAAATATTAATAAAAGTCGCTGCCTTTTAGTATCGTTCATCAAGTTAACTGTTAATTGTCTTAATAATATTCTAGGAAAAGAGCAACCATAGATAATAAAAAAATTACGGAATTTAATTGAAATATTCTGCGAAAAAAAAAACCAGAGTACTTGAAATGAGCTTGTATTTTGCGAAAATATTAATAAAAGTCGCTTCCTTTTAGTATCGTTCATCAAGTTAACTGTTAATTGTTTTATTAAAACAATTAACAGTTAACTTGATGAACGATATTCTAGGAAAAGAGCAACCATAGAAAAAACTGAACTGCATTTTCTAGAAAAACCACCATAACTCGAACAGTTTAAAAATGGTTTTACATAAATTTCTTGTGAATCATTGAAATCCTGCGATTGATGTAAAAAGGAAATACTTGTTAAATTTATGTGAACATGAACAATGAATTAATTGTTGTAATGAAAATTAAATCAGAGTTAACATTCCCTGTAGGAATATTAAGTAGGAAACCGGACAAGCAAGTGCAAGTCGGACTCGCTCACGAAGGGTTCCCTACCACCGAACATCACTTTTCTTTTACCTATTACATTTTTTGACCCACTTTATAAACGAAAGACAAATGTCTACCTATTACGGTTCGTGACATACTTACAGCTACTTAAAAAAAAAACACGTTTAATGTATGGCGACCTCTTTAATTTTTTACTTTATGATCAGCACCCTAGTTTTCTAACTCACGATTCATCATAATCTGTTTCGTTTTGAAACGGATTGTTAAACCATTGCTTCATATGTTCGAAAAATGTGTATGCTCAACAATGTAAATAACGCAATGAACATTGTTGAACTGTCAAAACGAAACCGATTATGACTAATCGTGAGTTACGAAATTAGGGTGCAGGTGTACAGTCACGAGCATTAATATGTATACATCGCCAAATTTAAAAGCGATTTTCTCTTAAATAGCGATTGCAACCTTGAGATAACTTAGGTATTTCATAATAGTGTGGGTTCCAAAATATTATTTTCATAATACAATAAGATTACAATTAGTAAAAGTTTAAAAGTTGGTACGCGTATACATATTATTGCTCGTGATTGTACCTACGCAATTGTCACTGACTGACTGGATCTGAGAATATGCGATTAGGCGCCGAGTATACTCAATAATCATTGACCGACTGGACCCCAGTATACACGATTCAGCATCAGCACGACGATTCAGTTTTGTTCACTGTTCAGAAAGAGAGCAAAACGCGCTTTACGAAATTTTCACTTCAAAGCAGAATGTTATTTCCTAGTTCTGAAAGGGTTTAAACGTTTGTTTATTTATTGGCCGTTATTGAAGATATGGAGTTTAGTTGGCAACGTGCCCACTAGCTGCAGTCATTCAGTATACTGCCAAAATGCGTGGACGTGGTGGGTATTACCTATGTGTTTATAGTCTGCATTCGAAAATAAGTGCCGGTCATGCTCTTTGTATCAGCTTATATGCCTCCAAATAGACCACCAGAATGAACGGTCACGGCAAACGGTAATGATTACCACATTTAGTACACAATAATATCTAATAATAATTTATGATTTTTCACTTCTTCTTTTGCCATAAGCTGCTTCTTTACCAATAGGTTTTTGATGTTCTATCATTAGGTAATAATAAAAACTACAACTTTTTTCAGTGATAAATAACAAATGATTTTATTTTTGTAAGTAGGTTGGTACAAACAATTTAATATGCAATCATATTTTTTTATTGGAGGAGGCCACGTAGATTGGTGACTGAAGTGGTCTTTTAAGGAAAGAATCACACAGATTGTATGGGCCTACCCAGTCAGAGCACGCATTTGTCAGTAATCATCCAGCTCAACACAGAACATAAGGAGCTCAACGATTCGAAGAACAATACTACTAAAGAAAGGACACAGGCATAAATTACTCAAATATTCGTTTTGGAAGAACTCATGACCTTTAGTGAATTGTCGTTTTCTCTTTTTTAAATGTACATTAAAAAAAGCAAAGTTGGATCTAGGAAGGTCACTTCAACACAGCCATAACCTTTATAGGTTTATAATGGGCCGTCTATCTATCAAGGTCAAAACACTTTTCCGTGGGTGTCTTCTAGTTATTTATTCATGCTTGCCCACTTTTCCACCTAACTTCGTAAAAGGACAAAATGCTCTAAAAGGTCTTGTGTCTTTTTAACCAACTTTAAAAGGAGGTTCTGTATTCTACCTGCAGGTATGTATGTCAACGATTTGCTCAAAATCTACTGTTCCGATTTGGGTGGGGTTATCGTTATTTCATTGCATATTTTACAGGGAAGGTTTAGTATATAATTTATCAGTTTCTGATGAAGAACTTAGCAGATATATAATGGAACTCTTAAAACTCTTAAATAGTAATTGAAGAGTTCCATAGCCAATGACCCGCGATTGCGATCGTATGAATATATCTTGATTTAACCATTCCATAACACAACATCACACCTGTAAGGTTTTAAGGGGTAAAAAGCTGTGTAGATACAGTATATTTTCATTTTGCCGAATATGTTATTTTTTACTTTTCTAAACAACCGACTTCCAAAAAACACTACAACGTGAAAGTAATTTTAGTAAAAGGCAGTAGCTAAAACTGAAAATACAAAACCTAACTCAAACATCACAAATCAAAATTTGACCATATTATGGGACCACTCTATGAGTGTTCAAAGAAAAGATTAAAAAACAAAAATCGGTTTATAAATGACGGAGCTCTGAGGTAGCAGAGATTTAAAAAAAATACAAACAAATTGAGAACTTACTTTTTTTGTGGTCGAATAAAAATAAACAAAGCTTGCTTTTAAAAATAGCATTTATTTAATCACGTTCTACAATTTTTTTTTCATATAGGTATATTCTAATAATATCGGAAAATAACTTTAAAAATATTTGAAAGTTCGGCCAATAGAAGATCTAACCAGAATCATCAATCAACCAGATAACAGGAGACAATAAAAATTGAGAAGCGAATGCGCTTCTTTTTCCTTTTTTCCTTAGAAAATCGGGACATTTTGTATTTAAAATATTCTACAAACTATGTGATATGCTAAATTGTAAATAAAATACTGTCGATGACCGCTTTTTGGCCGACGTGTTTTGGATAATTTTTTGGTTTTATTCGCTGTTTTTACTCTTCATCCAGGTCTTCAAAGTCGTAGATTCCGTCCAGCAGAGTGGAGTTTGGAGGAAGCCATTCGCAGCTGGTGTATTCAGATGAGCATACCTGAAAAGAGAAAGCTTTTTTGGTGAAGCACTCCTAAATATGGGATTTGAGATTTTGTTTTTCCTTAATTTTTTACCGGCTTCAAAAAGAAGGAGGTTATCAATTCGACATGTTTATGTATATTTTTTTATGTGTGTTCGGACATACCTCCGTCATTTATAGACGGATTTGCTCTTTTGTTCATTGTTCGGGGTTTATTCCGAAATGGTCCCATTGAAATTTCATAAAGATCTGATTATGCGTTTCGGAGACAGACCACGGAACTCTTCAAAAAATGACAGCAAATTAACCGTGATTGCTGCTATCGTATAAATATGCATTGCTTTGACCCCAAGGATGACGAAAATTCGAATGGGGTAGGTACTATAACTAAAAAGTGAAAAACATTTTTTTTTTTCAAAAAAAAAAACACAACCTACTTCAGAAATTCAAGTTATTTTTCACTACTGTTTTTCCGGAAGTCGGTTGTTGTTTTTTGGCAAAAGTTTTTATGTGATTTAGATTTTTTTAATTAAGTGTAAGTCCAAAATGAGATTATTCATTTGTAAACATTTTCAAATAAACAATTGTCGAATGTTTAATAAACACAATCATTGCTCTAATCACAAACCAGACTCAAAATTCAGGCTAAAACTAAAACAAACGCGAAAATTAGCTTGTTATCATTAGAGTTAATTCCTATTCCATGAAACTGCTGAAAGTCAATATCAGTTAGTTATCGCAGCTTGTGGTATTAAGGTTAAATATTAGCTTGAATCATTCAGTGTGGACCGTTACCGTGGCCGGCCGGTCGGAAATTGTGCTCAGTCGTCCATTGACGCAGCCTGATGATTTATAGCCGCGGGATTTATAGCCTGATGAGTGGGATTTTTTAATGGTTTTATGTGGGTATTAATGAATTTATTGCTGGTGATACTTCGGCAAAACGCCAGAAAGTTTTTTGAAAATCTTGAGGCACTGAGTTTGCTTTAGTTGAAAATTACTGTTTTTTGTTGAAGTGGCAATCATACCAACATATCATGGGCTAAAAGAAGCCGGAAGTAGGCAGTTTCTCTAGTTTAGGTATTGTCATTCAATTCAAAATCATAATTCTGTTAATTAAATTATTGTAAAAAACTCAGAAATTGAGAAAACGGATTACTCCGTTTTCTCAATTTCTGAGTTTTTGAGGCTGGTCAGATAAAGGTACACCACGCATATAGCCATATTTTCCTCTATTCGTCGAATCTTAGAAATCAAAACGAACAATATTAGTACAACTACTATAGTGTTTTCAAATCATCTAAATATTAATACGTTCAGCAAAAACTATGTACCTCTTTTTACGAAAATTAAGCGAGCGGAGGAGTAGGAGTACGAAATTTGGCACTGTTAAAGTTTATACAGGATAAGTTTTTAAACAGTGCGCAAACTGTAACAATGAATTCAGCATATCATCCTAGACAGCACACAGCACAGGAATTTTTCGTCGGTTTAACAAAAAAAATCTACTGTTCCATACATTTTGAGCACAAACTTGTTGCATTTTTCTATGAAAAAACTGATATTTTTTTTTGTATAAACGACGAATTTCTGCGCTGGGGTTTTTTTTTCTTCATTCATGGTTACAGTTTACTCACTGGTTAGAAACCTATCCTGTATGGGGAAGGAGTGCAGAAAACTAATATTTTGACATAAAAATGCATTATAAATACCATTAAGTGTTAAATGAATTGTAGTAGTAATAATAATTATGTAATTAGAAACCCGATTCACTAAACAAACAGTTGAAAACGAGAAACAGCCGTGATTGTATCACCGCCTAACTCCAACTATTTAAAGCGTATTCTTGATTTACAGGCTCGGACCATGTTTAACAGTGGATGTTTACGATCTGTCGTGTTCTGCGGCCGCAGCTGATCAATATTGTTACCACATTTGGGCCACAAGCGATGTTCTACATGGCCTACGCGCAGCGCGTTTTAACATGGGGAGACCGAGTGACCACTCGGCAAGTTAGGTGAGAAGATCTAGTGGTAAATGGCTGGGAATCAACATTCTTCCAAGGATATACCGCGGTTGGTTTTTGGAAAGGTTACCATCTTTACATACGAAAAGCCCTACATGCCTCGAAAAGCCCGTTAAACCGATAGTCTCGGTTCTCATTAATGAATCTTTGACAGGTATTACCCAGTAACTGGGTTGTGGAGGTCGACCCATATGGTTGTTATTATTAAGCCACAAGCCCCTGATACGAGCTACTAATAGTAATTATTTGCTCAAACGTCATTAATTTATATATTTAATAAAGGATTATGTTTGACTAGTCATGTCAGCGAGCAAAGTATCCCTCCCCACCATTAATGGATTGAAATATTGAATAAAACATTTACATTACACTACAAAAGGCGAGTACTGCAATCAGCTTAGTTGCACTATAATATTATTTCTACTTTCCTACAACGTACTTAAATTATAACTGTGGATACTGTGATAATATAGAAGTCGTTTCATACAATTTAAATTGAATGCTAGTTTCGTTGGCGTATTTTCCCAAACGTAAACGTAGCGTAATCGTGGCGTGTTTTCAATAAAATCACGTCGCATATCTAGCATTTACGCTGTGTCAACGCAGCATCGAAGTGGCGTTGGACATAAGTTCTATACCAAAGCACTCTGAAGGGTTGAAATTGTGACCACTTTCTTTTTAAGTATTCATTTAAGGATATTTATTTATTTTCTTTAATTAAAACGGTTTAATACCGATTACAGAAATTAAAGACACAGTTTGTATTAAAAAAAAACATATGCACAGAAGAGAGACAATAATACAAAATATTAAGGCAAAGTAAAAACTTAGCAACACTTTTATAAATCCCTACCACAGTACTTCTGACATGCCGATAAAATCTTCGTCCATTCGTCCGCAAACAGATTGTTTGTTGGGTTACTTATAGGAAGGAACATTCATCTGCTCCTTAATTTTGTGTTCAGACGTTTTACTCCGAGAGAATGCCGAATAAAAGACTAAAAAGAAAAAAGTGAAACATCTGATCTGCTTTATTGGTGTTCAGAATCAGAATCCGAACTTTAATCGCTATGAATGTAGGTACAGGTATAAGATGTTGTACATAAATTAATGAGGTCAGCTACAGTCTACATTACGGCGTGCAAATTATTACTTGTATTAGAATATTAATACAAATTAAATAATGTCAGCAAAACAAAACAGAAATGAAAATGAAATCAATTAATATTATTATAGTCAGGTACATAAGTCATAAATGGTCAAATGTGCAATTAATTATAACAATCTTAATCAGGTTAAATTCATATCATTTAGAAAATCTTTCACTGAGTAATAATAGCATTTGCTTAAAAGTAGTGAAGTTACCTTAGTTTTTTTTAAAATGTTTATAGAATAATCCTTAAAACTATGAGGTATTTTTTTTTATTATAAACGAGTTAGGCGTCTCTATGTTACAATTTTAAATGGACAGACGACAAATTAGTACTCTTCAACATACTGTTCCGTCACTCCGTCCACCTGTCGTCCAACCCGATACTTAATATGACATCGAATGAGTGTTCTTTGTATAGTCTCACCTATTCAAGTATTTAGTTTTAGAGGTATTTCCTCTCATGTTAACTGTCATATTTCACGCATCACGTGAAATATGACAAAATAGGTAAAAAGTCCAAGATGTAATAGACACGCCACGTCGTTTCGATCAATTCAATCCTTTCGTTTGTTACTTAAAATTGGAGGACTAGTAACTAGTATTGCTTAACGTTTAGAGACTTTTAAACGTCAAACAATGTGTAGTTTAGTAGGCGCTAATCAGTAGTAAACTTCAACCAATGTAAGTACACCGAGTTATGTGAAACTTCTGCCTACTTCAGTACTAAAGAGTGAAAATCGATCGATTAGCAACAAGATCCTTAGATTGCCTCCTTCGTGTGCCACCTGACACCTATGAAGAGGATAACAGACTATGCCAAAGAGGGGCACGCCCTGATTGCGGCGGTAAGTCCCCTCTTTGAGGAGTGGCTTGAGAGGCGGCATGGCGTCCTCACCTTCCGCCTGACGCAGGTCCTCACCGGACACGGTTGTTTCGGGAGGTTCCTGTTTCGGATAGGGCGGGAGGAAACGCCCGGGTGTTTCCACTGCGAAGATCGCCCTGAGGACACGGTGGAGCACACGGTGGCGGTCTGCCCTGCTTGGGCGGAGCACCGCCGTGTCCTCGTGGAGGCGATCGGCGGCGGTGATCTCTCGCGTCCGGCCCTGGTCCAGGCCATGGTACGGAGCGAGAGGGCATGGGGAGCCGTCACCTCCTTCAGCGAAGCAGTGATGCTCGCGAAGAGGGAGGCGGCGCACGTGAGGGAGAGGCAGCATATGCGCCCTCGCGACCCCAGCCGCCGCAGGATACGGAGACGCCCTGGGCGTCGGGAATCCCAGGCCGATTTCCGGCCACCGTAGGCATGGGCTTGCGGACGGCGAGTAATGGGTAGCTCGCTGTCCGGTAAGGACCAAGCCCAAGTCGACGGCGCGTTGTGTTCCACGCGCGCCTCAAAGAGATGTCAGCACAAAAAGTGATGGGACCCGCAAGGGTCGATGCCTGCCAGGGGTGCGGGTTTGTTCGAAAGAGACACCACAGCCCCTGGCTTAAGGGCTACTGAAGGAACACGGGTGGGTTTTAGTCAGTAAAAGTCTGACACGCCCTCCTGCTCCACCCAGAGCGGGAGAAGTTATTTGATGATTTCCCACCCAAAAAAAAAAAAAAAAAAAACTATGCCAAAGAGTCGTCTGATCTCTCAACAGTCGTGTGGGATTGAGTGCAGCCTCATCGGACTATGTGAATGAGGCTAAGGGCAGAAAGATAGAGTGCACAATGTCTACGCACACACTTGTACACAATGAGATCTCTAGTGCCGAAGGCTAGTCACCGTTGAGATAGTCCGCCATAGCCAAAACACGGTCTCGAAGACTATTATCATGTAAAAGTATTGAACGGCTGAAGTCACAGACTACCAATGTCCTCCAACAAAGTCGGTTACATGAAAGTTCCTCAAGTAAAATATTTTGAGCATGTCTGGTTTACTGCACTTCTAGTTTACAAAGAAGACATCGCAAGAGATAAAATGCAAAAGTTTCATATCCAACATAACGATGTGTGAGTAGAATATATTTGTTGCTTGATCCCAGTTGCAAGCAATATTTATTTAAACTTGTTCATACAACGACCGCCAGTTTTCAAGATCGAAGCGATTTTTTGCGCACATAAATGGGAATACAATGTAATTTGTTAACAGCTTAAATTACTCGCATGTTAGTTATGACGGAGTAAAATTAACAATTATGTACGAGTAAGTAAAAAATCCGTGAAATGACAATGATTTTGAAATGGATAGTTTATAAAATCAAGGACATTACCCAGCTGAATGCTGCGATGCAAAATGAGATTCCGTTTTTATAAGTGATTAAAAATGTTTAGTATTCAGACTGTGGGAATAAAATTTTGTGTATAAATTTTCATCTCATTATTATGGTGCTTAAACTAGTCAACGTTGCCTAAACTAGCCGTTTAAACAGCCCTGAACAATAAGAAGAATTACTTATCTCTTCCCGAGGTCCATTACAACGAAAAAGCCGTTGAAATGATAGAGTGTTTTATTATCTCCGAAGGCAAAGCTCGTCTTTGACATAGAAACGGCCATTTACAAAATTGATTTTAAGAAGACTTATGTAAAGAGTGCCGAATTTATGCTTTCATTTTTAGATTTTATCATCAAAAACTCGAAGAGGAAATATTGAAAGTACTTAGTAGTATTACAAGGAAAATTTGTTTGTTTGTATAATAAATAATATATTAATAGCATGTTGATGTTTGTAACTGATTTCATTTTGCTACTAAAGTGGGGAATTTTCTCTGACAAGGCAATAGCAACGAATATTGCCAAAGATCGGCATTTTTTAACCGACGAAAAAACGGAGGAGGTTACTCAATTCGACGCGTATTTTTTTTTTTTTTTATGTATGACCACGCATAACTTTTTCCAGAGTAGTCCGATTTTGATCATTCTTATTTTATTGGAAAGGGTATAACTAAGTTCGGAAGGCGGTGACATATAATTAAATACATATCCAAAGTCACCGACTTCTGAACTTAGTTATTGGGGTTGGACAAAGCAAGTTTATTATTTTTTACTTTTCGGTTTTTCGGCGGTTTAAATTTTTACTAAAAAGTTTTTATTAACAGACAATTTGTGAAAAATACATTAAGTATTTATGTAAAGAAGAGATTGTCTTATGGTTAGTGATAACAACCGCACGGGTCGATCGAAGCTACGCTTGCTTGCCGCAGTTAGTCAGTGGATGGGTGACTATCTTTACATACCAAGACTCCTCCATACTTCGGAAAGCTCGCTAAGAAGTTGGGTCCAGCTTACATTCATGGGTCATCAAAAGCCTGAAAATCTGAAAATCGGAGTTTTTAGCGGGATCGCGTTGGAACATATCGCACGTATTTTCATTTTCATAAAATTTTGTGAAATAGCGAATTAAATTGCGTGATTTTGGCAGTGAATTATTCGATTTAGTTACGTGTGAGTGCATAAGTGTAGTGAAGGTGAAAATAAGTGACTAACGTGGACTTTTCCAGTTCCCCCCAAAAACACTTAATAGGTTGTTGTAAAGTTACTGCCGCTTTACAATAAGTTTGACTTAACTGACTTAACCGACTACCTATAAGACTTTTTTGTAACTTCGTGCTTGATAATGGGCTATTTATTTCACCGAAAAGAAAAATTACTTGACACTGGCTAAATGCACAAATCGTGCGAAGCCAATACCCAAAAACCAGTCTTACCAAGGGATTACTAAGGTCATCGTCATTATCATCATTTCAGCCTAAAGACGTCCACTGCTGGACATAGGCCTCCCCAAAAGGAGGGTTTTACCATAATCGCCACGCTTGGCAAGCGGGTTGGCGATCGCAGTATCGTGGTAAAATGCATAGAGAACGCTGCTGCCCATTCTCTGTAAGTCCCTAAGTCGCCTTCTACGACACCCATGGGAAGAAATGGGATGGTGCTATTCTTTTACGTCCGACTCCACACGGAACAAACATTACTAAGGTATTAAACTGTAACTAGGTTGTGGAGATCAGATGGGCAGTCACTGCATGTAAAATACTGGTCATAAGGTCATAATTTAGCTGTATCATAAGTCATTTATTTCTTAACAAAATACATTGTGTTGAAAATTACATCAATGAGAGATAAAAAATATAAATACATTGAGTACATTCATATTATTATTTAAAATTAATTACGCGTTTAAAATACGACACCAACAAATCATTGATCAAAATTAAATTTAAAATTCATTTTTATACCAATAATAAAGAGGAAAGATTTAATTGTTTCTTTACATTGAATAGGGTCCGAAACTGCTGAACCGATTTGAAAAATTATTTCACTGTTGGGAAGCTACACTATCCCCGGGTGACATATGCTATATTTTATCCCCGTATTCTCACGGGAACGGGAACTACGCGGGTGAAACCGCGGAGCGCTGCCAGTTAAGTATAAATATAAAACATGTGTAACAAAATGATTTACAAGTATTTTAATTGTGGCTGTCGTTTATCATTTATGAACTCATTGATACTGTAACAGCCTTCCTCAATAAATATGTCTTCAATTTGTTCTTGAATAAGTTAATGTAGTACATTTAAATTCTATTGGCAACATCCGGAATATGGCTGGGAATAGGCTAGGCAGATCATGATATTCATATACATACATACACACTCAGCCTATAACGTTCCCACTGCTGGGACACAGGACTCCTCTCCGTAAGAGGGATTACCGTAATCCACCACGCGGGCCCAGTGCGGGTTGGTAGATGTCACATGTCTTCGAATTTTTGGTTCTAGAGGACATGCCGGTTTCCTCGCGATGTTTTCCTTCCCGTTTGAGAGCAGATCATGATATAAAAAAAAAGATACATAGATACTTACATAGGTAAAAACAGAGTTACTGGAATCACAAACGAACGAAGCAAGTTAGTAAAAAGCTTGTAAAAGCCATTTAGTTAAACTTTAAGTAAAGCCCCGTAAATGCTTCCCTAATTAAATTATGTTAATTTATGTCGCTTATTTTTAACACAATACTATTTTCTACATGTAACCTACCTACCATTTACCCGTTTCCCTGTATTTGGACCATTAAAAAACCTTTCTATTCAGAGAACGAGCGACATTTATTCCGTACAGCGTTGCCAAACGAGGTACGGACGTACGGTATGTAGATTTTGTCGGAAACTGCAAGAATTCCTAACAGGCGCCTGCATTCACTAATCACATACCCAGCTTTTATAGCCGATAAAGCAGGTTCTTATAAAGAAGTATTTTTTAATAGGTAGCTCTTTTTCTTTCTTATAATGAAAATGAAGCACGAAGTTATAAAGTTGGCCGGCATTTTTAATTAGAATAACCAGATCGTTATTAAAGTTGAATTCAAAATTAAATCTGAGATGTAAAAGTGCAAGTCTTTTGGCGCATGCACCACGGTTCACACTTGTGACAAGTTTTCGTACGAAATTTTTTTAGCATGGCAAGCATTTTTCTTTTGTTTTTAACCGATTTATAGAAAAAAAGGAAGTAAAAACGATTTTATGTCAAAAGTTTTCTACCTCAGAACTTTGACATTTTTAAACTGTTTTGAAAATCCTTTTTTTTGTCTATATGTGTAGGTATACTTATCGAGTGGTTCCGTATAATTTTGGTCAAGTTCTGATGCGTGGTTTTTGAGTTAGCTTCAATGTATTGCTTGGCTGCTTATTAATGAAGGTAAGTATAATAATATGAATTTGTGTGAACAAAATAGGTACCACAACTAAAAGGTGAAGAACTTTACCTACTACAAAAAACTTTTTTTAAAGTTTTTATTTGTCACTTCTTAGTTACCTACCCCAAACCAATTCTAAATGTCATCATCCTTGGGGTCAAAACAATGCATATTTATGCGATAGCAGCATTCGCGGTTGATTTGCTGTAATTTTTTGAAGAGTTCCGTTGTCTGTCTCCGAAACACAAAACAAAAAAAAAAACAAAAAAATGCTAATCCGTCTACATTCGACGGAGTTATGCCCGAACATCCATTTAAAAAAATATATATACATGTCGAATTCATAACCTCCTTCTTTTTGAAGTCGGTAAAAAAATGAATAACAGACTTATAAAGTGTGTAAGTGTAATAAAAGTTTTATTTTTTTTGTTTTTAGCTGTGATTTTTTTCTAGTAAAGAATTGCTGAAATGAAAATAAACGCAGAAATCTTTAGAAATTCTAGGAGTTCTTATAAGCCTATTTCAAAAGACATCTTCTTAAAACGCATCTATTTGAAGACGCGTGGCATTCAATACAAGTATGAGGGATGTCATGTTCTTGACTCAAAGCCAACTCTGAATGTCGGATAAGTCAGGGTCAGTGAATTTGAATAACGGAGATCAAGCCAAACTCCGAGGACATTTTCTAGGAAGCCGTATGGAGAAAAGTTGAGGATATTTTGCTAAAAGCAATGTGGATTTAATCAAAATAGGTGCTTTTTTTACCAAAGCCATTCTACCTTAGTAGTTGTCGGAAGTCTGTGTTATTTTTTTAAAAGCACTGCCAGGAAGGTAACGTATTATAGGAGTTAATATTCAACCGGCCTGATTCACCTTGCGTAATCAGCTCAGCCTATCGCAGTCCACTGCTGGACATAGGCCTCTCCCAAGCTGCGCCACAGTACTATATCCTCCGCCTTCCGCATCCAGTCTGTCCCAGCCACCTTTTTAAGGTCGTCGGTCCATTTAGCTGGGGAGCGTCCCACACTACGTTTGCTGAGATGCGGTCTCCACTCCAGGACTCGTCTGCTCCACCGTCCATCGGTCCTTCGACAAACATGGCCAGCCCACTGCCACTTCAGCGTGCTCACTCTATAACAAGCTATGTCGGTAACTCCGGTTCTTTTCCGGATACTTTCATTCCTGATTTTATCTTTCAAAAATACTCCGAGCATAGCCCGCTCCACAGCGCGCTGAGCGACCTTAAATTTGTGGACCAGCCCAACTGTCAGTGTCCACGTTTCGGCGCCGTATGTCATCACAGGCAGGACGCACTCGTTGAAGACCTTAGTCTTCAAGCATTGCGGAATAGGCGACGAAAAGAATTGACGTTTCTTCATTTGTTTTTTTTAGAATACGGTCACCTTGCGTAAACCGTATTCTAAAAAAAAAAAACAAATAAGTAAACGTAATTTTAACGACTGATTTTCAGTGATGTCTAAATTGCACTGTACATGTTCTGTTAGTCTCTTGCTTTTGCACTCAGGGCAGAAACAGATAAATCAATATGTACCTCAATAAAAATAGGACAGCTAAGAACATTTTAGAGTAGTGGTGGCCAATTTGAATAGACCGCAACTTAGGCGTTCTTAGGTTCGAACCCTGACAGGCGCTTTACTTCTGTACCTAAATTATTTCATTACTACTTGCTCTCAAAACGGTAAAGGAAAACATTGTGAGGAAACCTGCATGTCCTGGAACCAAAGATTCTAAGAAATGTGACATCTACCAATGCACTGGGTTCGCGTGGTCGATTACGGTCCACTTCCTTTCACAAAGTGGACGCCTGTGTCCCAGCAGTGGGAACATTATTAAGAACGTTTCAATTATATATTGAAATTGTGCGAAAAAGCGCGGGTCTCCCTACTTTCCAACTTGACAAATCTCTTCGTAATTTAGTATCCACGATGAGCAACGAGCGTCTCCTGTTGCCAAATAAAGATACAGATTACATTTTATTACATAGCTTAGCTCCCAGGAAGATTATACGCTGCTTTATATATTTAACTTAGTGTCGAGTGACGTCATAAAGTTGCTACCACAAGATAATGATGAAAGTTTTTAATTGCTAGCCATTATACTATGTTACAACACATGTCTTTACTTTGTTTTGAGCTACAAGTCACATATTTTTTGTAATGTATGTTGTGCCCTTCTGACCAAAGAAGGAAAACTTTTAAAAATGAAACAGCCTTTTATGGGGAATGTAGTCGGGGACTCGAACTTACTGGTGGGCTTGGCTAAAAAACACGCTGTCTCACCAGGCATCGTGTCCAACAGAGGTTGTATCAGTGATGAGCAGTAAGACGCTAGTCTACACGCACAATGTTATTGAGTGAGATGCAGGATCATTTACAGTAAAGCAGTCGCGTAAAAAATAAGCAAAGTCTTTCGGGAGATCGGGTTTTATGACAAAACCACTGCATTAATCAATGACCAATAAAGGTTATTGAACTTTTCGATAATTGGGCTTTGTCGTTACCAACTTGGTTTTGGAGATTTTAAACTTCTTTTATTACTTAAACACGCCCAAAGTTAGATTAAATTAGCAAGAAAAATGAATCATTGTTGGCTCCTAACTGTTTAATGGCTTTTTATTTTAGTTTCTGTTTCCGCACAGACAAATATACACGGCTAATTTTAGGTCGTTCTGGAACCGAAAGCCATGAACTCGATCATCGAACTAGAATCGATTGAGACTATTATTTTAAATAAACAACAAAAAAAAAAAACACGAATCATTAAATTTATTGTTTTCTTGAGTGAAATAATGAGAACTCGAAGTAACGCTTCCTTGCGATCAATGTATACGTGCGTATAAAACGTATCGACAAACGGCAACACATGCGAACGATATCCATTGAAAAATCCATTCATCGATCAGACAGCATGATCCGTTAGCCACGCCCCCGACCCCCGTCTAGCCGACCGCCCGCCCTTCCTTGTTCCGAATTCCTTCCCAGTATTGTGTCGCGTTTCGCTGTATTAGGTCACGTACACCGCACGCGCAACCTAATTACGCGCCAAAAATGAGTGCAATCTGTGTGTGAAATGTGGATTTTTATGGGATTGCGAACCATAACTTGGAAGAGGCTAGAGGATTGTAAGCTCAGCCGGAATACCTGAACTCACTGCGCGCACGTGGAATCAACGACCCTCAAGTTCCCTTCACCTCCACCATTCTGGCCGCAACTCAGCGCCTCCTCGATCATGGACAGTTTCGAGCGCCCGCACACGTGCAACGCGGACCGCGTTAGAGGAAGATATACTGGAGTAGGTAGGTACTTCGAACGCTAGGTACCCACGTCGTAGTACCACAATGGCGGCCAGGCGATTCAATGTTAGCCAATAGTCATCATTTCAGCCGAAAGACGTTCACTGCTGGACATAAGCCTCCCCCAAAAGGGGGGGTTTTGCCATAATCGCCACGCTTGGCAGGCGGGTTGGCGATCGCAGTGAGGTGATCAAATGCATAGAGAACGCTGCTGCCCATTCTCTAGTAGATCCCTTAGTCGCCTTCTACAACACCCACGGGAAGAAATGGGATGGTGCTATTCTAATACGCCCGGCAACACACACGGGACCAATTAGCCAATAGTAAATATGGAAAATGAATTCGAATGGATTAAATTACATCCATAGGTACGTGTTTCTAAACCTATGGCTGCCGTTTTACTATGTCTATTTATTTAAGCGTAGGTACCTAGTTCACAGATGACAGAGTTCGCTGATCGCCGCTACCTTTGCCTACGCGCCGACTTTTTTTTAAATAAATACGCAATCGTTAAATAGGTACACAAATAAAATAAGATAAGCGAATTTAGACTTTATTTCATAACCGTTAACGGGGAAAAATAGAAATTTCACCAAACTAGGTTAGTAGGTCCGCAGTTTACTAAAAATATTCTGAGAAATCTATTGTCTCGTGTCCGACCGGGCTGTACAAGGGTTCAAGGTTCACAACCGAATTACGCGGTTAAAGTTATTTAAATAAGGTCTTAATTCGGTTCAATGTTTTCATAGTAAGGGACACCTCCAACTAATAATGAACTCTATGCAACTCACTAAACGATTCATTTTTCTGTTTGAATTGCCTGCCTTTGTAGAAGCCGCCGCAAGCATTGTCGCAAAAAAATGTTTTAGGCAGTATTATGGTAGGTAGGTACTCGTATGTTTATTAAGTACCTATTAGCTCGATTGGTCGACACTCGATTCAAGGCCTTAAATGCAACTCCCAAGCGTACTCGTCGTGTTTAGTTGACGGGTAGTACACACGGCTACACATCAAGCTATACATTTCCAGTATAAGCTGATCTCGCATTGTAAACGATTTTCGTACAGCACGAGATCAGCGTAAACTGGAAATGTATCGCTTGATGTGTAGCCTTGTGTACTAGGTGATATCGTGATGCGAGAGGGGTGAGTTAAATGTCAATTAATTTCTCTCGTTTACGAGGAGACTGTAAATCCCGTGCTTCCGATACAATGAGAGATGATGGAGGTAAATGAACTTACACCAACCAACGATTGAGGTTTGTGTAGGTAGTGTAGGTACTTACTTGCAGCTGGTTTTTCGTCCGACGTCTATTGACCCACCGCGAGTAGGTACCTACGCAATCAACTGATTCGCACACGCACAGCTGTGCCGCGCTACGTCATCACCGAGCGGATCGCGTACGATCTTGCGTTTATGAATGAAATAGTGAAAGTGCTACTAAAATTTTACTCGTATGACAGAAAAAAAGTGATAAATTTCTAACTTCTTTATTAGACGTCTTAAAAATATAATAACAATGCCAATAGTAACTATTACTCATTTGGAGTTACTGTGTTTCGGCTCCAGAACGATCTAAAATTAACCGTGTATAATAAAATTAAACATGATATGGTGACGTGATATTACACTAGCTGACCTGACAGACGTTGTCCGGTCCGTCCAATAGTCATTCATACAGAATCCCTACCCTACCTACCCTACCTACCCTACCTACCCTACCTACCCTACCTACCCTACCTACCCTACCTACCCTACCTACCCTACCTACCCTACCTACCCTACCTACCCTACCTACCCTACCTACCCTACCTACCCTACCTACCCTACCTACCCTACCTACCCTACCTACCCTACCTACCCTACCTACCCTACCTACCCTACCTACCCTACCTACCCTACCTACCCTACCTACCCTACCTACCCTACCTACCCTACCTACCCTACCTACCCTACCTACCTACCCTACCTACCCTACCCTACCTACCCTACCCTACCTACATACCCTACCTACCTACCCTACCTACCCTACCTACCCTACCTACCCTACCTACCCTACCTACCCTACCTACCCTACCTACCATACCTACCCTACCTCCTACCTACCCTACCTACCCTACCTACCCTACCTACGCTACAAACGGAGCCCGAGACCTTTCCAACGAATGCAAAACCGTGGAAATCGGTTCGTGCGTTCTGGAGTTATAGCGTCAGGAAGGAAAACCCGACTTATTTTAATGTAGTAGATAGATATAGTTACATTGCTTACTCGTCCCTTATGCGTGAAGTGGGTCTATACAAAGTCAAAACTGTGTGACACAACTCAAGACAATGAAATAAGACCAAATGTCTATAGCACACAAAGTTAAGTTTCCTTTGTGAGAAAACTAAGTTTTACCTACCCAAGTGTAGAAATCCGAGGGTATACAAAGTTGAATTAATTTGTCTCGGAGCCCACAAACAATAGCCCGCTTTATTATTTTATTGTAGAAATAAACTGAGGCATTTAAGGATTTGTAGGTACGGCCTAAAGGATATTGATGACAGCAAAAGGGAGGCATAAAACCCTGATTTATGTTGCTTTTCGAAATAAATTCTAGACCCAGGAACAGAAGGCTATTTAGGTCTTATCTTATTTTCACGAACTTTTAATTTATGTTTAGTATTATACTTTAAATATAGACCTCATTTTAAACACATCTTTATCACACAGTAATTTTGAAGGGGCTCGTGGTTCATCTACAAAGTTAAGCAACGCTTGCCGAAGTCAGTCCGTAGATAGGTCCTTCCGTGCCTCGGAAAGCTCGTTAAGTAGTTGTTCTCGGCTGTCATTCGTTGATCTTTGCCAGACGATACGGAGAAGCCCGAAAGTCTGACTGGTTGGAATGTCCACAATTGAATTGTGGACATTAGATAGGGAGTTGCTCCATGAATACTGGTATTGAGCTGCACTTGGACTGGAACACAATTGAGAAAAGACTGGGCAGATTGACTGTTTAGTATTAAACCACAAATAGCACATACAGGATAAGTTTTTATCCAGTGCGCAAACTGTAACCATGAATTCAGCATATATTATCATTCTAGACCCCCTACCGCAGAATTTTTTTGCTAGTAATAGAAAAAAAATCAGCTGTTTCATAGAAAAGTGCAATACCTACGAGGTCAAAATGTATGTAAAAGCTTACTTTTTTTTATTTTGCTTAGAAAACTTAACATAGCATCTCGCCTTGTTTCTCCAAGGGAACCTAGTATGGGAACCTATATATATATATATATGATATCCAAAGAGAACCTAGTATGGGAACCTATATATATATATATGATATCCAAAGAGAACCTAGTAAGGGAATCTAGTATGAACTTATTATGGGACATCCGCATTCCGCTGTTATATTGAGTTAGCTTCAGTTTAATTACTATGTTTTGTTGGTATATTGGCGTGTGCTAGCTGACAAATGGCAATAAATAAAATTTTATGTTTTGAGTTTAGTACTGTGAATTACGTACCTATCATTGTATAGAATCAAGTTCTTCTAACCTAACAGACAGATGTGCTGCTGGTGAGTTTGTTGCGCCACTTCTATTTCCCAGCTAAAGCACTAGGAAGTGGTGAAGGGCGGGCACTTTGGGGGACTGTCTTATGTAATTTTAACGTTCAAAAAGTGCTGACTCTCAGCCTAGTTTGAATAAATGACTTCTGATTTTGATTTGATGTTTAAGTCCCATTTAATAGTGGACGAGCTATTGTCAGCAACAAAGCAGAAATCTTGAAACCGGGCTGCTTAAAAGAAATTCTTGAGTAATAAAAACCAATTACATTTAACTTGACTTAGTAATGAAACCTTGGACCTAATGTCCATGCAGTAGCACTTGCAACCACAAATGAAGTCAAACTGCCTAGGAATACCAATGTCTGGAGTTCAAACACACGAGCAGCATGCGTTAACGCAGAGGCAACTGCATCCGTTGACGCGTGTCGACAGCTGCAGTTGCCTCTGTGAACTCTTAGCTCAGAACTGATCAAACTGAGACGACAACCATGCGTGACGGCGGAACGTGGCACGTGACTGAGCGCATCGATTTGTTTAATAACTAGAAAGTCGCGTAGTTCGCGTCAGTTCGAACACCTTCTCACAAGTTAGCTGAAAGAATCGGCTTCCCGCATCCCACGCAGGATTCACCACATTTTAATCAGAGCTTTCGTTTGATATTCAGGAATATCGTCAGGTGGAATTAATACGTGTCCAATTCAAAAAGAACATTCAACTGACAATAAGCTCTCGAGTCGTAGACAAAAGATTTCATTACATAGACAGTGTTGATTTCAAATTGAATTAGGTTTTGTATTCAACTATTTAATCACAACATGATGAATGAACAAAACATAGGTAGGTACTATTGAAAATGTTATGTATCTAGATTTTTTTTTTATTAGGGTTTTTTTTTCGACAAGTTGAGAATCCTAAGATAATAGTAGTACATTTTACGACGCTTATATAAATGATTATTGATTAATTATTGTTTTACCTGTGTGGTATATCCCATAGTGTGGTATACGAATTACCGCGCCACGAATATCCTACCTACTGTAGGTATCTCGAAGAATCCTGTAAATTTCAGTGCGCATCTTTCATAACTTTTTATGACTTATTCGCAACTCCTAGC
The DNA here is from genome assembly GCA_949987655.1 of Polymixis flavicincta. NCBI lineage: Eukaryota > Metazoa > Arthropoda > Insecta > Lepidoptera > Noctuidae > Polymixis > Polymixis flavicincta. The sequence continues at coordinate 7,374,180 of OX465180.1, forward strand.
AGAATGAGCTCAATAGAAGATGTTCCATATAAAACAGGTTTGTCCTGAAATATTCCCTCAGAAGCCTATTTGTATGCAGTAAAAAGTGCGCCAACGAACAAATACGGCCCATTCAGAGACAAAAGGAGGATTTTATAGGTAATTTACCAATGTTTTTCCGTTTGAGTTATATGGTCTTTGTTTTATTCGACAAATTCACGATTTATGTGCTAATTTTAGTGCTTTTTTTTCTCACTGTGTATCAAAGCCCAATAAAAAAGCTGTTTACGTTTATTTATTCTGTTGTAATCGAGGTATTTGTTGGGGTTTTAGGGTCTAACGGATTTCAGAATAGATCACATTTGAATTGGCATCGAAAGATTGACAAATTACTTATTTGCCGATCTTCTTTTCACAATTGCATAACATTATATTCACGAAGGCACACATAATGTGTATATTTTGTTAGCACAGGCTAGAATCCAGTAAAAAAACTATTCTATTTTATACCAGTGCATGTAGAGACTCTAATAGCCACTAAGTTTACTAGTTTTATACAGTCTTTGCAACGTTTTCGCGACCTCATAGCGACGCGGCAGCCGTCGGAACTATAAAGGGGCACTTAGTCGCTTCTTACGCCACCTACGAAGAGGGTCGGCCATTTGTATGCTAATTTTCCAAGAAAAAACCAACGCCTCATTGGCCTTGTGATACCAAGCTTTTTTAAACCACTAACGAGTTTCTTGATTCTAGTTCTAAGTCGAGTGAAAGTATAATTGAGGTTATTGTATAAAAAAAGGGCAGAGTTTAGTGGGCATTAAAAAATTCATCCGCATTGCTATCAATGGAAAAACTGTTTGTACAAGCCTACTTACAAAAATAAATTTATTTATTTTATGGGATAAGTACCCAAAAGGCTGGCAGCATTGCCAAGTTGTATGGCAATTCAGATTTTTAGAAATATTACTCTTTGAACACCCACACAACATTTATTGATTCTAAGGCAGTACGAAGTACGCTGGGTCAGCTAGTTACTCAATAAAATTGCTTATTTTTAACGATATGATTTATTATGAACCCCATCACTAGAAGCTACCGCACCGTAGGAACTCAAAAGAGAATTCAAATACGTTTTTGGGGGGACTGTCCTATGTAATTTTGACTTTCAAAAAGTGCTGACTCTCAGCCTAGTTTGAATAAATGACTTTTAATTTTGATTTAATTTTTGATTTTTATTTTGCATAAAGTCGAATTATATTTTTTGTTCCTTTTTGAGCACCACGTTAAATATTGATTGGTGCTCAAATGAATTCCTATTTGAGCATAGTTTGTTCAGTGCAAAGCTGCTCAAAAAGTTCGTGCTCAAACGGGAATATTTCGATTCTTTGGGTAAAAAATTAGCCAGTCTTCTGGTCTACAAATCTTTTTTGTTATATAATTCAGTACCTATCACCATTTTTAAATGCATAGGTAAGTACGCCTTCCATTTGACGTCAACGGCTTTCACAAGTTTTTCCAAGACGATCGCACTCAGGATTTTTGAACTTAATGGAGTATTAGGTCGGAGTATTATCGATAGAACAGAAGTAAACTGATGTGAGAGCCTTCTGATGTTTGCCCGAGTCGTGCCAAAAGTGTAGTCCAGTTCTGAATAAGATTTCCGAGTGCATGCAAATGTGCTGAAGGCAGCTATACTGTCTGGTTTTATTTGGTAAGGGTCATAAAAGCTTAGCTTTCCCAGGCATTAGTACCTGTACATATAGAATTCTCCACGAAATTTTATAGTATGACAATAATAACGTTGTTCAATTACCTTGCAGCGGCAATCCTCCGCAGCAATATAGTGGAAGACATCAGTGCCCATGGCCACACCAGGGTCACAGTGACGCAGGCGCACCATCAACGGCCGGCGACCACCAAACACACAAACGGGGTGGTGAGACTTCTTAAACGGGAACTCCCAGTCTGAAATCTGAACAATGCTCCCGTTAGTCATGAAAATTACTTTTTCTGAAATCAACTACCTGTAAGTGAGTGTAACGTTTGTATGAAATATCGTAAGTAGCTGTGTAGGTAAGTCGCAGAAACTTGGCATGATACGCTTTTAACAAATAATTAAATAATGTTTTTCAACAGTCCCAACGACGTCCACATGAAATATATCATGTGGACGTTGTGGTCGATATGGTGAATGCTGTTAGTACCCATACACACATTCCAGCACTTTTATTACTCTTTATTTTATTTTATTTTCTATTGCAGAATGAATGAATGATGAATTTTGATGGATGGACTGTGTGAATGATGATATGGTTAGAAAGGGTGTGACTACGGAGATGACGACTAATAGAGAAGTGTGGAAGAAAAAGACATGTTGCGCCGACCACAAATAAATTGGGATAAGGGCAGAAGAATGATGATTGCAGAATGACCCTGGAATCTTGGTTTTATTAAAGTTTTATGAATTACTGTCGGCGTTACCAACGCCGACAGTAATTCACTTTTAAGTCAAAATCAATCAAAATCAAAATATTTTTATTTCATAATATTAACCTGCATGGGCACTTATGAAACGTCAGAAGCTAGGTGCACGGTTCCAAATTGTTGTTTCCTATGGAGAAGAGCCGGCAAGAAACTCCACGGTTACTCTTTTAAAAATAATTGGCTTTAACAATGTTTTCAAATTACAGAGATAAAATGTATGGGAGGACAGTGCAGGCCTGTCAATAAGTATCAGGTAATTAGACGAATACAGAATAGAAAATCATCTACAAATCTAGTCTGTAAGGCCTACAACGTTCTCTCATTCACAATATGTAAAATAATCTACATAAATAAAATGAACCTAATTAAACATAGTGACATGATTTCCATGACAATCACTAAAAATAGTCGATTTTAAAATTGATGTATAATGTCAAATAATGACGAGAATATGTCAGCATTGTAAAAATAAAAAGAATAAAAAAGACGCAGAAGCAGTTAATAGACGTAAATTGATAAGTTTAATATTGGAAATACCACCCGAATCCGATTCAAAATCGACGCTGACTAAAGGTGAACCTCCACTGGTCCGCATGGGCCGCAACGCACGCATGGTAAGCAACACATTTGGGTTTGCTTTATATGCGCTAGGTACCACCCGCACCGAGCCAATAATATATGAACAAAAAATGAGTTGCGTGTCGGTGACGTCACATGCCACAAGTTGTTTTGTTTATAATTGAGGTGAGAACCGCCAAAAAAATTGTAAAATGAATGATTCACTTAAAATTCTATATTATGAAGCATTGCACAAACTGACACATCGATAATATTCAAATTTGTAAGGAAGAGATCCGCACACAGTGGACAGATGCCATTGGAAAATCCGTTCAATATGTTGCGTGCCGTGCGTGCGTTGCGGCGGATGCGGGCCAGTGGACGTTCACTTTTAGAAGCGGTTAATTGCTAATTTATATTATTACAGAAGAATCTGTTACATTAAAGTATTAATTAATGTCAAAAACAGTTATAATTTTTGAATTACGTGCAATGAACTGTCCACACGGTTTTTTGATAAAGGATATAATTTATTTTGTATTCAATTAATCTGCGTGGTATCAAATCAACATATTTTACTGAGTAATTAGCATGAATTACCTTATAGAGGAGATAATACGTGCTATTTTACCAAGTAATACTTGCAAAGTGGGATTATAGTCCGCTTTACTAGGATTTACAGCTCACAGAGAAACGGCACACTAGGTTCTGCCGGTGACTTCGTTTCCGAGAAATTTCTTGTTCCAGCGCATATAGGCTTAGTAAGTATAGCTTCCCATAGGTATTTTTTTTTTTTGGAAATGGGTTAGTAGTTCCGAAGATAACCCCCTACATTCAAAATCACAAATTTTACCTCTTCATAATATTATAGGCATGCCGTTAACTTTGTCCGCATGGTAGTCAATTACCATAACATTTTATCCTATAGCAATTGGAAATAGTATAGCTTTTTGTTAGTGAAAGAGTTTTCGGAATCACAACAGCACTTCCAGAAAAACAAACAAACAATTTTACCTTATTTTACTAGCTTCTGCCGAAAATAGAACATGTCCTATAGCACAAATAGTTTAGTTATCTGTTAGTGAAATAATTTTAGTAATTGCATCAGTGTTTCCAAAGATTATCTACCTCTTACAAACAAACAATTCCATCTTCTTTTAGTTTCAATTTCACATTTATTCAACCTTACGCAACATGGAAAAAGCAATGATATATTACCTCTTAATGTGTTACCGGCGCTCAAAATTGGCAAAATAAATGTAAGGTAATTGCCTGTCGTGTTATTACCATCCAGTACCATCCAGTGACGCGGCGCAACGCTCGTAACGTAACTAAATATATATGTTTATCTCTTTCTTACAACAGGAATCGCTATGAGTCTTTCCTGTTCTTCGCGCACTGTATGATTGTATGTACTAGTAGGTAGCTACATTCATGGTTTACGCTGTTTTAGAGTGCTCTAATGTTAGTGTATGACGCATCTATATAAAATACGTCATTGGAAAAGGGATGATCAGGGGTCTCTCTGATTCCTGCTAGAATGCTTCACGACACCGACTTAACAAAAAGAAGAGGTTGTCATTTTCGAACAATAATTTGTCTCGACTCAAGTGCGGACGAAACTTCAAGAAATGAACAAGGTGTATATAATAAAGTTCGTACAAACAAATATTTATCACCTAAGTTGGCTTGCAGAGTGATTACACGGAATAAATGAAAATATACCATGCTTCCACTCTTTGGAATAATATATTAGTGGAGGCGTACCAATGTGCTCCTCTTGGCAACTCGGACAATGATTTTAGCCAAAAACTTTTGGCGTAGCTTTATCCTGCGTTTGCGTTCCAGATATTGTTGTGTAAAAAGTAATATTGGGCAATATAATGTGAAGTGTTATTTACTACGTTTAGTTAATTGCCTAAGTGTATCTAATATCCCAAATCGCGCCCGATTGTTAGTAAGTTAAAAGTACTGTAAGTACTCTTAAGTTTTTATATATTTAAATGAATATATTTTTCTTGGCATTTCAATAGTGAAACATGTTTTGCTCGCGATTTTTTTCAAACTTTGATTGGGAAAAATATTAATTGTGCTTGTCTCTGTGTCCAGAACCTGTGGAATAATAAAAGTAGAACGATAAAAAGCAATAAAAATACTTTCATAAGATTTGTATAGAAGTACCTTAAGAAGGTTCTGAAAATTCATACTACAAAGCCCAATATAAACCGAACAAAAAAGAAGCGTTTAAAATAAAAAAAAATATAAATTAGATCTTGGTTGGTAAAGGCAATGATCGCTGATTTTCAAGCAAAGATCACAATAGCATTGTACCGTTTGTTATAGGGAATCAGTCTTACATCCTGAATATACGTGTGCCTTATAATCGGTCACACACCTCAGATTATTGAATGAAAAATGTGTAATTGGAAAGTTTTTTTTTTTTTTTTTGGAAAAGGTGGTGAAAGGGAAATGGGCGTGTGCCAAGTAACTAGCTTTTGCCAGTGACTTCGTCCTCCTGGAGATCGAAAGATCCCACGGGAACGTACTACCGGGATAAAAATGTATCCTAGGTTATATAACCTATCTGTGTGCCAAAATTCATCCAGATCCGTTCAGCAGTTTCTGCGTGATTGAGTAACAAACATCCAAACATCTTACTTTATAATATTAATAAGATTTAAGACGCTTCTTGTGTGTATCTGTATAACCGCGTTGTTCATTTAAACTAGCAACGAATTTAGATGCGGTTTTCAGTGTTATTTAGAGGATTTATTCCGGAAGGTCCAGTTGAAAACCAACTTTAGGAACTAATGGTTTTAGCATTTTTGAACTGGGCCTTATTGGCGCAGCCATGGAGCACAATTTAATGCTAGTTCCTTACTTGATATTATTAAGATTTAAAAAAAATCTGCTGTATAATATATGCCCTTTAGTTTGAGCTAAATTAATCTATTTTATTTCGTTCTTTTTTCTTTCTAATAACTACATGTCCATGTTTTGTTGTTATGTTGTGAAGTGTCTTAAAATCCGTGCAAAGTAAATAAAAATACCTACTAAGTCGTGTCATTTCTTTCGGAAGACACCAGACAATGTAAATTAGAAAATGCGTCATTACTAATCAAGTAAAATTTCAGAAACCCACGAAAAAGAAACACAAAAGAACTCTGAAGGAGTCTGATTTAGAACTTTGATATTTACTCTTTGATTTAAAAAAGATGTGGTACCTTGAAATACTTACAATACCACACAAAAAAACCTTTGTTATTACGTTTATTCAGGAAAAGAGGAAGTTTCCAAATGACTGTGTTTCTTAAAGAAAGGGCTTTTAAACTTTTACCAATACAGCATTGTTTACTTTTTCAGTATTTTTTTTACATTTGCTAAAAGTTATTTATCAATTTTAAAAAAATACGCCGCGAAAAAATTTATTGTAAGTCTTCAGTAGCCACTCATTGCAGAACATAATAATGCTTCTCCATTTACATGCCATATAAGTCGATCCTCGGCTACTCTCATCCAGCTGCTACTAGTTAAAGAAACCCACGGAAGCCAACCTGTGAAGTTCGAAAGAGATACCACAGCCCCTGGCATACGGGCTACTGAGAGAACACGGGTGGGTTTTAGTCAGTAAAACTCTGACACGCCCTCCTGCTCCACCCAGAGCGGGAGAAGTTATTTGATGATTTCCCAACCAAAAAAGAAAAAAAAAAAACCTAACCTCGGGGCGTCCCATTTATGTATTTAAGGATTACCAACGAAATACATTAGGTACATATTTTTATAGTGTTTGAGTGGCTAACAGGTAACAATACAAAAGTAATAGTAAGGTTATTTACGACAAGTTATTTATAAGCCTCCACAGATAGAAATCGAGTAGGTATTAATTATATTTATTTAATTATCGAAAAATAAAACTTGTTTATTCAATACGTTATCCTGTAATGCACACTCAATTACAGGTAACCACAGCTTACACATGCCCTGAAAACATAGTAAAATTAAGAATACATTAAATTAAACACTATACATTGTTATTAACAAAAAACAACCTCATAAGAGGTCAATGGTACTCATCATTATGAACAACTTTTACAATTGTACCAAACCTGAAATCACGATTTTAAAAAATCTGCTGTTCCCTACATTTTCATGAGTTACATGAACATAAATGTAAGGAACAGCTGATATTATTGGTAAGATATTATTCTTATATCGCTCATTATTTTCATTATTTTGTTAAATTAAGTAGTTTTAAATATGTCCATAGCTTAATTGAAGTGCCAGCTACAACATCATTTTTAATGGTACCCATTCAAATATGTAGTTTTTTTTATTTATTTGGAATGAAATGTCAAATTTTGAGTAAATATCGAAAAACCCTTAAAATTCTAATATCTCGAAAACTATTGAATTTCGGCCATACATATGGGGGGTTCAATTTGTTGCATTTTGGCCCCCTTATCAGCCCCTGACGGATATACGTCGAATTACCAGTAACCCTGTATATGGTATTATAAAGATACAAATTGCATCAATACCATGCAATTCAAACAAGCATCTATTTGATTTTCAATTTCATGTCTGAACTAATGAATGCTTTTTTAACATTTTATTTCCTACCTACCTTACGTTTGCCGTTTCCCAGTCTCCACTCCAGTACACATACATATATTCCAACAGTTATCGGTTACTACGACATGTAGATATGTATAGGTAAGTACTAAAATTATGAAGCCATGAAAACAACTTAGGAAAAAGGGACAACTTACGAATTCAAAGGGTTACCGCCTAACATACTTATGAATACATTATAACATGGTCCCGAAAAAGTAAGTTTTGCATTTATTCATTATTTAACACCATGATCCAGAAAAGTATAGAAAACTAGAGATGGCCAAACCATCTTTTGAGTGTCTTGTGAACATTTATTACTAAAACGAGTTACGAGAAGTACTTTAGCACGCCTGAAGCGACGTGAACAATCAGCACCTTGCCTACCCTTAATGATTGTCAAATCTTTTCAGGTATATAAGAGCAATTCTTGCATACATAGCCAAAAACAAAATACATTTAATTGCGCTAAACATGACGTAAATAGGAAAGTACACATCCACGCAAAACGGCCATCGCTCAGCAAAATGCTGTGGCACGGTGCTAGACAAACCCCAACGCTGGTTTTCAGCGACAGCCGGCGTTGACGTGATGACGTTAAACCGGTGCAGCATAAAATGAGACCCCTAGAAGCAAAAAAACAAAGCAACCAATTGGAATCGTGCACCTAGCTTCTGACATTTCATAAGTGCCCAGGTTATGTGAAATAAAATATTTTGACTTCAAAAAAAAAAAAAAAATTAAGTTCGAAAAAAGTCTTACTTCAATAAAAAGCTGATAGGTAAATAGTAGGTACTTCGGTATGGTAGTAAAAAAGGGCGTAAAGCGATGTGCATGCAATTTCTTCCCCTTTGCATACTCCTTGCAAAAAGTGTGCCAAAAGTGTGTGCGTTGTTTGTCCTTGACATGATGTAGGACAAACTAACTCAGCGTGAAGTCACCTGGCCCACTGTCTTTGCTTGGCTTCTTGAACACGCATTACTAGGATAGCCACAGATGGGTTAATAACATATTATAATATTTTCGGTGAAAACAAAAATTAACAACATAAAAACAACAATAAATTACCAGATCTGAAATTCACAAGTCTACGTAAAATCTGCCTATAATTTTCCCACTGCTGGGACACAGGCCTCCTTTTTATGAGAGGGAGCAGGCCGTAATCCACCACGCCGGCCCAGTGCAGGTTGGTCGATATCACATGTCTTCGAATTTTTGGTTCTAGGACATGCCGGTTTCCTCACGATGTTTTCCTTCACCGTTTTGAGAGCAGTGGTGATGAAATTATTCACACAAAGTATAGCGCCTGTTTGGGGTCGATCAGACGGCCTAGGTACATCTTATAAGTCGCGGCCGTTACCACTGGGCCACTGGGCCACCACTGCACTCAAAATAAATTAATAAAATAAATAAAAATTCTTGGGATTTTTGCAAACCGGGATTGTTTCTGATATCTCGATGGAAAATTCGTGAAATAATAACAAGTAATTACGATGTTCCAGTGACAACCAAAAAATTATGCTTTTAATTATTAATACAAACCTGTATTCTTTTTTTATTGAAGTAGAATTAGTTTTAATGAAAATGAGGTATTTTCAAAAGAATGTTTTGTTAATTGACTGCATAAATACTGTGCAATGCTGGTTTTTGGTTGAAATCCTTAATTAACGCAATTACAATTGTAAATATGGAATGTTAATACGAAATTAATCTTCGATATTGGGTAAATATTCACCAAAAGATATTGATGATTTTCAGCTCAATTCAAATATGTTCTATAATTTTAACATAACAATAATTATAATAATTGAGAAACGCTCGCTCTTATCCATCCCAATGACATTAAGAGCGTTCATCCCGCGCGGGCTGGCAACATCGCATTTATAATGGTTGTTTCATGAATTATGATTTGTGTTTCAGCCACGCACTAGATTGTTATTATTTGTAACATTTACTCTTAAATAAATACATATAATCGTAATAAGTATTTAGTAGAGATTGGGCAACAGCGTTCTCTATGCATTTTACCACCATACTGCGATCGCCAACCCGCCTGCCAAGCGTGGCGATTATGGCAAAACACCCTTTTGGCGGAGGCCTATTTCCAGCAGTGGACGTCTTTCGGCTGAAATGGTAATAAGTATTGCAAAGAGGAAATAATTGACGATAAGTCGATTTTTATAAGTAAATACCAAAATTAATGTAAAAATGCACACAAATTTTAAAATACCAACGATCTACTGCTTGGCTGAAAAAAAATTGTACTTTGATTTAAACTTAACATGATAATAATGAAAAACAACTTGAAATGTGACGTTGCCAGCCCGCGCCCGTAGAACGCTCTTAAAATATGCTTTATAGAAAATGTATCCATACACAAGGCTTTGGACCATAAGGCTATACCTACACCAAGAATAATTATAATGATTGATCGATTGTAAGTGATATGACATGACTTTATATTACAACACTACAACTATTGTTTATTTATTAATACAATTTTTTAAACTATAATTCTCTTTGACTCTTCACGTGACCAGAGGGCTTGCCTAGTTTTAGGTCAAAGAATCAACATTGCCATCCAACGTGGCAACGTTGCCAGCCTTGTGGGCAATTTTCACACTGACATCGATGCGGACGAATTTTTTGATACCCAGTGAGCTCTTCCCTTTTTTTCCTTTATATACTTCTACAAATAATAGGTATATTTATGTTAGTGTTAGTTTGTGTAAATTTAAAGTCGAAACTACAGTTAAACTTTAAGCTGACCTGGACTGCAAACTTCAGTAACGACTGATTGTTCAAAGTAGTTATAAATTAAAATTTGGTATAGCATTATTATCATGTTAAGTTTAAATCAAAGTACAATTTTTTTTCAGCCAAGCAGTAGATCGTTGGTATTTTAAAATTTGTGTGCATTTTTTACATTAATTTTGGTATTTACTTATAAAAATCGACTTATCGTCAATTATTTCCTCTTTGCAATACTTATTACCATTTCAGCCGAAAGACGTCCACTGCTGGAAATAGGCCTCCGCCAAAAGGGTGTTTTGCCATAATCGCCACGCTTGGCAGGCGGGTTGGCGATCGCAGTATGGTGGTAAAATGCATAGAGAACGCTGTTGCCCAATCTCTACTAAATACTTATTACGATTATATGTATTTATTTAAGAGTAAATGTTACAAATAATAACAATCTAGTGCGTGGCTGAAACACAAATCATAATTCATGAAACAACCATTATAAATGCGATGTTGCCAGCCCGCGTGGGATGAACGCTCTTAATGTCATTGGGATGGATAAGAGCGAGCGTTATAAATGTACTTCTAGAGAATCTAGATTTTAAACTATCTGCGTACCAAATTTTATCCAAATCCGTTTTTGCATGATTGAGTAACATACATCTAAACATACAAACTTTCAAATTTATATTATTAGTAGGATAGTATGAAGTAGGAGAGGGGCTTGTGGTTAAGTAACAATAGCTGCGCGGATCGATCGATCAGGTTAAGCTACGATTGCCGCGGTTGATCCGTGGATGGATGACCATCTTTACATACCAAGACCCCTCCGTGCCTCGGAAAGCACGTTAAGCCTGTGGTCCCGGCTGTCATTTGTGGATCTTTGACAGTCGTTACGGGTCGTCAGAAGCCCGAAGGTCTGACAACCAGTCTTACCAAGGGGTAACGTATTACCCATTAAGTGGGTTGTGGAGGTCAGATAGGCAGTCACTCCATGTAAAATACTGGTATTCAACTGCACCCGGTTAGACTGGAAGCCGACCCCAACATAGTTGGGAAAAGGCTGGGCAGATGATGATGATGAGTATTAAGTAGGATGTCAAAGTTTCACTTAAAGTACTTGCTTGTATAGTAGGGATATGAAAATTATGTAGTTTTAGTCAATGGATTGTCGAAAAGGTCATATGTGACGGCTACATACAAGAAAAAGCCTTGTGTTTGAAGATTATCTAAATGCCATGTCGAATCGAACCTCAAACAATTGCAATTTTGCTTTTGATAGATTGCTCCTAATAGATTCATCACCATCATCATCAGCCTATAAAATTCCCACTGCTGGGACATAGGCCTCCTCTCGGTGAGAGGGATTAGGCCGTAATCCACCACGCGGGCCTAGTGCGGGTTTGTAGATATCACATGTCTTCGAATTTTTGGTTCTAGGACATGCCCGTTTCCTCACGATGTTTTCCTTCACCGTTTTGAGAGCAGTGGTGATGAAATAATTTACACAAAGTAAAGCGCCTGTCTGGGTTCGAACTCACGACCTCTGCGACTCGTAAGTCGCAGCCGTTACCACTTGGCCACCACTGCTCTCCCCTAATATATTAAACGTCAAACAATTGCTATTTTAGTGTCCTAAAACTGCTAAATAGCCAAGTAACTGTGACCAACTTGGAACTACTAAGCTAGGGTATACCCTAGCTTAGTTACTACGACCAACTGTGAGGAGAAGAAAATAAAAAAGAGGCTCATTTTTTTTTTTAAACTGTGCATCACTAGATGCCCAAACATTTTTAGAAGTCAGTAATTTAAAAAAAGCGTAAATCGTTCAAAGGTAATTTAAAAAAAAACCGTTAACGTAACACCTAGATTTCACCAGTTACATTTAAGTCCGATGTTAGATGAAGCAAGCCTATGGCTACTACCAACCGAGTACAGATCCAGACTCCGATGGGCTGCAACTGAGAACCTCGTGGTGAAAAAACCGTATTACTCGAACCCAGAAACACTTGACCACTCGACCAACGAGGCAAAGATGGAACAAAATATGCATGAGGTTCTCGCGCTGCTCTTCTGTAAACGCAGCTTTAGCCTATTGGCTCCTCTGTCAGGGGTGCGGCTTGTTCGAAAGAGATACCGGCTCTCAGTCAACTGCGGAAACACGGGTGAGTTTTAGTCAGTAAACGTCTGACACGCTCTGGGTGGAGCAGGAGGCTCCAGATGATTTCCCACTCTTAAAAAAAAGCCTATTGGGTCCTAGCAATTTTACTAACGCTTCTATGAAGGAACATCCCCCTGATCACGATTTCCTATTCGGTTCCAGAAGCTTCCGTGTTTTAATAATTCAATTAATCTTTTGTTGTCTAAAGTTTACACATGTGTAATTTTATGGTAAGTAGGTACTTACCTAATTATTAGAAAGTATTTTTTTTACGACGACGTTTGAATTATTAAGATACATTTTACAGTCGGTTTTAAACATATATTTAAAAAAAACTTTTAATGACGGTTGTATTTTTTCCCTTTTTAGTTAGGGTACCCACCCCACACCATTTGGTGTAGGTACCACTACTTGCTATGTAAACAACAGTTACATGAATTGTAAGAACATCATCAAGATACAACTAACTGGATTAAATACGTGCTAACTATAAAAAAACTGAATAAAATTCTAGGGGATAAAAAAAAATTGTAAATGATCTATCATTATATCGGAGATATCGCGGAATATGCCAGGTTACCATACCACTTACATAAGTTCGAAAAATATTTGACCGAATTTCATTTCACCTAAAACTTTTCAACTATCATCGTTTCGTTTTTTTTACTTCATCGAAGTCATGTTTGCCACTGTAACAGTTGACCTATTATCAATAAAACTTTTTCGTTACTCCGACGTTTCATTTGGCCAAAAAACTTAATAACGAAATTACACTTAGCCAAAATAAAATTTGTTCGAAGTATTATGTTTCCGAACATTCATTAAACCACAGTTTTAATTCCCATACTTAAATTTCAGCCTCTATTCGTCGCTATTCTCTATTTTTTTTTTTCGTCCGCGCCTACGCGGGCTCAAATTACACTAAAGGGATAGGGCAGACAAGACTGCGTGAAGTCGGTTTTGCACCGAATCGTTTACAACAATTTTTTTTTAGCACAAATGTTGACTTTTATAACACTATTTTAATTTAATATTGAAAATGTTACCAAGTAACCGGCTATATATTTGTGACCAAATAATATTCCGTAACATGTAGTTTCTGTGTGGTGAAAATGTGGCAAATAAATCATTTGACTTATGAAAAAAGTTCAAAAGAGGCTTCGGCCAATAGCAAAAAGTTATTTTATAAATCGGCAAAATATAGTTCTTTAAAATAATATCTATGACATACGATACTTGGATGATCTAAAAATATGTCAAATAATGCTAAAAAGACATCGGTCTACAGTTTTCGGTAAAATAAAATTCGAACAAAAAAAATCGGAAAAGTGATCGGTTCCCGAAAAAACCGCATCAAAATCGGTTCAGCCAAACGCGAGATAATCGCGGAAAAACATACAGGTCAAACAGAGAACCCTCTTTTTTTTGAAGTCGGTAAAAAAACAGACGAATTAAGAACCTCGGTCTTTTAGAAGTTGGAAAAAAAGTAGGTGACCAATTGGTATATTGTAAAGTATTAAAAGGACTATTTATTTATATTTCACTACCCGATTTTCAGGTTTTCCATTCATGCGTTTTGTTTTTTTTTTTCAACATAATTATTTTGGATAACTTTAATCAAAAAGGACCCTCAATACTTTGCCTATCAAACAAAAACCCCTTTGCCAAGAATCCAAATTTACAAAAAGAGAACTCAAAACATCGAAAGGAGTATTTTGGCAGATAAATATCCGGTCAGAGGAAGCGACTGGCAATTTTCGTATCCACCCTTCGTCGGAATTACCTACGTACAGATTTTTTAAATAAAATATCTACGTTAAAAGTACAAAATCCAATTTTAATGTAAAAATAAAAATGACTGCGAAACTTGAGTGCCAATATGAAATATGAGGTTAATAAATTGGATTGTTCTGGGAAGCCTATGTTTTAAAATCTGTAGGCAACTGCAGGATGAAGCGCGAAGTATGATTAATTCAAAGTTTGTGAACATCGTGAATTTAGCTTTAATAGGCAGTTTTGAGCGGGCTATGCTTGAGGTTTCTTTGAAGGATAAAATTAGAAACGAAGGTATCCGAAAAAGAACTGGAGTTCTTGCAGAGTAAATAAGTTGAAGTGGCAGTGGGCTGGCCATGTTTGTCGAAGGACCGATAGCCGATGGAGCAGACGAGTCCCTGAGTGGAGACCGCGTATCGGCAAGCGTAGTGGGACGCCCCTCAGCTAGGTAGACCGACGACCTTAAAAAGGTGGCTGGGACAGACTGGATGCGGAAGGCGGAGGACAGGGTGTTGTGGCGCAACATGGGAGACGCCTATTTCCAGCAGTGGACTGCGGTAGGCTGAGTTGATTGGAGCGTTTTTAGTGTAAGGCCTTAACTGGATACGACGACTTAGAAGCAAACACATGCATGATCTATTGACCAAGAGCAGTGGTAGCTCAGGGTATCGGTTTTAGCTTACGAGTTGTAGCTCATGAGCTCAAACCCAGGCAGGCTCTTCACTATGTGTATTTAATTTCAACACCACTGCTTCCAAAAAAGTTAAGGAAAACCGCGTGAAAAAGTCGACATGACCTAGAACCAAAAAATTCGAAGACATGTGACACCCACCAACCTGCACTTGGCCCGCGTAGTGGATTATGGCCAACACCTTTTCACAGAGAGGAGGCCTGTGTCCCAGCAGTGCGACCATTAGAGGCTGGTTACCAAACATTGAGTATCGGCGATTATACCGATCGATTATACAAACTTTTCAAACGCCTTAGATTAATCGTAGACCAGCAATCTCGGAGGCCAATCCCGTGTCTTAATATACCTAAGCGATCGTCACGTGAATTTGCAATAGTGATTTTTTTTTTTGTTAGGCTGACGGTGTCTTGATTGACCTGGTGATACCGCGGCTGACTTTGTGAAGGCCGTAGGAATTCGTTGGATGTGAGAAACACAGATCCAGTCGAAGTAGCGGAGCTTGGGGGAGGCATATGTCCAGCAGTGGACGTTTTTCGGCTGGAATGATGATGATGATGGTGTCTTCAGATTTTCCGAAAAAATGAATGACAAATAAGTGGACGATCGCGTATTTGAGCGGATATCGTTAAAATTAGGACGCAGCTTAATTGGTATTATGCCAACAACAGGTTCACAGACTTTTTACGATTGCTCCCCAGGCATCGTCCACCTGGCATTTTATTTCCAAAACTTTTAAACATTTTTATGTTCAAAACTTGGTAACACAACAGCTTTATTTTGGAAATAATTATTGTTATCAACAAAGGCAATTTAAAGTAACGTAATTTTTCCAAGAATTAATGTTCAATTTTAATAGGTTTTCATGTAATTGTTTAAGTTTTATAGGTCACAACGGTGAGGTAATACTTTGGAATAAGTTAAGTAAATGCCACTAAACACTGTTTTTTGTTCCTACCTCTTATTTTCATACAGTCAAAGTTAGAGAACTCAAAAACGACTTTTGTCTTGTGTTAAAGCATTTCAGTACAAGATAATATTTTCTTCACTAATTACTAGGCTGAGCTCAAATATGACACAGCCTATATAAAAGATTTTATTATGATTTTATTTTTGTGAGTAGGTTACACAAACACTTTTACACGTCAATCATAGGCATTTTAAAAACTGGAGGTGGTCGACATTTCATAAGTAAATACTCTGAGAAGAAAGGCCGAAACAAACTCAGAAGTCACCGTCTTTTTAAAGTCCAGACATAATCTTGATAAAATCATGTGAAGACCATGAGATTGGTATCTGAAACGGTATATTACGGAAAGAACCACAACACAGATTGAGTGGACCTGTTCAGTACGTGCATGCATTTGTCATTAATTATGTGGCTCAAATCAAGATGAAATTTCCTGTATAAATTGTCATAGGCGCTTACCAGACATGAGAGTCAAACTAACGTTTTATTTTTATACAGGGTAAGTTTTTATCCAGTGCGCAAATTGTAACCATGAATTCAGCATATCGTTCTAGAACCCCTAGCGCAGAAATGTTTCGCCGGTTGTAGAAAAAAAAATCTGCTGTTTCATAGAAAAGTGCAATACCTACGCGGTCAAAATGTATGGAACAGCGGATTTTTTTTTTTTTTTTGTGGCTTCTTTTATGAAACAACTGATTTTTTTTTTTTGTATAAAAGACGAATTTCTGCGCTGGGGGTCTAGAATGATATACTAAATTCATGGTTACACTTTCCGTACTGGATAAAAACTTATACTGTATAATAAAAATGCTGTCTTCTGTTAACCGATCCCATGTCTGAACACTGACTCCCAAAATACAGGCTTAGACCTAGTTTGGGAGTTAGGATCAATATTGTGTACCTACACATTTAAATTGTTGATTGTGACTCGTGAGCGTCTGTTATATTTTATGTTTTTCTTTTAGTGACACATGAACGTTTTTATTATTTTATATGACAAATATATGACTGTATTGTACGTGAAACAAAGTGTTTTTTCGGCTGAGTGATGTTGTTGACGATGTCAGGAAAATATTACTTTACCTCTCTAGAATCGCATCTTCCTCCACAAGCAGGAACCTTCACAGTGTCCCAGCATTTGCGGCCATGCTCATCGGTCTGCTCAGCTCTTGCAAGGTGGACCCGTAGCTTGCACGGTAGGACTCCATGCGATGACGTCACCATGTACAGCATCAGGATGGGAAGCAGGCATAACTTTACTGTCATGGTCTTCTGTTACAAAGAGAATGATTTGAAATTGGAATGATGGGTTTGTCTTTTCTCAATTCCTTATAGAAAATTCTTGGAATTCTATTACAGATGTTTATTTGCGATATTAACTCAATAATCTAGTTGGGATCTCAGATATCTGCGATATATTCTGTAATTCATTAAATAAACCCGCTTCGCAGACCTCTTATATACAAGACAAAACTTTACTAATATTTTATCTAGAAACGAAGTATCAAAAGATGAGTTTTGCCTAATAAACTATTTAAAACAATACTAATGCTAGTAACGTAATCTTCATAGAATTGTAAAAGAGCTTTCTTATATAATGCGAAGACCACTTCATCAAGTTAGTTAAACACTTTCAAAGAGAGTTAAGATAAGCAAGAGAACCTTCAGTTAAAAAGATTAGTTAATTTCACTTTAGAGTTTAAGAGCACTCACCGAGTAACAGTTTGTTAAACAAGAGACGTAGTCTTTGACTGAAGGGTTGTTTCAAACTGGTCTGTTTTCACCGAAACTCTTTTGTACATGCAGTTTTTCTTCATCGCTTAACATCATGGCTTCCCATTCCGGCTGTTTGACTATAAACGGTCAAGTCAGCCAGTAAAAAGCATATAAAATAACAATATAAAATACATCAAGGGAATTTTAGTATTGTATGCAAATTGTGAATTTTACAGCGCGTAAAGCAGGGCGATATTCTCTGCCTATGATGTAAAAAGTAGGTATGTTCCTACTGTCTTTAGAAGCCTTATTGGAATTTCTTTGTAACAAAGGAAAAGCTTTTATCGTTGGTCCTTTGTTTTTTTTTTTATGTTTATTACATTGAAATTATGAATCTTAGAGCTGGGTCACAAAGGCTTAAAGGAATCATTTGTATGGATTCACAATGAAAGCGAAATTGATTAGGCCAATTTTCGTTGCCTGAATAAAATGCGTGCGGAGCACGTGCCCGCACGCCTTTATTTTATATAATATAATGAAGTGTTGCGTTCATTAATTTATATTGCAGGTACATCTGAAATTATGTAAGAAAGTCACGTAACTTACCACCTATATTTAGGTATATTCGAAATGGCCTAACCGAAATGTGAACGAATATAACCGAACAAAATGTAGTTGAAAGTTTTAACGAATACCGTATTTTAATGCATTTCCGAATAGGCAACATGTACCAGATAAATTTGGTACTAGATTAATCGATCGGTACTTACATCAGTAGTAGTGGCGCAGTGGTATCGACCCCGACTTACGATTTGTAGGTCGTGAGTTCGAAACCACGCAGGCACTTTACTTTTAAGTTCAATTTTATTACCACTGCTCTCAAAACGGTGAAGGAAAAACATCTTGAGGAAACCAGAGGAAACATTTATCAACCTACACTGGGCCAACGTGGTAGATTTCGGCCCACTTCCTCTCATAGAGAGGAGGTCTGTGTCCCAGCATTGGGAATATTTTAGGATAATAATGATGATGAACGCATTATAATACTGGTAAAACAAGTCATACCTGGAAACTCCTTGCGACCAGTGGTTGAAAAGATGTCGGATTTCTAAAGGAAGCAAGGTAATTTCACGAATGAATCTGATCGTGATCAGCACAATAACTAAACAATTCAAAAGCTTTCAGTGTCAATATTTTACAACAATGACGTGCTGTTCGAGTTCAGTTGCATTGGTCTAATTAGCCATTGAAGTATCTTAATAATAATCTTCATTTAACAACTAACTATGCTGGCCAGCACCAATATACTTGCCGGCCAAATATTTCTATGCAGAATCACGATGAGAATAAATTTAGTCGTATACCTACAGATGATGTGACATTAAATATAAGGCACCTATAAATGGTGAAAGGTGCTTGGAATACAGGGAATTCCATCATTTTTTCATAAAATGATATGAAACAATATACAGCCAAAAAAACGTTCAGCGTGTTAAAAGCGTCATTAACGATTACCGACCCCATTCGTCGGAAAATGGAAACTTTATAACATATGTGATTTTTTTATTTTTTTTTTTTTTTTTTTTTGGGTGGGAAATCATCAAATAACTTCTCCCGCTCTGGGTGGAGCAGGAGGGCGTGTCAGACTTTTACTGACTAAAACCCACCCGTGTTCCTTCAGTAGCCCTTAAGCCAGGGGCTGTGGTGTCTCTTTCGAACAAACCCGCACCCCTGGCAGGCATCGGCCCTTGCGGGCCCCATCATTTTTTGTGCTGACATCTCTTTGAGGCGCGCGTGGAACACAACGCGCCGTCGACTTGGGCTTGGTCCTTACCGGACAGCGAGCTACCCATTACTCGCCGTCCGCAAGCCCATGCCTACGGTGGCCGGAAATCGGCCTGGGATTCCCGACGCCCAGGGCGTCTCCGTATCCTGCGGCGGCTGGGGTCGCGAGGGCGCATATGCTGCCTCTCCCTCACGTGCGCCGCCTCCCTCTTCGCGAGCATCACTGCTTCGCTGAAGGAGGTGACGGCTCCCCATGCCCTCTCGCTCCGTACCATGGCCTGGACCAGGGCCGGACGCGAGAGATCGCCGCCGCAGATCGCCTCCACGAGGACACGGCGGTGCTCCGCCCAAGCAGGGCAGACCGCCACCGTGTGCTCCACCGTTTCCTCTCGCCCTATCCGAAACATATGTGATAATGAAGTCGATCCAATAGCCAAAGGGAGACCTCACAACCACGAGAAAGTAGTCTTTATACAGAACTCCCTAAGAGCGTTAATTCTTTATCAATTAAGCGCCAAGTAAACTGCGAATTTTGGAGCTGTTTGCGATATTATCGTGTGGAATGAAGGCTGGGTTGCTTTCAGGTATTATATATAAGTTTTGTTAAAAGATATTGTTGCAAAGAATAGATAAGAAAGTATGATGCTATTATTGTTGGATTTGATAAGGTTTGGAGTAAGGTAATATAATTTTGCATGCACCAGGATAGTCAGGTCAGGATCGTCTTACATTGGGTGTAAAAAATTTGGTGTCATCACCTAGGCAGGCCTAAGAGACGCAGGCGTGACGATTTGAGTCGTTCTTGATTGTTGGCCAGAGAAGACAAAACTCAAAAAAAAAATGGGATACTATGGGGAACTACTTACTATAATAGTATTACTAGCTAGACCTTTGGCCAGCAATAATAAAACATAGTGTTAAAAATTTCAGCTATCTAGGTCCAAGGGTTTGGGCTAGGCGTTGATGAGTCAGTCAGTCAGGACTTTTCTTTTATTAAAAAAAAAAGTAGATAAAAAAATCGGTACCCGCCACGACTTCTAGAAATGTATGTAGGTACCTACTCAAACTTACAAAATCTTCTTATCTGTTATAGCCTATTTATACGTCCTAAAACAATTTTTTCTTCGTAGGTATTTTAGTTATTTATAGCTAAATGCTATTAGGAAATCTCGTACCTTTCTATTCAGTAAGTAATAACCAATGTGTCGAGGGTAAAAGCTTTTCAGAGTGTAAGAGGAGATCATATCAACGTAGCCCTCCATTTTGTAACGAACTATATTTAACCCGGCTAATAGTTTCGTGACGGCTCCGATTTAAAAAAAAAAATCTGTTTATAAAATTACTGGTTCGGTGTCAAGATTTGGTAATTGAAACGCAACTTGTTATTATGGTTATAATATTTTATGTGGCGGAAGTACTCGGCAGCCATTTAATTTTGACAGTTAACGTGAAAACTCACTATAATTTGGAAAATTTATTGGGGCAATTGTTTTTGTAAAATAATAATGTTAAAGTCCCATTTTTTACATGTTTTGTCGACCAATACGGACAACAGTAAGTGTGACCCTGTACAGCCAGGGAAATTAATTGTTAAACAAATGCAATTGGCATGGCTAGCTGATAAATGACTAATTGTATTTTATCAATGTTCTTTGTCTCTTATTGTTTATTACGTTGTCTATGTATGTATAGAATTAGTCCATCCGACTAAACAGACAGCTGTAATACTGGGGAGTTTGTTGCGCTACTTCTTCTTCCCAGCTAAAGCACTAGGAAGTGGTGAAGGGTGGGCGTTTTTGTGGGACTGTCTTCTGTATTTTACCGTTCAAAAAGTGCTGGTTCTCAGCCTAATTTGAATAAATGACTTTTGGTTTGATTTGAAATGGTCTTTCAAGGTCAATTTTCTGCGTTATAGCAACGAACAACAAGAGTCATTCAAGAAGAGGTCTTTGGTTAGCCACCAAAGACTTCTAGTAATAACAGAGGCACGGGTCGATCCATCAGATTAAGCTACGTTTGTCGCGGTTGTTACGCGGATGGGTGACCATTTTTACATACCGAGACCCCTCTATGTCTCGGACAACACGTTATGCCGTTGGTCCCGTCTGTCATTTATGGATCTTTGACATTCGTTACGTGTAGAAACCCGAAAGTCTGACAACCAGTCTTACCAAGGGCAAGTAGATATTATCCAGTTACTGAGTGTGGAGGTCAGACAGGCTTTGCTCCATGTAAAATACTGGTAGTCATCTGCAGCCTGTTAGACTAGAAGCCGATTCCAAAATAGTTTGGAAAAGGGTAGGTAGATTGAGCTATTTCATACAACATATACATACATACATACATACTCAGCCTATAAACGTTCGCCTGCTGGGCCTCCTCTCCATGAGAGGGAGTGGGCCGTATTCTACCACGCGGGCCCAGTGCGGGTTGGTAGATGTCACATGTCTTCGAATTTTTGGTTCTAGGACATGCCCGTTTCCTCACGATGTTTTCCTTCACCGTTTGAGAGCAGTGGTGATGAAATTATTTACACAAAGTAATGCGCCTGGCTGGGTTCGAACGCACGACTTACAACTCGTAAGTCGCGGCCGTTACCACTGGGCCACCACTGCTCTCATTCGACTGCCATAGAATAACTGTTATAATTAAAAAATACGGACAGTTTGGGTGTGTACTGTAAAGGTTCTTCGCTCACCGAAGGCAACCTTACGTAACTGGCAGCCAATGATTGTGCTTTGTCTATGTTCGAATAGTCAGGAAGTTCAAAAATAGCAACGTCAAATGATTTTACATAGGGTTTGTCCCGAGACCTTTGATTCTATTGACAGGCGCGGACTTGTAAGCTTCTGACTCTTGAAATAAAGAAGTCTCACATTTTAACGCTCATAAGCGTTTTATTGTAGTTATAATTAATCCTCATACGCAGAGGGGTCGTCAAATTCCTCACAGTTAACAAATAAATAGTCCTAATTTTACATTGGCATCTTATTTTTACTATCAATCGATACAGTCGAACCATTAGTTCAATATTTAATAGCATAATTTCATGATTTGAAAACTGCCCATTGTGCCTGCGTAACTACAAAACTGACGAATTTACAGAATAGCCTATATACAGTGACAGTAGTTAGTTGAATATTTAATGATAACAGTGCTATATGTGCTAGACAAAACTGAGCTGGACAAATTCATTAACAAACACCAATAGAGTGGAACTATTTATTTTAGGTTTACACTTTATATTCCACACATCACAAACAACTTTGTATAGACAGTTTGCATCTACGGATCGACCTCAGCAAGCATTGCTGAACCTTGAAGATCTATGCACCTGGTATTAATACTGAACTGCGAGCCCCTGTTTCATCATCAGCCTAGCCTTTTCTCAACTATGCTAGGTTGGCTTCCAGTCTAACTGGATGCAGCTGAATACCAGTATTTTACATGGAGTGACTGCCTATCCGACCTCCACAACCCAGTTACTGGGTTATACGATACCCCCTGGTAGGACTAGTCGTCAGACTTTCGAGCTTCTGACGACCCAGAACGACAGTCAAAGATGCACAAATGTAAAGATGGTCACCCATCCACGCACCAACCGGGTCAAGCGTAGCTTAATCTGATCGATACTGCGAGCCCCTCTTTACAAGTATATTTATATATATTTTAATGACATTTCCTTAGAGGACAATAATCACTCAAGATCCTAATAAATTTAGTTAGTTAAACATTTACGTAACTTAAACCTGTTCCTATAACAACACAGGTGACAACAATTCCCCCGTTTGAGTTATACACAGCACTTAATACCAGATACCTACGATGTTCCTGGTTGCCAGGTGGCTCAAAGCTTAAATTGTAAACCTATCCTCAAAGACATTCCTTGTAGCTTCAGAAGGCGATTTCTAAAGGTTGAAGTATTTTCCATTAAACTTGTTGCGACGCAATGGACTACGTAACATCCATCGAAGTTATTCTTAAACGCTATGCAGGTGACCCGTTGAAACGAGTGATATTTTGAGTTTCAAGGTATTGAAGATTAGTTCTACATATGGCCAGGAAGGTGGAATAAAGGCTGACAGAGGTGTATGGCAGAAGACGGCCATACTGCGCCGACCCCAATATTACATTGGGATAGCGGAAAAAGATGATGACTTCGGTTAAAAGGTGGGCTTTCAAGTAAGTAACTACTTACCTACCTTTGGTAATTATCCTAGTAGTCGTACCTATTTCTGTAGGGTTCCGTACCGCAACAGGACAAAATGAAACTATTATAGGATCACTTTGTTGTCTGTCTGTCAAGACCCGGACCAGAAAAGTGTGAAGGTATCTGTCATGATGAATTTAATATCACATAAGTACGTTTATGTGTATGGTCTCTTGAAGTTCTACAAAATCAAGCTACAAAGTCAATGCTATGGGTATTTAGGTCGTTTATTTAGCACACTCGCAATAAGTAAATCGAAACCTACAGGGTACTTCTGCTGGGAAATTTGGCGTGAAGCAAAGTCTTATAGTGCAGGGAAAGGAAAAATCCAAAAAGAGTTAATTTGTAGATTGATTACAACAAAAAGAACTGCGATTACAAACTTACATTTGCAGTTGGAGAATTTACTGGGACCATGTTCGTGTGTAGACATGTTTTTCAACTACAGAGTTAAGTTTGTTCATTTGATAAATTCATCCCAACTACGGGACCTTGTTCTGTTGTAACACTTGTTTTATTCATCGATCACAACGTATTTCAAACGGTGAACACTGAAAAATATGTTTTATTTCACAGTAGCAATAATTATGTTAAAAGGAGTTTGTTTCCGTCGTTTGCAACCTCGGCCTCATTTGCAAAGGCTGCGACTGTGTACATAGGCTTGGTAAACAAAAGTGGAAATTGAAGGTGAGTACTCAATTTTTTATGTCTGCCACATCGTACATCCATCATTCGGGACACCAAAACGTCAAACTCGCAAAACAATATTGGAAAAGCTATTTACTAAGTTTTAACATACAACAGAATTTGCGAGTTTTTCACTTATACTTAAAAACTTGATATTTCCTGAAATTATGTTTTTTTTTTTGAGTGGGAAATCATCAAATATCTTCTCCCGCTCTGGGTGGAGCAGGAGGGCGTGTCAGACTTTTACTGACTAAAACCCACCCGTGTTCCCTCAGTAGCCCGTATGCCAGGGGCTATGGTATCTCTTTCGAACAAACCCGCACCCCTGGCAGGCATCGGCCCTTGCGGGCCCCATCATTTTTTGTGCTGACATCTCTTTGAGGCGCACGTGGAACACAACGCGCCGTCGACTTGGGCTTGGTCCTTACCGGACAACGAGCCACCCATTACTCGCCGTCCGCAAGCTTATGCCTACGGTGGTCGGAAATCGGACTGGGATTCCCGACGCCCAGGGCGTCTCCGTATGTTGCGGCGGCTAGGGTCGCGAGGGCGCATAGACTGCCGCTCCCTCACGTGCGCCGCCTCCCTCTTCGCGAGCATCACTGCTTCGCTGAAGGAGGTGACGGCTACCCATGCCCTCTCGCTCCGTACCATGGCCTGGACCAGGGCCGGACGCGAGAGATCGCCGCCGATCGCTTTCACGAGAACACGGCGGTGCTCCCGGCTTGGCTTCGGTATCTCTTTCGAACAAACCCGCTCCCTGGCAGATGTTTCTTGGTATTGGGTGTACAATGAGCAACAAAAGTCAGTTAAATTGATAAAAAAACTAACTTTACGTACCGTTTACGACCATAGAAGTTGAAGAGTCGTCATTTCGATTTAATATCCGTTCCGTTATTCAAAGGTAAAGCTACGTTTGCCGCGGTCAGTTCGTGGAAGGGTGACGATCTAAATATTTATATTATATCGAGTGCCCTTCGTGTGTCGGAAAGCACGTTAAGCTGTAGGTCCCGGCTGTCTTCCATAGTTCGTTGAGAGTCTTTACGGGTAGTCAGAAATCCAAGTCCAACAACCAGTCCCACCAAGGGGTATCGTGTTACCCAGCAGCTGGGTTGTGAATACAACAGCTTCATGTAAAATACTAGTATTCAACTAAATTTGGTTAGACTGGAAGCCGACCCCAAAAAAGCTGCAGGAAAAGTCTAGGTAGATAGGTTTTTTTTTTGGGTGTGAAATCATCAAATAACTTCTCCCGCTCTGGGTGAAGCAGGAGGGCGTGTCAGACTTTACCTGACTAAAACCTACCCGTGTCCCTCAGTAGCCATGTATGCCAGGGGCGGCGGTATCTCTTTCGAACGAACCTGCACCCCTGGCAGTAGGTAGATAGGTTGATCCTAAAATGTTCTGTAAAATTATCATTTAAGAAAAAACTAAAGTATTAATACATTATGTTGTTGATATTAAGTCTACATACAACTTAAATTCCAGGTACCAGGCCATTAAACATTCGACATAAACACAATTCTTAATGTAAGTAAACAAATACTTTCTACCCACTTTATGTTGTTTCAGGCTTTTCAACAAAAGAATGTTTTATTTTAAAAGTAGGTAGTTGTTTCTGTCAAGAAACAACTACTTACTTTTCAATCAAAATAATAATCAAGTTGAAAGTCTTAACAATTGAAAAGACTTTCAACTTACTTATCATTATTTTTTTTACAAATGTATCTGTTTAGATAAAAGCGAAAGGTCACTCATTCATTCGATCACTGATTAAGCACGAAATCTCAAAAACTACAGGACGAGATGAAATTTGGTACATTATGAGTAGAAGACATCAGCTAAAAAAGTATTTTAGGAAACTTCTCTCGTAACGGTTTTTTTTTCTATTTCTTTATTTTTAATTTTATATTTTCCTTAATGTTTGTACATTTTATGCGTGATTAATTCTACTGACATATTTTTGTTTACTAACCATTTTGTACTTGGAATTATATTTTTTTTATCAACATTGCCGCGGGCGGAGCCGCGGACAACAGCTAGTCGGCTATAAATTTAAACACAACAGTCGTTTATTACCAACCTCTCTGGAGGTTTAAAAGAAAAAAAAAACCAAAAAAATAAACAAGGTCATCTTAACAATTCGAAAATCATGTTTAAACAACATAACATAAGGATTGCATTGACACCATTTTCGACAAATCCGGTTAATTCCAAGAATGTTCTCTTGAATGTAAGCATCAAATGGTGTTTGTGGAACTTATTTGATTCCAATTTAAATAAATGAATAGAAATACTGTATTATTGAAGCTGTGGAATGTCGAAAATAATTCTGAGTGCTCTGAGTCGTGAAATTTTGTTATTGTATGTACTTACTTAAAATAAGCTTTGAACTATTTTAAACCACTGTCTTTAGTATAGTCTAGACTAAAACCGACAAACAGATTGTGGGTTTAGGTATTATTTAAATTTTTTAAATAAATTTTAAAAAATACAACTAGTTACAGTTGACCGCACGTCGGTGGTAACATGCTTATATAGGGTTATTAGAAAAACACCAACAACCTCTTAAGAGGTTACAAATACAAACGTGTGGGTTTTAGTAACCTGAAATCGCGAAAAAAAAAAACAGCTCTTCCTTACATTTATGTTCCTATAACTCATCAAAATGTAGGGAATAGCTGATTTTTTTTTCGCGATTTCAGGTTTGGTCCCATCGTAAAAGTTGCTTGTAATGATGAGTACAATGACCTTTTCAGAGGTTGTTGGTGTTTTTCCAATAACCCTGTATACGTTTTGCTAACACTGACTTGCGGCCTACTGTACAATATTGAATGAGACAGCATCATCTGCTAGCCTTTTCCCAACTATGTTGAGATCGGCTTCCAATCAAACAGGATGCAGCTGAATACCAGAATTTCACATAAAGGGACGGCCTATCTGACCTCCACAACCCAGTAATTCATTAATGCGTTATCCTGTGGTAAGACTGGTTGTCAGACTTTCAGGCTTCTAACGACCCGTAACGACTGTCAAAAATCAAATAATGACAGCTCCGAGGCACGGAGGGGTCTTGGTATGGAAAAATGGTCACCCATTCACGGACACAAGCCTCTCTATTAAAACAGACAGCAAACAAATTAAAAATAGTAATTGTTACAATCTAATTCTACTTACTCATAACGATAATCCAGCATTTTTTTTTGTTTTTTTTTTTGCGTGGAAAATCATCAAATAACTTCTCCCACTCTGGGTGGAGCAGGAGGGCGTGTCAGACATTTACTGACTAAAACCCACCCGTGTTCCCTCAGTAGCCCGTATGCCAGGGGCTGTGGTGTCTCTTTCGAACAAACCCGCACCCCTGGCGGGCATCGGCCCTTGCGGGCCCCATCAAATAATCCAGCATTGCATATGTAAGCTATCACACCGTTATACTAGGAGGTTTTTACTTTGGTATTATGCTTTATTTATATTTTATTTTATTTTTATTCTTTATGCTTGAGTTAAGTTTTCATTTTTTGTTGGTATATTGGCATGGCTAGCTGACATATGAATTATTATTTACTTAATGTTCTCTGTCTCCTATTGTTTATTACTTTGCCTATGTATGTATAGAATCAAGTCCATCTGACTACTGCTGGGGAGTTTGTAGCGCCACTTCTTCTTCCCAGGCACTACGAAGTGGTGAAACGTGGGCATTTTGGGGATCTGTCTTATGTATTTGGCATTCGAAGAGTACTGATTCTCAGCCTCATTTGAAATGACTTTTGATTTTGATTATGTTGACAAACGGATAAATTACCTAGGGTAGCAAAAAGATTGAAGCCACGCATTGAATTCTATAAGAACTCCACTACTTTATAATTCAGCCAAAGGACAGATGTACAAAAAATACAAATCTTGGAAACAGTACCTTCAGACAAAGCAGCCAAATAAAAGAAAAAAGAAGTCATTGAAAAAAACAACAGAAAAAGGAAACTTTATGCTAAAATAAAGGTTGTTGGAGACTTTCTAAAGTTCCTTGTATTTGTAGAAACCGTTAGCGAAAAAACGAAAATCAGGATATAACGTTTCCAGGTACGTGTTGGGAATAAGATTTCATCAAGATAATTTGAGAGATGAATCAGATAGAAAAGAAATAAGTTGTTAGAATCGAGGGTAGTCGGCGTAATGTCCTAGCTATTTGAAGGCAACGAATGCATTAACAACACTTTTACAAAACGCTCTGTTGATTTTCCTTAATGCTTTTAAGTTTCTTTTTCCTAATGAGACTGCTTATTGTGAATCAGATAGGATGTTGGAAGCAATTCAATGGAGTCTTACGAGTTTAAAATGTATAAGATTATAATAATAAAACGTACCTACAAAAACGGCTTTAGGCATATTATTTTCTTAAAATCGTTTATGCTGTTTGCTGATAACGAGCGTTTTGCGACTAGCGCTTTTTTTCTTTTAAATTGTTTTCCTTTTCCTTGTGGCCCAATACTTAAGTAGGCCTTCCCTGAACGAGCTTTTCTTATTATAATATTATCTAATAATTAATAATACTGTAATGAACCTCAGCGTCTACAATAATTGTAGGTTCATTACAATATTTGATTTTTGTGGGGATCATTAAATAGCGTTCTGTTTAAGCTAATTTAGCGAACTTTGTTCATTAATTTTTTGACGCCAACTCAAAATTACTTTGGTATACTTACATTAGGTTGAGAACTTAATTATTAGGGCTAAAAAATAGACACATTTTTTTTTTTTGTTTTTTAGTTTTCTCGGCGGTTTTATTGTTTGTTTTCTTTTTTTGAAGCTACCCTTTTTTTCATTTAGTCTACACTGTCCCACTGCTGAGCAAAGGCCTCCCCCAAATCCTTCCAGGTATCCTTTTCCAGGGCTTCAAACCTACCCTTAAAAGCGAAAATACAAAAACATACCAAGTGCCTGAAAGTTGCCAACCTATTTACTGCGTAGGTACAACTTTTTGAGTAAGAAATAAGTAGTAGTTGTTCTAATTTTATTTTGCACAAATTATTTTATATTTCCTTTTATCCGGCTCCGTGAAGTAATTGAATTTCTTAACTGCAAAATTCAAGAAATAAGACATATTTTTTGGATTTTGTCTCAAGTATTTAGTACGTAGTTGACGTCACCTTGTACAAAATATTATACCTAGCCTATTTGACTGGTATTTTCTAGTTTTTAGCCCGGAATGCAGCATGGAATGTCCCCATTAAACGACACGTGTTCTTGACTACTTTTCTGTACCGGGAAGCCGATTGGAAGGACATAATGTACTAAATCGTTAATGTTTTATTATTAGACCATCCTGAAAGTTAATATGACGCTAAAAATAAAAATAAAACCTTTACGATTCTTTAAAGTTAAATCAGTATTTGAAAAGACTCCGCCTACAAACCTACTTTCTTCGTAAAAGAAAATTAGTAGAAAAAATATTTCATGTCACTCTCGGTTTAACAAAACACTAAAGATTTAAATCGTTAGAATGGCCCATAAACATAGAGAATGGGCTGAGCGTTACAGTTGTCCAGAACCGAAAAGTACAAGACAGGCAAAACTAAAATACGGCCTGCAGGCTTAGCACGAGCAACGATTTGTCGGAGGAAGAATAGACATGACTATTAACTAAATGATGAACAATAGGAGAAGATGGCTATGTTTTTGTATTAACTATCACGGTTATGTGTTCTAAACGAATCATTATTTTGTAGATAATCGTATACACTTTGTGGCTGTCGAGTAGAAAGAATTGTCAGTGTGATTTTGATTATTTGGGAAGAAATATTCTTCTGAAATAGTCTACATTTATAAGGACCTAGACAAAGATGGCTAGAAACGAAAGACAAAATGGTAGATTGTAGAAGGATATCTACGGTTTTTTTTTTTTTTTTGGGTGGGATATCGTCAAATGACTTCTCCTGCTGAGTAGAGCAGGAGGGCGTGTCAGACTTTTACTGACTAAAACCCACCCGTGTTCCCTCAGTAGCCCGTATGCCAGGGGCCGTGGTATCTCTTTCGAACAAACCCGCACCCCTGGCAGGCATCGGCCCTTGCGGACCCCACCAGTGGTTGCTGACATCTTTGACGGCGCGCGTGAGGAACACAACGCACCGTCCCGTCTACCACTTTTCGGCCGCAGGGGATAGGGAGAGCGGCTGACGCTATACCGACACTCCTCTTCCCGTGCGGCCCCACCGCGTCCGCCATCAAACGGTGGCAGCCCCGTCCAGGCCACGGAAGGGAAGAGCGCTGCTCAGAAGCACCGGCACTCCTCCTCTACCCTCAGCCGCGATGCCTCTCATTCGACATCGCGGCCCACCTCAGTTGCGGTGCACCTCACCGCAACCTACTTTTTGGCCGCTACGTCAATGGCTTGAAGGCAAAAGCCCTGACGAGCGGCCCCACCGTTGGGTTCCTCTTGGCTTCACCGTGGATGGGAGACCACGGTTACTAAGCCCCCCCGCAACGACAATGCGGGAACCCACTCGCGGGGGAGGATATCTACGGTGCGATGTGACAAATCGAGAAACGAAATGTCACTTTGTATTGAAAAAGCACTGTCTATTCTTCATAGAAATAGAAAGCACCATGCTAAGCTTGCAGTAGTGGCCTCTTTCTAGGATTCTGAGAGGTCGAATGACGAGATTTTAATGCAAAAACTTTCATGCTTGTAAAATAACAATACAATCTTCGAAATTCTATCGATAAATAATACAGATAAATCTATCGAGACTTCATAAGTGAAAAAATAATAATTTTCTATTGTAAAAAAAAGTTTTAAATTATACTCAATTTTAACTGTAGGTTCCTAAGTTTTCTTGTGACGCAAAAAAATATACATGTTTATAAAAATAAATCTTCCAGTCTCGGACCCAAGCCAGTAAACACTAGAAATAATAATAATTGACATATTCTAGAAATAACTACTTTTTCAAATATACTACTCGCTGTAATTTTTAATGTTTTTCCTGTTCATTAAAATTTGAGCAATGCACCTCTGTTATTAAAAGCTTGCAGAAAAGAGACAGGATATTGGCCGCACAATCACTTTGTCTCTTTCTAGAGAGTGGTCACTTCATTCTTTATGTCTACGGATCACCGCGTCAAAAGATGGTCACGTTTCTATTTCATTTTGACACGTCTGACAAACACAATGGGGCATGTTGTCATGGAAACGCCATAATATAAAATCGAGAGATGGGTTGATTGAATGTGTGCGCTCACTCTTCGTCTCCTTATTGACACTTCGCGCGACATTTGTACGGTAAGGGTAAATCTAACGATTTATATCTTAGCTTAACACTAAAATCATAAACGTGGTATAGAGAGGTCAGGGCTTACGGTAGAATATGAATAAAATATAATTCAGCGGAAACTTTGATGCTCACTGGGCGTGTGCGTTTGAGTTAGAAGCACTTTTCAATAGTCAGCTAGAATAGGTAAGTGGTAGAAGGGGCGATGACCTTTATAAAATATTCACAAACTGAAATAGTACTTACTTCATTTTTTAAACTAGCTTTTACCAGCGGTTTCGTCCGCGTTAACCAATTCACTTAAACCTTCCTCATGAATAGGTCTGTCTATTGGTGAAAGCCGCATGAAAATCCGTTTAGTAATTTTTGAGTTTATTGCTTACAGACAGACGGGGCCAGGACTTTGTTTAATAAGTGTTGTAAGTATGGCAATTTTAGCCATATGCTGTAAGTTAGAGAGCTCCTAACAGCTTAGTTAGAACATTGTAATACTAAAAGTTCTAAAAGAAAAAATAAACTTTGGAGGTGATTGAAAATAACTTCTCATCAAAATGTTAATGTTCCCACTGCTGAGACACAGGCCTCCACCCTATGACAAGGAGTGGGCCGTAATCTACCGCGTGGGCCCAGTGCGGGTTGGTAGATGTCACCTGTCTACGAATTTTTAGTTCGTAGACATGCCGGTTTCCTCACGCGCTGTTTTCCTTCACCGTTTTCAGAGCAGTGAGGATGAAATAATTTACACATTGTAAATCGCCTGTCTGGGTTCGAACCTACGATCTCCAACTCGTAAGTCTTGGCCGTTTCTATTGGCCCACCACTACTCTAAATAAAATAAAATAAAAAAGCCATTTAGTCTACTACTCATTCACAATTTCTTTACAATAATATTCGTGGCATGCACATTATAACACAGTAAAAAAAAATATAAAGTTAAACATGCAAAATTAGATGTTTGGTAAATTTTAATTAATTTTTAATTATTATAATTTTAATTTCTAATTGTATATTGATTGAATTATAATTCCTAAATTGAATTGTATATTTATTTGTATGTCGTACTAGTTTATTTATATTAATTAATAATAATAAGATATGTAGTAGTTAGTCACCTCCTTGGCGTAGGCCTCCCCCATTCCTTTCCTGTAGTCTCTGTCTCTGGCTTTGGTCATCCAGTTAGGCCCTTGTCTTTGTGTAAATAGGTCTGCCCATCTTTTCTTTTGGCGTTCCCTAGACCTTGTTCCTTCTCGTGGTTTCCATTCATTAATTTTCTTGGTCCATCTGTCATTAGCCATCCGATATTTATATGACCTGCCCAGTTCCATTTTAGTGCCCTCAATCTCTGAACACCATCTTTGACTTTTGTGATTTTTCTGATCTCTTCGTTTTTAATTTTGTCTGATAGTCTGATTCCCAACATGCTTCTTTCCATTTTGCGTTGACATATATATAGCTTGTCTTCCTCACATTTCCGTAGCGACCAAGTTTGACAACCGTACGTCAGACACGGTACGATTGCTATTTCAAAAAGCTTTCTCTTTATACTGATGTTTATTGATTTATTTTGCTCCACCGCCACTGCTCTACATTATATCTAATATTAGGTCTTTACCTATGAAATTGCCGTTCTGCAGTACTGGCCATTTCAAATCAAAATAATTTTTGTTTGGCTAAGAATTCTAATTTCAAATTAATTTTATTTTAAAAACATGGTTTTTTTTTTCTAAAAGTAGTCATTTCTTTATTGATTAGTGTTACATTTTCATCGCATTTCAATCTTTTTCGTCATCATGGATACGTTAAAAATTCGAGTAATTATGGAATATGAGTACCGTCGTGGCAGCAACGCGGCACAAGCGGCACGCAACATCAACGACGTTTACGGAGCTAACACTACAAACCAACGCACCACCTGTTATTGGTTTGCTCGCTTCCGTTCTGGAAATTTCGACCTGAAAAATGAACCTCGCGGTCGTCCGAAGACTTTGGTCGACAATGACGAATTAAAGGCGATTGTGGAAGCTGATGATACACAATCTACGGCTGAATTAGCAGCAGCTTTCGACGTTAGCGTCAAAACAATATTGGTCCATTTGCGTCAAATTGGCAAGGTAAAAAAGCTTGACAAATGGGTGCCCCACGAACTCAATGATCGCCAGCGCGAAGTACGCGTCGAGACGTGCCTTGCACTGCTCAACAGACACACAAATGAAGGAATTTTGAACCGCATTGTTACCTGCGATGAAAAATGGATTCTGTTTGATAACCGTAAGCGCTCAGCAAGTTGGTTGGATCCTGGTTCAGCACCTAAACAATGCCCTAAACGAAAACTTACCCCTAGAAAAGTGATGGTCACTGTTTGGTGGTCTAGCGCCGGTGTGATTCATCACAGCTTCTTACCAAACGGGGTGAGCATTACTGCAGATGTGTACTGTGAAGAACTGAACACAATGATGGAGAAGCTGGCGCATCTCCAACCAGCATTGGTCAATCGCTCGTCTCCGCTGCTCCTGCACGACAACGCGCGACCTCATACTGCACAGCAGACGGTCTCCAAGTTGCAAGAACTGGGGTTGGAAGCTCTCCGTCATCCGCCCTACTCACCAGACCTTGCGCCTACAGACTACTACTTTTTCCAGAATTTGGATAACTTCTTGGCGGGAAAAAAATTTAATACCCGAGAGGCAGTACAAAATGCCTTTGAAGAATTTGTTGCCTCCCGTCCAGCTGATTTCTTTAAGAAGGGCATCAATAAACTGCCACTGCGATGGCAAAGATGCATTGATTGCATGGGTGATTACTTCGATTAATACAAATAAAAAATTCATGAAAAAAATTCGTTTAAATTTTTTCATACAAAACGGCAATTTCATAGGTAAAGACCTATTATTTATATTTTTCATAAAGTCGTACATATTTATCGATACTTTTAATAATCACCATATTGATATCTGTGCCTTTAAGTATGTATTAAACAGAATTCGATACATGTTCAAAATGTTGTATTGATATTGTGTAACAGTTTTTCATTTAAATAGCCGAGTTTAACGTCTGTGGTTAACCTTTTATATTTGGACCATTTATTTATATTTCTCCATTAGTAAATTCTCAGAA
The DNA here is from genome assembly GCA_949987655.1 of Polymixis flavicincta. Taxonomy (NCBI): domain Eukaryota; kingdom Metazoa; phylum Arthropoda; class Insecta; order Lepidoptera; family Noctuidae; genus Polymixis; species Polymixis flavicincta. The sequence continues at coordinate 7,408,923 of OX465180.1, forward strand.
GCGAGTCTTTTTTTGTGTCCGGCAACAGGCCCTCCCCTTAATATGTTAAGGTTTATTCAATTTATAAGGCTGAATGGCAAATTTGTGCATGGTAAACATACTTCTGCCTACCCCTATGGCTAGGGGTAATAGGCGTGATGTTATGGACATAGTTTACAATATTAAGCAACGTCACAAAATCCTGTTAACCGAACATTTCTGCCGATTCTGTGATATAGAAGGCTTACCGTAAATCCTAAATAATATTCATTGAATCCGCAGCTTCATCGAAACGGTATTTAACCCTCCCGGGCTTGTTTACACAGGACTTAACCCCTAAACAACGCCGAACGGACTTTGATGCAGGGATCTGCAGTTAGGGGAGCCTGTTACAAGATCTTTAATTAGCGGCAAATATTTTTGTATTACACTTTTGTTACTTATTTCGACTTTGGAGAACGTTTTTAGAAAGAAATATTGATCATAACAGATTCGTATCTTTTGTTTAAAACCAAAAAGTGTATGTTTAAGGTATTCATATTTTTTCGATAAAATATTTTTAAAAAGATGATTTTCTCGTGAAGTTTAATTCGTTGAGCATTCTTTGGATTCCAGCTCGACGAAATATTTCAACTTAATTTCGGCGCCTCACACTGGTTCACCTCTCCCCCGATTGGGTTCCCGCATTTTTGTTGCGGGGGAGCTCAGTAACCGTGGACCCACACACGGTGCAGCAAAGAGGAACCCAAAGGTGAGGCCGCTCGTCAGGGCTTTTCCCTCAAAGCCGACGACGTAGCGGCCATAAAGTAGGTTGCAGTGAGGTGCACCGCAACTGAGGAGGGTCGCGATGTCGAATGGGAGGCATCGCGGCTGAGGGTTACGGACTGCGGCGGAGGAGGAGTGCCGGTACTTTTGAGTAGCACTCTTCCCTTCCGTGGCCTGGACGGGCCCGCCACCGTTTGATGGCGGACGCGGTGGGCCCGCAGGGGAAGAGGAGTGCCGGGTATAGCGTTGGCCGCTCTCCCTATCCTCTGCGGCTGAAAAGTGGTAGGCGGCGGGGCCACTGTGTTGACCCGTCGCAGGGTGACTGAGGGGTCCGCAAGGACCGATGCCTACCAGGGGTGCGGGTTTTTCGAAAGAGATACCGCCGCCCCTGGCACACGGGCAACTGAGGGAACACGGGTGGGTTTTAATCAGTAAAAGTCTGACACGCCCTCCTGCTCTACCCAGCAGGAGAAGTAATTTGATGATTTCCCACCCAAAAAAAAAACACTGGTTCACCTGGCTCTTATTATAGTTTTATCAGCTCAAAATGTTATATTTTAAATATTTAATGACAGCGTGGTGGTTCTCAATTATTTAGAACTCGGCCTGAAGTTCATAATCTGCTTTTTACCCAGTGGCATTGCATCGTATTTTTAAAACTACTTTTAAAAAAGACGATGCATTCTGCGATGTCTCTTTTCATGTATACCCAATTATTTATCTGCAATAAGTGGACCTATTGACGCGATTATTCTTCACATTTCGTGGAAAAGACCGGCGCGGTGGTTCCATTTCAATTTTGATTAACTAGGCTTGAGTAGTTTTTGAGTACCTATGTCTATGTTGATTATATGCATAACTTTCTCTGGCTATTATTTACATAGCAAATAGTGGTATATAAAGTTGTGTGAGGTAGGTACTACAGGAACCTTAAGGTGTCCCAGTACCGGGATCTAATGGTAAAACACGTTTCTTTAGTTAATTTCAGTAATTATTCCTATAAATCGTTTTACGTATCTTATATTTGTTGTTCTTCCTTTGACTTGTCAGCGCGATCACCTCTCTCTCACCTACGGTTTCTTTTTCTATTCTATCTCTAAATTATTTTGACTCGTCGAATGTTGTTTGGGTTATTTATCTTCTGTCTATACAACGTGAGGTCGTATTTAGCAATTTATCTCTACGGTACTACGAGTGTATGTGAAAAATAAAAAATATAGTTTATTTGTTACTCTTTAAATAAAAAATAACTAGATCTGGACTAGCAATGAATCTTCATTGAAAGTGTATACAGAAACAAAAACATTTTAGGTATTGCGAATGGAAAAACATTTAAAATACATAACATTGTTGAAATATCGGTCTAGGACAGTGTATTCACTAAAATTGCCAAACCTCTCCGGAATCAAAAAGGGAAAAGTAAAATATAAAACTAGACTCAGTTAAACATTAATGAAAGTCAGGATATTTGAAAGAAAGACGATGAAAAGTAATTTATTTTCATAAAAAATTGAGGTGAAGGTACCTTATATCAGATAGACTATCACTTTTAATGAAAATCGCTAGACTTTGCTTCTAATAGCCTATCCATTAAACTGTTTTATAATGATCTTTCACAGTTTACTTAATTTAAATATTCTAGCACAGATACTTTTAAGAAATCTGTAGAAATGATTTTTTGAGATAACCGATCGTGTCTTTACTCAATGTTTACTAAAGGTAAAATATTAAACATTCAGAAATGGGGACCTCTCGATAGACTTTATAAGTATTATCAATTTTTATTGTCTCTTCAAACTTTTCGTCAGAACCATAACTTTATGAAAAACATAAAATCAGTTATACTTATAACTTCCTCAAGAAAGCCCCACGCTAACCGAGTTCCATATTATAATAATTCTGCCGTACCGTGAACTTAAGTATTCCCCTAAAACGTATCCCCAACCTCAATGCATGCAGGAGATAAAAATAAACAGAGGTGGCCATTTTATCAAGACCTGTGTTCGATTCTTTGTCTTCTGTATTGTAATAGGGTGACTATAGTTCAGAGTATTCCGTGAGGTCTTGGTATACTGGTTAGGGTGACGTCGAGGCATTCTTGCATCGGAGGCAGTCGACTAGACGGCGCCGCACAGTGGGTCGAAACTATGATTTTAGTGACTTAGGGATCAATTTTGTTTTTTTACTTTTTTCTTTATGCGGATGGATAGAGCTCATAACCCTCAATAATAATGGTCCTGATGTTTTTTTTCCTAAACTTTATACTTTGGGTAGAAAAATCAGTTTTGTTATTTTTTTGTATGGAGCGGATCAAATTAAGTCAAATTCCTGCTAAGTAGCGTGTGATCCCGCTTTAAAACTTTATTTTTCTTATACCTTGTCTAGTCTTATATAATTTGATGCTATGAACATCTGCATAAAGCTGCCACTCTGCCAAATAAATGGACCGAAAAAAAAATGAAAAATACATTGAATAAAAAGCTTCTTTTAAGTTAAATTTGATATGGAATAGTATGTAAAAGCACGTAATAATACACATAATTACTTAACAACTAACAACAATACATTTAAAAGGTCCCTAATTAGCTTAAATTTACTAATTTATTACATTAAGTATTTAAAAATGTTGATCTATGAATTTCTATTTGTGTGTTTAATGACTAATTAGCTTATCCTTTTACTTTATAAAAAAACAACGTTTTTCACTTTTAGCCATTACGGTAAAGTTAATGAGGATAATTATTTAATGAGGGTAGTAGAAAAAATTGTAAAGGTTTGTTTGTCACTGGAACTATAAAATGACCATATTCAATAAATATTACCTAGTGTTCGTTTATTCGTACTACTACTAACATGTCGTGATTGTGATCGTCCCTTTTTCGTTATAATGGAGAGTTTAGTTAACAATTTAGATTTATTTATGATTTTAAGAGAGCAGCTGAAGTCGCTGTCGGATAGTAAAAAACTTTTTCAATTTCTACAAGATAAAATAAACGTGACCGAAGAGAACAGTGTTGAGCTCCAAAAATTCTGTACGCGCTTTTGTTCAAATATAAGTGCAAGATGGGAACGAAGTAATCGCACGTTAGCACAGTTTATAAGAAAAAATGGTGATTGGTTAGAACATGCAATAAATTGGCCCGAAGGAATGATACGTGAAGCTGTGAACACTGAACAGGAAAGGCTCGAGATTTGTAATACTGAAGATGTTGAAAATCTACCACCATCTACTTCAGAAGCTTCGACATCTACATTTACACCTCGAAAACCTTTCGAAGAATTGGGCTCCAGGCAAAAACGAAGACGCATTGAACAAATTAACCAATTGCTTTCGTTATCCCCAGATGAACTGAAAGCTACTACAATTGCTAGTTTAAAAAACACTGGAAATGAGGACGTAGGAAAAATCATGAACCATTTGCTAAATCACCCCGAAGATCTAGAAAAAGTTAAGGAGTGTTTAAGTACAAGTAAAGCGAAAAGTAGTACCTATTCACCCGATAAGGCACTGTCTTTATTGGTTTCACTTAAATTAAGTAAGTGGCAGTATATAAGCCTAAGAGAAGTAGCAAGTGAAAATGGGTCTGATTTATACCCTTCTTATTATAAAATTAAAGAAGCAAAATTAAAATGTTATCCAGGGAAAGAAGACATAATTATTACTGAAGAAGGTGCTATTAAACTGCAAGCTTTACTCAACTTGACGGTATCTAGGCTTTTAGATGTGATTGCTTTTGATTTGGACTCGGCAACAGAGTTACTGCTTATAAGCAAATGGGGCTTTGATGGAGCCTCAGGTCAAAGTAATTACAAACAAAAGACTGAAACAGAGTTTGATGATTCATCTATTTTCATGGCCAGTCTAGTTCCTATAAGGCTTCAACAATGTGTTGGAACAATTGTTTGGGAAAACGACCGACCTTCATCAACTTTCTATTGCCGTCCGATAATGTTCAAATTTACCAAAGAAACGCAGTCAACAGTGGCAACTATAAAAGCTAGCATAACACAAGAAAGAGATAGACTTCAGCCGTCAAGAATCAATCAAGTTGAAGTTAAGCATCAATTGCACTTGACGATGATAGACGGCAAAATAACGTCATATTTGTCAGACACATCTTCAGCTGTCTGTGATATTTGCAAAGCAAAACCGTCAGAGATGAACAATTTAGAGTCACTTGCTCAAAGAGAAAGCAATGAAGAAATGTTCCAGTATGGAATGTCATCTTTACATGCCTGGATAAGATGCATGGAGTGCTTACTTCATATCGGTAAATATAATCTTAAAACTTTATAATTTTTTTCATGGTAGTTTCCTGTGAAATTATTTTTAAGTGACATTTCTTTTTGTTTGCAGCTTATCGTTTGGACTTCAAAAAATGGAGTTGCAGGGGCGATGATAAAGAAAAAATGTCACTCAGAAAGAGCGCTATACAGCAAGCGTTTAAGAAGGAATGCGGTTTACTTATCGATATAGTCAAGCAAGGAGTAGGCACAACCAATGATGGCAATACTGCCAGAAGATTTTTCAGGGATGCAGAAACAACAGCTCGCATAACAGGAATAAGTAAAGATTTAATAGAAAGGTTTTACGTGATTCTTCAGACTATTGCATCTGGAGAGCGCGTGGACTTTTCTAAGTTTTCCGAATTTTCTAGAGATACTGCAGAATTGTATGTAAACTTATATCCTTGGTATTATATGCCTTCCAGTATACATAAATTGTTGGTACATGGGAGTGATATAATTAAGCACTTTGGTGCCATACCTATAGGTAAACTGTCGGAAGAGGCAGCGGAAGCTCGCAATAAAGATTTCCGGAAATATAGAGAGAGTCATTCTAGAAAGGTAAGTAGAACGGCGACAAATGAGGATATTTTACACAATCTTCTTTTGTCTTCTGATCCAAAGATCACAAGTTTAAGACCTCGAATGGTGAAACAAAATGTAATGGTTCTCTCTCCAAAAGTTAAAGAGCTTCTGCTGAGTTTTCCCACAGAATCCGATATAGATTTTATTGATGTAGATAATTTGCAAGATAGACATAGCGATAGTGAATAAGATTTTTGGTAGATTGTAAGTTTCTTGTTTCTCTTTTACTAGTTTGTATGTCATATTTGAAAGGAAATAGTAAAGTATGGTGTTGTATATAGTTAGTTTTTTAGTTTACTTGTGTTAGTAGTAAGTTATTTTATCTTTACTAATTCGTATCTGTTTGTATGTTTCTTTACTTACTATCCAGTATTTAATTGAACTTTATAAACTAATTAAAGTCATTAAACAAACAAATAGAAATTCATAGATCAATATTTTTAAATACTTAATGTAATAAATTAGTAAATTTAAGCTAATTAGGGACCTTTTAAATGTATTGTTGTTAGTTGTTAAGTAATTATGTGTATTATTACGTGCTTTTACATACTATTTATATATATTTATTCCATATCAAATTTAACTTAAAAGAAGCTTTTTATTCAATGTATTTTTAATTTTTTTTTCGGTCCATTTATTTGGCAGAGTGGCAGCTTTATGCAGATGTTCATAGCATCAAATTATATAAGACTAGACAAGGTATAAGAAAAATAAAGTTTTAAAGCGGGATCACGCGCTACTTAGCAGGAATTTGACTTAATTTGATCCGCTCCATACAAAAAAATAACAAAACTGATTTTTCTACCCAAAGTATAAAGTTTAGGAAAAAAAACATCAGGACAATTATTATTGAGGGTTATGAGCTCTATCCATCCGCATAAAGAAAAAAGTAAAAAAACAAAATTGATCCCTAAGTCACTAAAATCATAGTTTCGACCCACTGTGCGCCGGTCGGTGACTCATCGTACAATCCAGCTGCTCTATAGCTTTTCCGCTGAATCACCGTAATTCATCATTGATTTAATTTTACGTGAGACGAAGATCATAAGCGTGGATGTTCGCTTCGTTTAGTTGAAGAAGTTAGTCTTGTAAGTCTTTTGTAATAACATAATAGCCTCTTTTGAATAACCATTAATTTTAATTATTGATCTTAGAAGCTGAGGAATAAGCTTGAAAAAATGTGAGATGTTCTTGCAGAAAGCAGAATATTTGTTTGTTAATCAATAAGTAGATTTTGTCCTATGTTTTAGCTTTAAAACTGCTGCCAGCAATCGTAGAATGGCATTAGCTGACACTTCGAGATTACCTTCGAAATCTTAAATGTGATAATAAAACATAACGACGATTGACAAAACAAAGGCAATGAGAATAATACCTATCAGCTTATCTTTATCGTTAAAATTATTAATATTATGAGTACTTTAACAGCAGACTCAATGTCGTGAAGGACGATTAAAACTTCCATTTTTTTAAATTAAATTTAGGTATTTTGATACTTATGAGTATAAAACACGCACGGTAAATTGCATCTATTTGTTAAATACTAAAACACACAACATCCGAGAAATAATTTTCAAAACGGTCATAAAACTCTTGCACTATAAACATAACAAAACTTCAAGCGCTTAAAGCGGCTGCACTGTAAACAGTATTTTGACATCCGACACTATAACATTTTAGTGTGATGTCCTAAGTTTTGTCCCCTAAACACGGCCACCCTCCGCCGCACTGCGGGCACCATCGAATGTAACACTTATAAATTGCTTTAATTTAATACATAGCGCCTGTGACGGGTGGTGCCGTATTCGGAAACATTTTTCTGGCCAGAACTTTGGCAGAGAGTCATAAATAAAATTTCTTGGAGATGTTGCGATGTATTTTTAAGTTGAACTGCCAAATGGGTTTTCTCTTATTGCTGTTGAGGTTTATTTTTCATGTTATTTGTAACATTTAACAAAACATCACGCCTTGTTTCCCCGAAGGGTTGAACAGAGGCATCCCTAATAGTATGTCCACATTTCGCAGGTTTTGTTATGTTGCCGTACATCGGACCCAAATCCGACTGAGAAATTCTAGATTGAAATGCCCAATAACACTTTGCCTGATTTGAGAATCGAATCCAAGACCTAATGTTCAGCAGTAGTACTTGCGACTACTAGACCAAAGAGGCAGTCATTGACGAAATTGGGCACGTCTAAGAATATGGGTCTGGAATAGGAATACGAGTCTGCATTAGTAACAATCGTATTTAAGTACAATCAGTTTAAGGACTGCCTCGTTGGTCAAGACGACGAGGCAGTCCGTAAACTGCCATGAACCCACGACCCACAACTCGTAAGTGGAGCCGTAACCACACCACTGGTTTTGAGGTGGTGGGAATGAGAGGTGGACTAGTACTGGTTATTTGAACTTATTGCCAAAGCTAAGACTTGAAGTCTGCTTACGTTAGTGAACAATGCATATTCAGTGAGGACATCATAACATTACGCACCCTAAGTTGAATGTTTACTTTTTAATTCGTTTTTCGGACTACGTATTATAACGTAGAAAATACTTTAAACGAAAATGACAGTTCGAAACGCGCGACTCTCTCCCGCTACATGGGAAAGGAATTAGCTTAAAAAAATCATTTAGTTTGAATTCTTTTATTTACTCAATTAAATTTATTTTAACAGGCGGAAACTCAATATAACACTGTAGTCACCGATTTCTATACTCGGAGACGTCACCCAAAAACCAATCAAACGCCAATCAATCTGTGTAGCCTATTTCCCAACTATCGGTCGGTTTCTAGTCTAACCGTATTCAGCAGAATGCCAGTATTTTACACGGAGCGACTGCCTGTCTGACCTCCACAACTCAGTTACTGAACAAAACAATACCCTTTGGTAAGACTAATTGCCAGCCTTGGGCTTCTGACTACTCGTGACAACTGCCAAAGATCTTCGAATTACAGCCGCAACTAATGGCTTAACGTGCTTTCGGAGGCACGGAGCGTAGCTTATCCTTCAAGCTTATTATTCAGCCTTGAGACTTCCACCACAAGACAGTCCAACACCACCACTAAAAAAATTGAAACATTGAAATTGCGAGTATATCACCTAGACCATTCCTATGCTTTTATTTTAATTAGCTTACACTCTCCAACTGCTGAGCACCTTTTCGAGAGCCACTTCAATCAAACCCTTCAAAAGTTCCGCCTAGAATTCCACGCTTTCCCATAACCACAATTTTACAGCGCCATAATAGCTCTACAGACATAGGTCTCAACTCACCACTCATTAAGTTGTGTGACAACCTTAATTAATTTACTAAGTCTGTATAACTCGATTCAAACTTTTTGGCAGCTCGGAACACGAGGCGAGTCGCTGCGCAGTAACAAATTCATGGGTCAGCGGGGTTGAGGGGTGGGGTACTGCGCAGCGTGTAGCTCACTTCAGAGCCGCCATAAAGTTTGACGCGATGTATACCTGAAGCAGATATACGAGTATATAATGACCCAAAGGTTATGTTCAAATCAAGAATCTTGGCCTCTCTACGAACCAATGAAACGTAGTCGTAATTTCTGATTAATAGTGTAAATCTAACCCAATCTAATTACTTACTGTCTCTTATTTAAAATTACTTTACAACTTTTGTTTTCATTTATAATTAGTTTCTCATTTTATTAAACAATTGTACATTAGACTTAAGTTAGCAACTAAGCGGTAATCTGGCGTCTTGTGTTGCCAATGTTGTGTTTACCAATAATTGGCATATAATATATTAGAATGTAACCTTATGACTTAATATTTCTATGTATATGTATGTGCTGTGGGTGAACCTTTAAGTAAATAAATAAATAAACCCTTGAAATACGCGTGTAGGTCGTCTCGAAACCTCTTCGTGGACAAACCTCGGCGACGCCGTCCATCCTCAGGGACCCGCTGTGAGGAGATTACTGCCCAGCAGTCACTGAGCATGCGGCTGACGTGAGCTGCCCAGTCACATTTTAGCCTGGCAGCCCTTTAACCCACGTCTAGGATTCCTTAAGCTTGAACCATTAAAAACAAGTGACCTATATTAAAAGCAATTTCTTATTTTACCACCAAATATTCCATTATAACAAGCCATAACACTTACTTAATACATTGTCATAATCCTCATCTTCGCAAAACATAAAATACTTTGGTCTATAAAGCTTGAACTTTCTTCTTAATGTTGACGAACTGCGGTCATAAAAGTGAAGATGCTTAGCAATATTAAAATTTCAGCTCATGCATTTCCCAAAGCCTCTTTTAATGATGTTATACAGTACTGAAAATTTTATGGGCTTCCATTAAAAAAATTAACACATGAGTGACTCCTATGATGTAAAAAAAAACTAGGAGCGAACCGTGGTTTCATCCGCGTAAGTCTCGATCGCGTGGGATACCTTATAAAACCTGGCTTGATTTTCGTACGTTGTTTTCGGGTGACCACTGAAAATCAGCGCTGTGCTGTGGATCCAATAGTACATCATAATGCTGAGTGGAAGCCTTCTTGTCACAGTCACGGCGTGCAGCTGCCGACTATTTGTGTTCTTTATGCCTATGTATACTTATCTGTGTTTGTTATCATGTTTTTTTCTTTATTTTTAATGTTGTCATCTTTTATATGCACGTGTTTCTGTGACAAAACTATTTTTCTTTCTTTCTTTCTTATGTAAGTAATCTAGGTTCCGGTCTCACCATGTGCCTCATTTTATACGAATCCGTTCAGCCGTTTTAGCGTGAAATCGTAACAATCAAAAATACAATCTCTTCTCTGTATAAAAATACTTTAGACTAGCTGTGCCCGCGACTTCGTTCGCGTGCATGTCGGAAAACAATAATGTGTCGCTTTGACGGTGTAGGTACCACTCCTCCGATCTTCCGATCTATCCTGGTAGGAATCTACCACAGCTTTCGAATGCAGTCCAGAGCCTAGAGACAAAACACATTACTCTTGGCGTTCACGCTAAACGGTACGCCAAAATGTATGGGAATGACATTACCTGCGGAAAGGACACGGTAATGTCATTCCCATATATTCTGGCGTAGAGTTTAGCGTGAACGTTAACAGAAAGGTGTTTTGTCTAGGCCTGCAGGCGTCTTTAGGGGTTAAAAGAATATCACATAATTATGGTCATACCATCTTTGATGGTGTTAGTGCAAAGGGCGGCGAATGTTATTTTTGCCCGGAGCGGCTAAATAGCTAGATCGGGCCCTGTCTATATGAAATTTCAATGGGACCATTTCGGAGTAAACCCCTTTCGAAAAAAAAAAGAATTTTGCAAATCCGTCTATATACGACGGAGTTATGCCTGAACATACATTAAAAATATAAACATGTCGAATTGATAACCTCCTTCTTTTTGAAGTCGGTTAAAAACACCGACCGCGGCGAAGGCGGCTATTGTAGATGTCAAAGGCCGAACCAATACAGCGGCGATATCATTTGACAATGTACTTTAGGCGAAGTTGTAATAAGGTCTATTTCACTTTTTTATAGTCCATCTGACGACGCGTTTACAAAGGATATTGGGTTGGATACCTATTGGAATCCTTTTTGTTATTTGTTAATATGTATGTACCGATGTACCGATTAGACCCGCAAATAAATAAATCTTTAGCCGCGGATATAGGAATTGGGTCGCATTTTTTTAATCCGCGAATAGTGAAAACGCGAATGAAGGAAGCACGAATAAGGAGCTTTTACTGTACTTACTCAATAAATCGACTGCGCGTCTGGTTGAGTGTGCTGAAGCATTATTCCACGCGGGGGCGGGCGCCTATCTCGGCCCGTACAGGCGCGTGTCTTTTAGCTTTGTTTATCAAACGTTGACCACTGAATAAAACCACAGCAGTGGGAATGCTCTGCACGGACTGCGATAGGCCGCGACAGGTAGCAGTGCAGTAACACCTGACGCCACCTGTCAGTTAACGGCCCGTGGGACCATGGCGTTATCACGATGAAAGATCACGCTGTAAAGGTGGATACTGACCGGCGTCACGGGTCAAAATGCACCTAATATGTTACCAAGCAAGTATTCGTGCAGTCAGTAGTACCTACGGCAAAACATGCGAGCGAGCAACACTGATTTTAGCACACGGCGTAAAGACATGCTCGCTGCGAATGTTACCATTACCTACGGTTCGTAACGTCGGTCATTATCCACATTAAAAGCGCTGTTGAAAAAAAACCAAACCAGGCAAAAAAAACTATTTAATTGTATAGCACGGGTTTTCTATAAACATAGTAAGTACGATGTTGTTGCTACGTAGTGCCATACCGCGCGCGCCCCCACCTCTCTCCCCGCTGCTGACGCAGGCAGCAGGAAGAGAGAGAGTCCGATCCCGAGGATAATGGACGTAACAGAGCGATCCTCCGCGACTCTCAGTTACGATGCCTTTTTATTGTAAATTGTAATCAAAAATGTTTCAGTGTTTCTTTTGTTCAGCGATACATTTATTTGTAGACCAATAAATAATTATATTTAAAGAAGCGACTTTAAAATTGTCAATATTTTACTATTGTAATTTCTATTGTTCCTGTGTAGGTAATGTATCCTTTGTTGGAGATGCCAAATGGATAAATAAATACATTTTTAAACTTGTTTTAACTAAGAAAATGCTTCTCTGTCAGCGATGTTGCTCGGAAGAGCATCGACATAACTACAGTTGCCCGTGTGAAAACCTATCTATTTACTCAAATCCACCAGTAGTTATGGTCACAATTTTGGTTTTTTTTTTCCTGACTTTCACCATCCGACCTCGCTTGAACCCCTCCCCACCTCGAAAACTAACATCACGAAAATTAGCACATAAGTATTTACAACTCTTTACTCCCAAAACTCCCATTATTTGAATCGAGTAATGCTGTAAACACGCATTTAAATTTAACATTATCAAATTTCGCGCGAAATCAAGTTGTTGTCTTTGCATGTTTGCTATTCAAACCTAGATGGCGTTACTGACGCTAGAGATTAAGAATTTCTATGGAGATGTTCCTCTAGCCGCTCTAATTTTGCTATATTATGCTAGATGGCGCTACTAAGACTTTTATCACAATTAAAAATGAGATTTCTTCCCCTCTATTTGTATTAATTTGATTGATAAAACTAATAAATATTTATCTAACATTGCATTCTAGGTATATGACTCAGAACACCACGTCAGTTAATATTATCACAACTTTTTATTTGAAATTCTTTAAGCTTTTTTGATTTGTGGGAATCAACCACCAACGGAAAGCGATTTTAGTAATCAGTATGATTACTTTTTGAAATAACACAGACACAGTAAGTAACTTAAATGAGAATGACGTGTGTTAATATTAAGTATTCGTTAGTACCGTTTCACGCCAATAGATGTCGCTAAGTGTTTCAACATTACGTAAATAAATTCTTCTTGAACACTTTAAATTATTTAGATAGGTTGACCGAAGCGATTGCGATGAAACAAAGACTAATATAAACTCTGAGTTATAAACAATATTTGAGTATGAAAGATAACCATATTAGTTTCGTTCTTCTGACGTGATACTTGATCTATTCAACATAGAAACTGAAAAACCGAGCTACAGACAAAAATTTTGATAAGGGTTAAAATGTCATCTGTTGATTATCCCTTACCACCCCAAGCAATTATTTTCGAAATATTTTAAATGTACAGAAAAAGTTCCTTTACAGATTTATTATATGTATAGATGTCAAAATGACTTGTAAATGTCATTTGGGAAATATCACATGGCATTTGGTCCGATTTGTATTACGCATGGTACAGTCCATTCACAAATATTTTACCTCTGAAAGAGAACCCAACAGCAGCTTTATCTATTAACCATTAAAGCGGGAATTAGCAGGTATTATACAAAAGTCCTAGTTGAGTCTAGCCAGGGAAGGTATTCCGTGTTCCTACCCGAATCAGACTCAAACCTGCACCTACACACTATCCAATTCATATACTTTAGACGATCTAAAGGTATTGTGGGCGTTAGAAAAAGGATAATTAACGATCAACAGTAATTATAGTGAGTAGCTGTCTTAAAATAACTTTAAGTGATAGCAAGATATTTTAAAATAGGTTGGTAACTCGGAAAAAATACAATAATATGATACCTAATCGAATTCTAATAATTACAACTTTACTTTAATAATTAAAAGTACAAACTGTTTTTGTTATAACACAGATGTCATGTTCAAAAAAACATGTATTATAAACGAGCAAAAATAACTTCGAAGTGTATTATCAAAAGCATCAACATTACACGTGTTTGGGACGCCATGTAAGTTCACCTTATGAAAAAACCCTGAGGCAAAACTGCTTTCCATATACCATATATAACATTCATGTAATTCTGGATAAGTAGGAAACCGTATAATGTAATATGAAAGCCCAACTACCGAAAATATTATAACGGATGTATGAAAACCCTGAGATTTATAAAAGGCTTGGAATGGTGTACGTAGACTCTGATACGATTCCTAGCAAGGAGTAAAAAATAAATGTACATTTAAATGGAGTTTATTAATAGATGGATTTGTCGTGAAGTGAAGATCGATTTATCTGCGAGGTTGGTTACGTTACTCTTGCTGGTCAGTCTTCTAGATGTGTCTAATATTGGACTATGAAAGGACGAGCTGGACTAAACAAACAACCAGTGCTACATATTAGCCCAACATTGCAAGCACTGGAAAGCATGGGGAGCTGCCAGGGGTGCGGGTTGTTCGAAAGAGATGTGAGGGAGAGGCAGTATATGCGCCCTCAAGGCCCTAGCCTACGCAGGAGACGCGCTGGGCGTCGGGAATCCTAGGCTGATTCCCAGCTACCGTAGGCGCGGGCTTGCGGACGGCGAGTAATGGGTAACTCGGTGTCCGGTAAAGACCAAGCCCAGGTCGACGTTGCTTTGTGTTCCATGCGCGCCTCAAAGAGATGTCAGCACCAACTGAAGGAGCCCGCAAGGGTCTATGCTTTCCAGCAATGCGGGTTGTTTGAAAGAGATACCGTGGCCACTGGCGCACAGGCAACTGAGGGAACACGGGTGGGTTTTAGTCAGTAAAAGTCTGACACGCCCTCCTGCTCCACCCAGAGCGAGTGAAGTTATTTGATGATATCCCACCCTAAAAAAAAAAAAATCATGGTGAGTGGGCTTTTCCACAAGTAGGATGATAATGGTTATGAGTAACTACATATTTAAAAAAAAATTGATGAAAGGTCAGTACCAACCTTACATCCTAAAAGTGGGATACAATAAAAAAAACACAAGCTTTTGGGTATATTCGTCCGAAAGTAAAAAAAGGCTGTATTTGGTAGCATCTGCACCATTCCGTTCGAAGCCATTAGAAGTCAACTACAATAAGTCATTCCTCAATTTTGTGTTTGCAAAAATTATCTACGAAATTCGGAACAGCTTTGCATTTTGTTTCATTCCAAGAGTCCCGGAGCCGGTGATAAATCTTCTTCAACTAAATTAAGGCAGCCTTACTTAATTCCGTGGCTTTCTAATTCCAAATGGTTTTTAATTTTATCGGTCTAGAGAATAATTTTATTTATTCGAGTAATGGTGGTCGATGAAAGGCCCGTGCTATCTGTAACACTTCTGATTTCCCCGGGGTCCTCTAAATCTACCCGAATCCAGGCATCTGGAAGAAATAAACCTGCCGATATTGTGGAGAAAACTTTTGGATAGCTTACTTGTAAGTTACATGAGGAAAAATTTAAACGAAGGTCCTTTTAAGGCAGTTGCAACGGTTTATGTAAGCATTTCAATCTTTATTCATTCACTAGGTTTTGCCCTCGGTTTCGCCCGCGTGGAGGTCGAAAATACTCCTACAGGAACGTACTATCGAGATAAAAAGTATTGCATGTGCATTGTGCAGGTTACAAACTAAATGATGTGTGCCAAATTTCATCCAAGTCTGCTCAGTTGTTTTTGCGTGATTGAGTTTCGTGTGGTGCCGGACGTAAAGAATAGCATCATCCCATTTCTTCCCATTGGTGTCGTAGGAGGCGACTAAGGAAGTTACTAGAGAATGGAAAGCAGCGTCCTCTATGCATTTTTCCACCATACTGCGATCGCCAACCTACTTGCCAAGCATGGAGATTATGGCAAACCCCCCCAAATTGGGGGAAGCCTATGTGGAGCAGTGGATGTCTTTCGGCTGAATTGATGATGATGAGTAACAAACATCCAAACATATAAACATACAAACTTTCACATTTATAACATTAGTAGGATTAGATCGATGTTGACTCCACACCACAGTCACGAGCACTAATATGTATACGCTCACCAATTTTTAAAAGAGATGATCTCCTCTTGTACTGATTGTAATTTTATGTTAATATCGCAATAATATTTTACAAACCCACATAAATAATAAAATACCTAGGTTATCTCAAGGTTGCCATCGTTGTTTAAGAGAATATCGCTTTTAAGTTTGGTTATGTGCATCCTATTGCTCGTGACTGTACCCACCCACATTACATAAATTTTTCGTGGGCGACTACAGATTGACAATGAAAAAATATTGTGTTTACTTACATGTAAGGCTAACAAGCTGTAATTATTTTCAAACAAAAGGATGAAAATATTGAATGGTAAGATAAAATATTTAAATATTTTCTGGCTAATCTTAACAAAGTTTTCTGTGTACCTCTCTCTTTTCTATGTTCTAAGTTAAGGGTTTAGAATAAATTACTGCTTACATTTAATTTATACTTGCAGAATTAATTGTGTATTTAATTTACCCTACCATGTTTATGTTCCCCTCTTTACAAAGGGGGAAGGGGGAAATTCCCCTATTTGATCCTTCTGACGTTTGATTAAGCTTGTGGGGGACCAAGACAGTTTTCTTTACGAGGAGATGCGCAACTGGAAACTTTTCGTAACTATCGTAAAAATATTGCAAAGAGTCTTTGCATAACTTCAAATTCTGTCAGCTAAAATGAAAATAATAATAAATGTGAAATTTTATGGTTTTCATAATATTCAATTGCTAGTACCTACGATGAATGACAGCACTTGACTGATATTTTACCGCAATCCGATGCAGACAAATGATGATTTTAATTGGTGCGATTCAATTTGGTGCTTCTTTAATTACAGCTATCAATTTAATAGTTGTTCGAACTATTTGCTCGGTGTACAGGCATCAATTTTGGCTCGTTAAGTCGATAAATTCGGTTCCAGTTACAGATGTGTCTGAACATCGTGTTTGTTTGCGAATGTAATTTAAAATAATAATAATAATAAAGAGGAAAGATTTGATTGTTTGTTTGTTTTCATTGAATAGGCTCCAAAACTACTGAACCGATTTGAAAAATTATTTCACTGTTGGGAAGCTACACTATCCCTGGGTGACGTAGGCTACATTTTATCCCCGTATTCCCACGGGAACGGAAACTACGCTGGTGAAACCGCGGGGCGCTGCTAATTTAAAATAATTGTACAGGATTTCCTTTGACATCACATTTTTTTTTTCTTTGCTACTACAGTCGTTACATTAGTATAAACATAAGAGTTTATGAAATCACGATAAATTACGCAACTTTAATGTCACAATGTCTTGTGTTACAGAATAATCGCAAGTCCTGTTCCAAGACCAGTTTGCTTATTGAATCAATTTCAGTACCTTTGAATATGGGTTTTTTTATTGTGTATTTTACTACACCTACAGCCGATTGAACCAAAGAAATTTCATTTTAAGTTTAGACAATAAGACTTTATTTTAAATGCATAAATTAATGTAAGAGTCGACACACTTTTCTAAATAATAACGGTGAGCTTTAAAATAAGTTTTGATCATTTTATTATGCTTTTAACTAAACTTTGGGCACATGAAGTCGCACTCATGGTATATACATGTTGTACATTATAAAAGAGTGAATGACTTCTTCATACCAAATGTTTCTCAAGACAATTAATCATCATCATCATTTCAGCCGAAAGACGTCCACTGCTGGACATAAGGCACCCCCAAGCTCCGCCACTTCGACGGTTATGGGCTTCCCGATAATAAGATAATAAAACAATTAATATTCCCTGCTACAAAGAATTTTTAATTACAATAATATTTACCTGACCTCAGAATCGAAAACCATGATGATTTCGAAGAGCAACCTGAACTTGAGACCCCTCAAAAATTAGACGGAACCATTTATAAGCTTCTTATAACTAAAATTGTTGAGGGCTGTATTGTCATTTTGAGGCCGTAACCATCGAAGCCGTATAATTTCATGTAAAATTGTTGAGGGCTCTATTGTCATTTTGAGATCGTTTCCATCGAAGCAATTAATATCATGAAAATGAAGAAGACAGGTTTTATTTCTAAAGCTTTTATTGATCTTCAGTTCACAGGTGGAAAGAGGCACAACTGAAGGAAGAAGGAGGTATGCCGTCTGTTGGGATGGGTCAGCTCAAAGCTGCTATGGCTCTTCAAAGGGACCTTCCAGACACGGTCCTGCATTGTAAGACTCACATAAATTCTAATAACATAATGTTTGGACCTTAAAAGAGACCATGACCTCTGAGTTTTTGAGGGAAAGCCGGCTAAGAAATGCTGGCTCCAAATAGTTTTTAATAAAATACTGACGTGTACAAGTGTCCCCCCCGAGTGGGTTCCCACATTGTCGTTGCGGGGGGGCTCAGTAACCGTGGACTGCCACCCACGGTGAAGCCAAGAGGAACCCAAAGGTGGGGCCGCTCGTCAGGGCTTTTGCCTTCAAGCCAATGACGTAGCGGCCAAAAAGTAGGTTGCGGTGAGGTGCACCGCAACTGAGGTGGGCTGCGATGTCGAATGGGAGGCATCGCGGCCGAGGGTTACGGGCTACGGCAGAGGAGGAGTGCCGGTGCCTCTGAGCACCGGCACTCCTCCTCTGCCGTAGCAAACACGGGTGGGTTTTGGTCAGTAAAAGTCTGACACGCCCTCCTGCTCTACTCAACAGGAGAAGTCATTTGATGATATCCCAGCCAAAAAAAAAAAAACATTAAGAACGTGTACAAGTGTCTTATAAGATCCACTTCTATTAATAAATATTACATTTCAACTAGACTACATTCAATCTCGCCAACCCGTTGAAACATTTCAAGACTGAAGCCTCTGAAAGCAATAAGTCACGTCACAATGACACAATACATTGAGAGAACTCACACCTTCTACCACCAAACTTATACCGAAATTATAGTTCCGATGGGAAATACAAACACAACACTTGAAAGTTTATCGAGTGATTATAAATATAACATATTGTGTTTCCGGGTTTAGTTGTACACCTGAACAAATACAAGTTTTTGTTGGGCCTGTAAATGATAGGTAATGTCACTAAAGGTGGTTTTACACGGGCAATTTTTTTAGTAATTATTGCAGCGGCTTTAATGTATCAATCTGGATCCATTAAGTGAAGCAATCTAGAGCAACAAAAATAAATTGCCGATGTGTTTCGGTAATATTGCTTCTGATTGCTCCAGATATTTCATGAATTGCCGAATAGGTACCTATCCAATCGGTTTGAAAATTTTTAGTCTATTTACTTTTTATCTCGTTTATACATATAACTACTAGGGGCTTGTGGCTAAGTAATATTAGCTGCACGGGATGATCGATCGGGTTAAGCTACGCTTGCCGTGGTTGGTCCGTGCCTCGGAAAGCACGTTAAGTTATTGGTCCCGTTGTGGATCTGTGACAGTCGTTACGGGTCGTCAGAAAGCACAAAAGTCTGACAACCAGTCTTACCAAGGGGGATTCCCCTTGGTAAGACTGGTTGACAGATTTTTGTGCTGGGTAATACGATTGTATTACCCAATAACTGGGTTGTGGAGGTCAGATAGGCAGTCACTCCATGTAAAATACTGGTAATCAGCTGCATCCGATCAGACTGGAAGCCGACCCCAACATAGTTGGGAAAAGGCTAGGCAGATGATGATGTACGTATTACTACGTCTTGTTTTTTCGAGAGGAACCGGCCGGTGGCGGAGGCGGCGGGGGAGGCGCATTATTTAGTTTTTTAAGTTGCTCCTTATGGCTCTATTCTTTGGCAACAGGATGCTACATGTTGCCATTGCCCCATATTGCTGAACGTAGTCGTGACGTCATATTTGACGAGAATTGCCCAAGATGGAGCATTTTTAGTTGCTCGTGTAAGCGCACCTTTATAGCCATGTCCTTTTGGTAGGTACTGACAATAATGACAATAATAAAATACCATCACGTTTATAACCAGAAAGTTGTTAGTTTGATTTGTACAATGTTATTTACTGACGCTGTGTTATTTACACGTGGTACAATAACATTACATTGTTTATCCGAAGGGTAAAGCAGAGGTGTACCGTATTGAACGCCCACGCTGTTGGGAATAGAACCCAACACACAACCTTGCGCGCGACCTACACGCGCAGGCATCGTCGTGACCGATGCGTCATCATCGGCACGCCGAGGCGCAGCGCGGTGGCAACATGGCTCGGCCCAACGAGCACTCGCTTCAACGGAGTCCACCGCGACGGACGAATCTTCTTTCTAACCTTATTTAAAGCTATTGTTTGTCCGGGAAAGTTTCCAACTGTTAATAAGCACGGCAGTAAACCATTGCCTTAAAATACAGTCCACTCTTTTATTTGCTCCACCCGCTAGCACACGCATTTCGCCATGCCATCAAACGGGCACAAATTTAGACTACGAGCTTATACTGAGAATATGGGGAATCGCATTAACACTTTGTCGAACCTGGGAATCGAACCCAGGAACCTCATCCGCACTCTACTGGAGCAAAAATGCAGTCTGGTGGAGAAATCTTCATGAATATTCTCAGTCGAAGGAGAACGGAGGGTTAGATTGGACACCAAACCGACCATAGCTTAAAATGTTATTTCTGCTACCATGATTCTGATGATGATTATTGCCTAAATGATCCTTGTATATAACCTAATAATAATCATGTATAATATATTTATAAAAATCACAAGACTAAAATTTGTAGGTACATCATCATCATCATATCAGCCGAAAGACGTCCACTGTTGGACATAAGCCTCCCCAAAAGGGGGATTTGCCATAATCGCCACGCTCGGCAGGCGGGTTGACGATCGCAGTATGGTGATCAAATGCATAGAGAACGCTGCTGCCCATTCTCTAGTAAGTCCCTTAGTCGCCTTCTACGACACCCACGGGATGAAGTGGGATGGTGCTATTCTTTTACGCACGGCATAGTTTTGTTTAAATGTAAATTATATTCCTAAGACTTATGCCTAGAGCTAAAATAGTCTTTAAAAGTTATTAAATAAAAGCTATTGGTCAATAAGGTAAAGCATGTACCAACTTTTATAAGTAGTGGAAATACCTAATTGTAGAAGTAAATCCCAAATCTCAAAATCGAAACGGTTTTTGGCGATACTCCGGAAGACTTCTATTCAACAAATAATTATGTATAAAAATGAAATTAAAACCAAAAGTACATAAATTACTACATGAAATAAAATACGGAGTGCGCTTAATTGGGATCGATTTCCCAATTCCAATACGCGGTGAAGATAATGATTATGATAATTTTAAATTGTGTTTGGAAAAAAACAATGCATATCATTACGAAATTTACACGAACGTAACAAAATCGTGGCTGGATATTTTCGCGCACTCGATTTTCATCCGTCGGTGAAAGACGGAGCATTGAGAATTCAACAGAGTTCAGGAGTCTCAGCTCGTCGAAAAAACACAGTATTCAATTTTCAACTCTCGGCGTTAATCAGTGTGTTGAAAATCCAGTGTGCCAAACAAAACCGTCGTGATTTTATTACGTCCGTGTAAATGTCGACTACTCGATTAAATACTATTCAGTTTTATTTTTTTATATCGTAACTTGAAAAAAAAGGCTTCAATCATGAAGTGATAGCAGAGCAGTTTCATAGTTTTACAAAATAAATAAAAAGTATTTTTTTTTTTGTGGGAAATCATCAAATAACTTCTCCTGCTCCGAGTGCAGCGGGAGAGCCGTCTTAGACTTTTACTGGCTAAAACTGACCCGTGTTCCTTCAGTCGTCTGTGTGCCAGGGGCCACGGTATCTCTATCGAACAAACCGCACCCCTAGCAGGCATCGGCCCTTGCGGACCCCACCAGTTGATACTGACATCTCTTTGAGGCGCGCGTGGAACACAACGTGCTGTCGACCCTGGCTTGGTCCTTACCGGACAGCAAGCTGCCCATTACTTGCCATCCACAACCCCGCGCCTAATGTGGCCGGGAAACAGCTTGGAATTCCCGACGGACTATTACTGAAGCTGGCTTGAAACCACCCCGCACCGACACACCATAGGACGAGTATCGTCGGTGGCAGCGCGGACACGTCCATCGCGGTGGCCTAGTGGTAGCGACTTAGGAGTTGTACAGACAGGCACTTTACTTTGTGTAAATTATGTCATCACCACTGCTCTCAATACGGTAAAGAAAAAGATCGTGAGGTAACCGGCATGTCCTAGAAACAAAAAATCGAAAACATGTGACATCTACCAACCCATCACAGGGCGCGCATTGTGGGTTTCGGCCCACTCCCTCTCACTGAGACTAGGACTGTGTCCCAGCAGTGAGAACATAATAGATTACTGATTACTTTTAAGTAATTGCAAATTATTTTAACATCTTATTATATCTGTGAAGAAAGGTAGATGACTGACAAATATTCCTTCACAAGTTGCTCTTTTGCTAACTTTTCTACTTGTTCCAATCCCACCAGACTAACATGAAATAAAATCAATGGGATTTTAATAATTTTGTTTTAGTTGCTATAATATTATGAATACCGCAAATTCAAAACTCACAGTTGAAATTAACTTAAAGATTTGCTCAAGTCCGATAGCAAAGGTAGGTTAGGTAAATAAATGGTGGTTTGATAATTATTTTATTTATAAAGACAGGTTACTGAAGATCGAAAATTCAGCACTTAAAAGGTAGAAAACAAAGTCAGGTAATAAAAGAATGATACTTTGTGTTGTAACTGCTTAATCTGCTTAGCCTTTTCCCAACTATATGGTCAGCTTCCAGTCTAACCAGATGAAGCAGAATACCATACCTATCTGAGCTCCACAACCCAGTTACTGGAAAAACGATACGCGTGCCGCTTTTACGGGCAAGCTTCTCCTCCTATATATTTTGTACCTGCTAAGTAGGTAGGGTTTAAAGTAAAACAGACACTCATCCCTACTATATAATATTATATTATATATTATAATATTATAAATGCGAAAGTAACTCTGTCTGTCTGTCTGTCTGTTACGCTTTGGTGCTCAATGCATAGGTGCTCAAGAAATCGGTGCTCAAACGGGAATAAACTCAAACACGAACACTTTTTTTAGTTCCATATTTCCAGTACTAGGTCTTTTATGTTTGCTATGAGTTTATTAATCCACGTATCCTACATGACGTTCTTTGAGTTTGAATATAAGTACCTACACACTATTTTAATAAAAACGATTTATATACGGGCGGTACCTTTATCGTTTTACGTTTAAACAACATTATGTAACTACATGGCAAAACACTAGTAGGTCAACGACCCGTAACCGGTGAAGATATTAAGGTATTTTTTTTATTATATTAAATAACATATTTATGCGTAAGCGATTAATACAAGTCGTACTATTTAATATGCTTAACTCATCGTCACTCTATAGAGAACGACTGAATTTTCTTAGTCCTATTACGTACTAAAAGGTGTAGCCTATTAAGGGATTTTGGTACCTACATGTAGACTTAGCTCGTTGCTCTAAACTTTGAGCCAAACAGACCGCAACGTGTTGATATAAAGTTCTATGTTTAGTCTTACATTTAGTTTAGCCTGTATTTTATCCAGAACTTTAGTGTCTTTACGATCTGCAGAGTTTCAGTTGTATTTGAACGTAGCTACCCTAGATAAACTGATGTTTCAGCAATTCTACGATTTATAGGTACTGCTCATAAATGGGCTTGTTTGAGAGAAATTTATTGCCCTGTGACAATCGCCGAACACAACGGAGCAATTAGGTGAACTATCTGGAGCAATATCACTCCATACAATTTCAGGGAACAACGAGGAACATTGATCCATATTATTAACAAAATCTGTTGCAGTGGCTTGCTTGAATTATGTACACGTGAAACAATTCTCAAGTCCAAATTTCGATTCAATCACACGATTATGGAGCCACAGAGAGACTTAAATTAAAAGTGATTTCATAAACAAGCTGCTCGTTAGGTCCTAAGTAAAGTTATAATATTATAAGAACCGTTTTGATTATCACACACATAGCCAAACTCACACACCCTACTTTGCTGTATTTATTTGCAGGCCACGGAAGGGAAGAGCGCTGCTCAAAAATACCGGCACTCCTCCTCCGCCGCAGCCTGTAACCCTCAGCCGCGATGCCTCCCATTCGACATCGCGGCCCGCCTCAGTTGCGATGCACCTCACCACAACTTACTTTTTGGCCACTACGTCGTCGGCTTGTGAGCAAAAGCCCTGACGAGGGTCCCCTTTCTCACCTACCTAGCCCATCTTATAGGTCACCTGAATATAACAAATTGTCTATCAAACCAGCCACCATGCACAAGACTGGATGGAATTGTGGGAAAATTTCGTAACAACTAAACCGCAAACGAAACTAAAATCCAAACACACAAAGACTTGTGAATTTACTATTTTTAGATGATCAACATAGATCGATAGGTCGGTAGATATTGCTCGAAACATACTCGTAGATACATAAAAGCATAACATTCCGCTTCACCTCGTCGAATTACCTGAATAGCCAACTGTGCTATTCGGGTGTGCATTTTTATTCCTAGTATGGAAATGATCAGAATTTGTACGCGAACAGCGCTGCAATGTAACACACTTGAGATGAATTATTACACCTTTTTCCGCAAACTACTGCAACACGTTGCATTAGCCTGTGAACAGGACAGCGAATTTTTGTTCTTTTGCTGCGGCCTGTCAGTACAGCCTAAGCTTTATGGCCACAATAGAACACAGGGGTTTAAAAATACAGTGCTGTAAAGCTTGGCATTAGGCATTCCTGTACGCTGGCTTTTCGTTGCGATGTGACAACATTACGTGCCATATAAGGCTTGTACGGATGAGGTTGCTGAAGTGTGTTTTTAGATGTTAAGCTGATAAATTCATCTGTCATTATCCATATCTATACCAATAATAAAAGGAAAGATTTGATTGTTTGTTTTTTTGTTTGCATTGAATAGGCTCCGAAACTACTGAACCGATTTGAAGAATTATTTCACTGTTGTGAAGCTACACTATCCCCGGGTGACATAGGCTATATTTTATCCTCGTATTCCCACGGGAACGGGAACTACGCGGGTGAAACCGCGGGGCGCTGCTAGTCTTCTATATTATGTACAACGTTGAATTAATATTCTATTTTAGCCGTTTGAATATAAAAACTGGCCAAGTGCGACCGGGACTCGTACCGTGAGGGTCCCGTTTCAGACTGTGTTCTTCCATCTGTCCAACTGCGAATGTTAATTTTTACACTTAATATCCGCAAATTGGTCAAATTTCGACAACTGACCTAAAGTAACCTGACCTAGACCAACTGAACTAAATGACCTACCTACATAAGCTCCTATCCATACAAAGAGTGATTCAAACAATTATAATTATTATTTTTAACATTTTTGTTAAAATTTCCGAAAGTATTGTGTGACATCGTTTTATTTTGTGGCCAAAAACAATTCGAACAGTTGAACTATGACATGCTTGATTAGTGGCGACCGCAGGGCAAAAACATTTACCACAATTTTGCATACCACCTGCTAAATTGCATTTCATTCATGCTTTGTTTACCTACTCTAACTAGCGTCAAATGATATACAAGGTGTTTTTTCCCCCATAACTCTAGGATATGAATGAGGCCATATTAAAGAACCAAAAATTTATTTTCAAAATATCCGACTATATAGGTACAGTCGCCAGCAGGTCAAGCTATCCTTTAGGCAAATTTTCCCAATTGAACATAAACCTTATTCCTTTGTAATAAAGTTGAAAAACTATCAAAGAAATTTGACAGATTGGGGTAGCTTGATGAGCTGGCCTCTGTACATAATCAGCCGAGAGATTGTAAACATTTGAAAAACATTTTTCAATTTCTATTTGCATATTTGTACGGTTTGACATTCGTAGGTATATTTATATTGGTGAACGAATGAGACTAAAACCTTTGTTTGTTACTAAGAGGTCAATGTACTGGCAGGAATAGAATTACGTTTTAAAATGTTTGCGTGGGTCCAAGCTCTAAAAACGCTTCCTGTATTGGTTTTGTTTGAAGTGTTGCTAGCTCTTAAAGTGGTACTTTAAGTGTTCATTAGAGGAAAAACATCGTGAATTTTTTCATGATATTACTTCTATATTTGTGTACTTTTTCTTGTGATTTTCCTGAAACTCGAGCTTGAAGAAGAAAATGTTTTCATCCTTTCAGATTATTTCCAAAGAAAAAAAAAAACGAATGATTAGGATTTTTTTGTTTTATAACAGATCCAATAAAGGAGTTCCTCACAATTTACCTCTAAACTGCGGTTTTTTTTTTTTTGGGAATGTCCTCTCGCAGGTCAACTTATGAAGTTGTCGACTTCTTACCGGACTTGCCTGTGGTAACCTTGATAAACTAAGCCAGGGCATAAAAACTTAAAACTATAGGGAATGCTTGCTAACTCCCTGTGGGATAAGGACCTTGGATTATGGCATCGCTGGTAGAAGACTGAAAGGGACAGGCTGCATCGTCCTGATTCTTATTTAGGAACGTATTTAATGCTACGGCCTCAGTGGCACGGGCTGGCTTGAGCAAGGGACGGGACGGACATTGATTTGTACGTCACGGCGGACCTCGAAGGACAGGTTTGCGACGGTGTACCTTGAGGGTGCTGGTGAGCTTACTACTCTCCTGGAGAAGAGTTGTAGTTTCATCGGGAATGGTTAGTGTATGCCGCGGTCAGCGAATGCTACTAATGCAGGAGGGAATGAATCGGGCGTCTGCCGCAAGCAGGGGATGGGAGTACTTCACAACAGAGTCGAAAAAATGCTTGGAGAGGCATTTCATGAACTGCTGGATTGTGGGCATTCTGAGATCCAGATGGAGATTCTCGTGTCGGAAATAGATAGGGTGCAAATTGCTATGATGATGGATACGCACACGCAGACACGTAATTATTTATCTTTAGAAAATCTTTTAACTTTTGAGGTAAATATCCCTTTTTAACCGACAACGGCGAAGTACGGCGAAGCAATAAGGAGGGTTATGATTTTGACCGATATACAGTATGTATCATCTGTTACCACATAACTTTTAATCTTGTCATAATTTGACAAATGCGGTATCGCTGAATCGTCCGCTGGTTATATGTGACGTCATATTAAACCACGGCTTCCAGATGATAAATATTGTCGGGTTTTAATTTTTGAAGTTATTGTTTTAATTTAAAAACAAAATAGTAGGCAGGTTACGAATGCCAATTTATCACAGCGCTTTAATGTCCTACAAATAAGCAATTATCATCATCATCATCATCTGCCTAGTCTTTTCCCAACCATGTTGGGGTCGGCTTCCAGTCTAACCGGGTGCAGGTGAGTCCCAGTATTTTTCATAGAGCGACTGCCTATCTGACCTCCAAAACCCAGTTACTGGGTAATACGATACCCCTTGCTAAGACTGGTTGTCAGACTTTCGGGTTCTGATGACCCGTAATGACTGTCAAAGACAGCCAGGACGAACGGCTTAACATGCTTTTCGAGGCACGGAGGGGTCTTGTTAGGTAAATGTGGTCACAAATAAAAACTTGTATCTATTCAAAATACATTCAACTCTTATTACAAAGCATTACCTAATTAATTCAACATTGAACTGAACCATTTGAATTTTGTTAATACAATTGTTACCTATTCATTCTATTTCGATACAATTTCCATTATATTCGTGCTTTCCACAGAATATAGCAATCACAACAGGAAATGGGCTCTTCACTGTATTACAAGTTTACGATTCAATGATTTGACTGTTTCGGGGTTTGTTGTATTAGAATAAATGCTGACTCATACTTATAAAGCGAAACTGTGAAAACCGCGCTTTTTAAGACAGAAAAATAAAACAAATTACGATATACTACGATCCTAAATAATATTATAAATGCGAAAGTAGGTTTATTTGTTACCTTTTTACGCTTATACCACAGAACTGATCATCCTGATTGTATGAATGATGAATTGTATAAAGATGTTGTCAGGTATACAGGATCGGACATAGGGTACTTTTATCCCGAATACAATTACTGATTCCGAGGAAAACAACAAAAACGTTCTTTTGATAATAGATGGCGCAACAAGTCTTTCGAATCATAATTTAATTATATTACTACACGCAGAGTAGGTACAGCCAGAATTAACTGTAAAATTCTAAATTAACGCAAGCGAAGCTGCGGGCTTAAGCTAGTAATATTATAAATTTTGAAAGTTTGTATGTTTAGATGTTTGTTACACAATCACGCAAAAATGTCTGAATGGATTTGGGTGAAATTTGGCACACAGATAGTTTATAACTCGGGTTAACATTTAGGATACTTTTATCTGGGTTTTACGTCCTTGTGGGATAATTTCCGACCTAAACGCGGGCGAAACAGCTGGAAAAAGGTAGTAGTAAGTAACTAGCTTCCGCCCACGGCTTACCCGCGTTGGAAACTATCCCGCTGGAACGTACTACTGGCTTAAAAGTATCCTATGTGTTAATAATCTAGGTTATAATCTATCTGAGCAGTGGTGGCCAAGTGGTAACGGCCGCGACTTACGAGTTGTAGATCGTGAGTTCAAACCCCGCCAGACGCTTTACTTTGTGTAAACTATTTCATCACCACTGCTCTCAAAACGGTGAAGGAAAACATCGTGAGGAAACCGGCATGTCCTAGAACCAAAAATTCGAAGACATGTGACATCTACCAACCCGCACTGGGCCCGCGTGGTGGCTTACGGCCCAATCCCCTCTCGCCGAGGAGAGGAGGCCTGTGTCTTAGTAGTGGGAACATTATAGGCTGATGATGATGATGATAATCTATCTGTGTACCAAGTTTCATCAAAATCCGTTCAGCCGTTTTTGCGTGATTGAGTAACAAACGTCTAAAGATCTTCACAAACTTTGTAATATTAGCAGGACAGTAGGATTATAGCCTATTACAGTCCAACTGTAGAGAAAAGACCTCTTCTTATACAGAAAAGACACCAACATTGGTCGCCACGCTTGCTCAACACGGGTTGGCGGTTTCAGACCTTTATTTACTAAAAGTCCAGAGTTCCTCACGATGATTTTTCTTCACCGATGTCTCATGTCAGTATGTCCAACATCAACTCAGAAATAACTTATGAAACTCCAATTTATTGTTACTAACCAAAATCTTTTGTAACGTTTTTTTTTTTACCATTAAGTTATTATTACCTGATTATATTATCACTATTAGTTGATAACAGTGAAAGACAGTTATTATTTTTATTAATATAACAACCATCAACACAATCAATTTCAAATCTGTTTATAAATAACGGAGTTCTCTGGTAACAAACAAAAGACAAAAATACAACCCAATTGAAACTTCCTTCTTTTTTGAAGTCGATTTTAAAAAAAAACCAATTCAATCTACATTTACCTTTTGAAGGCAGTAAAAAAATATCAACATAAATTGCATGCCAACAACATCCATAATTTGAACAAAATATAACTCGCTCGCTACGATATTAAATACATACCAATAGGTGCAAGCTTTCAGCCGAGCACAGCGAAAAGGAAACCTGAAACAGGATCCTTCCAATAAAGGCTAAATGCTCCATACCCCTTCCAATCTATCGCCAGCCATACGGTGGAATGGATTCCAGGAAAACTGACGATCCAAATTGCATTCAGTTAGTTCAGAATAAAGCTGTGTACGCATTTCCGTATAAAGTTGCATTGTATGATGCAGAACTTGGTTACATTCTAACAGAAATCGAATACTACATATGCAGTCTACGTTCTGCTTCACTGCTGTGGCACAGGCCTACTCTCTGTGAGAAAGAATGGGCCAGTACTGGTTGATAGATGTCACATGTCTAAGAATTTTCGGTTCTAGGATATGCTGGTTTCCTCACGATGATTTCCTTCACAGTTTTGAGAGCAGTGGTGATGAAAAAATTTATACTAAGTAAAGCGCCTGTCAAGGTTCGAACTTAGGACTACTCGTAAGTCGCGGCCGATTCCACTGGGCCACCAGTGCTCTCAACACGAATATTGACACCCGCGAGTATTTTCGTCGAATACTGTTCAGCGAAAAGGTTCGCGGCTGGCACATATGTCCCAAAGTGTCAAATTTTTCCAATTGAACATGAACCTTATTCTTTTGTTGTAAGGTTGAAAAACGATCAAATAAATTTGACAGATTGGGGTAGCTTGTCGTGCTGGCGTATGCACGTTCTGTATGGATGGAGAAAAATTTCATGAAGTAATATCGATTACGAATGTGAAGGGCTACTCCATATTATTTTTTTCCTCAACACATTCCCTTTAATTTACACCTAAGATTAGGGGAAAAACCAAAAAACGATGGATGAATTGTGTGTTATGGCTAGACTGAGAGTGAATACCGCGATGACGACTAATAGAAAAGTATGGCTGAAAGACACGTCATGTTGCGCTGACCCAAAATTAATTAGGAGAATGATACTGATGTTCTGTTGGGGTGTTGTTAGGAGATTTTTTATAAATGGGACAGTCTGTGACAACATTTGATTAACTCTTAAGGTTTTTTTGTAATTATTGAGGTAAACATTGAACTAAAACTGGAACAAATGATAAATGAGGTTGATGGGAATTCGATGACGTTTGTAACAAATCTCTCGACTCATTGGATGTCATGCATCCAATCAAAATATTCGAAATCGAACGACCGTGAGCATACGGCTTTACATTAGCTAAGTGCACATATGCAGGTACCTATAGGTACGAGTACATGGTACATTTACAGTGTACTCTCGGTTGAAAGGTCTTTAGAGGCAGGTATTATTGCGACAACGGTGTAGCTAGAGAATAAAATTAATTCAATATTGGGACTTCCTCTCTTTGTTTGAAAGTTCTCAAGAACTGCCCGGATTCTGGAAATCGGGTCGGAAATTGACTCGATTATAAGGTGTAGAATAGGACAACTTTGCTTAAGTCTTCAGGGAACAGGCTTCATGGTTTCTCAAATATTTTTTGTAAGACTTTTTTGTCATTTTGGAAATACAGTACCAATACTTGGCAAAAAATCACTAAATCTTAAAGTTTCACAGATATTTTACCTCAAATCTAGTGAAATGCGGCCATTTTAGGGTACTGTTATGTAATTTTTGACGTTCAAAAAGTGCTGATTTTCAGCCTAGTTTGAATAAATGACTTTTGATTTGAAGTTCCATAAATATTGTTAAGGACTGACTTGTCATAGACATTTTAACCGTATTTGCAAATTTTTTAAACATATCCTAGAAAGCCCTAAAACGGGATAAATAAACTCGTTATTATGATAGGCTGATCTCGCACTGTATGGAAATCCTATACAATGCGAGATCAGCTTATACTGGAAATGTATAGCTTGATGTGTAGCCGTGTGTACCTACAATCCTTATTAAATGGTAATCCATTTAATTTTAGTTCATTTAAGCTACATTAACGAGCCCAACTCAAGCAATGTAGCATGTGTGGTGAATTTTTATCTCAAGGAATGAATGCCATGAGGAGATATTTCATTTTCCTTAATTTCTATGAATTTTCTCACTATTCTACGGGTTTCAAATTGCAGCTTTCTGAAGTGTTATGCAAATTGAGTATTTCGGGTCTATTTAGTATGAGGCTATGGTGGAGTTGATTGGGTATAACAGCCGTTTATTAATACTAGCGGTCACCCAGTAAGTGGTTCAAATTTGACCATAATGAATTTAAATTTTAGGTTTTAATTATGTGAAAATTTTAGCTTTCTGCATTAATTCTCCCAAATTTCATACTCCTCGTAATTTTCTTAAAAAAAAGGAGGACAGAGTTATTGGTTCACATATTAATATATAGATTCAACAGTATTATCATCAACTTAGACAACAGTTCTATCTGACGAAGCATACGCGAAAACTCAAGCGAAAGCCCGCACTCCCCTGATTTATGACGTCACGTTTCCCCATTCCTGGTACGCTTACCCTACGCAGTCCGTTGTCATGACAACCTCCTATAGCGACAAAACTTTCCCTATAAACAACACCTGCCTTTCTGCTTGGCGACTAATTATTGTTTAATCTTTAGCAGGAGTTTCTTTGAAAACATGCTGAGCTAATCAAAGAATGTGGAAGTTAATTCTAAACATACTTTTAAAAAGTTGGGTTTTATATTAACATTGCTTTTAGTTGTAATGAAATGAGCCTGTTAAGCTACCGGCTAGATTACCTTCGGTGGGTTACTGGTTTTTTTTTTCTGCACGCCACTAATATTTTATACAAATTTTTTGCCAAGGCTTGGCGCGTACGGAGTCAAAGGTCAAAGCATTTATTTCAAATATAATAAAAAGCACTTCTAAACGTCAACATTTACATTAAATAGAATTCATTCTAGTCGTTCTAAAAGGTAGTTTTGTATAGAAAATAATGGGCAAGAAACTCCACCGTTACTCTTTTAAAATGTTTTACTTACAATATTTTTAACGGACTTCAAAAAGGAGGAGGTTAACAATTTTTTTTTTTACATACATTAATTATATAATTTTAGGTGAAAGCGATGCACCCAGAATTAAATTACCATACCAAAACAGGTTAAAAAAATTAAAAATGAATCAATCAGAGACAAATTATTTATATGATGGACTAGCAGCGCCCCGCCGTTTCACCCCCGTAGTTCCTGTCCCCGTGAGAATACGGGGATAAAATATAGCCTATGTTACCCGGGGATAGTGTAGCTTCCCAATAATGAAAGAATTTTTCAAATCGGTTCAGTACTTTCGGAGCCAATGCGAAGAAACAAACAATTAAATCTTTCCTCTTTATTATTAGTACAGATATGTATCTATATACGATTTTCTATAATATACGATTTTCCAAGAATATTAACAAGTAAAACTCAATGTCATCATCATCATATCAGCTTGGTAGGTGGATTGGCGACCGCAGTATGGTGGTCAAATGCAGAGAGAACGCTGCCCATTCTAGTAAGTCCCATAATCGCCTTCTACGACACCCACGGGAAAACTTGGGATGGTCCTATTCTTTACGTCCGGCACCACACGGAACGGATAATGCCATTCCTATTTACAATTTTCCAAATGCAAAACAATATTCATACAAACAAAAAAATGAATTTCATAAAAACTTCGAAGGCACGCCTGTGAAGTACCGATTTACATAATGTAATAAGAGTATGGTTGTTCATCTATACTATAAAACTTTGCTATTGGCGTCAACAGAAATGGTTTTCCGCAAAATTACCCACTTTTCATATGGAAATGTGACTGATCAGTTATGAGCCTGCCAGTAAATATTACCATTTCAATGGTAACATTTACTACCTACCTATTACTAGTTGGCACTGCAGCTGAAAGATGTCCACTGCTGGACATAAGCCTCCCCCAAAAGGGGGGGATTTGCCATAATCGCCACGCTTGGTAGGTGGATTGGCGACCGCAGTATGGTGGTCAAATGAAGAGAGAACGCTGCTGCTCATTCTCTAGTAAGTCCCATAATCGCCTTCTACGACACCCATGGGAAGAAATGGGATGGTGCTATTCTTTTACGTCCGGTACCATACGGAACCAGATAAGTCAGTGTATGATAGTAGTAAGAAGTCAGAGATAGGGCATTATCAGGTTTTTACTTATAATCAGCCTTTAATATTCCCACTGCTGGGACACAGGCCTTCTCGTTGTGAGAGGGAGCAGGCCATAATCTACCACGCGAGCCCCGTGCGGGTTGGTGCCTTCGTATTACCGGAATAAAAAGAATCCTATGTCTTAACGTAGGCAACGAAATCAATTAAACTGAACGACATCAAAAATGTAGAACACAGACAGAGTTACTCAGGCATTTATCATATTAGAATAGGTTAATACAGTTACCGATGCCGGCGATTCGACAGTTCATGATATTAAAGTCAAGTGCAATGCGTCTAATTCAAAAGTTTTGAATAATTAATAAAAATTTATAAATAATTAGGTTGGTAGTGGAGGCGGCACTACCAACCTAATTATTTAAAAACAATCGAAAACCATTCATTGAATAAATTGAATTTTATTCATCGATAACTTTAATATGTAAAGGATTAATGTCATAGAATAGAATAGAAAACCCTTTAATATGTATTATACAACATAAAAATTAAAAATAGAAATTTCGATTTACATAAAGTGACAAAATAGGCGGTCTTGGTTGGTGAGCTTCCTCCAATTTAGAGAGCACTTTTAATCCCGTACCTACCGAACCCGTTTTGTGATTGTCAGACAAATAAATGCTGTTACTTTTTCTTTTACATTATATTATATATCGTAGAGCAAAAACTTGCATACAATATTAGCGTGTGAAAGAAAACCTAGAATTGCTCATCTTCGCGCATAAGCAATGTAATAGCCATCCTTTAAGCGGCGATATTGCTCGTTTTGCATGATACATGGCCCTAAGCGGTTGTGGCGTGCATCGTCCAATTTGGGAAGCCAGGCAGGTTTTAAAAGGAGATCTAAATGAAAAAGATGGTTTGAAACTTTCGAAACGACTTTGATATAACATAATAGTGAAAAACGGTAGGCGATCTCTCGCCTACCATTTTTCTCTATTCTATTCATATTTAGTTTGACAGTTCGAATGTGTTATAATTATTTATCGCCTGCCTGTATAACATGGTTCCTCACAATGGGCCTCATGAGAAGGCTGAAATTCACCCAAAGAGCAATGGAGAGGGCTATGCTTGGAGTTTCCCTACGCGATCGAATCAGAAATGAAGAGATCCGTTCGAGAACTAAGGTAACCGACATATCCCGAAAAATTGCCAAACACAAGTGTGGCAATGGGCAGGGCACATTGCTCGCAGAACAGATGACTGGTGGGGTCGAAAGGTTCTGGAGTGGTGACCACGTACATACCAGAAGACATGTTGGAAGGCCTCCCACAAGGTGGACTGGATGCGGGAAGCACAGAACCGGTCGAAGTGGAGGAGTTTGGGCTATGTCCAGCAGTGGACGTCTTTCGGCTGAAATGATGAATGATGATGTATAACGTTAGGTCGTCTTTTCCAAAGATCCTCTATTGCACCTACATAGCGGAATACAATCCATATTGCTTGCCTTTTATACAATTTTCCAATAAAATCTGTCTCCTTTCTTCTTACAAACGCGGTTGTTGAGTCTAAATTTAGTTAACAAAGCTTTGACCTATTGACACCTCAATACACGGTATCGAAATTCAAAGACCTTTCATATGGAGTATTGTTCTTTGCCAATAATAATAGTAGACATAAAAACTTTTTTCAAAAAAAAAAAAAATAACAACCGACTTCCAAAAAAACACTACAAAGTGCAAAATAACTTTAATTTCGGAAGCCGGTGACTTTGGAGGTGTAGGTTTTTTTTCTTTGTCACCGCCTTCCGAAATTAAAGTTATTTTGCACTTTGTAGTGTTTTTTTGGAAGTCGGTTGTTATTTTTTTTTTTTTTGAAAAAAGTTTTTATTTTTCACTTTTTAGTTATCTACCCCATACCAATTCGAAATTTCATCATCCTTGGCGTCAAAACAATGCATATTTATGCGATAGCAACATTCGCGGTTGATTTGCTGTAATTTTTTGAAGAGTTCCGTTGTCTGTCTCCGAAACGCATCATCAGATCTATATGAAATTTCAATGGTACCATTTCGGAGTAAACCCCTTTCGAACAAAAAAAGAATTTCGCAAATCCGTTTGTATACGACGGAGTTATGCCCGAACATACATAAAAAAAAAAAATATAAACATGTCGAATTGATAACCTCCTTCTTTTTGAAGTCGGTTAAAAATAGGTTTCTATGTATTTTAAATAAAAGATTCAATTTTTCTCTAAGAGCATTACCACACTGATGATTTGCTAGCCGTTTCCAGCGAGACGATTTGTGATTGTACTCTCTGTGCGTTCGAAGCGAGCCACCCGCGACAACATAACGTGTCGTCCACGGTTAAAAAGATAGTACATACACGTCTGTTTCACTCTATCTTGTTCTGTGACGCAAACGCGGCGAACACGTTGCGCTCACGTAGCGTGCTTGCTACGCACACACAGTGAGCACGTTATATCATCCCCTCGTTGAAAACACGCTCGCATGTCGCCAGTATGATAAGGCTCTAAGGCTGTGTTTTAAGGCAGCAAAGGTCTCACCCCATAACATTTTAAAAAACAGTATAACAAAATATTGTTCAACCTACTTTGGCTGCTCTAATTTTCCTTTGTTTGTTTCAGTTACAAGTAACAAAAATATCAATATTTTAGAGCTAGTTTATACAGCGCACAACAATGCCATTGTATTGCTATCAATATTTAATCAAATGTCCCATTCAATTGGAAGATTAAAAGGTGAAATTCTCGCAAATACCGAATCTATAGAAGGCTAACATTGGTTTGCTTTTAAAAGGATTCCTCATTTTGTGGGAGTCTGGAGTTTCAATGTACAGTAGCCCTCACTAATGGTGCCCCAATCTCAAAAAGCAATAGATTGACACTTCGCTTTAACTTACGACCTTCTTCTAATAAGCAATTTCTATAGGCTATAATACTATATACACACACACTCTCATACGTTTACGAATGAATGTATTTCCTAAATTCAACCGTTAAAACAAATGGCATGATAGCTGAGCGGTTATCGCACTTGATTATCGCGTTTGAGAGCAGCGAGTCGCGGTTTCGAATCCCACTCGCTGTGTGATAGTCTTTTTATTGTTTTAAAATCACTTTTGAGTATAAATTCTTGTTCTGTTCCTCTTATTCACTAAACTCGTAAAACTTTATCATTATACCCACAGAAACCTAAATAAATTTAAATGATTTACGACTCATTCACCGCGACTTATAGAACGGTGTTGGTTGATATTGTGTGCTAGTGACGTGTGTTTCATCTATTAGCGTTCTTCTAATTCATTTTAAAATGTAAGCAAATTTAAATATAGAAATGAAAGCGAATATTATTGCGCTGCATAAAAGTGGACTTAATACCTATATCACAAATACCTATGTGATGAAACCGGACTGAGTGTGAGTATTATGATTTAAATATAAATATTAAACATTTATTTAATTAAAGTATAACTGCTGATCCTTGTAGTTATTTTTAAACGTTTTATAAATATCACAATGTCTAAATAGAATAAAAATATAAAATTTCAATGTAAATTTATTTCCTAGATTATAGAACGATGAAAATAACAATAAACTTAATATCTATGTGAAATTGCCCTTTTAAATAATTTTGTTTCTAAATAGTAGGTAATACATAAAGTGTGTATTTTGCTTAGTAGCCTAACAGTACCCCTTTTTTGTTTTAGTGAAATACTGTGAGACGGTGGGTGAAAAGATATGAGGAAGGCGGTAGCCTTGCCCGTGGAAAGCAAAGTGGAAGACCCCAGCTCCTATAACAAGCACACGTTCAGCGAATATGAAACAAGTGGTTTCAAAACGACAAGACATTTTGCCGAATTATTCGACACATCTTTACGAACCGTGCGCCGTGCACATCAGCTCAAAAAACATAGTTAACGGAAAAAACATTAACATTAAGTTATAAATTACAAATATTTATTTATTTTAGTAATATTCAAATAATATTTTGTCTTATCCGTAATCTGGATTATTTTGAGGTTTAGTTTCAATCTTCTTTTCGGAATGAAAATGAACACTTAAGCTATAACCTCTTTAAGTCCTATTAAATACGATTTGTTAACTTTGAGGTTTGAGTTAGAACGAACTCACTCGCAGTAGAATAAAAGTAGTACTACTGAGTCATTTAATTGTATTGTGACAACTTGTCTGCATTTGTTACTTTTACGTGGGTAGATTTTTGTAGAATATTGTGATTTATTTAGAGTACCGACACACAGTAGTAATCAGCACAATATTATTATATTACTAAGATACAATAGCCTGATTATCATAGTTCACCAACTAGCTTATTTACTTCAATAAATTGTTCTTTATGAGAAAATAAACTGTTTTAACAAGAAGTTATTATTAGTTATTTTCATACATTCTTCATGAAGTTATAACGAATAAACATTTTGTAATCATTTATTATTGGTAAACCTTTATTTAAATAACAATACTAGTAATAATAAAAAAATGTTACATTATTATTCTGGTATATTAATAAATCGAATAATAAAAGAATAGATGAAGATGATTGTTGAAAAGAAAAATTAAAGCTTCATCGCGAGATTTGAACCCAGACCTATGAGTTTCTTAATCCAAGACGATACGCTGCACGCTACCGGAACTCAAATTATAAAAGTAAATTTTAGCAATGGTATGAACCGACCAAGGTCATGTCTGTCGTCGCCGACGGTATGTATAAAATACAGAGACTAACGCCAGTGTGTGAGTGGAGCGGTGAGTTTTGTGTTAATACATCACTTATACACACAGCTGTAGGTACGGCCTGGACCGCTACTTCATAGCAATATAGCCCTTAGTATGCGACTGCATTAGTGAATCTTGATAGTACAGTCACCAAAAGAGATAGCCCAACAGGGTCGTCAGATATAGCAGAATTTTAGGAAGAAAGTAATGGATATTTTCGAACAAAATTTAATTTACTGAATAGTAAAATAACCAGCTCATTTATCAAATTATCGGTTTCTCACTAAACTTCAACTATATCCGACGACACTGGACTACTAGTATCTTTTAGTGACTGTACCTACGTTCAATTTTCTGTATAAAAAGCGTAAATGCAACGTATTTCAGACACATTTTCAGCACTTAGTCGCACGCCCTGCAGCGCATGTTCCATTAGCTTTTTACTTTAATTTTAAGACCAGGCTCCTAACACAAAAAATCTACAATGGTTTGTAAAATAACCAACCATTTTTGTGATTTTCATAAAAGAATGAGCAGGATTTTGATATCAATTTTCCCATTATATAGGGTGACTGGTAATTAGTGACCGACATTTAAACACATGATTGTACTCATCATTATGAAC
This sequence comes from Polymixis flavicincta, assembly GCA_949987655.1. Taxonomy (NCBI): domain Eukaryota; kingdom Metazoa; phylum Arthropoda; class Insecta; order Lepidoptera; family Noctuidae; genus Polymixis; species Polymixis flavicincta. The sequence continues at coordinate 7,447,742 of OX465180.1, forward strand.
AACTTTTACCATGAAACTATGCATTCAAACAGTAGTAAGTGATCATAATGCTTTAGGGTGAAGTGTCATAAGCCACTGCTTAATAACAGTGGCTTATGTCACTTTGCAGGAGAATATTTTCTTGTTTCATCATTTTTAGAGCAACTTTTTTTTTCTAATTAACCTGGAAGGTATTCACATGCATTACATCAATGTAAACACACTCATGTTTGAAATACCTTTATCTTACCTGCCAAACTATCACTGTTAACCCAAAACTTTACGACACTTACCTTCACACGTAGCTACCTACTCACATAATCAAACCAGTGTATAATAAAACATACCCATCATATATTATTATGGACCGAGATTATGGCATAAACCTTGATCAGGCAGGATTCTCGTCCTAAGTCAACAAGGCGATCCACTGGACTGATTCGTGAGGTATTGGCGGCCGGGCAAGCCAATTTTATGGCCATACAAACAAACATAGATATATGTATAAATACATACAGTGATGTGTTGTTTACTATTGCGATTGGCGAATATTTTGGAAAGGAACAGCGTTGTGACGTACCTACAGCTCAGGTTATAAAGTAAACTGGGTGTGGATCTATTGTGTGAGCGCTCAGTGACGTATATTTGCATTTGTGTGTGGGAACTGTGACTTGGCATTGATTTCAGTGGTATTGCTGGCTTATATAATGTAGTTGCTAGCTTATTTGAAGCATAAACTAGACAGAGATGAATATACGAAATAGTTGAGGAGTGAAAGAGACAGTGAACATTTTTAAAATGTTTAATGAGCAGAAAGGCGACGTGATGAGGTAGGAAAAAACGTTATGTGAAAACGGAAAATAAAAAAATACAATAATTTGCAATCAAGTAGCAGTTTTATTGAAGTCAAATTGTGCTTATTAAATCTCACTGGTATTTATTTACTAAAGCATGGGTACTTAATTGCTATCACGGTTTACTCTACACATACTGATCAACTTTTTTATACTAATGAAATGTATCGAAATAAAATATAGGGTAAAGTATAAATACAGACTCATATATCAGAAAAACCAGTACGTAAGTATTAACTTAGAAAGATTGTTTGAATTCGGCTAAAGGTTAAGACCATCGCGGCAATCCCTTTCCTTCAATCAACATTTATGAGTTTTGAGAGGAAAGAAAAACAAGAATGTATAAGAAAACACGATATGGGTACGGAATCCATATTTTATTTATGCTGTAACGGCATATTTTGCCTTATTGGTTAGTGGCCGTGGTGAAGTTCTGGGTTCAATTCACAAGTTAGGAAAAGTATTATAAGGAACAGAGATAACAAAATTAAAAAAAAAAATAACAACCGACTTCCAAAAAACACTACAATGTGCAAAATAACTTTAATTTCGGAAGACTTTGGATGTGTACCTATTTTAATTCTTTATCACCGCCTTCCGAAATTAAAGTTACTTTGCACTTTGTAGGTGGTGTTTTTTGGAAGTCGGTTGTAATTTATTTTTTTAAGTTTTTTTTTTTTCACTTTTTAGTTATGTACCCTACACCAATTCGAAATTTCATCATCCTTGGGGTCAAAACATTGCATATTTATGCGATAGCAGCATTGGCAGTTGATTTGCTGTAATTTTTTTAAGAGTTCCGTTGTCTGTCTCCGAAACGCATCATCAGATCTATATGACATTTTAATGGGACCATTTCGAAATAAACTCCTTTCTAACAGAAAAAGTATTTTGAAAATCCGTCTATATACAACGGAGTTGTGCCCGAAAATACATTTTAAAAAATACATGTCGATTGATGATAACCTCCTTCTTTTTGTCGGTTAATAAAATAAATAAATTAGGTACCTTCAATTAAAAAATGTGGATTCCAATAAAAATACGCCATAAGGTAAGTAAATTAATAAAGTATTGTGTCTGTCAATCCACAATACTTTATTATATTTATATCATTATGTCTATAATTTGTCGGGCACTAATCTCGACTCGGCGTGCTGCTGAAACTGAATGTCCCATTGGAAAAATCAAATAACACTGACCACGGAATCGAACCCATGAACCAATTTAACCTGTCGCACTTTCGACCACTAGCCCACCGAGGCAATAAAATAAATGCAATTACGAATAAGGGAGAAATTACTTGTCAAGTAATTTGCATTACTTAAAATATGAAAATTAAATCTCCATTTTCAGTGAAGCCAATAAGGAAACTCGTTTGTAAATTATATTTCAACATTCAATTGAGGACGAGGAAAATAAAAACTAAATAATATACCTAACTGTAAACTTGTAAACGCATTTAAAACATATTTTACAATCCTGTAGAGCAGAGTCAACAGTTTATTATTTTTATCCCACAATTTTTTTTTTCTTCGTACATAAATATATACTTCGCTTAGAACGACGGATGGATTCTACAGAATGCCTACTGATGTCTTAGGGAGTCTGTATAATAGTCCGCAAATAAAAGATTTTAGTACCGGCACAATTTATAAATGTTGTATTTATTCCTAGATCTCGAAAGGTGAGACACAATCACTCACGACCAGTGCGCAGTGACAAGTGATCGATCCTCCTGTTAACGCACACGTTAACACCGAGGTGTTAACGTGTGCGTTAACACCTCGCATACACACAACACAAGCATCAGCGAGCAGGGAGAGGGGAGCGGGCGGCGCGGCATCGGCAGCGCACCGGCTCGACCACGACGACACCCCGCACGCGGACAACACTCCATCTTACAACGCGACCACGATCGCATGCTTTTGATTAGTTTATTTAAGACCAAAACTGTAGAAAACCTACTATACCAGCATCGATATACAGTCCACTTTTTATTCCACCTGGGCCTATCTACCTCCCATGCATCTCTTTCACATCAACCTGCTGACGCGATACCTTACAACAATAACCTCACGAGTGCACACTTGCCAACTCTTCTACTTGAACATCCATCGATGCAATCGACATCGTCAAAGAGGTAAAGTTTGTGAGGTTGTAGGGGGTAATCTCCGGATCTACTGAACCGATTTTGAAAATGATTTTAACAATAGAAAGTCACGTTATTTGTGAGTGTTATTGGTTACATATTATCTCGATGCATGAATATACTTTTTCGTGGTAGTCGGATTTACAAAGTAAGTCGGAGAAAGAACGCTCGAACGAAAACGTTTCTAACGAACGCTGCCTTTACGATGAGAGATTGAGTTCTCGAGAAAAGTTGTATAACTTAATAATGTCGACAACAGCTACAAAAATGTCGACGACAGCATATGTCTAACTTTTATATTTAAGTCACAGAAAGTAGCTTTTTGATAAAAAATGTTAGGTCATGTTAATTGGTCATATTATCAACAATTATGATTTTTTACGAAAATAAGTAATTTTGTCGTCTCAAGTATTTAAAACAAAAGACTTTTCCCTTTTACTGCATATAATTTGGACAAATGGTCCAAGGGACACTTAATACATATTATTATGTAGGTATGGAACCACGACTGTGTCGTAATCTATTGAGTGATATTAAAATATTTACCGCCCAACGAAGTGCGCAATTGTCACCTAGCTATTCGTAATCGTATAAAATGGAAAAAGCAGATCAACTGAACGTTCATTTAAAAAAAGACTTAGGGGTGGTTGCTCACTTCAAATGCATGATAATTGTCTACGAGTACCTTGCTCTCTCTCAACCAAACCTTGGTTATTGCGTGACCACGTGAGGTGGTGCTCATAAGAAAACACGCATATCCACGTCGTGCTCACATTAGAGCTCTTTCAAGTAGATTAAGCTCAGCTGCTTAAGCTACATTTTAAATCTATGTAGTTTTTGAATATTACAGTGTAATAAAAGCGGTCCCATATGGTCAATTTTGGAGCTGATTACAAAATAAAACTAACTTTATGAAGTTAGTGTAGCGCGTTGACGTAAATCACTGTGTTAGTGCTTCGTTAGCCAGTAATAAGGTAGAAACAGGAGTTAATCTGTGTAAAATACTGTTTAGCTGAGTCTGGATTGGAAGCCAGTCTGAATTATATCTATACCTACTAAAATTTTGTTTGTTATTGAATTTGTATGTAGAGGATAATCTGATAATCTGTGGAACTACCAGTTGGATTAACAAAAATCTGCTTGCATTTAAGAGCCCAATTTCTGCGGAAGTTTATATGCTATTTAGCATCAAGCTATGACACCGAGCAAAAGGAAAAAAAGTCAGAAATTCGCTTCGTTTTGGAAATACAATGCGACGAGGTGGGTCGGGGGAAGAAACTAGTCTATTTTATAATATTCATAATTCCATGCTAACATTATAAATGTGAAATTTAATCTGTTTGTCTTTCTGTTACCTTTTATCTTCTAAACCACTGAACCGATTGAATGACAGATATGCAGCCTGGGACCTGGAAAAGTTCATAGGGGACTTTTTATCCTGGATATTTGTATGAAAAAATTATGAAATATAAAATACAGACAGATGAATCTGCATTCTAGAACCACTATTATAAAAGTCGTGACTAAGGCGTTCTAAATCTCGTAGCAGCAAAAAGGAAGTATTTCCAACTATTTAACCGCAGTCATAATACATTTCAACTTATTGGCGCTCCGTTGCGATGAGGTTGCTTTAAAAGTCATTGTTATTTATATAATACGTACAACCAGCCGGCAATTCCTGGTTGCAACCGCTTTATTCGCATTGTAATGTTGGTAATAAAAGCGTCCTGCAACTACCAACTTCGGTGCAGTTTGCAAGAAACGAACTATTATTTTCATCTGAACCGACCATTTTCCAACCTAGTGCTTAGATTTTGTACAGTTTATGTTTCATTTCCTTTAAAAATAGAAGTTATTTATTTAGTGCTAAGGTATATAATATTAAAAATGAACATTGCCGAGGTCTTCATAATATTTTTTAATAAATTAATTTGTATCTTTCTATCTTAGACGTTAATTGAAATTAAACGAAAGAAGCCTGTTATGGAACATCATAATACTAATTTAGTTAGGATTCTCAAAAAATATTTGTGGGGTACACTTTTATTTTGATTTATTTTTATTATATTTATAAAGTTAGACATTGGTTTATTAATCAAATTAGTGACTGTAACTTTATTTTCCGAGCTGGACCCGAGCTGCGCTTTTATGAGCTGGACTCCGTAAATAAGAACTGGTCCTTAACAGCTTCAAACAAAAAGAAAGTGGAAAGAGAGTAGGCAGACCTTTGCCCAACAGTGGGACATCATAGGCTTTTAATAAAAATAGGGTCCCGAGATAAGTCTTTATAGTTTAACTTTTTTTAATGTACATTATTTGATATGATATGATATAAAGGCTAACATAGATAAATAATATTAATAACTATCTACATATAATAATAATAATATAATAAAGAGGTAAAGTTTGTGAGGTTGTAGGGGATCTACTGAACCAATTTTGAAAATTAATTTACCAATAGGAAGCCACGCTATTTCTGAGTGTATATGTATATTAACTCGAAAAATGAAAAGACTCATGGCAGTCGGATTTGCAAAGTAAGTCGGAGAAAAAGTGGTCGAACGAAAACTTTTCTTACGAATGCTGCCTTAACGATAAGAGATAATATATGATTGTGTTCTAGCGAAAAGTTGTAGAGCTTGATAATGCCCTCATAATTTCATATGGTATAAAAATAGAGAATAGAATCACAGAGCATCAATATTTCGTTTCATCGCTTTAAGTGGGAAAAGTGGCCAAAAGGCTGGCAGAATTGCCACGTTGTATGGCGATGCTGATTCTTGGGTTAAGTTTTTAATGTTTTGTGTTCGAATATTTAAAAATGTAATTTATATGTGTTTAATTATTTAAAGGAAATAGTAATTTTCCGAGTAGTTGTAGTTGTAGTTTGTAGTTTCCAAGTTTTGAAATGTTTACCCACTTCAAACGTTGATACATCAAAATCCGGAAATAAGCAGTAAAATAACAGTATAAAATCAGAACAATACTCAAAAGTACTCGAAACACTCGTTGCGTTGTACATTTTAATGCAGTAGTTTTCGTAGTAATATCGAGAATTTAAAAGTCTGCAAATAGCTTCCACAATTTTGTGGAAAATATTGAAGAAAAATTCCATTAACTGCCCCAATGGTCCGTTGTTCTCGAAGCCGGCTAATTGTTGGCCGAGCGCTGCGAAGTGAAGAGTCCTGGGTTATTTCCTATGTTTATTTGAAAAATAAAGCTGTGTTTTTCTGATGGGGTTTTTTTATGCAACACAGTATTGCGCATGATAGAACGAAATGCAAAAAGACACAAGTCTATGTCAGTGCAAAACATGCTTACTTACGTCCCTCATAAAGTTATTTGGACTGCAATACGGGTGAAGTTATGATTATGCACATGGGTTGTTGGGTTATGGGTTGGTTGTGTCACAGGAGGGGGAACATTATGATGTTCCGACTCCTGTGACACAGGCCTCCTCTCTAAGAGTGGGAGCAGGCCGTAATCCACCACGCGGGCCCAGTGCGGGTTGGTAGATGTCACATAATATGTCTTCCAAGTTTTGGTTTTAGGACATGCCGGTTTCCTCGCGATGTGTTCCTTCACCGTTTTGAGAGCAGTGTTTACACAAAGTAAAACGCCTGTCTGGGTGGAAACCCACGACCTACATCTTGTAAGTCGCGGCCGTTACCACTGGGCCACCACTGCTCCTGGCATGAATATAAGGTCAAATTAAATTAGCTGGCAAAACTTTACAGACGCAATGGGTATCGACATTCAACGACTATAAAATAAACAAAAACTATTTTCTTACATTATATATACATCACGCCTTGTTTCCCCGAAAGGTTGGCAGAGGTGTACCTATAGTACACTCACATTTCGCCAGTTATGTTTAACTCCCATGTCCCTCTTTCTAACAAATTATATCAATATCAACATTTCACTAGTTATGTACCTACTACTCGTTGCTATTTATTTATTTGTAACTGACACAAATTTTATTTAACTATGCTGATTGACATCCGTCACCTCACACTACAGGTCCAGTTGAAAACCAGCGTCAGACATAAGCTGTCTGGCATTTTTGCTGAACTGGGCCTTTTTAGCGCAGCCGTGGGGCACATTTTAATAATGCTAGTTTTAACATCGCACTTTACACTTTTTGTTGTTTTGAATTTTTATTTTTATTTTTTGCTCTATATTATGTGCCTTTTTAGTCTGTGCTAAATAAATGTATTTTCTTTCTTTCTTTCTTTCCATGTGATAGGGGCGAGCCTATTGCCATCAACCGGGCACAAATACAGCATCTAGGAGACCATACTGTTTTATAGAACCAATACTCAATTCTTTATTGCATTCCATATGTATTAAACAGATGGTAAAAATAGTGAGATCTATATGGACTATGTCGGGTACAGCAAAATTAGAAGATAGGACTCTTCCTATCTATTAGTATTTTCTAATATTATTACTAGAGAATGGGCAGCAGCGTTCTCTATGCATTTTACCACCATACTGCGATGGCCAACCCGCCTGCCAAGCGTGGCGATCATAGCAAATCCGCCCGTCTTGGGGGAGGCTTATTTCCAACAGTGGACGTCTTTCGGCTGATATGATGATGATGATATAATATTATTAGATGTATAATTGGGTATATAATTATCCATATATATATATGTATAATTATGCACAGGTGCACACAATTATTCAAATTAACTAAACAGACACTTCGCACCCCCGGTGCGAGACTGTCACTTATGCAAAAATTTCAATAATGAGTTAAATATGTAATCACTGTCCTAAAGCACCCCTTCACTTGGTGCGATAACGTTACTTTCGTAGTACACATAGTTTCCGTATGAGGGCGTGAGTGTCATTGTGGTTTTGGCGCGAATCACGGCTGGGAGCAACATCGTGTTATTGGTCAGTTGTGCGCGGTCCCCCCGCAAGTGCAAGTGTGTCTTGTAGCTACACTGTTACTAAGGTAATTGTGACATAATATTTTTTTGATTCTGGAGCGATAGTGATCTAAGATACAGTTGAGACATTATTTCCCCAATATTTGAATATCTTTGAATTTAGTTTTGTAACTACAATGACTCTTGTTGAAAAATGACTTTGTTTCTCCAATTCTTGCGTTTTTATTGTTTGTAATGGTGTGATTTTGTGTGTGGTGATTGTAGGAATAATTTATTTTATTCTCATACTTTAAACTTATTTTCAGTTGTTTCTTGGATCAAATAAAATGCTGTCTCGGGGGAAAAAGATGGTGTTATTGACACGTCCCACATCACCCACTGAAAGAGACGAACCCGGCGAATCTTCAGTTCCACCTTCTAATACCAAGCAAGATGGCAGTAAGTCAGTTTTACCAACTCAACTGGCGTTATTTTCACGTCCCACATCACCCATTGAAAGAGATGAACCCGGCGAATCTTCAGTTTCACCTTCTGATACCAAACAAGATGTCAATAAGTCAGTTTTACCAACACCAAACTCCCCAGCTAGTAATGCTATAATTAATGACGAAAATTCACCAGTAGAACAAAAATCTGGGTCTCCAACTGGTGACTTCTCTGGTACTGATTCAGGTGACGATTTCAAGCCCTCATCTAGTTCGTCTTCTTCAACCAGTAGTTCCTCCAGTTCAAGTTCATCTAGTGATAGTAGCTCTGAGAATGAAGCTGTTGATGACCAAAAACCAGAATCATCACCGAAAAAAAGGGGAAGAAAACGTACTCGTAATCCTAATAATTGGAAAAAAAAAATTGCAATAAAATTAAAAAATTCTGGTCATGAATATCGATCAATTACAACAGGCAAAACAGTTCAGGCTAGAAAAATGGGTCCTTCCTGTACAGATAAGTGTCGGCTGGCTTGGGCACGCCACGATTGCGGCGGTAAGTCCCCTCTTTGAGGAGTGGTTTGAGAGGCGGCATGGCGTCCTCACCTTCCGCCTGACGCAGGTCCTCACCGGACACGGTTGTTTCGGATAGGGCGGGAGGAAGCGCCCGGGTGTTTCCACTGCGAAGATCGCCCTGAGGACACGGTGGAGCACACGGTGGCGGTCTGCCCTGCTTGGGCGGAGCACCGCCGTGTCCTCGTGGAGGCGATCGGCGGCGGCGATCTCTCGCGTCCGGCCCTGGTCCAGGCCATGGTATGGAGCGAGAGGGCATGGGGAGCCGTCACCTCCTTCAGCGAAGCAGTGATGCTCGCGAAGAGGGAGGCGGCGCACGTGAGCGAGAGGCAGCATATGCGCCCTCGCGACCCCAGCCGCCGCAGGATACGGAGACGCCCTGGGCGTCGGGAATCCCAGGCCGATTTCCGGCCACCGTAGGCATGGGCTTGCGGACGGCGAGTAATGGGTAGCTCGCTGTCCGGTAAGGACCAAGCCCAAGTCGACGGCGCGTTGTGTTCCACGCGCGCCTCAAAGAGATGTCAGCACAAAAAGTGATGGGACCCGCAAGGGTCGATGCCTGCCAGGGGTGCGGGTTTGTTCGAAAGAGACACCACAGCCCCTGGCTTAAGGGCTACTGAAGGAACACGGGTGGGTTTTAGTCAGTAAAAGTCTGACACGCCCTCCTGCTCCACCCAGAGCGGGAGAAGTTATTTGATGATTTCACACCAAAAAAAAAAAAAAAAAAAGGCTATGACAGATAACATACATTTTAACATAAGTAAAAATGTTAACGGGGATGCAATTAAAGTTAGCGAGATTATGAATATAAAGTTTATTAAAAATTACGCCAATTATCAATATCGAACAACATACAAGACTGAAAACTGGGAAGAGGCCAAAGCTGTAACAGAACCAAATAGAAAGAACTTACGTCGAGATCGAGGTAATGTACCAAGTATAAACGAGATCGCTTTGAAACCAGCGTATACCTCGCAGATTGCTATTACAGAACGCAAGAAGCGCGATCTTTTGAATTTGGTAGAGACAAACATAGTACCAAAATACTATGAAAAGTTCTATAAAGATCTCATTTAATTTAATTTAAGTTTTAATGCGTGTTGAGAACAAAATTTTGAAATATAATTATGTTAATCGTTTTAAATATTTAATTAAGGCTTTTCAGAATACTACGCAAATAAGAATTATAAGTGATTAACTTGTTGTGATTTCATAAGTCTGATTAAACTTAGTATTCGGATAGTAACTAGATCTAGGAAAATTTGTACTTAGACAAAAGTTACGTATGTTGGACTATCTCTTCTAATTTTACTTGTCAGTAAATATTTACTGAAGTTTTAACCTACTCTAACATGTTTTGTATACGTACTAACTTACGTTACATTCTCATTTTGTCCTATACGAGATTGTTATTTCTTTGTTACACTATTAACTATTTGATTTTTTATTCTATTTGTACTACACCACTGTAGAAATGTTAAGAAGTACAAAAGTTACTTAGGTTTATTTTATAGAATTTAGACTTTTTTTTTTTCTTACGCCAATAACAGTGCATATTTGTGATTTAAAATAAAACTAAGTAAACAATTTGTTGGTTTTTTCTTTTTAACTCAGTGTGACTTAATTGCAGTTATTATTTTTTGTTAGTGCCACAACGTCACTTCTGAGGGGGTTGGAAGGCTTAAAATAATCGTATAGTATCTTTTTTACAATATTGAGTGGTATTTATTAATTCAAAAGTAAGTTAAAAGTTGACGTTGTAGTAAAAGCTATTCATCTTGTCTAAATCTTGAAATATAACTATTTTTTGAAATGTCAAAGTTTTAAATGCTTCTCCTGAAAAATTGCATTTTTGCATAAGTGACAGTCTCGCACCGGGGGTGCGACTTGTGATGCTGGGGAGTTTATTGCGCCACTTCTTCTTCTCAGCTATAGCACAAGGAAGTGGTGCAGGGCGGGCGTTTTGGAGGACTGTCTTATGTCAAATTCAAAGCATTTATTTCAATTAGGCACTTAAAAGGCACTTTTGACGTCAATATTTACATTAAATAGAATTGATTCTAGTCGCCCATTCCAAAATGCAGTTTCGTATGGAGAAGAACGGGCAAGAAAATCCACTGTTACTCTTTTAAAATGTTTTAAAAACATATTATTTAATATGTAATTTTGACGTTGGAAAATTGCTGATTATAAGCCTAATCTATAAAAATACGTGAAGCAAAAACAATATACCTCTTTTTACTAAAAAATTATAGGGAGAAAGAGTGCAGAAAGCCAATATTTTAACCTAATAATGTTTAAAATTTTAATGAATTAAGGTTGAATTTCAACCACTGGCGACCACTAGTTTGTATAAATGACTTTTGATTTTGACAAACTGTTGGCGTTCAACTGAAATTGTTTGTCCCTTCAGACACTATAAGCGTGACCGGTTCTCGTTATTATATCACAATCTATTTCTTTTAGCTCCTCCCTCCTGAACGTTATCAGCAACCTAGATCTTTTTACTATAAATTACCCTTATTTATTTACCCTTATTCATTTTGTTTAACAACGCTGTATTTTATGTGATAAAAAAGTACCTATAATCACAAGTTTTTTTTTTTTTTTTTTTTTTTTTTTAACACTAAATTTTTATTAATTTAAGGGACAGTTTAGCCTCACGACAGATAGATACGGACAGACTAAGGTATAAGTGTGACGAAAACAGAAACGCAATGACGACACGTAAAGGCATTGAGATTTCTGTGCTATATCCAAGTTAAATATTAATATGTTTTAGACAAAAACCTTCCAGAATAAATACTTCAAATGATGGTGAAACCACATCAAAATTTTTCGTCTAATTTAGAAAATCTAAGTGCTCATTTGTTTTTTTTTTTTTTGAGGGTGGTAAATTATCAAATATTTTCTCCCGCTCTATGTGGAGCTAAGGCGTGTCAAACTTTTACTGACTAAAACCCACCCGTGTACCTTCTGTTACCTGTGTATGGGTCCACGGTATAATATCTCTTTCGAACAATCCGCAGCCCTGGCAGATTTAAGTGGTCTAAAATCAAAATCAAAATCAAAAGTCATTTATTCAAACCAGCCTAGTTTGAATAAATGACTTTTGATTTTGATTTTGATTTTAGACCACTTAAATCTGCCAGGGCTGCGGATTGTTCAGAGTCAGCACTTTTCGAACGTCAAAAAAAATAAAAAATAAAACATAAGACAGTCCCCCCAAAACGCCCACCCTTCGACACTTCCTAGTGCTTTAGCTGGGAAGAAGAAGTGGCGCAACAAACTCCCCAGCAGCACAGCTGTCTGTTCAGTTAGAAGAACTTGATACTGTACAATACAATAGTAAAAAATAAAATGATTTTAAGAGTCTAATAAAATAAACAATTAAGTATATGAATGTAATTCATACAACCTGTCAGTAGGTAAGCTAATTCTGGTGAAAGAACACAAACATTGTCTTGAGTTAATCACAGCTACCAACTATTCTTATCGTTTAAGTAGTCGTTAATAGAATAGTATGCCTTAGAACAAAGGTTGGATTTTACTTTGGCTTTAAACGCACTAAAATGTAAATCTAACAAAGAAGAGGGAAGCTTGTTATAAAAGGTTTATACCAAGCCCAACAAATGAGTTATGAACCTTATGAAGCCGGTGAAAGGGAGCACGTAGTTTATCCTTATTTCTAGTATTTATATTATGAATATCACTGTTTTTAGTGTATAAGTGTATATTTTGCCTAATATATAAGATGTTAGCGAATATGAATTGCGATGCCACCGTGAGAATACCGATATCTTTAAAAAAATCTCTTGGGGACACTCTAGCACCCAGTTGGTAAATTGCTCGAACAGCTCGCTTTTGAAGAACAAAAATATTTTGAATATCAGCGGCTTTGCCCCACAACAGAATGCCGTAGGACATAACGCTATGAAAATAACTGAAATAAACTAACCGAGCTGTTTCAACGTCAGTGTACTGTCTTACTTTTCTAACGGCATAGGCGGCCGAACTGAGCCTTCCCGCTAGACTTGATATGTGTGAGCCCCACTGAAGTTTTGCATCTACTGTTATGCCCAAAAAAACTGTCGAGTCTACGGTTTCAAGCACCTCTTTATCTAACACGATGTTTGGACCAAGATTTCTAACATTCGGTAAGGCGAATTTTACACACTTTGTCTTCTTGGCATTAAGTACTAGGTTATTTGCCGTAAACCAATCCGTAAGCATTGAGAGTGCATCATAGACATACTCGAAAAGCGGCTCTCATGACGTTTTATAATATGTATAGAAATAGAAATATAAGCCGGATCGTTACAAACTAAGTAAAACTATCAAGTCTCACACAAACTTATGATCATAGGACTTTCAGTAGAAGGGTTCTTCAAGAAGTTTTAATTAAATTTCTAGAATCGATGCACCCACAGAGTATTACAACGTTGTTCAATCGAAAACTGTCATTCCATCCAGACACAGAGATGTAACGTAAACAAACATCAAAAATTACCAATCTAATTGAAACCTTACCCACCGGCTTTTATTGCTTAAATTCGAGTGCTTTTAGTGAGCACAGTCATAAAATTTTACGAGGTGCATTCGAGTAAGAGTGATGAGCGAAGTTTGGCTCTCTGTCGCATATTTTACGGTCTTGTAAGAGAAATAAATCGTGTTATGTCCATATTGATAAAGGAATTAGAAGGGAAATGTTATGTTTGTACTTATTTTTTGTGAATCATAGCTCGCAGGTCTACCTATGAGGTAGTCGGCTGCTTCGCCGGACTCGCCTGTTATAATCTTAATAAAATAAGATTACCAGCCAGCGCTTAAAAAACTTCAAACTAAAGCGACCGCTTGCCAAGGTCACCCTGTATCCGTTAGTTTTTGCATGATGCTTGAACATATATTCAAACATACAGACAAAAATGCTAATAATTACATTTTTGGCATTAGAATCGTTCCCAGGTGACCTAACAAAAAATAGTTCGAAAAACAAAATGTACACTTTTGACTTCGCTACAATTTTATTACAGGTTTAAAAAAAAGAATATCTATACTTATAGATATTTTTTTAAACCTGACTGTAAGCTACTATTTCAAGTTTGGAGCTTTAATGTATCAACTGCTGCAATATGGAATATTTGAAGAGTGGTGCACTGGTGAAGTTTCCCAATTTTCGTCGTTACGGTGCGGAAGTTATAGGAGGAGAAGGTTTTCAAGCATACTAGTGTTTGGAAAGTCCTTGAGTAAGAAGCAAATACCAAGGTAAGCTGCACAGTTTCGTATGACCCCACTTTCTAAGTTATATTGAAGATAACGATGATGGTCAGCAATGGTCAACAAGACTAAGTATTTGTGGTGATCATTGCTTTTTTCTTTCCCAAATAATAAGTGATCGAACTATGGCTTCACCATTATGACTTTCAGAGGGGTGCGGGTTTGTTCGACAGAGATACCGCAGCTCCTGGCATACGGGCTACTGAGGGGACACGGGTGGGTTTTAGTCAGTAAAAGTCTGACACGCCCTCCTGCTCCACCCAGAGCGGGAGAAGTTATTTGATGACTTCCCAACCAAAAAAAACCTCCCGATACCTCCGATCGCACGCTTGTTTACTCACCCTTGGCTTCTCTTATCCAGCTGCTACCAGACACCCTATGAAGTTGGTCTGGTGGTTTTATCTTTGCAGAAGGAACATGAGATTTAAATGGTTTTTATACCTACTATTACATAGTCTGTGGTTCTTCGTAGCGTACGATGGTTCAAACATTTTTGGCCCAAAATTCAGCTGCGCGAACTCCGCTCCCTGCCGCAGTCATAAGATCATCAAATGCATAGATGACAGGGCATGCAGCGCACGACAGAACGTAGGACATTGCCTGTAAGGTACCTACCTGTACCTATGTCTTTAAATACTTACGTAAAATGAGTCGAAAATATTAAAACATGAAAGCTATGAAATCATAACAATCCTTTTCGTTGAAACACTTTCGTGAATTTTCGTCGTCGCGCACATCAATTTAGTCGTTCGTACCGAATTATACTTAAAACGATTTCGCGGGCCTTTTGCATTTTCGCAGGCTTTTTAATAGAGTAGTTGGATGGCGAGAATATTCTGGAAATATTTAATATTCATTCGTTTCCTGAAAAATTGTTTTAAAATTTAAATAGCTATATTTGCCCTCAACAGGTCGGACCGGTCTCGTCAGAAAGTCTCCATACTAAGCAGAGTTCTAAATGTTTGAATAGCGTTCCAATAAAAATTAAGTGTGTCAGACGTGTCTAAACGCGACTATTTGTGGAGGCGGCGAAACTAAAGATTTAAATGTTGAGAGGTATGAGGAACAGGGTGTAAAGTTCACTCTTCCTCTATTGAAAAGGGAGGATCCTCCGACCAGACGGCTGTTGTGTCTGGTGGACAACTGCCCGACAGTTGATGTCGGGATATTGTATATGTTCACGGTACGACCGTTGACGTTCAAAGAGTTAGCACCGTATTTGTTTTGTCTTCGAAAAATTTGAAACATAGTGGTTAAAAGTTGCTCAATTCTCTTGTGCTGTATATCATTTCTAAGCTTGTGAAACGGACAAAAAAGTGATATATATAATACACCTGGACTCCATCGGCACCGTGAGTAATAAGTTAAAAACTATTAGAAAAAAAATTGAAATGACTTGCGTTCCTGACCTAGGACAACCCGCAGATCGGCCGCTTCTACGCACACATGAGCATGTGTGCGCTTACACATACACTAGGCGCTTGTTTCAACATCTTGAGCTTACGCTTCGCTTTTATAGCAGACTTAGTTTACGCCACGCTTCGTGAGATACAACAGTGTACAACCATATTAGAAAGGGAAATTGACAGGCAAGATGGACAACATAACTGTACGCAATAAATTTAAAAGATCATAATCACAGATTAATTTAACGACTTCAACTAGCCAAGATCTATTGAACACTACCATGCTCGATTCTACTATGGTGAGTATCCAGAGTGATACGCAAAATTTCGATCAGTCATATTCCGAGGACTTAAGGCGAGAAATAAATGAAATTAAAGAAAAATTAAAGAGCGCTGACATTGTAATTGAAAATATTAACTGCGAAAATACTAAGCTGAAACAGGTCACACAGGAACAACAACGACAAATAGAATTACTGAAAAAAATTACTTGCACTACCCCTCAGCGCAAAAACAACTCATCTCCTATTTCGAGACGAATATTAAGCATGGGAGTCAACACTCCCCGTCATTCTCCTCTGCGACTAGCTAAAAGTACCGGCATAAGAAGCCCCAGCTCACATACAAAGCAGCAGAATAAATTCGAGTGCAATACAGATATTCAATCTGAAAGTTACGTTGAAAACAAAATGTGTAGGAAAACTCACCGTGCTATAAGTACGGCAAGCCCGCCAGTTGAGCCTCAGAACAACAAACACCGAGTAATTATACTAGGTGATGGACAAGGCAGGGGTCTACGCAACATACTGCAAAACCTGCTTGGATCTGATTACGACGTGTTTTCGTATCTAAAACCTGGTGCTGTATTGAGTGAGATCTTGGAATGCTCAAAGAGCGAAATCAGCACACTAACCAAAAGCGACTACGTCATTATATTGGGTGGATGCTGCGATAAAAACCCATATGATATTGACATAAATCTGCATCGGTGGTTATCGTCAACTGCAAATACAAATGTGATTATCAGTGAAGTACCCAGTAATAGGTTCCTAAAAGAATAAAAAATTAACTATTTACTACGCTTTATCTGTAAGAAATATAAAAATGTACTGTACATGGACATGAGTTACGCTAGATTTCCACCAAGTAGACACAATTATGTACAAAATCTGGCAAGGTCACTCTTAAAAGAAATATTGTGTATTCATTACCATTTCAAAGCGATTTATCATTTTATTAGCATTTCAATACGAACAAATATGCCAGATAAATAATAAAAAGTCTTTTGAAAGTAAATACGTGCAAGTTAACTTAGATTCTGACCAAAATGTAATAGATAGAGATAATACACACTGTGTAAACGAATTAAGTAACGAACACGGTGAATCGGCATATACCGAAATTGAAAACACAAAATCGAATAATTTATTTTGTTTATAAACATGTCACTATCCTTCACCAAAATATTAATGGACTGCTCAATAAATCTGATATGATTTCTGTTTGTATAAACGAGTTAGCTACTCAGAACAATCCTGTCGACATACTATGTATCACCGAGCACAATATGACGGACGGTGACGAAGTGTACCTCCTATTTCCAAATTATAAACTTGCGTCTTGTTATATGAGAAATAGCAGACACGGAGGCTCCTGTATACTAATTAAAAATTACATGAAATATAGAATTCTTCATAACATCACAAAACTTTCAATCAGCAACACAATAGAATGCTCTGCAATTGAGCTATTGGAACATCAAATAATTGTTCTATGCATTTATAGGCCGCCAAACAACTCCGCTGGGTCTACAGGAAGTTTTTTCACAACTTTAAATAAAATTTTAAATAACTTATGTTCAAACGGGAAAAAACTAGTGATATGCGGATACTTCAACATAGATACTTTGAAGTCTACAAAACTTTCCAGTGAATTTACAGAACTCTTAACTAGATATAATTTGAAACTAAAATTTAAGCAGGTAACGCGATTTGCTAGTAAAACGTGCATAGACAATATAGCTCATAACATACGAGCTTGCAAAGGCACTATCAAGGAGTTGGCGCTATCAGACCATAATGCGCAAATTATTAAGGTTCCGGTCAAAAAGACTTGCACCATAAAATATTGGTATATTTTGAAACGGGATTACTCTCAAGACAATAGAGCAATATTTATTAAATATTTAAAACAACTAACCAATAGCGACGTATATAGTTGCATGGATGCGAATAGTGCCTACAACAAATTCTATGATAATTTCACCATGTTTTACGATCTCTGTTTTCCTGTTAAGAAAGTCAGGATACATGACAGATATAAACCGAAATGGATCTCACGTGGCTTAAGAATATGTAGCAAACGTAAATGCCAACTACTGTGGCAATATAGGAATAATCCAAATCAAGCCACCAAAACTACTTTCAAAGCATATGCAAAGAGATATAAAACCATAACCAGACTGACAAAAAAATCTCAAAATGACTACTTTATAAAATCTGCCACAAATAAGTACAAAGCTACCTGGAAAGTAATAAATGAGATCAAATCTAAACACCCAAATGAAGGTGTTAATCAATTAACTATAAACGGCGAAATTAATAAATAATCCTCAAGACATTGCGAATTCTTTTAATGACTTTTTTCTTGACGTCAATGATAATAAAACTGACATATAATTCTAATTCAATTTTTATGACACCGACTGTCCCTGATGACATCAATAAAATAATAATTGATCTAAAAAAACCGGTCAAGTGCGAGTTGGACTCGCGCACCTAGGGTTCCGTACAAACCTGTGGGTATCTAAGTAAAAGTTCAAAATTGTCAAAAATATTTTTTTTTATATCACGAAACTAAAAATTTACGGTTTTCGTAATTTTTCCTATATCTGTACTATAAGATGTGACTTCGTACAAAATTTCAAGATTCTAAGTTCACGGGAAGTACCCTGTAGGTTTTGATTCCCGTGCGAGTTTCGAAAATTTGCGGAATTTTGCGGCCTAAATGGCTGTATCTTTTGATTGCGTTGACTTAGAAGGTTGATTTTTCTACAGCTTCCAGGGACAGTAGAACTAAGTATCATATAGAAATTTCAGTTTGATACCTCCACGCGTTCCTGAGAAAAACGGTCTTGACAGACGGACGGACGGACGGACAACAAAGTGATCTGATAAGGGTTCCGTTTTTTCCTTTAGAGGTACGGAACCCTAAAAATAAAAATAGTGCTGGTTATGATAGCATTATGACAAATATTGTTAAAGATGTAGCTCAAATTATATCAGAACCACTTAGCTTCATTCTTAATTTATGCATAGAAGAAGGCACCTTCCCAGACAAACTAAAAATTTAAAAAAGGAGACAAAACTAACATGAACAACTATAGGCCCATAGCACTGATACCAATTTTTGGAAAAATTGTTGAAAAGGTGATGTTTAACTGTCTCTATACTTTCTTTGAAACACACAACATTCTAACGCCTAGCCAATATGGTTACAGGAAAAACAAATCCATAAATGTGGCAATGTATAACTTTTTACATAAAGTAATGACTAACCTAGATAAAGGGCTGCCGGCTGTTGCGCTTTACATGGACATGTCGAAGACTTTCGACATTACGCTATTTGCTGATGATAGCACTGTTTTATTCGTTAATGATAACACAATTGATCTAGAATCTGACATTAATCAAACAATATTATTAATTATAGACTGGCTTAAAATAAATAATTTAATGATTAACATTGACAAAACTAAACTAATGAATTTTAAAATACGAAGTCGACGTACGGGTATGTTAAAAATCCATTATCTAGATAGCGAAATTAAAGAAACGGAAGTAACAAAATTTTTAGGGTTACATATTGACAACAAACTTAATTGGAAACTACATATTGACCATGTATGCAAAAAGCTGGGACAGTTTTCATATGCACTTCACAGACTGAGTAAAATAGCAAATCAGTCTACTTTACTAACAGCTTACCACGGTTACGTTAGCTCTATACCCAGATACGGTATAATATTCTGGGGCAACAGTTCAGACAAGGGGCGTGCGTTCATTGCGCAAAAACGTTGCATCAGGGCTATATTTAAGTTATGCGAAACTGACTCTTGTAAGGCATTTTTTTTAAAGATGAACGTATTAACACTGCCATGTGTCTATATATTTGAGGCAGCAGTATATGTCAAAAATAATATTGACATGTATAATTACTACACGCGTATAAGGCGTAAGGACAAATTGCGCACAGTAGCTAGCAAGACTCATCTAATGCATGAAAGTATCTTCTGTATTGCTTCATGCATCTTTAATAATATACCAGGGCCTATTAAGATAATTACGGATATGAAAAAAATTAAAAAGAATCTTCATGATTTACTAGTAAACAAGTGCTGCTACTCACTAAAAGACTTCCTATCAGACAAATCACTGCTCCAATATAGTTCCCCTCAGTCATGATGCGTTCGGTGGCCCAATGATATGTACCTACCTTAATTCGTTCCATTTCATTTCTATTTTTATAATTTATGTGAAATATTAATGTGATTGTATAGTTCTGTAATGTATTTTTTTTTTTTGTGTAACTGTTGTATGCCCTAAGGGCGGGACGTAGCTGATCACAATTAAGTATTTAAGACCTGTATTATGTCCCTACCTATGATCCACAATAAAGAGATTGAGATTGAGATCGAGTTTCGTGGTAAACTCTAACTGCGCGATGTAGGATTTCTTTGCGTAGTTCGCATATGGCATTGTAGATGGTGCCACTTCTCTTTTGTGTTTCAAGCTTTTTGTATGCGAAGTATTTTTTATGTAGTGCCGCTACAAATGTTTGATTTAAGTAGATTTCTGTAGCTATCTAACTATTACGGTAAACTTGTGAGTACGGAGACTGTTGTAAAAACAAATACAGTGGTCTTTTAAATGTGGTACTGACTGTACTAAACGCCAACCTTAGTGGCAGATGCGGTCAACAAATATGTGCACGTAATTGAAAAATAATGTAGTCAACAGTCACGTCTCATCTACACGTGACTGTTGACTACATTATTTTTCGAAATCTCAAACTGAACAGGTACAGTCCTACTCAAACTTTTTAAAACCTCGACTATCTCAAGCTTGGCACTTATTAACTATAGGCACATTTTATTTTTCAACAATTTTCCCTGCATAAAAAAGGTAACCAATCCAACTCCAATAAATGATCTTAACATCAACCATTATAAAAACTATTCTTAGTTTTTTATTAGATACAAGCAGCGCTCCGCGGTGTCACCCGCGTAGTTTCCGTTCCTGTGGGAATGCGGGAGTAAAATATAGCCTATGTCACCCGGGGATAGTGTAACTTCTCAACAGTGAAAGAATTTTTCAAATCGGTTCAAGAGTTTCGGAGCCTATTCAATGCAAACAAACAAACAATCAAATCTTTCCTCTTTATAATATTAGTATATAAAAAGGCATGTTAAACAATCAATAAGTAGGTATCTAGACGAAAATGTATAATTAACTGTGTTTTTGTTTACCTGTGTTGTACAAAAAAAAAATTGATAAATGATAAATGATTTTATTTCTGTAAGTAGGTTTGTACAAACACTTTTACACGTCAATCATATTTTTTAAACTAGATGAGGTCGGCGTTTCCTATCTGACTACTCTGAGAACAAAAATACCACATAGTCCTCACATTCACAATAATTAAAGCAAAAATAATATTATACTTCTCAAAGTAAATATTCATGTCAAAGTGTATATTATAATAATCAAATGTCAAAGTGTAAATAATAATAATCAAATGTCAAAGAGCAAAACAAAGAAAAAACAACATTCAGTATACAAAATTGGAGCATGTCAATCCCAAGCTTTTTTGTCCTCAATATAATCTTTAACGGTATAAAAGGCTTTCAGGCACAACTTACGTTTGATGAATGATTTAAATTAATTGAGACTTAGATCTTGAACATGGCTTGGAAGTTTATTATAAAAGCGTATACATTGACATCTGAATGACCCACCTATTTTTTTGAGCCTTGTTGATGGTACAACAAATTTGTGTTTGTTCCTAGTATTTATACTATGGATATCACTGTATTTTTTAAACAATTTAATATTTTTATGAGCATATAAAAGATTTTCATAAATATACTGTGAAGGCACAGTCATTACATTTATCTCCTTAAATCTATCTCTGAGAGAGTGTCTCGGACTTAATTTATAAATTGATCGGACAGCTCTTTTCTGCAAGACAAAAATAGTCTGAATATCGGCGGCATTTCCCCACAATAGAATACCATACGACATTATACTATGAAAATAGCTAAAGTATACTAAGCGGGCTGTCTCTACATCAGTTAAATTACGAATTTTCCTAACAGCGTATGCTGCAGAACTTAGCTTTTTCGACAATTTAGCTATATGTGGGCCCCACTGAAGCTTGGTATCCAAAGTTAAGCCCAAGAATACAGTGCTATCTTCAGGATTCAATTCTTCGCCCTTTATCAACACATTAGTTTTCACCTGCTTAACGTGAGGTAGCGTAAACTTAATGCATTTGGTCTTTTTTTCATTAAGAAGCAAATTATTAGCATTGAACCAGTGAACTACTTTTGAGATTGCGCTATTTACATCGTCATTAACAAGTTGCTGACGTTTAAGTCTAAACAAAAGTGAAGTGTCATCCGCAAACAACACTATATCATGATTATCCTTTATGAGGTAAGGCAAGTCATTAATATAAATAAGAAACAAGAAAGGACCAAGAATTGAGCCCTGTGGGACTCCCATTGACACTACGGATCCCGGAGATCTTTTTCCGTTTACATCAACACACTGAATCCTATTACACAAGTATGAAATAAGAAGATCCAGAGCGGTGTTCCGGATCCCGTAGTGGCGGAGTTTCCTGATTAGAGAGAATTGAATTCGAATTCATAAAGCCTGCCTAGCCTGTTCTGACTCGCTTCTAGGCTTAGGCTTCCCTCCAATCCTCTCATCTTTATGAAGCCCAAGGTTCCTCCTTCTAGTTTGGACGGCCTATTCAGTTCGTTCCGCCATCACCTACATGGCCTGGCTCGACCCCGTCTTACTGTCTCAGGACACCAGTTCTGTGCTATTTGTGCCCAAGGTTTTCCCGGTAATTACTAATCACACTAAGCAGATCACGTTTCTGGGTGCTTCGTCTAACACCGAAAACATAATCAGGCCCAAACATTTAGTACAATCTGTACCCATACTGACGATACGGAATGTGTTAGTGTGTTTCTACCTTTATTCTGCCGTTGGCATCTAATTTCCAATTTCGAAACCATGCACCGTAATGCGCAGGCTCGACAACGCTAATTTTAGGTGTCAAGTCTAATATTGCATTGTTGTGCTTATTAGTCTATATGCAATGTAGAAGGTTTGATATTACCTCAGCAATACATGCCAGGAATGCAGGTACAGTAAGTGCGAGCACAAACTGTGCGTTATGTAGCTGCGACTAGTTGCTCTAACAAGAAGCAGAGTTATGTATATCTACGTGTTGTCGCGGTGACTAGACGCAGATGCTTTGCGTTTGCGAGTACTCGTTATGAAAAACGTCGTGTAGGAAGCGTTCGGGCGGCTCCAACCACTCGGCAATCTTCAGCTATTGTCGTGAGACAGCGGAAGGCAGTTGCAGGTGGCGGCGACGAGAGGAGCGGCGTGCTGGACGCGGGCCGTCGTGCCACTTCGCTACTGATCTCCAACGACGCCACGCGCGCGCACTCCATACGTTTACCAACATCAATTATTTGTACCTATACGGATTATATCCATTTAAACTACAATGAACCTATCTTTGAGTTTAGTCCTTAGTTAGGTCCATAACAGGAAGCGATCATTTTCTTTCAGCGTTGGAGAGAGACAGTTGTCTTGACGTGTCGCATGCGACCGTCATCGGGTGTTTGCGTGCACTTATACAAGGTGGTAAAATGATCGACGCTCAACCTGTTACCATCAACGTAGTGTATAGGATGTAAGGGAAAGGCTTCCGAAACTGAAGACAAGTGACAAGTGACAAGGGTTAGTGATTTTTGATACATTTTCACAAAAAAATCTAGATTTTCTTTTTACATATTGTACCAATTTTTTTTTGCGTTTTTTGCTCACTATGCTGTAAGAACAGTTTAATGAACCATTATTTGAATTAAATACGTTTACAAATGACCCCAAGTCCAGGCGACGAGTTTAGGTTAAGGCATCCTTTGTAAAGCGCCGCCAAAATAAAATAAGTAGAAACATTACAGAAACGTCAAACGTTTCAAATTGATGCAAAATAACCAATTTAGGGCGAAAGGTTATTGGTATCCGTTTGCATTTAGGTTGTATATAACCTACGTTCTGGCTTCGGAAGCGTTCCCCATACACCTGTATAATTCTGAAAGTCCATGCGTTGAAATTTTTAAAGTTATAAAAGAGAGAGAGAGAGAAGTTAAACCGTTGAATGTTTTCGAATGATTTTTTTTCTGTAAATGAACTGTTTGTTTACTATTAATTAAATCACATTTTATTCGCAAACATCCACAGGTTTCTTACCAAACTTAAACTATATCCAACGACGCTGCTTACTTATTTCACTGGAGACTGTATCTGTCAAACTTACCTTCTTCTTTTCTTTAAGTTTCCAGTCCGCATCAACTCGTACCGTCGCCTTTCAATAAAATCCACCCATTTGTACTATACTCCACAAACAATTCTTATGAAATATTAAGCATGTGGTTATTTTCCGCCATCAAACTCTGTGAGACACCCATTTTCCCCATGTTTATAAGTATGAAGAGTGATTGAAAACAACGAATTATTAAAATATTTAAAACGCACAATAGCCATTATTTATTTATAGTATTTGAGCACATACATATGTACATATATACATACCTAGGCATACACACAAACTTTAGTGCCAGGTCAATAACTTCTTAAAATTACTATTTAATATAACGCAAATTAATAATTAATAACTTCTAAAAGATAACCAGAAAGTAATAATGTTTGTATTCGAACAACTTCTAATTATTTTCTTTTACGATCCGTTTGTCAGACAGATTTAAGATTTGAACTAATTGCTTGGGGGAATTAAGTAAATTAGAATCATATTTCGTGTATTCCATTTAATGAAATACATAAATTCGGGTTGGCACAACTACAAAGTATTAACAGTGAAAATATAGAGAAGAATTTTATCAGTCATAGAAACATCAGGATCTTTGGTTCTATACGTTCGTTAGAACATAGGCGATTATAAATTGTTACTAACTAATTAGAATACAACAAATTATCTTAGGACGTTAGGAAGAAGGTATATTAACAGAAGAATAATTTTCACTGTAGTTGATGTGCTCCCCGAAATGTTGGTACCACCTGTGAAAGAAAAAACAAAGTTACTTATTGCACATTTTGTACAATTAAAGAGATCCAAAAATAATCGGATCAAAAAAAAAACATTCATATAAATAAACAATACGCAGACATTATTCTGAGCACATTTCAAGAAAAGAGTCTACGCAATTGCTACGACGTAGCAGTTAGCTACGGCGTAGCCCCCGTAGCGCACTCGTAGCACTTATAAACATCACACGTGAAAAAAGTTGTTTGCTTAATCCTAAATAAGGATTGACATAATTCAAAGTAAGAAAAAGAATAATCTAATTGGCTATTTAGCAAGTCTACGAAAATTGTGAAAGTCAGCTTCATTTTATATTACGCTCTAAGGACCAACATTTTGTCAGTACTTAGACTTTAACTGGGAACTTGAGCTTAACAAGTCATAACTGTAAAGGCCTAAGTGATCTCGACGGAGTCCGCTTTAACTAGCAAGGCAGTCGGAAAAAATTATGGCTTGCTCTGCTGAAGGACAATTCTCGTAATTTTGAGAACGTTCACAGACTGATATAATCTGTCAAAAATACCTCGAGTTTCCATAAATGTTTGAAATTTTTTTGACATTTGCTTGTCGCCAAGATGACACTGCGACCAGATTTTGAACGTTTTGAATTGGCCTTCTGATTTCGTAGCCAGTTTACGAATTGATGTTCGAAGGTAAGAACCACCTGTCACCACTTAGGGGAAAATTACACTGTCAAATATGTAAGATCACAGAGGGGTATTATTCTCGTAATTTTAAGAACGTTCACAGTCGGATCTCAGTCTCAATCTGTCAAAAATACGTCCAGTTTCCATACATTTTTGACAAGTTTTTGAAATTTGCTTGTCGCCGAGATGACACTGCGACTAGATTTATACCCCCTTATTACAAAACAAGGTTTATCTTTAGGTATGGTTTAAACCGCGAGCCTGTTTTTTTAAATAAGAACCTAACTGAAATCGAAATACGGCTCCTTTTACAAAACTGACAAGTTAGTCCAGTGCTAAATTGTCAGTTTTGTAAAAGGAGCTGTAATTCTATTTCAGTTCTAAGTTCTTATTTCAAAAACAGGCTCGATGGTTTAAACCATACCTAAAGAAAAACCTTGTTTTGTAATAAGGGGGATAACGTTTTTAATTACGAGAATTTGTCACCAGATCTTTGCGACACATAAATGATGTTGAAATAAACCTTTGTTGTGAGAACTATTTATAGTTCTCATCATCTTTCATATTTCATGGATGAAATAAACCAGCATAATCTGGCCTCGCATTCTATTGGAACTCTTTACTACGCTAGACCTGCTCAATTGGAAAGTGTGGTCCACTGTATAATAATAATTTGGATGTAGGCTAGATAGAATTCCGAGTCTAATTCTATTTGTGAACGAGGCGCTCATAAATTATTATTTACCCAAAATTTTATTACAAACAATTATTTGCAATTTATTGTATGATTCATGATAATATTACATTGTTACTGCAACATAATCCACTTAAACCACTTTTAATTGAAAATAAATACCAGTTGTGTGCATAATTTAACGAAAAAAATAATACTAACTAACTTTTGATGTTAAACAAACTAGTTGAAACAAATGTAGGCACCTCGAAGGATTATTTCTATAGAGTAAACAGAACATTATCAAAATTCATGTTTTTGGTTCAAAAGTAGTTGATAAAGATCAACTAAAGATGTAATTTGAAGAAAAACAAAAGACTGCAGACCAATCAGATTATAAAGAAGTTTTAAGATACAACCAAGTAAGGTAGACTTTAGAAATTCTGAGGTACGTTTAATTAATTCAAGATCCACCCAAACGAGTTGGGTTAATTGGTTGATTTTATAAATAAACTTTGGAAAGTTTTAGTAACTATCTCGAAATTTTAAGAATAGAATCTTGACATTATTGGGTACCTGTTTGAGAGTTTCTGATAAGGGCAAAAATATATTAAAAAAATTACAAAGATGCTAAGAAAAAATGGATGTTTTTTATTCAAACATCAGGAAAGAAAATTATTTGTTAGCCTAAATTAGGATTTATCTGTGTTTATTGTACTCGCAAATGGCATGCGTGTATGACCAAATGTATGAAAGGATAAGACCCAAAAGGTATACGTAGGTATCGTAGAAGGTGGCGTTCTGTACTTTCTGCTTACCATAATGAGAAAAAGGCATGAATTAATGTATATACTAGCTGTTGCCGGCAGCTTCTCCCGCGGGAATATACTTCTGGGATGAAAACTATTATATGTGTTATCCAGATTATAAACTATCTGTGTGCCAAATTACATCCAAATCCGTTCAGCCGTTTTCGCGTGATTGAGTAACAAACATCCAAACATCTTCACGAACTTTCACATTAATATCATATTTGTAGGATGATATGTCATCATCATCATAATCATTTCAGCCGATAGACATCCACTGCTGGACATAGGCCTCCCCTAAAAATTAAAAAGGGGGTTTTGCCATAATCGCCACACTTGGCAAGCGGGTTGGCGATCGCAGTATCGTGGTAAAATGCATAGATAACGCTGCTGCCCATTCTCTAGTAAGTCCCTTAGTCCCCTTCTACGACACCTACGAGAATAAATGGGATGGTGCTATTCTTTACGTCCGGCAGCAGAAAGAACTCTGACATGATGACGGATCCGATGGATAACATGTATGTTTATTTTACTACCGTCAAGCAGTATTTGTCTTAAAACAATAGCCAATTTCGAATTTAATAAAAAAAAAAAAAAAAACAATTCGAGAATCGATTCAGCCGACAATAAGAATCGAATAACTATTACAATTGCCGAATAAAATTGCAAGCTCCAGTCAATTCAATCTGTCGCCTCTGTAGTGTGAAATAAAAATCAACGACGCAGCTGTTTGATTTGATAAACAAAGACGTATTCTTGATTGTTTTTTTAGCCTTAGTAATTTGTAATACAAGAACAATTGGTTACAGGAGATTACTTCGAAGGCACGTTATCGAATTGTTATTCGATTGAATATTGTTACCAAGTTATTCGATTTATATACACATTTCTTTATCAATGACGACCAGTTCTTGCCTTAGGTCATATAACCAGGACAAGGAAATTTATGAAATAACTACAATCTCCTTCCTCCCTACAATGCCGCATTTTCTATACGATCCAACTGTTTCTTCACTACAGTGTAAGGTTATCCATAACAGCACCATAACACTACATCACATAAAGTTGCCCAGATTTAAGGCTAATTTCCCTAAGGGGTGGTAGAAAATGTACAAAGAACACTTTTGACTTAAAAGCTTTTACTAACCCTTGAAGAACTAGCGTGTATTTAATAGGTTCTGTGCGTGATTCAAGCTTGTATGTGAACAGATGACCTAGGTCATGAGACTTGTGGGGACGTTTAAGTATTCATGTGTTATTTTGGGCTATTTGCCCGTTATACGTCACGGAAATCGAGGTTAAGTCAACTAAGGTCATGTCGTTTCTGATTGTTTAAATTATTTACGACACGAATGTAATGCTCATGTTTATTCTGTGAGTTATAGAATAAACAGAGTTACTGATAATTAAAACTAAAACTTGTTGATAAGGAACTAGTAGTACGGTTACCTAGGACAAACTGTCCAGTTAGGTAGGTCCAACTTCGAGAAAGAGGTCAATCGTCGAATCCGACTCGGCTGGGCAGCGTTCGGGAAGCTTCGCAATATCTTCTCGTCCCACATACCGCAGTGTCTCAAGACGAAAGTCTTTGACCAGTGCTTGTTGCCAGTGATGACATATGGAACCTAAACGTGGTCGCTCACAATGGGCCTCATAAGAAGGCTTAAAGTCACCCAAAGGGCGATGGAAAGGGCTATGCTTGGAGTTTCCCTGCGTGATCGAATCAGGAATGAAGAGATCCGCAGGAGAACCAAGGTAACCGACATAGTCCGAAGAATTGCCAAACTTAAGTGGCAGTGGGCAGGGTACATTGCTCGCAGAACAGATGGCCGATGGGGCCGAAAAGTTTTGGGGTGACGACCGCGTACCGGAAGACGTAAAGTTGGAAGGCCTCCCACAAGGTGGACAGATGACATTGTGAGGGCCGCTGGATGCGAGAAGCACAGAACCGGTCGAAGTGGCGGAGCTTGGGGGAGGCCTATTTCCAGCAGTGGACGTCTTTCGGCTGAAATGATGATGATGATGATGAAGGAAATAGTGACACTTAGTCGATGTTTAAACCTCAAATGAAGACCATGATAGACAAACTTTAATAATTGAATCAGGAACAGACTGTGATTCTTGTTAATGAACAAATTAACATTGTTGCAAGCCTAAAGCTACTTAATTACTTTCTTTGATTATTTACGAAAACATATAGAATTAAAAGAAGAAGAGAAACGATCAGATTTGCTGTTATACAGGGTGGTAGGAATATCGAAGCGCGAACTGTTTCCATGAATTCAGCACATAATTCCAGAATCCCTAACGTAGAAATTTAACATCGGTTTACAACACAAAAAATGTGTCAAATAAAAGTGCAATACCTACGCGATGAAAATGTTTGGAACATTTTATTTTTTTAAGAGTGAGCACACAAATTATTAAATTGCTTTTCCGTGAAAGTCAAGTCAAATCACTGCGTCATTGCGTGTCAGAGCTGTCAAAACGAAACAGAAACGCGACGTGGTAGGTCGAATCGAATGATTTCAATCTTCGCTGCTGCCATCATGTTCATGACAGCCATCGAAGCGTCCGTTAGTCAACGCCAAACGCTGCCAACGCTGTTTTATGAAACGGTAGCTATAGATCTATACAGGAAAAGTTTTTATTCAATGCGCAAATTTTAACCATGAATTCAGCATATTATTCTAGACCCCCTAGCTCAGAAATTTTTCGCCAGACATATACAAAAAAAAAATCAGCTGTTCCATACATTTTCAGCTGATTTTTTTTTTGTATAACCGGCGAAAAATTTCTTCGCTAGGGGTTCCAGAATGATATGCTGAATTCATGGTAACAATTTGCGCACTGGATAAAAAGTTACCCTGTATATAATTAGCCCATAATGTTCCCACTGCTGGGATACAGGCCTCCTCTTTATAAGAGGGAGTGGGCCGTAATCCACCATGCGGGCCCAAGGCGGGTTAGTAGATGAACATGTCTTCTAATTATTGGTTCTAGGAATTACTAGTTTCCTCACGATTTTTTTCTTCACCGTTCTAGTTATCCAAAGTAAAGCGCCTTTCTGGGTTCGAACCTACGACCTACAACTCGCAAGTCGCGGCCGTTACTACTTGTTCATCACTCTTAGATCTACTCCATCAACATTTAATTAAAAAGAGCTTAGTATTTTAGCCATAAAACTATAAAACAGTCTGAAATTTTCATTCTTTATAATTATTATACGTGTACTTATACGAAGATACGAGTATGTTACAGATCACTCTTGTTATTTATTTTAACAAGCGCTAACTCTGTTAATTTGTTTTTTCAAACATCCGCAGTGTTGCACTCCAGAATTACGTGTACAAACTTGTTTTCTTTTGTGCCGCTGTGGGGCGCCACATGTTTTTGCGGCACTTATCTCAGTTTCAATTCTAAGCTTAGCGGTGTTTCCTTTTATTGTATGCTGTTCGTTATTTAAGAAGGGAGAATATTGTTTTTTTTTGTGTTGCAAATAGATGTTTGGAAACATGAGTAATGAGATATTCATGTTTTGTTTTCGAGGTTTTTATTGTAGGTTATTTTGCAAAAGTAAACAGCGTTGCTTGAAATTTGATAACTAACCAGCAAACTAAAAAATCGTTTCATAATACTGTTTGCAAATAGACGGTTGCCACCTCGAAACGCGATGTTTTTTTTTCTACATTTTATTCACGCGAATCGAAGCGGTAGTTGCGCGTTTATCTAAACAAAAACCAATTTAACTTCGCTTCTTTTTTTAAACAAATTTACAATATAACAAATGGCTGTGGTTGAACTCAATTAAAAGGTATTCGTTCACAAAATATGTTGCTTTTATCAAAATTGGAGGATTTACTTGCCACTGCCCACAATATCCTACGAGAGAATAACTCTGTGACTTTTAATAATACGAGTATTTCATTAATAGTCTGTGGATGTGTGTATCTTAGCATACCAAGACCGCTTTGTGCCTTGGAAAGTACGTTAAACTGTTGGTCTAGGCTGTACTTTGTGGACCTTTACCAGACGTTACGGGTTATCAGAAGCCCACAAGACTGACAACCAGTCTTACCAAGGGATATTGTATTACCCAGTAACTGGGTTTTGGAGTTTAGGTAAGCAGTCGCTTTATATGAATTACTGGTAATCAGTTGCATCCAGTTTAACTGGAAGCCGATTCCAACATAGTTGGGTAAAGGCTAGGTAGATGATGCCATCATCATCATCATTTCAGCCGATAGACGTCCACTGCTGGACACAGGCCTCCCACAAAAAAGAAACTCAGGGTTTTGCCATAATCGCCACGCTTGGCAGGCGGGTTGGCGATCGCAATATGGTGGTAAAATGCATAGAGAACGCTGCTGCCCATTCTCTAGTAAGTCCCTTAGTCGCCTTCTACGACACCCACGGGAAGAAATGGGATGGTGCTATTACGTCCGGCACCACACGGAACGGATGATGCCATTCCTATTTACAATTTTCCAAATGCAAAACAATATTCATGCAAACAAAAAATTTTACGTCATAAAAACTTCGAAGGCACGCCTGTGAAGTACCGATTTACATAATGTAATAAGAGAATGGTTGTTAGTCCATACCCATAAAATTTGCTATTGGCGTCAACAGAAATGGTTTTCAGCAAAATTACCCTTTTGTCATATGGAAATGTGACTGATTAGTTATAAGCCGTCGTTTAAAATGGTTACAATTACTACCTACTTATTTCTAGTTAGCAACATGCACTTGTTTTTTGCATACATCAATGAGTATAACAGGTATAGAAAACTTCTAGTTAGCGCAGTGTGACTGCCGTGTGTTGGTTCTCAAATTTTAATGGAAAAGTGTTTGCTCCTGTGCATGAATCAGCACAAATATAATTTCAATAACAATAGGAGGGTTTTTTAGCAAATTCCTGGTTGACTGGTAGAAAATGCCTATGGCATTAAGTACGCCTGTTTACATTTGTGTGCGTAAAGTTTTAGATAAATAAAATAAATAAATTACTCATCCATTGAATCATAGGTTTGAAAAATTCGGTTGCGTGTTTCTGCAACGTAAAATAACGCATTGAACGTATTACAAAATTGCCCCGCTAATAAATTTTTGCTTCTTTAGGGGTGCCAATAAACGGTTTCTTTACTAAAAATAAAGCCAACATAAAAAAACACGTTTTTAACCCGATAAAGCGCACGTGAGCAAACCCATAAAAACTCTCTGATATGAATTTCACCCGTAAAAATGATTTGATGTAAACAATGAAGCGGTGATCATTCGGAGGTTATGTCATTGTTATCAAATTATCTGTTTCCAAACTTCTGATCATTCTAGAACAGAACTGTGGAACTGATTTTTTTTTTATAGAAAATGTTTCGTCATCTGCCTAGTCTTTTCCCAACTATGTTGGGGTCACCTTCCAGTTTACCCGGATGCAGCTGAATACCCGTATTTTACACGAAGCGACTGCCTATCTGACCTCCACAACCCAGGTACTGGATAAAACAATACCCCTTTACACTGTTTGTTAGACTTTTTGGCTTCTAGTAACCCTAAAGGACGGTAAAAATCCACAAACGATAGCCGGGATCAACGGCTTAACAGAAAATGTTTATGTACATGTAATTAGGGTATACCAGTGAGTTGTTGTAATTATAACATAATGTTTCATTTGGTAGGTAGGTAGGCATAGGTACATCTACAGTAACACCCATATTTTGCCAGTTATGTGTAAGTCGTATGTACTACAATATCTAATTGTCTTTTCACCATCATAAATATAGTTATTACATTTTAATAAATCAGAGTCACCTTCGGGTCACCATATACCTAATTTAAAAAAAAAACATGTCTTAAATATCAATTTATAAGAACGAGACTATAGTCTAACTGCAAGAGATGTGCACCCTAATTGCGTAACTCACGATTGATCTTAATCGGTTTCGATTGGACCGTTGAACAGTATTCATTGCGTTATTTACGTTGTTGAACAAACACATTTTTCGAACTTATGAAGCAATGGTTTAACAATCTGTTTCAACACGAAACAGATTATGATTAATCGTGAGTTACGCAATTAGGGCGCAGATCCTACTAATATTATAAATGTAAAAGTTTGTATGTTTGGATGTGTGGATGTTTGTTAGTAAATCACGCAACAATGGCTGAACGGATTTGGATGAAATTTGGCACACAGATAGATTATAACCTGGATTAACATATAGGATACTTTATATCCGGGTATTACGTTCCTGTGAGATAATTTTCGACCTCCATGCAGGCGAAGCCGCTGGCAAAAGTTTGTAATAATAGAACATTTTAATAAATTTGAAGGTGACCATATAATTACAAAAAAAAAAAAAAAAACAAGATATCAGTTTACAAGAACTAGACTATAGTCTATCTGCAAAAATATCTGATACAGAATAAAAGGATTTATTTGTGAGAAAGGACTTAAGGTATTTCTTAAAAAGTCTTAAGTTGCCCTTTTATACCGTTGGGTATATTTTTAAGAAAATAATCCCTAGACCTATAAAAAACCTAAATAAAAATAAATCTGTTTTTTTCTACAATTTTTTTTGTTTTACTTTCTTTAATTTACAAGTCTTTGTCCAAGCCACTTTACTTAGAGCTTTCTCGTAGCAGAATTGTTTATTTGGCAAAGGCAATAATTAATAAACAGCCTGTATATTACAGTAACGTAATCGGGAAGGTGTACAGGGTGATATTATGTTGCGGCCCACTAACGAGGTGGTATATTCTCTTATATTATTATAACGAGGCTGAACTAGGGATGCTAATAATCTTCTAGGAGAAAATAGTTACTGTTTTTAATTTTAGTTTCAGAAAACAGTAGATTGAGTAAAATACATGTAGATCATAGGTTCTAATCCAGACAGGCGCTTTAGTTTGTGTACATTATTTCATCATCACTGGTCTCAAAACGATGAAGAAAAACATCGTAAGGTAACCGACCGATCGATGTCCTAGAAGCAAAAATTCGAGGACATGTGACATCCACCAAACACCACTGGGCCCGCGTGGTGGATTACGGCCCACCTGTATCCTAGTGGTAACATTATGGTCTGATTATATAGAATAGTAATTGTATCGATAGAAAGCATGTATAAAATAACTTTTTGTTTCCTATTTATTCTTTTGCATTTTTTATTAAACTATTGTAACTAAGTACTACGTATTGCCAGATAACCCAACCTTATTAGGTTGGTTTACTTGTTTTTCGAAGAGAATATATTATTATTAAGTTTCAAGCTAAGTTTAACCTTAATAACTAAGTTCGGAAGGCGGTGATATGAAATTAAAATACATATCAAAAGTCACCGACTTCCGAACTTAGTTATTAAGGTTAAACACAGCAGGTTTATTATTTTTTTCTTTTCAGTTTTTTCGGCGGTTTAATGTTTTTGTTAAAAAGTTTTTATTTTACAATTTTTTGCGGCTATAATCTACTAATTACTACATGCTTAATTTTTTATTACTTATTTTAATACACAACTCAGTATAAAAATCTGTGAGTAAACAATCAATCATTCCTGTTTTCCTACCCTTAGGGTTAGATTTTTTTTTTCAAATTTATATGAAAAAAAAGAATTATCAAAATAGAACTACTCTGTAAAAAGATACGCGTGGTCATACATAAAAAAAATTACGCGTCGAATTGAGTAACCTCCTCCGTTTTTTCGTCGGTTAAAAAATAAATATAAAGATGCTTCGCCAACCCTAGTTGCAACTTAGAGCGAATAACCCCCTTATAACATTGTTGTATGCCCCAAGGCTTTCAAAATAAAGGATTTATGTTTTAGTTAACGTATGTTAGTTTTAGAAAGTTACCTTTAATTTATTATAATAGTAATTGACGGCACGGTTGGCGCAGTGGTTAAGCGATTGACTGCTGCGCTGCATATCGCGGGTTCGATTCCTGCACGGAACAAATATTTGTATGACCTACAAGTAGTTGTTCCGGGTCTGGCCGTTTGTGTATGTGAGTTTAAATGTTTGTAAACGCACCCACAATACAGGAGAAATTCCTAGTGTGGGGCAACGCTTTTCAAAAAAAAAAAAAAAAAAAAAAGTAAGAGGAAAAGTTCTATAGAAATGCTTCCTTGCGTTGATAATTCTTTACAGGATAAGATTGTAACCAGTGCGCAAACTGTAACCGTGAATTCAGCGTATCATTCTCGAACCCTTAGCTCAGGAATTTGACGTCGGTTTTACAAATCAAAATCAGCTGTTCCATGCATTCTGACTGCGTAGGTATTGCAGTGTACTGTATTGCACACAATGTACGAAACAGCTGATGTTTTATTTGTAAAACCGACGAAAAATTTCTGCACTGGGATCGAGAATGATAAATGCTGAATTCCTGGTTACAGTTTGCGCACTGGTTAAAAACTTATCCTGTACATGAAAATCAAGAGCACCTGAACAGTTCAATCATTATTGGCATCTCACAGTTCTATTAGGTTTTTCTCTTCTACTTACAAAAAACTAGTTACTGTATCATTACATAAAGTATTTTTCTGCAGCATCAATAAATATTTAAATCTTTGAGGGGCTCGTGGCTAAGTCACAACGACCGCATTACGTTAAACTACGCTTGCCGCGGTTGGTCCGTGGATGGGTGATGATCTTTGCAAACCAAGACCCCTCTCCGTGCCTGAATTGCCGGCTGTCATTCCTGAATTTATGACAGTCGTTACGGGTCGTCAGAAGTTCGAAAGTCTGTCAATCAGTCTTACCAAGGGGTTTCGTATTATCCAGTTATTGACTTGTGAAGGTCAGATAGGCACAGTATCCAATTGCATCCGGTTAGACTGGAAGCCAACCCACCTGCCAAGCGTGGCGATTATTTCAAAACCCCGCTTTTGGGGGAGGCTTGTGTCCAGCAGTGAACGTCTTTCGGCTGAAATTATGATGAGACTGGAAGCCAAACCTAGCATAGGTGGGAAAATGCGAGGCAGATTGATTTCATAAAGAATAAAATCGCAATAATATAAAAATAAACCCTGGTAAAGCTAATAAATTACCTACTGCAAAAAACTACCCATTAGTCACTGGTATAGCGAACAATAGGTAATAGGGAAACATCTGCGGCTCTATGTACGTTTCATTTTCATTACAACTTAATAACAGGTAACCAGGTAGTCCTACCTGTAATTAAACTGTTCCTACTTCATGAACGTATGAGTTTCCAACAGTTTTTTATGACCAACCACATTATCCACACGTCCAAACGACGCAATAATTTCAATGCATCGCGTGGTCTAGAACGGACGTACGCTGCACCATATGTGCATACAAGTGACAAATGTTTCCGAAGGAATCGCTTTGCTAGTGACCGCAAGAGTCTCGCATATGCTACGTCACCGCAACGTATCGTGACGTCCGAATTTACTATAGGATTACGTTTCTCGGACGTAAACAAATGACGCTGTGGTGTGTGGTGATGCAACGAATTGTGCGATTTTGCCTTATTTAGTTGGGAGTCGGGTTGTTATTTTATGTACGTTCTCTTCTTTGTCTCTAGTCACATTGACTTCAATGATTAAAAAGTAGGAGGTTTTCAATTCGTATGTACGTCTTTTTTCTTTTCTTTTTTTTCTATTTTGCTTTGCACAATAACATAAGATAATGATTTATTTGTTCAAACATGAGTACAAGATATACAACATAAATAGTCAGCATGCAAGAGATGTTAATGGTAAACATAAAACAGATCACTCAGGCAACTGAAGATCGATTTCAAAAATATTTTTTATTACATATTGTATGGTAGGGTTTTACCTTTGTGATAATTTTCCATTTCATAACATACTCAAGACAGAAATGGATTTATTTTTATACAAGTTTAATAGGTACCGTGTGGTGCCGGACGTAAAGAATAGCATCATCCCATCTCTTCCCGGGTGTCGTATAAGGCGACTAAGGGACTTATTAAAGAATGGGCAGCAGTGTATTCTACAGGATAAGTTTTTATCCAGTGCGCAAATTGTAACCATGAATTCAGCATATCATTCTAGACACCCCAGCGTAGAAATTTTTCGTCGGTTATACAAAAAAAAAAATTGTTGTTGCATAGAAAAGTGCTATACCTACGCGGTCAAAATCTGTTTTTTTAATGTAAAACCGACTAAAATTTTCGACGCTGGGGGGTCTAGAATGATATGCTGAATTCATGGTAAAAATTTGCGCACTGGATAAAAACTTATCCTGTATGCATTTTACCACCATACTGCGATCGCCAACCCGCCTGCCAAGCGTGGCGATTATGGCAAGCCCCGCCAAATTGGGGGAGGCCTATGTCCAGCAGTGGACGTCTTCCGGCTGAAATGGTGATGATGATGATGAAGTTTAATATTAATGTATTGCATCAAAACTTTTCCGGAATGAATATCTAGATGAAGACGACAACTGTACCAAAATCCGTTACGGAGTTCAGAATAACAACGCGGTGACACAGACTCAAAAAGCGAATTTAATTAATGGATAGAAACCTAGCTAAACGATTCTATGATAGACTGTCAAATGAATAGCGATAAAAGGTCGATGTCTCCTGTCAGCAAAATAGCTTCGAATAGTTTAATTGAAAATTACTATCATTTAATTGAGTGGACAGCTCAATTGAAGGAAAATTCGGCGAATCTAGTAATAATTATCCAGTGTAATTATATAAACTTTTAAGGTATAACGACCTTATTGAGGAGTCACCTTTGATTTCAAAGGTTTCCATTTGAAAATAATTTCATTTACTTCGACAAGATTACAGAAAACGACCTTTACGCCTAATTAGTTTTTTTAGAGTGTCTAGGTATAAAATCGAAAACGACACGGTTGGCGCAGTGGTTAAGCGATTGACTGCTGCGCTGCGTGTCGCGGGTTCGATTCCCGCACGGAACAAATATTTGTATGACCTACATCACCGTTGTTCCGTGTCTGGCTGTTTATGCATGTGAGTTTAAATGTTTGTAAACGCACCCACAATACAGGAGAAATTCCTAGTGTGCAACGTTTTTTAAAAAGAAAAAAAATGCGAGCTAAATCAAGATGATAAGTACATGTTATTCTACCTACTTATTTGTTCAACAGAATTATTGGAACACGTTAGGTAAATTTTTCAGTAAATCTCAGTTAACACAACAAAAAGTTATAACATTCTTAAAAAATATCAAACGTACCTACTTAGTAAACTCATCAAACGAAAATCTACATAATTAAAAAGAAAGGTCCTGACTGACTGACTGACTGACTCATCAACGCCCAGCCCAAACCCTTGGGCCTAGAAATCTGAAATTTTTCACAGAAGTTCCCTATATAATGTAGACAAGGAATATGGAAGGATTTTTTTGAAATTCAACCCCTCAGGGAGTTAAATAGGGGATGAAAGTTCCGTGCGGGCGAAGCTCTGCAAAAGCTAGTAATATATAAATATTGGATTATCATTGGTGCATACGTCCAAAAACATATTTTAAGCAAAAGTCAACACATGACTGAAAAAGACGCAGCTGAAAATATCAGTTTTTTTTTCTTAAACGGATACGTTTTGACATTTCAATTTGGCACATCAGTGTGACCGGGCGGGGTCTCGATATGAAATCTACAAATTTTATCGATATTAATTACGATTTTATCTCTTGGACACTAAAAGTGTTGAGATAAAATATTGATGCTGGTATATTTTTTAATAATTTTTTTGAACTAAATGTATTCAAACTACAAGGTTTTGCCCGCGGCTCCGCCCACGTGGATAACAGTTATCGCGTAAAAAAGTATCCAGTGTCCTTCTCCATATCCCATGTTATATCTCTGCGAAATTTCATGGCGATAGGTTTAGCGTTTTAGGCGTGAAAGCGTAACAGACAGACAGAGTTACTTTCGCATTTGTAAAATTTGTAGGGAAGGGATATAATATAAAGCCTTGTTTCCCCAAAGGCTTGTGCATAGGTATAGGTACCTATAATAACCCACATTTCGAAAGTTTTGTTTAAGTCCCATCTAATAGGTGGCGAGCCTATTGCCATCAACCGGGTACAAATCCGAACTCTGGGTTGCTACTGAGAAATTCCAGATAGAATAACCCAATCAGCTCAAACACTTTGCCTAACCTGGCAATCGAACCCATGACCTCGTGCTCAGCAGTACCTGATATTGAATATGTCCGTCGTGAGAAGTCAAGGCGAAGATTTATGCCCATAAGTGCAAGTCAAATGAAAAACAAAATATTATTCGTTACTTATGGTACAACCGTTGAATAGCTGTTCATGTGGAACCGTAGTTCCTACACATTAGTAGAATCAGTCTATAATGATCCTGCTGCTGGGACACAGGCATGCTCTCTGTGCAAGGGAGTGGGCCGTAATCCACCACGCGGGACCAGGGCAGGTTGGTAGATGTCACTGTTTTGGAGTTTTTGGTTCTAGGACATGCCATGCATTTCCTCACGATGTTTTCCTAAACTGTTTTGAAGGTGAAGAAATAATTTACACAAAATAAAGAAACTGTCTGGGTTACGGGGCCACCGCTGCTCTCCTACACATTACCTAAATCAATCAAACGCCTACATTCAAAGTTCAAATCATAATCATATGCTGCAAACCGCTATAACTTCCCAGAACACTAAGCTTTATTGATAGTGTGAATAACTAATTAATTCTAAGTGGGTATTATTACATCGCGTCTTGTCTACATCGGCATTTAGGCAATGAGAGTCGAGCCGCCTGCAAACGTTCCCGCTTAATAAATATTTGCTTAATAATGAACTTGATACCATTAATAAACCATAAAGCAATCTACAGACGAGCGTGAGATAATGATATATTGGAGTGTCATGTCATGTTCAGCCCGCCATGTTGTATCAATACTGTAAGACTCTTTTCACACACGTACGGTTTCCGCATAAAATGTCCTGCAACGTTTTGTCATTAATATATAAGCTTTCAAGAAAAACCACGAACGTGCCATGGTCGTGGTGTAGCCGTGCAAAACTACATGCGTGCGATCCTGCCACGTGGCGTGCGTGCTGGTCTATTACATAGTACGAAAACTTTCACACGCACGGCCACCGACACAGCATGGTCTCTATTATTTTCATACTCAACTGAACGATCGGATAACAGTAGCCGTTTACGTGTGAAAGGTCTACAACTTTCTATGCAATATGTCCTGGAACTGGTGCCGGACGTAAAGAATAGCATCATCCCATCTCTTCCTGTGGGTGTCGTAGGAGGCGAGTAAGGGACTTACTGGAGAATGGGCAGCAGCGTTCTCTATGCATTTTACCACCATACTGCGATCGCCAACCCGCCTGCCAAGCGTGGCGATTATGGCAAGCCCCCCCAAATTGGGGGAGGCCTATGTCCAGCAGTGGACGTCTTCCGGCTGAAATGATGATGTTGATGATGTCCTGGAACTTAACCACACCACCGAACACCCGAATTCGAATATTATGTTATAATCATAGTACATAGGGAAACTATTTCTTATCATCATCATCATTCATCATAATTTCAGCCGAAGACGTCCATTGTTGGACATAGGCCTCTTCGAAACGGACAGGGAAATTTTTATCATCCTAACTTATTTTTTAAATATAAATCAAGTATGTATGTTACTCTCTCACACTAAAACGGCTAAGCGGATTCCCATGAAATTTGACACACAAATAGACTATAACCTGAATTAGGAAATAGGTTACTCTTTATCTCGATATTCCTACAGGATCGAGACGTATGCGGGTGAAAGCGAAGGGGGCAGCTAGTTATATATAAAACATTGTTAATTAAATTAGTTATACTGATTTTGGGAGAAAATTGAGGTCACATTATAAATATACGCACGCACACAGTCGTACGCGAATAAGGGTCTAGTGTACCTATTAGGTATTTCAAATATTTTGGTATGTTTGACTATACAGCGAAAGTGTGGCTGTTACTAACGTGGCGTTAATTATTTTTGGGTTAAAAATGAAATTGTATTAAATAAAGATGTCAGACAAAACACACTCCTTTTATAATGTACATTAGTTCAGTAACACATTATATAGTAGCCCTATGAACGGAAACCACGTGTGTGTGTATGTGTGTGTGTGTGTGTGTGTGGAAAGTGCCTGATGGTTCCAAAATTATGCGAGTAATTAAGGCAAATTGATTCATCTGTGGATGCAAGCTATAGGTGCTTACTAGTGGTTAAACTGTTGATAATGATATGATAATGTATGCTTTTCGAGATAATAACTCAGCCGTTATATACGAGCGATAATGTTCCGTATGTACCTACATTGAGAATATGAAAATGAGCTGTGAGCTTTATGAATGAGTATTTAAGAGGTGTTCCGTGTGGTTCCGGACGTACAGAATATCACCATCCCATCTCTTTACGTAGGTTTCGTAGGAGGCAACTAAGGGACTTACTAAAGAATGGGCAGCAGCGTTCTCTATGCATTTTACCACCATACTGCGATTGCCAACCCGCCTGCCAGGCGTGGCGATTATGGCAAGCCCCCCCCCCCCCCCCCCCCTATTTAGGGGAAGCCTATGTCCACCAGTGGACGTCTTCTGGCTGAAATGATGATGATATAAGAGGAAGTCTGACAGTGGCACCCTTGACTGAAAAGTTGTGTGGGAATTGGTTGTCAAGGTTTGGGCATATGATGCGGACTTGCGGAGGAATGAGGAACATGTTGTGAGGAAAGTTTTGAGTAAGAATGTGGATAGCTTAATAGTATAAGAGAGGGAAGGAAAAGATGGATGTACAGTGTGAAAGATAATATGGCTAGAAAGAGAGAAACTATTGACATGAAGACCAATGGAGGAAGAAAAAGCCATGTTGAAATTATTAAATTGGGATAAGGATAGGAGAATGTTGAGTTGTGAGCTACACTATCTAGTGATTTCAACATTTAAAGAAGAAGAATCAAGTTTGTAATCAGTTGAAATGATTAGTGCCAAAGAAGTATTTATTTCGATCGGAATCCTGTTCTACAAAACATAATGTTATAATTGTTAACGTGTCATCAAAAGATATTTCAAATCGCTTATTTTATTAAAAATGAAAATGAACAGAGTATTAGGAACAAAACAAATGTGGTCGTTAAAAATGGAGTAACTTTTGATTAATTTAACTTTTATGACATATCAACACATAGCGTGGCGGGTATCGCAAAACCTGTGTGAAAATGGATTCAGTACATACGATTAGTGCGTTGAAAATTTTCGTTATTTAAAAAAAAGTATCTTTGCCATACATTTTGACCGCGTAGAAATTGCACTACTCTATGAAAACAGATCTTTTTTCTTACATCCGACGAAATTCGCATCGCTTTGCTGTTTCTGCCAGCCAATAAATTAAAACTGTTCCTATTGTGGTTGTACGTGCCAAAATTATTTTCTACGGTAACAGACATATTTTGTCATTGACGTCACAAATAGAAATAGAACGATTTACTGTCTAGATAATAAAGTAAGCAAGCATAGGTTAACATCAAGTTGAGACGACATATTAAGTAGCTAAAATTACCTACAGAATAGAGATATATTACATACAAAATGTAGATATTAACATAAGAGCAAAGGTTAATAATATGTTACGACAAAGCGTAATTATTTTAACTATTATTAACCCACAAATTCGGTGGCAAAAGTGGCTACAATTAATAACTTGCTTTAAATTTCAATATTGTTTCAACCTTCATAGATCATATAATATTATAATTGTTTATGTTATAGATATCAAAATAATATCACGCCTTGTTTCTCCAAAAGGTTGGACAGCGGTGTATCGAATAGTTCACCCAAGTCCCATGTAATAGGCGGCGAACTTAGACATAAATCCAGACTAGACTTCTACTGAAAATTGCCGCATGGAAAAATTAAATAACATGCATATCACATTTACATTCACTATCAGAATACCAGCGCTGCGACATTTTTTTTAAATGTCGCAGCATCATGCTGAGATACTGGACTTTTTGGCCTCGTACGGGACTTTGTTTGTATTTTACTTTTTAAATTTTAATGAGCATAATGTGTAGTTAAGTTTGTGATATTCCTGGCCGAGTCTAATAAATACTTTTCTTTATTTCAATAACACATTATCCTGATAACGAACTTGTGACCATTAAATAAACGTGGAAGTCTAGATGACAACAGAAAATCCTATAAAAAGAAAATCCAATTTTACTACCCCGGTCATTGCTTTTATAGGTATAAAAGCCAACATTTGTATTCCGTAGCATTATCTATGCATAAAGCTTTCTAAAAATGGTTGCAGAATCGTTCCAATGTTATTTGCATCTGATGTAATTTCATATTTTGTCCCTTTATTCTTGGAACAAAAATTCCTTTGAATTTTCAGTTTTCCTCGACATTTTTAGTTTCCCTTTACTCTTTCCTTATCGACTTTATTTGCTACAGCAATGTGAAAATTCGCAAATGAATGGAATATTTCCTCACTTAAGTAAATAGGTACTTTAATATTTTCCCCGTTTTCTTTTTAACCTAATTGTTATTCTGAACTTTTTCTCCGTTTTCATTAGATCTTTTATGAAGATTTTAATGTCAGTTTTCTGCTCCATGAATTTTTACCTTTTGTAATATTTAATCCCAACTTTGTTGGTTCATGAGATCTTGCATTTATATTTGCTACTTCCCATTTTGTAGGAAGAAAGTGTGATAATAAATTATTTAGAAGCTGTGTGAGGAATAAGGCTGGAACATACAACTGAATATCAAATTATTATTGTATACAGTAGTGCAGTTTGTGCGCTCGCAGCTATTTGTGTTAAGCATGATTTCTTAGCGTGTGTACTTGATACATATATGTATTACAGCTCTTGAGCTGCAAAGCCAAGGTTTTGTCTTGAATAAACATGTTATTGTTGGACGTCATTTCATATAGAGGGACTTAAGTTTTAACAGGGCTATTGTTGTTTTATATCTGCGACTATACACTGCATTGTATACTGATTTTAGGCACTTTCCGCAGGAACTTCTGATTTACCAGCTGAAATTTAATATTTCTTATTTTATTTCGGCTAGTAAATTAAACACTTCCAACTTTTTAAGAACAAAATTAAACAATTCACAAGTCCATATCGATTTAATACGTACTTCAAAAGCAATTTCGCAAGTCAACTTAACTAGATGGATAAATTCTATGTAACGAGGTTGGTTCACAACACATTCGTTCATATTTCAACGCAAAAGTTGAAAGATAATCTTACTCAGCAATTCTCCTCAAAATAACACTTGATGACCAGAAAGTTAAGAATTCATGAAGGATGGTAAATAAAAATGCCCCTCTCACAGAGAGGAAGCCTGTGTCCCAGCAGTGGGAACATTATAAGCTGAATATGTTATGTTATGTTGGTAATTAATAACGATAAATACTGATTTCAACTTTTTGCACTCAAAAAAAGGACAAAGGCGGACTTAATTCCTTAGGCATTCTCTACTGGTCAACCGAGGGTGGTTAAGAGATTATACGTCAAATACATGTCAAAAT
The DNA here is from genome assembly GCA_949987655.1 of Polymixis flavicincta. NCBI lineage: Eukaryota > Metazoa > Arthropoda > Insecta > Lepidoptera > Noctuidae > Polymixis > Polymixis flavicincta. The sequence goes on from OX465180.1 coordinate 7,492,360, forward strand.
AAATATTTAAAAACTAGAGGTGTTCCATGTTTCCGAACAAATATTTTCTAGGTCACATCATATGAGGACCATGCAGGTTATCTGAAATGGTTTTTTGAGGAAAGATTAGAGTGGAGGTACAGTCAGTGCATACATGAAAGATTGTTACAGTAAAATTAATGATCCTACTTCCGCCTTTTTTTTTAATGTAGCTCTCGCGTACTCGATTAAAAAAGTTGGTTATACGTACGCGAGATTTAAGTTGTTTTAAAATATATTTTTCTTTTGTAACGAATTAATTTTGAACTGAAATTTATTTCTGTTGTTTTAATTTCATGGACGAGAGTTCTAAGAAATCGTAATCAAAAGCAATTTTTTGCCCATTTACTCGAAAATTTTACTAAGTTAAAGATACGAAAGTGGCAAAAGGTTATGCATACGTTGTGTAGACGACTTTCACAACAATACATTGTAATTTTTACAAACCGATTAGACATCAAAACTATTCGGAAATATTATAATATGTTATATTTAAACCTAATACAGCAAAATTCACAGAACAGTTTCAGTTTCAAGTCCGTTTGAGATCAATTAATAAAAATAATAATAATCGTGTTGTGCATTTAAACTTATAGAAACACAGTAAAATCACGTTAATCAGCTAAATTTCGTTTACGGCCCCTGAAGGGCTCAATCTCAAGGATTTAAGATGACTAGAAACTTACGAATTCATGAAGTATGGAAGCCACTAGTTTACTAATACCATTCCTTTTAAGAGCAAATCCTAGTAATGAATCAGAAGAGCAAAAGAATTATGAAGTAGAAGAAGAATTATTGCTAAGTACTTTCAATGTTCGGAGTGCGCGGATAAATGACGTCATAAAGCAAAGTTGGTAAGATTTAGCTGTTACCCATATCTCACAAGACTTACTTTTAGTTTTGGTCTAGAATAGAATACTTTAGATTATATACCCTTTCCACGTGTTATAACATTATACGTTGAATATTTATTCAGACTATACTCTCTACATAAATAAAATTAATTCTTCATTTCAAGATGTTCATCTTAATTTTATAGTATCTAAACCACTGACGGAAAATAAACCTATTTTCCTTCCAAATTCCGTTATGCACAAATTAGATTTTGTCATACTAGATCATTATTATTTATGGGATGTGTGAGACGGTACTCATCCAGCTTAATATTTTATAACCTACTTTTGCTTGCGGCTTCCCATGCGTGTGTGTCGGAAAATATCCCACGGGAATGTACTACCGGAATTTAAAGTACCCTTTCTGTTAACCTAGGTTATAAACTATCTGTGTGCCAAATTTCATCCAAATCCGTTCAGCCGTTTGTTCGCTAGTCCGAAACATACTTTTGGACAAACGAAAAAAAAATAATAATATATATTTTCACCATCAGACTCGTTCCCACACGCTGTAGCAATGTTTTTTTTTAATATCCAATGCACAGTATTGATTTTGTTTCTATTTTATATAACTAGCTTGTGCGAGTGGCTTCGCCCGTGTTATTCTATGGGCACGTACTACATCGATAAAACTCTATGCTCTCTAATCCAGGTTATAATCTATCTGTGTGGCAAATTTCATCTGAATCCGTTCAGCCGGTTCTGCGTGACACCTATCATACAAATTTTGACATTTATAATATTAGTAGGATATTGTATAGAATAGATAATATTGTTAAGAATAATATAACATTGTATAGAAGAGAATGTGGGTATTACGTACGAAACTAGTTTATTATAAAAGTAATGCCGTTAGAAGGCCGCATTGGCATTCGTAGTTGGTACGAATGTACACATTTCGTGACCTGCAAAGGAATATTCAGGGATTTTCGCCTTTTCAAACAGATGTCGTATAAAACACATTTTTGCTCTATTTCTTGACGCTTATTTGGTTTTGCAGATTCAATATTTAATATTTTATGGAAATCATTCTACAAATATTGTCTCACGAGAAAAATAACTTTGAATAACTAAAATAACTTAAAATTTTATACAATACAAAGTTAAAGCTTTTAATTGTATACAATTCTAAGTTCTAATTGAAATAAAATTAACAACTGTTTTTAACACAATTTAACGGAAGTCTACTTACTCTATGTTACTTTGATTTAAATATTTGCAAAAATATGATCTTGCGTCTCACCTGTCGCAAGCATACCGATATTTCTGTAGAAATAAGAATCACCTTTGTCAATTTTTTTGTTCCTTTCTTCATGTCTCTTTATTACATAAGTCATATCATCATCATCATCATTTCAGCCGAAAGACGTCCACTGCTGGACATAGGCCTCCCCCAAAAGCGGGGTTCTGCTATAATCGCCACGCTTGGCAGGCGGGCTGGCGATCGCAGTATGGTAGTACCTTAGTCGCCTTCTAGACACCCATGGGAAGAAATGGGATGGTGCTATTCTTTTACGTCCGGCAACTCACGGACCATTACATTACATAAGTAAATGGTAAAAAATAATAAACAACAGAATTCTTAAAGCAAAACAATGAAAGCAATACACACGAGTGGGCTGCAAAGCTGACTTAATAAATCAGAAGAAATAAACTCCGAAATAATTACAACCACGGAGTACGGGAACAGAATACTAAGTAACAACAAAATAAAACTCGTGGTACAACATAATTACAATCTTTACATCACTTCATAAAACAATTATTATAAAGCACTTTGACTACGCCTAGCTACAGAAACCTGTAACAGTTATTTTTGCTTTAGCCAAAAAGTATCGGTGTAGATTTAATAAATTGCTATCGGTACATATCTGCCTTACTCTTCTGTGACAAAAGGCGTGCTGTTGTGTATCTATAGATATATAGGAACAAGTGACGTCATCATCTGTCCATAAATCCTTTTCGCAACGATTTTCAACACAACGTCTGACAACAGCTTATAAAAATATGATATTATTTGCACTATACCTCACAACGCCAGAAAGCCATAGTAAATTCCATTAGTTAAACTTTAGCTCCACAACACTTGCAAATGTCAAACACTGAATTTTGAATTCAAAATTATATAATTTTAGTTTAAGATGCACAATAGTTTTTCAAATTACTAGATGTAGTTTAATTATTTATAATATAATAAAGGTAATGTATTATATCAGAATAACCCTTTATTAGTACTTTATAAAAAAAGATTTCTACTTGGGAATGAACCCATGCCACAACAAATAAAATTTTGGCGATTTAGGTTTTCGTTATCCGACGAACACACTCTAGGATACTCTTACTATATTCTAGGTAGGACACTTGAAAAACGGAACGTTTTTATAACATATGTCCATTGAGTATAAGAAAATATTGAGTTATAATGTGCGCATCTAACGAGAGCGGCGTTATTCATGTTATCCATATCCATCAAACCTCCAGATACGATACTGTTTATCAATTTCTTTGACATACCGTACATTCAGTAGGTGTTGGACACTACCGACCAACAAAAGAGGTGTATCTCGTGTACCCAGACGCCTTTGACAGTGTCCCCGTGACCCGTGCCTCGTATAAAATCTATGACGTGAGCAAAATGCATCGTGCAATATCAGATTCCATTACGGCTGCGGAATCTTTCAGTGATGTCACGTTTTAAATCGTATCGGTTTGATGCAATAGGTGAACAGAAATAGTGGTATGGAAAAACTAGTAAGGAATGTATGGAAAGTGATAATGTGGGTTTGTAAGAGTAAGTACGGGAGACTTTTTTTTTTGAGTTTGGGAAAACATCAAATTACTTCTCCCGCCCTGGGTAGCAAGAGATACCCGCGCCGGGTATTAGACTTTTACTGAAAAAAACCTACCCGTGTTCTCTCAGTTGCCTGTGTGCCAGGGGCCACGGTATCTCTTTCGAACAACCCGCACCCCTGGCAGAAGTACGGTAGGCTCAGAACCGGTCGAAGTGGCGATGCTTGGGGGAAGCCTATGTCCAGTAGTTTTTTTTTTTTTTAAACTTTGCCCCACACTAGGAATTTCTCCTATATTGTGGGTGCGTTTACAAACATTTAAACTCACATACACAAACAGCCAGACCCGGAACAACTAATTGTAGGTCATACAAATACTTGTTCCGTGCGAGAATCGAACCCGCGACACGCAGCGCAGCAGTCAATCGCTTAACCACTGCGCCAACCGCGCCGTCCAGTAGTGGACATCTTTGGACTCAAATGATGAAGCAGTAGGCAAAAAGTTATTTAAAGAAACCGTGTCAGTGCGTGTCGGAGTCGCTCACGAAAGGACCGTTAAAAAACACGTTTCAGTGGGCCCCTATAATTTAAACTTTATCTTATTTAATTATTTGTTATTAAATCGTCAATAGAACTACACACTCTAAAAATTTCAACCGTCTACCTATTACAGTTCATGAGATACAGGCCAACTCAATGACAGACAGACGGATCTATGTCGGAGGCTTAGTACCTAATAGGTTCCGTTGGCATACTTTGGGGACGAAACCCTAAAACGTAATTCTAATATCTCTTAGAAGATGCCCTTGTCAGTGGACTCATAATTACTTTTCGTTCGGTTTTCTGTGAGCTTTTGGAAATTCTATATTAATATTTTCAAAATCATTCTCGCTAGTTGCTTGGCTCCAGCTATTTGGTTAGCTTATAAACTGTTCATCATTCATCATCATCATTTCAGCCAAAAGACGTCCACTGCTGGACATAGGCCTCCCCCAAAGGGGGGGGGGGGAGGTGTTTGCCATAATTGGGCCCGGGTTGGCGATCGCAGTATGGTGGTAAAATGCATAGAGAACGCTGCTGCCCATTCTCTAGTAAGTCCCTTAGTCGCCTCCTGCGACACCCACTGGAAGAAATGGTATGGTGCTATTCTTTTACGCCCGGACACCACACGAGACATAAACTGTTCAGTAGTAAAATTATCAAAACACACATTAATAATCAACCTTTTCCGTAAGAAGTAAAATTATATCATTGTTTATGTAAATATAAAGATATTTAACTAATAATTACTAGGTGAAGGAACGTTTTTACTAGCATGAGTTTTAAAATTAACAATTGTCATTACGCATTGCAGATAGTTCCTTAGTGAATGCTGAAATGGATACTGCTCATCCATCTTGTTTATCCCGTATCTCACGTGAGAACAATCGGCCCCCTCTGATAGCGTCCCGGTGGTCCAGGTCCAAATGACAGTCGTATAAAATCTTTGTGGTGAGCAAACTGCATCGTCAAATATCAGATTCCATTATGATGGGAAAACCTTTTGTTATGGCCGCCACGTTGAGAATCGAATGATGTTGAAATAGACAAGGAAGAAACTTAAATTAATACGTTCACGTGCGGACATCACGGTAATATAGTGAATTAAAATTTATGGAAATATATGGAGATGCTTTTAAATTTCTGTCAACGATAACGTTATAACGTCCGCCATAATGCCGTCACGTTAGAAATTACAAGATTGCATATTGTAACGAGAGACAAATAGGTACACGCCATAGAAGCTGCGGTATTTATAATCATCATCATTCTAGACAAAAGAAGTCCAAAGTTAGTCTTTGAAAGAAGCAAATGTCTAGAACCGAGGCCAGAACTGGACCATAACAATCAACTGACCGTTTCGAATTAGCCGTTGTGCCATTTTTATTGTTAATTTAAGCAAACGGTTCGAACTATTTCTGTTATAAGACCACGACATCAATTCGATGGAAAAATTTGGTTTCAGTATAAATCGATGCCTTAGTTCTATAATTATGACTGCGAAAATGTTCTCTAAGCATGCTTTTAAGTTTTAAAGCTTATCTATCTATCTACATTTATAAACGTCAGTAAAATCATGCAACATATTTGTGTTATTTTCATGCTGAGTGACATCTTTTTTGCTCCTACCACGACACACATTACTTTTTCATTTATGCCAATAGGTATCTTCAATAATAACGTTTTATTCGCCGTTTTGGCATGGTCGTCAGTGTCGTATGGATCACTATGAAAACTTGCTGGCAGTTACATTATTATAATCATGCTGACGACACGTACCGTAAAGAAACCGTGCCGTGTACAAAGGGCCTCAAGCTGATAATATTAATCCAAACACCCCACCTCGGGATTACCAACTCAAGATCGGCAAAACTAGACTAAACTAATGAGGCAACTACGGATATAACACTACAGTTCGGAATAATACCTCAAATGGAGCAAATTTAACCGTACTTAGATTGGATTTACCACGAAGTGTATCCCTCAATACAAATTCGTGCAACCTACATCTAAAACGTAACATTTAGGCTATTAGATCTAATGCTATGTTACCGGCATACTAATAAGGTAAAACCTATTTTTACCAATCTGGAAAAGTACTGGAACTCAAATTTGGAATAAGACGTATTTTATTGTGCAAAGGTTTATTACGGTGTTAGTAACACGGATCTGTGTTTTGTAATAAAATGTTCTGTATTCGTGAAAGTAGGTACGTATAGTATATTCCAAAAGTCTTGGTCAAAATGTAAACAAATTAGCCAACCTAGACAAATTTCGTGTTTAAAAATAATTGTTCCTTAAATTTAAATGACCTTAAAGACATTTTTTGTTTGACAATAATTGAGGTTATAACCACAATTTAAAATCACGCTGCGACCCTTAGGAGCAGAGTACAACGAAAAAAAGTCGGAAAGAACGCTTAGTGAAAACGAAGTAAGCCAAAATTTCACGCGGGCGAAGTGCTCGTAAAATATATAAATATGAAACAGATCCATGACGGAATGACTGACAGGCAACGGAGTTTGAATCTGAGTGAAACATGTAAAGAGTTGAGATCGAGAGCTGCATTCAAAACGGATTTTCCAAATTCAATCAAGCGATTTTTTTCCTTCAACGTAAAAGTCAAAGCATTTATTTCAAATAGGCACTTGTTTTTCAAGTACAATATTTACGAATAACATACATTCATAATATAATTGTGTGAAAACGATGCACCCAGATTAAAATTACCATACCAAAATATGTAAAAAGAATGACGGTGAAACAATTACAGATAAATTAATTTTATGATAGATACATGGTGCTCACATATTTAGAAACATTGTAAAAGTATACGATTTTCCTAGAATGTTTAGTAAGCAATAAGTCAAGTATGTAAGTTAAAGTAATCACCGAGTGTAAATCAATGTCATAAATATAATTAATTATAGAATTCAGTTAGCAACCAGTTTGATTTTATCTAGACTCTAGATTGTACTATAGAACAGGACCAGCATGTTTTCGAGCATTCTTATCTTTAACATAATCGTTTAATTTGTAATACGCGTACCTACTTAGCGTGAGTATCGTGGTTACAAGCGCGGCTGCTGAGCATGGGGACCTGATTTCGATTCCCAAGTCGGGGAAAGTTTATCTAGGTTTTTAAAATTTGGAATTTTTAGTAACAGCCTAGAATTTGGAAGTTGGCGGTGTGATACGCGCCTGCCTCAGAAAATATGTTTAACCGTTGGCATATATCTCTGCGGTCGTGTTGAATTGCCTACCGTCACAATCCCCTCGCACGTCAAGTGTACACCATGTGTTCCGATAACAATAGAATTTCTATTGTATCTGCTAGTTTTTTTTTTTTTTTTGATTGGACTTTGATATTGAGGGAAGAGAGAGTACACCTGTGTCTGCGCACATTCTTGTTTGGACAAGAATGTGCGCAGACACAGGCCAGCCGGGCACAGGGCATTCTTTGACGCGGGAGGAATTATATTGGTATAATTTCTCCCACGTCAAAGGCTATTCTCCGTGGAGATTGGCCGCCATGGTCGAATGACGGTCTGATAGACTACTATTACTAAACTGATATCTTAGAAATGTTTTTTTTTATTATATGGTCACCTTCAAATTTATTGAAATGTTATATACTATTACTAGCTTTTGCGAGCAGCTTCGCCTGCGTTGAGGTCGAAAATTATCCCACGGGAACTTATTATTGGGATAAAACGTATTCTATGTGTTAATCCAGGTTATAAACTATGTGTGTGCAAATTTTTATCCAAATCCGTTCAGCCGTTGTTGCGTGACTGAGTAACAAACATCCATACATCTAAATATCCAAACTTTCACATTTATAATATTATATTAGTAAGATACGGTGGGCTGCAACTGAAAATCAGTGTCAGTTGGCAGTACGTAGTGTCGTTACTGGCATTTTGTTGTGCTGAGGCACTATTAGCATATTTTTAGGGTTCCGTACCCAAAGGATAAAACGGGACCCTATTACTAAGACTCCGCTGTCCGTCCGTGTGTCTGTCTGTCCGTCACCAGGCAGACAGTTGACATTTTCACAGATGGTGTATTTCTGTTGCCACTATAACAACAAATACAATAAATTAAAATAAAACAAATATTTAAGGGGGCTCCCATACAACTAAAGTATTATTTTTGCTCGTTTTTGCTCGATATTGATAATTATAGATAATGATACGGAACCTTTCGTGCGCGAGTCCAACTCGCACTGGGCCGGTTAAAAAAATACTTATATGGTGTTTTATTTGTTCTATGCCAATAAAAGCATTTTTCTTTCTAAGAAGTCTGCCACCGTCTAATCTCGCTACAAAATGAAGTGAAATAATCTATCTCTTATAGATCTTACTCAAACAATAGCGGTCCCAAATTTGGCTTAAGCTTATTCTAGGTAAGATTACTGTGACAAAAAACACAATATGTCTTACTTATTTGGTATATGAGTATAGATCGTCCTTTCAGCAGTATTTTAGCTGCTCAAAGCCGCAGGACTGAATACTCGTAGGCAACAAACATTGATAATGTTATTCAAAACAATGTGAAACCAAGTTCTTAGATAAAACCTTATGCCGCAAGTTCAAAGGAAACTACGGTACCTTATTTAAGTTATTACAATAATTTCTAACACGCGTTTATATTAATAACTAGCTGTTTCCCGTGGCGTCGCCCACGTGGAGGTTGAAAATTATCCCACGGGAACGTAGGTTCTACCAAGATGATTTGTCTGTATAGATATTAATAAAAATAAATAAAATTTCTAAAATATAAGGAGCCAAAGTTACTCATTATTACTTTCACTGGCAGATAGTCAATGAAAGTACCGTCAAAATCGATCCAGCCATTTCAGAGATTAGCCGGAACAAACAGACAGACAGACAAATTGAATAAAAAGATGTTATTATAATATTACAAACAGACACTCCAATTTTAGTTATCTATGTCGATAGACAGATAATGTACGTTAAACTGAAACTAGCAAGGAACTTACATAAAATTTCAGAATTGTAAAAGTTTTCATGAAATACCTTGTATTAATTAAGTCATCATCAGATGATGACTGAACTGACCCCAACATAGTTGGGAAAAGGCTAGACAGATGCCTAGCCTTTTCCCAACTATGTTGGGGTCAGTTTTCAGTCTAACCGGATGCAGCTGAATACCAGATTTTTCATGGAGCGGCTACCTATCTGACTTCCACAACCCAGTTACTGTGTAACACGATACCCCTTGATAAGTCTGGTTGTAAGACTTTCGGGTCCGACGACCGGTAACGACTGTCAAAGAGCAACAAATGACAGCTGGGACCAACGGCTCAGCGTGCTTTTCAAGGACCGGGGGTCATGGTATGTAAAGACGGTCAACAGCTAGTTATGTAGAAAAGTCTAAAAAAGTCTAAAAACTTCTTGGAATGCTATCAAAAATAGGTAATATTAGGAAAAATAATTGGCATATTTTAGAGTTCAAAACAAGGTTACACGTACACGGTACACGTTTGCCGAAATTCTCGAACATTCACGAAACCGAAACACGAAATTTTTCAATCAAAACATTCCGTGATTAAAAGCTATTCCCGTTAATCTACAAAGCTTTTTCAGGATAAGGTACACGTATCTGCTACCGGATCAATTAAAAGGAAAAATAGCTCTGTTTAAACAAATTCCGGAATGGAAATAATTCGGTATAAACCCGACTCTTAACGCAACGTTAAACCACTGTAGGCCCGTTCCGTATCCAGCCATTGTCGCTCTTTGTTGAGCTCGGGACCCATTCGTTAACTACCCTACCTAATAAAATATAGCTTTAAAATTAATGGGATCATGTGAACCAAACTTAAATATCCCGACTTAATAAAACGTGGTTTTGTGTTTCTTGCGAGATTGAACTGAATATTAATTACGGCAAGATAGTTGACACAATTCGAGTTAATTAGTTGTGTCATGTGCCAAATACAAGGGCGGTTGAAATGATGTATTGTACCTAATATCAGTCACAGACATGCGCACCTCACTCATAAGTACCGTTAACACTAGGAGAGTTTCGCCTGGAAATTATTATGTGACGAAAAATAAAAGCTTTCGTAAACAGCAGGTATGATTCGCACATGAAGAACGCATCGCCTTTTATAATAATCGGAAGCGCACGTGCAAACAAAAACTCATGAATCTAGATGTCAAATAAAAATAAGAAGAAAGAAATAAAATACGTTTATTTTCGGTAAACATGACGCAAAAAAAGAACAGAAACACAAAAAAGAACAAGTTGGTGTAAATATGCGTTACATTAACGCAAAACGACCATCGCTCAGCATAATGCGTTGGTTTTTAGCGCACATACAGAGTAGGTACGAGAAATTGTCAAAAGAGCATCTCATAATACAATGCCGTAACCTTAGGCGAGTTTTAGTATCTTGCTAGATTGTAAACATAATATTATGAGTGCGAAAATCATTCGGCGAGTGTAGCCTAACTACGAGACTCACATGGAAATGCTCACCTCTCTACGTGCGAGAAAACTCCCCGTTTAAATCAGTCTTTATGTTTAGTTAGCATTTTACATCTATCGTGAAGATAAAAGCTTTGTAAATGTGTATTGTATTGTATTGATCTGGAGAGTAAATAAAAAGTATCTGTTGTAGCTGTTTACATGTTGGTGTATTTTATATCGACGCAGATTTTTTTTTGCTTTTCGAGGAGATGAAGTTACATAACATCACGCCTTGTTTCTGCGAAGGGTTGGGCAGAGGTGTTAGTACAACCACGTTTCGCCAGTTATGTTTAGTCCCAAGTAATAGGGGGCGAGCTTATTGCCATCAACCGGGGACAAATCCAGACACCGGACTGCTACTGGGAAATTCTAGATAGAAAATCCCAAGAACATCTTGCCCGACATGGCAATCAAACCCAGGACCTCAAGTTCAACTGTAGCTCTTGGGGCCACTAAACCAATGAAGCAGTCGGTGAAGAAATTGGACACGCCCAGGTATATGGATCTAGAATAGGAATATGGGTCCGCATTTATAAAAATCGTATCTATGCCGCCTTGTAATTACTCAACCGAACAATTTCTTCTCGACTCGTAACGTACTAAATAGTCTGTCATACAATAACTTATCCTACATTATAAGTACTTCCACAGATTTCGAATAACGTCACCTATCTCAAGTTAATATTTCATCGAGACTCCACACACACTGGATGTCACAAGTCGGATTAAACCCTACATCTATAGGTTGCTAGAGGAATCATTTTCATTTTCAGCCGAAAGACGTCCACTGTTGGACATAGGCCTCCCCCAACTTGAGGGGTTTGCCATAATCGCCACGCTTGGCAGGTGGGTTGGTGATCGCAGTATGGTGATAAAATGCATAGAGAACGCTGCTGCCCATTCTCTAGTAAGTCCATTAGTCGCCTTCTACGCGACCCGGGAAGAGATGGGATGGTGCTATTCTTTACGTCCAGCACCACACGGAATAGCGAAACGGCTAGAGGAATAATAAAAGAATTTTGTAAATAAGTATTGCGTAGTGTTTTTGTAAAAAAATTGAAAATAAAAATTGTGTGGTAGTATATTTATGTTGTGATTTGAGACTCTTCAATGTATACTGTCTTATAATTGCCTTTACTGGTTTAGCGTCAAACTAGAATTGTTGCATCTATATTTGCAAATAAACGACTTACTAACTTACATTTTCGGAAAAGGAATACAATCGTAAATGTTGAAGAAATAGGTAGGTACTAGTATATCTTAGATTCACAGCATTCTTTGATGTTTAGGTTATTATTAACGAGTTCTTACTTATTTCATTCTTGGAAAGACCATTTTTCTTTAATTAATTTCAAGACGGAACAAGTAAAATGTGGGTTTACCTGCCTTTCTGCATCGGAGATTACTGTCGTGATGTTATGTATGTAATTTAATGACATTTTAGGAGATTAATTCTTTTGCAGAAACTGAAATACAAATTTAAATAACGGCCAGGGGTGCGGGTTGTTCGAAAGAGATACAGTGGCCCCTGGCACACAAGCAACTGAAGGGGTTTAATCAGTAAAAGTCTGACACGCTCTCCAGCTCAACCCAGAGCGGGAGAAGTTATTTGATGATTTTCCACAATAAAAATAAAAAATCAAAGCACAACTGCCAAGACTTAGAACAACAAAAACAGTCGAGAATGTTAAAAAAATTGGTTCAAAATCTGAAACAGACACTTCAGCCTGTAAAAATGAATAACAAATTCATGTCACGAGCTGTTACCGTCTAAACTAATTTAACTTTAGAGACCGTCTTTGTGTTTTAATGGAACACAGACACTAAATACGTACGCTCGTGTTCCTAAAATGCAGCTCAAATTCGACTGATCTAATCGATGCCTTCCTGAAAAACGTTTCGGAGGAGCTCGGAACAGTTCGTAACGATTCGGAACGAACTTAAAATAGCGTGAGTTCGGACTCCTTGGTGCATAAACACAAGGTGGTTTGTTTTACAAAAAAAAGGTTTGATGCTGCATTGCTTTACTATTTCGGCAGGGGTAACCAACACTTTGTTTATTTATTCCCTCTTTTGGATGAAAACCTTATCTGATATTGTTTAATAAAATAAAAAGTCTACCCTTGAATATAAACTTATATCTTATACCACGCAAACCCAGTGCAGGTTGGTAGACGTCACATGTCTTCGAATTTTTGGTTCAAGGACATGCAAAATTCCTCTCGATGTTTTCCTTCACCGTTTTGAGAGCAGAAACTTTAATTTCTAACAAATCGTAAGTCGCGACTGTAACCACTAGGCCACCACTGCTCGTGTCATATTTATAGGTCTACCGTTTAATTATACAATACACCATCTATAAGGATACTTTAAAATTTAAGCGATTGGTTCCATAATTCAAAACAGCCCATATTTTCTAGCCACTTTGATCAAAGTTACATAGTTTCATTCAGTTAACGTATTTAATAGACTAAAGCTTTTATGGACCTAGAATCTATTTACGAAACCCTTTGTTATGATGAAATAAGTAAAAGAAAGTTTAGACAAGAGATTCACAAAACTCGCCCACTCTATTAAAATGTATTAAAGTCCCAAAAGGATTGAGCTAGTAAATATTTTGTATGATAATATTATTATAGTCTATTGCTTGGTCAACGCGGTCACCGAGGCGAGAAACTAGGTCATTTCTAGTTTAGCTTAGATCAGCTAGAGTAGCAACGGTTAATTTTCTCGTTACCTTACACCGGTTAGGTGGCTATCTTACCGTGACGATGATTCTATGAAAATTTGTACACGAGTAAGCAAATTTGAAGCTGTATTGGTAGCTGTAGTAAACCTCTGTGGTTTTTAACATAAAGTAAACTTGTGGCTAAGGTCAGTAGACATGCTTAGGGAGCATCAATGCATTTGAGACATGCATATATACATAAGAGAGGCTAGGTGAGTGCTATGCTCGGAGTTACCCTACGTGATCGAATCAGGAATGAAGAGATCCGCAGGAGAACCAAGGCAACCGACATAGCCAGAAGAATTGCCAAACTTAAATGACAGTCGGCAGGGCACATTGCTCGCAGAACAGATGGCGGATGGGGCCGAAAGGTTCTGGAGTAGCGACCGCGTACTGGCAGACGTAGAGTGGGAAGGCCTTCCATAAGGTAGGCCAGTGACCTTGTGAAGGCCGCGAGAATCAGCTGGATGTGGGAAGCACAAGACCGGTTGAAGTGGAAGAGCTTGGGGAGGTCAATGATCAGCAGTGGACGTCTTTCGGCTAAAAGGATGATGATGATGATACATATATAAACTCACGCAGTCTTCCTATTGGGGAAGTCAGAAACTACAGAACGACAATTTCTATAATCCTTACATACTCCATTGGCCTTGTTTACGATCACGCATCTGGTGATACATCTGCATTTGAGGCAAAAAACCGAATCCCGTTGACATTTTTACTCTTCTTTTTTTCCTCTCAAGTGCAGACGCTGTATCAATGCTTGTACTTTCATCTTCAAACGAGGAGGCAAGTGAACCCAGATAACATGGACCAAGTTGCACCAACAAATAACTATAGAATTTCATCTATCCGATATTAAATCGGAAGAGTTTCTTTTGCTGCTAATTGGCAGCATTGTACAGTCACGAGCATTAAGATGTATACATATCGCCAAATTCAAAAGCGATTTTCTTTTAAATAGCGATTGCAACCTTGAGATAACTTGGGTGTTTCATTATAGTGTGGGTTCCAAAATATTATTTTTATAATAAAATAAGATTACAATGAGTAAAAGTGGAGAAAATCACTTTTAAAAGTTGGTAGCGTATACATATTATTGCTCGTGACTGTACTCTGTATTAGCCGTGAAAGTAGATATTTAAAGTATTATTCCCCTACAAAATACCAAAGAAAGGAGAAAAGATGGAATTATTACTAACCAAAATCAATTCGAAATACCAAGCCTGATGAAGCTTCTCTTAAAGAATAAAATGACTAAAAATAGAAAGACCGTACTTTAGGTTACTCTTCAGAAATGAATATCAATCAATAACGTTTTAATTAAAATATTGAAGTTCCAAATTGAAAGGTAAGGTGGGTATTATTGGCGATGATTTATTTTTAACGAAGGCGGGAAGGTCAAATTCATAAAGCCTTAAACAACGGCCCTTTACAATATTGTATCGTATTGAACTATTGAACCAGAACGTTCATTACGTTTTCGAAGTACGGTATCCCTATATTTCACACGTGGCAGGATAATTTAATAATTATAATACACAGAAAATGGTTAATATTGTTTGGTACTGTACTGTACGCGAAACTGTTTTCGAGGACTGGTGTTTGGATTATTAACGTGCGTTGGTAGATATACGTATTTCCATGAGCTCAGTGTACATTAATGAGCCACAATGCGACTGTGGAGCCACATCACAAACAATAAATACCTCACCTCTTGTCGTGCTCTCTATGCAATAACATCGGCACTATGGAAAACCTTTGCCCCGCAAAGCTTTTCCATAGTTTCCAACGATAAAGTTTTCGACATGGCCTAATTTTGGTAAAAGCTTATTTGAAATACGAAAATGGGATCATCAATATGACGAAGAAGTCTAAATTGCAAATGAATAAATAATAAAATAATAATAAATAAAAAAAAGAATAGATAATATAATAATAATATTGCTTCTTAATACCTGCAACCTTTGAATTATGTCAAGTTATTTATAATAATGCACTAACTCCAAACAAGATTATATGAGGATCAAACTTAACACCATAGCATGCATCCAAGTAAATAAGTTATTTAAAGTCCGTTGCGTATAATATGAGGTATCTCTAGAGACTTACTGGTTTCTGGCAGGCGATGTATAGAGTACACTACTGCTTCGTGCACCTCTGGGAGGCTGACGGGAGTGGTTCGTATCCTCTCCTCTTCAGCACTCTTTTCTAAGCTTTGCAGGTATATTGAGTAGACGCTTGCTGTACACCGAATCTAAACAAAGAAAAATGAAATAATAGTATTATATGTTTTTGATTTTTAACCGACAAAAAAAGTTTTTTTTTTGTGAAAATGCATAACTTTTTACTGATGAGTCCGATTTTGAAAATTATTTTTTAATTGTAAAGAGGCAAACTTCGATTTTTTTTTTTTTTTAAATCATGTCGCCACGTAAAATAATGCCAGCTTGATTTATCTGCAGTATTGATTGCATGTTTGGTGTAAACTTTAAGTTAGTAATTTAAGAAACTTATTTAGACGAAGGGCTGATTTTTTAACTGTCAGGTAATTTATATCTGTGGAATAATGCTTGATTTAGTACATTTGACATTTTTTTGAATTGATTAAATTAGAATTGGAAACATTATAAATGTAAAAAAAAATTGCATGACGAATTTAGTAGGCGGAATATGAAGAACTACTGTGTACTTATGTGTTATAAAATCTGTTAAATTTAATTTAAAAATTTCAGGCAAATAAATAAATCTACCTAAGTATTGCGGTTTGACAGACAGAAAATATGTCAGAATGACATTAATAATCTTCAGATAAAACTTATCTGACTATTGAAAAATTAGCCCTAAAAGGTTAATTTTTTGTCTTGCAGTTCCTTTTCCCGTCGGTAAATTTTTTTTTGGTTACAGACAATTGTATGGAAAGTGGGAACAGAAGACCCTAAAGTGGGACATGCAAGCAAGTTAGAATAAGTAAAGATGATAGTTGCTTCTTGTACAGTAATTGTATTAACTGTATGAGACGAACTTTTGTCGAGATAAAAACACCTCTTACTGACTGCTCGCAGAGCGCCGGACGAACCTTGATAGTTGATTTACGTTTTTGAAAGGACCAGCGGGGTTATTCCGCAACAAACCATGCGCATGCCTTTTATTTTGATATATCAACAATATTCGTTACGTAATTTACGTTGAATATTTCAAATTTCTGGGGTACTGTGTAAAATGTTATAATCAAATACCTGTTGATGTTCTTGAACTTAATGAAAAGAAATTTAAATCATGCATTAATCGCACACTATGTAGACTGGGCACGCCACGATTGCGGCGGTAAGTCCCCTGTTTGAGGAGTGGCTTGAGAGGTGGCATGGCGTCCTCAACTTCCGCCTCACGCAGGTCCTCTCCGGACACGGTTGTTTCGGGAGGTTCCTGTTTCAGATAAGGTGGGAGGAAAAGCCCGGGTGTTTCCACTGCGAAGATCACCCTGAAGACATGGTGGAGCACACGGTGGCGGTCTTGGCTTGGGCGGAGCAACGCCGTGTCCTCGTGGAGGCGATCGGCGGCGGCGATCTCTCGCGTCCGGCCCTGGTCCAGGCCATGGTACGGAGCGAGAGTGCATGGGTAGCCGTCACCTCCTTCAGCGAAGCAGTAATGCTCGCGAAGAGGGAGGCAGCGCACGTGAGGGAGAGGCAGTATATGCTCCCTCACGGCCCTAACCGCCGCAGAAGACGCCCGCCCTGGGCGACGGGAATCCCAGGCCACCGTAGGTATGAGCTTGCGGACGGTGAGTAATGGGTAGCTCGCTGTCCGGTAAGGACCAAGCCCAGGTCAACGGCGCGTTGTGTTCCACGCGCGCCTCAAAGAGATGTCAGCACAAACCGATGGGTCCCGCAAGGGCCGATGCCTGCCAGGGGTGCGGGTTTGTTCGAAAGAGATACCGCCGCCCCTGGCATACAGGCTACTGAGGGAACACGGGTGGGTTTTAGTCAGTAAAAGTCTGACACGCCCTCCTGCTCCACCCAGAGCGGGAGAAGTTATTTGATGATTTCCGACCCAAAAAAAAAGAAAAAACGCTATGTAGACAATCATATTATAAGTTACATGATTATATCGTAGATAAAAAGGCTTGGCTTAATGCTGGTCCCGCTCCACAGCCTGGGCTTACTAGTTGAAATTTCAATATTTGGAAGAGAGGCTTCCCTTTTTTTTGTTTTTTCTGACATTACGAACATTTTTCTTCCTATTATTATAATTTTTGTGAACGAATATGTTTTTTTTTTTACTGGACCGTCATATTGATTGAATACTTCAATAAATATAAAAAGTTTTTCTTTCCTTTATGAAAACACGTTTTGTTAATTTCTCAAATACATTGAAACTATAGTTTTGTATACTTTAGAAGCATTTTATTCAAATATTGTAAATGTGAGTACCATTCATACGTTTGTGTTGTTTTAATGTGAGTTGACTTGAAAAAAAGCATGGCAGTTGAGAGTATTTCATGCTCACTTATATATCTTATTGATGATGGCGCGTGTGTTGGATCATTCGGTTCCCTACAAAATGGTTGAGCTGGATGGTGCTGACGCGTCATGGGTCACGCGTCATGTTTGTGAAAGGGCGCTGTCGGTTGAGACTGGTCATCTCCTAACTGACAGGGCTTATTTTTAATCTTATATTTAGAATTGTTAATATTTTTTTACATTGTGCTCACGTACAGAAGCAACAAGAATAAAGTTCCCAAGTTTTTGTAATATCCAACTTTTATTAAAAGAGTGTCCGTGGATTTTCTTGCCCGTTCTTCTCCATTGAGATCTACGTATTGGAATGGGCGACTAGCTTCAACTTTTTGACAATTCAAAAGTCCCTGTAAATAGTCTATTTGAAATAAATGCTTTGAGTTTGACTTTGAATTTGAAACATAGGAAGCAACGTATTAGCAATCTGCCAGGGGGGCTGGTTGCTTGTAAGGGACACCGTGGCACACAGGCAACTGAGGGAACACGGGTGAGTTTTAGTCAGTAAAGAGTGGGAGAAGTAATTTGATGATTTACGATCCTTAAAAAAAAAAAGTATTAGCAATTTACTTCGAAATCTTTCGGATTGTGAATGAAAGTATGAAGACTTGGATGCTCTCAAAAAAAAAAACAACTTCATCTTTTATGTACAAACTCATGTATCTTTTCCGAGTTGCATGTTATGCTGGTCAATCATAATTTTTAAACCATTCTAATCAACTACCAGCTTGGTTTAAAAAGTATATAATTGAAAGGTTTCCTTCTTATTATAACGTACAATAACAAATTACATGCTTACCGTAACGAAAGTCAAAATTACAAACCGTGATTGTAATCAGAACGAACGGTCACGATACTAAAGGCTGGTCACACTTATTCCACGAAGGCTAGGCAATGACTCACAACTACCCCCACTGCACTAAAATGCTAGATTATTTATTGCCGCAAACTATAGGGAAGTTGGCTGATGTAGTGTTTTCCGAACTTATAGCCGAAATAGCTAAAGTTTTATGGGAACGAAGCTGAAAAGCAATCACCTGTGTGGCCGTAGTTTATTAATCTTACCTAGTATGTGGTCCTGGTCACAGTGAGTGTGACCAGTACTGGGAACATTATTCTTGTTGCTTCTGAATGTGAGAACAATGTAAAAATAAATAAAAAATTATAAATATAAGATTAAAAATAAGCCATGGCAGTTAGGAGATGTAATCGTCAGATAGGTAGTCGCTCTATGTAAAATACTGATATTAAGCTGCATCCGATTGGACTGGAAGCTGACCTCTACATAATTGGGAAAAGGCTAGGCAGATGATGAAGAAATGCGTTTTTCTATCTTATTCCTCAATTAAGTGTCTCAATCACTAGGACGTTGAAGATGTATTTATGAACATTGTTACACCTTAACGAAATGAAAAGACTAAACTTTCAATAAGACCTTCGACCGTTATACGTGCATAAATTTTATGGAATCACTGATTTATAAAGCTACGTATATGCAGCGGAACTACAATAAAATAAAATATTTTTATAAAACATAAGAAAGTATCTACCAATGTGAATGGACTTACAATAACAGCAAAAACGAAAATAGGTGCGCAGTAGATATAACATAAGAATTTTTCCGTAACGTTACGCTAAAATGTCATTGGATTAATTCTGCTACTTTCATTATTAAATCGTACACAATATGGTATAAACTACGGAATCAATAATACAAATAAAGCAATTATAACTTTGCCTGAACTTTGATATGAAAGTCAGACACATTGCCAACAAGCACCCTCGTGCGCAAATATTGGAACGTACTTCGTTCAGAAACATGAACTCTAGTAATTTCGCCACGCCTCTGTTTGAGTGTTTTAGTGCCCAAATAACCGTCGAAAACGATGGCATTCCGAAATAGTCGGAAACAAACATGAAAGAGACGAAATTACAGTGAAAACCTGGATATGAAAAGGCTATATGCAAGAGGAGCATAGGCATAAAAATAAAATATACTCGTATATTTCACAAACGTACGTATAGCTTTAAATAGGAAAAAAATGCAGCCTGTGTTTTCTGCTTTATGATAAATTATTTTATTTCTGTAAGGTTTGTACAAACACTTTTTCAACACACTTGCTCATAAAATGGCTCTAATTTCACTGTAATTAAGCACATAATGACACCTATTATCAAACTGTGACTTTTTCATTACTATTATTCACAAGTGAGTTATAGGTTGTTTTTAATTGGTTGAGTTGCTTTGTTCTTAGTGAGTTGTAGGTTGTTTTTTAATTGGTTGAGTTGCTTTGTTCTTAAAAACAACGATGATGACGATGATGATGACGATGACGTTGACGATGACGATGAAGATTACGATGACATGACGATGACGATGACGATGACGACGATGACGATGACGTTGACGATGACGATGACATGACGATGACGACGATTACGATGACGATGACGATTACGATGACAATGTCGATGACGACGATGATGATGACGATGACGTTGACGATGACGATGACATGACGACGATGACGATGACGATGACGATGACGATGACGATTACGATGACGATGACGATGATGATGATGATGATGATGATGATAATTATGTAGTATTATTTTCTTCGCAAGTGTGTTGAAAAACGTCGTATGATACACGTGTGTATTGATGATTATCGTCCTCGGCTCTCTTAAGACTCAATGGCGCCTCAGCGATAATCACCAACGTTACACACTTGTACCATAATGTACTATTACACGTCAATCATATTTTTTTTTTAAACTAGATGAGTTCGGCGTTTCCTATCTGACTACTCTGAGAAGAAAGGCCGAAACAAAGTCAGAGGTCACAGTCTCTTTTAAAGTCCAGACATAATCTTGGTCAAATCATGTGAAGACCATGTGGATTGGTGTCTGAAATGGTCTTTTGAGGAAAGAACCACACAGATTGAGTGGACCTGTCCATTCAGTGCACGCATGTATCAGTAATCATACGGCTCAACTCAGAACTTGAGCTCAACGATTAGACGAACAATACCAAAGAAAGGACATTTAGGTAGGCCGCATAAAGTACTCAAACTGCCAGATACCATTAAAAACGAATAACATTAAAAACGAAAAAAATATGTATGTGTGTCATCCCTTTATTAAAGTAATTTGTATATGAACCAAATATCGAAATTATCTACTAGGCCCAATACAATGATGATCATGAATCGGATTTACATTTCAGTACTCACAAATTAGAGATATTTCTTCGACTTTTTACTTACATACTCGTAGCAACGTGGAAAATTAAGTCATAAGATTTCATTTGACGACTCATTTTATGGCTGTAATAAAAATAAGATTTGGCTCACCTTAATTTTCCCTCTGACGAAGTGATGTTTTTGTACGACGAATTGTATGGTACTGTAAGCGGTCATTGGCCCTCCCACTGTTTCGCCATCCACCCGATGCAAGACATGCTGAGTCAGCGCCTGCGAAGATAACATTACAAGGTGTTAGCTCGCGTGACACGAAAGATAAGAAAAGCCGACACGACCCGGAAAACTTTCAGTTTAACGCTCAGGTAACCAATATGGGCCGTTTCTTTGCCAACCTATAAAGTAAAAAATACTAAAACATAATTTGAGAGAATGACTTCCATCTTTTGGTTAATGTTATTGCAGTTTTAATGTGTTGGAAGCTAGGTAACGTAGAACGTGGCTACAATGAGTTATAATTACAAAGCTCAAAGTCCTTTTTAGTCTCATTTTAATTCGGTTTAAAATTGCTAGACCGTGGACAAGAATATAAATTTCAATAAACTACTCATAATATATATTTTTTTCAAAATTCAAAGTGATTGATTCTAAATATACCGATCATTCACTTAAAACTTTGTTAATTTAATGTTGAACAAGACCGCAAAATTGGTTTTGAATTGTAATTTAATTCTCATTACATATTCTAAAATGAAAACCATATTTATACGGGGTAAAACTCAAAAAAAAAACTCAAAGCATTTATTTCAGTTAAACCTTTTACAGGCACTTTTGAATTGTCAAAAGAAAACGAAGTTGAAGCTAGGTGCCCATTCGAAAACGTAGATCTCTATGGAGAAGAACGGGCAAGAAACTCCAAGGACACTCTTTCAAATCATGGGTATTACAAAACCTTAAGAACATTATTCTTGGTGCTTCTATATGTGAGAACAATGTAAAAAAAAAAAAAAAATATAAGATTCAAAATAAGCCATGGCAGTTAGGAGATGACCAGTCTCAACCAACGGCGCCCGTTCGCGAACTTGACGCGTGGATCAGCACCATCGAGCTCAACCATTTTCTAGGGAACCGAATGATCCAACACACGCGCCACCATCAGTGAGACATTTAAGTGAGCATGACATACTCTCAACTACCACGTTTTTTCAAGTCGACGAACATCAAAACAACATATTATAAGGATGCATGGTACTCACATTTACAAAATTTTAACAAAATACTTCTAAATTATACAAAACTATAGTTTCAATGTATTTGAGAAATTAATAAAATTTGACTTCCAAAATTTAATAAATAATATTTGGTTCAGTAAAATCAAAAACAAATTCGTAATGTCAGAAAAATAATAACAATAGGAACAGAAATGTTCGCAATGTCAGAAAAATAATAATAATAGGAACAGAAATGTTCGTAATGTCAGAAAACATAAAAAACAAGGGGAAGCATATCTTCCAAATATTAAAATGTTAACTTGTAAGCCCAGGTGATTGTGGAGCAAGCCCAGCATTTAGCCAAGCATTTTTATCTACGTTATAATCATCTAACTTATAATAATTATGCTTGTCTACATAGTGTGCATTTAATGCATGACTTAAATTTATTTTCACTTAGTTCGAGAATATCGACTGGTATTTTATTATAACATTTTACACAGTACCCCATAAAAGAAGTATGTACTTTAGACAATCTGAAACGTGGTTGATCTAATTTGTTCCTATTTCTAGTGTTAAAATTGTGCCTGTCACTTAACTAACTAAAATATGTAGATTTTTCTTTAGATTTATAGAGGGTCCTTTGTAACACATACGTTTTGTTAAGGCGAAGCATGTCTCTTTGATTGACGATTCAAAACAAATCGTTCGAACGTAAGGCGACTATTGAAACCTGCCCGTAGTCGTTAAACAACCTTCGGTAAATAAGCAAGTGAATAATAAAATAGCATTTATTCTCTTTCAAACAACTAGCCAGTAATTTATTCATGAGACATTATGGAGTGCCTCAAAGTGAGATTACTTTGAACAGTGACGTCAATACGTTCAGCTTTGAGTCCTGTTTATGTTTCCGCTGACTAACATTCGACGAGTTAAGTAGGTACTTTAAGTTGGTATTACACACTAATTTATAGAGGGAGGCACTTTTGGCGCAGTAATAACAATCGCACAGCAGAAGTTATTAAATGATTTGCAACCGAAAATAAAACGGTTCAATGATTATGTCCGTGGATATATGACTATCTTTACATATCAAGACCCCTCCGTGCCTCGTAAAACACGTTTACCTCTTGGTCCCGACTGTCATTCGTGGATCATTGACAGTCGTTACGGCTCGTCAGAAGCATGAGTCTGACAACCAGTCTCGCCAAGGGTTATCGTATCATCCAGTAACTGGGGTTCTTTTTTTGGGTGGGAAATCGTCAAATAACTTCTCCCGCTCTGGGTGGAGCAGGAGATCGTGTCAGACTTTTACTAACTAAAACCCAACCGTGTTCTCTCAGTAGCCCGTATGCCAGGAGCTGTGGTTTCTCTTTCGAACAAACCCGCACCCCTGGCAGAGTATCGATTCAGTCGCAAAAAGATCGATTATCGAATTTGAGTCAAAACTTGTTGGCAGTTGTCATGTATGTGTCGTGCAGCCCATACTTTCCGTCACAGATTTTGTTGTTGATAAAAACAATGACCAATCAATTTCTCGCTGCCATGACCGTAAAACCACAACGCGAATGACAACTGGGTATTAATTGTACAACTCGATTGGTGTAGGGGGTGAGTAATTGGCATCTGCGGCACAAAATAGTTGTGTGCCTACAAATAGTTGGTCTGTCTGGGTGTGTGTGTGTCTGTTGACCCAAAATACTAAGAATTTGTGAAGGACGGGTGATACTTGTATAATTTTGGCGCTCTGGAAATAGGTACTGATTCTCAGCTTAATTTAAAAACATAATATTCTAGAAATAACCACAGCTAACCTTCAATATTCTTTCGTTCTTTATTTTTCTCACACCTGGTTTTTTTTTTTTTTTTTTTTTGGTTGGGAAATCATCAAATAACTTCTCCCGCTCTGGGTGGAGCAGGAGGGCGTGTCAGACTTTTACTGACTAAAACCCACCCGTGTTCCTTCAGTAGCCCGTATGCCAGGGGCTGTGGTGTCTCTTTCGAACAAACCCGCACCCCTGGCAGGCATAGGCCCTTGCGGGCCCCATCATTTTTTTTGTGCTGACTTCTCTTCGAGGCGCGCGTGGAACACAACGCGCCGTCGACTTAGGCTTGGTCCTAACCGGACAGCGAGCTACCCATTACTCGCCGTCCGCAAGCTCATGCCTACGGTGGCCGGAAATCGGCCTGGGATTCCCGACGCCCAGGGCGTCTCCGTATCTTGCGGCGGCTAGGGTCGCGAGGGCGCAAATGCTGCCTCTCCCTCACGTGCGCCGCCTCCGTCTTCGCGAGCATTACTACTTCGCTGAAGGAGGTGACTGAAAGGCTTCCCATGCTCTTTCGCTCCGTACCATGGCCTGGACCAGGGCCGAACGCGAGAGATCGCCGCCGCCGATCGCCTCCACGAGGACACGGCGGTTCTCCGCCCAAGCCGGGCAGACCGCCACCGTGTGCTCCACCGTGTCCTCAGGGCGATCTTCGCAGTGGAAACACCCGGGCGTTTCCTCCCGCCCTATCCGAAACAGGAACCTCCCGAAACAACCGTGTCCGGTGAGGACCTGCGTCAGGCGGAAGGTGAGGACGCCATGCCGCCTCTCAAGCCACTCCTCAAAGAGGGGACTTACCACCGCATTCTCACAACTGGTTTGTATTCAAAATTATTTCTTAAAATCAATCACCATGGTACAACAATACAACGACCGAAAAAGTTACAAATGAGTTAAATGTAATACACGTTGTAACAAATTCGCCTTGTTGTTGTTACACTACATGTTGCATTGCATATAAGGACGGCTAATTTTAGATATCCGACATTACGTTCATTTCGGTTTCCTACTAAAAAGTCGTGGTGAAATGATAATGGCCACATAGGTCGATTTAAGGTATGCTTGCCGCTGCCGGTTCGTGGATGGATAACCATCCATTTTATGACTAAACGGCGTGCCTTGGAAAGAACGTAAAGCCGTTGGTCCCGGCTGTAATTCTGTTCGTGTTGGGCCGGTTGATCTTTGATAGTCTGTTAAGGGTACAGAAGCCTAAAATTCTGACAATCATTCCTACCCGGGGTTATCATCGTGGGTAACATGCCACGGTAGTCGTTCCATGGAAAAGAGTACCTAACTATTAAACTAATTTCGATGTTATGGTTGATCCGAAAGATAAAAGGGAACATTTATTTAATGATTTGGTGGTTAGCCGTATTCAAAATAACACATTTGACAGAGTAACTTGTCTATAAGGTGGCACCCGAATGATGCAGAAAATGTAATACGATTTAATGGCCAATACCTTAATTTTGTACAAGAACTAAATCAGTTTTAATAATAATTTACAAACTGCAAAGCAAACTAAGAGAAAGTTGTAAGTAGTAATATTTGAGTTGTAAAAAGTAATGGCGTTCCTAATTAAACTTTCATCTTACAACGCCTTTGCAATTGTACTTATGCTATTATTTAATTATAAAAGATTTAACTATTATTCATTTCACCCATGTTAGGAAATTTATTAAATTAACTAAGTAATAAGATTGTGTACTTTGTACATCCGCCCATATTAGTCACGTTTTATGATGGCGGGTGGTATCGCGATGAAAGTGACAAGAAAGCTCTGTAACATAATGTTTTGATTTAAAAGAGTGTCCGTGGTGTTTCTTGCACGTTCTTCTGCCTAAGTAACCTACTTTAGGCAGCTAGATTCACTTCACAACTCAAACGAACTGACTCCTTGTTAAATTAAAATGAAAAAAATTTGCCTATTAATTATATAAAAATGTGTTTGATTTAAGTGTTGTGTGTGATTGAAAACCAATCACCTATCTACCATCAATGAAGAATCACACCGAAGACTGATTAGAGAGACAGCATTTGGATTCCCTGTGACATATATAATCATTTTAATTATATGATCTTTTTTATTTTATTTAGTTATAATTCTAGTCTTGTCAAGTTTAAATTTTACCTGTATTTTTTTAAATCCTATTTTATTTTCGTGCACCACTTATACATTCTCATAATTTTGTTATTGAAGAGCGGGATCTCTTAGCACAGGTATATTTTCTTAAAAGTAAAAGGAGATCCCTTTGTAAGATTAAATGTAAAAGTTGTACAAGTTTCTGAAATAAACCTTTTTGTTTTATACTAGCTTTTGCCAGCGGCTTCGCCCGCGCGGAACTTTCATCCCCTATTTGACTCCCTTAGGGGTTGAATTTCTAAGAATCCTTCCTTATTCCTTGTCTACATTATAAAGGAAACCTCTGTGCAAAATCTCAGCTTTCTAGGTCCAAGGGTTTGAGCTGGGCGTTGATGAGTCAGTCAGTCAGGACCTCTCTATAAACTGCCTAGCCTTTTCGCAACTATGTTGGGGTCGGGTTCCAATCTTACTGAATGCAGCCGAATACCTGTATTTTACATGAAACGACTGATTATCTGACCTCCACATTTCAGTCACTGGGTAATACAATACCCCTTGATAAGACTGGTTGTCAGACTTTCGGGGTTCTGACGAACCGTAACGACTGTCAAAGATCCACGACTCATTTGATTTTTTTAGGAAATTAATAAAGTTATATGTTACTACTACAAATTATATTACATTATATTATTGTCAACTTATAAACAATAGTGTATATACATATAGGTCGAGACCGGATTTCAGTTTCCGTGAATACCTCTTTACCCTGTTAAGGGTCTGCGAATTGATCTTACTAGTTTCTTAGAAAATGAAAATCTGTTTATTTCATAAGTACCTACCCAGTAATATCTAGGATTTAAAAAGTCTAGGAATTGAAATAATCTCTCGATAAAAGTTATAAAACGAAATACGTACTGAAGGAAATTCTCAGTAGGTTTAGTAGACGACATTTCAAGCTATACATTTCCAGTTTTAGCTGACCTCGTATTGTATAGGTTTTTTGTACAATGAGATGTCAGCTGGAAATGCATAGCTTGAAAAAAGAAAATGTAAAATGTGTAGAATAAATGTTCTAGAACTAATTTTATTAGCGCCGAGACTAACTTTGAAATTTTAGTCTCGAGATCCAAGGGCGGTAAATATGGTCGTAAAAACAAGTAACTCATACAAAATGGCACAGTACACAACGAGACGAAAAAGCAACAACAAAGGAGTGTGCCAATGGCAATCGCAGAACTGTCAAATATAAAAAAAAATCCGTTTCAATCGTACGAACTCAATTACATTCTACGTGTGT
Organism: Polymixis flavicincta; assembly: GCA_949987655.1. Classification (NCBI taxonomy): domain Eukaryota; kingdom Metazoa; phylum Arthropoda; class Insecta; order Lepidoptera; family Noctuidae; genus Polymixis; species Polymixis flavicincta. The sequence goes on from OX465180.1 coordinate 7,519,962, forward strand.
AATTTATGTAATTATTATTAATTAATTCATCTTTAAATAAAACGTAAAATATTTTAAACTTAAAACTCAAAAACAGGGTTGAATAAAGTCAAGTAGCACTGTGTAAAATGGAACGTTGTAAAAAAGGTAGTTGAGATACGTTCAAAACTTGGTAATATATTTACCCTGTACGTAGATTATGCATAAAGAAATATACAGAAATATTTATTCCCTGCGTTTCTTATAACATTGTGATAAGCATATATATTATACAATTCATTCATAATTTCAGCCGAAAGACGTCCTTTGCTGGACATAGGCCTCCCCCAAAAAGGGGGGTTTGCCATAATCGCCACGCTTGGCAGGCGGGTTGGCGATCGCAGTATGGTGGTAAAATGCATAGAGAACGCTGCTGCCCATTCTCTAGTAAGTCCCTTAGCAGCCTCCTACGACACCCACTGGAAGAAATGGGATGGTGCTATTCTTTTACGCCCGGACACCACACAGGACATTATACAATTCAATCAGCTGAATTTAAAGATTTATTTCATTTCAATACAAAACGGAATAGATAGTCCACACAACGTTGCCAACAGTCATCCTGGTCATACAAAATAGATCTAATCTAAAAAAGCTATCAGTAAAAGTAGACCACTGTATCATTACACCGGAATTCGTGCCAGTAAATGGTTAAAATTAATTTACCGGGCAGACCTTCGTCCGACATCTAATGAACCTCCAACCCAACCGCTGGATGAACCTAATTACTAATCAATACCCTTTTCAACGGCCCCAGTAGCAGACGTAATCGAATAAGATAAACAGAATGTGTTGATCTATTGGCTGTGTCTGAATCTACTTCGCCTCTTACTAATGCGGCATGAATATACGTAAGCTCAGGGAAAATTATTGCTTAGCAAATTGCCTATTATCTTAAATTATCCGGATATTCAGATCACAAGTATTATTTCTATCAGTCCTATAAAATGACTACTGCACGGATTTTATGACGTGTCAATCTACTAGACATTTATTTGACTGTAGGTTCTTTCTGCAGAGCAGTGGTAACGATGGTGACTTACGAGTTGTAGGTCGTGTGTCCGAACCTGGGTGAGCGGTTTGCATTGTATAAATAATTTCACCACCATAGCTCTTAAAACGGTGAAGGAAAGCATCATGGAGTATCCGGCATGGCCTAGAACCAAAGATCTATCAACCCGTACTGGGCTCGCGTGGTGGATTACGGCCAATTTCCTCTCGAAGATAGGAGACCTGTGTCCCAGCAGTGGGCATATTATAGGTTGATTATGATGATGTTCTTGCTCAGCATGCAATAACACAAAAAGTTTCTATAAAGTTTTACAAACAGACGATAGAGTCTACACCGAAAATCGAATCTAAATAAAAATGATTTACAACAATTTTATGTTTTACTGAACATTTTATTCCAGAAAAGCAAATCAAAACCCCACAATAATATCATCCAAACGGCTTTATACTTCCATAATCGTTGGCGGCCACGCGTATAAATGTGTTCAAGAGATAGGCCTCCATCTATCAAGTTAGGACAATAAAAAGCGGCCTAAAAGTGCGTATTCCGAATATCAAACGGTCTCTAGGACCGGGTGACGTTCCGAATCACCTTTTTTCGGGATAATGCCAAGAATTATAGGTGTATTTATCGTCCGATTATGTTAAAGTCAACAGCGCAGTTGTATTTATCGTATGTAGTATCGCTTTTGCTGCTTTTATGACTCCGACGAGCGAATCGTCCTTGTGGGATGAAATATTGCGGGTACATGAGTTTACGAGTAATTCGAATTCTTGAGGCGCTTTCTAAGTTTTCTATTTTAGTATTTTGCTGCAGCACAAAAAGAAAGGCTTATTTTTAAAAGCAAAACTACACACGGGCTACGTCATTTCTAGTTTGTTTTTTAGCGAGCAAAAATGAGATATTATAAAATGCTTTCTTACATACCTTGTGAAGGACTAGCAGTATCAAAGCCCTAATTAGTTTCTTATTTTTTACACAGCTTTGAAGTAAGTACCTACATAGTTTTTTTTTAATAAGTGATCCTTATATTTAAGTAATACATTACATGATTTTGAATAGGGTACCTATAAAAAGTAATTCAAAAGCTCTACATACCAAACCGAAGATAAATTACCTACTCCAAAATGTCTAAAACAACTGTAGATTAAGCGTCCAGACCGCACACTAAACCACCCTCCCTTTCTCCCTCCTCCTCCCGACGTTCCCCAAATTCATTCCTACCTACTAATTTCACGAGCTCATCAAAAATACTAAGCAGTCACACCAGTCATTAATTATTTAACAAGCTCTTCAGCAAAGTGAGTAAAATATAATTTTAATTGAAGCCAGGTTTCAACTTTCCCCTCTGGAAACGTCTTTTGCTAAAGTTGAGTAGTATAATTAAAATTTGAGGGTAAATTCGAAATCGTTCTGGCACCCATTTTATCGAAATTTTTGACGTATTGGAATGTCTCATCGAAAACTGTAAAACTGATTCTTTAGCAAAAAAAATTTAAGATTCTGGAATACTTTAAAGATTTTTTTAGTTAAATTCAAAAAGGGGAAGTTCTCAATGGGTCTGTTTTATTTTTGTATACATATTCCTAGTTCTATTTTCGACAAGTATAGATCTATTTTTTTAATTATTTTTCCATTAGAAAGAAGGGTGGTCAGGAATGTTCCCATATAAATTTTAGTAACGTTAATTTTTTTATAAATATATTTTTTAACTATTAGAACCACTGCCGTTTAAATAAACAGTAAATTATTTTGACTGACTCTTTGATCTACTGGTCGTAAGCGCTACTGCTGAGCTTGACGTCCTCGTTTCGATGCTTTGGTCAGGCTAGTTTTCCTATTAGGAATTTGTGATGTTGAGTGTGTTAATATTTTCTATTTACACAGTATTTAAATCCCTGACCCTTTTGGCGCAGCCCACACAAAACCTTTTAAACAGGAACGCAATGCCCACAGTCCCCATTTTCACAGAATCTGCGGATTAATGACCGCTCCTACTGCTGACTGCTTTTGACTAATGAATTTCCTATTCAGTCCTAACGAAGCGCCTGTCATTGAGTTTACATAAATCAAAGTTTCATCAATGTTTTCAACACCCGTATGACCCGCATACTTAGACTATAATATTTTTTTATTATTTATTTCTGCTTGAGGATAGTATTCAATGTTTTCTTGGCATATATTGGCGTGTGCTAGCTGACAAAATGGCTAATCATTTGATTTAATGGTTTGTGTTTCGTGATGTCATTTTTTTGTAACTGAACAGATAGCTACGCGGCTGGGGAGTTTGTTGCGTCACTTCTTCTTCCCAGCTAAAAAACTAGGAAGTGGCGAAGGTCGGGCATTTTCTGGGACTAACTTATGTAATTTTGACGTTCAGAAAGTATTGATTATCAGCCTAGTTTAAATAAATGACTTTTGATTTTGATTTATTTGATTAAAACTCGTTGTTTTAGGGGCATCTAGAATAAATTCTATTTCACCGAGTTACAAAAAGGAGGCGGTTATATGTTCGACTGTATGTATTTTTTTTTTATGCATGTTCATGTATTTTTCCCTCATTTCTGAACCGATTCTCAAAATTCTTTTTTATTTGAAAGAGTATACTCCTGAGGTGGTCCCATTGGCACCAAGTCAGGATCTGATGATGGAATCTTAGGGAAATCGAGGGCAACCCTCAAATGTTATATGTATTAACAATATTTTTCATATATTTTCACAAGCTATTGAGACATTTGCGTATAGTCATCATCATCTCAAGACGCTGAGCTGATGAAGGAAGGTACAACTCTTTAACGGTTAGGAATTAGGCAGAGGTTTCGATGATTACTCCGTCATATCTAGACCGATTTGCAAAATTATTATTTTTCGTTTCTAATAAACCTTGATGTTCAAGAGTGCCTTTTAGTGGCCTATTTAAAATAAATGATTTGAATTTGACGAATACATAATAACGCTAGAAAGAGGTGAAGTATAGAAAAAAACATGCCGTGCCGACCTAAAATAAATTGGGAAAAAGACAATGGAAAGATAACTCATTGACTCTTAAAAGATCGTCACTGATTACTCCAAAAATCAGGTGATTGTCTGAGTAATCATTGACGATCTATCGATCGAGCTACAGGTGTAGCTTGACAAACGTTTTGGTGATACTAATAAATGCTAATCAGATTATGATATTCCCACTGCTGGGACCCAGGCTTCCTCAGTGCGAGAGGAAGTGAACCGTAATACAGCATGTGGGCCAAGTACGGGTAGGTAGATGTCACAAGTGAAAGACCATGCTGACGTCACGCGAAAATTCTGCATCGCGCGATTAGCCACGTGACTAGCGTATATACACAACGTCTCAACATCAACAGTTGGGAAGTCGCCAGACACAACATCCATCTGGACTTAGGATCCTGCCTTTACTATGGAGGATGAGGGAACTTTACACCCTGTCCGCATACCTCTGCAGTATTCGCAAGTGATTTACTTTTGAACCTGACTGTTATTTTAACACGTCCTAATGGCTGAATGGATTCCGATGAAATTGGTGACTTAGGATACTTTTTATCCCAGAGTACGGTCCTGTGGGATTATTTTGCCACGGAAAAAAATTTAAACAGCATATATCATAAATCACCGTTTCCAACGAGCATGGGAAGAAATGAGGTCTACTTTTTCAGCTACCTCATAAATCACTACAAAACACGGGTCATGACTTCGTGAGAAAATGTAACTCGACCTACAGGTAAGGAATTTGGTACCTACTTACAACCTATAAAGAATGTTTCCTCCTAAAAATACCTTTGAAAAACTACCCTAACGCCCGTTTTCACTAACACTAAACGAACGCCTAAATAAAGTGCGGTTTTGGGTTTTCAACTTTAGTCGCTAAGCTGAGTGTAGAAAATCCAATTGCTTTCATTTATGTGTCGCCTAGTATTAGTGAAAACTCTGATAAATATATTGACGGCTTAGCAAGTTTCGGGCTGAAACCCTGCCTCATTTACGTTGGACTGCTCGCGGGGACCTGATGAATGAGATAATCAATTGCCTTTGACTTTTATACGCATAGATTAATTAATAACGAGAACTTAACTGTACATCTTTATTAAAGGGATAGAAAGCCGATGAGTTTTTCGTTTTATAGAGATTAATTGTTGGAATGTTCCTTTAACAATATTTATTTTCTTTTGGAGAAGGTAAAGGCTCGCCCCTTTCACATAGACTTAAAATAACTGAAGAAATGTAGATGTTTTAATATATTTCTTTCTAACCTTTTCCTTAGGTTTTATTTTGGAAAATATTTCCGAAACGTTAAAAACATCCTACATAGGTATTTGAACGTTTGTGAATTCTCTGTTTGTTACTTAGCCGCTGAACTTATTTGTTATGAAACTGGTTTTAAATTAATACATTCATTTGAATCCTCCTGTTGGATTCTTTCTCAAAGTTCAGTCTACCGAGCTGGATGACTTGTCCTAGGTAGAAATTCACAACTTCAAGAAACGACCCTTCGATGTGGATTGGACTCGGCAAGACGTGAGAATTGCACATGACTTTCACCTTGTCCAAATTCTTGGCGAGGCCAACCCGAGACTTCGTTTAGGCTGTGCAGTATCTGGTCTAACTGTTCCAGTGTCTCTGCCATTATGACGATGTCATCGGCAAAGCATAACAAACATTGAAACTCTGTCCAGATAGGCTGTCGCCCCATATAAAATACTGGTATTCAGCTGCAGCCGGTAAGGCTGGAAGCTGAACCCATCATAGTTGAGAAAAAATTGGGCAGATGATGATGAGAATATATCCGTGATATAAACAAACAACAGAAGTAAACAGCCAATTAACCCAGCACTTGTTGCCGTGGTTTTGTATTGTATTGACGGCGTCATTAATATTGATACGAGCGCGTAATGGAAGTGGGATGAAAGCGTTCATATTTTATGAAAGCACTTTGTTGCATATTATTAATATTCCTGTTTACAACTTCGAATAGGATGAAAGGATATTTCTGCATTCACTGGAAGCTATAATTCTAGAATATTTAATAATAAATAAAAATAAAGTTTCTTTATTTATGAGATTAAGGTTATATTTTATAGACTAAAAAGTACAAATGCTATACTTCATGCTCCATGCTGTGGTAGGTTTGTGTGCTGAACACACCCTGTTCAGAATGGGTGCAATAAAGGGTTAAAGAGCCCACTTTCAAATCCATCAACTCTATCAGAAAATGGCGACCGCGTTCCGGAAGACGTAAAGTTTGAAGGCCTCCCACAAGGTGGACCGATAACCTTGTGAGGGCCGCAGGAGTCCGCTGGATGCGGGAAGCACAAAACCGGTCAAAGTGGCGGAGCTTGGGGGAGGCCTATGTCCAGCAGTGGACGTCTTTCGGCTGAAATGATGATGATGATGAACTCTATCATGGTTAATTAGGTCAAAATCTTATTACAAAATACCGGGTGTAACAAAACTCTTCAAAAAGCCTTCGTCTACGAATTTTGTACATGTAACTGTGTAAAAATAATTTCTGGAATTTTGACCGACTTCAAAAAGGAGGACGTTATCAATTCGGTGTTTTTTTTTTGTATGTTCGGGCATTACTCCGTCATTTAAAGATGGATTGGCAAAATTATTTTTTGTTCAAAAGTGGTCCATTCCGAAATGGTCCCATTTAAATTTTATATACATCTGATGAGGAGTTTCGAAGACAGACAATGAAACTCTAAAAACAATGACACCAAATCAACCGCGATTGCTGCTATCGCATAAATATGCATTGTTTTGATTTAATTTGAGAATACCCCAAGGATGATGAAATTTCGTATTGGTGTGGGGTAAGTACTAAAAACTGAAAAATAAAACTTATTACAAAAAAAAACAACCCACTTCCGAAAAAACACCACAAAGTCAGTCAAGTCATTGTCAGGTATAAGACCTTTCCTATTTTTATTTTTTTAATTGGATTAAAATAAGATTCGTGACAGTAACAAATATGGTTTTACACAATTACAATTATAATTGTGTAAAACCATTCGTCCCACTGACTGACTTTTTTACGAAATAGTCACCAAAACTGAACTGCACGGGCTACCCTGGCATTTTAAAATTTTGTTTTAACATAAAAAAATTGTTTTCGTAAAAATAACGTAAATAACTTGAAACTTTGACCTACGTAACCAGAAAGATTTCCAAGAATGGTCCAGTAAATAAAAACGCGAAGAAGACGTGACTCTCGGCTTCATCAAGAGTATTTTTACAATCGTTACATAGTAGGTACCTATCTTATATTGTTGTCTCAAATCATATCGTAACACGTTACTGGAATCGAAAGGGTTTCACCCAAAACACATTTAATATTCGACCTCCTTCCCGGTTATTATCATATTTCTCATAAATAAGATAATAGTTTCCTGCCATATAACTAGTTCACGCCGTTCCTTTAAACTTGGTCTTGATTTCCGAATAGTAAGGGATCGTGACCAGATTTATGATAGACACAATTATAGGCCTTTTTCGATTAAATAGCAAAAAAAACGTATTTTTGAACTATTTGGAGAGTACCTAAAGCCAGATTTTTGTTTGGTTTCGTTTTTTCTCATCTTGTTTTAATCACGGTAGGACATTTTGGGTAATGTATGCCGCCTACATATCCAAATGTCCTTTCTTTGGTTCGTCGAATCGTTGAGCTTCTTACATTCTGAGTTGAGCTGCTCGATTACTGATTAATGTATGCACTGAATGGTCAGGTCCACTCAATCGGTGGGGTTATTTCCTCAAAAGACACATTACAAGCATTAATCCACATGGTCTTCCTATGGTCTGACCAAGATTTTGTCTGGACTTGAAAAAGACTGACCTCTGAGTTTGTTTCTTCTCAGAGTAGTGAAATAGGAAACGCCTACATCACCTTGTTAAAAAAAATTGATTAACGTGTAAAAGTGTTTGTACAAGCCTACTTTCAGAAATAAAATCATTAATCATTTACATGAAATCCACTGGATGCGAGAAGCACAGAACTGGTCAAAATGGCGGTGCTTGGGGGAGGTCTATGTCCAGCAGTGGACGTCTTTCGGCTAAAATGACGATGATGATGATTATTTACATAGTGCAATTTAATGAGGAAAGCAACTGTCAAAAAGGTGCTGTCGTAGCTAGTTCTCGAAACAAGCTAGTAATACAAGGCGAGAAGTGGTTTTAAGGCTTCTTCAAACAGGTGCGAGACGACAGCGCGATGTGACTCTCGTAGAACAATTTCCATGAACACTTCAAGGGAACTACAAGTGTCGCGTCGCGTCTTTCTGAAGTAGGCTTTATTCTGTTTTTGCCAAAATGACTCGTAGTTGTTTTCCTAAATACTCGGAATTTGGAGTCGAATTTTCCGAAAGACGTTAGAATTAGATGATTAATTGAAGCTGTCACGCTCTTTATTCCTGGAGGCTTTTATTTAGGGAATAAGTTTTGTTGACATTTTAATTTTTTGATTGAGCATAGTTTTTAACACCCGACGCAAAAACGACGGGGTGATAAAGGTCTGGCGTGTCTGTGTGTGTGAGTGTCTGTAGCATCGTAGCTCCCGAACGGATGAACCGTTTTTTTTTTTTTTTTTTTTTTAAAAGGTGAATTAGTCGGGAGTGTTCTCAGATATGTTTAATCAAAATCGATTCAACCGTTTGAAGATTATCAGCTCTTTTCTGGTTGATGTAGGGATTTGAGCATCTTCCACGGGTCTGATCAAGTTGAACAAATTTCAACTTATACATTAAACATTCTATTACTTCAATGATATTAGACTAACAATACCTAACAATACCTGGAATTTTCTCACCGACAAACTGCAGAAGTATCGTGTTCGGGTGATCAGGACGAGGAATGAGGATAAATTATTAACAAACATCACTGTAGGAAACTTACGCAACGCTGCGAAGATTGAAGCGGGACATTAAGATTAAAAAGCAGGAAATAAAAGTTACTCGTAAGGTAATAGTTTTAAAACCCCTATACAAACAAAAACTCTAAAAAGTAAAAAAAAAATCGCGATGTCGAATGGGAGGCATCGCGGCTGAGGGTTACAGGCTGCGGCGGAGGCAAAGTGCCGGTACTTTTGAGTAGCGCTCTTCCCTTCCGTGGCCTAGACTGGGCCGCCACCGTTTGATGGCGGACGCGGTGGGGCTGCAGGGGAAGAAGAGTGTCGGTATATCGTTGGCCGCTCTCCCTATCCCCTGCGACCGAAAAGTGGTAGGCGGCGGGGCCACTGTGCTGACCCGTCGCAGGGTGACCAAGGGGTCCACAAGGGCCGATGCCTGCCAGGGGTGCGGGTTGTTCGAAAGAGTTACCGTTGTCCCTGGCACTCGGGCAACTGAGGGAACACGGGTGGGTTTTAGTCAGTAAAAGTCTGACACGCCCTCCTGCTCTACCCAGCGGGAGAAGTCATTTGATGATTTTCCACCCAAAAAAAAAACATAGTTGGGAAAAGGCTGGGCAGATGATGATGATGTACCTCGTAATTTTAAATACCTACTGCTATATAGAACCAAGTTTATCTAACTGAACAGACAGCTATTCTGGAAAGTTTGTTGCGCCACTTCTTCGCAACTAAAGCACTAGGAAGTGGTGAAGGGTGGGCGTTTTGGGGTACCGTCTTAAATAAATGTTGATGTTCGAAAAGTACTGATCCTCAGCTTCATCTGAATAAATGACTTTTGATTTGATTGTAACTTTAAACTATTCATGCAGATTTTTTTAACTAAACAGTGTTCGAGGTTAGCTTGGATTTTTTTGAAAGAATCTCATTTGGTACGTACACGGAATTATGCAATATTTATGTGTTTAAGTTTTTAAACGCTGACCCTTTCAATATCAAATACATGATTAATTTAAAATATTGAAAACATCGAAAATAATGAAACAGTGAATTATAAACCAAACTCTTGAATGGACACGAAAAGGAATGAATAAACGAAATGTCAAATGTATTACGTACCGAGCTATGGTCACGCCATCTACATTTAGCTTTGACCGACCTTTCTCATTTGTTCTATCACCCCCTGTCTAAAAAGCTCTTAAGTAAATGACTATAATTTTATCGTCAGCGACAAGCAAGACACTTACGTAATGTAAAACATGGTTAAGTCCGCGACTAGGTTCCCCACCTAGTCGCGGGCTCGATCTCACTTGTGGACCTGGCTAAAAATCACGCTGTCTCGCCAGACTTCGTGTCCGACAGAGATAGTATCAGTGATGAGTTAGACACTAGTCTACACGCACAACGTTATTGATTGAGATGCCGTATCATTTATAGTAAAATATTCGCGAAAAAATTAAGAAAAATCCTTTGGAAGATCGGGTTTTATTAAAAAAAGCACTGCATAAATCAATTACCAGTAAAGTTGATTGAACTTTTCAATATTTGAGCTTTGTCGGTACCAACTTGGTTTTGGAGATTTTACGCGTCTTTTATTACTTAAACACGGCCAAAGTTAAATTCAAGAAAAACGAATCTATTTTTAATATTAACTTTTTAATGTGTTTTTATTTTAGTATTCTGTTTCCGTACAGATATGAATAATGAGACAAAACCATACCATGTTTAATTTTTAAATACATTGTCGAACAGTGGAGTGGAGGAGAACACCTTAATGTTCCAAATAATTAGAGATAAGTGAAAAAATTATTAGACGTAGATAAACTAAGTTTAATAAGTAAAATAAAAATAGGTTTATTCTGGAAGATACGAAAACACAGAAACTAGGAGTCAACATATCGAAAAAAGCCAATACTTATCTATGTAGAAACATTGCCTGTAGATCATTCATCAATTATTTATTTATTTATTTATTTATTTATTTTATTATTTATGTACACACAGTAAAATACATAGGAGATACGGCATAATAACAAGTGAGTACAAAGGCACTGCTTATTTCTTTAGAAATTTCTTCCAGCAGACCTGCGAAAGGAGAAATGAAAAAGAAATGTAGACAATAGTGTGTGAGAACAAGATAAGGAAATAAGAATATGTGACGTCTTAAACTAAAATATACTTACACATATAATGCAGAACATTTACAAATACTTATATAAATACATATTTAATGATAATATAAACAGATATAAATAAATATATATATAAAAACACAATTATGAGGAAAGGTAATGCTCTTTTACTCGACATTTGAATAAGGAGATAGTTTTCAAGTCACGAATGCTAGGCGGAAGTGAGTTCCACAATCTTACAGCATGGACAGAGAAGGAATAAGAATAATAACTAGTTTTATGGGGATGTGATTTAAGGAGGAATCTGAGGTGTGATCTACATGGTGCGTCGCTAGGACGAGCGTAAGAAAAACGCTCACGCAGGTAGGAAGGATAAGAAGGGTTGTGTAAGATGTTGAAAAGGAGACATAAAATCCGAGTGTTCCTGCGAAGGCGGATTGGGAGCCACTTGAGTTCCTTGCGAAGGTGAGAAACATGGTCATACTTTCGAAGACCGAAAACAAAGCGAATGCACAGGTTTTGCAGGCGCTCAAGCTTATTTAATAACTCCTCAGTAGCATCCAAGTAGCAGGCGTCGGCATAATCTATAATCGGCTGAATGAGTGTTTGGGCCAAAGAAATTTTAGTCTTCAAAGGCAGGAGACTTTGAAGGCTTTTCAACGAATGAAATGAGTAATGTACCTTTCGACTGACCTCATTGACGAGCACGCCACGAAAGATTGGAATCGATAATTACACCCAGATCTTTAGCAGTTTCGGAATAGTCAATGAGAACACCATCGAGATATAAAGGCATCAGAGATGCAACAACAGACGCATTACGAACGAATCTGCTGCCTATGATCATGGCCTGGGATTTAGTTGGGTTAATTTGCAAACCAAAAGACTTAGCCCAGACGCTGATGGAAGCCAGGTCACGATTCATTGCAGCAAGTGCAGAGCCCGCCCGTATTCTGCCAAGCCTTTTCCCAACTGTGTTAGGGTCGGCTTCCAGTCTAACCGGATGTAGCTGAATACCAGTATTTTACATGGAGCGACTGCCTATCTGACTCCCACAACCCAGTAACTGGGTAACTAGAAACCCCTTGGTAAGACTAGTTTTCGGGCTTCTGACGACCCATAACGACTGTCAAAGATCCACGAATGACAGCCGGGACCAACGGCTGAACGTGCTTTCCGAGGCACAGAAGAATCTCAGTATATAAAGATGGTCACCCATCCACAGACCAACCCCGGCAAGTGTAGCTTAACCTGATGCATCGACCCGTGCAGGTGTTAATACTTAGCCACGAGCCTCTCACTGTAGATCATTCATCAAAAGCTTAAATAATCATAAATTTCAAAAACCTGACCAGGGCTCCAATTCTGTACAGTTATAACGATTTCCCGCGGAATCTTACTACGTTCAAACTACGCCAATATTATGTTTTTTAGAAACCAATGTAACGGTAAGGAATCGAAATGTCATAATCTGTATGTTCCAAGACAATTTGTCAATATTATTAAAACAATATTAGCAGATTTCGTGTGTGATTGACGTGGTTACGAGTAAAGAATCGTTAAGTGGTTATAGTGAACTCACGCCCTGTCCAGTGGTTATTACCTGCGTGTCTTGGGACCAGCCAGTAACCAGAAGTAGGTATACCAGTAGCTCTGTAATTTGTTTAGGGCAAATGAAAAATAAACCCGACGAAAACGTTCAGGGATTCCAGGTGAACGTCAACGTGTTCAACTAGATTAAATTTTTGAATACGAAAGAGCTATGTAGTAAGGTACAGTCAGGGGCATACATTTAACACGCTTTAATAAGCTTCACCTATGTATATGTTTGTTTGTAATCGACTCCTTTGAATTTGATTTTGACAATCTTAAAAGGTCAGATTTCATTTAAACATTGTAGAATTATCGAGGACCGATGACAATTCAATAATTTCAAAAAAAGAGAAAAAATACTGAAAAATCACGCTTTTATAGTTATCAGAACTAAAAAATTGAAAATAAGTAATAGTGTTTTTTTTTTTAAACACGCTTTAAAAACTAAGCTAATAAAGTGGAAAATGTAAGTTAAATGTACTTTAAGCAGGAATAAATACGATAGATTTACTTGGATCACTTTTAATACACAGCCAATTAATTAATTACAATAATTATTTGACAACAATAATTAACAGTATAAACTGATGTTTAGACGACGAAGCGCGAGTAACAAGAGAGCTTAGCCCACTCAGCTCGGCGTTTTTAAAACTTTGGTATTCCCGCGCAGAAGTGACATTAGCCAATCACTCGCCAGCAACGTTCCAACGTCCGGTTTGACGCAGATGGCAGCACTGGACCCACAGTGCGTCGCTTGACTCGTGATACTATGGCGCTATGTTTGGTCGCCGGAAGCAGTGGCGCCAACATCCGGCCCTCCTGAAGTGTGTCTGTCCCTAGACACATCGGCATCTGTAATTTGAGAGTAAACACGTTAGCTTTTATGACTTTATTAGGTATTATGTTACTTTATGTTGAATGAGTTCCCACCACTGAGCCCATGAATGGCACATACAAAAGTGTGATCCCTGACTTCGCACCACCATGCTCAGACTCGCAGTCCACATGATAGATGAAGCTTTCCAGTTCATCCACTTTTATCTGCATGAACCATATTTTGGCCCACAACAAGCTCAAGGTCGAACCTCACTTGTTTCTGTAGTGGAAACGCCATTACAACTGCAACATTTCTATTCCGTAATGTGTTATTTATTAAACTGATTATTGCAGAACAAAATATTGAACAAGTTTCATTTTCATATTAGTGATCATTAAGAACCAAAATGTAAAGCTGTTTTATAATATTACAAATTATTACAAATAAACAATAATTTTACCTTTGAAGTTTTATTAAATTAGTCTTTTGTACATACCAACCACGCCAACATCCTCATCCCAATCGGTTATCTTAATCCATGGTTTCATGTTTTCTACACAGGTAGTACCAGAATATTTCTTGTGTGATCGCTCGCTGCCTATTATGTCAACTATGTGGTATCTATCTTTTCCGAGTATTTTTGTAACTTTGAAAGGGCCCTTGAACACCGGTAGGAGTTTAGTACTACTGCCACTACCAGCCTGGCTAGACACTTTTACGAGAACCAAGTCCCCAATCTCATATTGTTTGGCCACACATCGTTTTGCATCAAAACTTTGTTTTTGATGTCTAGCATCTAGTTTTATTCGTGTGTCGATATCCCGTCGCAGCTGTGTGACATCTATAACTTCGTCATGTTCGGGTAAAAATATGTCGCTCTCTGTTCTAAGGCGGTACCCAAAAAATGCTTCGCTGGGGACTGCATTGATGGTCTTCTGCAATGTGCTATTTATACCTTGTTGTAAACACGTTAAAACATCATCCCAGTGTGTGTAGTCGTTATCTGCGCCCAATGAACGTAGTGCTTCTACTATTGTTTTATTGTAGCGTTCGACTTGTCCGTTCGACCTCGGCATGCCAGTTGCTATAGTGTGTGCACGTATGTTTTTGCTATCACAATATGTTTGAAATGCCTTTGCCGTAAAAGCAGAACCAGCGTCAGTAATGAGTCTTCGCGGATTGCCAAAAATCTTAAACAAATGGTCTAATTCTTTTATGACACAAGCTGTGCTTGTATCACGCACCGGAAATACAAAGACAAACTTTGTAAACGCATCAACAAGTACCAGAATGTGACAATTGCCCTTCGATGATTTAATAAATGGACCCACATGGTCCATATGGAGGGTATGAAACGGGCGAGCATATTTTGGAATTGGAAACAACTGACCTTCCTTTTTACCACTTTTATTTTTATTGTATAAGCAGTGCAAACAATTTTTTATGTATTTAGTTACTGTTTTTTTCATTTTAGGAAACCAATATTTATGTTTAATTCTTTCTAATGTTTTGTCTACAGCGAAGTGACCTATTTTATCATGATTGTACATAATTACTTGCCAGATACAATTTTTTGGAACCACCCATCTACGACCTATTTCAGTGCGGCGGTAGATTTTGTTTCCAAGCAATTCGTATTCGTTAAAAACATTCCGATTCGCATCGGCCTCTCCTCAGAGTAAAATATCTCTGATTTTACATAGATTTGCGTCTTGTTCCTGAACACTCAAAAGCCAGTCAGCTTCGGTGATAGACATTACCATTTGTTTTTCACAAACTTCACCACTGTATGAAGGGTTTCTGCTAAGTGCATCAATATGTTGCATTTTAGCGCCGGGTCTATGACAAATTTCAAAGTCAAATTCTTGAGTCAGGAGCACCCACCTGGCTATTCGTGGCAACACTTCTTTTTTTGTAAGCGAGTATCTGACGGCATTACAATCCGTAATTAATTTAAACTTACGGCCCAGTAAATATAAACGAAATTTTTGAAATGTTGCCACAATAGCAAGAAGCTCGAGCTCAAACGAGTGGTAACGCTTTTCCTCGTTGGTAGTTTGCCTGCTATAGTAATATATCGGTCGCTCACCATGTTCATGCACTTGTACCATTATTCCAGCTACCCCCTCCCTACTTGCATCTGTATAAAGTATGGTTTCTTTTTTAGGATCGAAGATAGCTAAGGTAGAATCGCAAGTTAAGGCTTCTTTTAATAGATTTACCGTGCGATCTTGTTCGTCTGTCCAATGCCACTTTTGGCCTTTTTTTAATAATTTTGTAAGTGGGCTACTTAGTATTGCACAGTCCTTAATAAACTTACGGAAATAGTTAACTAACCCTAAGAATTGACGCAGCTGATGAACCGTTTTGGGTACTGGGAACTGCTTTATAGCATCAATTTTCTTTGATGTGGGTTTGATACCATTACCATTTACTTCATATCCAAGAAATGTGATGTCAGTTAAAAAGAAACAACATTTTTTTAAATTAAGAGTCAAACCGCGTTCATTGAATATTTTTAGTACCGATTCCAGGATGTTTATATTTTCTTCAACGGTTTCTGATACGATTAGCACGTCATCTAAATAGACAATGACATTTTTGAAGCGTAAATTGCCCAAAATCTGGTTCATCATGCGTTGAAAAACTGATGGTCCATTCGACAGCCCAAATGGCATGCGCAAAAATTCGTAATGTCCATCTTCCGTTATGAATGCAGTTTTGTCTATTGAACCCTCATCTACACGCAACTGGTAATATCCACTCTTCATATCTAAGCTAGTAAAATACTTGCACCCTTTTAATCTATCTAACAAGTCCTCTATGCGTGGCATAGGGTATTTCTCTTTCGTAGTTATTTTATTTAATGACCTGTAATCCACGCATAGTCGCTTTTCACCCCCTTTTTTTTCTACTAATAGTACAGGACTAGCGAATGAGGACTTGCTTTCGCGGATGATGTTATTTTTAAGGAGGTCGTCAATTATTTTACGTAACAACATCCTATCAGGCTCTGATAACCTGTATGGCCTAGTGTAAATAGACTTGTTCGATTCAAGTTCGATCTCAATTTCAAAATCTTTAATTTTACCTAATGAACTTAAATCAGCCGCGATTGTTTCGGGATATTTTTCAAACAAATACTTTAAAGCATCGTGATACTTATCCGGTACGTTGAATTTTAGTTCATTAGACAAAACTACAGACACATTCACGGTTTTCTGAAAAGTCAGTTGATTTCCTATTCTCATGTACATAACTGACGTATCCTCGGTCACATTCCGGCCTATCAGGACGTCACAACCCGATAACACGTCAATAATATAGAAATCTACACTCCCAAATTCAATACCGTCTAAAATCAGTGCAGTCGTTACGTAATCTTCTACCAAAACCACAGAACAATTCGAGAATCCTTGCAAATGAATCGGTATTGCCAGCTTTAGTTTCGTTAACTTTAAATGTTTTACTAAATCCGACGTTATTAGGGAGCAATCACTGCCCATGTCAATAAAAACTTTTTGAGAAAAGCCCCCTATACAAGCTACTTTAATAAATTTATTTTTATTTTCACCAGACTCGACAAATTTTACTTCTTTTTTTACTTCGTCAGTTTTTTTGTTTCGACAATAGTTTTCTGAATGTCCTTTCTTACTGCAATATTTACATATTTCTGTACACTCATTTCTTTTGTGATTACCCCCACATCCAAAACAAGTTATCTGCTTTGTGGTTCTGGTAGCCGTTAAATTTTGATTTGACACAGCAATACGACTCGATTGTTCCGATTTCAATGAATTTCCTAGGTCGATTCGTTTATACGATGATTGAGGTACCTTATGTTCACTGACAGCGCCATGATTCGTATTACTATAACTACTTAACCGACCGTGAAGAAAAGATGCAAGTTGGTCGCATGTATTTATACTTCCGGCATCCACCGACGCACTTATGTTAGGATCGTCGATGTTGCCGTAATAATAGAAATTATGTCCCGATCGGAAAAATTCAAACCTAACTTGTCAATTTTACATTTTTGTTGAAAGTAAAATTCATACAAATGTTGGCGTACTGTAGGTTTACAATCAATGATTTCTTTAAGTAACGCGAACATGTTACGTTTTGTTTGAAATGTAAATGATATTTTATCTCGCCATTGTTTCCATTTCCAACTAGCCCAACTACTCTCATTTTTTAAAAAGGAGTCATACCAAGTTTTTGCTGTTCCTTTGAATTTATTGACAGCCTGGTAAATTATCACCTGATCCTTCCAATTAAATGTTTTAGCATGCAAATCAACAATATTGAGCCAATTATTTACTTTATCTGTAAGGGGGTCAAAATCTGGTACCATTGAGTTCAAAACCATACTATAGCAACCCGCTACTTGACTATCGACTGACTTCTTTGTTTTTTTACGAATGGGTGAAGGCGTATAGCTTCTACTGGACTTACTGCTTGTCGATGATGATGATGATGAAGTTCTTGTACGTTTCCTCCTTTTTCGTTCCCGTAGACGGGTACGTGACTTTCGGCCCATTTGTAGGCGGGAATTCGAAGCACTTCTGATGTAAGTTAAATGTACTTTAAGCAGGAATAAATACGATAGATTTACTTGGATCACTTTTAATACACAGCCAATTAATTAATTACAATAATTATTTGACAACAATAATTAACAGTATAAACTGATGTTTAGACGACGAAGCGCGAGTAACAAGAGAGCTTAGCCCACTCAGCTCGGCGTTTTTAAAACCTTGGTATTCCCGCGCAGAAGTGACATTAGCCAATCACTCGCCAGCAACGTTCCAACGTCCGGTTTGACGCAGATGGCAGCACTGGACCCACGGTGCGTCGCTTGACTCGTGATACTATGGCGCTATGTTTGGTCGCCGGAAGCAGTGGCGCCAACAAAAATAATTTCGAAAATGCGTGGGTGCTTGATATTAATTGATTATAAAAATTCCTCAAAAATCACCACACTTTTTTAAAATTAGTAACTTTTGAACGCCAATGTCGGCTATCGACTCGACATGCGCAAGCGTGCCCTGTGCGCCAATGACGTCTATACTCGACAGTAAAAATATATCAGAAAAATACAACATAAAATACAAGACATAGTTTTACGTAGCTATTTATATCGATTATCGTTATCGGGCTTGGCGTACAGGACATGGAGATGCCGTTATGGCGTGGCATTGAAG
The DNA here is from genome assembly GCA_949987655.1 of Polymixis flavicincta. Taxonomy (NCBI): domain Eukaryota; kingdom Metazoa; phylum Arthropoda; class Insecta; order Lepidoptera; family Noctuidae; genus Polymixis; species Polymixis flavicincta. Next base: position 7,538,593 of record OX465180.1, read on the forward strand.
CAAATAAAGACCCTACGTCGATTTTATGTATCATAGTTATTACAAACAACGGTCAAAGAAAGACAGTTGTGATTTAAATGTACGACATTTTAAGTTGGTAGTTAGTTAGCGTCAATTAGCTTTGAAAAAGAACATGGAAAACATTTTTTTATCTTTGAAAGCAACCAGTAATCCTTTAAGCATCTGGTTACGAAAGTACGATCAAGTCACTTCATCTGTTGAGATTTTCCCGAACTAACAGAAACAAATGAAATTGCAACCATCTGCCGCCCGCGGCTTCGCTCGCATGGTAAGTCGATTAAAAGAAACCTATGTCATTTTATAGAGTTCTGTGTATCCCCAAATGTCATTAACATCGGCCCACCAATTTATTTATTTGTACTTATGTATCTATAGATAATATTTTTAAAGCAAAATTGTTTCCCAGCCCTTATTACGTGTTCCCACGACATAACTATAGACTTTATTTCATCAAAAAAGTTGAGATACAAGTGCCTACACTCGAACAAAAAGTTTACAGACAACACACAGGTATAAGTACTTTGCTTTTAAGTTCGTTGTGTGTACCTGTAAAAGTACTCGAGAAGAACTTTACACCTTGAAAGTGCCTCAGTTAGAGCTAGTTCAATAGAGTTGCTTGTTATTTCTTATAATTAACACTAACTGTGACTGACCCGAGCGCTCCCGAGCGAAGCAATCATAGTAATTGATTTACCTTCTTAATGGCAACAGAATGTTGTTTGATTAGCCAACTTGAAGTGTGTTTGGCAACTTGGGCCAATGAGACTTCGGTCGAATGCCCGTGAAATTAGCGATGGATGTTGACTTTTGATGCTTGACACCTATTAGGGTAGATAATTATTTTAAAGTGCTGTTCATGCTCGATTGGGTGTGTTGGAAATCGTAGGCGTGGACTGAAGCGTATGTATTTATCCATTAGTGTAATTGATATTTATATATCTGTTTATGATTAATAATGAGTAATTCCGTTATGCAAAACCAATTAATTACTGAGAGAATCCGCTAGAGTGTACGCGAAATACCAAAAACGCACGCGAATTTTTAAAAATGCGCCTTCATTTGAGAGCAGCTCGTCATTCTAGAGTGCGATCCTTGCTAAATGCCCGCCCACCTCATAAGTCTTAAGGTACACTTTAAATATTTCTAACATGACGGTATTATCAGTCTATGGCATTACAGGGAAATAAATTTTATGAAACCGTTACAAAGTCCACGTCACGTCGGTCACCAAAAGCGATAACGGGGTCTTCGCATATATTTAGTTGAAGTTTAATAAGAAACCGATGCTCGTTTACAAAAAAAAATATTAGAAAACAATCAGATAAATTTACCAAATTAAATTTCATTCGAAAACATTCATCTCGGTTTCTTACTAAACTTCAACTAAATATATAAACCCTGGTAGCCAATCTGTTTTACTGACTATACATTCTTCCCTGCCGTGGACGTCCATGATAATATCGTGAGGAATTACATAAAAGCGCATATTCTTAGCTACGTTTTGATCTTAATACGATTCAGCTTGTCCCTTGCTGCCCTCCCCTAGCGACGTCGTAAGCCGAGGTTCATAACCCATAGGTACACCCGTGCCTTTGGCGTGTAACCTTGTTTTAAAGTTTTTAAACAATGGTTGGAAGCCTTAATTAAATAGGGCTCCGATAGGTATGCTTGGTTAAGCAGCCGACAACCTTCCAGGCTGACCTACTAGATCACAATTATTAAAGAAAAAAACTACGCTTTGATCCACTCTGGCGCACTCCGTCAAGTACAAATTGTCCTTCAAAGATTATTTCCTCCTCCCGTCGTGTTGACAATACGATTAAGATTTGATTGAAAAAAAAACTCTCTTGTAAATATTTAATAAGAAAGAGAATAAATAAATCAAATGGTATCTTTATGGTTACAAATAATATATTAACTGACATTCATAAAAATATTTACCAAGATTTTATCAAATTTAATAAGTGTCCTTTGCGTGTTTTGTGAGTGAGTGGTGACCCAATATGTCTGTACCCGATATATGTATATTATTTCATCTAGGTATGTAAGAACCGTACGAAGTAGAAGAATATATACATAACGTCACGACTTGTTTCCTCAAAGTGTTGGACAGAGGTGTACGATATAATGAAGATAAGGAATTAAAAAGGATTTTTCGAAATTCCACCCCTAAGGGAGTTAAATAGGGGATGAAATTCCCGGGCGGGCGAAGCCGCTGGCAAAAGCTAGTCGCTAGAATAAATGCATTTGGAATATAGCTGGGGTTAGGTATTAGCTTAATAACTTATCACTCTTCTATCTACCCCAACCGAAAATACAAGGCATAATTTCACACCCTGCAATCGTGCCTCAGAACAAAACTGTCCATACAGAAGAATACTAGGGCACTAATATTGGAAAAGCAAATTTTACTCTCTAGCATAATCAGCCTATAATGTTCCCACTGCTGGGATACAGGCCTCCTCTCTGTGAGAGGGAGTGGGCTGTAATCCACCACGCAGGCCCAGTGCGGGGTGGTGAATGTCATATATTAGGTCTTTACCTATGAAATTGCCGTTCTGCAGTACTGGCCATTTCAAATCAAAATAATTTTTGTTTGGCTAAGAATTCTAATTTCAAATTAATTTTATTTTAAAAACATGGATTTTTTTTTCTAAAAGTAGTTATTTCTTTATTGATTAGTGTTACATTTTCATCGCATTTCAATCTTTTTCGTCATCATGGATACGTTAAAAATTCGAGTAATTATGGAATATGAGTACCGTCGTGGCAGCAACGCGGCACAAGCGGCACGCAACATCAACGACGTTTACGGAGCTAACACTACAAACCAACGCACCACCTGTTATTGGTTTGCTCGCTTCCGTTCTGGAAATTTCGACCTGAAAAATGAACCTCGCGGTCGTCCGAAGACTTTGGTCGACAATGACGAATTAAAGGCGATTGTGGAAGCTGATGATACACAATCTACGGCTGAATTAGCAGCAGCTTTCGACGTTAGCGTCAAAACAATATTGGTCCATTTGCGTCAAATTGGCAAGGTAAAAAAGCTTGACAAATGGGTGCCCCACGAACTCAATGATCGCCAGCGCGAAGTACGCGTCGAGACGTGCCTTGCACTGCTCAACAGACACACAAATGAAGGAATTTTGAACCGCATTGTTACCTGCGATGAAAAATGGATTCTGTTTGATAACCGTAAGCGCTCAGCAAGTTGGTTGGATCCTGGTTCAGCACCTAAACAATGCCCTAAACGAAAACTTACCCCTAGAAAAGTGATGGTCACTGTTTGGTGGTCTAGCGCCGGTGTGATTCATCACAGCTTCTTACCAAACGGGGTGAGCATTACTGCAGATGTGTACTGTGAAGAACTGAACACAATGATGGAGAAGCTGGCGCATCTCCAACCAGCATTGGTCAATCGCTCGTCTCCGCTGCTCCTGCACGACAACGCGCGACCTCATACTGCACAGCAGACGGTCTCCAAGTTGCAAGAACTGGGGTTGGAAGCTCTCCGTCATCCGCCCTACTCACCAGACCTTGCGCCTACAGACTACTACTTTTTCCAGAATTTGGATAACTTCTTGGCGGGAAAAAAATTTAATACCCGAGAGGCAGTACAAAATGCCTTTGAAGAATTTGTTGCCTCCCGTCCAGCTGATTTCTTTAAGAAGGGCATCAATAAACTGCCACTGCGATGGCAAAGATGCATTGATTGCATGGGTGATTACTTCGATTAATACAAATAAAAAATTCATGAAAAAAATTCGTTTAAATTTTTTCATACAAAACGGCAATTTCATAGGTAAAGACCTATTATCTTCGTATCGTTGGTTCTAGGACCGGCTTCCTCACGATGTTTTTCTTCACCGTTTTGAAAGCAATGGTGATGAAATAATTTATAAAAAGTAAAGCGCCTGTCTGGGTTTGAACCTACGACCTACAAATTGTAAGTCGCGGCAATTATTACTGCGCCAATACTACTCTACTCTGCAATAAGGATCAAAAACACAACACTGGCAATACTTTATTTGACACATTTGAAAAGTTTTTTAACGTTTTCACTTCCGCATCGAAAGACATTAGCTAAGCCAACACTTTCCCTTTTAAGTTAATTCACTGTCGTTATCCTCGTCAAGTATAGAGGATTTTATTCAAATTACCGCGACACCCTAAAATTTGGTTTGAACTTAATTGTAAAACAAACTTTATGATTAATTGTAATTTATTACCCTCTTTCTGAAGGGTTAAATGAAACAGGAAACTTAAACGATGGCAACATTCCGTTACCTATTTCTGTGCAGTAGGTATTTAAATACTAAGGTACCTATGTTTTACGTATCTTGGTTTGGTTTCAGGGAGCGATCCCCGTATTTTTAAGAACGTGTGCATCAATTTTAATATGTCAAAAACATTTTGACAAGTGTTTGACATTGATTTTCGCTGAGATGAGATTGCGACAAGATTTTCATATTTGTAAAGACAAATAAGTACTATTAGACCAGGGTAGAAGCCTTTAAAAATAATGAAAAGTGAAAAAAAAATATAATAGAGTGAGACCCATTAGAAAAGGAGGGAAATATGATAAAAATGAAAGGAAAAATAATTTACGGGCGATCTGAGGTTGGGAAGGGGATGGGGGTGAGTTTTTAAGGGTAAAAAACGGTTTTTCTCGATTTCCGGCAAAACTAAAAGTCCTATCGAAAAAAGTCAAATGGAAAAGTTGTAGATAATAAAAAGATCTAAAACTTTTGCATTTACACTTTTTTCACATAACCTCAAAATTTATGTGAAAAATTCAAAAAACCAAGTTTTTGGTTTTTTATTTTTATCTTTTACAAAAAAAAATTTGAGTAACGAAATTTTGTGAAAACATACCTTTTTATGTCCCAAATACGCTGTAATTTATTTAATTAAAAATATTTATTTTTTCACCTTATTTTGAATTAATATCGAAAAAACACCCTAATTTTCAATCGAAAATTCACCCGTCAAAATATCAGCTTTTTTCAAAAAGTTGGTGTGGTTTCTGTTCGTTGGAATCTCTACTTTCCGATGGTAAAAAAAAAAATATATATGTTACTATGGTAAATCTTCTCAGAAAATGCAAAAATTCAAAAAAAACTTGAATTCGAAAATTGCAAATGATACAAACTGATTCATCCATACTGATAATATGAAAAGACAAAATCGAATTAATAATGTCTTCACTATTTAATCGTGAATAAACTCCCATAAAAAAAAAATATTGAAGAAATCAATGTCAAAATGTATAAATAATATATTATAAATCTATAAAAAAGTATAAAATATATATGAAAATCGGCCAAAAGTTTGTTTTATTAGAAACATATTTACGATATATATTTTATATATTTTTTATAGATTTTAAATATATTTTTTATAGATTTTGAAATATATTTTTTTTTCATGGGATTAACTAAATTTGTTTGTGCAAAATTAAGGAGATAATTATTTTTTTATCTTGTACTAAAATATCATTTAATTTCAATCTTTAGGTTATGTTAAGTTAAGCATACTATTTTTTAAAGAAAATATTACGATTTTTATGGTTGAGTTGATTGATACAGATAAAAATAGAGATAGTATTTACCTTCCTATGCAGATTCGAAAAGTTTTATTGTTTTTTTAAGTAAACTTGTCACAATTATCTTCAAGAAACTCAGCGTGCACGTGTATTTTTATAAACGATGTTGTATACTGTACTGTATTTCGAATACTGGTTAGGCTAGCGGTTGTAACAGCTGCTACGAAATTTATATAGTATATAATAGTAGGTATGTATGTAGTAAGACCCAGACCCGCCTAGCCCCTTCCCCACTTCTCCACGAAATACCTTTTGATGGGCTACAATTTTTCGTAGGTCACTCAGGTATATATATATAATTTATCTCAAAATAGTTATAAATAAGCATCTACGCATATAATTTAAAGAAAATTAGACAACTTTCTCCAAATATTGTAGATGTCTTATTAAATATTAATTTAATTAACTTATTTGTTTGTTAATTATAGTAGTATATTTTTATTTGCAATTTTTTTGTTATCAACGTCACATGTAATCTAACGTTTTTCGAGTAATTAAAGTCTAAATTTTAATAAATAGCTCAAAATTATTTATAATAATTAAAAAAAAAATTTCAAATTCAAGTTTTTTTTTAATTTTTGTGTTTTCTGAGAAGATTTACCATAGTAACATATTTTTTTTTCACCATCGGAAAGTAGAGATTTCAACGAACAGAAACCACACCAACTTTTTGAAAAAAGCTGATATTTTGACGGGTGAATTTTCGATTGAAAATTAGGGTGTTTTTTCGATATGAATTCAAAATAAGGTGCAAAAATAAATATTTTTAATTAAATAAATTACAGCGTATTTGGGACATAAAAAGGTAAGTTTTCACAAAATTTCGTCAAAAAAAAATTTTTGTAAAAGATAAAAATTAAAAACCAAAAACTTGGTTTTTTGAATTTTTCACATAAATTTTGAGGTTATGTGAAAAAAGTGTAAATGCAAAAGTTTTAGATCTTTTTATTATCTACAACTTTTCCATTTGACTTTTTTCGATAGGACTTTTAGTTTTGCCGGAAATCGAGAAAAACCGTTTTTTACCCTTAAAAACTCACCCCCATCCCCTTCCCAACCTCAGATCGCCCGTAAATTATTTTTCCTTTCATTTTTATCATATTTCCCTCCTTTTCTAATGGGTTTCATCCTATTATGATTTTTTTTGGTTTTAAAAATTATCGACCCTGGACTATATTGCATTTTTTCTGGCATGTGAATCAAACGCAGAATTTAGGCCTGACTGACTGACTCATCAACGCCCAGCCCAAACCCTTGGACCTACAAAGCTGAAATTTTGCACAGAGGTTCCCTTTATAATGTAGACAAGAAATAAGGAAGGATTTTTCTGGGGAGATTTTTTAGGAGTTAAACTGGAGATAAAAGTTCCGCGCGGCCGAAGCCGCTGGCAAAAGCTATATAGTTTTAGTAAAATTTAATTTAAAACAGGTCTTTCTTAAGCTATAAATAAGCTGAATAACCTTTTATGGTAATTTATTTTTAAACAAGGCAAATAATAGATAAACTATACAAACAAAAACATACTATACTCGTACTTAGTTAACTTAGGAAGTGTTAACACTTTATCTATTATGTAAACTTCATAGTGATAGCATAACATCACGCTTGTATTCCCCGAAGGGTAAGGCAGAGGTGAACCTGTACACCCACATTCCGACAATTATGTTTAAGTCCCATATAATAAGGGGTGAGCCTATTGCCACCAAACAAAGAAAAAATTCAGACTCTGGGCTGCTTCTGAGAAATTCCAGACAGAAAAACCCAGTAATTCATAATTATATTTACATTTTATTATCATACCTACTATTATGTATTTATTGATAACATGTCTGGTAGCAACAATATAGTATCTCATGAATACAAGGTGACTGACATTTTAAACTTACTGACATTGAATTTAGTTAGAAAAGGAACACTATCTGTTATATGTTGCAATAACAAATTTTATTAAATTATATACATAGATCAATGCTATGGGTTTGCGGCTAAATAACAATAGTTGAACGGGTCGATCGACCAGGTTAAGCTACGCTTGCCGCGGTTGGTCCGTGGATGGGTGAACATCTTTACATGCCAAGACCTCTCCGTGCCTCGGAAAGCACGTTAAGCCGTTGGTCCCGGCTGTCATTTGTGGATCTTTGACAGTCGTTACGGGTCGTCAGAAGCCCGAAAGTCTGACAACCAATCTTACCAAGGGGTATCGTATTACCCAGTAACTGGGTTGTGGAGGTCAGATAGGCAGTCGCTCCATGTAAAATACTGGTATTCAGCTGCATCCGGTAAGACTGGAAGCCGACCCCAACATAGTTGGGAAAAGGCTAGGCAGATAGATGATGATGACATAGATCAATGCTATTTTTTTTTTTTTAAACAAAATCAAAATATTTTATTTCACATAAACCTGCATGGATACTTATCAAACGTCAGAAGCTAGGTGCACGGTTCCTATGTGTCGCTTCCTATGGAGAAGAGTCGGCAAGAAACTCCACGGTGACTCTTTAAACTGGCTTCTACAATGTTTTCAAATTACAGTGATAATAGGTATGGGAGGACAGGGCAGGCCTGTCAATAAGTACCAGGTATTTAGAGGAATGTAAATATAGAATTTTCCTTTTTCCTTTCTACCCCGAACCATTATGCCCGGCCCACCAAAAAGGAAAAATGGTCAAAGAATGTTACAGAGTAGTGCCCAAGACAACACAAAAGAAAGAAAGGGAGACAACGTCACAGATGGGAGGATGACGTTATGAGAACAGCGGGTACTAATTGGATGAAACGTGCGCAGAACCGCATACAGTAGAAAGCTCTAGGGGAGGCCTATGCTGCAAAGCAAGACAATCTTCTACTACCGGTGAAAATAGATTAAGATTAATTATAAAAAAAAAAGATTGTTAAATAAAGGCTATAAATAAAATAAAATAAATAAAGAATAGAAAAAAGTCGACTAGCTTCTACCTACGACTTCGCTCGCGTGATGTTTTGCCCCCCGACCCATGGCGCCGTATCCCATCGCCCACTCGCGCTTTTACGTCGTTTACACTTAGCGTTCTTTCCAACTTTTATTTCATTTTACGCAGCTTCTAAGGGTCGTGGCGTTATTATAGCCTATAACGTTCGTCAAGAATTGGGCTATCAAATACAAAAATATTTCTTCTCATCCAATTAGATTGGATCTAGAGATTACCTACTTGCTTCAAACGAACTCACAAACTTTCCCTCTGTATAATATTAGTATAAGTGGCAGAGCAGTGGTGGCCAAGTGGGTAACGGCCGCGACTTACGAGTTGTATGTAGGTCGTGAGTTCGAACCCAGCCAGGCGCTTTAACTTTGCGTAAATTATTTCATTACCACTGCTCTCAAAACGGTGAAGGAAAACATTGTGAGGAAACCGGCATGTTCTAGAACAAAAAAATCGGAAGACATGTGACATCTAGCAATCCGCACTGGGCCCGCGTGGTGGATTACGGTCCAATCCCTCTCACAGAGAGGAGGCCTGTGTCCCAACAGTGGGAACATTATAGGCTGATGATGATGAATATTAGTGTAAGTAGATTTATAAAATGTCTATAAATTTGTACAAAAAACATTTTTGCACGTCAAAAATAACTTATTTTTAGATGAGTTTGGCGTTTCCTATCTGACTACTCTGAGAAGAAAGACCAAAACAAACTTGGAAGTCGTAGTCTCTTTTAAAGTCCAGACATAATTTTGATCAGGCCATATAAGGACCATGCATAGTAATATCTGAAAAGGTAATTTGAGGAACTAACCACATATTTGAGTGTGCCTGACAAGTCAATACACGCATTTTGTTACTTACGCTGTATAACACAACAATAAAACCAAAACAACTAAGTATGTAACGAAATAAACTTCGGTTGAACTCTGTCATTCACCTAAATATAATTTTGTCATTTAATAGCAATACGAAGATTAGCAAATACCTACGTATTAAATTAATATCATTTAATAAAGTGTACGTTACCGTAAATTGTAAACTTTGCGTGAGTGCGTGTGTGTATGCGTGGGTAAGGATAACTCGCGGTAAACGTTCCTAAAATGTTGGTGTTAAGGGTACGTAGGAGGTATTTAAGGCGTTCTGAGAACACCGTCACAAGGATAACGGTGGCATTATTGGGAAACCACTTCGTAAGTAAATTCTCTACACATTTTTGAGGGACATGTGTTAATTCGTGTTTTCATTGACGGGGACGATTCCGTGTGATGCCGGACGTAAAAGAATCGCATCTTCCCATTTCTTCCCGTGGGTGTCGTAAAAGGCAACTAAGGGATGTACTAGAGAATGGGCAGCAGCGTTCTCAATGCATTTTACCACCATACTGGAATCTCCAACCCGCCTGCCAAGCGTGGCGATTATGGCGAAACCCCTCTTTTGGGGAACGCCTATGTCCAGCAGTGGACGTCTTTCGGCTGAAATGATGAATGATGATTGTCGGGAAATCATTTTTGTAGTTAAGTGACCATATTATTAACCAATTATGTGGCTACACATGTTTGGTTAATGACTGATACATGTTTGATGATATAATTATGACTATAATATAGGTACTAAGCGTTAGTAGGTACCTATATTATAGCCATAATTATATCAGATTATCATTAGAAACTACGGCGTCCAACTGTATACCAAATCAAAGCATCGCCGACCTCAACTAGTTATAAAAATATGAGTGACGTGTGTTTGTACAAACCTACTTACAGAAATAACATCATTTATTAATAAGGAACTATCAATTCAAATGTAACAAAACCAAAGAAACACTGTCCCACTTACTAATAAACACGGAATAATGTTAATCCAAGTTTGAACCTATGAAAATGTATGGTTATATTTTTTTTTTTTGTTCCTGGTATAACTTTATTCCGTGTTTATTAGTAAGAAGGCAGGTGTTTAGAATCTTGGATCTCTATTTTAAAAGAAAGTACGTGATAACCTTATAGTTGATTTTTTACGAACAATATTTACTCTCAAATATTTGTTTAGGTTTCTAATATCTAAAGACATCGCAATGTAGCACGCCAGTTTATTTTTACGAAACAGGCAGGGTTGCAAGGACATACAGAGAAGCTGCATACCTAAATAATAATAAATGATACTTTTTACACGGCTAGTTCGATAACAGCGACACGGCTAGTTCGACAATTTTTAACCATTGAAATAAATGTCACTAGTGACATTTATTTCAATGGTTAAAAATGGCGAAGGTGATGACAAATGTAGCTTAGGATAGTCATTGCCAAAAATGGGCATCGAATTAGTGGTCCAGCAGCTTCAATTATATCAGGACTGATTGGGTGACTGTCACCAGCCAATGCTACTGAACCCTTATCCGACCTTTTCGGTGATTCCAGTATTTTCGTAACACAACTAGCTGGCGCGCGCCGCTTGCTGTGCTATCAAATAAGTATTCATATTGCTTGGTGCGGGTATGATCACAGCCGTCTATTTGCTATGGAGGATAATAAACAGTGAACTTTTACGTGAAGATTATTAAAAAAAAAAATATGGGTTGTTTTTATAGGTATAATTGTTGAAATGGACGTGTTAATTTTCAATAGTTTCGCGTAGCGCTGGTGACATTCATGCGTCATAATAATACACATATATTCTCTATGTATGGGTTGGTATGCGTATATTTTGCTAACAATTACAATACCTATATATTTTTTGTTTCAATCCCATACTAACCCATCAAGACCTACAACTGACTGATACAGTTGAACACTACCTTGTGTTCAACTGTATCAGTCGAAGAATTCTACTTGTATCTCCAGTAGTTTTTTTTTTTTATTCTGTTTCTGTGTATCATGCCCACTCATTTTTCCCAATTGACTTTAAACATTGGCAGAATAGCCGACCTCGGCATTGTTTGCTATTTAATATAAAAACTTTTTAATAAATATTTAAACCGCCGAAAAACCGAAAAGTAAAAAATAATAAACCTGCTTTGTCCAACCCCAATAACTACGTTCGGAGGGCGGTGACATATAAATAAATACATATCCAAAGTCACCGACTTACGAACTTAGTTATTGGGGTTGGACAAAGCAGGTTTATTATTTTTTACTTTTCAGTTTTTCGGCGGTTTAAGTTTTTATTTTTATAATTTTTTGTGGCTATAATCTACTAATTACTAAATGCTTAATTTTTGATTACTTTTTGTAATACACAACTCAGTATTAAAATCTGTGAGTAAACAATCAATCATCCCCTGTTTTCTTACCCTTAGGGTTGGAATTTTTCTTCGAAATTTATATGGGACCAACTTCGGGGTATACCCTTTCCAAAAAAATAATGATCACAATCGGACTACTCTGGAAAAAGTTATGCGTGGTAATACGTAAAAAAATATATATATATAAATACGCGTCGACTTGAGAACCTCCTCCGTTTTTACGTCGATTAAAAAATAGAATAGAAGTTTCGATGGCAATTTTGTGCAGCCCTGATTTCCTAAGTTACTAGATATAAATAAACAGTTATCAGATTACATCTTCAGTGTTTGTAGAAAATGTTTGCTATAATATCCGATAGCGTTCTGATATTCATAGTAACGTTAAACGTGAACATAGTTTGACAAAGACCATGGCTGTGGAAAATGACAGTGTTAGTGGTAAAAAAGGCAATGCCTTTATGCAATGGTTGGTGGCTATGCTAGGTAAATAGACTGCCATTTCTGTTTCTGTGTGTGATGTTTTTAACCGACTCAAAAAGGGAGGAGGTTCTATGTTCGTCTATATGTGTCAGATATTTCCATCAATTGTGGACTGATTTGTAGAACTGTTTTTTCATTTGGTAGAAGAAGCACGCAGGGTTGTCCCAAATACGTAAAAATACGATCAGCTGTTTGTATTGGTATAACGAAAACTATAAACACATATCGTCCCCGTAGTTGGAAAATTAAATAAGTCCGTTTTTGGCGATTTTGACTTTTCACTATTTTCAAAACACCTAAAACATGCCGCATATTTCAGCCTTACAGGCATTTTCGTATCTTATTCTGTTTCAGAAATATAGCCATTTTTGTCAGACAGATGGAATAATAAATATCTTCAGACTAACGCAAATTTTTTGAAGGAAAAATAAATAACTCAGTAAATAAATCAATAACTGTGGTCAATGATAAGTTGAATGTCAAATAAATTAAATAACATCAGTTGTTGGATTTTTCCTCAACTTAAAAATTCTTTCACAAAACTAACGAAATTCTAGGAAAACTAAATAACTCTATTTATTTAATTCTGCTATTCAGAATTCTAATATAACGTACATTAATTTATAAATACTTGGTGTTATCTATTTCTTCTAATACTAGATAATGATTAATTACAAGATGAGAGGCCAATAAATAGGCATCTTATAGATCAAAAGAGCTGGTTAAAAAGAAGTCGGAAGAAGATGAATCATATTTGTGTATCACCATGGCCTTGCAAAGGCGACTGCAGATTCCATCGACTGCAAATAGTCTGATGTTTTATTCCAGAAAATTAAATTTATATAATTTATCTATTTATGAGTTTAAACCTCCACAGAACGCCGTAATTTGCGTAATTGCGTAACTCACGATTAATCATAATCGGTTTCATTTTGACAGTTCAACAATATTGCATTGCGTTATTTACGTTGCTGAGCAGACACATTTTTCGGACATATGAAGCAATGATTTAACAATCCGTTTCAAAACGAAATAGATTATGATAAATCGCGAGTTACGCAATTAGGGTGCTGGGCCTAGAGACAAAGCATATTTCTGTTAGCGTTCACGCCAAACGCTACGCCAAAATGTATCGGAATGACATTACCTGCGGAAAGGTAACGTCGTGTCCTTTCTGCAGGGCATGTCATTCCCATACATTTTGGCGTAGCGTTTAGCGTGAACGCTAACAGAAATGTATTTTGTCTAGGCCTGCTGGACGGAAATAAACGACAAAATAAAAATGTAACTGAATTGTCATATCAAGACATGATTGATGTAAAAGCACTTGCTTCGAAAATAATTAAAAATAAAACTATAGCGGAGCATGGGGAGAAAGTGGACTGGTTTTTTTTTTGTGGGAAATCATCTAATAACTTCTCCGGCTCTGGGTGGAGCAGGAGAGCGTCTCAGACTTTTAATGTCTAAATCCCACCCGTGTTCCCCCAGTAGCCTGTGTGCCAGGGGCGGCGGTATCTCTTTCGAACAACCCGCACCCCTGGCAGGCATCGGCCCTTTGTGCTGACATCTCTTTGAGGCGTGCGTGGAACACAACGCGGCGTCGTCCTGGGCTTGGTGCTTACCGGACAGCGAGCAACCCATTACGTGCCGTCCGCAACCCCGCGCCTACGGTGGCCGGGAATCAGCCTGGGATTCCCGACGCCCACGGCGTTTCCTGCGGAGGCTAGGGCCATGAGAGCGCATATACAGCCTCTCCCTCACGTGTGCCGCCTCCCTCTTCGCGACCATCACTGTTTCGCAGAAGGAGGTGACGGCTACCCATACACTCTCGCTCCGCACCATGGTCTGGACCAGGGCCGGACGCGAGAGATCGCCGCCGCCGATCGCCTCCACGAGGACACGGCGGTACTCCGCCCAAGCCGGACAGACCTCCACCGTATGCTCCACCGTGTCCTCAGGGCAATCTTCGCAGTCGAAACACCCGTTTCTTCCCGCCTTATGCGAAACAGGAACCTCCCAAAACAACAGTGTCTGGTGAGGACCTGCGTCAGGCGGAAGGTGAGGGCACCATGGCGCCTCTCAAGCCACTCCTCAAAGAGGGGACTTACCGCCCGCAATCATGGCGTGCCCAAAGTTTGCTGGTTGAAAATAAAATGTCTAAGATTTGAAATCGAATTACTTGGTTTTATTAAATACAGATACCTACGATTTCGATCGGCGATTAATTTACTAAAAACTCTTTGTAAACCAGGGAGACTGACTAGGAGAACTCAAAACTCTGAAATTCCATTTAAGTATTGATTAGGTATAGTAATTTCAATTATTTTGAATTTAGATTGTTTTATTTTGTTCGAAGGTATTAACGTTTTAGGTAAATTGATATTAGAAGTTGTTGATTGGTGTACTCAATGTACCTGATTAGTGTCATATTATTTTTTGAGTTTTGAGTTTTATTTAAGTTGTGTTTTACTTCCCTAATTGTGAAATAGTTTTAGTTGAATTGAGTAGTTTTAAAGTTTTATAATGATTGCTGTACCTTTGTTTTGTTGTTCATTTTTTAGTTGAGTAGGTACCTATGGCTTAGGTGCAAACAATCTAAATTTTCTGAGTTATTTTCTGTTTAATTTGAAAGAATACTTCAAGTTTCCAGTTGTTATAACTGGTGTAATTTTGTTATTTTTTTAAGTTTGTGGTAAGATAAGTATGTGATTACAATACACTTTTTCTAAATTTTATTGGATTTTTCTATTTCTTCCAAAATATAACTTTATTAATATCATAATACAGTTTTTATTTAATATGAGACCAATAAATGTAAAAATAAATATCATAGTAATGTAACGTACAAAGCGACTAAATTTTACATTTATAAACATTTCGAGTTTGATAAATTTAATAACTGCATTTATTTCACCAAATTTTACTCTACCAAATGAATTTAACTTGTAGGAAAACTAAATAAATTGCCGAAAAAAGTAGATAATTGTAGTTACGTTGTAAATAATAGTTGTGGCAAAATTAGATAACTTGGTTTTTTATTTTTTATTTAGTTTAAGTTAAAGATAGAGTTCAGTTTGTTGAAGCATAATATGAAAGGTAATCAGGTCCACAAAATATAAAATTACCGACGGTAAAATTGTCTCACATTTTTTAACAAATGTACATTAACTGAAAAAAAAAACACTAAATCGCGTTTATCTCAGAACTACAAAATCAGAGTTATTTAGTTTTCCATCTACGGGGACGATATATTAATATCAAAACAACTCACTAAGTTCACGGGTAACGTGAACTTAGCGAGAGTGTATTGATATTTCTTATACTATTTTGAATTAAATTAAATCGTGACATTTGAGGCCAATACTAGCTTAACATTGTATTGCTAATTCTACTGATTATATTTATTTGTATCGTAAAGTTACGGTCGCGAATTATATTTTATTCAACAGAGAACCTAATAATGACCTGCAAATTGCAAAAAAGTAAGTAAATTTGAATTTGGCGGACTACCATAGCTGTAATTTCTAAGTTTGTAAGATGGATCATTGGCAAGTTCTAACTGACGTATTAATTATTATTTTAGATTGTGAACACCGTTAGTTTATAATATATTTCGCGAGATTATAAACTATTGATAAATTGTAAACTGCCTTCTTCAACCCAGCTAAAGCACTTGGAAGTGGTGATGAGCGGGCGTTTTGGGGGGACTGTATTAAGTAATTTAGACGTTCAAAAAGAGCTGACTCTCAGCCTAGTTTGAATAAATTACTTTTGATTTTTTGCACCATACTGCTTACCGAGCGAATAGGTACGGTTAGGTTACTTTAGTGTTAGTTACTGCGACCTAACGCGCGCGAGCCGAGCGAGCGAAGCGTGCGGTGCCGCGGGAGCGGCCAGCGAACGCTTCTTACAAGTTAGTGGCAGTTACTTGACTATTTAGTAATAGCGCAAGGTACTATCCATGTTTATACCAGTTCACTATTTGACGGACAGTTTATAAACTATCCAAAAATAGTGCGTTAATTGTAAATGGTTTTTGCAGTTCACAATTTATCGACAGTTTTTAATCTCGCAAGATAGATCATAAACTAACGGGGTTCACAATGTTACGGTGACATACAGATTTGGACCGAGTCACTCTCAATAGTCATCATCTGCCTAGCCTTTTCCCAACTATGTTGGGGTTGGCTTCCAGTCTAACCGGATACAGCTGAATACCAGTATTTTACATGGAGTGACTGCCTATCTGACCTCCACAACCCAGTAACTGGGTAATACGATACCCCTTGGTAAGACTGGTTGTCAGACTTTCGGGCTTCTGACCCTCAATAGTCTGACAGACAATTGCTTGCATGAAATACAGTCATAATACACGTTCTCATTAAGCCCAATACACAGCCATTTCACAGATCACTTGGGCAAACAAAGGAAATCTCATTACTGTCATAATTAGCGAGCTTGGCACTTGGCAAGTTGCATTGTGTTTGCCGTATGACTAATTAATTCACAGGAGACTACGGCTCTGTTCCTGGTTCACAAAAGCCGAAGAGAACACTGATCTGAAAAACTTTGTACAAAGTTTTAATTTTGGCGTGTTTTTTTTTATTGCTGTGTTCAACTGGTTTGCGATCTCTGCAAGAAAAAAATGTTTCGGTCTATCTATACTTAGAATGTGGACAATCTCTGGTTGGTTGTGAATGTGGGATTAATGTCTGTTAAAGCACCCGGAGAAAATATTAGAATAATGCAATATATTTTTTAAAATTTAGGGTTGGACCTTGGCTGCATATACAGGATGGCGATAAGGTTCTCACATTAGTTGTAACCATTAATTAATTTCAAATTAACCTTCCTTTAAGTTTTTAGTAATAAAACAAGTCAAAGTAGTTTTGTTTTTTTTGGCAACACTAGCTACCATAAAAGTGTTAAATTGTTGATATCATCGACTCACTCGTGTTTAGTTCCGTTGTCAAGATTAGTTTACTTCATGCCAATTTTAGGCTATTTTTTTTTTGTAGAATTCAGTTTTTATTTTATTTTTAGTAATATTTTTATTGTTTTTATTTATTTTTTATTCACTGATGACAACCAACTGCCATCCTGGAAGTTTTTTTTTTTTTTTAAGAAAATGACGTATTAACTTCGTTTAAACGTTCCACAGTAATCGTATAGTTGAGAGAAATTGCGAATTTACTTGACATGTTTCTGACTGTGTACAAAACGTCGTAAACAGAGGTATTAAGGCGTCTTATTGTGCCGAATAGCCATTATATTGCATAAAATTTCAGCCCTACAAAATTCATCCCAAATGTCGCCCAAAAATACGAAAAAGAAACTTCAAAACAAGACAACGTCTATCAGGAAATAAACGAACTGTTTCATTTGTAGCGAATACCACACTTCTAACGTACGGGTTCCAAGCGGGCTGGGTATCACCGATGACAAAAGTTTTACAATCAGCGGACTCCCCGGCCGGGTACCCGTTGTCAGACTATGAAATATCATGGATAGCGAGTGCCCTTTGCATGGCGGCTATGTTTGGAGTCTCTCTATTCGCTTATATCGTTGATAGATTTGGAAGGAAGGTGGCAGTTTTGATCATGGCTGTACTGCAAGCGGTAAGGGTATTTTTTTCTCGATTTATTTTTATTTTTATTGGTTGTGTTTTGTTTCCTGTGCGTATTTAAAACATCTTTCTATCGCTATTATCTTCAATGGGTTGATAGATATATGCATAATCAGCCTATAATGTTTACCGTGTGTGTTGCCGGGCGTAAAAGAATAGCACCATCCCATTTCTTCCCGTGGGTGTCGTAGAAGGCGACTAAGGGACTTACTAGAGAATGGGCAGCAGCGTTCTATATGCATTTTACCACCATACTGCGATCGCCAATCCGCCTGCCAAGCGTGGTGATTATGGCAAAACCCCCCGGGGGAGGCCTATGTCCAGCAGTGGACGTCTTTCGGCTGAAATGATGATGATGATGATGATGTTTCCAATGCTGGAACACAGGCCTCCTCTCTGTAAGAGCGAGTTGATCCTAAGTCACAATGGGCACGCCACGATCGCGGCGATAAGTAGTAGTATATGCGCCCTCATCACCCTAGCCTCTGCAAGAGACGCCCTAGGCGTCGGAAATCCCAGGCTAATTCCCCGGCCACCATAGCGGACGGTGAGTAATGGGTAGCTCGCTGTCCAGTAAGGACCAAGCCCAGGGCCTTTAGTCTGCTATTACAATAGTGTCAGAATGGTCTATCATTGATTTCATAATTGTGATTTTGACAAGTTCGGTAATCTACTAATAAAATGGCGTCATTATGACTTTCCAATGGTCAGCCACTGACACTCCATTGAAAGAAATGGCTTATATTGGTAATCTCGTACATAATGACAAATGAATGACTGACTTAGGCGGTAATCTGCTAAAATTTTGACAGTTCCTAAAAAAATATGTAAAAATATATTTTTTAGAAAATTATTTCTACTAACGGATTTTTTAATAATGGCAATACGACAGTGCCATTATAACACAATTCTATTACGACACCATTGACCGACCAATGATCGAGCATTATGAATTTAGCAGATTACGAACTTTTAGCAAAATGACAATGTGATCGTGTTGGAATGACGAATTTATAAAAATAGTAGAGTTGGGGCCCAGGTCGACAGCGCGTTGTATTCCACGCGCGCTTCAAAGAGATGTCAGCACAATCTGATGTGGCCTGCAAGAGCCGATGCCTGCCAGGGATGCGGTTGTTCGAAAGAGATACCACCGCCCCTGGCACACAGGCTACTGAGGGAACACGGGCGGGTTTTAGTCAGTAAAAGTCTGACATGCTCTCCTGCTCCACTCAGAGCGGGAAATGTTATTTGATCATAATCCTCCAAAAAAAAAACCCTAACTCACGTGTCTTCAATTTATTGATTCTACATGACATGCCGGTTTCCTCAAGATGTTTTCCTACTTCGTTTTGAGAGCAGTAGTAATGAAATAATTTACATTAAGTGAAGCACCTGTCTGGGTTCAAACCTACGACCTACATACAACTCGTAAGTCGCGGCCGTTATCTAAGCTACCACTCCAAATAGACATAGAAAGGTGTTTTAAATTCGTTTATCGTTCAATGTATTTAGTTATACGTAGTTCAAGCGAGCTTTATTGATATTAAAAACCTTCTTTTTGAGTGCTGATTTATGTTAAATGGATAACAGATAATAAAAGTGATAATCTCAAAAACGTAACGCATCTTTAGGGTTTTTTAAAGAATACGTCTTAATAAAACATTTTTACTGGAAAAATTAAATATTCTTTAAAACGTCAAACAATATAAATTTCATATATCTAAGCTTTTACTTTTTTATACCTACCTAGTGTAAATATAATAATGGCTATTCAATAGATGTTAGATGTTTCATATAATCAATCTTAACTCAGAGTTAACACATTTGAATTGACTTTAACGATAGTTTTTTTTATATATGAGACAAATTAAAAGACATCGTTACATAAGCGTAGCTAGAATTATTTTTCAGTGTATTCTAGTTAAGAACTAAACAATAAAAAACTTTTAACTAAGGCTCCTAGAGTCAATTTACCTTGACCTGAGATTGGCCCGTCTGGCATGTTAGATTAGGCACCGAAACCTTTCCAACTTTGCCTTAGATAAGAAAAGATTTCTTTGCGGTTGAGACGCCGCTTTGACTACTTAGAAATGAAAATAACAAAAAGTACTGAAACAATACTTAAAACTGTCTTTCTAGTATTCCAAAGGCAGATAGCCGTAGGAATGTAGGTAACGTTCAAAGAGCTCGTAAGCGTAGCGATACACAGCTGACTAACTAACAAATTCTAAAAATAATAATAGTGCCTAATATCATGTTTTTCAGACAAAATAATAAATTAAAAAAAAATGCATGTCAGTACCTACATTATTTGAAGTTCATTCAATTTCGTTCATTCCCTCACCACCTCAGTATCTTATTTTGACAAAATCTGGTAAAAACCTCGCCCACAGTTCAGCTTTTAGTAGTATCACACGAGGGTTTCAAAATATCGTAATGTGCAGTTAAATAAACTACTTTATGTACTATCCTATCATACATTGGGCTTCATACTATTAAATAACAGAAGAACGTTAAAATAATATTAAATAGTTTTGTTATGTTATAAAAATGGCGTGCCCCGAAAATGCATTCCGTTGGAAAAAATATTATAATTGATGGAAACTCCTTGGTGATATTAACTTCTTGGATTTTCCCTATATCGTATTAGTTACTAATACCAAAAAACAAAGTAACAAAATAATAAAATAAATGAATTGTTTTACACAATTATTTATTTTAATGTAGGTAATTTTGTTACAGAACAAGTTTAGTGATAAAAATGACGAATCCATTTTTAAATTTCAGTATTATGTTTCTAAAGTATGTCAATATAAATCGTTTTTTTTAATTTATAATTCGAATTTACGATATGAGAGTAGATTTAAATGTGTATTTATTAATTCCATCATATCAAGAGACGCTTGCCTGAATCTGACGGTGACTTTAGAATAAATTTTATAATATTAATAACAACTTTCCCCTTTCAGCTTTGTTGGATAATGAAGCTGTCATCAGCAAACATTGCAGTGTTAATCTTAGCGAGACTGTGCGGCGGTTTGTCAGCAGGAGGATGCTACAATGTAGTACCGATGTACGTCAGAGAGATAAGTCAGGACGACATTAGAGGGGTTCTCGGATCCTTTATAATACTATTCCAAAACATTGGCATACTAGCCATGTTTGCTATGGGAGCGTACTTTGATTACTACACTGTATTGTGGATTGTGTTGTGGGTGCCTGTACTGACTTTTGTGATGATGCTGAAAGCACCTGAATCGCCAGCGTTTCTGGTGAAGAAAGGGAAGATTGATGTAAGTTTTTGAATCTAGTTTATTGACTCCTTCGTTCATTGATAAAATGATGAGTGAGTGAGATGAGTTGCTTTGGCTAACCAGATAGTCGTTAAACAGACTCCGCACCTAGGTTGCTGAGTAAATGTGGTGCTGTTCCTCAAACGTATTAATATCGTGTCCGGTGTCCTGTTGTCTGCACGTTACGGTTACGTTAAATTTGTAGCCAAATTCTGGGAAATCTCAAACTAGATTGCCATTGATACGCTAAGAAGAAGGAAAACTACTTAACTATTAGTGTTTATTCAAGAAATTCTATACTCACAATCTGTTACCAAGTATACAGTGGGTACATGATTCCATACTCCACGGGTCTCAGAATCAGAAAAAAAATTGTTTTCATACATTTTGACCGGGTAGGTAAAAATTTCTTTGAAACCAAAAATTTATTTTTCGATAACTTTGTAAATAATATTATTTGACGGTATATTTTGACTAATATTTTTAGATTAGATAGACCAAGTTCTACTACTTTATAATTCCGAGACTATGTACCGAGACGTCTGACCCAAGTTCCTTAGAAAACATTTTGATTTGTTCTTTAGGAGTTAGTTAGTCTCATCTTCCCGAAGTTTTTCTTTTCTCCTTCACATTTATATACTCCAATTACATACTATGTCCGCGCAACAATTCTCTCTCAGTCCGTTAACACCAGTTCATTACATCCAAGTGATATATTCGTTCAGAATGCTCCGGTAATGGAGCGATTTACTAATCCATTAATAACGCGAAAACTTATCTGGGTTGAATTAAGCATAGACACAGATAAACAGTAGAATTCCTGTAATGAAGACTAAAATGGCGGAGCCTGGTGGCATAAATACCTGACGAAATCAATATACGTACGGTTTGTAATGTACAACTATTTAACACTACAATCTTTTTAAATAATTTAGTTTATTAACCTTTCTTGTATGGTCTCTTCTTGTCCGTCTTGGTCCCTTTAATTTAATTTCTATTATTTGTTAGGCTTATGTCCAGCAGTGGGCGTTTTTCGGCTGAAATGATGATGATGATGATGATGATTTGTTATAACAGCGGTCATAGTAGTACACACCAGTGTCTACCTATTACGGTTCAAAAGACACAGTTCTGTGACAAATGGATGGACCAACAGTGGAGCCTTAGTAATATGGTCCCGTTATCACCCTTTGAGTACGGAACTCTAAAAACGAGCTTACTTAACGATTTCTGCGCGTCATTCGACGCGTCATTAAAACGTCAACTTACATTTTTCCCGACATAAATCGGGACCAGAAAGAGGTCTAATAGAAAATTTAAACAAAAAAGAATCGCTACCACCCTCCTAACAGACTCGTAAGATCTGTATGAGTATGTACATAATTGATAGCAAAAGAACCAAAAGCCGTGTTCACGAATATTGCATTTTCCCAAGAGAGCGTACTCTCTCGAAAAGCAATGCAGTGTTATTTCCTGTCAGAAGGATGAACGTCTAAAAAAACATTTATTAAGGTCAAACCGTTGTTAGAGGACAATGGTAGCCCAGTGGTATTGGTCAAGACTTACGAGTTGTAAGTCGTGAGTTCGAAATCAAGAAACTTTACTTTGTGTATTTGATTTCACAAGGTCATCGGTCCACCTTGTGGGAGGCCTTCCCGCTTTGCGTCTTCCAGTACGCGGTTGCCACTCCAGAACCTTTCGGCCCCAACGGCCATCTGTTCTGCGAGCAATGTGCTCTGTCCACTGCCACTTAAGTTTGGAAATTCTTCAGGCTTTGTCGGTTGCCTTAGTTCTCCTGCAGATCTCTTCATTCT
The DNA here is from genome assembly GCA_949987655.1 of Polymixis flavicincta. Lineage (NCBI taxonomy): Eukaryota > Metazoa > Arthropoda > Insecta > Lepidoptera > Noctuidae > Polymixis > Polymixis flavicincta. Next base: position 7,561,633 of record OX465180.1, read on the forward strand.
TGATTCGATCACGTAAGGAAACTCCAGCAGGAATCCGCTGGATGTGGGAAGCACAAGACTGGTCGAAGTGGAGGAGCCTGGGGGAGGCTTATGTCCAGCAGTGGACTTCTTTCGGCTGAAATTACGATGATGATGATTTGGTTTCATCACCAATGCTCTCAAAACGGTGAAGGCAACATCGTGAGGAAACCGGAATGTCAATTCAAAGACAAGTGAAATCCACCCGCCCGCATGTTGGAGGCTTGTGTCCCAGCAGTGGGAACGTTATGGGCTGATTTTGTGTGATTAGACGAGCTACGGTGAAAATGCGTCTCACATTTATTCCAGTTGAACCACAGTACACCAATGTATTTTCAGTACACTTTCCTGTTTATTTTTAAATGTCCATAACAATAAAACACGTTTTCTCCTCTTGGAAATGGTTGCAGCTGTGACCTGTACTCAGAAATATCATCACAGATTTACATATGAATGTTCCTTTGTTCGACAACTGTCTTAGCAAATGCGCTATCAGAGGTAAGATTTTTAAACAAATAATACTTCTTACAGGAAGCTGCCTCTACGATAGCGTTTCTGAGAAATCTGGATGTCACCAACAAAGTAATACAGAACGAAATTGACTACATGAAAAACCAAGAGCTTACTTATAACTCACTTCCAAAGGTTTCTTTCAAAACCATATGTGAGTAACTAAAAACATTTATTTCATCTTGTCTTTTTGATATCTGTCGAAGATTACGTACATATACGATACGACACGTGTCGTACATAATTTAAATACAAATATAAATGGCTGGCTCCACACAACCGGCGGGATCAATACAGATGATAAGCATTTATTTTTCTTTTGTTGCATTTTATATGTAGAACGTACCAAAAGCAAATATGTAGGTATGTGACATTAAAGTTGGCTCGAGTCATATTTTATTCAAGACTACCAGCGCCCCGCGGTTTCACCCGCGTAGTTCCCGTTCCCGTGGGAATATGGGGATAAAATACAGCCTATGTCACCGGGGGATAGCGTAGCTTCCCAACGGTGAAACAATTTTTCAAAACAGTTCAGTAGTTTCGGAGCCTATTCAATGCAAACAAACAAACAATCAAATCTTTCCTCTTTATTAATAGTACAGATAATTTTATCAGTCATTCATTTTATCAATTAATTTTATGTGTGGGGCTTGTAATTAGCAATTTGGTTATATATTATTGGTATTATAGTGTTATTAGTCTGTAAGCGTTCCGAAAATAAATAAAACTTCATTTTATTTGTAAATCTGTTAGATTTTATTATAAAAAGAGATTTAATTAATGCTTATTTTACTTCCTCAAAGAAGTTTAATCTTTTAAACACTTGTCAAACTGCTAAAGGATTTGCAAGTCTTTTGGGCTGTCAAGATTTGTATTTCGTGAATTTTCCCTCAGTAAACGTAGGTCGGGGTTGAGGCAAATCAAATAGGGTATTTTCCAATTGAATAAAAACTATTTTAATTTGAAGATTGGGACAAAAAATATAAGAGAAAAATAAAAACAAATTTATTTAAATCCATTTTCTCAATTAAAAACGATTAAAATTAAGTTTCGTTTTCGTTGTTTTGAATTTACCGCCAAAACGCTCCTTACGATGACTTTTTATCATGTGACATCGTGACGCCAGCATTGTGTAAACGGCACTGGTACAAATATTTAGTTTGGCGCAGTTTTAGAAGTATTTGTGCACAGAGGTACGCCAGTAATTCCACTTTCTATACATTAAAAATCTTGTTAGTTATAAACTCGACATTCACTTGTTTACTTACTAACTACTTTGGTTTACACAAAGTTGACGTCACGTGATAAAAAGTCATCGTAACGAACGTTTTGGCGGTAAATTCAAAACAACGAAAAGTAAATTCGATTTAAATCGTTTTTAATTGAGAAAATGGATATAAATCAATTTACTTTCATTTTTCTGTTACATATTTCGTCCCAATCTTCAATTTAGAATACTTTTCAATAAATTGGAAAATACCCTATTGGAATAAACTTGCCACTCTTTTATAATAATTTTGGGTTAGGTCGAAGTTGTATTGCTGTTTTTCCGTTTTGTTCTAGTTTGCGTATTGGGTTTTTCTGGAACAAACTGACTGATCTACAATACTAATACTGTGACCGTAATTTAATTAGGATTATTCTACAAAAACTATTTTTTTTTGCATCCTTAGTTTTGTGCTTTCAATTGATAACCTTTCAGAATGCTTTTATTATAGTAAAGTGTTTAATGCCTGCCTAAGGCGTGAATTACACAGAAACGGCGTAAGGCAAAGGCGCGGCGCAGGCGCGTTTTTTTGTATAAAGATGTTTAAAAGCGCATCATGCCTACATACAAAATGTACTGCGTACGCTGCCCCTGCGCCTCGCCTTCGCCTTACACCTTTTCTGTGTAATTCGTGCCTAAGAGCAGTGGTGATCCAGTGGAAACGGCTGCAACATACGAGTTGTAGGTCGTAGATTTTAACCCAGAAAGGTGCTTTACTTTGTGTTAATTATTTCATCGCCACTGGTCTCAGAACGATGAAGGAAAACATAATGAGAAAACCGGCATGTCCTAGAACCAAATATGCAAAGCCATGTGACATCTACCAACCCACCGTGAGAGAGGAGGCCTGTGTCCCAGCAGTGGGAACATTATAGGCTGAATAGAAGTTAACGCCTTTAAGATAAATACAAATAGACTCTGTAGAACCAAAAACCAATATAAATTACATTGTAACTTTTGATTTACTTTCAGTTAAAAACAAAGCGTGGCGGCGCGGGTGCATTCTAAACGTCATATTGGTGACGTTTCAAACGAACAGCGGGAACTTCGCAACTTTGACATATTCGCCCGCCATCTTGAAATCCGCCGGCGTCACGTGGAATCCAGAACTCCAGACGCTCAGCTTCCCGGCAGTTATGATCCTTGCCTCGTTTATCTCAATGAGTTGTGTGGAAAAGTTCGGCCGGAAGGTAAGAGCCTTTCCAAAGTAATTTTGATAAATGTGTTTGCTGAATAATCTTTATTTCTGATCGGATTAGAGAAGAAATCTTCCCTATACTTTGCGTTCCAACGTTTTATTTGTACGTTTCTTGTTTCCTCGCGGGGGATTTTGCTGAGCTGTGATTTTTAGGTTTTCGTTTTATTATTTCTTGCTGAGATTTCTTTAAGCTGTAAGGAATGGTTTGTCGTGAACTGACAAAAAATTTCTTACAAACGTACAAAACTCAAAAGTGTCTCAGTCTTACATTACGGCTATAATCAAAAAGTACTGTTTTTAGTTAATCACAATGTAAGTAGTTTCGTACTTTGATCAACAACCTGCTTCTTTGTAAACCTTTTATATTTATCCAAATTAACCCATCATATAAAAACCCTTTCCGTCGTGACAACCATCGCGGTCGACTGCTAATTCATTATTCATGTTGTTATTATTCGTCAACTTTAATTTTCAGAAATATTCACTCTATTTCTGAACAGTGCGCTGGAGTCTATTGCTCTGGTTTTGAACGTGGCTATTGGTAAATGTTACGTCAACGTTCTTAGCTCCCAGGATAATAAATTTAGTTTTACAAGGCAATGTTTGGGTAGAACTTTCTAGATGCTTTGCGTGGTGATTTTCGATTATACGTGTCACTATGATAGACCCTTCCCTCCCTTTGACTCTTGGTCTCATTAACCATACAATGGTACGTCATCGTCAATGCCCCTTGAACTTTTGATATACAGACCTCTCTTCAGGACTATTCAGAATATAATAGTACTTCACTTCTGAGGCAGTGATGCGTATATCTTTCGAGATATTGAACTATATAATATTATACCCAAATGCAAACATGTTTCGTCGGTTTTAGAAATAAAAATCTGCTGTTCCATTCATTTTGACTGCGTACATATTGCACTGTATTGTATTGCACACAATGTGTCGAATAGCTGATTTTTATTTGTACAACTGCGCTGGGTGTCGACAATGATAATATGCTGAATTTATGGTTAAAGTTTGCGCACTGGTTAAAAACTTATCTTGTTTAGTATGATCATTTTTATGGACGTATGATCATATGAATCGCTCTAACGGTCCCTATCAGGTCTACTAAGGTTGATATTATTCCCCAGGGGCTACTTGAAACCACGTTTCGCATAAATATCTTGCGTGAGATTGTGGAATCGCATAATGTGGTTAGGCTACCAGAATCTTGCCCTGTTCTTAATAGAATCGTTATGCTTTTCACTGTTATGAGTCTTATTTAAATATTCCTAAAGACCATTTTATACTGCAATTATCCAATATTCTTTAAGTATTAACAAATACGTTTCATGAAAAATATATCAAAATAGCTTTTGCCATTGGCTTCGCCCGCATGGAGGTCGACAATCATCCCACGAGAATAAATTGGGATTAAAAGTATCCTATGTGTTATTCCAGGTTACAAACTATATTTGTGCCAAATTTTATCTAAATCCGTTCAGCCGTTTTTGCGAGATTGACTAACAAACATTCAAACATCTTCACAAACTTTCACATTTATAATATTACTAGCTTTTGCCAGCGACTTCGCCCGCGCGGTACTTTCATCCCCTATTTAACTCCTTTAGGGGTTAAATTTCGAAAAATCCTTCCTTATTCCTTGTCTACATTATAAAGGGAACCTCTGTGCAAAGTTTCAGCTTTCTAGGTCCAAGGGTTTAGGCTGGGCGTTGATGAGTCAGTCATTCAGTCAGTCAGGACTTCTCTCTTTATTAATATACATAGATTATTAGGAAGTAGGATAAGCAGCGAGAGCAGTGGTATACCAGTGATAACGGGCCCAACTTACGAATTACTAGTACTTTGTGTGTTTATTTTGTGAAATAATTTTTTACCGGCATTTCCTAGAACCAGAAATCTGAAGACATGGGACATCTACTAAGCCGCACTGGGCCAGCGTGGTAGATAGTACAGCTCACTCCGCCTCGAAGAAGGGAGGCCTGTGTCCAAGCAGGCCTGTGTCCGTGTAGATCACACCTTAGATCCCTCCTTAAGTCCCATCCCCATAAAACTAGTTATTATTCTTATTCCTTCTCTGTCCATGCTGTAAGATTGTGGAACTCACTTCCGCCTAGCATTCGTGACTTAAAAACTATTTCCACATTCAAATGTCGAGTAAAAGAGCATTACCTTTCCTCTTAATTGTGTATGTATATAAATATGCACATATATATAATAGTTATATATTTTATCATTATTTTATTTATTTATTTATATATACTTTATTGTACACCACAAAAAAATCATTACAAAAAAGAAACAAGGTACACTACAAAATATACAATGGGCGGCCTTATCGCTTTCCGCGATCTCTTCCAGGCAACCCTGGCATGGACAGCGATTGGTCTGGATATAAAATGGGGATGTTGTTGGCACAAATAATAAATATGCAATATAATAAAATAGATACACAGATATATACATATCCTATCCTATATAATAGAGACATAGATACATACATATAAATATATAAGGAACGAAAATAAATGAAGACTTTACATCGAAAATTACAGTAAGGTATGAGAACCGGATTACAACGACAGGTAATGATCCTTGACAAGTCTTTTAAACACATATAAAGACTGAGCGCGTTTAATTTCAACAGGCAATGCATTCCACAAACGCGCGGCCTGGACAGTGAAGGAATGGTCGAGGAATGTCGTGGAATGCATAGGCATTTTAAGCTTCAAGTTATCTGATGACCTTAAGAACTTAGTGTGGGAGTCACAAAGAAACTGAAAACGATTTTTGAGATAGCGAGGGGTGGAAGGGGAGAAAAGCACATTATACAAAAGGGAAAGAATGTGAGCATTTCGGCGAAGGCGAATTGGTAACCACTTGAGCTTCACTCGAAATTCGGAAACATGGTCATATTTGCGCAAGCCAAATATAAACCTTATACAAAAATTTTGAAGGCGCTCAAGTTTGTCGAGTTGGTCTTGGGTAAGGTCAAGATAGCTGGCATCAGCATAGTCAAGGATGGGTAGAAGAAGTGATTGTGCAAGGGCAATCTTGGTGGCAATCGGAAGAAAATTACGCAATCTCTTTAATGACGCGGCGGATGCAAATAGCTTGCGGCTAACTTCCTGTAGCTGGGCAGTCCAAGCGAAGTTCTTATCAATAAATATCCCCAAGTTTTTAACTTTCTCACTGAAAGGAACAACTGAGTTGCCATTATGTATTTATTTAAGTATAAGTATGTAAATTTTCTGCATAATATGTGTAAGTATATTTTAGTTTAAGACGTCACATATTCATATTTTCTCTCCTTGTTCTCACACACTATTGTCTACATTTCTTTTTCATTTCTCCTTTCGCAGGTCTGCTGGAAGAAATTTCTAAAAAAATAAGCAGTACCTTTGTACTCATTGGTTGTTTATGCTGTCTCTTCTATGTATTTTACTCTGTGTACATAAATAATAAAATAAATAAATAAACATTTATAAATTAAATTAAATATTTAAATACAAATATAAAAATATTATAGGCTGAATATGAAAAAGAAGCAAAATATCGGAATATAGTAGTAAACTTAATCCAAACAGTGTTATGGTTTGATAAGTATATAAAAGCTTCATTGTCAAAATTATTTCCTTTCTTTTAAATCCTGATGCGATCCAGGACGTTGCTAACCCGTGTCTCTCTCGTATCGACTTAAGAAATCGGTGTAAAAATAACATTCCGGGTCAAAGGACGTACGGCGTGTGAACTGTGGTGAGGCTGGCTCTGTGCCAACAAGACAGACAAGGTTTTCAGTTGATACAACTTGGAAGGACAAAGTAAAAGATACCATTTTTGTCAACTTTTAAACTTTAGCTTTACTAACTTTTTTGGAGAAAAGAAACCATTTTTACTTAGAGTTGTGTTCTAATGAAGAATCAAACTCATATACGGTTTTACGGTTTCTAAAAGGCTCAACACGCTTTGAAATATTATGTAATTATTTCACGAAACAATAACAACTACTCAAATCAGTTGACGTGGATTTTTTTTTGCATCATCCGCCTACAATGTTCCCACTGCTAGGAGACAGGCCTGCCCTTTGTGAGAAGGAGTGGGCCATAATCCACCACGCGGGACCTGTGCGAGTTGGTAGATGATACAATGTCTGCGAAATTTTGGTTCTTAGACATGCCTCAAGTTATTTTCCTTCACCGTTTTGAGAGCAACAGTGATAATGAAATTAAACACATATAGTGTTTATTTTCACCCTGCAGCCTGTACCCTGGAGAGCAGTGGTGGCCAAATGGTAACGGCTGCGACTTACGAGTTGTAGGTTATGAGTTCGAACCCAGACAGGCGCTTAACTTTGCATAATTTATTTCATCACCACGGCTCTCAAATCGGTGAAGGAAAACATCGTGAGGAAACCGGCATATCCTAGAACCAAAAATTCGAAGCGTTGTGACATCTACCAACCCGCACTGGGCCCGCGTGGTGGATTACGGCCCAATCCCTCTCACCGAGAGGAGGCCTGTGTCCCAGCTGTGGGAAAATTATAGCCTGATGATGATTATGATGAAAGTGTCTGCCTGTGTTCTAACTCACGACCTATTATATGAGGTCGATACCAGCGGTCCACCACTGCTCACCGTTGAATTTAGCAACAGATAAATTCAAAACTTTCAGGAACCGAAGTTAGTTTAACACGCCTTAACGTGATTCTACTCCGCATTTTTTCCACAAAACTTCGGGAGTGTTTTACTCCACTGTTCGACAATGTACATCAAAAATTTAACATGGTATGGTTTTCTCTCATTATTAATATTGTCTATACGGAACAGAATACTAAAATAAAAAGCCATTAAAAAGTTATGAGCCAAGAAATATTCGTTTTTCTTGCTAATTTAACCTAACTATGGGCGTTTTAAGTAATAAAAGAAGTGTAAAATCTCCAAAGCCAAGTCAGTACCGACAAAGTTTAAGTAACGAATAGTTCAATAAACTTTATTGGTCATTGATTTATGTAGTGGTTTTTTCATGAAACCGGATCTTCCGAAGGACTTTTCGCACCTATTTTACTATAAACGATCCTGCATCTCACTCAATAATGTTGTGCGTGTAGACTAGCGTCTAACTGCTCATCACTGATACTACCTCTGTCGGACACGAAGCTTGGTGAGACAGCGTGCTCTAGAGCGACTAGGTTCCCCTTGAGTTGTCTGAAATGACAAAGTTCTAACAAAAATAAACTAAAGACTCCTAAATTTCTACGAAAAAAAAACGTCGAGAAAAATTAATAACTTTTTCAGATATTGATACCTTTGACGTCTCTTGTATTCACATGATAAGTACGTCAAAGTAGTAGGTAGGTAACTCCTCGCTTATTTTGTTATATTTCTGTTTCTTAGAACAGGGAAATATTGCAAAACAAAAGTATGTGATAAAGTTTTCGCAGTAAATGTGACAGGAGAGTAAGTACTTTCTGACACTACTACTTTTCTATCTAAAACTTTTTTTATACACCTTGCGATGACAAATGACGGAGTTGCGACCTTTCAAACGTCACTTTTAGAAATAACTTTTCAATATTTCGATAAATCGGGTATTACATATCTCTTTTCGTTTTTCTTACATATTTGACTCAGTGCTTTTTAAAGAATATTTCCTATGATATTAGGTACTGAATATCTGGAAGCCAATTGTCGTATAATTAAAAACGTTCAAAATCTCATCTCAGCATCCATCAATTTTAAAAACTTGCCAACAAATTACGAAAATCAGGAGTATTTTTGACAGATTGATACTGGAATTATAATGTGAACGTTCTGGTAGGGATGTTTAGGAACGGATTGTGTGAAAAATAATCTAGTTAAAATAACACAAACTACAGATATTTTGAACGTTTTTAAAGCGTGTTTTTTTTTACTATTATTTATTTTATGGTTGAAATTATGGAATTGTCATCGGCCCTTGATAAGTGTGCAAAGTTTCAAATCAATCCGACGTTTTAAAGGGGGTGAAAATCACATTCAAAGATTCCGTTACATACCAAGCTAATAAAAACGTGTTAAAATCTTAGGGCCATTTACGCATTTTTCTTAATGAAATCAGACCATGAGATCTTAAAATGTATTATGACATAAGGTTCAAACTTTAAACTAAGAGAATGCACTTTAAGAACCTCGTTTTCAAAAAAAATAAAAGCACCCAGACTGAGACACGAACTTCGTTAAATAAAAAATCAGTTAAGAAACTTTAATTATAGAAGTGAATCTAGATAGTGTTAAGATGTAAACTAATGAAGAAGGAAGACGAACTAGCAACGGCACGGTTAGTCCGAGACGAAATGATGATGTCGTTGAGTCAGCAAAGAATTTATTCAAAGCAACGGATGCAGAAAATGACGAGCTTTATCTGCAAGTTAGGAAATAAGGAATCAGAGAGATAATGCTCGATAGATAAGGCAAAGATAGTCACGTAGATGATCTATTTAACAAGTAATTAAATTACGGGAGAGTTGATCCATCTATTTGTATAGATGGGTTTAAAGATTATTTATTTGTTCTAAAGAACATATATTGTTCACTTAGCGAATAAATACATTATTAAAGTAGGTTTAGTCCAGTAGCAAACAGTTTTGAGTTGTTAATGTAGGTAGGTACGAATATGTCGACATTTTATCGTGTGTGAGACTAACTTATGTCGCTAACTTAATAATTTTGGTAAAGTTGATTAATCCATATTTATGCTCGTAGGCGAAGTAATCTAGTTTGTAGACTTCGTTGGTGTAACATAATCAGCACTAAATATTTACGAGGCGATATAGGGCTACATTTAGTTAAGTAATTATTTGACGGCGGCGTCGCGACGGACCATGAAGGACAGTGCGGAATGAGTTCTAGACAAAATATTAAATATTACGACCACAGCCCAGTAGAATATTTAGGTGATCTTGTTTAACAAAGTGGGAGGGGGGTAACGACAGGCCATTAAACGTAAGAAATGACTTCGAAACATCAATTTCACAGTTTTGACATTAGTATAGCCTAAAACACGCACATACCTACAAAGTTGCAATATAACACGGAAATTTGAGCCTTTGTGTGCAAACTTTAAGCACATATTTTGCACTTTGCCATCCCTTCTTACAAAACTTCTTTCAAACAAGTGTTCAAAAGTTAGAAGCTATAGCTATGTAATATTAGCAATCTATATAAATGAAATAAATATATTCTCTCTCTGTTTCAGCCTCTAATCAGTATAGCATTCGCAGTAGCAGTACTGTCACATGCAGTCTTGGGAACAACAATGTTGATGCAGCATCAAGGAGGTTCCACACCAGGTTGGATGCCTGTAGTTGCTATAATAACGTATGTTGCTGTCTACGCAGGCGGCATATCACCGATGCCATACATCATCATGGCTGAGATGTTCAATTTTCAAGTAAGTAGATGTTTTATAACACCTTCGTATACAGGGTGTCAGGTCCATCGACGAGCTTACTGTAACCGCAAATTCAGTATACAGGAAAAGTTTTTATTCAGTGCGCAAACTTTAACCATGAATCCCCAGCGCAAAAATTCTTCGTCGATTTTGCAAAAAAATATCAGCTGTTTCATAGAAAAGTGCAATACCTACGCGGTCAAAATGTACGGAACTGCTGATTTATTTTATTTTTTTGAATAACCGACGAAAAATTTCTATGCTAGACCCCCTTAAAGAAATATTTAAATGCGCTAAAAAGAATAAAATAAACTTTTATTTTAAACGTTTTACTATTAACTTATAACTTCATTACACATTTATATGATACTAGCTTTTGCCAGCGGCTTCGCCCGCGCAGAACTTTCATCCCCTATTTAACTCCCTTAGGGATTGAATTTCGAAAAACCCTTCCTTATTCCTTGTCTACATTATAAAGGGAACCTCTGTGCAAAATTTCAGCTTTCTAGGTCCAAGGGTTTGGGCTGGGCGTTGATGAGTCAGTCAATCAGTCAGTCAGTCAGGACTTGTCTTTTTATTTAAATATAAGATAGATAGATAAAATCTTGTCGCAAGATTTAAGAAGGTACTCGTATTTACTTAGTTTGTTTTTTTTTTATTAAAATGAATCCGATCATGTAATGTAATTTACTTGTTTATCTACAGGGATAAATCTTGCGACAAGCTTTTATATCAAATAAATTGTGAAATGACATTATAAGTTGATAGTAGAACGTTAAAAGGAAATTTTCTTATTTTCTTATTTTATTCTTATTTTTTTACTTTTTAGTTATTTTTCGAGTTATTCTCAGCAAGCCCTTACATTTGATACCCATACTGTAGGTATGCATTAAACAATAATAGTCCGCTATCTTAGGTGTTCCGCCATGTTGGATTTAGAATGACGTCGTACATACAAAATTTACGCTCAATCGGTTAAAGAAATCTGCTTCAAAATTGAATTACAAGATTCCACCCAAACAAACACAGTCACAAATATTGCAAGCTTGTAAAAAAATACTGTTCCATTCATTTTGACCGAGTAGATAATGCATTTTTCCATGAAACAGCTGTTTCGTTTTTGATAACCGTCAAAAAAGGTCTCTGCTAGGGTCGAGAATGTTTACTGACTTCATGAAAACAGATTACGAATCGATGTCACCCTATAAAGTGCTACAAGGATCTTTTGGCGTCTTAATGACATTGACAGGAAAGCGTTCTTGGTTAACATTTGTAATATTGACACAGAAATTGATTATCATGACAACACGGCGGCGTCAGTTCCGATTATGGCCTGAAGAACTTTGTACCGTTGTATTTATATACGGTATGAATTTTTAAGATGGTACTCCAGAGCGAAACTATGAAATCCCGAGCAAAGTATTCAAAGGAACCATAAGCTAGACTCCGGAGAAAAGGAAACGATATTTTTAGCTGAACACGCTTCTGGTTTAGCTACGAATCGAAATGGTTCTTTCTGACGTCACAAAAATGTAATTAGTAGACCGTACCTGCTTTACTTTGAGTTACTTAGTGTTTTTTTTTTTTTAAATGAGATCACAAAATGTATAGTACAGATCTTATACATGCAATCAATCTGCCTACCCTATTCCTTACAATGTAAGGGTCGGCTTCCGATCCATCCAGATGCAGCTGAAAATCAGTATTTTACATGGAGCCACTGCCTACCTGACCTACACAACCCAGTCTTCTCAGCGTGTAGATGGCAAAAATAAAACGAAAAATAATATTTACAGTTATTTAAAGTTTGGCCCAAAATTCAGCAACGCGAATACCGTTCGCTGATGCAGCCATTAGGTCCTCACGTGCAGGCATGTGATGCAAGATGGGAGGTGAGTCATTGTCTGTGGAGAAACTCCGCACACACACCGGAGATCTGAGCCGTCAATGAATCCCCACTTGTAGATGTTGTCCTGGCTGCGAACCAGTTACTGGGTAATAAATACTTCATTTCGTCCTTCTGACTATCCGTAACGACTGTCAAATATGTACAAAAAACAGCTGCGACCAACTATTTATCGTTCTTTCCGAGGCACGGAGGGGTCTTGATATTATTATGTTATGAATGGTCCCCATCCACGAACCGACTACGGCAATCGCAGCTTAACCATCGATCTTAAACGTCCAGCTACATTCAAATAAACCGTACATTGTTAATGGCCTGCCCTGTCTTTGACTGTGTATTACAACTTATCAAAACTCGACCAAAATGGGTTAACAAATTCTACCCAAAAACCACAAGACAATCACAACAAACACGTTAGAGGGCTCAAATGTCCATAAGTAATTAGAAACTGTCAACCCAACGTAAGCCTCAGGTACACGGGGAAGATTCTGAATATTACTTATGCAGGTACAGTCACTAGCAAAAATACACACTCACACTTAAGCAAAATTATAAACATTTAGGACGTATTTCACCAAACTGTTTTACCTGGTTTTATCCTCAGAATTAATTTTGTATTTTTAATCATCATCATCATCATCAGCCTATAATGTTCCCACTGCTGGGACTCAGGCCTCCTCTCGGTGAAAGGGAGTGGGCCGTAATCCACCACGCGGGCCCAGTGCGGGTTGGTAGATGTCACATGTCTTCGAATTTTTGGTTCTAGGACATGCTGGTTTCCTCACGATGTTTTCCTTCACCGTTTTGAGAGCAGTGGCGATTAAATAATTTACACAAAGTAAAGCGCCTGGTTGGGTTCGAACTCACGAACTACAACTCGTAAGTCGCGGCCGGTACCACTTGGCCACCACTGCTGTATTTTTAATAGTTTTACCATATTAGAACTGTTAAACATTTGCCATTGACAAAAAGTTGTCCGATTTTGGTTAAATCAGCCTTTATTCGCATTAAATAAGTTGTAAAAAATGTTACATAACATTCATAGGATGGTTATATTTACCATTTCTGTTACATACGAAACTCATCATAATATTATAGTAAACTAAAATGTCTGTAAACTTTTAAAGTATCTATATTTGGGCTATAATTACATTCAAATGCGGCGAAATATCGCTTGCATGTTTGAAAAAAGGTTTTTTTTTTCAAAAATGCTCTATTCGTAACACCATGATACTTTAGGAGTTCGATTTTGAATTTCCTCTAAATGTAAAACTAGCTTCTGCCAGCGGCTTTGCCCGCGCGGTACTTTCATCCCCTATTTAACTCCCTTAGGTATTGATTTTTGTCTACATTACAAAAATTGCCTGGAAGAGATCGCAGAAAGCGATAAGCCCGCCCATTGTATGTTTTTAGTGTTTAATGTTTTATTTTTGTCATGTATTTTCTGGTGTACAATAAAGAGTATCTAAATAAATAAATAAATAAAGAACCTCTGTGCAAAATTTCAACTTTCTAGGTCCAAGTGTTTGGGCTGGGCGTTGATGAGTCAGTCAGTTAGGACTTTTAATTTAAATAGATAAAGATAGATATTCATGCTCGTGACTGTACTTGCCATGTTTTGGACCATAACGTACCATAACACTGAGTAAGTAGTATAGTATCTTGTTATTATTAAAAATAATCGTCGACAGAACATAAACATAGAAATTGTCATTTCGAGAAATTGAAAGCTGTAGTTTGTACATGACGTTATTAAAATATAAACAGAATTTTGGTTTAAGGACTCCAGTTAGTACATTTACTTAGACTCGTGTATTATTTAACGAGTACCTACTACTATACTACTTACTTACTTTATTTTAGTACATACAAGCATTTTTTTTGTCTTGAAGGCAGACATTTCGTAGTGATTATAAATGTTAAGTTACACATCACGAATTTTTTGATGCCCTATGATTATTTCCTCTCCTTTTTAACCGACTTCAAAAAGAAGGTTATCAATTCGACATGTTTATTTTCATGTTTGCCTCGTTAACGTACAAACATCTGGTCATACACGGACGTCGGCCGGTGCAAGTACGCACGGCGACATAACAAGCATAATTATACATTAATAACAGTATAAGCTGATTTTTCACTGTACGAAAAGCCTATAAAATGCGAGATCTTTCTGAAGAACCTCACCAATATGGTCACTATATGGTTTTAACATTAGTATATATTTATAATATAATTTTAAGAGTATCTTTCTAAATCTTTTTAAATGATGTCGTTATTATCTAAGAAACTACATCATCTTTATTGAAACTTATAGGTATTTCGAAATTGTTAAAAATGAAAACTATAAAAACGTAGCCTCCGCTTTTTACTAAATAATAAGCTTCCCATTTGATATAATTATGTTTTAAAGTTTTAATAAAAGATAATTTGGTCGACCTTGATTTCTTTGCTTTCTTTTTTGCTTGTGTATATTAAATATCGTGCAATCCTTTTTCTATTTAGCCGGTAAGTTAGAGGCTTTTCTCGCTTAGAATTATTCATAGCCTAAAGCGTCTTGTAGCTATAAAAGCACTCAAAAACCTTTTATACCTAGATCGTAGATAAAAATAAGATTTAACAGATTTTTTGGTTTATCGGTATTGGTGTTTCTTACCGTGATCTTCTGGTCAAGGCTTAAAATTAATTCTCTTTAACTATTTTTATACTAGATACATTTGCCAATATCACAATTCTAATGGACTGAATCCGTCTTATTCAGACGCAGGTTTAAAACATGGATATACATTTGTGAATTTCAAACTTTATTTAATTTCCTAATACTTTAGTTAAGTTTTTAATACAAAACTGACAATTAGTGCTGGAATAAGTTGTCTGAACAGTATTCCAAACACAGTAACGTACTTCTGACATACTAGCTTCGCCTTTCCAGTCTAAACGGATGCAGCTGACTACCAATATTTTACGTGGAGTGAAAACCCAGTTACTGGGTAACACGTAACCCCTTGGTAAGACTGGTTGTCAGACTTTCGGGCTTCTGACGACCCGTAACGTCTGTCAGAGATCCACAACTGACAGCCGGGACCAACGGCTTCACGTACTTTCCGAGGCACGAAGGGGTTTTGGTATGTAAAGATGATCACCCATCCACGGAACAACCGCGGCAAGCTTACCTTAACCTGATTGATCAACCCGTGCAGCTATTTTTACTTAGCCACAAGCCTCTCAAACTAATCTATACAGGAAAGGTTTTTATCCAGTGCGCAAATTGTTACCATGAATTCAGCACATCACTCTAGAACCCCTAGCGCAGAAATTTTTCGCCGGATACACAAAAAAAAATCAGCTGTTCCATACATTTTGACCGCGTAGGTAATTGCACTTTTCTATGAAACAGCTGATTTTTTTTTTTATAAACGGTGAAAAATTTCTGCGCTAGGGGTTCTAGAATGATATGCTGAATTCATGGTTAGAATTTGCGCACTGGATAAAAACTTACCCTGTATGTATGAAAGGAGAAACTGACTGACTGATCAATCAACGCACAGCCGAAACTACTAGGACTATAAGGAACGTGAAATGTTGCACACGGCTTCCTTTTGTTATGTAGGGGAGCACTAAGAAAGGGTTTTTGGAAACTCGACCTTTAAAGGGGTGAAAAAGGGGGATTTTGTTTGTATGAAAAATCTTATTCCTTGACTTGATAAACTTGAAACTTAGCAAAAATACTTAACTAAGTAAATTATAAAGTTGGTTAATTATTGTTTTTCTAAACTACACCCTAATTGGGGGGTCTCAAAGTTTATATGAAAGAATTTTAATGCGCGGTCTGATTAACTCGAAACTCAGTATTTATACCTAAAATCAAAAATAAAGAATACCGTGTATCAGGGTTTTTCGTAAATCGACCCCTAAAGGGTAAAAAGGGTAGTTAATTTTACTAGGGATGATTTTACTGCGTGTCTTGATTACCTCGAAAATTGGTATAAATAAACTATAAGTCAAGTAATGTAAAAGAAACAAAAGACTTAAAAAAAAACCCTTTGAGGGTGAAATGGGGGATATAGTTTGTATGAAAGATCTTATTCGTTTGGTTTAGAAAACGTGGCATAAACTTATCTAGACAAATATTTATGATGGAATCATACATTTTTCAAAACTGACTTGAAAGTGTAGAAAGTAATTTTTTTTGCATTAAAGTTAAACTTTTTGGAAGTCTACACATACACAGCCTACATAATGTTTGAAGGGACGAATTTCCATGCAATTTTTTTTTATAATTTAACTACGTGATCGATAGATGGCGATGTGCTATGACGTAATTTATCTGAATCGCGGTGTTGAATTTTTTTTTGGAAGCTTGACCCAAGCTCAATTTTAGGACTTTTTTGTCGTTATTTAGATGTAAATATTTTAAGTTGTTATAAATACATTTCTGGACTGACCATTGAACTTGGACACCCATTTAGATCTCACTTCTTTTGTCGTCGACGTCAACAACCAAGGCATATACCATAATTCTGAACTTGACACTCACACACATTTATGTTTTTATAGGCTCTAGAGAATTTATATCATTACAATTTCTACTTAATATTATAAATTCGAAAGTAACTCTGTCTGTCTGTTACGCTTTCATACCTAAACCGCTGAACCGATCGTCATGAAATTTGGAGAGATATAGCCTGGTCGCTCACAATGGGGCAGAAGGCTGAAAGTCATGCAAAAGGCAATGGAAAAGGATATGTTTGGAGTTTCCCGACGCGATCGAATCAGAAGTTAACGAGATCCGCAGGAGAACCAAGGTAACCGACATTGCCTGAAGAATTGCCAAACTTAAGTGGCAGTGGGCAGGCCACATTGCTCGCAGAACTGGCGGCCGATAGGGCCGGAAGGTTCTGGAGTGGCGACCGCGTACCGGAAGACGTAGCGTTGGAAGGCTTCCCACAAAATGGACCGATGACCTGATGAAGGCCGCAGAAATCCGCTGGATGCGAGAAGCACAATACCAGTCGAAACGGCGGTGCTTGGGGAGGCCTATGTCCAGCCGTGGACGTCTTTTGGCTCTAATGATGATGATGATGATAGCCTGGGATATGGAGAAGGACATAGGCTACTTTTTTACGCGATATCCGACATCCACGCGGGCGGAGCCGCGGGCAAAAGCTAGTTAATATACTAAAATTAATGTTGTATTAAATCATTACCTTTATTGAGCCTCAAACTAAATACACTTACTACGACAAAAAAAAACTCTCAATTTGACTACAAAAGTCAACCATTATTGCTGGACAATCAATATTTACTCGTTATTCTTGTTAACATATAGTCCCGTCAGCTGAAACATTGCTGGCTTTAAAATTTCAAAAAAATACATTCGCTTTAGTTCTGCAATTTATTTTTCGCTTCAGTATGTCAATCTCATGGCTCGTTTAATCTATTTTTATTATTTCTTACCTTTGTGTTCAAGTAGTTCCAACTAGCTATTATTGTTAGTGATTTCAGTTGAATAGAAAAAGAAAATCGACATTAGATTCATTTCAAATACCATTTTCTCTAGAAGACTGGCATAATTTGATAGATAAAAATATATTTGTCTATTACTTCTATTTAAATATAAGCTTTCTCGAGTAACGATACGTACGAACATCCAGGGTGTAAAAAGACCCATTACGAAAACGCAATGTAACGTACGTAAGACATTGTGCTTAAGGGTGCTTGCCTCTGCCAGGGGTGAGGGTTGTTCGAAAGAGATACCGTAGCCTCTCGCACACAGGCAACTGCAGGAACACGGGTGGGTTTTAGTCAGTAAAATTCTGACACGCCCTCCTTATACACCCAGAGCGGGAGAAGTTATTTGATGATTTTCCACCATGTTTGACTTATAACTTTGACCTTAAATATTTCCGTAATCAGAAGGTATCCAGGTATGGGTCACTACAAAACGAGCTCACTTTGGTAAAAAATTGAACACTCATGTGCAACATTTAATTTCAGAGCAGTACAGTGGCCCAGATAAAGCGAACCCGAGTAACGCATTCTTGGTTGTGAGTTCGAACACAGGCTGGCACTTTACTTTATGTATTTAAATTCATCACCATTGCTCACAAAATGATGAAGGAAAACATTGTGAGGAAACCGGCATATCTTAGAACGAAAACTCGAAGAAACTTATTTATTTATTTATTTATTCTTTATGCACACACATGTACAGAGGCGGACTTAATGCCATAGGCATTTTCTACCAGTCGACCTTTGGGTGATGCAGAGACAAACAGTGGTAGGTGCAATAAATGAGAAGAAATTAAGTGCATAAAACTATTTAAACTATAAATATAATATATATACCTAACTATATATAAATATAAGCACAAATAAATATACATAAATAAACTAATTAACTAAAAACAAATGAGTAAAACAATGAGAAAACATTACCGTTGTAATGATACTGCCAACTTTTTGCGAATGAAAATGAAAATGAAAATGAGAAATGTGACATCCACCAAAACGATGGCCCGTGTGGTGGATAATGGCCCTCTCCCTCTCATAGAATACGTGTGTACCAACACTGGTAATGTTTTGGGATGATTATGTAAGTGAATCTCGGCTTAATTAAGCTTTTTTCACCGGTTTTCTAGCACACTCTGGCATTCAACAGCTTTACTAGCGGTTGTTGATTGGGCAACCTATTTACCACTGCATGAGCTGTTTGTGTAAGATGAATAGATGGTTCATCACGATTTAGGATACCGTTAAACTCAGTAGAATCAAGTCGTGTACTCGAAGAGATTTCAAAAATCGACCAAAAATTACGATGGTCCAGGGTATTTCCCTATTTAGCTCCTTTATTTAATTAAATTTCCTTTCTTTATGAAATTTCAAAAAATCCTCTTAAGTGCTCACTTTTGTAGCCTATGGAACCAAGTGTGTTCATCTTGTAGATGACCTAACATTGATTATCATTTTTCATCAAATAATATACCTACGTAATTCTTGTTCATTCAATATAACTGTCCTACAACAGTAGGACTCTCACACAAAGTTCAACACTTATGTTATGTTGCAACGCATTAACGTCATAAGTGCACTTCAACTTAATTAAGATGAGGTTAGATCGACACTTAAGATACATAATAGCTAAGTTCAGAATGATGAAAATATAGTACAGTCAACTACAATAAGAAATAGGAAAAATAAATAATAACGTTTTATTTTCAGAAATAGGCGGACGAGGATTAATTTTATTATTCACAAGCATTGTTCCATAATATACATCTAAAGTTCGTTTTTAAATCTAGTTCATCATTCATCATCATCATTTCAGCCGAAAGACGTCCATTTCTGGACATAAGCCTCCGCCAAAAGGGGGGTTTTGTCATAATAGCCACGCTTGGCAGGCGGGTTGGCGATCACAGTATGGTGGTAAAAACCATTAAGAACGCTGCTGCCCATTCTCTAGTAAGTCCCTTAGTCGCCTTCTACGACACCCATGGGAAGAGATGGGATCATGCTATTCTGTTACGTCCGGCACCACACGGCACGTAAGTCCAGTTACGTAGTAATTTTACAGACATAATGACAACCTCCTATGTTCACCTTGGTTTACATTTTATTGACTTTTCCATGTACTAAAGTCAGTTTCTTAAATTTAACAAACAATTTCGTTTTAAGTGTCTTTTTCTTTTCCCAAGCGTTGTTCCAGTAAGTTACTTAAACACTAAATTAAAAGCAACTTGCTTCCATAGATTGTATCGCGGTGCACTTTACTTTGCATTCGCCGAGTAGTATATTTCAGTGCTCGTGGTCGGAATCCGCAGGGGACCAAAATGACCATAAGCGTTGAAAAGCATTGTTTTACTCGAAATATATAACTAGAAACAGAATAAGTAAATGGGAGACACTCCAATTAAAATTTAGAGTTGAAAGCATTATTGTATGACATTCGCAATTTTATTTCACTGTAGATATAGATTTAACTTCTTTGCTTTTCTTCTCTATAATTAGCTATTGTCCACCACTAGTTCAAAGTAACGTTCTTGACCTGAACGACTTCATCAATTAGTTTAATGGGTTTTTGATTGTATTTACTAAGTTATTACACTATTGATTGTTTCATTAATTGAGGGAATTTAATTAGGCCAACAATTCCCTGTGTGAGTAAGAAACTCGAAATAAAGTTTAAAGGTCTTGCAAAGTCTGGGCATTTTGTGATGTGTGAGAGAAAATCAGACAAATTTTCAAAGGCAAGTCTAGAAATTTCGTAAAAGATTGAATTATGCGAGACAAATGTAGGACAATATCTGCAATGGCCGTTTGAAGAATGAGACACAGATTTGAGTGAACCTATCCCGACTATTGACAAGCATTAATTTATTAACATGTTTTTGATCAAAATACTGTGCTCGAGCCCAGTGGTGGTATTCTATAAACTTCAATACAAACCACACTCGATTAGAACTGAAACTCACAACTACCTACAACACGAAATGTTATTCTCCTGTCGTATCGGCACCGAACACCGCTCAGCTAATATTTGTCAATCAGCAAGGCAGTAGAAAAGTTTACGGCCCAGTGTATTCCAGATGTAGACTGCGGTATTGTCACTCCTGCACGACCATTCGACAGGCTGTCTAAAATTACAAATTTTCAATTGATTTGCTTTACCTCCGACAGCAAATAGCTGTGACTTGTCAGATGTTCCCACTGCTGGAGACAGGTCAACTCTCTATGAGAGGGAGTGGGACGTAATCCACCACGCTGGGCCAGTGCGGGTTGATGTAACCTGTCTTCGAATTTTTGGCTGTAAGTCAACCGACATGCCCGTTTCCTTACGGATGTTTTCCTTCACTTTTTTGAAAGGAGCTGTGATGAAATTAAATACATAAAATAAAGTGCCTGCCTGGGTTCTAACCCACCTACCACTAAGCGACCACTGCTCTCCACTGGAGCACCACTGCTATCCATCGCAAGAAAGGCGGTCGACTATTTGATTTCAACTGACAAAATATTCGGGTACATAGGTACATAGCATTCGTCAACATCTTTTAGAGGACTCCTTGGATAACACACTGATTGATGTTCGATTCTGGACGGAAGCGTATCGAAGGGTTGTGAATATGTATGCTGGAGTCTCTTTGAATGCAGCCCGACAATTTCGAAGCAGTATCCATTTACAGAATGTTACAGTGTCAACTGTCTAATGACTACCCACACAGTTTAAGTTCTAGATTAGCTTCTAATCAACTAAGACATTACGTTAACACACGGCTAATTAGGTACAGTGATGCGTGAGCAGTATCATGTTACGTCATGCCAGCTTGTTTTCTGCAGAATTACATCCATCAAGTCGTTTACGTGTTCAAAAGACCTATTAAGACAGTTAATAATAGAGTGATGGACGTAATTCGCTGAAGGGGCAAAGTATAGAGGTGCAACTGTGCATTGCAACATCCCAGTTCCCGCGTAAAGCGAGCTTTTCACCTTTGATGTATGTAATGGGACAGTTTGTACAAATACATTGTTGGTAGTTACTAACCGTATTGGATAAAAAATGAGATTTTTTTTTTTGTGTATTCGCGTATGGAAATATTTGTACAGAATTTTCTGACTCATAAACGTGAATTCATATTAAAAAGTAATTCACAACCGCTTTCAATACCATCTGTATTCCTACCTGGATTATAGTTCTTTTATGTATTTAAGGCTCTAGAACAATGCAAAGAGAGCCTATCAAACGCAACACTATTGGCCCACCCAGGTTTTGGTATTAAAGATGGTCATGGTCACCCATCCACGGACCAACCGTGGCAATCGTAGTTTAACCAGCACCCTAATTGCGTAACTCACGATTCATCATAATCTTCTTCTCCATTTTTTTTCTTCTTCTTCATTTTGAAACAGATTTTTAAACCATTGCTTCATATGTTTGAAAAATGCGTCTGTTCGACACCGTAAATAACGCAATGAATACTATTGAACTGTCAAATTGAAACCGATTATGATTAATAGTGAGTTACGCAATTAGGGTGCTGATCAACCGACTCTTTATCGATCATATACCTTAATATCTTTATTAGTGTAAAATCCTCTTATAATAACATGAAGCAATAACCGTGAATTATTCGTCTAAACCCAAACGCATTGCTATAATCGGGCCAGGCAAAGTTTGTACCTAATTAGATTTCAGAACTACACCGGTAGAGTTCTAGGCGATTTACATGTCTGCTCCCGGGAATTTGAATTTAGAACTGCGCTAGTTGGAACGCTTTTTCTATCTACCTCAAAATGGCGACGGCGACGTGACGCCGAATTTCAAATTACATGCTTTCTTTGCCTTCTAGATTTTTGGGGTTCACGTAGCAAAAGATTGGACTTTACTATAGTTATATCGTGTACTAGCTATATACTTACAAACTTTCTTAATGTTATTTCCACACAAAATTAGTTCATCCACGTAATCAATATACCCAAGAATAGGATTGACGTTGACGCCATATTGTAATGTCGTCAAACCTGTCAATGTAACGTCAATAGAATCGCGTAAGGAAATATTTGTATAGAATTTTCTGACTCATAAACGTGAATTTATATGAATAAGTAATCCACAGCCGCATTCAATACCATCTGTATTTCAACCTGAATCGTATCGTAAGTCCAGTGAAAAGTCATTAATATTAATTGACGTTTGATGAAAATAACACGAAAGAGGTGGCATATCAAAATATTCACGCTAACTAATTAATGTGACGGCTTCATGAGAAGTTAATTAATTAAAGCAACGAAATGACGATGGTTGGAAGATTAAATAAGTACAATGAACTTTCGGTAATACGACACCAACAGTAATCATAATGGCTTTCGGATTTATCTTCAATATCATTCTACAAAAACAAATTACTTAATTATTTTATAGTATAAATTATTATCATTGTATTGATTACCTTAGTCTCTTCGATTTGAGTGAAATATTGAATTGAAACTACCTAGTTACAAAATTTTATGTTCTTGTTATCGTCATTATTACCTAATAGTTGCTAGGTTTGTTGCTTCAATAATGGTATTGAAATATCACATTTATTGACAATTCTTAGGTATATCTAAACAAAACAATCATACCTATTATTTCAAAAACTAGACAAGAGCGTTTCCTATCTGACTACCCTGAGAAGATAGGCCGAAACCAATACAGAGATCATTTTCTCTTTTAAAGTCAAGGCATAACCTTAGTCAGATCATGTGAGGACCATGTATAAGCGTTTGGAATGGTCTTTTTCTTGGTCTTCTAGTAAAAAGGCACCTACCAATTTAAACATTTTTAAATAACGCGTTTTGAACATTCTGTGTGGCAGTCATTTTCTTGAAGCTTTGTTAATAAACAAAGCATCAAGAAAATGAGTCTTTTGCTTCAGCAAACCCACGTTCCCACGTTTTTATTCACGGTCTCAAAAATACGAAAATATATGCAAAAGCTGCCCACTTTCTAAAGTGCAGAATACCTCGAATACGTCATCAATATACGTCAGCTTAATGTTTTTAGCCCACAAAAGGGGTTTGGTTACGTATCGGGATATCCATAAAAAGCGGTGTTCGTTTTGAACGAATTTTTTAACTGACTAATCCTCTTCAGCGTTCCTTTTTTGGCCAGACGGGTTTTATGAATGTCTATTTTCAGTCAGGTTTCGTATAACTACATTCACTGTTTTGTTTTTTATTGGAAAACTATGAGCCCGCTCTTAGAATTCAGTTTTATTCGTTGGCACTTTGGCAGTCGTAAAACACTTAGGGTCGGTTTCCACCAAAACAAAAGTCTTATGTTAAATTGTGTTGAAGCTATGTGAAGAGATGTCGCAAGGCTATTTATTGATTTTAGGACGTCTTCTCTTATTTCGGGTTCGGGGAAACCGAGCCTATAATCTAAACTAAATGATGTGCGCCTAGAAGTTAGACGATAAGAAATATTCTCTTAAAAAACAGCGGTATTTAAACCAACCTGATTCCCACGCATGAATGTTCCTAAGGCCCAATATACACTGTGCGATTTAATTGCCTGTGGCATACCGTAATTCGAAATTTTGAAGCAACAACAAAAGTTGCAAGTCATTTTTTTTTTCTCTCATTGTCAATAGTTTCCTTTTTTTTTATTGTATTTCAATGTTTAAAATATTGTTTTTTTTTTTTAATTATTTGTAAAAGAAAGAAAAAAAAAAAACATTCTAATTTTTTTTTTATTTTTTTTTGTCATGTTTGTTTTATTATAATTATCTTTATTTTTTTAGCCTGGGCTTATGGTTTTGTGTTTTTTTTTTCTCAAGGTAGTATGTTCATTGTATTTTTTTTGTTGTTTGCTTTGTTCTTTTTTTTCTTTACTTTTTGTGTTGTCATTAACACTGTGTCTATGTTTTACGGGAGGACACTGGCTCCTGCAACACAGTTATATAACTAGCGCAGGAGCCAGGGAAATCTACAACTTGTGTGCATTCTTGGTTGCAAATAAATATATTTTGTATTTTGTATTTTTTTGTTTGTATTTGTTGGTTCAAATATAAATTTTATAGAACAAGCAAGACACTTGCTTCATGTTAATTAAGTTTTATAGACCAAGGCATACAACCTTTTTTGCCTTTTCTCAATTAGGTACGTTTTTTTTTTTGGTGGTAAATCATCAAATAACTTCTCCCGCTCTGGGTGGAGCAGGAGGGCGTGTCAGACTTTTACTGACTAAAACCCACCCATGTTCCTTCCGTAGCCCGTATGCCAGGGGCTGTGGTGTCTCTTTCGAACAAACCCGCACCCCTGGCAGGCATAGGCCCTTGCGGGCCCCATCACGTTTGTGCTGACATCTCTTTGAAGCGGTCCTTACCGGACAGCGAGCTACCCATTACTCGCCGTCCGCAAGCTCATGCCTACGGTGGCCGGAAATCGGCCTGGGATTCCCGACGCCCAGGGCGTGTCCGTATCCTGCGGCGGCTAGGGTCGCGAGGGCGCATATGCTGCCTCTCCCTCACGTGCGCCGCCTCCCTCTTCGCGAGCATCACTGCTTCGCTGAAGGAGGTGACGGCTACCCATGCCCTCTCGCTCCGTACCATGGCCTAGACCAGGGCCGGACGCGAGAGATTGCCGCCGCCGATCGCCTCCACGAGGACACGGCGGTGCTCCGCCCAAGCAGGGCAGACCGCCACCGTGTGCTCCACCGTGTCCTCAGGGCGATATTAGCAATGGAAACACCCGGGCGTTCATCCCGCCCTATACGAAACAGGAACCTACCGAAACAACCGTGTCCGGTGAGGACCTGCGTCAGGCGGAAGGTGAGGACGCCATGCCACCTCTCGAACCACTCCTCAAAGAGGGGACTTACCGCCGCAATCGTGGCGTGCCCATCAATTAGGTACGTTTGGGTCGTCTTTCAGTCTAATCGGAAACAGCTGAATACCAATATCTTACATGGTTCGACTACTTATCTGACCTCCACAACCCAGTTACTGAGTAACATGATACCCCTTTGGTAAGACTGGTGGTCAGACTTACAAGACAAGGCTTTATCGCAATATTGACGGTCTCTACGTACAATCCCCTGAGTGATAGATACGTGATTTGCATGTTTTGTTTTCGTGACCTTCAAGCCGGCCTATACTATCGTTTGGTTTAACAAAAATAAGTCGAAGATGGCAAAATGCACTTTGAATCCATTATGACATTACATTAAGTCGAACATGATGTACACGTGTTTGAGACTTTGAAGCGCTCTCCTGTAAAATTTGTCATTTGTAGTTAGCGGATTTTTACGTAGGGACCATGGATATACCGTTGAAAATCGTGAAATATTCAATTAAATCAAAGCAAACATACGCTAGATCCCTAGAGGCTCATTACTTTGACCGAGTATTTAGGCTACCACGTCGATTAGGGTCAATCAAATCATAGGCGTGGAGTATGCTAACAAATTAGATGACTGAGCGAATGTTATGTCTGTGGTCATATGACGTAATTAATGGAGGATGTCTACGTCTTATGAGGGTAACCTTGACTTACCTACGTGTGTACTTATCAACAGATTTCTGGGTACGTCCTTGTTAAAAATTAATTGGTACCTTCTTCCTCTAGTTTCAAACTAGAAAACTCCATATTAGCAATTCGCTGACTATGACAATGTTCTAAAAGGATTTCGGCAATTTAAAACTGTAACTAAAACTGTAAGAGAAGCATGAAGGGGTCTTGGTATATATCAAGACCCCTCCATGCTTCGGAAAGCACGTTATATTCGAATTTCATCTACCGACCGACTGGACCCGCGTGGTAGACAGCCCACTCCCTTTCAAAGAGAGAAGGTCTGTGTCCCACCAGTGGGAACATTTAGGGTAATTATAATGATTCAGCTGCATCCGGTTTGACTGGAAGCCGAGGCCAAAATAGATGAAAAGAGGAAAATGCTAGGCAGATTGTTTGTAAAGTCATTCACTTTTATCATCATCATCATTTCAGCCGAAATACGTCCACTGCTGGACATAGGCCTCCCCCAGAAACGGGTTTTACCATAATCGCCACGCTTGACAGGCGGGATGGCGATCGCAGTATGGTGGTAAAATGCATAGAGAACGCTGCTGCCCATTCTCTAAGGAAGTTACGTTCCTTAGTCGCCTTCTACGACACCCACGGAAATAAATGGGATGGTGCTATTCTTCACTTTTAGATTTTAACTCAATTTTATTGCTTTTTTTAATTTTTTGTTTACTTTCTCATTTCTCTAGTGGGATTTGTTTTATGTCCGTTGGTGGATGCTTGGATGAAGTGGTGTGTCCATGCCATCACAGCGGGCACTATCAGTTTATTTTATTTTTTATTAATTATTTATTTAAACATTTTGCACACGAAAACGGTACAAAGGCGAACCACCTTAGGCATACCACCACTTCATCCAAGTGGTGAACCGATTAGATGGCAGGTGCTTTGGTTGGGATAAAAAATGATAAAAAAGAAAAAATATAATTATGTATGAACTAAAAATAAGAAAGCTAGACAACACATAAATAGCATAATATCCACACACTATTCTGTTACCTTAGATAAAGTAAAGTTTGAACGTCTTTTTTATTGGGCTCATGATTTTATTACATTTCATTTGTATGTTTTTTTTTTTTAATTTTTATATTTCCGGTGCGTGTCCCAAATAAAATAATTTTCAATTTTTTATTTGTTTACTGCTGAATATCCAGGTGCAGGGTACGATGCCCAGGTCAGGTCTGTTATTGGGTTTTCTATTTGGAATTTCGCAGTAGCAGCCTCGAGCTTGAATTTGCATCCGATTGATGACAAATGTTTAAGCTCCACGGAATGGGGGGCGAGCCCTATGACTTGGAACTTCAACATAACTGGCTATATGTGGGTGTACAGTCAGCGTCAAAAATATCGTGACGAACAGACTGTTCAAATAATATAATATAATCTTTATTTCAAATACAATTACAGTAATTTAAAAAAAAAATGGCTTAAGTTAGTGTTCGAGAGAGAAAAACCCTGACTCCTAAACTAGGTTTATGTACCTGTATCTTAGAAGCCAGTGTCCCTTCAAAGTGATGTGCGTTAAGAAAATAGGACAGTACACGTTATACATAATAATCAATTTGGGTAAATCCAAGAGAAACAAAAAAACAAAAATAAAAATCATGAAAATACAAACTAAAAATAAACATTAAAAGATGATAATGATCTCAACAACTAAGAAAATTAAACTTTATGTCAACTGGATAAAGTTCTTGCCAGAATGACAGTTGTCCTGTACTGTCTTCGTTCTGAAACATTCCTTGGATCATTGAGCTAATATTTTTTCATAGTTGTTTAGATCATTTTGAACAGTCTCTTTATCCCGATATTATTGACGCTGACTGTACGATAGGTGGACTTCTGCCCAACCCTTCGGGTCATCAAGGCGTGATTTTACGTTTACTGTTTCTATAAATTTATTCCAACTTTTTCGGTGGCTTTCAAATTTCCAGAAAGTGATTTAACTTCTGCCATTCATGAAAAAGGTGTTTATTATAAACTTAAAATGAATTAAGTAGCTATTTCTACCTTAACAGGTACCTACAATTAATATACCTAATGTATTCCTGGCACTTTGCCCAGCAGTGGGACACAATGTAGGCAAACAAAAAAAAACTACTACGTCCTAGTTAAAACTCACATTTACGTTTCAATGGATGTTTCTTCTGCTAGGGGTGCGGGTTGTTCAATAGAGATACTGTGGCCCCAGGCAACTGAATAAACACGGGTGGCTTTTAGTCAGTAAAATTCTGACACGCCCTCCTGCTCCACCCAGAGCGGGAGAAATTATTTGATGATTTCTTGAAAAAAAAAACAGTCGGAAGTTTGTCCTATAATTTCAACCCCATAGGTATAACGTCGCTCTAGTAATATAAACCATTATTTATTCAATTTTACCACCACCCACCATCACTTTACATTTTTCATATCTATTAATTATGTGTAGTTAAGTTACGTACTCATCAAGAAACGTAATTAAGGATAATTATACAATGTTAAAGAATATTGCATTTTAAAATAAGGATATTATTTAGCTATGAGTTTCTATTTCATTTAGAAGAAACAATTGATTGTCTTTTATTTCATTTTATTTAATGATATTAAGGGCGAATTTCACCACATGTTTATGACAGTTTTTTTATTTTGAATTTTTGACAGTTTTTCCAAACTGTCCGTCGTCAATTTTATTCCACGGATACTAAAATATATTTTACTTTTTTAAATCAGCCCTTAAAAAATAATTAATATTAAAACATTAAAAAGGTAGTGTTCAGGACAGAGGAACCTCCTTACAACGCGAGCCGTGTCCAGAAGTAATTCTTTCTCAATTAAACCCCCGAACTTGAGCCTCCTGAGGTCGCTGCTGGCTATTAAGCCATTGAATATTATGATTTCGATCGCTGGAACATTCCATATGTCGACAACCTTTCGAGCCAAGTCGAGACACTTGATTAAATTAAAGGTTGCCTGGAAGAGATCGGAGAAAGGCGTTAAGGCCGCCCATTGTATGTTTTAGTGTTTAATGTTTTATTTTTGTCATGCATTTTCTGGTGTACAATAAAGCGTATTTAAGTAAATAAATAAATATATATAAATTATCAATTACTGATTTTTCCAAGCGGCTTCGCCTGCGCAGAGGTCG
This sequence comes from Polymixis flavicincta, assembly GCA_949987655.1. Taxonomy (NCBI): domain Eukaryota; kingdom Metazoa; phylum Arthropoda; class Insecta; order Lepidoptera; family Noctuidae; genus Polymixis; species Polymixis flavicincta. Next base: position 7,591,145 of record OX465180.1, read on the forward strand.
AAAATTATCCTACAGGAATGTACTAACGAGATAAAAAGTGTTCTTTGTGTTAATCCAGTTCTTAAACTATCTGTGTGCCAAATTTCATCCACATCCGTTCAGCCGTTTTAACGTGATTCAGTTACAAACATCTAAAACATCCAAACATACAAACTTTCACATCCTTACTAATATTACAAACGCGATAGTTTGTATGTATGGATTTTTGTTACTCTTTCACGCAAAGACGCGGATTTGGATGAAATTATCCGCGTGGAAGTTGGAAATTATCCTGCAGGAACATACTAGGTATCGGGATCAAAATTATCCTATCTGTTATTCCAAGTTACAAAGTAACAGTGTGCCAAATTTCATCCAATTCCCGCCCGCCATTTTTGCGTGATTGAGTAACAAACTTCTAAACATACGAACCTTCACATTTATAATACTAGCTTTTGCCCACGGCTACGCCCGCGTGGATTCCGATTATCGCGTAAAAAGTAGCCTATGTCCTTCTCCATATCCCAGGCTATATCTCTGCCAAATTTCATGATGATTGGTTCAGCAGTTTAGACGTGAAAGCGTAACACACAGACAGAGAGTTACTTTCGCATTTATAATATTAGTAGAGGAAGTAGGGATTAAGTAAGATAAGGATTAATAACGTGATATTCTTTTCTTTTTTAATTTCAGATACGAGCAAAGGTAATGGGATGTTTAGTGACACAGGCTTGGTTCATGTCGTTCGTCCAGCTGGCCTCTTTTACGGCTGTAGCGAACCTTCTCGGAACACATACCGTAGTGTATTGTTACGCAGGAATCAACCTCTGCGGGGCTCTTGTCAGCCTGATACTCTTGTCCGAGACAAAAGGGAAAACTGCTGAACAAATTGAAATGGATCTACTAAGAAAATAATGTACTTTCTAAGAAATCGCTTGATTTCTTTTGGTTGTGTGTTTCGACAAACTTATAGATAAAAATGGAGGCAACACTCTAAATATCTAAGTGAAGACTACTGTGGTCGGACGCTCTCTTTCTGAATACATACTTAAGAGAGAGAAAACACATTCACTGTCTCGTTCTTTTGTGTGTATTTAGAAAGAGAGCGTCTGACCACAGTCGTTTTCACTTAGGTATTTAGATTGTTGCCTCCACTTTTATCTAAAAGCTTCTTGGTGTTGTTGTTCGCGAAATATGTATGTCTACCTCGTGATAATGTGTACAGAAAATAAATTATCTCAATTAAAATTAACAAATAAATCTCGAAGTATGTATTACTATAACGTGGGTTTAATTGTGTATGCTCTTGTTATTATAATTATGAGTATGGCGTGGGTCTGAACGAGCTATCACAGTAATAAAATAAATAAATGAACATGAATACAAAATTGTATTGTTCTTACTACAATACTAGCGTCCTCGCAGCTTCGCCCACGTTGACGCCGTTAATTCCCCCACGGGAACGTAATGCTGGGATAAATAGACAGTATTCTATGTCCTACCTTATCCAGCACCGTATTTACGTAGCACACTATCGATCACAGTCTGAATAGTTTCGAAGGATATTGCTGATGGTTCATAGGTCCGACAAATTTTTCTGCTCAAAATGCAATGAATGTTGTTAAACTGTCAGATTGAAAGCCGACATAACAGTAGTCCATATGTTCACACTCACACAATAAAATTATAAACTATTTTAAAATATAAAACAGATAAAAAAACCAGAATAAAATAGTGATTAAAAATATTAAAAATATTCAACAACTCATTAAAAATAATAGTAAAAATTTGTCAAAGACTTGTAAATATAAAAATGTCAGAATAGTATAAAAATGAAATGTAAATTATAAAATCGTTCAATGTTAAAAAAAACTATAAAAGTTAAAGATTATATGTTCAAATTACTTATTGTGTACTTATTTACCCTGCAAGTCCTTCTAAATCTGATAAGCTGTTAAAGCGTAATAAGCTAACATACTTACAAAGTTCCTTGTTTGAATAATAGACAAAAACACCTAGTTTTTTAAAAACAAAAAAGGTAACGTTTCATGTGACAATACTATACGTAACTAAAGCCCATTATGAACCAAAATTTTAGCTTTGTCGAGCAGAGAACCTACAAAATTATTTCCTAAAAGCGATTATCATTTTCCAGTACAGAGTTGATTTTTGGCAACTTGTTTCGAAACATACATACTCGTATAGGTGACCTAAAATTTGAGCCGCCACCGCTTATCAACTCGTACTTTGAAACTAGTTTGAAAAAGCTCGTTTAGGAAGCTCGTTAAAAAGTCAAACATTTTCGTAACGATCACGTATGTTTGCGCTTGTGGGAATTTGTAATCCTACCTTTTTATAACCGGGTAACGCTTGACTCACATTAGGAAACCACGTTTTAATAGAACTCGGTTTTAAAATCGAAGTTGAGTGGGTACTTCTGGAAATAATTACTATTTTTGAACCGACGAAAAAACGGAGGAGGTTGCTCAATTCGACGCGTATATTTTTTTTTTATTTTTATGTATGACCACGCATAACTTTTTCCAGAGTAGTCCGATTTTGATAATTCTTTTTTTATCGGAAAGGGTATACCTCGAAGTTGGTCCCATATTAATTTCGAAGAAAAATTCCAACCCTAAGGGAAAGAAAACAAGGGATGATTGATTGTTTACTCACAGATTTTAATACTGAGTTGTGTATTAAATCAAAAATTAAGCATGTAGTAATTAGTAGATTATAGCCACAAAAAATTTATAAAATAAAAACGTTTTAATAAAAAAAATAAACCGCCGAAAAACCGAAAAGTAAAAAATAATAAACTAGCTTTGTCCAACCCCAATAACTAAGTTCGGAAGGCGGTGACATATAATTAAATACATATCCAAAGTCACCGACTTCCGAACTTAGTTATTGGGGTTGGACAAAGCTAGTTTATTATTTTTTACTTTTCGGTTTTTCGGCGGTTCAATTTTTTTAGATACTCAGTTTTGATGATATGATTGCACACAATGATTTTTGTACAGACGCCAGCACATCAAGCTACCCCAATCTCTGTACAAAACTATGAAAACTCGGGAATAAACGGGTAATACGCTTATTGCCAGGCTTAGTTAAAAAGTATGAAGAGTGCCAAAATTGCTTATGAATCGCTATGGTAAATCTAAAACCAATTTGGACTCTAAGTACTAGGAAACAGCGGTAATAATACCGTGACAAACTAACGGTAGAAATGACATCAACAACATTTACTGTGTTTTTGAGCAGATACATTTTTCGAACAAATTATTAAGCACTTAATCTATATAAATAAAAAGAGAAGTCCTGACTGACTGACTGACTCATCAACGCCCAGCCCAAACCCTTGGACCTAGGAAGCTGAAATTTTGCACAGAGGTTCCCTTTATAATGTAGACCAGGAATAAGGAAGGATTTTTCGAAATTCAACCCCTAAGGGAGTTAAATAGGGGATGAAAGTTCCGCGCGGGCAAAGCCGCGGGCAAAAGCTAGTTAGCAATATCAGAATGATTCAGACTGTCTTTCATAGATAGTGTTATCACCATATCAAGCTTCGGAAGTGGTGATTGGAATATCGATGACTCCCTCTAATTTCAGTCTTTACTTAGTCAAAACTAAACATTCGACCTTCAGAGAATAATATAGGTCAAATTTGTCGGCCGTACAAAATAGCTTAAACATTTGATAAGTGTTAGCAGATTAATTAAATTAGATTGAAACGATACCAGGACTTCACTTTTTGTTCGAAATGTTTGTTTAGGCTGTTAATTTCTGAATTATTTAAGTAGGATGAATTTTGGATAGCCAATTGTTTTATTTTAGAATAAGGATTTGAGCTTTGTAACCTAATTAATATCCAGAAAAAAAAAGACACGAGAACATTCAAGAAGGCATGCGATATGAAATTGTCTTAACACTGTCACTTGGAATAAAGATTCTGAATTTGATTCCGTACTGATATTTCAATACAATATCAACTAGGTAGTTCAGAGGCAATATGGTAAAGTAACAGTGATTAAAAAAAAAAAAAAAAAAAAACTAGACGTGAAATATCGAATTACAAGGTTTTATTGAGTTTCACCTGTCCCGGAGTCTGTTATGAAATCTTGCAAGTTAAATTTAACCCACTTATCGGTTTCCGATTGAGTTGAAATTTTGCATGCATATGTATATCGCGTGATAATGCAATATTATGATGACATGGAGCTATGCATCGAGCTAGCAGAGTAGTCATAGATACATAACACTTTAAGTGCTCAAAACAACACATATGTGTGGGTTGTACGAGCTACATAACAGAAAAACGCTGCTACGAACTACGCCGTAGTAAACCCCCAACAAAAATACTAAAAATAAAATAAAAGTAAAAAAACCTTTTTGTTTAAACGAGCTTTTATTATTACTTGTTAATAAAACGAAATGATTGAATCTCAATTATTCATTTAAATGCGTGTTACATTTTGACGGTTACAAATATCTAAAGGTGTGACATCCTAATAAATATTATTTATTTCTACTGCCATCAAAATGTAACACGCTTCTATTTAAATAATTGGGATTAAATTATTTTTAACATTTTAGTTCGTTTTATTATTAAGTAAAACGCTTATTTAAAGATAGGCTAAGGCTAAGGCATATGGCTTTTTCTTTAATTTTATTCCAAAATAAATTTCTCATGCTACGGTTATAAGTTTCAATTTGCGAAACAAACCAAGATTAAATACATGTTGACAGTAACAAATGACTGGTGAAAGAGCGCGTAATGAGCTTGCGTTGATTAAATACTTAAATTAGCAACCTTTGCTTCATTTAACTCCTTTTTTCAGGATTTTCTTTTAATTTAAATTTATGTTCGAGTTTTAATCGAACATTCAGCGAAAATGCATCGCTCGTCCGCCGAATTGTGAGCCAGTTAGCATTTAGATCTCATACCATAACCATATCATTTTACCATATTTATTTTTACCAATAAGAATATATATATATATATAGTTTTAACATTTTTACTATTTCTTGTATCTAAGTATATAGTGATTCAATATAGCTATTTCCCTTATAATCCGAGACTTTAACTTTTACCATATAAACCACCCTATCAATACGAGAAAGGTGTGTTAGTTCACCACAGTGCCGAACACTACTTTCTACAATTTACATTTTCTTTCGTCGAAACCTTCTTTTTATTTACATAACCATTAAGGTCATGGTTTTCATAAGATAACGACAAAAAAAATGTTTGAAAAAAAAACGATTTTTATAACTATGCACATGTCAACGTAAAAAAAAATTATATGATGATTTCATTGGTAGCGTCAGTAACAGTATTATAAACGAAAATACATAACAGTGCACACGACACGGGAGTGCTGACCATACTGGTAAGTGTCAGCGGTGATACAGGAAGGGTAGCGGACGGGTGAGTTACCTAAATCTTATTAATCTTTTGACTTAGACAGCCCCAAGTGCACAATTATGATAATTGACTTATAGTACACACAGCTCCACAGAAAATTCATCCCCTACAAAGGCATGTCGCCTTCGTAGGGGACCAGTTTTCTGTGGAACTGTGTGTACCATCATTATAAAATAATTCTAAAATTATCCAATGTCATATTACGTTTTCAAATTTCCCAATTTATGTAATTAGCTTGCCTACCTTATTTTTTTTTTAAGTAAAATTATAATTAGTTAAATAGGTGAGGTAGGCTTCAAAAGCTGTTCATGATTTGGTTACGTACACAAAAAGTATTTCAACGATTGGTAAATGACACAAAACATAGCTTACTCTCTGAAACTTTCTCTAATCTTCACTCAAGAGCGTTTATTCTGAAAGTTGGCAACGTCGTATATAGCTGTCAAATATTTACCTGTTTTTAAGATTTTTTTAATATTACTGTATGGAAATATGAAATATTGCTAACTAGTGACCTAAAATATGAATAATGATTTGAAATTATAACACTGAATTTGATGTTGTACACCGTTTAGGTGTAAAAAGGGCATTTGGAAAGTTTCCAAATGCCTTTTATTTAAAACTAAATGTTCGGTGTTAAGCTAAGAATGATTGCATTTCATAATCTATATTTTAGGTCACTAGTTAGCGATATTTCATATTTCCATATAGTAATATTGCCAAATTAATCAAAACGGTGAAATATTTGACAACTATTTGCGACGTTACGCATTTTCAGGATAAACACTCTTAACTTCATTTAACATGAATGCAATGAGGCATTTTCGAGGCTTTCAAACATTATAAACATGCTCACACAAGATATTATATTCCATAGTAATAAAACTTGAAACATTATTCTAATAATGAACGTTTTAGTTGTAAGGTCGACTACCTACACGTCCTGCCACCGCGTCGAAATTTCCAAATATACTCTCAACCGACACTACAGCATTAACTTGCTTTGGTAAATAGAACCTTCAGGCTACTGTACTCAGTTCACTTTCTATTGGCGCTAAAGGTTTTAGAAAATCGAGTCTAAAACGTGCTAAAACTATGTTCGGGAAAATGTTCTATTAGTAAATGTGGCACCTTTAACACTGGCACTAAAATAATTCTGCCTGGTACCCATTTTAACACTAACTGGAGTCAAACTCCATAAGTACATAATAACGATTTTTAAAACAGGATTCTCAAATACATGCTAATCTATATTTTGTGCTGAAATGGTTAAAGAAACCTCTTCAGTAATCTTTGTCATTCTAAAACAGACTCAATTCCAAGACAAGTAAAGTTGACAATTTTCCATGGTAGGTACTACTCACCGCATCGTTGTTAATGAAGAAAGACAGGTTGGCTGCTGGTAGCGAGTGGCGGCTGATGCACTCCACTTTAAGCTTCATGCCGGGCCTATACCGACGCTTCAGGCCATGCATCGACGGCCCAGATTTAGGCAGAACTAGGAACGGAAATACAAAACATTAATACCTAATACATAATTTCAAAAGAATCAGTGACGAGATTATGGACGTCAGATAAGGAGTCGTTCCATGTAAAATACAGGTATTCAACTGCATCGGGTAAGACTGGAAGCGGACCCCAAGATTTGGGAAATGATGACGTAGTTTAGGGAAGAGTGGTTGGGCTGTGAATTTTTTTTTTTTTTTAACTAATGTCTATTAAATATTATCGTTACTTTTTTAATTCGTTACTGGCAACGATCTTGACATCGACCTCGATTGAAAGCGATGGATGAGGTTCAAGAACTGACGATAAAAGAGAACCATAAATTAAATTAAGCGTTGTACCTACACCAAATGGTGGATCATCCATCTAGCAAAAGCCTGTTTCATTTTTGCTCGTCTAATACTTAGAGCTTTTTGGCTCAGACGAAATAAAAGGCCTAGGTCTTACATTGTAATACACAATATACTTTGAGGCCAACGATACCTCCATATTGTCAATTTGAATGTTGAAATAATCGATTTTACATTACTTGAAATCTCCTCTACTACTCTAAAGATTGAATCAACAGTAAATGCAACGTCTCTCAAAGCTTCGGTTAGTTCTAAATGCAAATAACTCGAGCTTATAATTGCAGCACTTGAACCATGTTCAGTTTTGCGGTACTGCAATCAGTCCTAGTTTTCAACCCTATTTCTGATGAGTAGTTACGCTGTAACAAGGCAGCCATCCTTTCCTATAGATATATACATTTTTTTTAATTATTATTATTATTATTATTAATTCCCTACAATTACAACTGTGAGATTTTAACGCGTAGAATAGTTTTTTTTTTTTAATAATTACATCTTATATAAATAAAAAGAAAAGTCCTGACTGACTGATTGACTGTCTCATCAACGCCCAGCCCAAACCCTTGGACCTAGAGAGCTGAAATTTTGCACGGACGTTCTCTTTATAATGTAGACAAGGAATAAGGAAGGATTTTTCGAAATTCAACCCGTAAGAGAGTTAAATAGGGGATGAAAATTCCGCGCGGGCGAAGCCGCTGCCAAAAGCTAGTTTTAAAATAAAGTTATAATTTAGTTCCGTGTGGTGCCGGACGTAAAGAATAGCACCATCCCATTTCTTTCCGTGGGTGTCGAAAAAGGCGACTAAGGGACTCAGTAGAGAATGGGCAGCAGCGTTCTCTATGCGTTTTACCACCATACTGCGATCGCCAATCTGCCAAGCGTGGCAATTATGGGAAACCCCCCAAAATGCTTGGGGGAGGTCTATAACCAGCAGTGTGTTAAGTTAAAATCTTAACTGCAAATTTGTTAGTATGTTCAATGTATTTTTTTTTTTACTGTGTAAGAACCTCACGCGGTGAAAGCTTCCTACAAATGTTTCCATTCGTACCGTAGTCTAGCTGTTCTTGCCCAAAATTTGCCAGTTATTTTCTCAATTCCGTTCTTCCACTTTTTGAAAATTCTGACTCTCTTTCTTTTTTATTTCTGAGTGTCCAGTTTGTCACGACCTGGGCTCATCTTTCAAAGTCAAAGTCAAAGCATTTATTTCAAATAGGCATTTAAAAGGGACTTTTGAACGTCATCATTAACATTAATTATAATAGAATTTATTCTAGTCGCCCATTCTAAAATGTAGTTTCGAATGGAGAAGAATCTCCACCGTTACTCTTTTATAAGCTTTAAATTACTTTGTAGTTCTAGCCTCTGAATGTGGCATGCTCATCTCCATTTTAGTTTAAGTGTCTGCTTTATCATAGCTAGATGGATTATTATGCTTATTTGTACAGAGGCCAGCACATCAAGCTACCACAATCTGTCAAATTTCTTTGATAGTTTTTCAACTTCATTCCAAAGGAATAAGGTTTATGTTCAATTGGGAAAAATTGACAGTTTGGGATAGCTTGACCTGCTGGCGACTGTACACCAAATTGGAACCAAAAACATAGACACGTCTTATAGTGAGCGATTAGACGGAATACTTTTTTCAAAATACTTATGGAAACTATTGACAATGCAATGTTGCTTTTGTAGTATAATAGTGTTAACTGCACCGTTTCGTTAACAACTGAAAAATCAATATTGATGTAACCAATATTTTGTGTGTCCGTAGAGTTGCTTGCCCGTTCTTCTCCATAGAAAACTGCTACGTACGCTTTGGAATGGGCAACTAACTTCATTTTTCTGACTGACTGACCTCCTGCCAATTCAAATGTGCTTGTAATTGAAAAATAAATGCTTTGAATTTAAGTTTTTCAACATGCAAACAAAATTTGGTTTCAATGTTTTAATACACAACTCATTTTGCTTTTCCAACAAACTGCTTTGAAAACCATAAAAGCATGCAAAACGCAACCAAAACTGCCATTCAAATAAATTAAATTCAACTTTAACGAACGTTTCGCCGAAAAGTTAATAACGTACGGTCATAACAGCAAAAAGGATCTATCTCACTCATTTTCAAGTACAGATAATTTCCGGATTATCGTGAACAGGGGTCGGATTTAAGCTTACATATAAAATGGATATTGTTCATCGCTGATAGGTGGCCATATTCTATCCCTTTATTATGCAAATATGAGTGAGATTCTTTGGTACGATAAAACGGAACAAGGGCACTAGTTTAGATTTATTCGCAAAGTTAAACAAAAGCACACACGCTGTATATTGGGTCATGCCGTTCGATATACCTTATGTAGGTAGGTTTAATAGAACTATTGCGACATCAGATAACTAAGCTTCAATGTATGCTCTTTCGTTTTGTGAAACGCTCACGATTCGATATTGTTTTGCATTATAGTTAGTAGGTAAAATAGAAATATTTGAGCATTCTCCGGAAAAATCTTTTAATGAGTTTCACAAAATGAATCATCGGATATAGGTTTAACAGTATTCGTTCATGAATAGATCACACAAAGAACGTAAGCAATTAAAAGTTTTTTTAACGAAAACTAGAATAAATAAAAACAGAAGAAAACTAATAACCACAAAGCCAAGTTTTCACTTTGCACGTTTATTGTTTCACCTTCAAGATATTTTATTCTTTTGTAACCTTTAGAACGCCAACACACTGTTTTGAAGAACTAGTAACTTCTTGATAAATAATAACTAAGAATCTTTCCAAAGACAATAAATAAACATTTTTGTGGCATGTCTTTTTCTAGGAAAGCAAAACGGTAAATCTATTACGAAACCATTTCCCCCGATTTTCCAGGTGAAAATATATCTATCAGCCTATAAATACGGAACCCTCACGTTCGCAACGCATTGCTTGCGTAAAACAGTGTCACCCTTAAGGTATTTTACTGCCCTTTAAGGGCCTTAGACTGTAGTCTATCCCTTAGACTGTAGTCTATAAAGTGTGTCACTTTTGAAAGGGCTGATTGGGAGACACTTTTATCGCCTTATGTATCTAAAGGTGTCTTAGTTCGAAGAAAGGAAAAATATATCGAGTACTTTACCTTTCAGGCTGGGTTCACCGCTGTTTGATGATAAGGTCTGTATATTTAACCCTATTTCGACCTATCTATGATATAGTCTTACCCTTTTATTCATGAAAATCTAGTAACATGTTCTCCGTATTCTCATAAAAATAAAAACGACTGGTGGTTATTTATTAAGCGTCCTTTCGTGTTTCGTTTTTATAAATACTCGGGTTAGAAAATCAAAAGTGTTGCGATTTTTAACTACTGTACGACATTGATTTAGTGTTTGGCCTAAATTGACCCTACACATGCATCAATCAATCAACTCAGCCGCTTGCAGCTAGAACTAAACGTTTGACCAACACCAGGTACCAACATTTGTGCAGTACCCTTTTAATACTTGCTTTGTTATTTATTTGTTTATCGCTGCAACTGCTGCTGGGGACCGAGGCAGCTTTGTGATAGAAGTGTTTACATTAATCTTCGGCTTACCGGTCAAGCAAAGTGCAACATATTATGACACTTCGCACGTGTAGCGACCGCTAGCAGTCTGTGTGGCCGCTTCAATATTTTATGTAAGACACTCATAATCGTCACAAAACTATTAGTAAGTCATTAAACTTTTATCTCCCTAGGGTGTACTTTAACTTTAACTTTACCTTGCGGCAATAATTATGTTTTATGCTTTGTTAAATGAGATAAGAGTAACATTCCATTGAATTAGGTACTGATGGTTTTACGTCAATCAAATTTGATCGTGAATGTTTCTCTTAAGAAGAACTTAGACTCACCCACGGCATACATGTGCGTGTGAAATTGCGCAGTCTGGAAGGACAACGGTCGACGGACACTTAGCACGTGTAGTGACCGGGCGACCGCTAACTGTATATGTGACCGCTTCTGTTATTGATACAAACTAAAAAGAATATTGACTTACCCACAACATACATGTGCGTGTGTACTTGCGCTGTCTGGAAGGACGGCGCGTCGGCGGACACTTCGCACGTGTAGCGACCGCTAGCAGTCTGTGTGGCTGCCTGGATTGTTAGCTTCTCTGCGTCGCTTTCTTCTCTCTGTACAAAAAAGGCCAAGTTTAATCTATAAAAATAAAAATAAAAGTCCTGACTGACTGACTGATCAACGCCCAGCCCAAACCCTTGGACCTAGAAAGCTGAAATTTTGCACAGTTTTTCCCTTTATAATGTAGATAAGGAATAAGGAAGGATTTTTCGAAAATCAACCCGTAAGGGAGTTAAATAGGGGATGAAAGTTCCGCGCGGGCGAAGCCGCTAGCTAAAGCTATCATGATATAAAATAGTAAGAACTAAAGAGGTTCATAAACAAGTCAATACAAACTGTGATGGAATAGAAATGATTGAATTCGCAACTTTAATATAACTGCCTAGAATTTGACGCCAATTAAAATAACAAATATTAAGAACGCTAAACTATGACAGTTATAAAGTGCATGCCTACAAATCCTGTCACAATTACGTAACACACATTTGAAGCATTCTGAAGAATTTTGTATAATCCTTTGGTTTATGTAAAAAAACAAATCTCAAGTAGTCACAGTTGTCCGTGTTTTTTATTCCGTTCACCGGTAAAAATGTCCAAGTTTAACGTTGAAACGGCTTTCAACGATGTATTGAAAAAAGTGGCAGCGTTGACGGCAAAAATCACGACTCAAACAGCTGTGATTGAGTCTCAAAATAAGAAAATAGACGATCAACAGATCGAAAATTACTTTGTCACCATTATCGATCAGACGAGGGTACTTGCAGATTTGTCCACCAAAATTGAGAAGCTCGAAGTACAATTAGCTATGAAAGCATCGGAGAGCGAGATGGATAAATTTGGTGTAATACCAACTACACAGCGGGTGAGCGAGGCAAGTGTTGCGAAAGATGCCAAAGAGCCACTGAGAAAGGAGACGGAACGTGCGCGCTTTTCGACAGAGCGAGCTAAGAATAAAGCTTCGTCCATACCGCAGATAACCAGCGACTGTTTATTGAAAACTCCTGAGATAACTTTGGAGGAAGACATTTCAACTGAAGAATGGAACGTAGTCAAGAACAAAAAGCGTGCGATGAAAGTTGTTGCTAATGCCATAAAAAAGGAGGAAATGCACAAATTGCTTCAATTCAAGCAATCCAAAGGAAAAGATTTTTACATGTATGGTCACTACATCCAGATACGTCTGAGAAGGCAATAAGTGATCACGTGGCTAAAATCTGTGGTGCTGACGATATTAAAGTTGAGAAGATAATCCCGAAAGGCAAAAGAGATAGCTGGCCACTTAACGCCCAATTCAACCAATGGGTGTGGTTTCGAAACTCCCGTAAACCAACAAAAGGCAACCAACCCCCCGAGTGGGTTCCCGCATTGTCGTTGCGGGGGGGCTCAGTAACCGTGGATTCCGGCCACGGTGAAGCCAAGAGGAAACCAAAGGTGGGGCCGCTCGTCAGGGCTTTTGCCTTAAAGCCATTGACGTAGCGGCCAAAAAGTAGGTTGCGGTGAGGTGCACCGCAACTGAGGTGGGCCGCGATGTCGAATGGGAGGCATCGCGGCTGAGGGTTACGGGCTGTGATAGAGGAGGAGTGCCGGTGCTTCGGAGCAGCGCTCTTCCCTTCCGTGGTCTGGACGGGGCCGCTACCGTTTGATGGCGGACGCGGTGGGGCCGCAGGGGAAGAGGAGTGTCGGTATAGCGTCAGCCGCTCTCCCTATCCCCTGCGGCCGAAAAGTGGTAGACGGGACGGCGCGTTGTGTTCCACACGCGCGCCGTCAAAGATGTCAGCAACCACTGGTGGGGTCCGCAAGGGCCGATGCCTGCCAGGGGTGCGGGTTTGTTCGAAAGAGATACCACAGCCCCTGGCATACGGGCTACTGAGGGAACACGGGTGGGTTTTAGTCAGTAAAAGTCTGACACGCCCTCCTGCTCTACTCAGCAGGAGAAGTCATTTGATGATTTCCCAACCAAAAAAAAAAAGGCAACCAAAGCCAGGACTAAATGCATTCGATTGCGTTCGAAAAATTCGCCTGCTCGACAACTTGAATAACGCAATGACTACAGCGGATTGATACGGAGACGCCCTGGGCGTCGGGAATCCCAGGCCGATTTCCGGCCACCGTAGGCATGGGCTTGCGGACGGCGAGTAATGGGTAGCTCGCTGTCCGGTAAGGACCAAGCCCAAGTCGACGGCGCGTTGTGTTCCACGCGCGCCTCAAAGAGATGTCAGCACAAAAAGTGATGGGACCCGCAAGGGTCGATGCCTGCCAGGGGTGCGGGTTTGTTCGAAAGAGACACCACAGCCCCTGGCTTAAGGGCTACTGAAGGAACACGGGTGGGTTTTAGTCAGTAAAAGTCTGACACGCCCTCCTGCTCCACCCAGAGCGGGAGAAGTTATTTGATGATTTCCCACCCAAAAAAAAAAAAAAAAAAAAACTACAGCGGATTGTCAAATTGAAAGGGCTTTGCAATTGTAAGTCTAGTATGCAATTAGGCTGCTGCTATCCAATTAGCATGATGTATATCTATCTAAGCATATAAATAAAAAGAAAAGTGCTGACTGACTGACTAACTCATCAACGCCCAGCCCAAACCTTAGGACCTAGAAAGCTGAAATTTTGCACAGAGGTTTCCTTTATAATGTAGACAAGGACTAAGGAAGGATTTTTCGAAATGCAACCCCTAAGGGAATTAAATAGGGGATGAAAGTCTCGCGTGGGCCAAGCCGCTGGCAAAAGCTAATCGGGTATAAAATGACGCTTAGACCACGTGCAACAGGGACGTAAAAATATTGCGGCTGGGAGTCCATCCCAGCGCGATGAAAAAACACATTGTTTTCATCTCTCAGCGTTGAGCATTCAAATCAAATCAAATCAAAAGTCATTTATTCAAACTAGGCTGAGAGTCAGCACTTTTTGAACGGCAAAATTACAAAAGACAGTCCGCCAAAACGCCCGCCTTTCACCACTTCCTAGTGCTTTAGCTGGGAAGAAGAAGTGGCGCAACAAACTTCCCAGCAGCACAGCTGTCTGTTAAGTTGGAAGAACTTGATTATATACAGTAATAGGTAAGTAACTAACATTCAAGAAAAAATTAAAATGTCATTAATAAAAATTTTAGTTTATATAGTCAAATAAAATAAACAATGATGACGAACTGCAGGCCTAGACAAAACACATTTCTGTTAACGTACACGCTAAACGCTACGCCAAACGCTACGCCAAAATGTATGGGAATGACATTACCTGCGGAAAGGTTACGTCGTGTCCTTTCCGCAGGTAATGTCATTCCCATACATTTTGGCGTAGCGTTTGGCGTGAATGCTAACAGAAATGTGTTTTGTCTCGAGGCCCTGGGGACTTTCTTGTACTGGACCATACCTGTAGGTACACTTACTGCATAACACACTATTAATCATTTATTTAACCATTTATGCACACACATATAAACAGAAGAATCGCCAAACTTAAGTGGCAGTGGGCAGGGCACATTGCTCGCAGAACAGATGGCCAATGGGGCCGAAAGGTTCTGGAGTGGCAACCGCGCACCGGAAGATGTAAAGTTGGAAGGCCTCCCACAAGGTGGACTGATGACCTTGTGAAGGCCGCGGGTATCCGCTGGATGTGGGAAGCACAAAACCGGTCGAAGTGGAGGATCCTGGGGGAGGCCTATGTCCAGCAGTGAACGTCTTTCGGTTGAAATGATGATGATGATGATGATATAAACAGACAAGAATAAAGAAACAAAAAAAATACGTACAAAGGTAATGCTTATTTCTACAGATATCTCTTCCAGCACACCTGCGATATGAGAGAAGATAACGGAGATGTAAACAACGCGTGTAATAATAGTAGAAAGGAAAACATAAATAAAATGTAATTTTAATAATAAATACACAGGCAATTTTGAAAGAGTGGGGAGATAGTGCAGTTCTTTCACTCTTATTTTGAATACTGCTACAGAAAAAAAAAAACACGTCCGAAATTAAATCATTTTGAATGGTAATGGTAATGGCATTCATATACATGTTCGAAAAAATGTCTGCTTAGCAACGTAAATAACGCCCTCAATGTTGTGGAACTGTCAAAATTAAAGCGATTGGTATTGATAGTGTATTACGCAATTACAGCTTTTTTTTTTATCGTTAAATAACTTGTCCCGCTCTGGATTGAGCAGGAGGGCGTGTCAGACTTTTACCGACTAAACCCCGTGTTCCCTCAGTTGCCTGTGAGCCAGGGGCGACGGTATCTCTTTCGAAAAACCCGCACCCCTGGATGCAATTACCCCTCTAAGCACCTTTTGGTCATTTCTTTTTTGCTACATGTAAACATGTTTTAACTAAACATTAATTACCCCTACAGCTGCTGTACGCATCTAATCATGCGTTGCATAAAGACAAGTGCAATATTCACTAATTGAGCAGTTTGAACGTCCCTTTAATAACCTTTTACGTTACCAACCATTACTGTAATTTTATCTAAGTTAATCCCGCCACTTATCCCAAACATAGTTTCAAATACTTAACACTAATTGTAATCGCTTAATCCGTGGTAGATTATATGGTGTAGGA
The DNA here is from genome assembly GCA_949987655.1 of Polymixis flavicincta. NCBI lineage: Eukaryota > Metazoa > Arthropoda > Insecta > Lepidoptera > Noctuidae > Polymixis > Polymixis flavicincta. The sequence continues at coordinate 7,607,067 of OX465180.1, forward strand.
AAACATCGCTTTAAATTACCTTTCGGGGTTTATGTTCGTAAAGGTGTCACATATATTATGTTAGAATAAGTTTAGCATCCTAAAAAAAGTGAGATAGATTTAGCATATTAAAACGTAGCGAGGACAATTACAAAGACTAAAACGATATCTGCGAAAATTCAACTCAAATAATGAACGCGTTTTACAAATTCTGTTCTCTAATTGTAAACTCAAATTAAACTATTTTGGATCTTTTAATCAATTTCAAGGTGTTCGTTTTGAATTCAATAACTTACTCATAATTTATCTGTCTTTAATATCGACACTCTAATTCATTGCTTGAAACACTAGTTCAATAATTTTCGTTCATTGTGAATCTATGGTGTGTTACCCTCTCATATTCAAACATTTTTGGTACACTGCGTTGTACCCACTAAAAATAAAAATGTTGTAATTTTTCATTAATTAAATTTTACGTGGAACTATTCATCAAATTAATATTGTTCAGTTACTGATATAAAAAAAAAAACTTTTTAATTCAGGCATATTTGGCCCATACATATTGTTAGTAGAAAGACTTAAAACTATGTTAGTATTTAAAATAACAATTTAATTTAAGTATTTGCCACCTTCTGGGGCCCCGGGCACACACACTTGTGCTTGAACCCAGTGCCCCAGAAGGGGGCTGTCCAGCTTGTGGCTGAGCACGTTCAGGATGGTGTTGGCGCTCCCACGCGTGCGGAACACGATATGTGTGTATTTTTAATACTTATCATGCAGTCAACCAACTTTATATTTTCAGCGAATTTTCATTTCGCCACCAATGTTCACAATCCACATTCCGGTTACAGTTCGAAGCCCCCAGCGGTGTGAACACTAGTTTAACAACACCTATTATGTAGTATTATTATATAACAGTATTTCAGAGGAAAACCTACAAAAATACTCCCAACTTCTGCAGAAACTGGGTCACATGGTACTTTTATTCGCTCAAACCATACATTCACGGTCTTCAGCACATACAGGAGAATTAATAATCATACCAAGATATTATTACAACTTTATGGTGGGATGTAATTGAACTATATGAAAAGAGCTCATCGTCATGGCATGAAGTCAACATGAATACTATACCCAAACCTGTAGCATATCAGCATATAATGTTCCCACTGCTGGGACACAGGACTCCTCTCTGAGAGAGCGTGGGCCATAATCCACCATACTGATATATGTCATGGATCATGGATGGTAGATGTCACATATCTTTGAACTTTTGTTTCTAGGACATGCAGGTTTCCTCACGATGTTTTTCTTCACTGTTCACTTCTCTTCTCTGTTTACACAAAGTAAACGGCCTGTCAGGATTCGAATCAACGACGTACTCGTGAGTCGTGGTCGTTTCCACTGCACCACCATTGCTCTCTAAACACTCACATCGTTTTATAAGACAGATGAAATACTTTGGAAGGGGTAAATGAGCATTAACTTGCTTCACTTTTCTGACTGAACATCTCCTTGACAATCCAAACATGCCTGTATTTGTTTTAGTTAGGTTTAATTAAAATAAAAAGCTTTGATATTGAGTTTGAATGAACTAAGCCTGGGCTGGAGGCCTTAATTTTTTGAGGTACCCACAATCAAGCCCGGTTAAGAAGCTGACAATCTCCTGGGTTGCCCTGCGAGATGCTATTCGCAAAAAAAAAAAAAAAAAACAAGGAATATGGCATCCCATGAGCATGACCTATTGAGATATAGGTAGCATACGAGATAAGAAAAAGAATAATGCAATTTGATTACGAATTTCAAGATTAAAGGCACTTCTGAATACAGGAGCAATATAGCTTTCAACAGACTCTTGATTATTCGTCCTCGTCTCCAAATAGTAGCACAAAACAAGTGATTGTGCAAATACAAACTTGAATATGTATCAGGAGCATCCATATTCAATCTGGCTAACAATAGGCAATTAAGTAAATAGCTTAGGCCAAATAACTAGGCAACTGAGCCAGACTGTGTGTCGTAAAATTCAAACATGACAGATACCGTTGATTTTGGGTAATTAATTAACTCAAATCGTTTTGTTATTAACAGGATTGGATACCATGTGATACGTAACTAGACGAAATTATTAACTAAGTTACTATTGGAATTACTTAAACATAGGTATTATTTAATCTATGCTGATGTGTGATGTTCTTCAGAAAGGTCAAGTAGGTATGTAGTACTCAAAACCTGCGTGCGTGTATGACCAGAGGGCCAATTTAAGTCTCGTAATTTTAAGAAAATCATCAAATAACTTGTCCCGCTCTGGGAGGAGCAGGAGGGCGTGTCAGACTTTTACTGACTAAAACCCACCCGTGTCAGTAGCCTGTATGCCAGGGGCCATGTGCCATTTTTGACAAGTTTTTGACATTTAGTTGTCGCCGAGGTGAGACTGCGGCTAGATTTTCAACGTTTTCAATTACGAGAATTGGCCTTCTGATGCTTGAATGTAAACGAGGCAAAAAGGAGTATATAAGGATAGACGCAAGTGGGAAGAAGGCTTGATTTTATGTATGTATGTTTGTGTACCCACGCTTTAGCGATACAGGTGAATTGTAAATCAAGTGGCCCCTGGCACACAGGCTACGTATTCCTTTCAAGGGCCATTTATTGTGACCAATAATCGACAATCTGTAACAATATGACAATTTTCCAAATTTCATTCATAGTAAATAGCACGGCATAATGTGTCAATTTTGTAGTTCATGACAAATACTACGAACTGTCAGTGGTGTCCAATATAATCGTGGGTTCATAGACATATATAAAAAGACTGGGCGGACCGCACGTTACAATGACGCCACGAACTTGATCCCAAAATGGTCTTCCCTATTATATAGCGAAGTGAACTAGAACGCGATCGGCTGTCATCGGAGCGGTCGTAAATTTTTGCAAGCAAAAATGCCAAATTTGTGCCGTGAAAGGTTGCGTGAACTACGACAAAAACCACATTAAAAAAATGATAACATTTCATATCCCCGGTAAGTTAAAAATATGTCATTAAATCGACTTCTAACATTATTTAAAACAATTTTCTTTCTTATTTGTCTCAACCTTTGGCAAAGACGACGCGAATCCGCGTAAAAGCGCGACATAACTTTGCAGCTGCGCTTGTTGTAGCCGATGAAATGAAAAGATTTAATAATATTACTCTATGATTAAATTTTGTACAAAATTGATTTTTATTGTTTATTAAAAGCAAATTAAAATGTCCAACGTCAGAAAACACTACGAATCCAAAATGGAAAATATGTCTAGATTACCAAAAAAACAAGATTTTCAAAAATTGTTTTATTCGAAGGCCAATGAAAACACAAACAAACTGCAACAAGTATACACAACAAGTTTTTATTTTATTTCTTTGTACCTCGAATATACACACCCGCTCTTACAAGGTTACGTCTAGGAGCAGACACGCCGATTGACATCGTAGTTCTAATAGATGGCGTTAGTGTTTTTTGTAGCCCTACAAAAACGTCCGTCAAATGTTCGGACGACCGTATCTTTACTATTTAAATCAATGCGTGGGTTACATATAATTAAATTCCTAATTTGATATGTGTCACTAGTGAACCTACCCACCTGAAAATAATCCCTGATTCACCACTATCTACCCACGAAAGGATAGACAGGTAACATAATAGTAATAATACATTACCTCCATCCCTATCGGAATTTACCGACTCCGAAAAGGAGAATGGCTACCAACATACGCATACTCGGAAACAAACGAAATTCAACTTGTCACGTGATTATGTCAGATGAGGAAAATGCCATTTATGTCTCGGGAAACGTGAGTAATAACGGGAACCTGCAAGCATCAGATCCCGGACGGATTAGACCTTTCATCCGGGTACAGATATGGCCCATCCGATGGGAGATACGCCCTTTTAAATTGGAGCCGTCTAATTACTCGTATGGTGGATGACTGTATGAATGTGATTCCATTTCCTTGTCTTTTATCTGATCCTGTGTGAGAGTAGTGTAAAATTGAACGATAAGACATGGTTTTGTGTGCAGTCGTTTCTATTAATTCAACCTTTTCTGTTTAGCATATAAAGCTACTAAGTATCTTAGATGTCTGTTAAAATGTGATATGAAAGCGGGTTGTCTATCTAATCTATTCACTGTGGAAAGTTAAAGTTAGCTTAGCTCAATTATGTTCAACATGTACCTACATTATATCTTAGTAATTGTAACTTAATAACTACATAAACAAGAACCATCTTAAAAGGGCACCATTACCACGTTTAATAGCAAAACTTAACTAATTATAGGCTTTACCTACTTCACAATTCTTTTAAATTTAGATCACCTCAGCGTCAGCATTTATTTCAATTAGGCACTTAAAAGGCACTTTTGAACGTAACATTTACATTAAAATAGAATTGATTCTAGTCGCCTATTCCAAAATGTAGTTTCGTATGGAGAAGAACGGGCAAGAAACTCCACCGTTACTCTTTTAAAATGTTTTAAATACAATTTAACAAAGTACATTCATTATATAATTATGTGTGAAAACGATGCACCCAAAATAAAATTACTACACCAAAATAGGTTTAAAAAATGCAATTGAAGCAATAGAGATAAATTAATTTTATGATAGATACACGGTGCTCACATATTTACAAACATTGTAAGAGTAAGTAAATATACGATTTTTCTAGAATATTAACAAGTAATAAGTCAGTGTGTGAGTTAAAGTAATCACTGAGTGTAAATGAATGTCATAAATATATCCCTCTTGATATGACTGATTGTCAGACTTTCGGTCTTCTGACGATCCGTAACAAATGTCAAAGATCCACGAATGATAGGGACCAACTGCTTAATGTTCTTTCTGAGGCACGGAGGGGTATTGGCATGTTAAGATGGTCAACCCCACATCATCCACGGACTGCGGCAAGCGTAGTATCACAACGACACCTACTCGTATTTTTATTGAAATATAAAACTAACAAAAGCAAGACACCGATTGCCACTCTCTATATCAGCAAATGTAAATAAATTACCCATTTCATTTCAATTCCAGTTTCTTGGAGAAAGTTTCCTTTGCTATGACTACCAATAAGTTTTAAGTATATGTGGGCTGGTAACGTAAGTAGAGCATTTCTCAGAAAATCGCGTTTCCTCCTCCAGTGCAAAGGGATGAGCGATTGCTTAGTACGTATGCGATCCTGGTAACCAAATTAGGAAACGTTGCTCAAGATTTGCTGTAAGTTAGTATTTTGTTAGATTAGGTATTTTTCATGGAAATCAATATAGCAATGAAGCAAGTTTTTCAATGGTTATTACTTGTGGAGCAGCATTCTGGTATTTATGATTTGTAAATATCCATTATAATATCGTATTGTTAAACACTGTATTTGGTTTTCAGTTATACACTGGGACAGGTAAAAAGAAAAATTATCATCACCATTTTTTCAGCCGAAAGACGTCCATTTCTCGACATAGGCCTCTCCCAAGCACTACCACATCGGTGGTTGGAGAAAGCAACCCCATTTATCATACAAACTAATTCCCCAGGTGTTATAGATATATTCAAAACACTAAACGTTTATACGTTTCATGTTTTTGGGGTTCCCACAGACAGGTGCGACGCGAGTCTTGTAGAACAATTTCAAGTCTTCATAGAAATTGTTCTACTAGAGTCGTAGAGTAATTGTGATGGAATTTACGTACTAAAAGAAAAAATCAATGAAAGTGTTAAGAATAAAAGTCAATCACACAACTCTTTAATACGTGACCTTAGTATATCTGTCTAAGAAGATAGTCAAACTAGTTGCGAACAATAGCGAAGTTCTAACTTAGTACACGACTGCTATCGCAACTTCGAACGGTGTAAGATTAACATACTCGCCTATTTAGTTTCTGTTTAAACTTTCTTTAAGTTCTATCTCATCCATATGTTTAAGTTATAGAAAGAAACAGCAAATAAGTATTGTTGGAAAACTCAAAACTGAATAAAAACATGCCGTTGTTTTGGGCTCGTCTGTGTCGGGTAAAAAAATAAAGGTTTAAGTAACACACATCCATCAAAGATACTTGATAGGTAGGTAGGTCTTCGTAAATGGATTACTTTCGCCTTGGAACGTATACGCTAGAATTATAAGTAGGCACAGTTTTTCCGAAAACTAAAAAAACGTTTTTTCTTGTTATTTTAGCACAATCCTTTGATCTCTAAGGCTTTCACAAAGTCTTGCTGAGTTTAGATCTGTAGGTAAATCATTTTCATATCTTCTGTTTAAAACAATCTCAAATAAATTTCGTTTTTCTTTTGTATGTTGCTGATAATCTGATTGGCCTACCTAGGTACACTGGTTGATTTACTAGGTATATCTACTTGAGAGCAGTGGTGGCCCAGTGGTAACGGCCGCGACTTACGAGCTGTAGGTCGTGTATTGGCACCCTAGCAGGCACTTTCCTTTCTGTAAATTATTTCATCACCACTGCTATCAAAACGGTGCAGAATAACATCGTGAGAAAACCGATATATCCTAGAACCAAAAAATCGAAGACGCGTGACATCTACCAACCCGCACTGGGCCCGCGTGGTGCATTATGGCCCATTCTATCTGACATAGAGGAGGCCTGTGTCCTAGCAGTCGAAACATTTTAGGCTGATTATGCTTTATATGTACTTCAATTCATGTGCAGCAACCCGTAACTGCGTAGATCTAAACGTTTCTCAGTAAACCTATCAAAGCCAGATTGAATGTACCAGTATGCACTCCTATAGCGCATTTGCGATAGTCATGAAGGTAAAATCAAAACTGCTTCATTACTACGTCAAATCTCTAAATTTAAACTAAATCTCTAAATTCGTTTTTCCTAATTGATTTCCGGGTATTGGGAATATTATCTGAACTGACTATCGCATTATTAGTAATTGACGCCTCTATATTGTTGCATAGAGGAGAATTACAACTCCGCTCTGAATGTCAAAGTTTGAAATGTCGACGTATGTTAGTTCTAAAGTACAGAATCTCGATGTACGCCAGTTCGAAAGTTCACTGGAGCGAAGTATGCAAGCCCGACGTATCGTTAGTTAGAAAGCAGGCATGGTTTCTGCCACGACTCCGGCGCTGCGAGGCTCCAGCGGTCCCACGCGAGCTTATCGTCGCAGACGGTTTAACGCTAACCACCGCGGCGAGCGTTAAAACCACCTGCTTCTCAGCTCGCGGGCCGCCTCGCCCCTCCACGCCTACGCGATTCTAAATTACATTCTAGGGGTAGGGCAGACAAGACTGCGTGGAGTCGGATCTACGGCGATTCTTTTCTGTCACCTAAATGTATGTCATGTGGTCGGCCTTGCATACTTCGCTCCAGTGAACTTTCGAACTGGCGTACATCGAGATCCTGTACTTTAAAACTAACATACGTCGACATTTCAAACTTCAACATTCAGTAGCGGAGTCGAGAATTACCAATAATACGGTGAATGGCGTGAAATCACACTTGAATGTGATTTCACGCCATTAAACTGAATTAGATTTATGTTTCGCCATTGTTGCGAGATTAATGACTTCTCGATCAAGTTATGGAGCATAACGTTATTAACGCACCTGTGGTTCTGAAGGGTATAACAAACAACTACGTATATAGACAACAAACTAAAGAGTACCTAGTCTAGAATTTTAGAAACTCGTCTGCATCTGTAACTGGATAAAGCCTAACTTTTAATTTGTTGAGTAATCTGTGTGCACTGTTTTGGTACTACATTTGATCTGTTTTGTAAGATAAAGTTTTGTATTATTTATTAAATACTAGCTCATCCGACAGACATTATCCTGTTAAAAGTCGTGAGTTTTGAGTTCATACAAAATCTTAACAGTTCATACAAAATCCAACGGAAAAAGAATGTTAAATTTATCTCGAATTTGAAGATGTTCGATGTCCTTAGGTTTAGCGTAACGCACTTCACTATTAATCGTAATTTGAAGGATTTTAAGGAAATTCCTAATACAATTGGTGAATTTCACTAAAATCAACATGACGGATTTTAGAAACCAATAAGTTGAGTCGTGAAAAATGTTTGTGTGTTTAGATGTTTGGATGTTTGTTACTCAATCACGCAAAAACAGCTGAACGGACTTGGATTAAATTTGGCAAATATATCGTTTGTAACCTGGATAGTTTTTATTCCAATGGTATGGTCCTGTGGGATAATATTCGACCTCCATGCAGGCGAAGCTGCTGGCAAAAGTATAATGAGTTTTGCCAAAAAACGTAAGCTGTGGTGGGATTAAAAATGTTTCAGTTATTTTTAAATATTGTTAACTTTTGTCTGTCCTAGGCCATGTCCTTTATCCATGTCCTTTAAACAAATTAATTAAATAGATCTTTCTGTCTCACGAAATATTATTAGATTCTTGAAATATCTTAATTTAAACGATTCTGTGCGTAAAGCCTTAGTTATAAAAGTAATTGCGTACATTTTCATAGTTCAAAACAAGTTTATTCATTTCGTTTACTTAATTAAATTTATTCAAAGACATTTAAAAGAATACACAATTGTAATAAAACTGCTGGACTCCAAAATACCTAGGTATCTATTATTTCGGTACTACAATATAACAGCTCAGATATCTGATTATAATGAAGCAGATGGAGACCAGAAACGTAAAACACCAATTGTACGTCCGACCTCGACGACGGCAAACGGACAAGAGACCACAAGAGACGTTTTCCCATGCGCTCGCCCGTCATGACTTTTTACTGACAGTTTTACCAAAGCGATTCACACGAATTGAATAATTGCAGGGTTGCCAGCACAATTAGTCGAATACAACTAATCGAATATAAAAACAAATAACATTAAAACTTTGGTCATAATAAATTGCGTCATCGTTCTATATCAAAACACAATGTTTAAAAAGTACAGCTATAATGGCATTTTCAGTTTTTCTTAAGTTTCAACATTGCCAACAATTCAAGTTTTAGGGATTGTGCAGTGACATTGGATTTTAGAAAGTAAGGAGTAATTTGCTAATCTATCAATTTTCGTGACTAAATAATCAGAAATTCTTCATTCAAACCAATTGTTCTTGACCATCTGTCATGTAAATAAGCAAGCAATTGCAGTCTAATGACTGCAATTGCTTACTTATTTAATTGCTTGTAATTCAATTGTTTTTGAGATTCGGCAAATTTTCGGTTACAACCGCAGAATAAACGTCGATTATCATAATTTTTCAAGAAATACAAACATATTTTGGCGGTCGATTTAATGAATCCTGTGCAAGCGTAAATATTCTTCCTATTCACGGACTGAAGTAATAATTTACTTCAGTCCGGGAATAGGAAGAATATTTTGATAATCGACGTTTATTCTGCAGTTGTAACCGAAAATTTGCCGAATCTCAAAAACAATTGAATTACATAGTTAAGGCACTTAGAAACATGATAATATTTTTACCACACAATTATGTTTATATCATATTTTTTTTTACATTAATCGGCTACATGTTGGACCTGGGGAGTTTTTTTTTTTTTTGGTTGGGAAATCATCAAATGACTTCTCCTGCTGAGTAGAGCAGGAGGGCGTGTCAGACTTTTACTGACTAAAACCCACCCGTGTTCCCTCAGTAGCCCGTATGCCAGGCCAGGGGCTGTGGTATCTCTTTCGAACAAACCCGCACCCCTGGCAGGCATCGGCCCTTGCGGACCCCACCAGTGGTTGCTGACATCTTTGACGGCGCGCGTGTGGAACACAACGCGCCGTCCCGTCTACCACTTTTCGGCCGCAGGGGATAGGGAGAGCGGCCGACGCTATACCGACACTCCTCTTCCCCTGCGGCCCCACCGCGTCCGCCATCAAACGGTGGCGGCCCCGTCCAGGCCACGGAAGGGAAGAGCGCTGCTCAGAAGCACCGGCACTCCTCCTCTACCGCAGCCAGTAACCCTCAGCCGCGATGCCTCCCATTCGACATCACGGCCCACCTCAGTTGCGGTGCACCTCACCGCAACCTACTTTTTGGCCGCTACGTCAATGGCTTGAAGGCAAAAGCCCTGACGAGCGGCCTCACCTTTGGGTTCCTCTTGGCTTCACCGTGGCCGGAATCCACGGTTACTGAGCCCCCCCGCAACGACAATGCGGGAACCCACTCGGGGGGGGGACCTGGGGAGTGAAGTATCACTATTTTCTTTTTCTCAATTTTGCTAAACCATTGTTTAGCGGTGAAAAGAATACATGCTCTTCCCAATTTTAATCGATAGGGTGAAAATATTATTGTGACTCTAGTAAAATGTTATTGTGACATCCGGAACGACCTGACGAAATTATAAGCTTTTCGTTTTTACAATTTCAAACACAAAGCATTTATTTCGAATAAACCACCTGTAATTGGTTAATTCTAAATAAATGCTTACGCAACCCATTACTATGTGTGACCACTTATAACTGTCAAGGGTTGATCAGTGAAAAAGATGAAGTTAGTTGCGCATTCCAAAGCGTAGTAGGTAGCTATGGAGAAGAACGGGCAAGAAACTCCACGGACTCTTTTAATTCAAAAAATTGTTACAAAAAATTGGTTAAATCATTCATTTTGTATCCATGTGGCTACAGAACTCTATATAAAAATTAATTAAAACAAAAGAATGCATCTTTTAATTGCGACACGTGCCAGATGAAAAATTTAATTTTGTCTCTCTTCGTTATCTCGTCTGTGGATGTGACTTGACACATTTCATAATTAATTCATCCCTCAGAATATAGTGTGACACGGATAAAAAAGCATTCTGTAAAATGGTCACGTAGAATAAAGACTTCGCAGTCATACAATGAAAATTAAAAATATTTTTTTGGTAAACGTTTGTGTTCAATTTATACATGGCAAAGTTGGTTTAAGTGAAGTTACTGTACAAATTGTGCCATAAGTACTTTAAACTTACAAAGTTAGCCACAATCTAGGTATTGCTTGTATAAAATGCCTTTGGGTTGCGAGTAATAGGTATACCTACTATTAACCGTTACCTTTGCGCATTATTGAATGAATGCTGTCAAATCACACGATTAAAAAAATAAGGTACTGCTAAAATATAAATTGCCAGATTTTATTTTACTTTTAGAAAACGTTTTAGAAACGTATAAAAATAGGGGTATATTTCTGAATACGAAACGCAGGGAATAGGTAAAACAATAAAAATGCTCGCATTTCAAGAACAACGTTTTTGTCGACATAAAGTGGCTGTATAGGTACCTTTGTATACAGAAAATGCCGACAGTTTTATTATTCTCCAAAAAATATACGTAGGTATACGCTAGTCAATCTTTTAATGTACTGTTTTTATAATTGTTTTTTTTTTTTATGGATCATGTGGTCTGCAATAAAGATTTCTATTTATTTATATATTTATTAATACATATTTGTCAGTACTGAAACTGATGAAGGTTGTCTGAAGCATCTATATACCATGTTTAAAGTTAACTTATCAATATGAGGCGATAAAGAAGACAGATTCGACGGATCGATTCGATTTTTAAGGATTCCAGTACCTAGACAACGAATTGAAGGCAGATTTCTTTTTTGAGGACCATTGTCTTAGACGCTACTCAAAATTAACCAGTTGTATAGTCAAATGACCGGTAAGTAGCCAGAATGTTACTGCATTAGTATTTCAATTGTAATTCGCGGGGTAATTGTTTAACAAACTAGCTGTAGGAATGGTTTTAATTTAGACAGTTCAATAACATTCATTAGGTTATTTACTTTGATGAGCAGACAAAGTTTTCATGAACATGCCAGCAATGGATTACCAATGAAACCTTCGAAATAGTTGAGATTTTGATTAATAATAGTGTTACAAAATTAACTAACGCGTTTTTGACTAGTCTGTAGGCTCACCCCTATTACACTTAAAAAAACCCTTCAACGATTACAGGCGTTATGCTATGTTATGTTATAAATTTAAAACAAATTAATAAAGATACATCAGTTCAATTTGGAGTTAAACGCTGCCATTTACGATTAGAACACAATATTTTCCTCTAAATGCAGTTCTTTTCCTTTGTTGAACCATTTAATTGCCTCTATGGCTCCCATGGGACCATGGCTAGTCCCTTTCGTGATCGCGGCTCAGCTGTGTAATTATGATAAACGATGGACCCTCAGCGAAACAATTTATTGTTATTTTTGAGATATCCGACTTTTATGTTGGCGTGCCTATTTTTTGGTTATTAATAGCTATAATATAACATTCTACTCCCGAAATCACCATAGTCATGCAACAATAATATCTTTTATAGAGATTTTATGTTCAATTGAATTTAAAAACAATAATGTTTTCTTAGATATTTTATTTTCAATTGAATTTAAAAACAATTATAAATTATTATTATTATTATAAATTTATTTCATTAGAAATTTTATTTTCAACTAAATTTAAAAACAGAAGACAAATTTAGAACGATATAACAGTGACCAATTTATTGTTGATGTTCTTCAGAAAGGTCAGTAGCGAGGTACTAGGAACCGGCGGATATGCGTATGATCGCAAACGAAGCAAAAAGAGTAGATTTGTGAAGATCGTAGCAGGTGGCGTTCTAAGGCCTTAGTGTCAACTTCATTTTACCATCTCGATCAAACGCATCGAGCGCAGTTGGCGCTCCGATTGGCCCTGAATTGGTGACGGACCAATTGGAATGCCGAACGCGCTCGAAGCGTTTGGTAGACATGGTTAAATAAAACTCACACTAGGGCCCACTGTAGTTACCGCCTTTTCTCATGAATTTCAAAATATCCTCTCTATACTCCATTAAAACTTGATGAATTAACCTAATATAAATTCTCTATTTAAAAAGCTAGCTGCGTATACCTAAGTTGCATTTAAAACAACAAATATATAATCAAGTATTAGATAACCGCGAATAATTTACTCTCAACAAAATTAATCAAGATAAATCTTCGTCAATAATTAAATCTTCACTTTACCGCACTTACCACTTCACAGACCGATCAAATATTTACCCTAAAAATACTTGCTTTAAGTACCCTTTTAGCATGAATGGATTATAAATGACACGGTGAGACAAAGAGGTAATTTACACCATATTTTAGTAGCTGTAACATATAATGTTTCTTTCTAATGATTATACGGTGACTTGTATGCAAGGGTCTTGGCTAAGTAATAATAACCGCACGGGTCAATTAAACTGGTGAAGCTACGCTTGCCGCGGTTGGTCCGTAGATGGGATCTTAACATACCTCCGTGCCTCGGAGAGCATGTTAAGCCGTTGATCCCAGCTGTCACAACCAGTCTTCCCAATGGGGACAGTGCTACCCAGCAACTGGGTTATGGAGTAGATAGGCAGTATAATACTATTATTCAGCTGCATCCAGTTAGACTAGAAGTCGACTTCAAAAATAGTTTGAAATAGGGTAGGCAGACGATTATTGTAACATATTATTGTATGCAACATTCACTGAACCACAGTACTGCAGAGTTCGAACCTAAGGTGGGACAAACCGTTATTGTGTTTTTCCATTCGTTCGGGAACGTTCGCAAAATCTTCTCATCCCACATTCCGCAGTGTCTCAAGACGAAAGCCTTTGACCAGTGCGTATTGTCTGTGATGACATATGGATCCGAACCGTGGTCGCTCACAATGGGCCTCATAAGAAGGCTTATAGTAACCCAAAGGGAAATGGGGAAGGCTATGCTTGGAGTTTCCCTGCGTGATCGATTCAGGAATGAAGAGATCCGCAGGAGAACCATGGTAACCGACATATCCCGAAGAATTGCCACACTTAGGTGGCAGTGGGCAGGGCACGTTGCTCGCAGAACAGATGGCCGATGGGGCCGAAAAGTTCTGGAGTGGCGACCGCATACCGGAAGACGTAAAGTTGGAAGGCCTCCCACAAGGTGGACCGATGAGTCTGATTGCAGGGAAGGTGTGAGAGCATCAAGAGTCCGCTGGATGCTGGTAGTACAGTACCAGCCGAAGTGGCGGAGCTTGAGGGAAGCCTATGTCCAGCAGTGGACGTCTTTCGGCTGAATGATGATGATGATGATGATTAGAAAATTGGCTGTAGTACCGGTTGCCCGATCACAGGGCTTACCATTTATTACATGGCATTTTAAACATATCTGGCAGATTGTGGGGTCTGAAATAAATACTCATCTGCCCATCCTCTGAGTGCACATGGGTGCGATGCGTGTATACAAGTACTCCAAAATAAATCACCATCTAATGTCGATAGGGTTGATGCTCAATGATTATTTTTGAGCTTATTTTTAATCTTATACTTAAAATTATTTCTTCATTTCTTTACATTGTTCTCACATATAGAAGCAACAAGAATAATGTACCTCGGATTTAGTAATATTTTCATTTAAAAGAGTGTCCTTGGAGTTTCTTGACCGTTCTTCTCCATAGAGATCTACGTTTTGGTAATTAGCTTCAACTTTCCAACCGATTGACTTTTTGACAATTCACAAGTGCCTGTAAATGGTTTAACTGAAATAAATGCATTGAGTTTGAGTTTATTTAGTTCTTGAGAGGTTGTAAGTGTTTGTCGTATCAAATACGTCATTCTTTATGTGGTTTCCCAGAATTATTGGAATCGGTCCCAGATTTTTAGCTACAGATTTAGTTCGAAGTACACTGTAGAATAAACGGGTGCTCAGGAAAGATTTTATGCGCTCTAGTTCAAAGAGATTTGGCAACGCAATGTACATGTTAGGTTTTATTTCAGCTGTAGAACTGACATTTTAAAGCGAGTTCTAGTTTTAAAAATAAAAAAGAACAAAGTAAAAAGTCCCAGAATGCGTAGAGTTTCTACAAAAACTCCACAGAGTCAACGATTTATCTAAACTAAACGAGATTTAAGAACAATTTAAACTGTTTCGAACAAAAACTTCGTACAATTCTACAGTAAGCCGTTGAACAATTCAACCTTATTTCGTGACGAAAAAACTTACTCCAAAATTCGCAGACGCTACATAATCTAAGACAAAAACGAAACAAAGAGCTGGCAACCCTGTGACATCATGATTGTAGGCAACACTGTGAGTTTAACTGATGTTGACTACTTAGAAAATTATGGGGTAGGAGTGCTTCGCGTTAAATGCTTGCATATGGTGCCCCGCACCTACTCGTGTCGGCTCACTCGAAAGCATATCATTATGATTATGTGTGTTACTTTGCCTAAATACCTCATTTACAAGTACCTACTAAAGTGAACAAAATGTAGCAAAAGTAAACACTCATTACTTTGCTACATTTTGTTCACTTTTGGCGTTCACAGTCTTTAGCCCGTAAGGTTTATGGTTTCAAATATATTTATATTAAACTTAAATTTAATAATGATATATCAATGTTTCATCAAGTCGTAAAAAGCGAATTCACGAGTAAAAAGTACGTAGAGTTTAAAGGTTTTTATCTACCAACGTGAACTAGTGACGTAATAACTTCACTATATATAGTACCTACTTTGGTAGACAAAGTGTTTGCCCCTCCGTCCACAGTAGGTAATATCTCTTTCATTTGAAAAAATATCTGAAGTAAAATTTTGAAGTGGATACTTGAAAGCAATCCTGATTGTTAATTGATTCCTAATGATTACGTCTTGGTCTCATTAGGACTGAGCTTTAGCTTCAATCATTTAAATATCTTCATTATTTTATCTTCGGGTGCAAAATTTTAATTTAGCTAGAGATATTGCCAATTTTATCGCTTTCACTTTTCTTCATAAAACTTTATTGGGCGATGCCTGTAATTATGACAAATCAATAACATTTATTGCGTAAATTACGTCATCGAAGAGGCGAATTTTTCTAAAACAATTAAAGCAATGGTTTAGTAATTTTCTTCAAAAAAACTTCGGAAATACGAATCTAAATAGATAGAAAGTACATATGTAAGACAATTTGTTTAAATTAGTTAATAATGGAACTAAACGAAAATACAACATAAAAATTAACAAACCACTCAACAACACGACATCACCACTGCTTTGGTTTCTACAAAAGTTTTCTAGAAAAGAACCGACTTCAATAACCATGTTTTTCTTTGTAGTAAAAACATTATAAAAATTTCCCTCCAAAGTGCCTAGCAACGAAGTCTAAAGAAGTATGTAATACTAAGAAATTACTGTTTTTATTGAGGACTTTTACAAAAAGCTTCTTAAAATGTCTCATATTATAATATTTCTCGTAGTAACTCGTGTATTGATTGTTTTAGCCACAATTATTCTGAATTTTCTCTCAGCTCAGTAAGTCCCAGCTAGCAAGTTGGTTCTCAGAGTTCACATACTGACTCGTCGGTAACTGCAGACCGCCCCTTTCGCACCAGTGAGCCTGTGATTCAGACTACCGTACTCCGCCATGCATACATTTTCAAAATACATTTTAATGACCAACCATATTTGTAGAGTGATCCTCTGTCTGTTATGTCTTCTAAGATACCTATATCAAAGTCAGCTGAATTTCCCGTGGCTTCACTTCCGTGACTGTGTATTTTTTGGTATTATAAGTAAAATAAACGTGAACTCATAATATATGTACGTACTGCAAAAAATGAAACAAAACTATTTTGTTTCACATAAACCTGCATGGGCACATTTGAAACGTCAGAAGCTAGGTGCACGTTTTAATTTATCGTTTCCTATGGAGAAGAGCCGGAAAGAAACTCCACGGTTACTGTTTTAAGAATAATTGGCTTTTACAATGTTTTCAAATTACAATGTCATCAACCAGACTGCTGACTGGTGACTACTGTGGTGGTGTGGTGGTGGTGGTGTAGTAAAGTAACTGTACTTAATAAAATAGAAAATTTTCCATAGTGTACAATGCGTACAACGTTTTCATATTCACAAAATATGAAATAATCTACATGATATTTAAAAGATTAAAAAAAAAAACAATTTTTAAACCAATTGACATGATTGCTCTTACGACCACTAATACGGTTGAAATTAGAATTACAATCCCGATCAAACCCTCTATAAACTAAAATGCTTTTTTTTTTTTTTTTTAAACTTTGCCCCACACTAGGAATTTCTCCTGTATTGTGGGTGCGTTTACAAACATTTAAACTCACATACACAAACAGCCAGACCCGGAACAACTAATTGTAGGTCATACAAATACTTGTTCCGTGCGGGAATCGAATCCGCGACACGCAGCGCAGCAGTCAATCGCTTAACCACTGTGCCAACCGCGCCGTCTTTTCATTATTTTTTTTCTTTTTCATAGATAATTATACTGAAATATAGCGCCTGAAAGCAAAGACCGGTTGATGTCGGACCCACAATGTCGGAAGACGAGTTTTGAACAAAAAATACCAATTTAGGTGCCAAGCCAATTCCTTTGGTTGATTTTCTAAACCTCATCTCCACATAGGTAAGAAGTACTCTTATCCTAATCGATTCTACGAAGCTGGCACGAGAATATAAATCAAAACCATTCAGAATTTCCTTCTATTGTCAGCCAGCAATTTTTCTTCCATGCCTAAAGTAGGTATTATTCAATTGTACTGTACCTACGCCTTATCGTCGACAAATATGCTTTTGTCAATAGAAATTGGAACTGAGTGTAGACAATGCGTTGTGATACTGAAATAAGCAAACAAAGCGAATGGATCTCATGTTTCAATGGAGACTGGGGCCGGGCTCGCTGTCACCGGCAAAATGTCATTGATGAACTCAATGGCTTCACTATTGCTTCATTGAATGAGGAAGACAAGAGTTTGCAATCAATAGCATTTATAAATAGGTAATGGCGTCACCGTTGACAAGAACTGAAAATAAATTGAAAATAAAATTTTAGGGTAGAATTCTTAGAATGTGTGCCAACTTCAAAGAAATGCTATGTTTAGAATGGAATTTTAAAGGAACTTACACGATGCTATTTTAAGTACAAGGACAAACAGACCTTTAGGCGCAATTGGTCCAATTCGTGATTGGTCCAATTCATCTTATTCGCGATTGGTCCAATTCGCGGTTGGTCCAATTTGCAGTTGGTCCAATTCGCAGTTGGTCCAATTCGCGGGGTATTTCTGTTTGAAATACCCCAACGCTTTTGTTAAAAATCAATGTTAAAACCGGCGCAGTGTGTGACGGACCATTCACAATGAAGAATCCCGTAGTTGGAATGAATTTATCCTACCAAAAAACTTAACATTGTGGTTGAAAATATGTTCTCCCATACATTCCAACTGCAAATTTAAGTTCGTAGGTACGTAAAATATTGAGAGATTTACCATTTAATTTTATAGGCTGGACTTTTCATAGGCTTTCCTGTTATCTATAAGTGAAAAAATATTTTCAGCATAAAAAAAATAATAGCGCTCAGAGGTTTCCGAGGTAATGATACATTTTCTTCTATTTGCTTAAATAAAAACTTTTTTTTTAAACCTCTATCACCCTCGCCCTTCCGTTTCATATTTCACTCGGTACACTTGTCTAAAAACCTTTTTTTTGCGTTTTGCCTCCAAAAAGTGACGCGCATATTCAAAAATAATATATTAGCTTATACGTCCATGTTTGGGTCACATAATTTAAATGTGTACCAAATATCAACTTAATCAGTCATAAGATTCGGAGCAAAATGGCTGTGACAGAGAGACACGAGTGATCTTAAAAGGGTTCCATTTTTCCATTCGGACGTATCTACGGAACGCAATTTTTTTTTTTTTTTTTTTTATTATGAAAACTGACAAAGTGCTGCTAACAATAAAAAATCTTTATTTCAGACATGAACACATACATGAACAGTCCATAGTTTATTAGGTTGGTTAGTGATGAGTTAGTAACATAAAGTACTTATAGTCTATATTAGTATTGTTAGTAAAGACACAAACACAGCTAAATTGTCTAAGCCCGCCCTCGAGGCTCAGTGTGGAACCGCTATAGGTACATTTACGCCTCCGCCTAACTCTTGGGGAATCACAGGCATGACGTTATGTGATGAAATGCTTTATTTACGTGTACCTATAGCTAGCTCCACCCAGTGCCGTTGTATACATCGATGTCTGGCCTATTAACAATCATCTTCAGGATGCCGTTCCGAGTGCGTGGTGCTGCGAACTTTTACGAAAAGAACAGTTTACAAAATCATTATTCGACAATATATATGTATATATAAATACTACCACAAATGTGAGAGACACTTTGCTACTGATAAGCAAACATAATACAAACTTGACGTAACTTTGAGCTTATAAACGTGCCAACGAGAGTGGAAATATGTGTGTTACTCATAGCAAAATTCAAGTGCCTACTTAATTTCATTCCCAACTGAATTTATGAAATATTTTACATACATTTGCAAAGTAGGTATTCGTATATGTTCGCTTATAATGAAAGGGAAGGTTCAGAACTCTAATATTATTATGTTCGAACCATAACTATTTTATATTTACCTTTCTACATTTATATTTGTTAGTCGCTTCGTATAAAAGTTAGTCCGTTACCATCGAAACTGTTCTTTTTCTATATATATTTTTATAGCTGTTTCAGAACATCCTTTTTAAAAAACAAAAACTATTTAAATGTCAAAGTCAAAGCGTTTATTTCAAATAGGCACTTAAAAGGCACTTTTGAACGTCAAAATGTACACTAAAATAGAATTGATTCTAGTCGTCCCTTCCAAAATGTAGTTTCGTATGGAGAAGACTGGGCAAGAAACTCCACTGTTACTCTTTTTAAATGTTTTAAGTAGGTACAATGTTCCGTGTGGTGCCAGACGTAAAAGAATAGACTTACAAGAGAATGGGTAGCAGCGTTTTCTATGCATTTTACCACCATACTGCGATCGCCAACCCGTTTGCCAAGCGTGGCGATTAAACTGCAATACCCCCGTTTTCACTCACCTTCGGTTTGCCGATGACATAGCTGAGACCATGGAGGAGCTCAGTGCAATGCTCGATGACCTCAGTAGAGCTTCCGAAAGAGTGGGTCTTAAAATGAACATGGAGAAGACAAAAGTCATGTCGAATGCCCATGTAACACCCACTCCCATGACGATCGGAGGCGCTACACTCGAAGTTGTGGCCGAGTACGTTTACCTAGGACAGACTGTCCAGTTAGGTAAGTCCAACTTCGAGAAAGAGGTCAATCGTCGAATCCGACTCGGCTGGGCAGCGTTCGGGAGGCTTCGCAATATCTTCTCGTCCCAAATACCACAGTGTCTCAAGACGAAAGTCTTTGACCAGTGTGTGTTGCCAGTGATGACCTATGGTACAGAGACGTGGTCGCTCACAATGGGCCTTATCAGAAGGCTTAAAGTCACCCAAAGGGCAATGGAGAGGGCTATGCTCGGAGTTTCCCTAAGCGATCGAATCAGAAATGAAGAGATCCGCAGGAGAACCAAGGTAACCGACATAGCCCGAAGAATTGCCAAACTTAAGTGGCAGTGGGCAGGGCACATTGCTCGCAGAACAGATGGCCGATGGGGCCGAAAGGTTCTGGAGTGGCGACCGCGTACCGGAAGACGTAGAGTAGGAAGGCCTCCCACAAGGTGGACCGATGACCTTGCGAAGACCGCGGGTATCCGCTGGATGTGGGAAGCACAAGACCGGTCGAAGTGGAGGAGCTTGGGGGAGGCCTATGTCCAGCAGTGGACGTCTTTCGGCTGATATGATGATGATGATGATGATGATGATGATGATGATGACCCCCGTTTTAGGGGAGGCCTATGTCCAGCAGTGGACGTCTTTCGGCTGAAATAATGATGATGATGAAGTTCAATATTTAACATAGATTCATTTTTTATTATGTGTTAAAACGATGCACCCAGAATAAAATTACCATACCAAATTAGGTAAAAAGAATGAAATTCAAGCAATTACAGATAAATACATTTTATGATAGACTAGCTCTTGCCAGGGGCTTCGCCCGCGCGGAACTTTCATCCCCTAACTCCCTTATGGGTCGAATTTCGAAAAAAAAATCCTTATTCCTTGTTAACATTATAAAGGGAACATTATAAATTTCAGCTTTCTAGGTCCAAGGGTTTGGGCTGGGCGTTGATGAGTCAGTCAGTCAGTCAGTCAGTCAGGACTTTTCTTTTTATTTATATAGATAGAAGGTGCTCACATATTTACAAACATTGTAAAAATAAGCATACGATTTTCCTAGAATATGTTTGAATGTTTACTTTAAGAGTATACGAACTTTTTCCTAGAATATGTTTGAATGTTTAATTTAAGAGTATCTAACTTTTTCCTAGAATATGTTTGAATGTTTACTTTAAGAGTATACTAACTTTTTCCTAGAATATTTCTGAATGTTTACTTTAAGAGTATACTAACTTTTTCCTAGGATATGTTTGAATGTTTACTTTAAGAGTAAATTAACTTTTTTCCTAGAATATGTTTGAATGTTTACTTTAAGAGTAAATTAACTTTTTTCTTAGAATATGTTTGAATGTTTACTTTAAAGCTGTACTAACTTTTTCCCGAGGTGTGGCGTGCGTGGATGTTGGAAATCTCACGGGAACGTACTACCGAGGTTTAAACTACCCCTTGTGTCCATGTTATAAACCAAATGTTTGCCAAATTTCAGCCAAATCCGTTGAGCCGTTATTGAGCCAACTCGGAACATACATCCAAAAGAACGGATAACAAATATTCGTTACTATTTTATTATAAGAATAGATTCTTCATTTGATCAGTTCCACGCTTTTAAGGATCTTAGCATGTTTATTTATTTTATACTAGCTTTTACCAGCGGCTCCGCCCACGCGGAACTTTCATCCCCTATTTAACTCCCTTAGGGGTTGAAATTCGAAAAATCCTTCATCATTCCTTGTTAACATTTTAAAGGGAACCTCTGTGCAAAATTTCAGGTTTCTAGGTCCAAGGGTTTGGGCTGGGCGTTGATGAATCAGTCAGTCAGTCAGGACTTTTCTTTTTATTTATATAGATTTCAAGAAAACAAGTAACAAATTACTCAAATGTGTATGTGTAGTAACAATATTTCTTAACCCTATGTTAATAAACGTAACATACACATTTAACCTACACTGCCATATAGTTACAATGCGAATCCCTGCTGCAAAGCTCAACACCGAAAAGGAGAATTTTTAGCAGCGATTCACACACAAGCAGTCCAGTCTGCTCCCGTTTATGAAACGTCTTGAACATCTGCTCTCAAAATATTGAATACGTACACGTATGAACGTCATCCATCATGATTGAGCAGAAATCTAATTCAGTAACGAAGTCAGTTGAATCACTACCTACATAGGCTCATATAGACAGCTTATTAGTCCTGAGGGAACCATGACATGATGGGGGAATGGGGAACATATATGTCATATTCGGAAGACAGATTGTTAACAATATGAGGAAGTTATTAGTTCAGTGGTAGATAGATGAGAAATTCAACATACCTACAGGAAAAGCAATTCTTGTTTCCGGTCTTTTGTGTTCCTGTCATGTTTTGTAATCACATGAGTATTGAGGCGATGTTACTTTTGCTAGTGACTTCTGGGGCTATTTAATAAAAATGTAGGTACGGGCGACTATCTGTCAATCCGACATTTTTATAAGTTTGAGTTTATTGTAAAGTTTTCTTCTTTATTTAACTAAACCTGTCGGGAACATGTGTCAATTTGTCGTGAGCAGTTAAATTTTATAGGTCCCTGGTATTTTTATTTTTCGCGAGTTTTATGTAGAACGAGGTTTTAGTCTCAAGTCCTGGTATATTCATATTTTCAAACATGTAAGAGTAGAAACCGAAGCGTCCATTCCTGATGAGACATACGATTTATGGAAGGACCTCAGAACGTAGTGGCAACGTTCTGTTGTGTCTAAATTGCAATAGTTGGGGGGACCAGTTGGTCTCCCACGGGAGTTCACGGGACTTAGGCATGTACCCTCAAGAGGGCCAAACGTGACGTTTTAACCGTAACGACGTATGTACAGTAAGCAACAAAAAGATGTAAAAATACAAGAATACCTCAATCTTTTGACTATCTATAATTTGTAACCCATTATACTACATCGATGTGTGCAATTAAGTAACCAATCCTAATTAATAAATGAGAAAGTTTGTATGTTTGAATGTTCTGATGATGGATGTTTGTTACTCAATTACGCAATAACAGCTGAACCGATTTGGATGAATTTTGGCATATTTTATAATATTTTATAATGGATTGACACAAAGGGTACTTTCATCTGTATCCCAATAAATGACATGGGCCCAAATATAAAGACCACGCAGAAGACGTCGTGAACTGAAGCTAGGTAATACATTATTTTAGAACAAAAATTGTAAACAGTTAAATGAATTCTTGTCGATATCATCATTATTATTTCAGCCGAAAAACGTCCACTACTGGTCATAAGCCTCCCTCAAAAGGGGGATTTGCCATAATCGCCACGCTTGGCAGACGGGTTGGCGATCGCGTTATGCTGGTCAAATGCATAGAACGCTGCTGCCCATCCTCTAGTAAGTCCGTTAGTCGCCTCCTATGACACCCACGGTAAGAAATAGGATGGTACTATTCTTTTACGTCCGGCACCACACGGATCTTGTCGATATACCTGTATCATTTCAAGATTGGCTTTAAGTACCTATCTTTCATATTTACATAAATATGAAATATCTCTTCATAACTGCTCTATCTCTACACAATAGTTCAACACAAATCCAATTTCCAGAATGCTTTAGAAGCTTGCTTTGTCTAAACAAGTTATGATCAAGAATGTTCACTTTGCCTCTTAAGAACAAACTACAGACTTCTCAAGAGAGAGAACTTTGCATGAAACAACTTGTCTCTTCATATTAATAGTGAAGCTATTAATATGTTTGTTGCATTACAGATATACTGTGTGACGTTTGAACGCTATTGTAGATCAGTGGCCCTAGTGTGAGTTTCATTTAACTATTTCGATCAAACGCATCGAGCGCTATAGACGCTTCGATTGGTCCGTCACCAATTCAGGGCCAATTGGAGCTTCAAACGCTCTCGATGCGTTTGATCGAGATGGTTAAATGAAACTTACATTAAGGCCACTGTTACGCTATCTGTAGTAATTGCAATGGGTTTACTGGAATGGTTATTAGTGGAAATGGAGCTCAATGGCTCATGTATGTTCTCAGTACTACCTTTTATTAGTGAATGTGTGTATTAATGTGGAATCAATTCAAAGCAACAGATTAATTATGCTACGTCTTCAAATCACCTCAGCCGTGTGCTGTTGACACAATAGAGTACAATAAACTGAGCAATGTAGTTTACGTAACCAATTTGGAGCTTGTAATTTCAAAGTTGAAATTGAAAACAGACAACATTACAGACAGATTTGCATGACATTTTAATAAGTGCAAATCTGACGTTTAAAGTAATAGTCAATGGCAAACTGCTAGTGCATCTGCCTTCGAGTAGACGACGACCTTAGCAAAGAGGTGCATAACTACAGTGCAGATGTCTCAAGATAAGTATGCGCTTCGGGAATCATCGTCTTTATTCGTAATTACGAACGCGCGACGATGAGACTGTTGATGGCCGCAAGAATACACCGATGGCGAGAAGGGTGCTTGTCCTGTGGACGGCTAAAATGATGATGACTACCATTAGATCTTATATAGAACTGTTACAACAATTAAAGTAGTGCCTGTTTTTTAATACCATTATTACAAAATTATACTCATTCGTAAACACGAAAATTACCGAAGCGCAAACCTTTTCTGGTATCACTGTACGATACTAAAGGATTCGATTCCACATAAAATATAGGGAATATTTCCCCTTACCACGCTTATTTTCTATCTTCGCCTCTATTCGCCTAAGTACTTTGGACGTTCCCAGTAATACGAGTAGTTAGGCTTTCAATCAGTGGCAGTGAGCACACCTGAGCCCACGCAATACGCGCATATTGTGTGCGTGCCTGTCTGACGGGGCTTTATAGGAGTTTAATGAAATATAATGATAGTTGTATGGGTTCTTGGAAGGGTTCGAAGGAATTATAAAGATGAGGTGTAGACTTCGTTCAGATAGAAAAGGTATTCTGGTGATAGATAATAATGTTTAATTGAGTATGATATGATCTTGATAGTTGAATTAGTTTTGAAATAAAAATTATCGTTTTTCACAAAGCACCCAAGAAGTTTCAAGTAGGTATTGTAAAAGTTGGTGGTTTAACTTTGGCAACCTTGTGTAGTACCGGTAAGCAACGAAATGGCTTTATCATTAAAACTGTAAAAAAGATCTAGAACAACGCATCAAATGTTTCAGCTTAGGTTTTTTTGTGTTTGACAGTCGCGGAGCTGTAAAGACATACGAGTAAGCGTGGAATTGACGCAATAGTTTTTAATTTCACGCACACGAATGTTTCATTTATAGACCCCGGTACCAAAGGGACCTTAGTGGTTCCTATCTAAATATGATTACAATATTTTTAGAGATAGGTACCTCATCAAAGCACAAGAAAATAAGTTTTATTTTATAGTTCTGACAACTCAAACTCCTGAAACAAACTAAAGCCTGAATAACATAATCTATGTAAATAAAAAGAAAAGTCCTGACTGACTGACTCATCAACGCCCAGCCCAAACTCTTGACCTAGAAAGCTGAAATTTTGCACAGAGGTTCCCTTTATCTATATAAATAAAAAGTCCTGACTGACTGACTGACTCATCAACTCCCAGCCCAAACCCTGGGACCTAGAAAGCTGAAATTTTGCATAGAGTTTCCCTTTATAATGTAGATAAGGACTAAAGAAGTATGTTTCGAAATTCAACCCCCAAGGGAGTTAAATAAGGGATGAAAGTTCCGCGCGTAGTAACTACAATTTTGTTACCTTTTTATCGTCGTCTGCTGGAATCAGTCTTTAGTGAAACATTTGTCATCGCATCATTTCTACCCATTCTGTGGCATTTATCGAGTTTGGATGATCGCGATAACAATTCTGATTAAGTGCCACCAAATGTAAGCACTTTACATATTGAATAATCATACAGCACAAGCATACCACAAAGGCTTACATTAACATACTATTATATAGCATATTCCTATTATTATTAGAGCATAATTGCTCATAAGTTCTCTGTAATTCCAGTATTCCGGTGAAACAATATGTCAAGGTTAAATGCATTAATGCATTAATTAACGTGTTCACGTTAATGAATGCAATATTACTTTGCTTAGCATAATGTTTTATTACAAATTATTGCGAACTACTGTAATATCACGAAAGAGTCATCAGGTTTGGAAACGCTGGGGGACACCCTCGTTCCTGTGAAGAAAAAGAAGCATTTTTCAACCAAGACCGAATTACTCGTTAATTTTTTTTTACGAAAATATCCATTTCAATATTAAGCAAAATCAGCCTATAATGTCCCCCACTGCTGGGACACAGGACTCCTCTTTGTAAGAGGGAGTAGGCCATAATCCACCACGCAGGCCCAGTACGCGTTGGTAGATGTCACATGCCTTCGAATTTTTAGTTCTATGACATGCCGGTTTCCTCACGATGTTTTCCTTCACCGTTTTGAGAGCAATGGTGATTAAATAATTAACGTAAAACGCTTTAGAGTTCAGCCTACGACCTACCTACTCGTAAGTCGCAGCCGGACTACCACTGTACATTCAAAACCGTCCCGCTCACAGCATAAGCATAATCAGCCTTTAACGTTCACACTGCTGGGACACAGCACTCCTCTTTGTGAGAGGGAGTATGCCATAATCCACCACGCAGGCCCAGTGTGCGTTGGTAGATGACACATGTCTTAATTTTTTTAGTTTAGGACATCCTCACTATATTTTCCTTTACCGTTTTGAGAGCAGTGGCGATGAAATAACTTACACAAAGTAAAGCGCCTGTCGTCAGGATTTGAACCTACGACATACCCCCCCCGAGTGGGTTCCCGCATTGTCGTTGCGGGGGGGCTTAGTAACCGTGGTCTCCCATCCACGGTGAAGCCAAGAGGAACCCAACGGTGGGGCCGCTCGTCAGGGCTTTTGCCTCAAAGCCGACGACGTAGCGGCCAAAAAGTAGGTTGCGGTGAGGTGCACCGCAACTGAGGTGGGCCGCGATGTCGAATGGGAGGCATCGCGGCTGAGGGTTACGGGCTGCGGTAGAGGAGGAGTGCCGGTGCTTCTGAGCAGCGCTCTTCCCTTCCGTGGCCTGGACGGGGCCGCCACCGTTTGATGGCGGACGCGGTGGGGCCGCAGGGGAAGAGGAGTGTCGGTATAGCGTCAGCCACTCTCCCTATCCTCTGCGGCCGAAAAGTGGTAGACGGGACGGCGCGTTGTGTTCCTCACGCGCGCCGTCAAAGATGTCAGCAACCACTGGTGGGGTCCGCAAGGGCCGATGCCTGCCAGGGGTGCGGGTTTGTTCGAAAGAGATACCACGGCCCCTGGCATACGGGCTACTGAGGGAACACGGGTGGGTTTTAGTCAGTAAAAGTCTGACACGCCCTCCTGCTCTACTCAGCAGGAGAAGTCATTTGATGATTTGCCACCCAAAAAAAAAAAAAAAAAAACCTACGACATACCTATCTACCTATTATACCTGCCGCTACTATTTTAATATTAAACATCCATAAATTCAAGTAAAAACATTAACACAATTATCCCTTGTACAAGAACCTTCAGCTCGTTATCCCTTATTAAATCGTCAGTCGCCGAAACGATCCCTTAGCGAACGATAGCCTTCCACGATAAAAACTTTATTAATGCCCGTACAAAACGTATGTATTATAGGCATTAATGAGGATGCCAGACAGTTTTCAGTAATGAAGCCATGTTACGTCCCTGCGATAAAATTTAAGTGGCCCATGCGGACATAAAATGAGTTGATACTCGAAACAGTTGGCATAACAATCGGCCATATAAAACGATACCACGGATAGTGTCGGCAACAGATAAAGATGATAATGGCCTAGTTAGGCCACACTCCCGATAGGCCCCTCTTAAAACGATTGAAGCCATAATTACGGTAACGCGAGTTTCTTGACGTGAAAAGCTGCGATAAAATATTTAAATGTTTGCTCCGTTATCACTCCGTGAACGTTACGTACACGCAATTATGCAGACATGATATATTTAAATGCTGAATACAGCGCCACGTAATGTTGAATTTGTGCTAAGTCACGTTATCCAAACGCAACCACTGAAACAAATTATATTTTTTCACTGGAAAAACGTTGTCTTTTATATATTTTTAGATGTGTTTCCGCAATTTATGGGATTATTATTTAACCACACAATGATCGTTAATTATATGTTTGCGCACGAAATATTAAACCATTTCCCTTGACATACAATTTCACGGTATTTTTATAAGATGAAAGCTCTTTTTCTCAAACACATTGTACGGTCAAGAACCAGAGTACCTACCTAAAGAAATTAAAAGCTCAAACGAAGTGCCCTTTGAGGTTTTAATTTAGAGGGAAATTTTTAATTTGACCAAAATGGAACGGTTATTATAATTTAATTTTGGTCGAATCTTTTTGCAGTTACACATCCCTCCATATTACGGCTGCTCGAGTACGTTTAAGTGAAAAAATTACGCGTCTGCCGCGCAGACAGGGAAGTAATGAATTACATTAATACGAAAATGTTATGTGGCTGGGGCTTTAACTAAAATTATAATTACATCCCGTGCAATGTTTGTAAACCCAGACGGAGACTTGAATAGCTCAGAAGAAAGTTACAAAACTTAATTTCATACTTTTTAATTTGTCGTGGTGAAGTATAACGTACAAGAGAAATGGCTGCTGAAATTTTATTTCATGGCAACTGAATTGTGTGTCAGTCACATGTTGCCCTCGTGTCGTGAATACAACTTGCTTCATTGCGGAGTTGTGTCTAAATATTATACGTAGTACCACGTCTATGGGAACGGTTTGTTGCGGACTCCAACGCGGCAAAAAAGGGTTATATTTTTAATCTTGCATGCCTGTACAAATAAATTGTGAAATAAAGAGCCACTTGTTGGCTCGACTGATATTGAAAGCGTGATCATCTGGTCCGCGACGTTAAATAAATTTGCTTTAATCTTTAAAATTATATATTAAAAAATTAATTATTATTAATTTATTAATATTTAATTAATTAATTATTATTATTTTAATATATTTTTAATTATTTAGATCAATATAATTTATTTACTTTACTTTTAATAAGACCGAATACCAGTAAGCACTTTCCTTAATTTGTGTTTGTTAAAGTCTATCTTTTCAATTAAAATTGTGCAAATAAATATCCCAACAGACAAATACGAGAGTAATCAAGCGTTGTCAAGAGTCTAGACACTAATGGGTCGGCCAGCGATGTATGGGTCCGAACAGTGGCTGCCAATGTTTTGTACCCGCCATTTTGAAATCATTTTATTCGTATTGTTTGGCGTTATGCGGTAAAATGTTTCAGGGAAACGACAGTTCGGAACAAATGCGCCATATTTTAAATAATACATTTTGGCGAGAATATGAAATACATATTGTGAAATATATAATATTTGTGTTGAAAACACAGGCAGGCTCCGTGCTGATCAATGTAAAAGCAATTTGTGAAGTGTCAACAGCTCATATTCTTGTTCAAAACCATTCGTTTTCAGCTTTGTTTATGCCATAGTTTCAGTAAATTTTCGTATTGAAACTCTTTACTTTATGTGACACAAAGTTATTTTGCCGGATGTTGGGTACTAAATAAATAAAGAGGTTCTCGTTTGTTTTAAAGGGTTAACCTGATGTGTAATTCTGTGTAACCACGGAGGTACCTAATGTGGATAAAGGGTTGCCGCTAATAGTAATTTTTAACATACACATTTTCTATTATAATAACCTAATTAAGTTTGTGAATTTTATAGAATATGTGCTGCTGGGGAGTTTATTGCGTTATTTTTTATTTCCACCTATAGCTGGAAAGCACTAGGAATTCGTGAAGGCGTTTTGCGGGACTGAACAATAATGTATTATTTCTGCTTTTGCATTGTAAACAGGTTTTGGAGTGATGTTTTATTTTGAAAGATTAATTTATTTATTTTGTATGTGGCCTTAATTGCCTGAAAATAAAGTAAAAGTATAGTAAGTAGTAGTAGTATTCTCCAAGACAACTTAGTAATTTCTTTATTAGAAACAAAAAAATTAAGTTAAATTCAAGCAAAAAACATTTTATCCTCGCAGACGGCAGACAGACGAAACCAAAGTACATCCAAGTCAAGAGTCTTGATAAAGACCTTGCAAGTTCGAAATCAGACATCCAATCACCTTCCCAACTTAAATTGGGTTCACGTCAACACAGCGTTGGTATAGTATAAGTTAAGTTTAAGTAAAGTTTCCTATAGAAACACGAAAGCCTACGATAACACTGCAAACTGATAATTAACATCCAGCTAAAATACTCGGAAATTTCCAATGCATTGCAAATTTAAGGGTTACCCTTCTAAGAAATTGGAACTTTGTTAAGATATTAGAAACTCCATCAAAGTCCGGTGCGAAAACGCAGCTTATCAACACAAGTTGGATCAGTATCTAAGCGCGGAACTTTAATTGCTGGAACTTTAAACTTTAAGATCATGTGTCAACAAGGATGGTAGTGCTAAAGAACTGGAAGAATGTCGCTTTGATATGCTCAAATATAGCATATAGGCAGCAAACCAAAACATGGAGAAAGTGAGTACTTAAAGGTTTTTTTATTATTTTTCGAACCACTTGCTTGATAACAAAACAACTGACTATTCCAATAAGTCAGAGTGATTTTCACGCCTCTAGATGTGATAAACATCAATGATCACATCATCATCATCAGCCTATAATGTTCCCACTGCTGGGACACAGGCCTCCTCTCGGTGAGAGAGATTGGGCCGTAATCCACCACGCGGGCCCAGTGCGGATTGGTAGATGTCACATGTCTTCGAATTTTTAGTTCTAGGACATGCCGGTTTCCTCACGATGTTTTCCTTCGCCGTTTTGAGAGCAGTGGTGATGAAATAATTTACTCAAAGTAAAGCGCCTGTCTGTGTTCGAACTCACGACCCACAAACTCGGTATGTCGCGGCCGAGAGCAGTGGTGACCAAATGGTAATGATCACATACTATAAAAAATTACTGCGTAGACTAAACCGAACCTATTGCGATCAAGCGGGCACAAAACTAGTTTCCGAGCTGCTACTGATTAATCCCAGATAGAAATCCCAATAACACTTTACCTGACCCGGGGATTGAACTCAAGACCTCTTGTTTAGCAGTAGTGCTTGCGACCACCACACCAACAAGGCAATAAATAACAACTACCGTCCTACTAATATTATAAAAGTGAAAGTTTGTATGTTTAAATGTTTGTTACACAATCACGCAAAAACGATCGAACGGATTCGGATGAAATTTGTCGCACAGATAGAGGTATTCCACTCAGAGCACTGATTTCATGAGCACTTGACCGAACACTTCCGCCGTTGGTGGAAGTACCCAGGTGCGGACCTGGGCACTTCCACCAACGGCGCTGAAACAAAATTCTGTAATGTGCAGTTTGGTGTAACAGTTTATTGATATTATTTTTAGTCTCCGAACGGCACCTGCATACAGTTTGTAGTGATGGGACTTATGTATTCTTCAAGTGCTGTTGAAATCAGTGCTCCGTTTGATATACCTCCACAGATTGTGTATTTATTTATTCATAGGAGATCCAGCAGCTATAAATAGATGAATAACAAATAGATGGAAAACCAATAGATGGGAATACAGGTCCAGTTCTCACAAAGGTTCGAATCTGCCTGTAACCTAGAAAACCGGCTGTTAAAAGTTTACGCTGACTTCGCACTATACGAAAATCCTATGCAATGCGAGATCAGCTTATACCGGAAATGTATAGCTTGATGTGTAGCCGTGTGTACCAAACTTGTACCTTTTTGAGATAGTAAATAAATAAAAAAAAATGTATTTTAAACATAAAGCCAATTACAGGTTCTCACATAAAAACAGAAACTACTATAGCTTGTATTAACACATAAGATACTTTTTGTCACACATAACATACATTGAGGTGAATCTTGTCGACATTTTTTCGATACAAACTTCGGGAGTGTATTACTCCACTTACTGTTCAAAAATGAACATCAAAAAATTGAACATGGTGTAGTTTTTTCTTACTATTAATATTGTCTGTAAGGAAACAGAATACCAAAATAAAAAGCCATTAAAAAGTTATGAGCCAACAAAGATTAGTTTTTCTCGCTAATTTAAAGCAAAAGAAGTGTACTCGTAAAATCTCCAAAACGAAATCGCTACCGACAAAGCTTAAGTACCAAAAAGGTCAATCAATTTTATTGGTTATTGATTTATGCAGTGATTTTTTTATAAAATCTGATCTTCGGAAGGAGTTATCTTAATTTTATACGCGCCCTTTTTACTATAACTGATCGTGCATGTCACTCAATAATGTTGTACAAGTAGAGTAGCGTTTAACTGCTCATAACGGGTATTGCCCTTGTCGGACACAATGCCTGGTGACGAAGACAAAGCAAAAGGCAAAAGCTAGTGGATATTCTTGCATCTTTTATAAACTTAAACCCCAGGGTTACTCGTATTCCTCTTCAGTGTAAGCACTGCTAATTAACTACCTTACTTATTCATTATGTCTTCGCCGCAATAAAATGAATATGCACAGAACTTGTACATCATTTCTATTCCATAGTTTTAAACTAATGTTAGCCTACATAAATTATATTGTTTGCACGAGTAATATGTCACGAACAATTTATTAAGTATTAAAAAGGGGTATATGTTCGAGGGGCTCGTGGTTAAGTAATTATTGCCGCACGGGACGATGTATCAGGTAAAGCTTTGCTTGCCGAAGTCGGTCCGTGAATGGTTGACCATCTTAACATGCCAAAACCTCCGTGCCTGGAAAAGCAGGTTAAACCGTTGGTCTCGGCTGTCATTTGTGCATCTTTGAAAGTCGTTACGGGTACTTAGAAGCCAGAAAGTTTGACAACCTTTCTTACCAAAGAGTTTCGTATGCTGTAACTGGGTTGTGGAGGTCAGATAGGTCACCATGTAAAATACTGATATTCAGTTAGATTGGAAGCCAACCCCAATATTGTTGAGAATCGGCTTGGCAGATAAACGTTAATCAAGGTAACGGGGTTTTAGTGCCAATTGGATTTTCCCAAGCACGTGGGGTTAGCCTGCATGGAACCCGGAAAACACTTTTTTTATTTACCAACAGTTAAATTGTGATACTTGCGGACCTTTTCCATGTGTGTGAGCAAATCCACAGAACACTAAAAACGCCAAACAACAAACAGATACGGCACCACCCTAATTCATTCTCCGTCCTCAAAACAACCAAAAACTTTCACGCATACTGAACTACAGAACACGGATTTTAAGGCACTGTTCAAAATGCGCCGAAACCCGCGCTACGCGATTGTGCGAGCCTTTTGTTTTAAAGATTAGAATGCCACGCAACTATTTGTGCCAGTTGTAACCACAAGTTCGTTGACAGAATCAGGGCGAGCGAATTTCGTCCAGTATTGCGCACGGGATCCGCCTCAGATTGAAAAGTCCTTAAATGTTAGACCCAAAGTTTCAAACTTACGTCAACTTCTATGCCAGGTATCCGGAATATCTTGAGCGGGGGAACGTCTCTGGGGGAGTACCGACAGAACTCGCGGTCCCCTCGGTACCATTTGACGGAGTATAAGACCTCCTGTTCGAGGTCGTAGAGGCACTTCATCTCCACCTTGGAGCCTCGCTCCACCGCTTCCGGGACCACCACGTGGACATTGCGGAGGCATAGTGAACCTGGGGAAGAGAGAAAAGGGCGTAAAGATGTGGATGTCTATGGTCACAGATTTATGTTGTTGAAATTTATTAAATCCGGCGGTGCTGTTCATATAAAGCAATGGTGACCAAGTGGTAACGGCCGTGACTTACGAGTCGTAGGTCGTAGGTTTGAACTCAGATAGGTGCTTTCCTTTGTTGTAAATTATATCATCACCACTACTCTCAAAACGGTGAAGGAAAACAGCGTGAGGAAACAACAAATGTCCTAGAACGATGACAACATGTGACATTTAGCAACCCGCACTGGGCCCGCGCCATGGATTACGGCCAATTCCCTCTCACCGAGAGGAGACCTGTGTCCCAGCAGTAGGAACTTAGTAGGCTAATTATGCTGTTTATATCATAAACCCCTTGCAGGGACGTCCCAAGTGTACATTCATCTGTACTTTTGGGAATCTAATAAACATTTGTAGTGGTACCATCACCATGGTGATGATAGTACAAGTACCATCGATTCGAAGAAGAAGAATGCGAAAGAAACTCGTCTGTCAGTCTATTCAGTTTTCACGCCACTAGATAGAAGCCTGTGGGTAGCAAATTTTTTACTTTTATTATTATAACAGATTAATGCCAGGTTGTATGTTGTCTAGGTTCATTTAATTCCATTGAATGAGTTTTTTTTAAATGAAACAGTCATTAATTCGGAAACGGAAATAAAGGAACTTCTGTAGTGGTCTGCCAGGGGTGCGGGTTGTTCAAAAGAGATACGAGTACTATGGCCCCTGGCACACAGGCAACTGAAGGAACACGGGTGGGTTTTATAAAAAAATAAATTGTAGGTATTGATGATTTTAACGAATATTATTCTGTAAATACATACGTGTTACGATCGCGAATCATATTTTGTTCAGCATATAACTTGACACTTACCTGCAAATTGCAATAAACGTAAGAAAATTTGAATTTCGTGGGGTAAACCCAGTATAGAAGCGCCGGCTTTCACCTTATTAGCTAAACGTTTAGAACGAAACTTGGCACACCGGTATATCATGACCCTGGGTTAGGACATAGAATACTTTTTACTCCCGGTAGTAAATTCCCGTAGGTTAATTTCCGACTTCCACGTGGGCGAAACCGCAGGAAAAAGCTAGTTATCAATATTGTGGAGACTGAATAAATAGGGTCTACACACATGTTGTGTTCAATGCAAATGTATTGTTTTCTTTTTCAAAGTATATTATTTAAATAAGGCTTATAAAGAGATACCTACTAGAAATTCTACGAGGTAATGTGAAGCATCATCTTGCTCCACAACAGTATAAATGGAGGTGTTTATCACTTTTCTCGCTTCAATTTGCGAGAGAATACTGTGGTTGATTGCTGCAGCTTGTTATTTTTTGGGCGTTCACACAACAAAAATTCTCTTTGTACTGTATTCGACTAATGTCTTCGTACACCAGACAAATCAGATATTCTAAAGTGGGAACTAGGTACTCTACCAAGATCCTCGGGTAGGTCCACCTGGTCGCACTCCTCTGGTAGAAGAACATCAGAGAATTCTCCAGCACGTGAATTTCCGCAAAGTCGAGCTCGCGTGTTTGATGGTCAAGCGCAGTCTACAAACCTGCGACCATAGAGTCTACCTTTTCAAGGAAGAATTCTCCTTTTCAGGCTTAGTTCCTTTGCGTCACCACAGGTAGTGTTTGCCGGAAATCGCCACTAAACAGAACTGCGACGCCACCCAACATGTCTTGGTTCATTTCCTGCGGACGTCCTGCTAGGTTCCGTTTACAGATTGCACTACTTTCCTAAGTGCCATAGTGCATGCATCCCGTAGGATGAAAGCACAAGCCCTTAGCGCGCGCCCCCTGTCACTGTTGCGTAACACCCCATATTGATTTTTTGATTCCCATTGATTGAGTAAGCAACGAAACACTTGTTGTGTTTCGTTGCTTACTCAATCAATGGGAATCTTAAATCTGGCTTGCGCTGTTTTACACCAGGAAGCAGTGCGGTAGCGATTTCCGAAGACGCTACTGTAATTGCAATTTTGCCTTGCTTCGAACCTATGCGTTTTTCGGCTTTTTTAAATAGTTTCCTGCTTATTTTCATCCTTGTGAATCCATACTGATATTATTATATGCGACACCCAAAACACGTGTATAGTACTTTCATGAAAAGAATCTTTCCACATTGAAAATCACAAAGCTGGTCTTTTTTTGGGTGGTAAATCATCAAGTAACTTCTCCCGCTCTGGGTGAAGCAGGAGGGCTTGTCAGACTTTTACTGACTAAAACCCACCCATGTTCCCTCAGTATATCAGAGGCGGCGTTATCTCTTTCGAACAACCCGCACAATCACAAAAGCCAATGATGTCAGCACAAAGTGACGGGGCCCCGTCAATTTGTGCTGACATCTCTTTGAGGCGCGCGTGGAAAACAACGCGCCGTCGACCTGGGCTTGATCCTCACCAGACAGCGAGCTACCCATTACTCGCCGTCCGCAAGCCCACGCCTGCGGTGGCCGGGAATCAGCCTGGGATTCCCGACGCCCAGGGCGTCTCCTGCGGCAACTAAGGCCGTGAGGGCGCATATACTCTCCCTCACGTACGCCACCTCCCTCTTCGCGAGCATTACTGCCTCGCAGAAGGAGTAGTCGGCTACCCATGCACTCTCGCTCCGTACCATGGCCTGGACCAGCACCGTACGCGAGAGATTGCCGCCGCCGATCGCCTCCACGAGGACACGGCGGTGCTCCGCCCAAGACGGGCAGACCTCCACCGTATGCTCCACCGTGTCCTCAGGGTGATCTTCGCAGTGGAAACACCCGGGCGTTTCCTTCCGCCTTATGCGAAACAGGAATCTTCCGAAACACCGTGTCCGGTGAGAACCTGCGTCAGGCGGAAGGTGAGGAAGCCATGCTGCCTCTCAAGCCACTCCTTAAAGAGGGGACTTACCGTCACAATCGTGGCGTGCCCAAAGTTACAAGCTAGTTATGTTACCCATATAGTTGTCTGCACAAACAAGATCACCACGTGGCACCCCGCGCCGCCCGCGCATCCAGTGTCGTATTGTGCTCATTGAAAATAATTAGGCATTAGGTACCTAACTGTACGGCGATTGTATTGTAATTAACTGGTGATAACATTTTCCATCACACTCGTAATACTTTTTTGGGAAAAAATGTAACATGGTGTAAAAATTATTGGAATCGATTCAGTTACTTATACTGAGCAAACTATATTCAGGTGCCGCATATCCTAAAAATATTGTTGTATCATCATCATCATCATCATCATTTCAGCCGAAAGATGTCCACTGCTGGACATAGGCCTCCCCAGGCTCCTCCACTTCGACCGGTCTTGTGCTTAAATGGCAGTGGGCAGGGCACATTGCTCGCAGAACAGATGGCCGATGGGGCCGAAAGGTTCTGGAGTGGCGACCGCGTACCGGAAGACGTAGAGTGGGAAGGCCTCCCACAAGGTGGACCGATGACCTTGTGAAGGCCGCGGGTATCCGCTGGATTGTTGTATTTTCGAAGGTAATTCTGTCCGTCTATCTGTGTGTCACCTTTTCACCACTGATCGGATTCGGATAGATACAATTTTTCAAGGAAATAGTTCATCCTGTTGAAGAAAGAAGGCTACTTTTTGTGTCGAAAATAATCCTTCATCGGGATGAAATTTATAAATGTTTCCTAGAATGAGAAAATAGCTAGTTTACCAATGGGACCTCATCATAGCATCATCATCATCACCATCATCATTACAGCCGAAAGAAGTCCACTGCTGGACATAGGCCTTCCCCAAAAGGGGGGTTTAGCCATAACCGCCATGCTTGGCAGGCGGGTTGGCGATCGCAGTATGGTGGTAAAATGCATAGAGAACGCTGCTGCCCATTCTCTAGTAAGTCCCTTAGTCGCCTTCTACGACACCCACGGGAAGAAATGGGATGGTGTTATTCTTTTACGTCGGGCACCACACGGAACATCATAGCATACCTCCTATTTGTTAATATGTGGAAAACTTTGTGGTTATTACATTGATTTTGTTTAATATGCCTCACTGACAAGAAGTGTTATAAATAAGGTAATCTCGTTTTTTTCCAAAGAAAATGAAATAAAATAAAAATACAGGGAATTAAAATATGTATGGGAAACTAAGCATTTCTTAAAAAAGGGATATAAATATTAAAATGTATGCTTTTGGTAAGAAATAAAAATATATTTGTTCCAGCGTTTTTGTAAAATCATCCCCAAAGAAGGTAAAATAGGGAAGATTTAATCTGATGTCTTATCTCATAAATAATATCATTTTTTGTTTTCTAGGTAACATATGTAAGTAGGCGTATTCGTACACCGAAATCTATACGAATAAAAAACTTTACAAATAAAAGTTGAGCGGTGCTCGTGCACAGTTTTGTCAACGGAAGAGTAGACAAAAATGACGTTCCGTGTAGACAGTACGATGGTAGCAAAGAAGTAAGAGGGAACTGCAATTTTGTGTACGTGTAGAAACACCTTAGTTAAGGACATTGCTGATAGGACGTACGCTACCAAGACCTACGAGCGGTGTGGTTGAAAATAGCCTCGTAAAATATTTGGACCTATTCATGTGCAAGAGAAGAAAAGCGTGAGTTTTGTGTGAGTGTGTGTGTGTGTGTGTATGCTCACAATTGTCTTTTTTTTTCTTCTTTATTCTAAATTTTA
This sequence comes from Polymixis flavicincta, assembly GCA_949987655.1. Classification (NCBI taxonomy): domain Eukaryota; kingdom Metazoa; phylum Arthropoda; class Insecta; order Lepidoptera; family Noctuidae; genus Polymixis; species Polymixis flavicincta. Next base: position 7,645,478 of record OX465180.1, read on the forward strand.
ATTTTTTAATGTGCTTATCATTATTTTATTTTCTTGATTGTGTTTATTTTATAGATCATGTGGTCTGCAATAAAGATTTTTATTTTTATTTATTTATTATTCAGGTTACTGTCTGATAAGCATGTCACATTGAAATGTTAATTATCCATATTTATCAAAGCAACTTGATACATACGTACATTCATATGCTCAATAAGTCAATACTTGAGATATAATTAACCTATGAACCAGCTGCGCCGTAAACAAAAGCGGAATAAGGGCAGAAGCCAGATGTTGGATTGTTCAATAAGATCACCGCTGTATTTAAACATTCAATGCCTGTTAAATATGTATGTTTCTCGGTTATAGATATTTCTGGATCAGTCAATATTGGACTTCGATTTATTCCCATGAGGGTTGATAAATTTATTAATGGGACAGGATCAAACAGAGATGTAGTTTCCCGGGATTTATATTTAGAAATCTATATCTATTAATATTATAAACTAGCTTTTGCCCGCGGCTCCGCCCCTTTTGGATGTCGGTTATCGCTTAAGAAATTAGATTATGTCCTTCTGCATATTGCTGGCTATATTACTGCAAAATTACATGACGATCGGGTCATCGGTTTAGGCATGAAAGCGTAACAGACAGACTGAGCTACATTCGCTTTTATAACATTACTAGGGATTCATGCTTGTGTATTTTTGTGTGTCTGATTGTGTGACCGCGTTTTTCTTCTAAACTTCCCAACGGATTTTGATGCGGTTTTCGCCATCATTTAGAAAAGTTATTGATTTTATATAAATCAATATTAAACTCACATAGGTATTGAACATAACTGTGTTAAGCAAGGGGGGGGGCTAGTGTATAATAATAAAAATAATGGAGCCCTAATCGCCGGCAGATTGAACCCCCAGGTACCAGTGGTCTACTAGTAAAATGGCTGATCTGATTTGATGTTGACATTTGGCACACACATATTTGATAACCTAGATTAACACAGAGGATATATAATATTTTATCTCGGTAGTATGTTCGTATGGGATCATTTTAAACTCCACGCGGACGAACCCGATGGCAAAAGCTAGTTTTTAATTTTTATTTTATGGTTTATGTTTATAAATTTAAAAATATAATTTATATTAGCATTAGTGTTAGTAAAGAAAACTTTAAATAAGTAAATTAAAGTTTTTAAAATAAATAATTTATTTGCTTAAAACATGGTTTAGAATGGAACAAACAGGTTTAACTAGGATAAAACGTAGCATGCAAAAATTAAGGGTTTATAAAATTGTTGTAGGGCATTAGCATTTTTTATCTGTTAATTCATGTAAGTATCCAAAAAAAAACCTATTCTAGGTATTAGTGCTAGGTTGAAGCTTGGCTGGTTCAAAAGGATTAAGTACCTATCGTCGATTCAACAGCAGGTGGAAAAAGCGGTTAGACGAAAAAATAAAATAAATATTTATGCTACAGCCGAGACAAGTTTCTTTACCGAAGCTTTTAATCGTTCTGTCTTTCAGCTTAGACATTTTTGTATACCTTTTTCGTGTCCCTTTAAGAGAAGAAATATAAGTGGCACTACCAAATTTAGCTTCCCAGGTAGCGCAGCCGTCTTTTTTAATTTAGGTAAGTAAACTGTCTTTTTCTGCCGAGCGCAATAAGGGGCGGTTGGTGGGCTTCATTTTAATATAAAACCTTCTTCATTTTAGCTAATATTCAGGTAAGGCCTACTTTTTCTATAACATAGTTCGTGTTTCTATAGTAAGTGTCTTGTAACCTCACTTTTCTTTGAAGAAAAGAATTTAAGGTAGGAAGGTATTCGAGAAATTGTTATTAATATTGCTACATTAAATTAAAGTACACAATTTTGGAGGAGGCTTCGCAATATCTTCTCGTCCCAAATACCACAGTGTCTCAAGACGAATGTCTTTGACCAGTGTTTGTTGCCAGTGATGACCTATGGTACAGAAACTTGGGCTTGAAATTTCAATTTCAATTTATTTATTTAATAAAAACGTATACAAAAACAGTACATTTAGCCAACAGTAGTAAATTACCATACAATTATAGTGCCTAAAAATAAACTATTTCTAAAATATATATTTTACAAGTGCAAGTGATAATGTTCCGGAATTAGAAAGTTAGGTTGCGACTCACCCGATCTAGGTTTATAGAAACCTGTGTTTCGGGCCATCACTTTACATTTCAATTAAATTGGGTCAATATCATTTAAAATTAAGTTTTTATAAAAATAATCTATTAGCAACTATGAGATAAAGCATATTGGTAATTAAACATTAATACCTATAACTAAGCCAATGTAAATACTACAAAAGTAAATACTTACGAGGGAATAATTAATTATTGTCATGACATAATTTCTAGAAGTTTTTCTGTGTCTGTGTAATTGAGTAACGCTAAGTATTCTGATAACACAGCACTACATTTTTTATAGCTCAAACGATATATGCTCATTAATTTGTTAAGTCTATTATACAGAAAAAGACCTAAAAAAAAACACATAAAATCGATTAGCAAACGCATGTCTAGTTTGAGGCTTTATGCAAACTAAATCCTTCCTTCTCTTGTCGGGAGGTACTGGGTCAAAAGGAAGTGCAGTGTGCTGGTGAAGTACGATGCTGAGAATGAATAATTGCCGAACTGTTAGTACATTACATGCAATGTAGAGCTGGTGCGTAGGAAATCTAAAAGGGCGAAAGGTAGCAACCTTTAGAATTGCTCTTTGAGTACTCTCTAGAGGGAGTAAAATTGTTTTTGCTGCACCACCCCATGAATGGAGAGGGCTATGCTTGGAGTTTCCCTACGCGATCGAATCAGAAATAAAGAAATCCGCAGGAGAACCAATGCAACCGACATAGCCCGAAGAATTGCCAAACTTAAGTGGCAGTGGGCAGGGCACATTGCTCGCAGAACAGATGGCCGATGGGGCCGAAAGGTACTGGAATGGCGACCGCGTACCGGAAGACGTAGAGTGGGAAGGCCTCCCACAAGGTGGACCGATGACCTTGTGAAGGCCGCGGATATCCGCTGGATGTGGGAAGCACAAGACCGGTTGAAATGGAGGGGAGGCCTATGGGAGGCCTGGGGGAGGCCTATGTCCAGCAGTGGACGTCTTTCGGCTAAAATTATGATGATGATGATGACACAATTTTGAACAAATTAAATATTTTGTGTTTTTCTGTCAGAGTATAATTAAAAAAGAAATGTCCTTGAATACAAAATAATATTATATAAATGCCAGAGTATCTACGTCCGTCTGATCTATTTATAGTTTTCCTTTTCGGCTAAGTATCGATTCGATCACGTAGCGGGTCAAATAAAATGTGAAAATTGATCCAAATGATTTGAGTTTAATGCCCACTTCAAATGAGAAGACCCAAAAAAGTTGACGAGTGCTTATTCTAAATAATGTGCTTTCTACAGTTAGAAAAAAATATGCTAAACACAAAACCTTATTTCGCAGTGTTTTTTAAAACCATTTTCTCCAACTGTCAAAGAATGACAGTTGACATATTATTATGACTCTAAATACTATGATGCTTTTCAAAAGCATCGACAACGGGACCAGTAAAATAAACCACAGTATGTCGTATAACAATACTAATTATTCTTGGAAATCGTTCTACGTTTTCTTTTTTAATCTTGTTCATCTTCGCCTGTCATCTCATATGACGCCTATTGTTTTGCTGCTATTCCATTTTTAAATTCGTTTGACTGTTCGAATGCAACTACAAGTTATTTTATTACCAGCCTGCTGATTACGGTCGACTTTTGCATACAACCTTTACAGTACCTGCGGACATTTTGATTCCTATTTTCTGAACAATAAATAACTCTGACAATAATTCAATGTTCAAGAATTTCAATTTTTCTAACAGCTATTCACTTTACGACCTAGCACAAGACTGATTACAGTACTGTCAGCGCCAGTGCAATATGCAGTGTTTAAGCTCAAGCGTCTACTGTTGCATGTGGCAAGGAGCCAACCTACTTAAAGTTAATATCACTCAAAGTTCTGACCTCGGAGCAAAACAAAAATTAGAAAAATAACCACAATAAATCAACACTAGGTAAAGAAAAATGTTTGATTTTACTATCTAAAACGTAAACTATTAAAACTATCTCAAAGCTGTCATATTTTGGGCACGCCACGATTGCGGCGGTAAGTCCCCTCTTTGAGGAGTGTTTTGAGAGGCGGCATGGCGTCCTCACCTTCCACCTGACGCAGGTCCTCACCGGACACGGTTGTTTCGGGAGGTTCCTGTTTCGGATAGGGCGGGAGGAAACGCCCGGGTGTTTCCACTGCGAAGATCACCCTGAGGACACGGTGGAGCACACGGTGGCGGTCTGCCCAGCTTGGGTGGAGCACCGCCGTGACCTCGTGGAGGCGATCGGCGGCGGCGATCCCTCGCGTCTGGCCCTGGTCCAGGCCATGGTACGGAGCGAGAGGGCATGGGGAGCCGTCACCTCCTTCAGCGAAGCAGTGATGCTCGCGAAGAGGGAGGCGGTGCACGTGAGGGAGAGGCAGCATATGCGCCCTCGTGACCCTAGCTGCCGCAGGATACGGAGACGCCCGGGGCGTCGGGAATCCCAGGCCGATTTCCGGCCACCGTAGGCATGAGCTTGCGGACGGCGAGTAATGGGTAGCTCGCTGTCCGGTAAGGACCAAGCCCAAGTCGACGGCGCGTTGTGTTCCACGCGCGCTTCAAAGAAATGTCAGCACAAAAAATGATGGGGCCCGCAAGGGCCGATGCCTGCCAGGGGTGCGGGTTTGTTTGAAAGAGATACCACGCCCCTGGCATACGGGCTACTGAAGAAACACGGGTGGGTTTTAGTCAGTAAAAGTCTGACACGCCCTCCTGCTCCACCCAGAGCGGGAGAAGATATTTGATGATTTCCCAACCAAAAAAAAAAAAGCTGTCATTTTTTTTTTATATTAATACTCTACTGTAAAATAGACATCGTTTGTCTACATTTCTCGGTACAAAACTGTCAACTGTCTACACGGAAACGTCATTTTTGTCTACTCTTCCGTCGAAAAAGCTACGGTTTACGTGCTAAGCCTGATGGAACTTAGGCCTCCTCTATTCGAGACGGTGTGGGCTTATCCACTACGCGGGCTCAATGCGGGTTGGTAGATGTCACATGTCTTCGATTTTTTCGTTCTAGGACATTCCAATTTCCTCAAGATGTTTTCCTTCACCGTTTGAGAGCAGTGGTGATGAAATTATTTACACAAAGTAAAGCGCCTGTCTGGGGTCGAACGCACGACCTGCAACTCGTAGGTCGGGGTTTATAAATAAATAAATAAATAAAAATCTTTATTTCAGACATGAACACATACATGAACAGTCCATAGATTGGTTAGTGATGAGTTATTAACAGAAAGTACTTATAGTCTATATGAAGAAAGTACTTATAGTTTATACTACTGGGCCACCTCTTCTCCCATTGAAGGACTTTTTCATGAAAACTTGACGCTAATTTTATTCTAACGTGAAGAATTGGCCTCAAATGTAGTTTGGAAAAGGCTAGACAGATGATGATGATACGACCTGACACTGACTCGGAAATTACAAAAAATCTAAGTAATTTTCTATGTCGCACGCCACCTTAGTTCATCCCCTATATGAATACTTTGTAGTACTTTTTAGTCTGATGCCGCGATTTTTCTATCTTGAACTTCCTAAGAACTGAACAAATATGAATATACTTCACAATAATAGGGTATTTTCCGATTTCATAAAAACTATTTTAATTTGAAGATTGGGACGATATATTTATCAGAAAAATAAAAATAAATTTATTAATACACATTTTCTCACTTAAAAACGATTAAAATCGAATTAATTTTTCGTTGTTTTGAATTTACCGCCAAAACGCTCCTTACGATGACTTTTTATCACGTGACATGTGACGTCAACTTTGTTTATACGGCACCGGTACAAATACTTAGTTTGGCGCCGTTTTAGAAGTATTTTTGCACAGAGGCACCGTACACCAGTAAAATCACTTTATATCCATTAAAAATCTTGTTAATTATAAACGCGACATTCACTTATTTACTTACCAAGTACTTTAGTTTACACAAAGTTGACGTCACGTAATAAAAAGTCATCGTAAGAAGCGTTTTGGCGGTAAATTCAAAACAACTAAAAATAAATTTGGTTTAAATCTTTTTTAATTGAGAAAATGGATAGAAATCAATTTATTTTTATTTTTCTGTTGAATATCTCGTTCCAATCTTCAAATTAGAATAGTTTTTGAAAAATTGGAAAATACCCTATTATGACCTACTGTTACCTACACTCGGACACCCTGAAAGTCCAAGGTTTCTTTTCGAAATGTTTAGTAAATTATTAAGTTTTTCTTTCATAATTTCCTCATAAACTCCTACATACCTACCATCGTGAATATATTCCACAATACAACCCACTGCCTACTCATGACCAACTCAGGCATAAAAATGTACAGAAATGTCAACGAATTCCATTATACTATTATTTCCTATATAGGTATCCATGTCCATAAGGAATACGCAGCATCCTTCAAAGAAGACAGTCCGACGGTTGTGTGCCAAATAAATAATGAGCTGGTATATGGACGGGATCTTATTGAGAAAATAGACGTAATTTGGTGTCCTGGCTAGCTTAAATATGTCTTCTGTCTAACATTTGTTTGTATTATTATGTAGGCTGGCAGAAATAGAATACACTGTCTTATGTATGATACAGTTAAGATCAAAAAGATGTAATTCATCGACAAGAATTTATTTGACTGTCAATGTCACTTCCTCTTCTTCTTCAAATTATATTTTTAACCCGTACAAAGTCAGCATATAATGTTCCCACTGCTGGTACACAAGCCTCCTCTAAGAGAAGTTCTAGGTCATGCCGATTTCTTCATGATATTTTCTTTCACCATTTTGAGAGGAGTGGTGATGAAATAGAGTAAGACTGGGTTCGAACCCACGATCTACAACTCATAGGTCGCGGCCGTTACCACTGGGCTATCATTGCTCTTTTATCCACTTTATGAATATTGAAAACCATACATTTATTACATTCATTTACTATCCATTAGCATTTTTACTCGTCTGTACTGTAGTTCTTACAATTACTAAAATCTGTTGGCGCCATAAACGATACAAATTTAGAAAACTTGACTATTTGTGAAAGATTTTTAGCTATCGAGAAATATTTAAGTACAGTACTCACGGGTAAAGATGGTCATGGAACGTAAAGATGCCATAGTTTATACCTACTTTATTTTAACTGCCTCGTTGTTCTGGTAGTCGCAGTTCTAGGATTCATTCATTGTAAGTACTGCTGTTCCGTGTGGTGCCGGACGTAAAAGAATTGCACTATTCCGTTTCTTCCCGTGGGTGTCGTAGAAAGCGACTAAGGGACTTACTAGAGAATGGGCAGTAGCATTCTCTATGCATTTGACCACCATACTGCGATCGCCAACCCGCCTGCCAAGCGTGGCGATTGTGGCAAAAATACCCCCCCCCCCCCTTTTTGGGGCGTCCACTGCTGGACATAAGCCTCCCCCTTTTTGGGGGAGGCTTATGTCCAGCAGTGGACGTCTTCCGGCTGATATGATAAAGTACTGCTAATAACCTTTTAAATTCCTGGCTTATTAGATTAAAAGTACAATATTGAATAAGAATTTACAATCCATATTTCAAAGGCAGTTCATTCATTCCGAATCCTAAAATGTATGCTTACGTGCCTAAACACCATTATGAAGATTTGAACCCGTAAAATTTGACGGAGAGGGTTTCCGTCAAATTTTACATAACCAGTTAAGAAAATGAGCATTTCATCAACACAGCCATAACATCCTTATTATTATTGGATATGGAAGTAGGTCATCCGTGAATGATTGGCTCGTTCATATTATGCGTGAAACGACCATTACGCGCATAGGAAATACGACCAACTGGATCGTTTAGAACTCATTCGCAGCAATTTTTATACCCAACCGAATATGAGATGTTAGGCATACATTTCAGGCTACCGTTATGAACACGGACCCCCATTGGTCGTTAAAATGAACGATTTTAGGGTGTTACGTCAGCATACTGTCATTTTGCGGGCGTGATGTGTGATGCTGTGAGTGAATTAATTGATGGTGCTGGCCAATTAAGGGCAAAATTCACCAATGAACTGAACGCGATCGTCATCATCTACAGCCAGAGTTCACCCACTGCTTCTCACAGGCCCCTTTTTTCTTGTGCTAATGCCCACGTCTCTTTAACAGCCTCATCCAGGTTTTGTGCATGATGGCAACATTGTCGTACGCCCGTCTCGTCAATGGAAGCCCGAAATCTTGTCTTTCAGTCCTGGAGGCCATTCTGTCAAAACCTTACTCCACCTGTCAATTGTTGTCCTGCCCAACTCCATTTGAGCTCCATTATTTATGCTCTGCGGTAGCGAAGACCTTCGTACGTCTTCGTATCTCGACTTTTGCATGCTCCATGGCTCTGTGCAACTATCAACCTGTACACAGCCTTCTGCGTGCACGTCTCAGCAACGTACGTCATGATGGGCAGAACATACTGGTTAAAGAGGCGGGATTTCAGACGTTCCAGAATTTTGGCTGAGATGTCGAACACGATCTGCACATCTAAACTACGTTCATAAGCTGCCAGTATCAATATTCCACAACAATGACGACACTGACAGCTCTTAAACGCGAATATGATGTGCTGATCGCATTTAGTTTCATTGGTGAAATTCTTCATTAGTCGTTTCGTTTATTCTGACACAAATGGAAAGTAATAGTACCACACATTATTCCGAACACGAGTGGCCTCGCAATTGGTGTGTGTATCTACTAGTGTCTATACAGTCTATAGTTACAAAACAGACGGCCACAAATTGGATATATCGATGTAACAAAACAAGCCAACGATCCGTTCAACCTCACGCACACTGAAAATTACACCTAAAATGTATTGCTGCGAAGAAACGACCACACTTTATAGCCTCAGAATCACCCAATTCCCTCTTTATCTGTTATGTGGGCCCTACATATAATGGCTACATCATACCACAGCCTAATGTCCAGTATAACTATGCCCCTAAATTTTAGTAGTCGTTTGAAAACACTAGGTTAGTATAAGAACACATTCACGATAACTTTGAATTGTTAAAGGCATACCATAGAACTCACCCATAAAATCTAACGTTATAACATTTGATGTAAATGAGCGAGATATTAAGTATATACCCGGGTGTCAACTGCGAGAGTTCTAATATCGCAGAATGACGTGAACAATATTCGCGAAATAATTTCGTCGATCGTAAAATTCTAAGCGCACATATATATTACTTGCTATGCAGTAAGTTTCTTCGAACGTATAAAGAAATCCCCCAAGTAACTTTGGCAATCTTGAAGTTATTATTATTTAACGACTCCATATCCTTCTGTTTTCATTAGGCATTAATAACTTGGAAGTCCATTACAAATCGAGATTTGATATCAATATTTTGTGCAGATCTTGGATTGAGTAAAGGTTTTGAGTGTCAGCCTGCGCAGATATTTATGCAGAAAGTAATTTGCCTAAAGAGTGCTAAGGGAAGATCAACATGTATGAACAGATGTTTCTTCACGACTACACTGCTTCACTAGTCCCAGCCCGTACCAAAGAAATGATGTAAATAATTGATGATGTATATAAACATTCAAATGCAAATCTATGATAACACTTTTACAACGAAAATCACCCTTACTGCTACGACATAAAGGCGCTGGCAATGTCAAATCGTTGCCATTGATGTGCGGTTGGCTGGAGATATGTAGTGATGTGTATTGTTCGGAGAGTCGATATATTACAGTAATCCGAAATCTATCTGTCGGTCGAAAAAGGTCAAAGGTCCGATAACCGATTGAGATAGGTGATAATAATGTTTGGCTTTGACATCACATGTCAATTCCTTGGTCTGAAGCTCTAGTGGCTACAATAACCTCGTTCATAGCAAGACAATAAATATGCAGGTTATACGGGTCATCTAGATATATTTTATTCCATAATTTTAATGTGCTGTATCAAATGTGATATCAAAAAGCACTTTGAATACAATGGTTACATTAAAACACTGCTAATTAACGAACTTTATGAATGTCGTTGAAAGCGTTTTGAACACAAAAACGAAATAATGTCGCTGGACGTTCCGAAAGGATTAAAAAAGGTTTAAAATTAGCATTTAAGTTCACAATTTAACTTGATCGCATTTTACAAAAACGAATTTAATTTACACTAGATAGAGACCACATTTCAAGTTATTTTAGTATTCATAAAGTAATAGTAGTCAAGGCGGAATTTCGGCCATGGCGGCCAATCTCAGCGGAAACTAGCCATTGGTGCGGGAGAATATTTTTCAAATGTGTGTGCGCAGTCACAGGTGCACTATCCGTTCCCTTACTCTCATAGTCCGATGGAACGGCAATCCGACACGACTAGAGAAAAACCAATGGCTTAACGTTCCTAGGCACACGGCCAACTTCCAAACTCTGAATTGATAAACACTTTTTCCCGTCCATGGGAATCGAACTCAGGACTACACGTTCAGCAGTCGAACTTTCAACCACGACTCCAAAGGGGCTCTTCATAAGTAGACTATATCTAAAATATACAACCCCTTTTGTAATACCTGCTTTGCGTGTTTCTAATCTTAACAGTAGAACAACATTGTGTTTATAAGCTGCTTGTATATTAACTGTAGCAAATTAATAAGCGTTGCCTGAAGCTCTTTTCATTTAATAAAGTTTGCAATCATTTTATTAATGTTAAAATGGTAAATAAAACAATATAATAATAATACCTAGACTAGTATACAGGGTAAGTTTTTATTCAGTGCGCAAACTGTAACCATAAATTCAGCATATCGTTCTAGAACCCCTACCGCAGAAATTTTTCGCCGGTTATAAAATTAAAAATCAGCTGTTTCATAGAAAAGTGCAATACCTACGCGGTATGAAACAGCAGATTTTTTTTTGTATAACCGGCGAAACTTTTCTGTGGTAGAATGATATGCTGAATTCATGGTTACAGTTTGCGCACTGGATAAAAACTTTTCCTGTATAGTTTGTCATCAAATAATGAAAAATAAATAACTCTATTGTCGTTTTTACATGCCCACATGTAAAGTGAAGTGAATTATATTTTAAATAATCCAATGAATTTAATTATTTACACGCAAAATCCAGCGCACTGAAACACCTATTTCAATAAACATTCCATTTCTAATACTCAAATAAATAACATTGTTTGTTCGATAACACGAATAAAAATACGAAAAACTTGCCAATTTATGTTCCTAACCCTGCTATAAACATTTGCGATAAAAATATTCGGGGTTGATGAATGAAATAAAAATGCAGCACTAATTCAATCCGTGACCCGCTACCATGATTCACGTCCTAAGCCTACATCATTCGGACGTCCATTTGTATTCTATATCCATTGCTCGCCGAACCATTCAGATAATAGCATTATGCTATTGCAATTGCGTATTGTACGACCGATAAAGTTTAGCAATCGCTTGCATTGTGTACCGTGGGTGTTTTTGTGTTGCCGTAATTGTATTCTAATTTAGGTATAATATAAAATTATGGCTTTGTGTTTCAATTTAAAAGGGCATTAAATAATTCAGTATAAAAGAATTGCTTCCATTTTTCTTGCATATTTATCATAAAAGAATATAGTATCTGTCAAATTACTTTCAACTAAATCTTCCGCACAGGTGCAGACGGCACGTCGAAATTTGTTTCATTTTTTTTCACTCGTTACATTATTTGACAGCTCTGAATTACTTCTGTCTCATTCTTCTTCTATCCGCTAATATGTGTTAGCAATAGCTTTATATGTTTAAGGTCAATCAATCTCAAAAATATCAAGCAAGTGGCGAGTAAAAGTTGTTCACATTCATATTCAAAACATTGATCGCAGAAAAAAATTGAAACGATATTTCCAACCATATTTTATACTCTTCACAGTTTATTTATCATGTACCACAACCCAAAAAAAGGCGAAGTATACAAAAAAGAAACAATATATTCATTCAATTTGGCGATATTTTTTAGAGTACCGCCCAAACGATTCGATTAGAGGGCCTGTTTTGTTCAGCAATTGGAAAACTACTGGACCGTGTGACGCTACAATTGTATTCTCTAAAATCTTTTTTCTAACAAAGAGTATCAGGTATAAGGAGATATTGGTTCGCATGTCTGCCTCGTTGGTCTAGGGGTTAGAATCTAAGCCGCGGAGAATGAGGTCTTGGGTTTGATTCACGGCTCAGGCAAAGTGTTATCGGGTTTCTCCATCTGTAGGTAATGTTGATTTGTGCTCAGTTGATGTCAATAGGCTCGCCCCCTAATACGTAGGACGTACTAAACATACCTGGCGAAATGTGGGTGTAATATACACCTCTGCCTATCACTTTGAAGATAGGCGTAAATGTGTTGTTTTGTTATTGACATATTATTTTTTAGATAGTTCATTTATTTATAGCGACAAAGACGTATTTGCGATACCTACTTAAGAACCTGACCTTATTATATTGATAAGTTTATCGAGTCATTCAAATGTCATTCCAGGCTAAAATAACAGTCATATATCAGAGACATTTTAAGAATCGACTATTTTATTGCGTTATTTCATTTCCTTGCTTATTGCAATACAAGGGGAATGGTTTCATGCAAAATACTCGTAATAGCATGGATGGTTTGAGACAACAAAAAAAAACCTTATGGAAACCTCGTTTTTTTTTTTTTGAAGTTGTCTAAAAAGATTGATCTTAGTCGCTTATGACAATCCATAAAACAGTAGGCGTTATTTGTATAAACAAAGTTGTTGACTGTTGTTTGCTAATACTCTATAGTTTTAGCAAGTTTTAACAATCATTAATTATAAATTCCGTATCAGAATAACTAAGAAATCGATACCACTTTCTGAGCGCTCAAGAAGTTTAATAGGTTGAATTTAAGGTAAGGTAATTTTTAATTCATTTAACGTTTTATCGTAGAAAAGTGCTTCTTTTATAAAACAGCTCATCTGGCTACACTACAACGCCACTAAAAAAAACTTTATACTATTTTTTCTAACCCTTCCCTTGGTAGATTAGAAGTTACTTGACTGAAAAATGATAATTCCTTGACACCACAGTGTCAAGGAATTATCATTTTTCTAGCTTTTGTTAGCGGCTCGTTCACGTGGTGTTCGAAAAATATCCTACGGGAACGTACAACCAAGATATATGTGTCTATGTGTTAATTCAGGTTATAAACTATCTGGGTGCCAAATATCATCCAAATCCGTTCAGGCGTTTTTGCGTGATTGAGTCACAAACATCTAAACGTACAAACTTTCCAATTTATAATATTATAATTAGAATAGTAGGATATCCCTCGAAAAAATTACAGTCCTCTGTTTTATTCTTTTTATATAATAAAAACACTTTTTTTGGGGTCTGTATTCTCTACAAAAAGGAATTTTCAAAGTAATAAAATGTTATCACGGGTAGGTTATTATTACAGGCAAGCCAATTGCTAACTTGTTAGGACATGTGGGAATATGTAAAATACAAAATTTATGTATTTTTTAACGAAGTGGATAAGTGTGAAAGGGTTAATGTACTGTCAATTTTTATTATTTTTATTTGATACATAATTAGCTTTTGTCCGTGACTATGCCCGTGTGGAGGTCAAGTAAAAGGGCAATAGTTAAGTGACTCTCTGAAAAGTTTTTGGCCTTCATCTTCTATTGAACTTTTTGGCCATTACTCACAGTTCATTGTAAATAAGCTATATAATAGGAAGCTTAGTTACAGTTAGAGGTTCAATTACGAACATGCTGCAGAAAAAAGTATTCTATGTACTAACGATTTTTTTTTCCATTTTCATATTTTTCACAATTTGTGAATAAAGATAAGCCTTGTTTTGGAATTTCGGTCATTTAACCACCTTTTAAAATAACGAAACCATTTTTAACTTGGCACAATATAAAGTTTGCAATTAAGAATTATTATATAATGCAAAATTGTACAATTATAATTTAAATAACGTTCTCTTAGTTTAATATTACAACATTAATTTAATTTGACTAGGTATCAACTTCAAAATGATCTGTCAGGTAATGAAATAATAATAATTAATATCACTGACACGTAATTTAATGGAAGTGCACTTAATACATCGTAACAAAATGAATTACCTCATTACATGATTTTCCTGCTCATTACCCACTTCATTAAAGCTTCTCTCATTATTATTATTTTATTTCTATTAGTAGGTTTTTACAGACACTTTTACACGTCAATCACATTTTTTTTTAACTAGATGATGTCGGCGTTTCCTATCTGACTACTCTGAGAAGAAAGGCCGAAACAAACTCCTTTTTAAGTCCAGACATAATCTTGGTCAGATCATGTGAAAACCATGTATGTAGATTGGTGTCTGTAATGGTATTTTGAGGAAAGAACTACACAGATTGACTTTATGATGAATCACTTTATTTTGAATAGTTTTATTTATTTACTTTCTGATAATTTATTGTTTTTTTTTTATATTATTTATATTATTGGTCGGGGAAGTCCCTCTTATAATTTTTACTATGACGTCAAAATTCTACGACCGTTTCTTCAGCTGTTCTTTAAGTTGAAAAATCTAAGTGGCAATGATGGCAAAACCCCTCCTTTTGGGGGAGGCCTATGTCCAGCAGTGGACGTCTTTCGGCTGAAATGATGATGATGACACTTAATACAAAATCAGATGACTGGTACACAAATCATATGTTTACTGTTTTCAAGCACTGCTTTAAGGTTCAAAGTTTGATGAATAAATAATTACTTAAAATATTTACGAAGCCTAGAAAATTCTACTAACATAAGCAAATTCGAGGAAAACACGTGGCGTTGAGTTCATTCATAGTCAATTTTAAGGTCGGGCAAAAGTTTAATTGGCTTTTTCTGTTATACAACTTTCCGACGAAATCAGGAGTTCAAAGAAAAGTAACAAACTTATCCTCATTATAGAATAAAACAACTGCTGTATTTACGTTAATTATTTGGCTTTAGATAATTACAGCAATTATTTATATTACCGAAATTATAACTTTACGTAAACGGATTAATACGTAGTTTGAGTAATTAGACTTTAATAGTATCGGGCTGCTCGGTAATGGGTAGCTCGCTGTCCGGTAAGGACCAAGCCCGGGTCGACAGCGACGGCGCGTTGTTTTTCACGCGCACTTCAAAGAGATGTGAGCATTAACTGGTGGGGCGCGTAAGGGCCGATGCCTGCCAGGGGGGTTTTTCGAAAGAGATACCGCCGCCCCTGGCATACAGGCAACTGAAGGAACACGGGTGGGTTTTAGTCAGTAAAAATTTAACACGCCCTTCTGCTCCACCCAGAGCGGGAGAAGTAAAAAAAATAGAAAACTTGAGACCAGCGGAGTAATTGCGTAACACACTAACAGTAAGAAAGACTTTTATTTTGACAGTTCAACAATATTCATTGGGTTATAAACGTTGTTGAGCAGACAAATTTTTCGAACATAAGAAAGAAAGTATAAGCAATATCGACAACTGACCATCTGTACATCGACCCCCAGTGGGTTCCCGCACTGTCGTTGCGGGGGGGCTCAGTAGCCGTGGTCTCCCAGCCACGGTGAAAAAAATGCTTGAGTCGACGGCTCGTTGTGTTCCACGCGCGCCATCAGAGATGTCAGCAACATCTGGTGGGGTCCGCGAGGGCTGATGATTGTCAGGGGTGCGGGTTGTTCGTAACAGAAACCGTCGCCCCTGGCACACGGGCAACTGAGGGAACACGGGCGGGTTTTAGTCAGTAAAAGTCTGACACGCCGTCCTGCTCCACCCAGAGCGGGAGAAGTCATTTGATGATATTCAAAAAAAAAAAACATATTTTCATACCAAGCGCTGCGGAAACTCGAAACCCGAAAATATTGACCGTTTAAACCAAAACGACAACTGTTGAGAACTGGGCAAATCATGTGATGGAAGTGTGTCATTTTCGACTTCGAAGTCTGTCGAATGGTTGTGAATAGAATCAGAATGCTTCTTTATTCGTAAACATAGATCAAATTACAGTACTGTGCGAAATGTTTCAGATGGGTAGATCCTTTATGTTTTGCCCAGGGCCTGAATTCACTATGACCACTTAACAATTCCTTACTCGAAACCACGTCAGTCACACACTAAATCTGCTAATATCATAATAATTGTAGTGACAAATTCTCTTGGAACATACAGAATATGACATTTCGATTCCTTACCGTTACATTGGTTTCTAAAAATACGAAATTGACGTAGTTTGAACGCAGTAAGATTCCGTGGAATCATTTTAACCATACAGAATTGGGCCCTGAGGCGGACAAACATTTAATTAACATTGTCGATTTTTTTACTTTTAAAACGAATTTAACTTTTGAGATATCATAAAGTCGTAAAATTATGTAAACTTTCACAATAGAAATAAAGTCAGTATTAAATAGCTAAGGAGGTGTGTAATCGACAGCTACTACTTGCTGTTAGCACGACAGACGGCCTGTTTGCTTATCTATGTATGTATATAAATAAAAAGAAAAGTCTTGACTGACTGACTCATCAACGCCCAGCCCAAAGCCTTGGACCTAGAAAGCTGCAATTTTGCACAGAGGTTCCCTTTATAATGTAGACAGGAAAAAAGGAAGGATTTTTCCACGCGGGCGAAGCTGCTGGCAAAAGCTAGTCTATTTAAATAAAAACTAATGTTACTATATAAGCGCAAAACTCGAGAACGGCTCGACCAATTCGGCGATTTTTTTTTAAATCAATATTAAATAGCTAAACAGGCAGTTCCTACTTTCAGTTCAGGACGGCAAACGGCCTGTTTGCTTACCTATTACTTACAAAAACAAGAACGGTTAGCGCGGCACACAATAATGTTAGTTCTAGTCATGTCACACGGTCGTGGCTTTCACACGTGATATTTGATAGTGTTGACGTGGTCTTACAGTCATATCAATCCAGCATAATTGCGTCACACACTCATCTGCCTATCCTTTTCCTAACTATGTTGGGGTTGGCTTCCGGTCTAACTGGATGCAGCTTAATACCAGTTTTTACCTCCACAACCCAATTACTGGGTAAAACGATACCACTTGGAAGACTGGTTGTCCGACTTTCGGACTTCTGACGACCCGTAACGACTGTCAAAGATCTTCGAACCACAATCGGGACCAACGGCTTAACGTGCTTTCCGAGGCAAAGAGGGGTCTCGGTAAGTAAAAATGGTCGCCCATCCACGGACCGACCTCGACAAGCGTAGCTTAACCTGATCGATTGACCCGTGCAACTGTTATTACTGAACCGCGAGACTCTCAGTGACAGGCTTATATTTTTTTTAATTAAAGTCACAATTTTTTCTCAATTTAATAAGTAAGAAGGGTCGTGCCAACTTGAAAGAAGTAGGTACTACAGCATTAAAAGAACGTCAAAGTTGCCCAAAAGCACTCGCTACCTAATTAACGCCTTTGAAATGGACTTTGATACAGCCTCTGCCAAATGTCAGTGCTTAGTCGGTCATTGAACTTGAGGTCTCATAATGGTGTGTCCCTTCCTGGATAGAATGATTTCCGCTCCTGTCCTTGACGCGGAGCTTTGTGAGCTTTATATTCATAAGTTTTCCGCACGACGGGACTTGGTTGCGTCAAAAACTAGTCGGGCAGAGCCGAAATATGGATATCAACAGCGAAAATCGATGGTTGTTTTGATATTTTAATATTGGTTTACTGTGTAGCCAACAATATTCTTAGTTTATAAATTTATGGAGTTTTCTGAAGACTGTTTTTGTTTCAACTTTGATTATAATTGGTTCATTTGTACCTTAAATGATAGTCTCCTATCAACATTTTTGCAACCTAATAACGTGATCATGCTCAGCTCACTGCTTGTCGGCAATTCAAACTTAAACTCAAAGCATTTATTTTAATTAAACCATTTACTGGCACTTTTTAATTGTCAAACAGTCGGTCAGTTACTCAGCAAGTTGAACGTTGAAATTGCCCATTCCAAAACGTAGATCTCTATGGCGATTAACGGGCAAGACTCCTTATAGATCCTGCAACACAGTTATATAACTAGCGCAGGAGTCTGAGAAATGTACAACTTAGTGTACGTTCTTGGTTGCAGGTAAATAAATAAATTTTGTATTTGTATTAGGTTTTATACTAAGTAGGTTTTACGACATTTCCTGTTGAGCTTAAATTATGTCTCATTAACGATTTTTTGCCATTGACCACAATCTCAGTTCGCAGCAAATTCCTCGTAATATTTCCTATATGTCACGAGGGAAACGGTCGCGACTAACGTCATTTGTATGGCGCTCCGTTAACCTAGTCACATCCGTATGTCGTGAGTTCGTGACAGAACGCAATCGTCGTGATTCGGTCATGTTGAATCTAGTTTGACGTTTCATTCCGGTTGTCTCGAACGTCTGTAGGGATGGTTAATGTAAATTGTCTGACAACACTTAGGACGAATTCAGGAAATGAACCACTTTTAGATGAATAGCTTCATGTGGCGTTTTTGGGCCCCAAGCATATCATATTCGTGTTCAAGAGCTGTCAGTGTCACCATTGTTGTGGAATAGGTATTGATAGGCCAAGGCAACCGACATAGCCCGAAGAATTGCCAAACTTAAGTGGCAGTGGGCAGGGCACATTTCTTAAAGAACAGATGGCCGATGGGGCCGAAAGGTTCTGGAGTGGCGACCGCGTACCGGAAGACGTAGAGTTGGAAGGCCTCCCACAAGGTGGACCGATGACCTTGTGAAGGCCGCGGGTATCCGCTGGATGTGGGAAGCACAAGACCGGTCGAAGTGGAGGAGCCTGGGGGAGGCCTATGTCCAGAAGTGGACGTCTTTCGGCTGAAGTGATGATGATGATGATGATGAGGTATTGATAGTGACAGCTCCTGATTGCGTTCAGTTTCATTGGTGAAATTCGTCCCTAGTACGTCGTTTTACAGTAAACGTTGAAGGAATCGTATATGCTTTCATGTAACATGTGATCACAAACATGACGAAAAAATACATCTTCATTCCGCGCACAAAAAAGGATAGAACACCACTCTCTCCACATTTTCGTTTCATAGTCAAAGTTACAAAAAGGACAAAAAACCTCCATTCATTAAAAATAACGAAAAATTTACGTACAAAACACGCTCTTTACATCACTTACATGTTTTCTGACGCACAAAATTAAAGCGAGGATCTCTTTTCTCGAGTGCTTACCAGCATAAAAATTGAAATTTCATGTTAAGTTGTGATTGCCAGGGAAGTAGAGTCGGTGTTGGCAGATTGCCAGGGTTGATACAAAGTTTTGGAAGCGCGCCTTGGAGTAGATACAGGGCGACAAGCGGACGCGAGCCCATTCTCCACCATTCTGAACAAAATCAGGCGAACACTGCGTGAAGTCAGACAATGCGAGCAAAACGAGTGACGTCGCCTTAAACAGATTAACGTGATTTTAAATGGAAGCTTAAAGTGTTGTACCTACATCGTTAAGACGGCTTTTGTTCAAATTGGGTATGGAATGGCTTAAACTCGATAAAGAGTCGCAAGTTCTCACTTATATTCTGCAAAGTCTTTTGCGTTCATTCGAATGAGTTTGAAAAGAATGAACTACGATGACCAACCAACCCTAACCTTTATTTTTTGTAAAAACAAAAAGCCTAGTAATGACAACTTTACCCTAAAGCTTATTTGTTTGGGTGGCATACGACCACGGGTTTCAGATGACAATATTTTGTTGTTTTTTATAATTTTTTAGAGCGTGAATTTTTTGTAGTCGCGTTTTAGTTTTTGAATTTACTGTTTATTTAAATTAATTTGGGGTTAGCTTACAATAAATACATATCGGGAGGCCGGGCTGGTGCATCTGATTGCTGATTCGTGACCTCGTCAGCACGGTAATCCATAGTGGGCATTGATGTTCAGGAAACGTTGAAATAAACACACTGTAGCGTTGACTGTTCACTATTTTAATTATACAGACATTTATATATACATAACAGAAGAATGACCAATAATTTAAAAAATTA
Source organism: Polymixis flavicincta (assembly GCA_949987655.1). NCBI lineage: Eukaryota > Metazoa > Arthropoda > Insecta > Lepidoptera > Noctuidae > Polymixis > Polymixis flavicincta. Next base: position 7,665,592 of record OX465180.1, read on the forward strand.
CAAAATAAATCAGAACTTTCAAAATTAACTAGTTTTCATTATTTAATAATGCCACGCGCTGTTATATATATTTGAAATGTGCTAATAAAGCCTTTTCAGTTGATACTCAACAGCTTTGTTGAATATTAAATGTCACATCTTTACATAGCATAAAACAAATTCGCGTTTCGTGTCTGTACGCTTAGAACTTTTAAAATGTTTTCAACGGACTTGAATGCGATTTCATCAATAGACAGGGTGATTCAAGAAAAAGGTTTTTAAGTATAATATTCCGATCTCCAAGCGGGCAATGCCGCGAGCAAAAGCTAGTAGCCTATAACCAACGGACGATCAAGACGCTTCCAACGATACCTCATCGGGTTAGACATACACACAGATCAAAATGATAACCATCCTTTTTGCTTCGCCGTAGTCCAGTAAAATCATCATCATCATTTCAGCCGAAAGACGCCCACTGCTGGACATAGGCCTCCCCCAGGCTCCTCCACTTCGACCGGTCTTGTGCTTCCCACATCCAGCGGATACCTGCGGCCTTCACAAGGTCATCGGTCCACCTTGTGGGAGGCCTTCCCACTCTACGTCTTCCGGTACGCGGTCGCCACTCCAGAACCTTTCGGCCCCATCGGCCATCTGTTCTGCGAGCAATGTGCACTGCCCACTGCCACTTAAGTTTGGCAATTCTTCGCCCAGTTAAATGTGTCTTCTCAAACAGTGACAATGAGTATTAATAGCGATTGCAGACACCTAAGTAACTTTAGTTTTTCTCTTAGCTAACTCATTTATAAGATTTATAACGTAGAAACCTCCCTAACTTAAATATAATTGTTTAATATTACACAAAGACATGCATTTTGTCGCACAGTTCTTTTTCTAAAGAAAGGACGCAGCGTTGACTAAAACATATGCTTTTAACTGTACCTCTCTTTTACTGCCTACATTATGTACAGTGTACAACTCAAGCAAATAATATCAACGTTGAAGTATTTTCGAAATAGCTTGCCTCTTCATCAGACTTCCTATCCTATTATAAACACGATCGTAGCTGTTTTGACACTTCACACTAAGAAATGCAGCTCTTAAAATAAAGTCACCGTTCGCGATGTGCCTGAAGAGGTCCTAGGAGGAACGCCTCATTTAATCTTAATGTATCTTGGACAAGGTGCTTTAAGACCTTCTAGCAGTAGCTGTCTGTAGGAAGTATGAAGTACCATCTGCTATACAAATCAACACAATAGACGCAGACGTTTTGCATCTTATTTGCATCTTGAGAACGTTAAAAGGCCATTTTTTACTCAGAATCTTGAGAGGAAGGATTATGGTTTTAGCAATTCATGACGAACAAAAGAAATGTTTCTTTATTGCTGTGTTAATAATACTTCTTTTGTATTGAAGGCTCTCGGATTGTAGTGTTTCTCTTTTGGCAGCCAGCTCAGTGACGAAGGGCTCAATACGCCGTTTGATAAACTTATTCATTGTTCTTTTTGTTTGAAATGTTCTCTTTCACTTATAAGAATTTGTTTTTCTTAACAGTATTTCCTACAGTTTCCTTGTCATTCACCTCCTGTTTTTGACGATCAGTCAAAGGTTGTCATTCAATGTGTGCTTTTATAATTTCTAACGTGATGTCATTATTGAGGACTTACACGTCCACGTTATCGCCCTGAGGACACGGTGGAGCACACGGTGGCGGTCTGCCTGGCTTGGGCGGAGCACCGCCGTGTCCTCGTGGAGGCGATCGGCGATGGCGATCTCTCGCGTCCGGTCTTGGTCCAGGCCATGGTACGGAGCGAGAGTGCATGGGTAGCCGTCACCTCCTTCAGCGAAGCAGTAATGCTCGCTAAGAGGGCGGCGCACGTGAGGGAGAGGCAGCATATGCGCCCTCACGGCCCTAACCACCGCAGAAGACGCCCTGGGCGTCGGAAATCTCCAGGCTGATTTCCGGCCACCGTAGGCGAGGGCTTGCGGACGGCGAGTAATGGGTAGCTCGCTGTCCGGTAAGGACCAAGCCCAGTTCGACGGCGCGTTGTGTGTGTTCCACGCGCGCCTCATAGAGATGTCAGTACAAAGTGATGGGGCCCGCAAGGGCCGATGCCTGCCAGGGGTGCGGGTTTGTCGAAAGAAATACCGCAGCCTCTGGCATACAGGCTACTGAGAGAACACGGGTGGGTTTTAGTCAGTAAAAGTCAGCCCTCCTGCTCCACCCAGAGCGGGAGAAGTTATTTCATGATTTCGCACCCAAAAAAAAAACGTCCACGTTCATCAAATAAATGGAAATTCGCGCGCATTATAACGTTATCGTGGACTTAAAATTTAAAAGCGTCTTCACTACCCAAAATTTTTCATACTTTTTATCTTTGGGTTATCGCGATGCATCGTATCACTAGCACTTTAAATTTGACCTCTGACTTTCAACGAAACAAAACAACTTAATAATATATAAGTTTAGTCTACAGCTGATATTTCAGTTCTAGATAATTCAACACTCGTAGGTACATATTCGAATAGTATCCACGCCTTTTTCACGAAAAAAATATTCAAATTGACAAAAAACACGCTGCTCCATTCGTCTATCTATTTTCTGTTCTATAAAAATACCCAACATACATCAGTTTACAGAAAAATAGTGTACAATTGAAGTTTCACGCAGCGTTATTTATCTATTGTGTATAGCCAGCGGTGTGTGCTCTCCCTAAATCTACTTTATACAACGGATAATAATATGATAGAAATCGCGTCTATTTTACCTGAAATGTATATGGCTATAAAAATATTGAGCAGTGGTGGCCAAGTGGTAACGACCGCGACTTACGAGTTGTAGGTCGTAGGTTCGAACCCAGACAGGCGCTTTACTTTGTGTAAATTATTTCATCACCACTGCTCTCAAAACGGTGAAGGAAAACATCGTGAGGAAACCGGCATGTCCTAGAACAAAAAATTCGAAGACATGTGACATCTACCAACCCGCACTGTACCCGCGTGGTGGATTACGGCCCAATCCCTCTCACAGAGAGGAGGCCTGTGTCCCAGCAGTGGGAACATTATAGGCTGATGATGATGATGATAAAAATATTAGGAAATAAAGTTATACATTTATGTATTTGTGTGTTAAGATTGTGTTGGAATTAGGTATTTATACCTTTAAGATACTTAACACCCCAAGATTACAAATCAAAGGAAGGCAAATAATCTTATCAACTCCCGAAGTAAGTTAAGAAAATAAGAGCTTGGGAAAGTACTTCTGCCCGTGACTTAATTCGTGTGGAAGTCGTAAGCACGGGCCATTCAGAAGAAATAACACCATCCTGTTTCCTAAACAGAATTAAGCTCGCTATAACAATGCTTCAATACTTCAAAGTGTCCTAATAAACTAATGAAGAAAATATAGTTATTGTTTCTGCTATGGTAGTTCTTGTTACTGAGACAAACGAGCATCCAGACCTCCAAGCATCCACATCCATTCATGTCAAAATCAGTAATTAACCGTTGCAGGTAGACACTGCGGAATATATACAAGAAGCACTGTTCGCACACAATGGATCAATTCAGCTATGCAGCCTACCTCTAACGCTTCGAATCAACCTTCTGTGTATATCCTCCTTCTGTATAAATCCATGCATACAAATGAATATAATTGAAGTATCTGTTCGTAATGTCAAATAAAAGCTTTTAACTAAATGCATAGGTACGGTACTTTTAATAAAAAAACTATTTTTACTCTTGTTGTCTTTTTTTATGTCCGTCTGTTTGTTGTGGCTAGTTTCCGAAACCGCTGGCCTATTTTGACGGGACTTTCACTGGCAGATGGCTGACGTATGTAAAGAGTAACATTTGTTACTTTTTGTCCCGTTAGTACGTTTCCGTGGGAAAATTACCGAAATCCAACAGCTATGTTTACCACAACACAGACACTCCTCACTATTATATTTTAAGTCCATTAAATAAATATTATGCGATCATCAGTATTGATAAGCAACTTTTTATTTTATTTTATTGTAAAATGTGTCAATCGTTCTAAAGTACACTGTCCTTCAAGATACAGGATTCTCCTAATTTGACGGGTCTTCTTACTCTTCTGTAATAGTCATACCTATCTCTAACTGAAACAACACTGATGTTACCTAGGCTAAGTCTTTTGTTAAATAAGTGATAACTTACTTACTAAGTAAAATTAATGTAGGTTTCATGACTGTCTTGTTTTCCTAAACTACGCAATGGATTTTGTTGCAGTTTTCACCGTCATTTAGAAAAGATATTCCCGAATAATTGTGTGTAAAATAAATTAAAATTGAACCTTACTTAGTCGTATAGTAAAGAAATCTCGATGTTTTGTCAAATCATAAAAACCGTGCGAAGCAGGTATGGGTCGCTAGTTGGATTATATAATGCTAAACAGAACCAAATAAGAAGGCGATATTTCACGTACATAGAACGGCTTTATTGCCACTCCATTATTTATGGGTTACACCTGATTATCTCAGAAACGACTCGGCTAGTCATAAAAGAAATAAATAGCTTCGGCCAGAGCTTATAAAATTGTGCGTCGTGAGTTATGTGAACTATTGTGTAGATCGCAGTTTGTTTAAATTTTAAAAGGTGGGTGCTAATGGCTGCAACACAGTTTTTTAAACTATCGTAGCTGTTAACGAACACTAAAAATTTGTAAACCTCTTTCTAGTTCCAATAAATATTTGATTTGATTTGATTTGATTTGATTTGAATAGTACTATTGAATCTGTAACGCTATTTGAAGTGAATTTATAAAGAGTGGCACGGGTAAAGAGATTCTGGAAGGACTTAGGGCAGGTCTTTGCCCAGCAGTGGGGCAGTAAATTTACGAATAAAACGTAATAAAGGAAATGAGCTGGATATTTATTGAATCAAACCATTTTAGAAACGTCGGACGTAGATATATTTAATTTATTTTATAATTAATAAATAATAATTAATTAATTTTAAAAAAAAAATTAACTAATAAATAATAATTAATTAATTCGTTAATTATATAAAAAAATAATAATAGATATGGTTTGTGCCTATATAGGTGCAAGAAAAGAATCGCGTCAGTTTGTGTGTGTGTGTATGCTTTTTTTTAAATGTACTTTTATTTTTTCTTCCTTGTTCTAAATTGTAAATCTTTTAATGTACTGTTTTTTTATTGTTTTTTTTTTTCTTTATGGATCATGTGGTCTGCAATAAAGATTTGTATTTATTTTTTTATTTTTTTAACTGCTTCAACTACCTACACTTGGGCACATAGGAAGCAGTTCCAGGTATTGTTTACTCTTACTTTCTCACAGATATTATTAACGCATGGTGATAAAATTTTAGAGGGTCTTATAGCTAAGTAATGACAACCACACGGGTCGATCAATAAGGTTAAACACCTTTACATACCAAGACCCTCTGTGCCACGAAAAGCAAGTTAAGCCGTTGGTCCAGGCTGTCATTCGTGGATCTTCGGCAGTTGTCACGAGTCGTCAGAAGCCCGATAGTCTGACAACCAGTGTTACCAACGAGTATCATATTACCCAGTAACTGGGTTGTGTTAGTCAGATAGGCAGTTGCTCCATGTAAAATATAACAGTATTTTGCTGCATCCAGTCAGACTGCAAGTCTAAGGAAATGGTGTTACATTTTTAGTCAAAAACATAGTTTTCACATTTTTATTTTTATTTGTATTTTGTGTTTCACGAGCTTTGTCGAAATAAACGTTAGTCATTCATTCACTCAACCAGTGAGTTGATTGCGTAGCTGATGGGCCAAATATGGCCGTCTATGTAGTAAATAAGTAGTACTCTTTACCGTAACCGGCGACAGCGACCCAAAATACAAACTGTTCTTTCCACAGCAGTGCCGTGAGCTCTCTGATACTAGCAAAACCTATTTTGTTTTTGAAAACCCGGTCATACCGTGAACAGAAAATCTAATCAACATCATTGTATGTACCCAAGCTTGGGGTGACTTTTGCGTACTTGGCGCTTCTTGGTTAGGTCTTCAAGATGATTTGTTTCTAAGCATTTAGCTGCTTTGTAGATTGAAATGCGCCAGCTTTCACGGTTTCGAGCAAGTTCCTGCCATTGATTGACGGATCTATACGAATATTCTATTACTCTAGCGCCATGTGACGAAATCTATTATTTTAATAATTTATTAACGTAATTGAATAGTTAATCACCTTTTAATAAGATTGTTGTGCATGCCCATAAGTGATATATTTACACAATACTGAAGATTCGTCATCACCTAATCGTTACTATATTTGTAAATACGTTGTTAGTGTTCCTTGCTTGATAAATAAATAAATTAATGTACCGCAAGTTGTAAGGTGACGTTTGAAGACATCTTTATAGCGCAGGTATTGCCCATCCTGTGTACTCTTTTGACAATTCAAAAGTGCTTGTAAATGTTTTTATTATAATAATTGCTTTAAGTTATCGCCAACATTTAAGGCTATTTCAATAGTTTAGGTACGGATAACGAAACATATTTCAGGCTATCGCGAACCCGCCTGCTGCATAATCGCGCTTCTGTTAAGTTTATTCAACCGTACATGACGCTCTTTAGCAAATGCACAATCCATTCCTTTATCTTATCAAATGTTTGCTTTAACAAAGGACTTGGAAATTGGTGGCGAGGAAATGGTTAAGTTACTAATTAACTTATAGCGATTTATAGTTGCCGTGTGGTGCCGGACGTAAAAAAATAGCACCATCCCATTTCTTCCCGTGGTGTCGTAGAAGGCGACTAAGGGACTTACTAGAGAATGGGCAGCAGCGTTCTCTATGCATTTTACCACCATACTGAGATCGCCAACCCGCCTGCCAAGCGTGGCGATTATGGCAAAACCCTTCCTTTTGGGGGAGACCTATGTCCAACTGTGGACATCTTTCGGCTGAAGTGATGGTTTATAGTTTTACTGAAAATCAGCATTGTTGTGTTTTAGCTAACAAACAATCTTAAGTGGCAGTGGGCAGGGCACATAGCTCGCAGAACAGATGGCCGATGGAGCCGAAAGGTTCTGGAGTGGCGACCGCGTACCGGAAGACGTAGAGTGGGAAGGCCTCCCACAAGGTGGACCAATGACCTTGTGACGGCCGCGGGAATCCACTGGATGTGGAAAGTACAAAACCGGTCCAAGTGGAAGAGCCTGGGGGAGGCCTATGTCCAGCAGTGGACGTCTTTCGGCTGAAATGATGATGATGATGATGTGTTTTAGAAAGGGCGTTTATGAACTCATGAGGGTCTACACGAGGCAACCGCATTGAAAACGTTTCGTTTGCCTACAAAATTTTCAACAGAATTCACATAAGCTTCTAGTAATTTTTTTCAGTCCCATACAGTTTTGCGTTTTCAACCATTGTTACGTTTGGAAGAATGTCGATTTGTCTTGGCCCTCTGGTTTACATGACGTAGGTGCCAGTAGGTATTTTCTCCATCAGCTGTATCGACCTAGCCTGTTTGCCAGCCGACACTATCATTAAAAGTTGTTTTTATATATACAAGTAAATTTAATTTAAGCGTCTGTTTGTAATTTCAAAATAACAGCTTTTTACTAAATGCGTATACAAGTTATACCATGGATGGAAAAAAAAATGTATGTCTGTTTGTTCCAGCTAATTTCCGAAACGGCTAAACCGATTATAACAGCACTTTGACTGGCAGATAGCTATTGTTAACATAAGAGTATTATAGGCTAGTCTTTGCTTTTTGTCCCGGTAGCACATTCTCATGGGATAACTTCCGACGTCCATACCTGCGAAGTCGCGGTCACAGCTAGTATTTATGTTTTATATTGTTTTTAAATAACCCGTTTCTTAATATTTTTTTACATTCTGGCCTATAAGACTAATAATCAATTTTATTTTTTATAATGATGATCATACACAGCTAGTTGAAAATGAAACTAAAACTCCCCGTACCCAACACACGATAACCACACTGTCATTTCACCATTTGCCACCAATTCCGCTCCTGACATTCGCATAACCCATCTTCACACAACAGAACAATATCTATCTATTTGTCCCTAGAACTTCACGGCAACAAATTTCATTTCACCCAAATGTACACAGACTCTTCTTACCATAACTTTCCATAATCCATTACGAATCTATCAGCGGCAGAGACGATCGTTCGTGCGGCAAGCCCGTCTTACGTATAGCATTGATTTGCACACATCTATTTCACCCAGATTCAGACAGCCAGAGAGCCTAACCAATCACAATGCTGGAATCACGAATTATTCGAAATCGAGCGAATAAAGTGGTTGTATCATAGAAACTGGCTGCTGGTAAGGGCCTGTTCAGAACGTGTGTGACGTCAACGAGGTGGCAATGTGGCAAACGGGCAATCAAGCCTTTTACAGTGATAGCGAGGTGGTGGCAAATACGGTTAAATGAGTAAATCTACCACACACTAGCTAACAGCATCGATTGGAGTTGGCTTCAGTGTTACAAATATTTGTTTTGTCTGCAGATAGTTCCGTCTGTGTTTGTGTAAGCTAGATTTACGGTCGCAAAAGCACCTACGACACTAGGGAAATACTGGTGTAGGCAAACTTGTTTTTCAGAAGGAATCTGGGGAAGACATATTGTGCTGTTTTACTAAACTGATGAAAAGTTAGTTTGGAAGACAGGTTACATTTTCATGCACAGTTTCTGTAATAGTACGACAAAACAGTGTTCCTGCTTTGTGGTTGCTAAGGCTGTGCTTTCGCGACTACTACTATCAACAAACTGTGGCCCGACTACAATAACAATCATTTTCATACAAACACGCCCTCTAGTGTGGTTGCGTTGGATGCGTCTAAACAGCCTTTATATTTCACGATCGCTCCACCATGAAACGTTCAAAGCTCTTTGGCTTCGCCCCAAATTTGAATATTCCATTGTGCGTAACTAGAACACAGACTACGCATTCACATCTAAAATAAAAACTTATCTTTAGTAATGGGTATAAAATAAAATGAAATTTTGCGTATGTAGGTACCTACATACGGGCAAAAAGAAAAAGTGTTCCACCATTTTCTTAAAGTCTACGACACTTTTCTGGAACTCGTTACATACGTAATACTTTCACGTATGTAAATAATTTTATGATTACGCATTTTTGCTATCGTCTGAGAATTTAAGGAATCCCTAGATGAATACTATTATTCTCATCTTCATATTTTTTTAGAATTGTAACGAATGGTAGAAACCTAATGGGAAAAACAAAACCAATAAAAATGCTGATAAACATGATGAAACCATATTGTACCGTTTTATCAAAAAATAATGTTATTTCATCATTTTTTGTAAACAGTAGGCCACTCTACAGTGGCTACAACCAACACCAAAAGACGCCTGAATTACGAAAGACACAACGTGATAAATTTTTAATGTCTTAAGTACCCATAATTTCATTCACAATACAGAAATGCCGTACAGCGGAAGTAGAAATAAAGAATTTTTGAAACCAATTTTATTACTTTTAATAAAATTGTAAAATTGGTTTTAAATTGGAACTGGGACATTATAATGGTCCATAAATCAAAATAACGATAACACTAGGCACCCCGCAAAATCTATTACGACCTCACGTTGCAATAAAAATAACATTTTCAATTACATACCTTGTTGTACGTAAAGGCAAATGTACTGCCAACGTTTGTACGGTTCACAGTAATAAAAATAAACGATACAGCTTTATACCATACAGAGGAACAAAACAGATATCTCTCCGTTTTTACTTAATTATACTTCATTACTAAAGTGCTTTAAAAGAACGAAATGTTCTTAACAAACTTTTCCTTTTTTATTATGAGAGCACCCTTTTTTTATCCAACGAAAAAATTAACATGGAATTTATTAGTGACCATACTTCGGATTACTGGAAGTTGGAACCATAAATTGGTTCCGCCATATCTTTTATCGCAAAAGCAATGTTATAATGAAGTTTGCTGACAAATTGCAGAGGTAAATTGGAAAAACTAATTTTCTTTTGAAGATTTCGTTCGTGTGGGATTGTGAGCAGAGCAGGTTGTAGCTTTACATATATCTTAAATTAGGGATTAAGTAAGTTATCAATTTGTATTACGGTAAAAACTAAAACAACACTCGAACGAAATCGAATGTGTCGTGAGTTCGAGCCCAGCGCTCTGTATTAATTTTTGTAATTTGTCATATTTTAAGAAACAAATTACTCACGATAATGGCAAACGATTGTGCTGGTTGTAAGAATACAATTATAGGTAAAGATTACCTTCAATGTGGTATTTGTAAACTACGGTACGACTTGCTGTGTTCCAACGTACCCGAAAAGCAATTCAAGATAATGGGTATAGCTAAAAAAGCGACTTGGAAATGTCCTGACTGTCAGAGCAAACAACCAAAGACAAATAACACGGATACACCAGTCCGACCAGCTGCACGAGGCGATTGCTCCAACAGTGGTACAGCTCAGCAACGTCACAGTTCACCTACCGAATCCAACGTAACTGTTCGCAATAAACAGATAAAACAGAGCAGCCCCCCTGAGAGTCCAATCAATGACGACGCCATTTTAGAAATCTCAAAAGGCTCCCTCAGAGAAATAATAAAGCAAGAGATTGCCAGCGCGCTTAAGGGTGTTGTGGCTGAACAGTTTAGGCAAATAAGTGAACTAATAGCTGGCTTTCAAGTTTCCCTTGACTTTTTAACGAAAAGTATGAAGAAACGAGATTGTCGTTAGAAGAAAAATCTTCGAGAATTCAGGCACTTGAGAAAATTAACATACAGTTACAAACATCAATCCACGATATGAGCCGACGCCTAAACCTCATGGAACAGAACTCGAGAGCCACCAACCTTGAAATTCAGAACGTGCCCGAAAATCGCTCTGAAAACTTACTCACCACAGTGTTACAACTCGGCAACATCACTAATAGTGAAATCGTGGAAACCGACATAGCTCACTGTACCAGGATTGCGAAAAAGGATACCCAGACTGCTCGACCTCGATCTATTCTTGTTAAGTTCAACAGCCCACGCCTGCGAGATACATTCCTCGCTGGTACTATCAATTACAACAAGAGCAACTCTAATAATAAGCTGAATACGAGTCACCTTGGTATCGCCACTGAAAACCAAGTTCCGATATACGTGGTGGAACATTTGTCAGCAGAAAATAAGGCATTACACGCGGCGAGCCGACTTCGTGGCAAAGCACTTGGGTATAAGTTTGTTTGGGTACGAAACGGAAGAATATTCATGAAGAAGAATGAACAATCTGAACGCATTGTTATCACAAACCAAGAACAAGTTAAGTCTCTAACGTAAAATTAAGTTAGGATTAATATTAAGCAAATCTTTGAACGTTTTTGTATTTTAATTAGCTTCATTCAATAGTTCACTTCGGATTTATTATCAGAATGTACGCGGCCTTAAAACGAAACTTAATATCTTTTACCATAATATGTCCTTACAAGATTATGACGTGATAGTGCTTACGGAGACTTGGCTGAACGGTGGCGTTTACGACGCCGAATTATTTGATGACAGATATGATGTTTACAGACGAGATCGCGAATCCAGTCGATATAGTGCGCGTAGGGATGGTGGTGGCGTCCTAATAGCAGTTTCCAGAAAGTTTAAGTCGTGTCGACTGCCACATCTAGAGAGTTCATGTGAGGATTTGTGGATCAATATTGAAATCGCCCTGTGTGGCACCAAAGCTCATAAATTCCGTGTCTGTGGCGTTTACTTACCTCCGCCTGTGACCTCCGATATCATGAAGGCATTTTACGATTCTGCTCAGGGTGCTCTTGACCACGATGATCACACTCTTATCTTAGGGGACTTTAATCTTAGTAGCATAATCTGGAAAATTGATGACCAAAACACAAGTCATGCACAACCATATACCTGCAATAATAGCGAGGTGATAAAAGGTTTCCTAGATTTTGTTTCCTTAAATGCCTTTATTTATTTATTTATTAGCTTTATTTTTATATCCCTTACATATAGTTGTGTGGTGCGTACTTATTTATTTATTTGTTAGTAATGTTAGTTTTGTTCTTAAATAAGGTTAGTATTTTTAGGTGTAAGGGCCGCCTATTGCGGTGAAAGCCTCCTCCAAACCATTCCAGGTGTCTCTATCTTTTGCCTGTCTGGGCCATAAGTTTCCGGCTATTTGTATAATGTCGTCACTCCATCTTTTAGAAGGTCTACCCTTCCTTCTTTTTTTATCTCTTGGGTACCAAGTTGAAATTATTTGTGACCATCTTTCATCCATAGCTCTCTGAATATGGCCTGACCATTTCCATTTTAGTGTCAGCACCTGTTTGACTGCATCTATCGCCTTTGTTCTTTTTCTTATAAGAGAACTTTTGACTCTGTCTTTCAGTTTGATGTGCATGTAGCTCCGTTCCATTCCTCTTTGACAGCTCCTGATTTTATGCAAGTGTGATTTTTTGAGCGACCACGTCTGACATGCGTAGGTAAGAACCGGTGTTAGGCAGATGTTCATCGCTTTCGTTTTCAGTCTTGTGGGTAAGGGACCTTTGAAAATTTCCTTCATAGCCCAGTATTTGTTCCACGTATTCTTCACTCTACGATCGATTTCTTTTTCTGTACAGGATTTTATTGCAATTAGATGTCCAAGGTAAATATATTCTGCGACGTATTCTATGGGTTTAGACTGTATAGATATAGGTAATTCTTCACGATTGGTCATAATTTTCGTTTTCTCCCAGTTAATTTGTAGCCCTACGGTCTCACTGTGACGACTGAGGGACTCTATCATATGGTTCAGTGTGTGCGGGTTTTCCGCCAGCAGTACTATGTCATCCGCAAACCTGAGGTGGGAGAGGTATTTGCCATTGATGTTTATTCCCACATCACTCCAATCGAGATTTCGGAATATGGATTCTAGAACTGCGATGAAAAGCTTTGGGGAGAGAGGATCGCCTTGCTTTACCCCTCTCTCGACTTGAAATGTTGGTCCTCTTGTGTCTAGACGTACTCTTGTTGTACTTCTCAAATATATCGCTTTGATGAGTTCTATGTAGTCGTGGTCTAGCCCTTGCTCATTTAAAGCCCGCCATATGGAGTCATGTGAAATTGAATCGAAAGCTTTCGAATAATCTATAAAAGCTACGTATAGGGGGAGGTCATATTCCATGTACCGTTCGATTATAACTTTCAGTGTGTGTATGTGGTCATTGGTAGAGAAATTTTTCATGAATCCCGCTTGTTCTATAGGTTGGTTCTCGTCAATTTTCGTTGTTACGCGTCTTAGTAGGGTCGAAGCAAATAATTTATACAGGCAGGATATAAGACTGATGGGTCTGTAATTGGAAATCAGTTTGGGATCTCCTTTTTTATATAGTAGAGCTATTTCCGAGCATGTCCATGTTTCTGGTAGTTCTTTTATTATTAGGATACGGTTAAAGAGGTTAGTGAGTGGTTTTATTAACTTTTCTTTCGCAGCTTTTATCATTTCGTTTGACACTCCGTCAGGTCCTGGACTCTTTCCTGCCTTTAGTTTTATTATAGATATCTCTATCTCGCTTTCTAAGAAAGGTGGTACTGTTTCCTGGGCTGGTCCGTAATTTATAGACAGTGGTATCTCTTGACTTTTATTTGCACATGTGTATAAGTTCTTGTAAAACTGTGTAGCTATCGCCATTAGGTCTTTCCTATGCGTGACGGTGTTTCCTGAGTCATTTTGGAGTTGTGTCATGACATGTTTGGTTGTTTCTAACTTTTTATAAGCCTTTTTTATTCCTCCTGTTTCTTCTATGAATTTGCTAATTGTATCGAGTCTTCTCTTTTTTATACTTTGTTTAATTTTTTTGTGTATTGTCCTGTATAGTTTACTCAGTCTTTTCTTTTCTTGCCTTGTTTTCTTTTTCTTGTTTTTTAATATACATTTTTCGTTTTTCAAAGTTTCTATTTCTTCTGTTATAATTTCTTGATTTCTTTTTTCAGTTGTGTCTTCAGTGTGTTTTTTGTAGCCTTTTAGTAAAAACGTCTCTATTGTCTTGTTGAGTTTGTGCACGCTGTCAGATTCGCAGTCGGACAAGGATAATAGGTCTTCATTTTCCATTTTCTTTTCTGTATATGCTTTGCCTCGATAATGAGCCCGAGATTTTTTGTTTTCTTCTATACACAGAGTAATCCTAAGCATTCTATGGTCACTAGGGTGTTGCAATTTACTCATTACATTAACGTTTTGTATCATTTTTGTAATATTTGTAGCTATAAAGTCGATTTCGTTCTTTGATTTTTCATCAGGTGTTCTCCAGGTCCATCGAAGCTTTTTAGATTTATTGAAAACTGTATTAGAAATTTTTAGGTTGTATTGAAGACAGAATTTTATGAACATTTCTCCTCTATCGTTCCTTTTTCCGTAGCCATACCTTCCCATTACTAATTCTTCATTTTCTTTTGGGCATCCTATTTTTGCGTTCATGTCTCCCAGGAAGATTATATTTTTGGTGCATTTATTCATAGCTCTGTCCAGATCGGCGTAGAAGTTTTCCATTTCTTCTTCAGTGGCTCTGTTAGTAGGGGCATATGCTTGGATGATAGAGAATTTCTTTCCATTTATACCTACTTGTAATACAGCAGCTCTCTCGGATATTGCGATGAAATCATGTACTTCTGTACTGTGTTGTTTTTTTACTAGGAATCCAACACCTTTTTCTCCTTTTGTTTCCCCGTAGTAGTATAGAAGATATCTTCCTCTGTCTTCAATTTTATAACCTTGTCTTCTCACTTCAGCTATACCAATAATGTCCCAATTGATTTGCGATACGGCGTATTCCAATTCGACTACTCTTGCTTCATTTGCTAATGATCTGAGATTGAATGTAGATATATAGTATTTTTTTAGGTTTGGAGGGTGGTCGTCTACAACCCCCGCGGTGACGAGCCGTTCTGGGGGAGGATATGTAGGTTTCGTGTTTTTCTTTAAAATATTCGGTTTGTTTTTTATTTTAGAGGGTGAGGTGTTTCCGGTTTTCTGGAGTGACGGTCTTAGTTGCTATTCATCTGAATCGTTTGAAGAATAGAGAATTTCCCCTTCTACAGGTTTTTTAGTTTGACTGACATTTTGTTTACTGAGGAAATTTTCCATAGAGCTCTGATTTTTCCCCATTCTATTTATGTGAGTTTTATTCTTTTTTATTGCTTGATGTTGTGCGGGATTTTTGTCTGAACTTAATATCTGGTGGGGAGGGGTAATTTCTAGCTCTCTCTTTTTCCTAGATTTTTCTGTTTCGTTTTTGTTTGTCCTTCCTTCTTCTGGTTTTTTACTGTTTTCAATAGGTGGCTCTCGAACTATAAGTTTGTCGTATCGCAGGTAGGCTATTTTTCCGGCTTCCTTCTCTTTTTTTAACTGTTCTTGTAATTCTCTCCGCAATTCTAGAATTTGAGGTGGGAAATCCTCTTTCATGTAAATAGTTTTCGTTTTAATATTTTTCTTGTTTTTCAAAATTGTGGTCTTTCTGCCATACGTTGTAAAAGTTACGACGATAGGTCTCACTTTATCTTTTAGGTATTTGCCCATCCTGCGGACCA
The DNA here is from genome assembly GCA_949987655.1 of Polymixis flavicincta. Lineage (NCBI taxonomy): Eukaryota > Metazoa > Arthropoda > Insecta > Lepidoptera > Noctuidae > Polymixis > Polymixis flavicincta. Next base: position 7,681,134 of record OX465180.1, read on the forward strand.
TCTCTAATTCATTTTTGTCACAATCTAGTTTGAGCTCGTCTTTAATAGTTTGTAATACGGTTCCTTCCAACTCCTGATATGATTTTTCACCTTCTTCTACCCCGAAGAATATGACGTTTCTTTGCCTAATGTGTTTTTCTATGGCACTAATTCTTTTGTCATGTTTGGAGTTCGTTTCCTTAATTTGTTCGAGTTCCCCTTGTAATAAGTTAAAATTTTGGTCTATTTTATCGTTTATTTTGCTCGTGATACTTGTCTCTAAATTCAGCAGCGATTTTTCTGTGTCTCGTTTGATATCTAATCTTAATTCCTTTAAAAGTTTTTCTATTTCCGACATGGTGGCGCCCTCTGTTAAATCAACTCCGTACTGGTTACCAAAGATCTGTGTTGTGGGCTGGTGCACCTCTTTGTGTAAGTACGCTTTGGAAGTAGTTTCCCTGAGCGGGGATAGATGTCGCTCTTCCTTGTGACTTTTTACTGTTTAGTTAGTTCGCTAGATGTCACTATCCGCCTAGATAATTATCGATTTTTGTGCTATGAATGACTGGTAATTTGGTTTGTAGGTTATGTTTGCGCTTTACGGATTTTTCAGTGTGATTACAAGCGGAAAGCCTATTTCTTTATTAGCAGTACAGTTAAAAACAATGTTCACACGATTTTAGAACACAACCGGCTAGTGTTTCTTTCTACAAAGTCATTGTCATTCACCACTTCACCACGCTTTCTTTTATTGGATTTCACTTAGTTTTTGGAGTAATTTTCAGTTGATTTCACTTGTAATCAGAGTTTTCACTGTTCGGCACTGTTTCAATATAAGTTTATCCTGTTTCTTGTCGTGTTTACGTTTTTAAAATTTTAGAATCGACGAGCGTTTACACAAACAATGTTTACACCACCGCGCCCTCTTAAATGCCTTAGAACAGTTTAATTACATACCAAATGCTAAATCTAAAACATTGGATCTAGCCCTTTGTAATACTACGTTACATAACCTTAGCCGTTGCACATGGCAATTGATTTCAGAAGATCCCTTGCATCCATCATTTGAGTTTTCCATATCCGTAACCGTTAAATCGAACCATCTCAAAGCTAAACCAACAATAAAACCAGACTTCTTTAAAGCTGATTACGATAATATTAAGATAGCACTAAATGCTGTAGACTGGGAGAAGGAACTTGAAGGTCACCCTACAACTGACAAAATGATCGATTTATTTTACAAGGTACTGCACGACGTCATCAAACAAAATGTACCGATGAAAAAAATATTGGGTAATAAATATCCACAGTGGTACTCTCGAGATCTTACACGCCTACTAAAAGAAAAAAATAAATATCGCATAAAATTTAAAAAGTACAAAAATCCACTAGACATCGTGTCATTTGAGACACTGCGTGCAAGATGCAGTAGGCTAATGGAAGTCTGTTACAAAAACTATATAGTTAGAATGGAAGAAGCACTTGCAAAGGATCCAAAAATGTTTTGGACATTTATTAAAAAGAAAAAGAAAAATAAGAGTACTTACCCAGCAGAAATGTGTCACAAGAACAGGACAGCATCGAGTGGACACGAAATTTGTAACTTGTTTGCGGAGAACTTTGCACAAGTCTACAATACCTCGTCTTCTGTTAATGCGTCAGATCATGTTGATAGCGGACTTGCCTCGTCCGGATTCTGTAAACTAGAATTTGGCGCTGGGGAAATATGCCAATCGTTAAAAGCTTTGGATGAGCGTAAAGGTGCCGGCAGTGACGGTATCCCACCCATATTTATAAAAAGATGTGCAAAAGAACTAACTAGACCTCTTAAAGTTATTTTCAACAAGTCAATGGCAGACGGCGTGTTTCCTGAAAGGTGGAAGGAAGCTTTAGTAGTTCCTATTTTCAAATCTGGAGAAAAGCATCAAGTATCTAACTATAGGCCCATCTCTATCTTAAATATATTCGGCAAAATACTTGAAAAGCTAGTAACTAGACGCCTAAATGCACATGTTAAACAATGCATAACTATCCATCAACATGGTTTTATCAAATCAAGGTCAACCTCTACTAACCTTATGTGCTATGTCACAGCCATATCAGAATCCCTTGATAAGAGAATACCCGTAGATACGATATACACAGACTTCAGTAAGGCATTTGACAAGGTTGACCATAATATACTACTGAAAAAACTAAACCAATTGGGAATAGGAGGGTCATTATTTAAATGGTTCCATTCTTACCTTGTTGGCAGGAATTCAAAAGTCGTAATTGATGGTCACCACTCTGATACCTTCCCAGCAACTTCGGGAGTACCGCAAGGCTCACATCTGGGCCCTATTCTCTTTAACATTTTCATTAACGACATTACATCATGTTTCAAGCACTCAAGTTTCTACCTGTTTGCAGATGACGTTAAAATTATGAAACCAATAGTGAACAACTTAGATTCAGCACTTTTACAGGCTGATCTCGATAGAATGGTGGATTGGTGTAGCGTAAACAAAATGTCGCTCAATGTTTCTAAATGCCACTGTATGCAATTCTCTCGTAATAAAACAGTGCAAACCAACAAATACACATTGCATCAGCAAACCCTACATGAAGTAGAAGAAGTTCGTGACCTGGGAATTGTATTCGACAAGAAACTGAAATTTGATAGGCATTTATTAAACATTACCTCAAAAGGGTTCAAGGTCCTTGGATTTATCTTGCGCAATAGCAAAGAATTCTATAAAGCCTCGACTAGAATTAAATTATTCAACACATTGGTTCGCCCACTGCTTGAATACAACAGCACCGTATGGAATCCTCACTACGATATTTACGTTAAGCGTCTGGAAAGTGTCCAAAGACGTTTTTTATACCATCTTTGCTATAAAGACCGCCTGGCAAAGAAAATTAGGAGCTACGATCTTAGATTACAACATTATAAAATGTCCTCGTTGGAAGATAGAAGAAGAGTTCTAGATCTCACATTTCTTCACAAACTATTCAATGGGGTTGTTGACTGCAGCGAGCTTCTTGGAAGGCTGCATATAAGTGCACCATCTCGATTGCCACGTAAATGTAACTACAACCTTTTTTATGTGCCGGGATCTAAGACAAACCTCGGACACTTCGCCGTTTTGCCAAGGCTCTGTAGGCAGTATAACGAATTATCAAAGCGTAACGAACTGGATATTACATGCAAACTACCAAAGTTTAAAAAAGACATTAGAGTCATAGTATCTAAGTCGTAATATTTTGTTAGTTTTATGTGTTGTCTTATATTAATTTTTATTTAACTGTTCATTTACATTATTTTTATTATTGATTTCTTATGTCATTAACGTTGTTTCCTTTAAGTATGATTTTCGTATATTGTTTTCTTTTTTTTTTTAATATTTTTGTCTTTTTTTTTAATTGTCAAACTTAATGTACCTAGATTACAAGTAAATGATGTGTTCTCCTATAATTGGAAGCGCACACTGTATTTGTCTCTGCTTAATGTAAACTTGCATGTAATTGTGTAGCCTCTGTTGGAGATCCAAATAAATAAATAAATAAAAAAAAAAAAAAAAAAAAAAAAAAAAACATGAAGACTGAATATAAATAATTGTAAATACATGAGTGACAGGTTTTAAACCAATATATTATGTTGTACAATTTTTTTGTAAATTCGTTTGTACTTCCACTGTTATGTTGTTATATCAAAAATTTAATTCAATTCAATTTAGGTACATTAAAACCAATACAAATGTCAATGTAATATCGTCGTACTGTTCCAGAGTCATACGTATAATTTTTCATAATTAATTACTTAATTGTAAAATTTTCGAATTGTGTCCGATGAAAGGTCATAAATTCTTGCTACCATTTGGTAAGTTTCCCAGCGTTTACCTTGGTAAGTGTAGGTGTGAAGTTAACAGTAAAAAAGTAGGTCATCAATCATACCTACCTTATCAGACATTTACTGTTTATTTGTTTATCACAAAACAAGTGACAAGTTGTTCTTTACCCTTCGCTTCATTATATTTGAAGCTAATCTGACACATCTTACCTTTTCTTGTGTACCTTTTTCCACCACTACTTACGTCTTAACAGTGATTTGAGTTACCTTTGTTGCTGCTAAACAGCTAGACTAGAAAAAATAGTTTAATTTTATTTTGTAGCTAAACATTTTTGAATGAGAAATAAACTTGTTCTATGCTTTAACTATTGCACATACTACAAATCTGGACCTGAATAATAGAACTGCCACTTACCTAAATTATAAATACTGCAACAAGCCATTAACACTTGAAAGTAATAACCGCACTTAGAACGAGCGAAGTAAGCACATTACTGTTTTTTTTCAATTGCTCAGAATAATAAAATAGAATGGCTCATCAAGATTTATGTTCTCCACATTTTTCTTTAATTTCCAAAAGAGAATTATTCGGGTTCTAAGGAATTTTCTTCATTGGGAATAAAAGTTGTTTTCGTAATCTCCCCCGATCCGCATAATCCTAATTCTGTAATTCTAATTGGTCTATCCCCTTATTACGGGCCCGGAGACCAATCAATAGTCGTCACACTAGCTCAACATCTGTGGGCCTCAATAAATAATCCCTTTGACATGTAGACGCAATATATTTTTTGGAACCGTATTATGTACATTTCCTCTAACCGACCCTTACTTTGGAATCTTTTGAGAGCAAGGTCTTTCAGGCTGCGGAATGTTTTAGCCATTTTTGTGGTAGATGTTTAGATAAATTAGCTTTGGTAAGCTTGGGTTTGGTTATGTCGAGGGAATGACTGAGAAGAGAATTATTAATAAGCCAGATGCCAGTTGAAATACTGACAGGGGATCTCTATAAAGACCTTATTATGTAAACTGAACTTTCTGGAACCGTCTTTTAAAAACGGTCAGGTTAAACATTTGCTAATAGAGCGCAAATATGGCAAGATGTATGAACGCAGAGGAAGCAAAAGGAGCATTTCGTGACACGAGGCGTTCTAAAGTTTTCCTCTTGCCCCATGAGAAAAAGGCGGGAGAGTATATGTGTAATGTTGAGATAAGAATCTTAATGTTTATTATTCAATCTATGAAAAGACGATAAAGATTTGGGACCATAGGCGACTCTATTAAAAACATTTTGTTCATTCTTAACATTTTTGTTGTTTGATTCTAGAAACACTGGTAAGTTAATAAACTAGGTTTAGAGACTACACATTATGTCTACATGACACAACCACTTAGGCTCTTATCATCCCTTTGGGACCAAACAGGCTGGCAATACCATCTTGTAAGACGCGTATGTGCCCCATATAACCCTAACTCCAAGCTCTTTAATAATTCTTGCAAAGAACAAATCCTACTAATATCATAAATGTGAAAGTTTGTATGTTTAGATGTTCGGTTGTTTGTTACTCAATCACGCAAAAACGGCTGAATGATTTTTATAAAATTTGGCAAAGAGATCGTTTATAACCGGGATTTACACAGGATATTTTTTATCCCGGTAGTAGGTTCCTGTGGGATGATTTCCAACCTCCACGCGGGCAAAGCCGGTAATTTTCTATATAGTTTCTCGAGAGACGATCAGAATCAATTTTAAAACCCAGAAATACGTACTGATAATTATCGGAAATTGACTCTCGCCAGCTCCTTTTTATCCCTATTCCGTATATAAAGGATCCGTTTAATCGGTTTTCTATCTAGCTTCCTTAATCCTGCCTTAATCCTACTATTCTTGCATCCCTATAATAAACAAAAGCACTTGAATGCCCTGAATAACTCTAATATTGCGCCTTATAAATATTTTCGTATAATACAATATGAATACAGTGGAAAATGTACGAGTATTATTTAAAATTTCCTTTGTTACTACTATAGCGAAACTTTTCACTTTACTTCTAACTTTAATTCTTGACGTGAAACAAATAATAAAGACACAATCTTTAGTGGGTTGTTATTTTTTATGTTCGTGGAACGTGTGAAAAGTGAAAATGTGGTAGAATTTTGATGTTTTTAGTTCAATTCCCAGATTATTCCAAACTAAGCTCTGCTCAATATTTCAGCAGCTGAGTATTATTTCAATTCCGAATAATAAACGACTTGCAAGAAACGAGAAAGCTCATCTTTAAACTATTGTCACAGTTCACCGAATACTTCGGTAAGATTTTAGACTTATGAGAATTCTAGATAGGCATGTTTAAACATTACATCACACCTTGTTTCCTCAAAGGAATGGGCAGAGATGTACCTATAGAACAGTAACATTTTGCCAGTTACCTACGTTTAAGTCCCATGTAATAGGAGGCGAGCCTATTGCCATCAACTGGGCACATCCAAACTCCGGGCTACTTCTGAAAAAAACCCAATAACACTTTGCCCATCCCCGCAAATGAACCCAAGACCTCATTCTCCGCAGTTTGCGGAGCCATTACCATCAAACGGGCACAAACCCAGATTATAAGAAGCTCACTCGCCTTCTAGTACATGGGACTTGAACATATGTAAGTGGCAAAATGTGGGTGTACTTACTTCAAGTACAACTCTGCCGAACTCTTCAGGGATGGCAGATATGTCAGCACCAACTAGTGGGGTTCGCAATAGCCGATGCCTGTCAGGGGTGCGGTTTGTTCGAAAGAGATTCCGTGGCCCCTGGCACACAGGCAACTGAAGGAACACGGGCGGGTTTTAGTCAGTAAAAGTCTGACATGCCCTCCTGCTCCACCCAGAGAGGGAGAATTTATTTGATGATCTCCCAACCTCAAAAAAAAAACTCTTATGGGATTTTAAGCGTGATGTTATATTATCACAAAATCACACATTCAAAACAAGGTTTCGCCGCCGTGTCTGTCTGTCTATCTAAACGTATTAGACTCAAAAACTAGCGAACGGAATTCCATACAGTTTTCACCAATGCACTGAATGATTCATGAAGAAGGTTAAGGTGTATAATTAATTTAAAAAATTGTCTAAATCATCTGAAATATCACTATCATTGTTGAAGATGTTGGAAAAAATCATACCGACTGGGAGCTTTCCTAGCGTGCGCCGCGTAAATCTTATATAATTATAAAATTTCCATGTCACAATGTTAGTTACCGTACTCCTCCGAAACGGCTTTACTGATTTTTACCAAATTTTATATGCATACTCAGTAGGTCTGAGAATCGGCTACTATCTATTTTTCATACCCTTAAGTGATCAGGGTTGTTCACTAGAAATTACCTGCAAAACAACGTTTGCCGGGTCAGCTAGTTGAGTTATAAATATGAAAACAATGGCAATAGGGCCGCAAAAAAAGCTAGTAATCAATAAGATCACTGTCTGAACTACATACCGTTGAGCTCCTCAAGTTCTGAGTTGAGCCGTTTAATTACTGATACATGCATGCACTGAATGGACAGGTCCACTCAATCTGTGTGGTCCTTTCCTCAAAAGACCATTTCAGACACCAATCGACATGGTCTTCACATGATCTAACCAAGATTATGTCTGGACTTTAAAAGAGACTGTGACCTCTGAGTTTGTTTCGGCATTTCTTCTCAGAGTAGTCAGATAGGAAACGCCGACCTCATCTAGTTTAGAAAATATGATTGACGTGTAAAAGTGTTTGTACAAACCTACTTACAGAAATAAAATCATTTATCATTAATCAGCCTATATTGTTCCCACTGCTGGGACACAGGCCTCCCCTCTGTGAGAGGGAGTGACCAATAATTCACCACGCGGGCCCAGTGCGGGTTGGTAGACGTGGACGTCACATGTCTTCGAATTTTTGGTTCCAAAACATGATGTTTTCCTTCACCGTTTTGAGAGCAGTGTTGATGAAATTAAATACACAAAATAATGTGCCTGTCTGGGTTTGACTGCCTGGGTTTTTGAACTCACGACCTTCAATACGTACATTGAGGCCGAGAGCACTAGGCCACCACTGCCCTCCTGTCTGTCTGAATGAAATAAATTGAATTACAATGTGGTAGTTACTCCGTCCTTCGCGTGCCGTTACCACCTGCCATAATAATCCGGCCCCCCATACTTTGATGGGACACGTCCTGCGCAAGTTTACTAAGTACGAAACTTTGGTTATGATGCAGACTGTAATTATTTTGTACCATAACATTTAGTGGCACTTACACACAACTTTGTACGTGTGGACTTAGATAATGATCTGAAATTGTCCAGACAGGCGTATTATAGGTACTTTGTATCAGATTCAAAATATAGGGTCATATTAAATTAGTTAGCGAAACGTAACAAAACCAAAAAAAAAAGTCATTTTTATGGGCTACCGACCGCAGTTAGTGTAGTTACTTGAAAAATCGGTGTACAAATAATTATGTTTTTTTTTTGTTTGTTTCTATAAACTTCACAGATGTGATGCGGATTGATATGGAAATACGAAAAAATAAAACGAAACAAGTTTACTCAACTCAAAATAGTTCAAGTAACAGTAAACTACCGTAGGTCATTAACTCCCAAAAAAATCTTGTTTTTTATCTAATTTTATCGTGTTGAAACATCGATATTTAACACGCCTTCAGCGTTTTGCTAGCTTATTTAATTTGACCCTTTATAGTCTAATATGTTTTAATCTGATACAAACTACCTATTTCTGTCTCGACAATTTAATTAAACAGTTGCCGTGGTTCTTAAAACCATTCACTATCAATAATGAGGGCCTTTTGCCGGCCATATTATGATTAAAATAATGTATTATTTATGTATAGGTACTAAAATACGAATGCTAAACTTTATTCGCTCTGTGTTTGAACGCGCAAATATCTGGAAAAAGATTTGTTCTTTTTACATTAAATTTGATAGACCAATTATTGGGTAAGATTATAGGGTTTTTATTTAACATCAAGCAACAAGGCTGTCGAGCTGAGGAAACAGAAAAAAAAAGTCAGAAAGAACGCTAAGAAACGAAGTTATCTATATCTTTATCTATCTATATTAATAAAAAGAAAGGTCCTGACTGACTGACTGACTGACTGACTGACTCATCAACGCCCAGCCCAAACCCTTGGACTTAGAAAGCTGAAATTTTGCACAGAGGTCCCCTTTATACTGTACATAAGGAATACGGAAGGATTTTTCGAAATTCAACCCCTAAGGGAGTTAAATAGGGAATGAAAGTTCTTCGGGCGAAGCCGCTGGCAAAAGCTGGCTATAATAATCCGACTTCTTTTAAATTAAACGGCGGGTGATACGGCAAGGCACAGCTAATATTATTATAAACCTATATTTTCCCACTGCAAGGACAAAGCCCTCATTCCCTCTTACCACTTTTCCCGATTTTCTGCAATTGTGGGCCAATCCATTAATAAGGAGTCCAGCTTATCCCGGCATCTCTTTCTGGGCCTGTCGCATAGTCGATTCCTGGGATTTGGGATCCACTGTATGGCGGTTTTTGCATATTGCTGCTCCATCATGCAGCAGATGTGGCCAGCGCAGTTCCACTTAATATTGTAAGTTTAAAGAAATATATGCAAGTTACTACGGGGTTTCTTGCGCCATTTCTTGTTTTCACCGTAAATACTAGGAAGTGGTGAAGGGTGGGCGTTTCTAGGAGCTGTCTTTTGTAACTTTGAAAGTTTATAAAGTGCTGAATTTCATTGTAATTGGAATAACCCACGAAACTTCTCTTTTACGTTGAAGAAAGACTATGAAATCCACATCATACTCTTAGACTCTATTCTATAAAACAAATATTCTACATTGGGATAATAGTGACTTGTTTTCGACTCGTTGGCCTAATTTATCGAAATGTGTAATTTCTTTACGCTACATTGTTCACTGAACCGCTATGAAGTGCTAACAAACACTTGTTTATTGATTGTTCTTCACGCTTGTTGTCATTTGTCAGGTCAGCAGAGAGCTTTTTACAATGAGAAATAAAGGTTTGAACATCATCATCATCATCATCATCTGCCTATCGTTTTCGCAACTATGTTGGGGTCAGCTTCCAGTCTAACCGGATGCAGCTGAATACCAGTATTTTACATGGAGAGACTGCCTGTCTGACCTCCTGAGAGTAAGACTGGCTGTCAAACTGTCAGGTTTCTGACGACTCGTAAATACTGTCAAAGATCCACAATGGACCCGGCTGGCCAACGGCTTAACGTGTTTTCCGAAGCATGGAGGGGTTTTGGTACGTAATGATGTATTAGATACTTGGTATGAATGGTCACCCATCCACGGACCAACTGCGGCAAGCGTAGCTTAACCTGATCGATTAAACTGTGCGGCTGTTATTGCTTAGCCACATCCCCTAAACCGCATAACCTGGCCGAGAAAGCTCTTTATTAGAAGCGGGTTCAAGCCAAATAATTCAGCATACGGACCTCGAACTCGGTTCTTTTCTTTACGAATTATCTGTTAGACCAAGAATCCCTAGCGTAGCAGTTTTACGGTTATCAAAAAAAACTGCTATTTCATATAAAATTGCAATACCCACGTGGTCAAAATATTAGGAATAGCTATTTTTGAAGTGAAAACTTCTTTAGGCGCGAGGGGAATTTTTTGAGATGGGAAAAAACAATTGAACTCGCGACACTGTTAAAAAAATACACATGTCATTGTTTAAGTTTTCACTTCTGGCGGTACTCTATATATTTGTGTGCGTGTGTGTGTGTGTGTGTGTGTGTGTGTGTGTCTACAAAAATATCTTACGTGAACATTCAGAGAATTTTTAACAAAATAATCTCCCAACAACCATTTGAAAACATTTTGATAACTTCAATAATTTATCTGAACGACTTTTATTAAGCAGCTGGTGCACAGAATACAATATGTAAAACGCTGACTGCATATAAGCGGCTAAGAAAGTTACCAAGCTCTGCGAAACTTTAATGGACGTGCACGTACTGCAACAGTTTGTAGAGACAGTCGTAAACATCAGAATAGTTTTGCTTTTATTAAAATCTTTTTAGTACATTTAACAAATTTTTTTTTTTACTATGTGGATCTTATGTAGTTGTGAAAAATGACGTAGTTTGTCGCCTAGTGAATACGTGTCGTATTGCTATAAAGTGACAGTCACATGTGTCATGTGTGATTCTGATACAAACTCAAACGCATAGCATTAATCTATACTAATATCATAAAGAGGAAATATTTGATTGTTTGCATAGAATAGGCTCCGAGACTACTGAACCGATTTAAAAAATTATTTCACTGTTGGAAAGCTACACTATCCCTGGGTTACATAGGCTATATTTCATCCCCGTATTCCCACGGGAACAAGAACTACGCGGGTGAAACCGCGAAGCGCTTCTAGTTTTAAATAAACCAATAATAGACACTTTTAAACTATCAAGGGGTCGGTTAGACAGAGAGTCAGAAAGGTGAAGTTAGTTGCCCATTCCAAAGCGTATGGGCACTCATTTAAATTAAAGTAATGTTCTAAAATATTGATAACATCATTAATCTTAAAATTATTCATGTGACGCCGATGTAGAAAGACGTCCATGTTAAAAGCGGCCGTAGTTAAAAAGATATTAACAAGAAACAGGTCAAAAAATTTAATATTCTGTGGCAACTAAGCGATAACCGACGGCACCCGCTCACGAATGCTTGTCAGTGGAGAAACCACATAAGAATCAGAGACGATATTCAACAAAGCCGAACTTATTCCAAAAACTCGATGTGCACATCCGTTGTACCTACCGCTATTCAGAACAACACGGATGTATTTTACGTAAATTGTACACAATTTGCAGTAGCTACGTATTGCTATTTTACCCCTTAAGCCAAGTACGAGCTTCTGACCTACTTGTCAGTACTTTCTTGTAATCCGATGAAAAATATATTTTTATTTTAAAATAATAGAAGATGAAAAGAAGAAGTAGGTATCCCAGTAGCATCGAGTTCAACAAGAATCAACTGTTTTTAATCCCCAGGCACATCCTATAACAAGGATGCACGTGCAATAGCTGCACGGGTCGATCGGCCAGGTTAAGCTACGCTTGCCGCGGTTAGTCCGTGGATGGGTGACCATCTTTTCATACCAAGACCCCTCCGTGCCTCGGAAAGCACGTTAAGCCGTTGGTCCCGGCTGTCATTTGTGGATCTTTGACAGTCGTTATGGGTTGTCAGAAGCCCGAAAGTCTGACAACCAGTCTTACCAAGGGGTATAGTATTACCCAGTAACTGGGTTGTGGAGGTCAGATAGGCAGTCGCTCCATGTAAAATACTGGTATTCAGCTGCATCTGGTTAGACTGGAAGCCGACCCCAACATAGTTGGGAAAAGGCTAGGCAGATGATGATAATGCGAACAACTTTCTATTAATAAAAAAACAACGGACTACCTAAAAAACACTACAAAGTGAAAAATAATTTTAATTTAAAAAGACGGTGACAAAAACGAAAATAGATATAGTCTGACCGATACCGCTGTACCGCGCCTTAGGTCTGGGCGCGGCGAGACGGGGGAGCAGAGCAGGCCGCTGATACGTCAGTGCCATTCGTCACCACTCACAGCGTCCCGTCCCCCGCCTTGCCGCGCATACCTAAGGCGCGGTACAGCGGTATCGGTCAGACTATATCCAAAGACACCGACTTACGAAATTAAAGTTATTTTTCACTTTGTGGTGCTCTATTCGCTGTGTATTGGTTTTTTTTTTTTGTCTTTTTTTTTTAACTTTTTAGCTATGGTACTTCCCCATACCAATTCCTATACCATATAAATGAATAGTAACATAGAATACCATCACGATACACAAAATGCATTTAAAAAACGTATTATCGATGCTAACGAAAAACTAAACAACCAGTTAATACAATTTGGTTGGTCCCAAATATTATCTAAGACAAACCCTATCCACTAAAAAGAAAGAGTTTGCGATATCGATCCACAATTGCCAGAGATATCGAGGAACAAACATATAAAAAAACATAAAGAAAAATTGAGAACCTCCTCCTTTTTGAAGTCGGCTAAAAAACCAATCGTTACACCCACGCCCTATTCCGCACTACATCATATTCAAAAAGATGTTAATCCAATTTTAAAAAAACAGTTTTAATAGAAAAAATATTAATGTTTATCTTGTCACCTCCCACACAAATAACACGTCTAGATCTTGACTAATGATAGTTTCTTTTTACCTAATTGATTGATACCAAAGTTATTGAATAGAGCCCTATGTCTGTAAAATCAATACTAGCTAGCCGCTATCTAATCACTTTATGATATAGTAATAATTTATAGATGTAGGTACATAAATATTAGATATCTGTATATGTATCATCATCACCATAATCAGCCTATAATGATCCTACTGCTGGGACACAGTCCTCTTCTGTGTGAGAGGGAGCGGGTAATAATCCACCACGCGGGCCCAGTGCGGGTTGGTAGATGTCACATGTCTTCGAATTTTTGATTCTACATATAGGATATGCCGCTTTCCTCACGATGTTTTCTTTCATCATTTTGAAAGCAGTTGTGATGTAATAATTTACACATAGAAAAGCGCCTGTCTGGGTTCGAACCGACGCCTACCAATGGATTACCACTGCTCTTTTGTGTGCATAACATCGAAAAATTGTCATAACACAAAAAAACACTGTCAGACAGACGGCGGTTGCTGGAAAACCAAAACCTTGAGAACAGTGTTCAAAACACATGTACCTAATTTTACTTAAATACGTACAGAAACACACAGGGCACTTACTTAAAGACCATTCAGAGCACAAATGGCTACGCTGTAACGCTCTGACCATTAAATACATTTAGTTCTAAGTCCGCAATAATTATAACAACACGAAACTGCGCTGTGTGCATAAATACTAAACTACCTAAATTCGGGCACTGCGAGTGACTAACGCATTCATGTGGACTGCAAAAACAAACAGTACCAACAACTGCATAATGCGTCCACAGTAGCTTTAGGCTGCATTTCCATCAGAGATGTGCTATGCATCTATGCTGCGAGGATGCTAAACTACGAAACTATGTGACCGTTTCCACTAATAATACCTAAGCTGCCAAGCGAGTTAGATGTGCTATTAATATGCGCCGCCGCGAGGTACTGCCTACTGTACTCTGCTCTGCACATAGCTACACCACTCACGAATCCATAGCTACTATCCATAGCACGCATCCTTCCAAAGAAAAAACCCATATATGATTGGTGGATATCAAACGCATCCATAGCAACGTCACATAGCACATCTCTGGTGGAAAACCTTAGTCCCGAAACACGAACGGTATGTTCACACAACTCCTTGAAAGTATAGAGTACCCACTTGGGAACCACACCAAGAATATTTCGAGAACTGCAATGCCTTTGAAAGAATTTCCGCATAATAAAATAACTTGGTACCGCAAACCCCGGGGAAGCGACGCAATTATCCACGTTAAAGATTCAACCATTTTGCATAATCTTCTACTCCACGATGTGGAAAAATTCGGCAATATATAACATAATTAGGTCTCGCCATAAAATGACGTTACGATAATCTTTACGATGCCACTTCATTCTACGTTTTATGTTAGAAATATGATATGAGAGGAAAACTTGTTTGAATGTTTAATAAAAATGATTAACGACAGTCTCGGGTTCTAGCTTAATGGAGTAAAGGAACTATTACTATTAATATCTGGTCGGTTATCAAGAACAAGTTGCTGAAGTTGAACAGTTTTAGTATTCTTTGAAGTATTTTAACAGGTGCTGCAAATAAGTGATGAAACTCGTTTATGATCGTGAATGCTCACTTAACCACTTATGCGAGTGCGAACTACTAATACGTATGCCTGACTATGAAAATTTCCGTGCATGTCGTGTCTATACTAAAAACAACGTCCGAAAAATTTACGCCCACATAGTTTTCTTCCGGTCAAAACAAATGCTTACACATCTAAAAGACAGTGACAAAATGTCCAAAACCGGTAGCAAAGTGACCACTATGTTTAAATGTGAGATTGGACGAGGGCGTCCCCCGTGGTTATTCTCCGACAGCCATGGGGATAAAATGGGTGATTCATAGTCTTTACGGCTAGCAATATATAGTCGCACACACACAAACCCACCCACACACACAAGATATACAATAGCACACACACATGACGATTTGGGAGCTTTTAGTACAGAACTTAGTATTATAATAAAGAAAGCTTATAAAAACGGCGCCTCAAAATTCAGCATTATTTCACCTTTACTATCATGTCTGCTTCGCCGTAAAATAAAAAAAATATAAGACTGCTTATTTTACGGGAACCTCAACAAAATTTCCTTAATTAAAATTTTGACAAAAACATTTAATAACTAATGGACTGACCTACATTCCGTTCTTGATCTAAATAATGTATTATTCTTCCATCAACATAGTTTTTAAATCGTATGGGCTTCAAGAAATACAGCCTAGGTTTTACGGCTACGTTTACTTCTACTATTATTGTCCTAAGAAAACAAATAGGCGTGGTACACACTGTTGTTCAGGGGCCTAAGTCTACTAATTTATAAACGTTACAATGGTCTCTCAATGGTGTGTTTTTGACAGTTTTTGTATGGCAAATCTGTCAAAAACTTACCATTGAGAGACCATTGTGACGTTTATAAATTAGTAGACTTAGGCCCCTGGTCGCTATAGCCAGGCACTAAAATTGAACAAGAAATTAATAAGAATATTTTTTCATTTATAATAATATTGTACGCTTACTATAACTAGAATATTTAGTTATTTGACAGTGGTTCCTGAGTTGCGTTATCTTAAATTTTAATTAGAGATATGTTAGTGCTAACTTAAATTTAATTTCAAAAAGTTTGAAAATGCACAGAATTCTTCATTAAACAAGGGTACTGATTATCAAGGTAAAATAAAATTATTCTGAATAGTGTTATAGCGTGAGTGTGTGTGTGAGTGTGATTCTTGGTGTGGGTTTGTGTGTGATAGAATCGAATGAATGACTGTGTGTTTGACTTGATTGTAGATTTTGTTGTTAACTCACTATTTCCTCAGTTTCATCGTACAGCAGGAATGAGAAGCCAATTTTTACACTTTCTTTTATAGTAACGGGTATTAACACCTTGTTATGTGGATATACCATATTCATATATCATCATCATCATCATCATCATCATCATCATTTCAGCCGAAAGACGTCCACTGTTGGACATATATACATAGAGATATCTCATAAATATTCAGTTAAGTTGTTTTTTTATTTGATAAATAGATACATTCAAATATGTTAGATGTAAACGGGATTTGCCCATTGGCACGTGCCGAAAAACACCGAATATACCTAACATTAAGTAGTTATTGCTTCGGGTAGGTTTTGTTGTTCCACAATTACTGCCGAATCGAATTAGCCAACCCGAATTACTGCATAGTAACTACGCCTTACAACGAAAGGTGAAAAACGTTTAAAGGGCAATGACCGTAGTATTCGTAGCGTTACCTCAAAGAACATTATTCAATTAGAATAATACTGGAATAAAGAGAATCCGCTGAGTATTTCACAGAATTTGGGAACGAACTGCTCAAAGCGGATTTTAATAATTATTTTTATATTTCCTTCTAATATAATAATTTCTTTAGACTTGCGAGCGATAACTGAGAGTATATTAATTGGGCCGTTATCAAAATTGGTACTGAATTTGCATAGGTTATTGAATCATCCTGATTCCGTAAGGTCCATCGCCCACGAAGCTTTATTCAAAAGTAACGTATTACAAACTCAAATCATTAGACATAATGAGTATACAGAATGTCAAAGCAGTAGTATTTGAATAGCATTTCGTACACGACACGACAGACGAATTGAAATTGTAACGAAACGAAATGAAATAAAAAACTTCTTTGTTGGCATTAACACAGGTTACAAAAAGATTAGAGTACCTACATGTAATTTCAGGAGCCAATGACTTTCCAGTTACGTTACAAAACAAGTTTCATGCAGCAAGATAAGATTACATCTATATCCAGATCTATATATGTATATAAAATGTGAAACTGACTGACTGATCAATCAACGCACAGCTGAAACTGCTAGGACTAGGAACGTGAAATTTAGTAGTGTAATTTAGGGGTAAAAAAGGGTAGTTCGTAATATTATAAACGTGAAAGTTTGTGAAGATGATTAGATTTTTGTTACTCAATTACGCAAAAACGGCAGAACGGATTTGGATAAAATTTGCCACACAAATAGATTATAACCTAGATTAACACACAGGATACTTTTGATCCCGGTAGTACGTTCCCGCGGAATAATTTACGACTTCCACGCGGGCGAAGCCGCAGGCGGAAGCTAGTCTATATATAAAAAGAAAAGCCCTGACTGACTGACTGACTCATCACCGCCAGCCCAAACCCTTGGACCTATAAAGCTAAATTTTTTCACACAGTTTCCCTTTATAATGTGGACAAGGAATATGGAAGAATTTTTCGAAATTCAACCCCTAAGGGAGTTAAATAGGGGATGAAAGTTCTACGCGGGCGAAGCTGCTGGCAAAAACTAGTTACTTATAATTAAGAATAATTGCAATACTAAAAAAAGAACCAAAATCAAATTGAGGCTTATAATATTAAATTAGAGAAATAAAAATGAGATGAAATGAAACTGAATTGAAATGCAATACTAATACTCATTGGTGGTCCCTTAAGCAGCGACGTGAACGATGGGCCTTAAGCTACGGTTTTTTAGAAAACCATATTACAACGGTTGTCTTGAAAATCTGTGATTTTCGCCCGTATTTGACATAAAGCTGTCAAAAATGGTCTATACTCGTAAATTGTACAGCCGTTATTGTATGACCGTTTACTGCTGTCTTCGAAAACCAAAGTTTTACTCTAAAAACATTGAAATACTTTTTAGACCAACACAATCTCGGCAGTCTGTTATCTAGCTTGATTACCATTTCATGTTGGTCTCGAATCAGAAATCTAACACGTAGCCCTGACCTCAGAAGGTTTGGCTTGCAATTTGGGTCGTTCGTCTATTCTAGGGTTATACCTAGCTAATATTATAGTGGTAGTTTTCCAAACGAATTCGCCTCAAATATAAGCTGAAAAAGAAGTTAACTGTCTGCTAATATAAACTGGTGGGCCAGTGGTTAAGAACTCGCCTCTCATGCACGAGGTTGTTTAATCAAATCTGGACTAGTATCAATGTGACGTTTCCAAAAGCTCGTGCGGAAATCTGAACTTATGATTAATAAAAGTCTATCATCGGAGCATAGTTTTAAGTAAAGTACTATAAAGTATTTCTAAATTTATTAAATATATATATTTATCGCCAATCAAGCTACCTACAGCGATGCACTGCCACCCGTCGCTCGCAAGAGACCCCGCCTCAACGCGCATCAAGTTTTTCGAAAAACAACCCATGTTGATTTATCAAACACAATTCAAAGAAAAACCGTATACTAAATTTTGGGTGATTAAATTGTCTTTTAGATGGTGAAAGTTTCATGGAAATACACCCGATAGTTTTTGCGTGATTATCGTTTTTATGTCCGCGATAGACATTACTTTACCAATTAATTACATTATGTTATAAAAATAATATTTAAAATATTCACATATCAAATGACGAAGAAAATTGTCTAGTTTTACATATAATTTTTTCAAATACATAAGACAAGCCGTTTAGACGTGATTTTCAATAATAAAAAGTCCTTAAAAGTCGGCTGTCTGTGCCTTAAACAGGCGTGGTGACCCTTGCTCATACCGTATGAGAAGAGTCTTTTCTCCTGCAGCCGGACAATAATAGGCTGGTCATCATCTGCTAGTTGAGACAATTTAACTTTTTCTGGGTCGGCTTCCAATCTAACCGGATGCAGCCTATTGACTGAAGTTTACATGAAGCGACTGCTTATCTGACCTCCACAACCCAGTTACTAGGTAATACGATATCCTTTGGTCAGACTGGTTGTCAGACTTTCGGGCTTCTGACGACCCGTAACAACTATCAAAGATCCATGAAAGACGGCCAGGGCCAACGGCTTATCGTGCAAAAGCTGAAAAGAGGCACGGAGGGGTCTTGGTGTGTAAAGATGGTCACCATTCCAGGGGCCAACCGCGACAAGCGTAGCTTAAACTGATCGATCGATCCATGCAGCTGTTATTTATACCTACCCACAAGCTCCTCGAACAATAATAGATAGGCTGTTATTATTATTATTTCAAACAGCATTTCTCAAAACAAAGCTAATAAAATACCCAAATTGATACACCATTTTATAGCCAGACTTTTAAATTAGTTTCCAAAACTAGTGATTCATAAGACAAAACCGCCATCTTACTAATAGAACTATCTTCGAACTGGCACGCGTTCAAAACATATTCCCTGGTCTTGTAGACAATGGTGAAACTTCGCCTCGCTTTTACTTACATTGACGTGCTAATATGTTGACAGATTGCTTCAGATTATTCGAGAAGGGCAATGAAAAAAAAAAAGAAAGAAAAAATGTTTATTCTGCACAAACAAAACGCACATTACATACAATAAAATCAATGAAATAAAATGCACACATGCAATGTGGCCAAAAGCCCCGTATTCAAGTCGATTATTTTTAACAATATTGTCCAATGTCCATTGACTTGACTGATAGTGTCAGTCGAGGCTTGGGACCGACCATAGACAAATGATTGAATTACGATTATTGAATGAATTACGTACGACACATGCAATTATATAATTATTAACAAGAAAACAAAAACAAAATGCCGAAAGCAGAGTGCATTACTGACTACTTTTATTTCAACAAAATCACAAATATAAAAACAACTAGAAACAATGGACTTCTAAGCGGTGCTTATAATTACAATCGGTATCTGTATACACCACGTGACTTTTCGACAAACGAGTAAGGCGCGGATTAAACCATTG
This sequence comes from Polymixis flavicincta, assembly GCA_949987655.1. Classification (NCBI taxonomy): domain Eukaryota; kingdom Metazoa; phylum Arthropoda; class Insecta; order Lepidoptera; family Noctuidae; genus Polymixis; species Polymixis flavicincta. The sequence continues at coordinate 7,700,928 of OX465180.1, forward strand.
AAAACTCAATATTGAACTTTGGTAAGAACCCTCCTTGTAGGTACTTGGCTAAAGCGGTAGCTCGGTGATCAAAGTCGGGTTGGTGATAACAGTATGTTGACGTTATCTTAAATATGGAAAGTGGATCATACTCAGCCTATTACGTTCCCACTGCTGGAACACAGGCCTCCTCTCCGTGAGAGGGAGTGGGCCGTAATCCACCACGCGGGCCCAGTGCGGGTTGGTAGATGTCACAAGTCTTCGAATTTTTTGTTTCCTAGACATGCTGGTTTCCTCACGATGTTTTCCTTCACCGTTTGAGAGCAGTGGTGATGAAATTATTTACACAAAGTAATGCGCCTGGCTGGGTTCGAACGCACGGCCTACAACTCGTAAGTCACGGCCGTCACCACTGGGCCACCACTGCTCTAGATACGATAGTGGATACTGCTAAATATCTTGGTAAGTTCTTTAAGATGTTAGAGCCACAGTAAGAAATTTAAAATGCTGCAAAAATCAGTGTTTGTATGCAATGTATATCTAATGAATCTGCCTAGCGTCTTCTCAACTGTTTTTGGGTCGTCTTCCAGTCTAACCAAATGTGGCTGAGTACCAGTATTTTGTAAAGATCCACTGCCTATCTGACCTTCCACAACCCAGTTACTGGGTAATATGATCAATACCCCTCGGTAAGACTGGTGGTCAGAATTTCCAGGCTTCTGATGACACGAAATGACTATCAAAGATCCACGAACGACAGCTGGATGAACGACGTTAACATGCTTTCCGAGGCACGGTGGGGTATGTAAAGATGGTCACCCATCAAATTAACCAACCGTGGCAAGCGTAGCTTAACTGACAGAGCAGACTTTTAAAACATTTAACACACCCAAATTAAATTCTCCACTGATTACCTATTTGTTTTCCGTTTATATTACGCCAAAGGTTGTTTGTACAGAAATTCCGGAGAATTCATCATCATCTGCCTAGCCTTTTCCCAACTATGTTGGGGTCGGCTTCCAGTCTAACCGGATGCAGCTGAATACCAGTATTTTATATGGAGCGACTGCCTATCCGACCTCTATAACCCAGTTACTGGGTAATACGATACCCCTTGGTAAGACTGGTTGTCAGACTTTCGGGCTTTTGACGACCCGTAACTACTGTCAAAGATCCACGAATGAAAGCAGGCACAGTGGGGTCTTGGTATGCAAAGATGGTGACCCATCCACAGACCAACCGTAGCAAGCATAGCTTAACCAGATCGATTGACTCGTGCGGCTTTTAGTACAAAAACCCTTAGCTAGCCATTTATATTCAATCACTATTAATTTAATACGGGATTTATTTGAACTCCACTGACATAAGGTTATACAAACAAAGGGATATAAAAATACGCCGCAAACTGAATTTCAGTACACAACCTATTTCATAAATCATTTCTTAGTCCAGGTATTAACCTATATACGTACTATCTCCGCCCCCGAAACTAATGATGACATATGACAACTCTTCAGAGATCCGTAATTTTAAGCGAGGTATTAGAGGCTCAAACCATCAAAGGTTTTAGTATAAAACCTACATACCTACCTACGCCTAAAGCTCTGCGATCAAGGTAACAAATCCTTGCTAATTGCCTAACAGTCTACTTCAAACAAGGTAAGTAATACATTTACCAAGCAACAAAGTAAATCTTAAGAAAACCATTACAAAATATTTATTTTATAATTCTCCGGAATTTCTGTACAAACAACCTTTGGCGTAATATTAACGGAAAACAAATAGGTAATAATCAGTGGAGAATTTAATTTGGGTGTGTTAAGTGTTTTGATTATTTGAAGCCGACGAAAAAAAAACGGAGGAGCTTAGGTTCTCAAGTCGACGCATATATATAAATATTTTTTATGTATGACCACGCATAACTTTTTCAAAGTAGTCCAACTTTGATCATTCTTTTTGTATTGGAAAGGACATACCCCGTTGGTCCCATATAAATTTCCTAAAAAAAATCCAACCCTGAGGGTAGGAAAACAGGGGTGATTGTTTGTTTACTCACAGATTTTAATACTGAGTTGTGTATTACGAAAAGTAATCAAACATTAAGCATGTAGTAATGAGTAGATTATAGCCACAAAAAATTCTAAAATAAAAACTCTTTATCATTTTTTTTTTTTTTTTTGTTAAAAAAATTTTTTCGTGATTATTTTTAGAGACGTCTATCCATTAGGCCTAGGTTTTACGTCGTATCTATTTACAGTTTAAGCTTCTTAATAGTTAAGTACCATTTATAATTAAATTTCTCAGAAAATGTATGTTGCGAAATAGCTACGACGTGAAAATTTAATGTACAAATTTTTGCTTCTAATTTGCTCGTAGACAAAAACAATAAACGCAAAATTCCGGCTAAAAGACTTTAATCAGCGATGATATTTTAAAAATTCATGTCTTTTTATTGAAAATTCTAGTAACTCCGGTTTCTAATAAACACTAATGTTTACTAGAAACAGGAGTTACTAGAATTTTCAATAAAACCATCTGTTGTTGTTAAAAATTCTCAGAAGAAAGGGCTAAAATTATTATTTTCACTTGAAAATCCAAATATAAGCACACTAGATTTTTATTAAAAAAGTTAACAATCACAGAATGTATATTTGTGGCATATGTTTAATTATTGCGTTTGTAAATTACTTAATAATTCAATGAATTTCAGGATACCTACTTAAGATACGGTTTAAAATGATAACAGTGATGCGGACAAATACTTCGACGCCTAAGTGTCGTTTTGTTTTTATATATTTGTATAGTTAGTTAGTAATTTAGTGTAATATAGATGTTACTTACAGAAAAAAATTCCGTTTAAAGTTAATTTGCCGCATAATAAAAAAAAAATACGATTTATATGCTTCATTTTGCTTACATATATTAATTATGTATATAGATAAATAAATAAGAACTTACCTTGTGTTATCAATAGAAATATGAATATTCTAATCGCAATCCTTAAGTTAAACATTTTTACGAACTATTTCGAATTTAATTTCTATAACAATAATCAACTATCACTTTATATACATTGAAATAATATGGTACACTTTATGTTAATTTCCAATTATTTTTTATTTAGCACTGCACTTTTCGTAGCGTTTTTATTCATGGCGTACTGTCGTAGCGCGTAGCTTCGTAGCGGGCCGCGGGGCGCGTAGCAAGCGTGCGCTATCGGCGGGTCTACGAGGATACTGGCTATTACACAGGGCGCGCTTAAGCGTCGGGGGCTCTCGCGGGTTGATGAACGAGGTTACTCATCTGTTTGTTCTTTCCAAATGGAATCTCTAACGGGGCTCTTTTCACAGCCGCCCAAGAGGGTAGCATGTTCCACTTCGAAGGTACTCTCGAGGAAGTAGCCGTTGATTACTGTTTAATACTCTATATATTTTTTTTTTTTTGATTTGCACGTTTGTTGAATTGAATTTTATAAAAAAAAATTGTTTATTTACTTTTAAGAACCTTTTTTATTTTACACTGAAAGCTCTTTTAGCTGCTAGCTTTCGACTAACATGAGTGCTCACTCGTCAAAAAACTATTAAACTTTCAAAACCATTTACATTTTGAGGGAAAAAAACTCAAAGCTAGTAATTTGCCCGAAAATGCCAGCATCAATTTTATTTCTGTGGGGTTATATCGGTGTTGGTTTGTTTTGGTGTGTTAGCAGCCACCACCGGTCTCGTTTATAAGACACACGACTCATAAAACGTTATTGGTTCTTTTATTTATTTAGTAGCGATCGTCTGCGACTACTCTTTGTATTTCGGAACAAAGACGTATATTAAAATCAGGACAGATACGAGTATCAAAATAGGTATGGAGCGAGGTGCAATATTACTATCAAGATGCCGTCATTTTGAAAGGATCATAAGCGTAGATGTACTCAAGTGTCAATAGGTAGAAGCAGTGTAATTTGGTTTAATAAAGCTGGCATAATTTACGGCACTCAATATACCAGAACTAACCAAATCTATATGAATAAAAACAAAAGTCCTGACTGACTGGCTCATCAACTCCCAGCCCAAACCCTTGGACATAGAAAGCTGAAATTTTGCACAGAGATTCCCTTTATAATGTAGACAAGGAATAAGGAAGGATTTTTTGAAATTCAACCCCTAAGAGAGGTAAATAGGGGATGAAAGCGCGGGCTAGTGTATATTATATTCGATTTAATTTAGTAATGTCGTCACATCATTGAGATAAAAAATATCCTAAGATACACAATCAGCGTCTCAACAACGTCCGCATAAATAGGGCGCAATGTGCGCAGGTGTCAATTAGTATCGTCAGTCACCTTTCAATCAGTCTTTTTGGTATTCAAAAAAACCACTTTAAGTCATGCGTGTAATTTGCAAAAATATGTGTTTTATCATAACTATAACCACTGACCTATAATTGAGAACAGTTTTGAGTATTACTTTTGTTCGAAATTGCGCATCTTGGGTTTTTGTATATCAATGGGTCATGTACTCGACGAAAACAAGTGACTTACGCTTGCTTTGTTCAGGAAAAAAAACTTAACTTAAAAGGTTTAAAATATGCAAGAAACAGCTCACATTTGGTACCAATTCCCCTGCCGAGGATCCAGTTTTCCATACGTTCGAAACTTTCGAGATATTACAATGAAACAAAGACTAAGTTAGTTGTAGGGTTATTATCTGCTACACTGAGAAAAACGGGCTACTTAAAATTGGCAAATTTGTAATGTACTGGCAGCCAGATACGTATAATGTGCTTTTGACATGAAAATTATAAGAGCCATACTTATAATGAAACGACACCATGTTAAGTAAGTATGCGGCATAATGCTCTGTAAAGACAATGTAAACAAGTTACTTGTAATGAGGCCGCATCCTTAATACGTAAGCCGCATCATGAAATTACTGTGCCCGCATTATTAACGTTTACGTATGCGGTTTAATGATGCCGCATATGTATTAACAGAGCAGCATACGTAATTTACTTAACCCGCAACAGGAAAAATGTATGCGCTATACGAACGAAGATATACAGCCGCATTATTTCAGTATCTAGGCTCTTTACAACAGTAACTGGTTGCCAAATCATTGTACTGACTCCGACTCATTAAGTAATGGTCCCGGTTACGTACATAATGTACGAGCAGGGTCGGGGATATGCCGATACATTTTACGCACACTAGATAATTAATAATGTCTCCGCCTACATAATCATTTACGTATCCTGGCTCATTTTACGAACTCCGTTTACTTACTGACTGTGTTCGGTGCATAGAATCTTTATGACGTCCGCCGCATCATGAAATTACTGTGGCGCACTCTTATCATTTACGTATGCGGTTTAATGATTCCGCACAGAGCAGCATACGTAATTTACTTAACCCGTAACATAAAATATGTATGCGCTATACGTACGACGTTATACAGCCGCCTTATTTCAGTATCCAGGCTCTTTAAAACAGTAACTGGTTGCCAAATCATTGTACTGAATCCGTCTCATTAAGTAATGGTCCCGGTTACGTACATAATGTACGAGCAGGGTAGGGGATATGCCGATACATTTTACGCACACTGGATAATTAATAATGTCTCCGCCTACATCATCAGTTATTACGTATCCTGGCTCATTTTACGAACTCCGTTTACTTACTGACTGTGTTCGGTGCATAGAATCTTTATGACGTCAGCCGCATCATGAAATTACTGCAGCGCACTCTTAAAATTTACGTATGCGGTTTATTGATTCCGCACAGAGCAGCATACGTAATTTACTTAACCCGTAACATAAAATATGTATGCGCTATACGTAAGTACGACGTTATACAGCCGCCTTATTTCAGTATCCAGGCTCTTTATAACAGTAACTGGTTGCCAAATCATTGTACTGAATCCGTCTCATTAAGTAATGGTCCCGGTTACGTACATAATGTACGAGCAGGGTAGGGGATATGCCGATACATTTTACGCACACTGGATAATTAATAATGTCTCCGCCTACATCATCAGTTATTACGTATCCTGGCTCATTTTACGAACTCCGTTATTTGCTGACTGTGTTCGGTACATAGAATCATTATGACGTCAGTCGCATCATGAAATTACTGTGGCCCAAAAACAAAAAAGTTGGCCGCCACATTGGATTTTTTAATATTTTCAACACTGCGTTATTTCCTTGTCAAAATAGTATCAAAAACCGAATTTCATCGAAATCGACCAAAAAACAAAAAAGTTGGCCGCCATATTGGATTTTTCAATATTTTCAACATTGCGTTATTTCCTTGTCAAAATAGTAGTATAATTTGTATGGTAGTTTGATTTGGTATGTAGTTTTGTAAGTTATTCCAGAATACCTGCTGTAATACATAATTATTGTATGTCTACTCGGCAGGACATAGTGGAACTTAATTAAATTAAGCTCCACTATGTCCTGCCGAGATGATCAAACAATAAATTTTATTGTTTGATCATCTGTATAACCTATGCCCACAATAAAAAGATTTGATTTGATTTGAAGGATAATAGTATTTTTTCAAACAGTGGGAAAAATATAGTATTTTAGGGAAGTTCATGAAAATTAAAAGTAAACAAACATGTTAGGTTGCCATGCTGACGTGTCATGAATGAGTTTTGTTGCAAAATTACATAATTTCCGTTGCGGGTGCATTCCAGTCACAGTTTAATACAAAGAAGTGCGAAAATTTAACTAACAACAGTAATGTGATAGTAGTAAATAAAATACATCATAGCGAAGGAATTAAAAACAAAAAAAAAACATGTAATCATCAAAGTTTTAATCAAATTAAATGTTAAAAGTCTCAAAGATACATTTATTTTCTACGTCAAGTAACATTAGTATTATCTAAAAACTAGTATTGTTAAGCTAATACAGCACTTCAGAAAAAGTGACTAGTGATTTTTGAGGAAGCTTGCCCTGAAAATAACTCATGACAATAAAGGTACCATATAACTCGATAGTCAAAGCATTCACGGGGATTCCCGAGTACCTAAGTAAAAAAGCAAACAATGGAATGTCGGTAAAACAGACATCGACCGAACGATCTACTCACTATGTCCACCATTAACGCCATCTAATAAATCGATTGACAATTAATTCCAGTCCGATAATAGTAGGTTTTACTGAAGCTAACTTAGTGTACGGACTACGTAGCAAAGAAGAATGCTTATTTTTGACCTGACTATGTATAGAAATGAAATAAATCTTAAAATATAGCTTATTGAATTGTATATTGATTACGCTTAACACAATGATAAAAGAAACGCAGGAAAAAAAGATTTTTTAACATTAATTTAAGCTAATTCTACGTCATGACATATCGTATTGACATATTTTGAACGCATCCAATCATTCTTTTTTTTTAAACGTTCCATTTTAAACATTGCTGGTTGACCATATTTAACTTCGTTTCGTAGTTTAATACTTATTTTACGTTTAATTTGATCAGTAACTATTTCTTTATTAGTCATGGGATAAATTAAATTATATAAAAATAACACAATAATTGAATTAAATTAATCATTCAGTGTTTCATTGAGTGTGCGCAAGTGAAATGGATTTTTTGACATTTAACAGTTCTGTGATTTGCATCGGCGGTCGGCGCCAGTGTTGCCATATATACGGATTTGTCCATATTTGTACGGATTTTGGAAGTCCAGTACGGATGAATCATGCTTACGGACTTTTATACGGATTTACGTACAGATGGACTCAACCTCAGCCAGATGCTGTACAGAGCATATTCCGAAGTTTTTTTCGTAGTATTCATTATAAATCACATTTTAGTCCTCTGTCGCAACTATTATTTTCATTTCATGGAAATATAACATAATAGAGCCGTAACACAAACATGAGATGTGGGGAATACCGTGCCATAGGTCGCGTTCGAAACCGTGTATCAAAGACAAAACCTTTAGAGCTATTGTCTTTGATTGAAAAGGACATTAAGTGTAGTTTGAAAACAATGGCTGGAAATGCAAAAAATCAGGCATAATTTAGCGCTTCAACTTAGATTGGTTGGCTGAATCTACTTTCAAGGTTTTGCTGAAACGTAGCAAGAAGGATTTTGCACGTTTGCATTATGTAAAAAGAAATTGAGTGACTTATCTATTGGACGCGGAGGTAAGACGAATATTTTTAAGTATGTACATGAACACGACTAAACATTGAAATTCAGTACCTATAACGTCCTAAAGATCTGTTACAGGTTTTTTTGCCAAAAAACAATGAAAAATGGTGAGATTTTACTGGTAATACGGATTTTTAAAATGAAAATATAGATTTCACGCCTCCTCCATATGGCAACACTGGTCGGCGCAGTCTTAGCATTGTTGACTTAGGGGCAGTTAGTTTCAAGGAATTAACAAAGTAAAAAGGATGTTTTATACCATAGTTAGGTAAATACTCCTATTTTAGACAAAACATCGAGCGTACCTAATTAATTAGTTCATGCACGTTTGTTTCATTATTTTTGGTACCTAACGCCAAATCCTAACCTAAAAAGAAACATTAATATTTTTTGGACTTCGTGGCGTTTAAATCGCCAAAATGACTATAAGACATTATTTTATAAACTTATATGAAGTATTTCTACTATATCATATAACTATACATATACTTTCATTATCAGGTTTTTAAATGTATGGAAGGTGGGCGTTGTTCTTTTTTACTGAAGCTGACTTAGTATACGGACTACGTAGCAAACAAAACAGAGACACCATCATCTTAAATAAAAAACTTTAGATTTCGAGGCCTAAACTAAAAACTGAGAGAATTTACAAAAAACTGTAGATCTACAGTTAAAACTGTAGGGTTGGCTACACTGACCGCACGTTAGAATAAACGCACCGCGCTCCCCCGCAAGGCACTGCGCAGAGGCTCTAAAACAGGGAATCAGCCAAAAATTGGACATTATAGAATCGAACACTAGAATTTACCAGAAAGTGAAGAACTATTATAAAAAAAAAGACTTTGCATTTTGCCTTTGATTACAAAATGTGTTAATCAATAACATAAGATCAGGCTGCATGGGCTAGATTCCTTTGCCTTCCCGCAAGGGTAAAGAAAAAAAAAATAAAGAAACATCGCGAAGGTCACGAAACGCTACCAAATAAGGTAATGTGTTGCATCAGCCCGTGACGCCCCGCCCCCGGCGGCGCCAGAGGCGGGGGCGCCTCGCGGCAACGGCGCGGCAGTCAGCAGTCGCCTGAGAAAAACAGACCGAACAACACGAAGTCTGGCTGAATTATGATTAGTGATTTTGTGCTAAAATGCGTCGTAGCGTAGCCATCATGGAATTTATGGAAGAGATATTAAACGCCGGTTTATCTGAAATAATACCATTCCTTCAAGGTAAGCCAGTTTCTCGGTTTTATTTAGTCAAGATTTTTTGTTTTATTTAGATTATAAATTTTCTTAGATCTGTCGCACTTTGAAATAGTATGTTGCGTCATAACATAACCCCTCGTTTTCACTCATTGAGTTATTTTCACTCTCATCTTTGGTGGCATGTTTGAACTTGTCTGATAGCCTTTTACATATAATACTACTTACAAACAAGTTTAAAACCTTATTATTGCTTGTTGGATAAAGTTGTAAACTTTACTAATCGGTAACGGACAGCATTTTTTAACCAACGAAAAAAAAAGGAGGAGGTTCTCAATTCGACACGTATATTTTTTTTATGTATGACCACTCATAACTTTTTATTGAGTGGTCCGATTTCAAAAATTCTTTTTTTATTGGAAAGAGTATATCTAAAAATCGGTCCCATTTAAATATGAAAAATTATATCTGCCCCTAAGGGTAGAAAAAAAGGAATTTATTGATAATTTTCCTACTGAATTTTCAATTGTGAACCGATTCTGTTGAAATTAACCAAACATTTATGATGTGTGACACCACAACATAACACGGATCTGATGATGGCGTCTCCATTATTAGATCAACTCCAGATCCCTGTTATGTTGTAGTGAAGTCAGTTCCAAGAGGTCCTCAACAGTGTACAGGTGGCGCCATACAAACTTTGGCGCCGACTCGAAATTAATGTGGAGCTTACCTGGACTAAAACGTTAATTTTTTATTTTTTCCTTTTTTTATTTTTTCGTCGGTTAAATTTTTTGTTAAAAAGATTATTTTTTTTGTTGAAAACCAAGAGACCGCCCAAAAACCTGACTCTCCGACTGAACATGTAGGCAATTATAAGTAGGTAGGTACTTACCTACATAACAAGTTTTGTACATGTTTGTATTTGTATTTTTCAGACAATCTTATAACATCACTTGAAACTGCCATTCTGTTAAACGATGAAGATTTGAAAGAAATGATTCCAAAGATTGGCCCCAGAATAAAATTTAAAAATTGGCTACTACAACATCAAAAAGCGACCAGTGTCAATGTACGTACCTACTTGTTTATTGTACATCTTGTATTTAGCTAATAAAAATGTTTTCGATTTTTTCTCTTGGACCGATGCCGTATACTTTTAAATTATTTTTCTAGAACCTTGAAATTAGGAATGCTGGGCTAAACGACTCAACTCAAAACGCTGTACGGGACACTGATGTCAGTGATAATGCAAAAATCTCTACAGATTGTACTGCTGCAGCTAATAACACTGTGAGTTACTTATAATAATAAAATTACTCAGTTTGATAACAAAACGTATTTCGTCGGCCTAATTCGTTAACCTGCTAAGTCCATTTTTGTATAGTTTACAGTGATTGTAATACAATACTGACAGGCTGCCCCACCCTTTTTTGGTGCTCACTTAAATTTTTATTTTGTAGCTTAATTTGGTAGGTACTTTATGTTTGTGTTATGGACCAAAAGCATTGTTTACATAAGGCCATCGCTGGCTGCCAGTCTCACTGGCTTGAAAAATAGACGGGCACTTTATTCTCGCCAGCGTTGCTGGCTTGGCTTGCGATGGCCTCGTGTAAACCTTGCTTAAGATAAAATTGAAAATGCCCATCATTAAGATAGGACCGGGTACCTATTTAAGTTTGTAATAATTCTTAGATTACGTTTTGTTTTGTTTCAGGTATTGAAACTATTAAATGTAATGTTATTTTCTTTAGTAGATTGTATGAGTATTTAGAAGGCACTAGTCAAAGTTAGTGTGCTAGTAGAATATTCATAGTTTAGGTATATTGTTTAACCAGCAAAAATGTAAGTACATCCGTATGTATAGTATTTATTTGGTACATTATTAAAACCCGTATTATTACAACTCGTATAGTTATGCAGGCCATACACCATCAATTCGATTGTACAATTGGCATGACACTGCCGATTGGATCCAATCGAATTGACCGTATGTGGCCGTGGATCGGCAGGCAGGACAGATCGAATTGGCGGAACAATCAAAATTCAATTATTTTGGCTGGATCATGCCGATTGGACCGTGTATGGCAGTGGGCGATCGATCGTATGATTTTTCTTAACCGACTTCAAAAAACAAGGAGGTTCTTAATTAGATTGTATATATTTGTTTTATCATTGTTTGCGCATATCTTCGATATTTATAGACCGATTTTTATGTTTTTTTTCTTTTTCTTTATTTGTCCGATTGGACAGTTAGAATTGATCGTGTGTGGTGTAGGTATATGGACGAACTGCAGATTGGATCCAATCAGCAGTATCATGCCAATTGAACGATCGAATTGGACGTGTAGGGTCTGCATTACTAAGTAGTATATACCTATTTAGTATTCAATAGTATTTATCATTAGCTAGCTTAACTTGGTAACTGCGCGGCATTTAACCGACTTTAAAAAGGAGGACGTTCTCAATTCGTCGGAATCAGTTGGAGTGTTGCTTTGGGGCCTATGGGAAAAAAGACTCAGAATCTTTTTAATTTTTTTTTTGAAAAAAAAAATCGTTTACCGATGACTTTTTTTGCTTTTTTTTTATTTAGGGCACATATAGTAACATGTTTAAACTTATAATTTTTTTTCGTTAAATGCATATTTACTGAGAACTTATATCGATTTTCGATCATTGTCCCCATCAATTTATGTCATGGGCATGATGTGTCCCCGACTGACAGTTATTTAATTATTATCACGAGATATTTAATTATTAAAAAAAAGTAAAAAAATCTTCAAAGTTAAATTACTCGAAAAATATGCATTTTACGAAAAAGTGTAAAAAGCCTAAATCGTTTCTATGGGTATCCTCAATTAAATAAGAGCAAAAAAAGGAGGGACAATCGGTCACCGAAAAAAAATTTTTTTACAATTCAAATTTTTTTTTTTTGGGTTTATTTACTACTCATAGAGCCCCGAAGGCTGTACTCCAACTGGACCATTTACTCATTAATTTATCAATTTGTTCAACAACTTTAAAAAGTTGGTATCAATAGTGTTTGTGTTTTACATACAGGAAAGTTTAGACGGCAGAGCAATACTCAAAGAAGGAAAAGGAGGCTTACTGACGGAGGGTTCCCGAAGGAAATTGAGCCAGCTGCTAATACACCACATACTAGAAAACAATTGTGCGAAGAAAATTTCCAGTGAAGAATTTTATAAACTAGCTACCGAAATTGTGGAAATATTTCACAAGGAACGCGTTGTAGTGTATTATTCTGCATATTTATCAGCTACAAATAAATTAGCTAAACAAAATGCTAGCGGAAAGCTCTACGAGAGCTATATAGCTCGAAGGAGAAAGTTGCGAGAAAGTGGACAGTTGCCGGGAACTAGCCGTTCATCCTCGAAGTCGTCCAGATCATCGCTCAGATCCACGCCAACTATCACAGATGATGACATTTATAGCCTGGAATCTCTGGAAAGTGGTAAGCAAATAATCGCTAGTCACCTTTTTCGTGATTTAAATGTACTACGGGCGACTGTACTATGATGCCCTTCCTCTTGTTGACTCATCCCACCATACACATATAAATTACAGGTATTGTCTATGAAGAAACATTACTATGGCTGAAAAACAATGTCGATCCATGGAAATCTGTTGAAGAAAAGTGGGCAGAAACTGCAGATTACCGCCTAAATCGCATCCAATGTGGAAAAGGTGAAATAGCAGATTACTTCAAGGATTTCCCAGCCTTAAAACAATCACAAGGCTATACCTTGGTAAGCATAAACCGCAGCCGCTTATTTTTTACATAATCCTTGTGGTTTTTCTATAAATAACCACAAGGATTATGTAAAAAAAAAAACTTGTAGAATACTTGTCAAAACTGTCTCAAACATTATTTCGTTCAACTGTGTAGCCAGCAAGTATTTTTACAAGTATAAAACACATTTGCGTTTACAATGAAGTCTGTGACATGTATTAACTCGTCTGTGGCCCTAGTGTGAGTTTCTTTTAACTATCTCGACTTTACGCATCGATCGCGTTTTGCTCTCTGATTGGCCCTTCACCAAACGAGTGCCAATCGGAGCAAATCGGAGTGCCGAACGCGGTCGATGCGTAAAGTCGAGATGGTTAAAAGAAACTCACACTAGGCCCTCTGATACATTGACAGCGTTCTCACCTACAAAATACAAACGTGGTTTAGACAATTATTGTTTATTTTATTGCAATTTCTGTATATGAGATCATAAACATGTAGGCGACTAGAAGTTTTCAACTAACAAGTTTCATACAAGTTTTGTATACTTACAACAAGTTTTATACAATCATGTAATATAGTTTCATAACAAGTTTTGAACAACATATTTAATACATGCGAAAAACGAAAACATTGCATTCAATTTGTAAAATACATGTATTATACTTTGGTGAAAACGAGGGGTTATAAGACAAGTGTCTGAATTTCGATTGCCATGTAAAATTCATAATGTCAGTTCCCGTATCTGCCACGGTTCTTCTCTTTTCGCACAGACTCTAGTCACTTGCAACACTCGCGCGCTGCCGACATTGCAGAACGAGATATTGTGCAGGCACTAAAAGAGACAAGCTATTCTAGTTCTCGCTCAACAACCCAATAACCTATGTGGTAGCCATCCGGACCTTTCTCACCAGTGGAAATAACGTGGCGTACATTTATTGTATTCTTTTTTTCAGCTAATGAACGATTTCAGTCGTCTGTATCCGGGAAAGGAAAACAAATTATTTTCCTCTATCACCCTCAAAAATGAAGAAATTATAAAATATGCTTCATTAAAATTACGAAAAATTAGAGACCAAGATACGAGAACAAAAATAGCAAATATAATTGCACTGATTGACGGTAAGAAGTTTTGCTCAAATATTAGTTCTTATTATTAATCTTTAACTATGACGTGAGTCTCAGAGGCCCCGGTTATTCTAGAAATCGCACAGATTTGTGACTTCCCCCTCCCCTTAGCACCGAGCCACTCAGTTAGTGTATTGAAAAAATGACGTCCATAGTGTTTTTTTTTTTAATTTTAGTAAAATTAAGTCTTAAAAATTAACCGAAACTTTTTTTTTTCTTTGAATACAGAAGATGAACCAGAGACATCTAGCAATGTTGCTTTGATGTTGCTGGCTTATGTCATCAACATTTCACCTGCACGGAAAATGAAAGGAAAGCCAGCGTGGAAGCCATCCAGAGCAGAAGTATGCGACGGCTATATATCGCAAGCTGCTTCTGAAGCCGACGTTACCAACAAGATCATTCAAAAAAAGGAGAACCTGCAGAGGCTAGGCCGCACAGTTCAACCCTACGTTATTTTTGTTGGCCTTACCGTTACTGAGGTAAAAGTAGCATATGTGGTAATAAATGACACATTGTATAGTTTCAACAAATTAGTAACAGCAGTAGACTGTGCATTTAAAATATTTCAATCGATAGGAGCTTGTTACCCGGAGGAAGCTGGAGACATATGGCTTTTTATTCAATTGGGTTTCTACGATATTAAAACTAAATTTGACAGGCCCACACAGGCTGTGAATAGTCTTTTAACTGATCTAGAGTTAATACTTTAAAAATGTTTACTTATAACTCATGTGCGAACTTTCTGTAAATTAACGGTAGAATTTTCCGGATTTCGGTGTGGTGAACAAGGGTGTTATCGTCATTATATTTCCTCTGCATCTTTCAAAAAGCACTTAGTTAGAGAGCACCAGTCATCATTGTCAGTCTTGCCTCATCCAAATAGTAACAAACCGATTGATACAGATACAGAAGCCAATATCTCAAATTTACCTTCAACGTCAAGCAAAGAAACTTACGAAACGGCAAATACGATGGAATCTCTACCAACTCAAAGAGACGAAAACTCTCTTGGTCACCATGCTGCAAGTCTCGTTTCCACTCTATATGCTAACCCAATAATACCGCGTAAAGCCGTACAAGTTCTTGTAGAAAATCTTCAATTATTTCATTCTAAATCACAATGCATTATAGAGCGACAGTTAAATGATATGGTACCACCAGACCAAGATAATGTTCATGTTAAAAATGCTTTAAAAAAAATATTTAGCGCGTTCAGCGATGCGTTTGAGAATTTAGATTCGGAACACAAACGTTTAAAATATTTTAATGAAATAGGAACTTATTCTGAGCCCCTTGAAGTGGTTGTAGGTCAACGTAATGAGTCTAAAAAAACAGCGGCTGGTTTGTTATTAGTACAAGTAAATTGTACAATGCAGGTGATTCCGTTAAAAGAAAATTTAAAACTAATTTTTTCATCAAAAAATTTCATGAAGGATACTCTTGAATATTTGGACACAGTACAAAATGACTCTTTCGGTATTGAGAATATTGTTCAGGGTTCAGTATGGAAAAAAATTACAGAAAATTCTGTAGAGCATGATGCAATGATTTTACCATTAATAATCTACTTTGACGATTTTGAAATAGGCAATCCCTTAGGAAGCCACGCTGGGATTCATAAACTTGGAGCTATTTATGCCTCAGTAGCATGTCTTCCACCTCACTACGTGTCGCTTTTGCAAAATATTTTATTATTGGCTCTTTTTCACTCATCAGACAGAACAAGCTTTGGAAACAACATAATTTTTCAAAAAGTTTTTGATGTTCTTAATGATTTAAGGAACAATGGTATTCATGTTGAAACTGATGTGTATACTGGCAAAATTAAGTTTTATGTTGCAGCTGTGACGGGAGATAATTTAGGATTGAATGCTATGTTAGGTTTTGTTGAAAGTTTTTCTGCAAATCGGCCATGTAGAATTTGTACTGCTAATAAAGAACAAATCAAAACACTGCTTTATGAAGATGACACGTTGTTGAGAAACAATGTCAATTATGAAAATGATTTACATTTAAATGACATTCATATGACTGGTCTTAAAGAAAAATGCTCGTGGCTTGCTTTAGATGGGTTTGACTTATTTCAAAACGTCGCCGTAGATGTTTTACATGACTATCTCGAGGGTGCTTGTCGATATGTGATGCCATTTGTGATACAGAATCTAGTGTGTACTCAGATGCTAATTTCTTTTGACAATTTAAAATCAAGAATACGGTATTTTAATTATGGACCTGATTCTACATCGACACCGTGCGATTCTGTAGCAAAAGAAGGCTCAACATTAAAGTTAAAATGTTCGGCTTCTGAAATGCTTACCCTTGTTCGATATTTTGGGCTGATTGTCGGATATAATGTCCCAGATGAAAACGAAGTTTGGTTCTTATACATCAAATTAAGACAATTGTTGGATAAACTTTTGAGTCATAGAATCCATGAAAATACTATTGATCAAGTAAAATTTTCAGTAGCTGAATTAAACGAGCTCTATCGAAAATTTGCTGAAACAGACTTAAAGCCAAAGTTTCATTTTCTTACACATTATCCAGAAATGTTAAAAAAAATTGGCCCACTTACCCAAATCTGGACGATGAGGTTTGAAGCCAAGCATCGTATATCTAAATTTGTGGCCAGAGCATCACACAACAGAGTAAATGTTTGTAAAACAATAGCTATTAAACATCAATTAATTTTAAACGATACTTTTCTTAAAAATGAAACTGTAAAGACGATCTCTTATGGCAAAAAGGCAAATATGACAGAAGCGCAAATTGAAAATGTAAGACAAAACTTTCATTCTCGAGGTATAATCGAAAATAATTGTTGGTACTCATTATCATGGGTGAAACTGTATGGTGTCCGATTTGAGCTGTCGTCAATTGTCATTCTAGATATTTCAGAATCTTCAGGCTTACCAAAGTTTGGTGAAATAAAAAATATTTATTTACTTGACAATGATGAAGTTACATTTGAGTGTGTTTCATTAGAGTGTATAGATTTTAATCAGCATTACTATGCGTATCAAGTGATGAGAACCAACGATTACCTATTACATAATTATAATACCCTTGTTTCGCCTGTACCGGCTACAATTACTATAATGTCAGATTTAAAACTTTATGTCACTGTTCGATGGACTTTAGAATAACAACGACCATTACACATCACATACGACGTACGTACCCTTGGGGTAGGACTTCCCATCATATTAGCACCAACCTTCTTCGTTTATTTTTCTCTCATCACACACTTACATGCATATGTAGTCAAACTCCGAAGTCCCGGCGCTCCTAGGTTTGCCTAGTCAAACCTCAGGTTTGACAAGAAGCCTTAGTCAAAGTCCAAAACTAAAGCGTGTTTTGGCCTTTGACAAAAGAATTTATGGTCAAACCTTGGAGAGACCAACTTGGGTAGTCAAACGCCGAAACTCAGTACGATCAAATCGGGGTTTGACTAGTCAGACTTAAATTAGGGACAGAATGGGTTATATAACCTAAATATGTATGAAAAACTTCATTCATTTCCGATGTTAGATTCAAAACTGCCTTACTCCTGTAGGTCACGTGGTCCTGCAGGTTAGAAATTTCGCAGCGGAGTAATTGCGATTTGATCAAATTGCGTTTCGGCGTTTGACTTTCCAAGTTAGTCTCTCCTAGGTTTGGCCATAAATGCGTTAGCCAAAGGTCGAAACACGCTATTAGTTTTGGACTTTGACTAAGCCTTCTTGTCAAACCTGAGGTTTGACTAGGCAAACCTTGGAGCGCCGGGACTTCGGGGTTTGACTATAACACATACAACACGTGCAAAAATTCAGAAACACACCCACCTGTGCGGATCTGTTGCCCGCAGGTGATACAGTTTACACATTTTACGTACCCATACCTTACATTATATACCGTTTTGCAAAAGCGTGAATACGGGCCCACCACCAATTTGTTTCTTTAACTTAACTTCAGGTTAAACATCAGCTGAGTTTCATTTGTTGTTTGTATTCTTTCATCGTATTGTCATTTATGCTTTTAAAATCAGTCAAATTTCGTAAAAGTAGAAAATATCGAAACTCGGTACTGATGTTTAACCTTCACCTAGGCCATGGGGTAGGGGTGCACCGCCCCTACTGCCAAAAGGTGGCTCTCGGATCGCTACCAAAACGGGGCGATCCCCACATTTTGTATTTTTTTTTTTGTAGAATACCGGTTATATCAGTTTAAAGTCGGGCCTTGCGACATAGGTTCCGCAACTAGTTAGGTTTATGCGTATGTATTAGCGTTCGTATGCGAACGAGCTTTAAGTTAAGTTTACCGTAGGCCTAGATGCATTGGTTTCCAGCGACGACCACGCGGACTCCATTGATGCCAAGGTACCCTTAGAGCCAGTCCACACGGCGCGTTGCGTCGACGCAACGCAAAATGTAAAATGACGCAACGGCAGCGCTGCGTCGACGCAACGGAGACGCAACGCGCCGTGTGGACTGGCTCGTACTAGTGATTCTTTGGTCGGGAATCCTAGGTTGCTCTTACTTACCCGCTTCCGGCTCGTGCTACAAATACCGGAGATCTGAGACATTGTTCATGTTGATAATGGACTGTCTGTTGTTATACCTAATTAAGTATTTATAATTGCACTAAAACATTCAGACGAAATCTATATAAGATAGGATATCTACTGACGCCCTTATATTTTAATAAATATCTAATCGCCAATCCTCTCGTCCTTTCCGTATTACGTTTTGTAAAGGCCTACTCAAACCTGACCGATATCCCGACCGGTATTTTGTATGGCATTACCGGCAGCAGTTGCGGAACACCTTTGAACAGCGCGTTACCGCATACCCATCGGGATATCGTTATCGCCACCGGTACGGGATACCGGTCAGATTTGAGTAGGCCTTAAATCTTGCAATGGTGGACGCCTGTCAACAACCGACAGACGGTGAAATTCCTCGTTCATAGTTGACTACCATGTAATTCTAGAATAGTATGATTAATTAAGCTTGTGGTTTTTTTGTATGTCTCAATTTTACGATTGAAAATAAATAATATGAATCTTTTATGTCTATTTCCTTTTAAGCATGTAAAGTTATAAAACTTGTACAGGGTTTGAGAACAGAACTTCTTCAGAATTTCTTCTGTTAATAACCTTGTAAAAGTTTAAAAAAATAAAAAATGATGTATCATTGCTGTGTAGGTAGTACCTACACTAAATGTTTATGTATCGTGAAGTATTATTTTATCTAAATTACCAATTATTGTATGCTTTTCACTTACAGGTCCGATTTGGTGCTATATCGGTGTAGCTGTTAAGTTTGCTACAAAATTATTTTGCATAATAATAATAATAGCCGCACTAATATCGTACAAATTCAACAACAGTAGGTAAAGCCTGACCAGAGTTTTAAAAAAACCCTGCAATGAGGACGCGACCTTTTGTGATATATTTATACGTAACTATTGCCAGTAAAAGAAATTAAATCTGAAAAATACCGCACGCGGGTTTTAAAACATCTGGTCAGCTTTATAATGATACATCATTCTTTACCGTACCCGCACCATTATTTATAAGTAGATATCTATGTGACCAGTGCAGGTTGTACTACTTATACTACAAAGCATAATGTGTATAAAACTTATTAACTGTTATAGTAGAGGTATGAACGGGAAGTCGAAGCGTAGGCAGACCGCCATTCCTAAGATGGCAGGGCCGACCTCGACCAGATACGCCGCATCGAGGATGACATAGAAAAACCATGGGAGAAGCATAAATGTCCAGCAGTGGACGAATATATATGCTGAGAAGAAAAATAAAAGGTATGATTACTAGTGCGGGACAATATGGCACCATACCATTCACCATACCCGTCCATCTACACGCCCGAGTACATGCGATACTGCTACGGGTATAAGGCATGGTGCACTATTGCACTACGTGTTACGTATTGCACATCATGCCTTACGATACTTGTACCTGTATTTTCCTTATGCTGGCATGGTTACAGTCAACGTCATTAATATATAAATATATACAGCCATCGAGTCAAAATATGTAAACACCAACCTTATTGTCAGTGACATAGAGGCGTGTAGATATTTTTGAGCTCTTGTTAACGTATATATTTTTATGACGCTGGCCGTACATACAAAGGTGTTCAGATATTATTATATATTAACCAATCAAAGTCAATGAAATTTTGTACACACGATCGAGAAACTAATATCTAGCTAGGTCTGTGGTTTATTACATTTTCGTAAAAATGTATAGTTTAAATATTGCAGGGGGTTTCATATTTTCATTCAAAACTCCCTGCAATATTTAAACTATACATTTTTACGAAAATGTAATAAACCACAGACCTAGATATTAGTTTCTCGATCATGTCTACAAAATTTCATTGATTTGAGTGTTAATGATGTGTAATATTCAAAATAAGTATCTGAACACCTTTGTATGTACCATGCGCCAGCATAAGGAAAATACAGGTGCGAGTATCGTAAGGCATGGTGTGCCATACGTAACACAGTATAGTGCACCATGCCTTACTATACCCGCAGCAGTATCGTACGTACGCTAGCGTGGTACATAAGTATGGTTCACCGTGCTTTACTGGTCCCGCACCAGTATCGTACGTCCACTGCCGTGGTACATACGCACGGTTCATCATGCCTTACTGTACCGGCAACGGTACCTTACCTCTACTACGACAGTTAATACGTCTGACACATCATGCTTTACTGTGCCTGCCACAGTATCCTACGTATGCTGCCACGCTGCACACGTATGGCGCACTATGATTCACCGTGTCCGCCATAGTATCGTAAGTATGCCGCCATGGTGTACACGTATGGCGCACCATGATTCACCGTGTCCGCCATGGTATCGTAAGTATGCCGCCATGGTGTACACGTATGGCGCACCATGATTCACCGTGTCCGCTATAGTATCGTAAGTATGCCGCCGTGGTGTACACGTATGTCTCACCATGATTTACTGCATCCGCCACAGTATCGTACGTATGCCGCCGTGGTACACACGTATGGCTCACCGTGCTTTACTGTGTCCGCCACAGTATTGTACGTATGCCGCCGTGGTACACACGTACGGCTCACCGTGCTTTACTGTGTCCGCCACAGTATCGTACGTATGCCGCCGTGGTACACACGTACGGCTCACCGTGCTTTACTGTGTCCGCCACAGTATCGTACGTATGCCGCCGTGGTACACACGTACGGCTCACCGTGCTTTACTGCGTCCGCCACAGTATCGTACGTATGCCGCCGTGGTACACACGTACGGCTCACCGTGCTTTACTGTGTCCGCCACAGTATCGTACGTATGCCGCCGTGGTACACACGTACGGCTCACCGTGCTTTACTGTGTCCGCCACAGTATCGTACGTATGCCGCCGTGGTACACACGTACGGCTCACCGTGCTTTACTGTGTCCGCCACAGTATCGTACGTATGCCGCCGTGGTACACACGTACGGCTCACCGTGCTTTACTGTGTCCGCCACAGTATCGTACGTATGCCGCCGTGGTACACACGTACGGCTCACCGTGCTTTACTGTGTCCGCCACAGTATCGTACGTATGCCGCCGTGGTACACACGTACGGCTCACCGTGCTTTACTGTGTCCGCCACAGTATCGTACGTATGCCGCCGTGGTACACACGTACGGCTCACCGTGCTTTACTGCGTCCGCCACAGTATCGTACGTATGCCGCCGTGGTACACACGTACGGCTCACCGTGCTTTACTGTGTCCGCCACAGTATCGTACGTATGCCGCCGTGGTACACACGTACGGCTCACCGTGCTTTACTGTGTCCGCCACAGTATCGTACGTATGCCGCCGTGGTACACACGTACGGCTCACCGTGCTTTACTGTGTCTGCCACAGTATCGTACGTATGCCGCCGTGGTACACACGTATGGCTCACCGTGCTTTACTGTGTCCGCCACAGTATCGTACGTATGCCGCCGTGGTACACACGTATGGCTCACCGTGCTTTACTGTGTCCGTCACAGTATCGTACGTATGCCGCCGTGGTACACACGTACGGCTCAACGTGCTTTACTGTGTCCGTCACAGTATCGTACGTATGCCGCCGTGGTACACACGTACAGCTCACCGTGCTTTACTGTGTCCGCCACAGTATCGTACGTATGCCGTCGCGGTGCACAGATATGGGTCATCATTATTTAACGTGCCCGCTACAGTATCGTACGTAAGCCGCCATGGTACACACGTAAGGTTCACCGTGTTCTACTGTGCTCGCAACAATAGTATACGGGTGTTGCAATCGTAGTTTCAGGAGTATTCAGTGCGACTTGCGCACTACGTATTACGTAGCCGGATGTCGGGCTACGTACGTACGTACAAAAATCGACCACGAGTAAATTACGTAACCCGCTCCATGATGAGCGTCAGTATGCCGACTACGTATGACTGGCTACTTACGCGTAATGGAGCGGGTTACACACGTCATTGTGGTCGATTTTTGTCCTTATTTTACGTAGTGCGGCAGAGGAAATTTTTCTCAGTGTACCTATGTAAATTTTATTGCAGCAACTTTAGAAATCCATTTTACTCGTACATGTACAGTCGACAAAGTCGGTGGTAACATTACGACCTTGAGCTGGCCTAGTGTAGTGCAGTTTTTGACTGATGTGCAGCCTACTGTACTATAGAGTCATATCGAAAAAAAAACGAAAAATGTATACTGACGATACCTTTGTATATTTTCACTTTGACTGCTCCGTTGGTCTCGTGGTCGTAGCGTGTCGGGTCCTGGGTTTGATTCCCAGGTAAGGCAAAATGTTGTTGGGTTTGTCATTCAGATTTTTTTTGGTAATAGCCTGGGATTTGGAAGTTGATGGTATGATACCCCGCACCTCGGAAAGCACGTTAAGCCGTCGGTTCTGCACCTCGACGCAAGAAAGCAATCTTGTAGTATCTCGAAAAGTTGAACTTTACACCAGAGCCAAAAAACTATTTTAACCGTATAGTTCGGAAGCGCCCCCGAAGGGACCCGAACACACGAACCTCCGTCGGCTCGGTAGCGGGTCCCAAAGGACCCAGGAATCACGACGTACGACAGCATAAATTGATCATGTGAATATATTTAATACTACCCATCAAATCTTATAAATCTGCGTTAAATAAGGGAGTTGGATAAAAAACTCATAAGTTAACCCTCCTAAATCTTTCATATTTAGTGCGCAAGTTTATTAATTCACCTTTTTAAAATGTAAGTCTGTAAATGCGATAATCGCCATTTTGGGGACGGTGGTGTTCGAGGCTAAAAACATAAAAACTGGAGATTTCAAACATCCAAACTCCATCGCGGGGCAGTGGCAGCATACATCATTTAATTACTTGACAAATTTATCCATTGTTCAAGTTACATGAGTGGTGGTAATGAAGTTTTTTGATTTCCAAAGTCGAAGTTTCGCGCCAATCGTGCGTGTTTACATTTTACTTTTCACAAATAAAGCACACACAGATGTAGTTGCGTATTTAAATGTGACAAATAATGTTTGAAATATTATGAAAAATATGAAAATGTCCAGATCTTAACGTAATATTCAAACACAAGTCCAAAATCACGTAATATTCATTACCACTACTCAATTTGTATACAAAATCGCCGACCATTTATGTTTTTTTAATTGTAAAGATGTCCGAAAGCGATTGTGCCAAACGATTTTTTTTTATTTCGATCGACTCGATTCATTCATATGTCGAATGTCAGAAATCGATACTTACTTGGAAATTGCAATAAAATTGGTTTTAAACATTAAATGCAATAAACATTTTTTTAAATAATATTTTATACGTTTCTAATATAATTTTGATATTTTTCGAATATTATATTGAAACCAAGTCAACAGTCAGGAGTGTCAGGACCTATGACCATAGGTACCTACCTCAATTCGCGCTGAATTGTTTCTCGATATGAATTCAAATTCGGAATCCGCTCGCTGTTCAAAATTATTTTTATTTAATTGTTGTGAATTTAGTTTTTGATACTTTTTGAAAGTTTGCTACAGAATGCCCAGTATACATTTTAGGTAGGTTTAGCAATATTTTGTTTGCGAATGATAATAAATTCATTTTCAAACTGAAAAACAAAGTTCATTCTTCGCTTGTAGTCGGTTACAACTGACAACCGTATCATGAACTTTGTTTTTCGTAGTCATAGAATTAATTATTAAATTCCCATATCTCAATAACAATTGGCATAACAATCAAAGTCACTTAGAAAAACGTTAATCACCTAAAACCCCACACGCTTATGTGCATAGACTTTTCTTCTTCCCGGTTATATGTATGGGGAATGCCACACCTAATTAGTTTATCATAATTTCACTACACGATTGTTCTGCGGTGCAAAGAATAGGTACAACTTCTTTAAAATCATCGATATAATGTACAGACGCCAGCACATCGAGCTACCCCAAATGTCAAATTTCCTCAATTGAACATAAACCTCAAGCTTATGTTTTAAAGTTGAAAATCTATAATAGAAATTTGACAGATTGGGGTAGCTTGATGTGCTGGCGTCTGTACTTAAATAGTTTCCGAGAGAAATGGCTGTATGGCACATGGACACGGGCGGGTCATGACAAAATTAAGGGTTCCGTGTTTTAGAGATTTTGGGTATAGAGTTAACAATCGACATGAACTTCCTACGAGTATCGAGGTGGCCTTGCACAAGTCCGAGGCCATGTGGTTTCATGGTCCTCGGAACGCGCCACCGACGGGTTCCCAGATAACGGTGGGAGGGGTTCACATCGGCGTCGAGTCGACGATGAAGTACTTGGGACTCGTCCTCGATAGCCGGTGGAACTTCGCGGAGCATTTCCGCCGTTTGGCTCCCAGACTGGAGTGGGCCGGGGCTGCGTTGAAGCGGCTCTTGCCCAATCTAGGGGGGCCAAACGCCTCCTGCCGGAGGCTCTACGCGGGGATCGTGCGGTCCATGGCCCTATACGGGGCGCCGGTGTGGGCGCCTACATTGAGGCGCCAACCAGCTCGCCGGTTGAGGGCGTCCCATAGGGTCATGGCGATCAGGATGATCCGGGGATATCGCACGATCTCCGGCGAGGCGGCGGGCCTCCTTGCCGGATTACCGCCATGGGATCTGGAGGCAAAGGCCCTCGCGCAAATATGGGAGTGGCGCGAGGAGGCCAAACGCCGGGGCGTAAGTCCGCTGCCGCAGGAAATCGCGGCACAGCGAGCAGAGCTCCGGCGGGATCTCATGGTGACATGGAGAGAGCGATTGTCGCAACCCAGTGCTGGGCACGCCACGATTGCGGCGGTAAGTCCCCTCTTTGAGGAGTGGTTTGAGAGGCGGCATGGCGTCCTCACCTTCCGCCTGACGCAGGTCCTCGCCGGACACGGTTGTTTCGGGAGGTTCCTGTTTCGGATAGGGCGGGAGGAAACGCCCGGGTGTTTCCACTGCGAAGATCGCCCTGAGGACACGGTGGAGCACACGGTGGCGGTCTGCCCTGCTTGGGGGGAGCATCGCCGTGTCCTCGTGGAGGTGATCGGTGGCGGCGATCTCTCGCGTCCGGCCCTGGTCCAGGCCATGGTACGGAGCGAGAGGGCATGGGGAGCTGTCACCTCCTTCAGCGAAGCAGTGATGCTCGCGAAGAGGGAGGCGGCGCACGTGAGGGAGAGGCAGCATATGCGCCCTCGCGACCCTAGCAGCCGCAGGATACGGAGACGCCCGGGCGTCGGGAATCCCAGGCCGATTTCCAGCCACCATAGGCATGGGCTTGCGGACGGCGAGTAATGGGTAGCTCGCTGTCCGGTAAGGACCAAGCCCAAGTCGACGGCGCGTTGTGTTCCACGCGCGCCTCAAAGAGATGTCAGCACAAAAAGTGATGGGACCCGCAAGGGTCGATGCCTGCCAGGGGTGCGGGTTTGTTCGAAAGAGACACCACAGCCCCTGGCATACGGGCTACTGAAGGAACACGGGTGGGTTTTAGTCAGTAAAAGTCTGACACGCCCTCCTGCTCCACCCAGAGCGGGAGAAGTTATTTGATGACTTCCCACCCAAAAAAAAAAAAAACTTCCTACGAGTATTGATTTAAGATATTATAATTTGGAATAGCCGCCATCTTAAAATCCAGATTCTCCATCTTATTTGATGGCAGCACTATCCCCCGAAAACCATGCCAAAAAATGGTCCAATTGTAATAGCCTCCATCTTGGATTTTGATTTTCGGTCTCAGCACCTACCCTAGAAAACATAAATACCGTTAATAAAAGTTAACCTTAAAGTTTTTTAACCGAAATACTAAAAAAAATGATGAAAATAGACCATTAGGCACAGTAGTTTCGGAAATAAGGGGGGGTGCTTATATCCGATTAGATGTTAAGTATTTAAAATTATCAAATACATACATATTAATTTGAGAAACCAACAAAGTGATCAAACATGTATTAAAGATATGTATGTCACACTGTACCTACATCTTGCAAAACTTTTTTTAAATTTTCTCTTTTTTTCCCCAAAAGTAAACCCCTCATTCAAAATTCATTTATATACGTTACACATCTGTGTTTGGGTCACAGAATTTTATATGTGTCCTACCTTTCAACTTAATCGGTCCAGCAGATTAGAAACAAATTGGCCGTACTGTAACACACGGACATACCGTTTTTCATTCGGACGTACCGAACCCTAAAAAATTACACTATCCTCACTGCACGTGTCTATAAAATAATTAATAAAAAAAACAATGAATTAAAATCATACCAGTTTTTATTCATTTTCAATTTTTTTTTTCAAACCGATTTAATTGCGAGTATCGATTAGACTGAATACAACTTTTGAATCGAAATAAAAAAATTGGTGGCCGGTCAGCACTAAGAAGTGCCTTGTTGCAACACAATTTTTAGTATTTTTTGACAATATTTGATCGTGTTTTTATGTAGTTTAGGTATGAATAATGGTGAAAGTAAGAATGCAGAGCGAATTATTGTATATTTATTTTGTCCTTTTGCATATTTTCAGCAAGAGAGGAGGCTGTTAATGTACATATTGTCAGCGAATTTATGATGCCTACGGTTTGGAGAGGTGTAGTAATACCTATTAAAAACAACTTTTGCAGTAGACTGACGCAGATTGACCGGCCTCAGTATATAATTAAAGATATTTGTCACAAACTTATTGTATATAATAGGCGTGGTAACATATTTTTCTTAATAAAACCGAATGCTGAAAGTTGATGTTAAATCCTGAAATTCATGGCGTAATTTGCAACATCCCGCCGAGTCAGCTGATGTGTCATATGTCAAAATCTTGTCGAGCAGAGAGGTTAAAAAATCATAACTTGTAAACTAGCTGATTCAGAGAGGTAATTTTTGGAACACATATTTATTATAATAAAATTTATCAGATGGCACTAATGATAGCATTCTAAAGTTAGTCTAACATGCGTTTTATATTAGTTACAGCAATTGTTGTTTCAATTTGAAGCAGCAATATTGCTGTATCTTGGTAGTTGTATCATAAGGCACAACGAAATAGCTTCAAAATCTTAGGTAACGATTATGATGTATCTAATATGAAGTAAATTAGTAAGTCCTCGCATTTTGTTGTACCTAATATTCTTTTTAGTAGTGCATCTTGAATTTTGTGTTAAATACAAATAAAACAAAATATTATGTTTATTTAAGAATGCTGTATGTTTATTTAAACAATGTTATTTAGTGAAAAGTGGGTGTGAGATCTTTAACAACTCCTACTACTGCTGATTTCGAGTGACGAGGAGTCGTCGGAAATGAAGAGTGTTCTGGGAAATAATAATAGGTCTTTACCTATGAAATTGCCGTTTTGTATGAAAAAATTTAAACGATTTTTTTTCATGAATTTTTTATTTGTCTTAATCGAAGTAATCACCCATGCAATCAATGCATCTTTGCCATCGCAGTGGCAGTTTATTGATGCCCTTCTTAAAGAAATCAGCTGGACGGGAGGCAACAAATTCTTCAAAGGCATTTTGTACTGCCTCTCGGGTATTAAATTTTTTTCCCGCCAAGAAGTTATCCAAATTCTGGAAAAAGTAGTAGTCTGTAGGCGCAAGGTCTGGTGAGTAGGGCGGATGACGGAGAGCTTCCAACCCCAGTTCTTGCAACTTGGAGACCGTCTGCTGTGCAGTATGAGGTCGCGCGTTGTCGTGCAGGAGCAGCGGAGACGAGCGATTGACCAATGCTGGTTGGAGATGCGCCAGCTTCTCCATCATTGTGTTCAGTTCTTCACAGTACACATCTGCAGTAATGCTCACCCCGTTTGGTAAGAAGCTGTGATGAATCACACCGGCGCTAGACCACCAAACAGTGACCATCACTTTTCTAGGGGTAAGTTTTCGTTTAGGGCATTGTTTAGGTGCTGAACCAGGATCCAACCAACTTGCTGAGCGCTTACGGTTATCAAACAGAATCCATTTTTCATCGCAGGTAACAATGCGGTTCAAAATTCCTTCATTTGTGTGTCTGTTGAGCAGTGCAAGGCACGTCTCGACGCGTACTTCGCGCTGGCGATCATTGAGTTCGTGGGGCACCCATTTGTCAAGCTTTTTTACCTTGCCAATTTGACGCAAATGGACCAATATTGTTTTGACGCTAACGTCGAAAGCTGCTGCTAATTCAGCCGTAGATTGTGTATCATCAGCTTCCACAATCGCCTTTAATTCGTCATTGTCGACCAAAGTCTTCGGACGACCGCGAGGTTCATTTTTCAGGTCGAAATTTCCAGAACGGAAGCGAGCAAACCAATAACAGGTGGTGCGTTGGTTTGTAGTGTTAGCTCCGTAAACGTCGTTGATGTTGCGTGCCGCTTGTGCCGCGTTGCTGCCACGACGGTACTCATATTCCATAATTACTCGAATTTTTAACGTATCCATGATGACGAAAAAGATTGAAATGCGATGAAAATGTAACACTAATCAATAAAGAAATGACTACTTTTAGAAAAAAAAATCCATGTTTTTAAAATAAAATTAATTTGAAATTAGAATTCTTAGCCAAACAAAAATTATTTTGATTTGAAATGGCCAGTACTGCAGAACGGCAATTTCATAGGTAAAGACCTAATATTTGGAACTCGTACCTATATCTTCGCTAATTTACCTATCTGATCGAACTGGTTTTCCATGTTTATAGGTAACTAGCTTTTGCCAGCGGCTTCGCCCGCGCGGAACTTTTATCCCCTATAAGGAAGGAATAAGGAAGGATTTTTCGAAATTCAATTCCTAAGGGAGTTCAATAGGGGATAAAAGTTATTCCGTGTGGTATCCGGGCGTAAAAGCATAGCACCATTTCATTTCTTTCTTCCAGTGGGTGTCATAGGAGGCGACTAAGGGACTTACTAGAGAATGGGCAGCAGCGTTCTCTATGCATTTTACCAACATACTGCGATCGCCAACCCGCCTGCCAAGCGTGGCGATTATGGCAACGCCCCCCTCCCCCCCAAAATGACAAGCACCATAAATAAATGGCCTCTAGTGCCCGGCGGCCCACCTACTCTTGGCTACGGTAGCGGTCAAGGCCACGGTGAGGCAAGTGGTGCGAAGAATCCCCGGAAGAGATCCGGCTACTACAATCACCGAAAACTGGACCTGGCAACATACAACACGCGTACATTCCGGACCGACGAGAAGATCGTCGAACTCGAGGAAGAATTAAGCAAGTTACGATGGGATATTTATAGTAGGGTTATCTGAAGTCCGACGAGAGGGGGAGGACTCGATAATCCTCAAATCCGGTAACTTGCTCTATTTCCGGGAGGGCGTGTACTAATTGCAAAAAGAAGCTCTCTGATCCTACCTTGCAGCTCATGAAGGAGAGACGCGAGATGGTCCTGCAGTCTTCAGACGATGCACTCGAGTACCGGCAGCTTAATAGACAGATCTCTAAGTCCTTGAAAAGCGACCTCCGCCACTTTAATACAGAATGTATTAAAGACGCAATAGAGCGGAATAAAGGCTCCAAGGTCTTTGCTAGGGATCTGTCTATTGGGCAGAGTCAGCTTACGAAACTCAAGACCGATGAAGGCAGGATCGTATCCACCAAGCCTGACCTGTTGAGAGAGATTGAGAGCTTCTATGGACAGTTTTACACGTCGACAAGAAACCCTGTTACGAATCTGGCAAACGACCCATGAGCTAGATTGACCCGACACTATAGTGAAGACATCCAGGATGTCAGCTTATACGAGATTGGGATGGCTCTGAAGCAGCTTAAAAACAACAAGGCGCTGGGTGATGACGGAATCACGGCTGAACTCCTAAAGGCCGGCGGGAAACCCGTTCTTAAGGCCCTCCAGAAGCTGTCTGATTCCGTCATACTCGAGGGCAAAACGCCACAGGCATGGAACAGAGGTGTGGTGGTACTTTTCTTTAAGAAGGGTGACAATGCCCTTCTTAAGAATTATAGGCCCATCTCACTTCTGAGCCATGTCTACAAGCTGTTCTCCAGAGTCATCACGAACCGTCTAGCGTGCAGGTTTGACGACTTCCAGCCTCCCGAACAAGCCGGATTCCGTAAAGGCTTTAGCACAGTAGACCACATACATACGCTGCGGCAGATTACACAGAAGACCGAAGAGTATAATCTGCCTCTCTGTTTAGCGTTTGTGGACTACGAAAAAGCCTTTGATTCGATCGAGACATGGGCTGTACTGCAGTCCCTCCAACGGTGCCAGATCGACTATTGGTACATCGAGGTGTTTAAGTGTCTGTACGAAAACGCCACTATGTCATTCCGACTCCAGGACCAGACCTCGAAACCTATCCTTCTACAGCGAGGTGTAAGACAGGGAGACGTTATCTCTCCGAAACTCTTCACCGCTGCACTGGAAGATGTCTTCAAGGTTCTGGACTGGAAAGGGGTTGGCATCAACATCAATGGCGAGTACATCACTCACCTTCGGTTTGCCGATGGTATAGTTGTCATGGCTGAGACCATGGAGGACCTCAGTACAATGCTCGATGACCTTAGTAAAGCTTCCGAAAGAGTGGGTCTTAAAATGAACATGGACAAGACAAAGGTCATGTCCAATACCCGTGTGACACCCACTCTCGTAACGGTCGGAGGCGCTACACTCGAAGTTGTGGACGAGTACGTTTACCTAGGACAAACTGTCTAGTTAGGTAGGTCCAACTTCGAGAGAGGTCAATCGTCGAATCCGACTCGGCTGGGCAGCGTTCGGGAAGCTTCGCAATATCTTCTCGTCCCACATATCGCAGTGTCTCAAGGCGAAAGTCATTGACCAGTGCGTGTTGCCAGTGATGACATATGGAACCGAAACGTGGTCGCTCACAATGGGCCTCTTATGAAGGCTTAAAGTCACCCAAAGGGCGATGGAGAGGGCTATGCTTGGAGTTTCCCTGCGTGATCGAATCAGGAATGAAGAGATCCGCAGGAGAACCAAGGCAACCGACATAGCCCGAAGAATTGCCAGAGTTAAGTGGCAGTGGGCAGGGCACATTGCTTGCAGAACAGATGGCTGATGGGGCCGAAAAGTTCTGGAGTGGCGACCGCGTACCGGAAGACGGAAAGTTGGAATGCCTCCCACAAGGTGGACAGATGACCTTGTGAGGGCCGCAGGAGTCCGCTGGGTGCGGGAAGCACAGAACCGGTCGAAGTGGCGGAGCTTGGGGGAGGCCTATGTCCAGCAGTCTACGTCTTTCGGCTGAAATGATGATGATGATGAATTAAAATGGTTAAATACCATGACTTACCTAGGATTCACTTCGGTTGGACACGTAAAACACACCCGAATTTCGCAGACTACGTACTCGCTTTCTTGCTTGAGCGCTCGCGCATCGACTGCGATATGATCGGGAAACGGCGTATCCAAGAGAGGACACAGGGGCCAGGGTATGCTTCTTTAGCGTAATTATAATTGTGCGCAAATTTAAACTCCATTATTAATGATTCATGGCTAATATTTTTTATAAAATGGGTAGAATAAAACGCAGTAAGTCTAACCTACATTTAAAACCCGAGAGATACAATTGTAGTATCTCTAGTAGGAATAAAATGCTCAGGTGGCGAAATTGCTGTATCTCAATAGAACATTATTTTGTGACAAATTCATAATGATGTAACCTTGACTTCAAAAAAATATACTAATAGAATTTTTGTAGTATCTATGTATCATTTAAAAATAGTTGATTTTATGGTATTTACAGCATTTTGAAGTATGTTTTGTTAAAAAAGTTTAGAAAAAGTCAACGTCGTATCATAAAAAAAAAACATGGTAGGAAAACGTTGATCAGACCGTCCAACGCAGTATTTTTTTCTGATTTCAATGATGCAATAAAAAAAAATTGCCATTTTTCGAGATACGACAAAATCGCTTTCCGGCGTCGACCTAATCTCTCTTCGGTCATGTCGAATTGTCATCCCATCGGACTATGAGAGTGAGGGAATAGAGAGTGCATCTGCGTCTGCGCACGCGCTTGTGCACTATAATACCTCCCGCGCCGAAGCCTAGTCTCCGCTGAAATTGGTAGCCATGGCCGAACTTCGGTGTGAATTTAACAAAGCCCCTCTATTTTAGTAATTGGACTTGCCGCCTTTCATATTCCGGGACTGGACGTTAATTAAATTACTGTTTCGTCTAAAAAGGCGAACAATATCGATATCGGATTTTTAGAAAGAAGATAGTAGGCCTAATTCCAATTTAAGGAACATTTTTTTGGCAAACTGAAGAACAAAACGCAAGAGATAAATACTCGATTGAATTGATAGTACCTATGGTTGTTAAACCAATTAATCTTGTAAAATAGCTACGATTTATTTTACTTTCCTTGAAGAAATGACAATGCGAATAACTAGCAATTTACTAGAATCGTTAGCAATCAATATATATGACACTCTTTGATTTCAATATTTTACATAATTGGCCTATAATGATTCCACTGCTGGGACACAGCCCTGCTTTCTGTGAGAGGGAGTGGGTCATAATCCACCACACAGACCCAGTGCGGTTTGGTAGTCGACACATTTTTCCGAAATGTTGGGTCTAAGACATGCTTTTTAGACGATGTTTTCCTTCGCCGTCTTAAGAGCAGTGGTGATGAAATTATACACATTTAGATCTCCTAGGTCCTGTCTAGATTCGAACTTACGACTACGATACCACTGGGTCCCAATACTTACGCAAGACAAGTACGATTATATTCGAATCTACCGACATGTTAAATCAATGCACGGTGCAATGACAACATGTCGGTGTCTTTTCTGTGAAAACGTTACTAGCAGTCGGCATGTCATTGGCGGTAACAAAGGCTTCATGTGTCCTTGAAATTGTAAGTTAGATCGAAGTGACAAACTTTATTAGGACTTCACGTACATGTAGTCTACACAGACTTTGCAATCAAAGTCTGTGTAGACTACATGTACTACCAATGTATCGTGTATGTTGCAAAGGTAAAGCGTAGACTGAAGAAGAACTCTCTGCTGGATATCGAAATAGTCGACACGTAAACAAAAACGTGGGCAAAGGATTGATAGGAAGACATAGTTATTTGATTAGTTTAGTATTTGAAGGTACAGATAAGATGGGGACACGGGGTAAGACGGCCCAACACATAGACGAAACTAGACATCACACTAACGCAGCGTAATGGCCAACGGGACGCA
The DNA here is from genome assembly GCA_949987655.1 of Polymixis flavicincta. Classification (NCBI taxonomy): domain Eukaryota; kingdom Metazoa; phylum Arthropoda; class Insecta; order Lepidoptera; family Noctuidae; genus Polymixis; species Polymixis flavicincta. The sequence continues at coordinate 7,734,802 of OX465180.1, forward strand.
AATCGCGAGCGGCCATTAGTCCGATGTCGGCAGCGAGTGAGAGAGCGTGCGTTTCAAAACTTGTTTCAGTGCAGGTCAAAACTTGTTTACCGATTCTATCGATCTATGGTTTAGGTCCTGAATAACTTGTTATTAAACCGTAAGTATTAGTGCCTGATTATCCTAGATTTTGTAACACATCCATGATTGTATTAATTATCGTGTGGCGTAAGTCTAAATGGTTGAAGATTGGTGTGTTTTTTTTACAAATATTTTTACTGAATTATGGAGGTGAAGGCAAGACGGGGCAAACTTTGCGAGGCATGATGGGTCATTACCCCATCTTGCCGCGTTGAACAGGTTTATGGTATTATGCTTCTTGTGATATTGCATCCACTTTTTGTTTTTTAGGTAACAGTGGTATGGTACAATGGTGCGAAATTATAAAAAAGAGTCGAGGAGAGGAGAGTGATCGAAAGAAGCTAAAAAAGCAGTAGAAGATGTGTTGGCAAAAAAATCTGGATTTCGAAAAGCAGCTTCAACTTCTGGTGTTCCGCAAACCACTTCAGAGCTTTATGTCAATAAAGTAACTCAAGGTAAGGAAGTAACGTTCAACGAGCCATTAGGGCCTATAAAAAGAGTATTTAGCGTTAACGAGGCAGAAATAGCGGGATATTTAAAACGTATGGAAGAACGGCTATTCGGTTTAACTACTCTTGATCTCAGACGGATGGCATATGAGTTGCCTGTTAGAAATAATAAAAAACATAACTTTAACAATGAAAAAAGAAATGGCAAGTAACGCCTGGCTCAGAGATTTCTTAGATCGCCAACCAAATTTATCTATCTATTCGTAAGCCAGAAGCCACGTACAAAGGGATTCAATAGAGTTGCTGTTGGAAAGTTTTACCAGTTACTCGGCGACATCTACGACCAACATAAATGAACTCAGGACAAGATATTTAACTGCGATGAAAATGGTATACTTATCTGTTTTTCGAAAACTAAAAGCAAAATAATAGCTGTGAAGGGAAGAAAACCAGTCGGGTCATTGGCATCAGCAGAACGAGGTCAAACTGACACAGTGGAAATTTGCTTTAATGCAGCTGGAAACTATATGCCATCACTCATGATATTTCCACGACAGCGCATGAAAGCTGAACTATTAGATCATGCTCCACCGGGGATAACAGCTACCTGCAATCCACGAGGATGGATAGCCACGGAAATATTTACGATGCTGCTACTTCTTGACGGTCATGTAAGTCATACTCAAAATTTATAAATTATAGATATAGCTCGTGTAAACGGAGTAATTATACTATGCTTTCCTCCACACTGCACCCACAGGCTGCAACCTGCAGATGTTACATTTATGAGGCTTTTGAGCACTTATTACGACCATGCTGCTACCAACTGGTTACTATAGCACCCAGGCCGAGTGCTTTCCATGTTTCAATTAAGCGAAATATTTGGACAAGCATATCTTCAAGCAGCCACTATGAACACGGCATTGAATGGTTTCAGGAAGTGTGGTATATGGCTATACAATCAGGACAATTTTACTGATGTCTATTTTTTGCCTGCTGAAACAACCACCTGTCCAGTTAATGAAGACACTCTGGCTACATCTGATGCCATCAATTTACCATTTTCGGACCTGGAAAGGTCCGAAAATGGTAAATTGATGGCAATGGCCAAGCGACATGCTGTTATTGAAAACAGTCCATCCACTACTAATGGTACTCCTGCAGAACACAGACTAATGAAACGAATGCTCAACCTGACAGCAATATTGTCGACCTGTTCGTTTTCAAACACGTTCTGAAATCAGTCTAATATCTTCACAAGATTACTGCACCCCTACCAAGCCTGCAACTCCTAGTTCTTCACTTTCACCTCAAACCCAGCCAATAAGCCTACTTGCTGTTGAACCTGAAACTGAACTAGAGCCTGGACCTTCATCTTTACATGCAGCACAAACTAGATCTTCTGTTCGAGCCGTAATCTCACGTCTAGTTATAATAATTCCTCCCCTAGTGATATCATAGCCATACCAACAGTTCAGTGTAATGAAAAAATAAAACAATACCGAAGAGGTAAAACCGCCATCATCACATCCACTCCGTATAAAAAAGAAGTAGAAGAAAGAAAAAGACCTGCGAAACTAGCTGTTGATAATACCACAACTAAGAAGGGTAAAGGTAAAGGCAAAGGAAACAGGAAAAGAATCACAAGAAGATACAATTTATAATGATGAAAACAATTCTTATCTAAAATCGTCGGAAAACTGGGTAGGGTGTCAACGATGTGGACGATGGGCCCACAGAGCTTGTGATGGAGTTCACGACGAAGATATGGAGGATGTCTTGATATTATGTACTTTGTGTGAAGAAAATTAGTCCCCATCTTACCCTCTGTCCCTATCTTATCCCTTTTTTAGAATGTTTGATTTATAAATAACATTGATATTATTTTAAATACCCTGTTTTTTACGAGCGTCCCCGTCTTACCCGCATTTGTCAATTAAAGCCGTGCCTGCGTTTTCTCTATCATTCATTGCAGCTGTATGAAATCTTCCTTGCTTTATATATCAATAAACTTTCCTTTCTACTTTTGTAAAATCTAGTGTCTTGTTATTTTTTAAAAAAATTACCGCGTTTCTGAACCCAATTATATTTTGGTTATTTAATTATGCGTTGTCATTATATAAATAAATATCGAAAAGTTCTAAATTGTTGAAATCAAAACTTTTGATAGAATACTCGTACATAGGTCATCATTTTCAGCCGGAAGACGTCCACTGCTGGACATAGGCCTCCCCTAATTTGGGGGGATACATAGGTATCAATTTTTAAATCACGACCGGAGGATCTGGAACGAGACACGTTAGAAGTTTGTTATACGTCAATGGGCTTTTAGTGTTCCACAAAATGTTATATTGTAATTTGTATGATGTGACGTCATTTTCGGTTTGACGTTAATAAAAATATTGTACGAATTTTACCTAAATTGTGGGATGGTCAATCAAAGAACAGATCCTATCCAAAGCCGTTACTGTGAATACATCCAACATCAGTATTCGTTTGTTAGATAAAACAAAAACAGTAAAGAAATATAATCCATAGCAATAATCATTCTTTATTAATACAATGCTAATGTAAGTGTTTCAATATTTTACGATCAGAGGGCAATGTCCGCTGCGTCGAGATAGCCGGATGATATAATCAAGGCAGCTGTGACGAAGGGAGAGGGTAGGTAGGAAGCTAGGGGATGGAGATGCATTTACACAATAAAATAATAAACGAAGAAAGTCCTGTTTTATTTTTCGTCCCCAAATAAGAAGTGAGGGATGTTTTATGTTATTGAGTCATTCTTAACAATCAATAAACGTCGACTATGCTGAATATTAAAGGCATCAAAAATATGCCATGCTTAATAATAATACTTTTTGTTAATATGAAAGTACACATTACTTGTTTTTTGTAAGTCTTAGATTCTACAAATTAAAATAGTTTTAACTCGCGAAATTCATCTATGAAATAAAAGTCTGAAATTCAAAGCCAAATCCTAATAAATAAATAGGTCTAGCATAAAATATAACAATATTAGGGTACAATCAATGACGCCATTAACAGATCCAGACCAGACATCTTTTAGATGTACAGACTATTATAAAATCACAGGGCAGTCAAAACCATTCACTCACTGAAAATTCATCACAAAATTTCGAGAACATTTACTTATATGTAGAGTAACTTCGTATATTTTTGTTTTGGGTTCTCGATAAGAAAGGGTTTTTCGGAATTGTACCCCTCAAAGGGTCAAGTGATAAGGGTTTAAATTTGTTTTAACAAAGTTGCAAGTAACTGTTAGTTTCGAATATTATACTCTTCATTTTGGTTTCGCAGATCGCTGAACAAACGTAATCAAATCCTCGATTTGAAATTCAAATGCAGGTCCAAAAAAGAACGGAAGCTTTACACCAAGTGTAAATTACAGAGAAAGACGAATGGCAAGATACTGTAGTAATAAATCAAAACTCGGCTTTAAGGCTAGCACGTTTCTTTGGCAGCCATGGGTCGGCGTTTTCATTGTAGTGTCGCAATGAAAAACAATATTATGTGGAGTACAATGGCTTCAGGGTAGTTTCAGGCAATGGGCCAGCAACCTAGTTGTATGAACTCTGAGCTATGGCGGGTTCACAATGCGTTATTATTGCGCAAGACATTGCGTAGAAAAGTATTGCGTTCTTTATGTGTGTATTACTTGTGTTTTATTATGAGTATTCTTCTTATAAAATGGCCGTGATATCAAGTGTGTATTTTGTTCTATCTTTTATGGGTTAGGTACTTGCAGTTATTTACTTACATTTGAGTCTCGTATATTAGTAGTAATTTAAGCTGTACCTACATATATCATCAATTAAAAAATTTTTTTTTTTTTTTTAGCTATGTTGAGGTCGGGTTTCAGACTGACTGGACGCAGCTAAATGACAGTATTTGATATAGAGCGAGACACAAATCTGACGTCCACAACCCAGTTACTGGGTAATACCCACCCACCCACTACTAACCACTACTTATAAAATGAGAGAAGAGGATTCACTAGCTTCCGCCCGCGGCTTCGCTCGCGTTAATGTCAGAAATTATCGCGCGGGAACGTACTACCGGGATAAAAAGTATCCTATGTGTTAATTTAGGTTATAATCTATCTGTGTACCAAGTTTCATCAAAATACATTCAGTAGTTTTTCCGTGAATGAGTAACAAACATCCATACATACAAACTTTAGCGTTTACAATATTAGTAAGGATTTATAGTTATTGGTTTTAAACTTAAATATGCATTGTGTTTTTATACATATATATGTTTTTAGTTGCCTGAAATAAAGGATAAATAAAATTAAAATTTTTTCAATTACAATACAAAATCCCTTACATAAACTAACTGAGTTAGTAGCTATATACTGTTGTCGAAAAATAGGGTACGAATATACCTATACGTTAGTAAAATACAAACAAAAAATCAAGTTCTTACAGAATAATTCCTACAAGTAAACAATAATGTAGCCCACAGATAGAGACGCCTATATCCTTCATTTAAAAACCATTTAATGAACCATGCATTCCCCAATTACGCGAGATAAAACCACTACATTAACAATTCACACGTCCATTTTATTTAAAACCGTATCGCGCTCCACCGCAGACATATTGCCGACTGCTGTGATTTTTACGACGGTGGTTTTATAATTATTTTGTTCATTACGTTGTTTGCACTCTGATGCTTACCGCTGAAATACCACTACGAAATACGATACTTTTTGGTTCATTTTAATCCCATTTATGGGTAGTCGCACATCTGACGGAATTATATCGTCGCCGCGTCGGTCGCGTAACGACATAACGGACTAGACCTATCCTACTTCCTATAAATGTGTAATATTGTATGTTTAGTTTTTTCTATGTTTGTTACGTCACGCAAAAAACGGATTTGGATGAATTTGGCACACAGATTGTTTGGCACACAAAGGATACTTTTATCGGAAGACGTAGAGTTAAGGCCTCCTACAAAGTGGACCGATGACCTCGTGAAGGCCGCGGGTTACCGCTGGATGTGGGAAGCACAAGGACCGGTCGAAGTGGAGGAGCCTGGGGGGTGTGGGGGCCTATGTCCAGCAGTGGACATCTTTCGGCTGACATGATGATGATGGTGATGATAGTCTTTATCCCGGTAATGGGTTCTCGTGGGATAATTTCCGACCTCCACACGGGCGTAGCCGCTGGGCAAAAAGCTAGTAGATAATAAAACATTACATATACAGGATAAGTTTTTAACCAGTGAGAAAACTGTAACCATGAATTCAGCATATCATTGTAGACTCCAGCGCAGATTTTGTTGTTAGTTATAAAAGAGAGGCTTGTGGCTAAGTAGCAATAGCTGCACGGGTCGATCGATCAGGTTAAGCTACGCCTGCCGCGGTTGGTCCGTGGATGGGTGACCATCTTTACATACCAAGACCCTCCGTGCCTCGGAAAGCACGTTAAGCCGTTGGTCCCGGCTGGCATTTGTGGGTCTTTGACAGTCGTTACGGGTCGTCAGAAGCCCGAAAGTCTGACAACCAGTCTTACCAAGGGGTATCGTATTACCCAGTTACTGGGTTGTGGAGGTCAGATAGGCAGTCGCTCCATGTAAAATAGTGGTATTCAGCTGCATCCGGTTTAGATTGGAAGCCGACCCCAACATAGTTGGGAAAAGGCTAGGCAGATGAGTTATACAAAAAAAATCAGCTGTTTCACAGACAAGTGCAATACCTACGTAGTCAACAGCAGATTCTTTTTTTGTATAATCGACGACATTTTTGGCGATTACACAAAACTGTATACTACAACAGGCTCCAACAAACTATCCCAGGTCGTC